>OX608074.1:82264037-83617224 GCA_951509635.1 Eupeodes luniger | reverse complement strand
AGTTTTGTATTTATTGGATAAGATCGTCTAAGATGAACATTCTAATCAGGAGAAGTGGTCGGATATAGGAAAAATGTAATTTTAGTTTTAAGTTGAAAAACGCATTTGAAATATTATTAAAATAAGAAAGTTTTCGGATAATTTGGTATATCATTCCTTTGGTTATACCTTTAAGGAAAAAATGTATCAGGGTTTTAAATTGGAAAATGCATTTTAAAAGGCTCAAGCAGAAGGCTGTAAGTAAAAGGTCTTGGACACACATTTTTGTAATAAGGAGGTTTTTTCTGATTTTTTATGTATCACTCATGTGGTTATCGTTTCGACCTCAAAATCGAAAAAACGAGCATTTTCGAACGCTTACCCCCGACCATGGCTGAAAAAAAACTGCCAGCATGAATTTGTTAAAAAATTCACAAAATTTTGTTGCCGGTTCTAGGTCTATAGATTGACTAAGATAACCCTACAATATAAAGGGTTGATGTGCACTTTGATTGTGCGCCAGCAGCTTACACGGTATATATTAAACGGTAAGAAAAATGAATGATTAGATTTTTTTATTTGAATTTAGAATGGTAAATACGTTAACTGTCTACTAATTTCCAAAAAGCTTTCCATATGAGTTGTACTGATAACTTTTATTAGATGGAGTATAAAAAAATAGAAAATTATAATTATTTATTTGGAAACCCTATATTGTTTCCAGTGAACAAAAGGGCAACTGTCATTTCTGAATTATTATTTTGATATTTGACAAGAAAAAGATACATCTTTACTAAAACAAGGAAATCAACGCACGATGGCAAAGCCTTGAAACCTGCGGCACAGTCAGGAAATTATGGTTCAAATTTGACAAAATAATATCCCATTCGATTATACACCTCGACAAAAAATCTCTACGATTGCTTGTGACTATAACAACCTATTAGGATACCGGAGGAAAAAATGCATCTTGTTGACAAAGATATTTGCAAGAGATGCAAAGATGAGGAAGAACAAGAAGACACTTCGCATTTCCTATGTCACTGCCCAACATTGTGCCACACAAGACACTAATTCTTATAATAATTCTTTAGACTACAGAAGAAGAACTCGAAGACTTTGCAGAATACATTTTCTTTGGTTTTATAAAAGCCTCTAAGTGGTTGGAAAATGACAACAGCTAGAATTATAAGTTATAAACTCACTTTTCAGGGAAGTTATAAAGCTTTCAGGGTATCACAAGGGATCAACATTAATCTAAGTGTGGCAGTAACTAAATCAATTGCAGCCCATTTATTTAACCTATCCTATACTGAAAATGGACAACAAACGTTTCAACAACGGAATTTAATAGATAAGTTCACTACAAAAAGGGGGAACATGTTCCAATCACAGTTCGCACAACTAAACTACATTTGGCTAGGCGTGGAGCAACTTTTTGGCTGGCAATGGAAGATCTGGCTGCTATAGCCCGTAGTCGTGACGAAACCCAAGATTTCCGATTCTTCGTCGATTTTTGAAACTACATATGCATTCTAAAAATGACACTAAACCGTATTTTGCATAACGAATTTGGTATTAAAGTTGATTAAATACAAGAACTGGAACCATTTAAATATCAGTAATGTTGCGACTGCTCACATGGGGTCCTTGAAATGCATCAAAATGTTCCGAATTTATTCAAAAATTATCTTCAGTGATAAGGCTTATTTTCACCTTCACGTTAATAAGCAGAATTTTCGCAATTGGGGGGTGTGTGATTGAAACTGTTAGTCAACTGATGAATGGATTGCTTCACAGAGATGACGATTAATGCTTTTTTATGACGTCTTTATTGGTAGATATAGACGACGCACGTTGGCGACAAGACTGCAGTGTTACGTGCCACAAGCAACGAAACATTCGCAATTTTGCAAGAAAAGTTTCCATGCCAAGTTATTTCTTAAAAGGGTGGTCACAATAATTAGCCATTGAGATGTTGTGCTATTACACATTTAGACCCTTTTTTGGGCCAATGTTTCCCAAAATTTAAGACCTCAAATGTACGAATTGGCACTGAAAAATTTCATGGTAAGGATGAGGTGTATTTTTCTTTAAAACACTTATTTTTTTTTAATATAAAATGAAACCTGTTCCAATAAAATGAAATCGAATATTATTCGCAAAAACATCCCAATTAATGTCTTTTGCTGATGAAGCCATGCCACTTAAGAGTAATTTCTTTTTGCGGTCAAGAGCTTAGAAACAAAAGATTTATAAAAATGTAAATCAGTGCATTTTAATTTCAAACTGTGTTACTGCTTATATCCGAAATATTATCTTCCTAATTTTGTTTTACTACTTTTATAATCTTAACCTAAACATTTTGTCGCTTAAGGAACATTAAAATAACTCGATTCCTAATGTGAGACAAGAACTTGAACAGATCAAATAATGAAATTGGTTAAAAATGTAATCAATGTAAAACAATAACTGTTGTCTTATCTGTGAGATTGGTATTGAAATGTGTCAACAATCTAAATTTGGTAAATATTGACAAGTTGATAATTAATATGGCGTTTCCACTCCACAAATATCAAACCTACTGATAGATGTTCGATGAGGTAATCCCTAGCCCTGTGTTTTTTTTTTCTTATCAGAGATGTCTTATCATTAAATTATCTAAAGTGTTCACCCACTCGAAAATATAGATACATTATCTCCCTGAGTGATGATATACTATGACAACTTAGACAGACTTTTAAAAGCTTTGATATCACCAAATTAAATCACTTATGGGTATTCTATCCATTTTGATATTACTCACAAACGAAAGAGGAAATAAATTATAATGTTACTTACACTTTGACATGCACTCCCGCTGTGGAGTCCATCTTGGAATTGCTGCAAACGCTCCAAGTCCAAGCCAGTTGGCATTGAAATCGAATTCTTTCGTAAATTCCTTCGTCTCTGTCCAACAGCTGCTGAATCTTCCTCGTCTGCACGAATTGTTGTCACAATTGGTCCCTCAGTTTCCGGTGAAGTGTCCGTAATATTAATGATAATATCCGTGTTTTGATTTGGATTTTGATTTTCGCCATCATCAACCACGCTGACACTGGGATCCTGATCGGCATAGGGAATCGTGCTATCATTATCATCAAAAGCTTCTACCCGAATAATTGGCACTGCATTGTAAGTTGGGTTACTCATTTTGGCGCACGATCCAAGCTACAGATGCAGTCGTTTAATTCATTGCTTCTGCCAAACAATTAAGCAACGGACCAGGGACGGACACGAACGCGGACTTGGTGGGATTTCACGAACGACAAGACAACAACGGCAACGGGACACGTTATTGAACAAGTTGAATCACCCTGCATATATAAATTCCGTGTGATGCTGTGGTGCTTCTATAATGATGATGATAAATCGTGAGAAGTGAATTCTGATTTGTATTGATTCACCAAAACATTTTAATAATTCATCACAAAAATGTCATAATTCCACTTGTTGAATAAGTACAAGCCTGTTTGGAAATATAAAAACACTTATTTTAGCAAATTTTCGAAAACCATAAACATCAGAAACACCAAAACAGAAAAAAAACAAATAACAAACAAAATTAAGCACATTCAAAAGGTACAAGTACGAGTATCTCTTTGATGGTATAAAATTTTAATTTAATGCGCGGGTTATTTTGAAAATTTGTATCCCTGGGATTGATTTGGTGTGTCAAAAATTGGTAGAGCGGCGCAGCGCCGGCGATGATGAAAAATCATATGTGTGGGGAAATCCAAAAACAAAAAAGAGCGAGCACGAGCACGAGGAGCTAGAAGCGCTAGCAAACGCGCGCTACGAACAAAATGCCACACATCCGCGTACTGAAAACTCTGAGAGGTTTTTGAATTGTTCAATCTCAATAATAAGTATGTTCTCCAATAGCATACTCATAGGTACGTCCGTCGTCGTCGAGCCGTACTGCCATATCGCCATCGAAATGCTATGCCAGCCCGATTCGGCCGATTGTTTGTTAAAATAGAATCTCTTTTGAGTTAGCTATTTTTATGAAAAATAAGACAATTTTCAAAATCATCATCTGTTGCATGAAAAGCAAAAAATTTTGATCATTTCGCTTAGCTCATGACTAAGACAAGATGTCGCTATATAGTCATCGTCCTATGAGTCAAAAAAACATTAGAATTTAATTTTCTATTGCTTATTTCGTGTAAAGTCCGGTAGGTTAAGCTGCAAAATCGCGTTATGAAATAAAAATCTTCCTACCTTTTGATATGAAAACCTTTGAGATACATTAAAATTGAAGATAGACAGTGCAACTAAGATACATTAAACATTTTTAATTAAAAGCATTTCCCAAAATATTTAAATTCATCACAAATTTATATAGGTACCACACAAAATCGGTTTATTTTAAACTTAAAAAAAGTCAAAAGGCTTTAATAAACTTGCATTTTATAAATGTTAAGTTATTTTATTATTAATTTTTGACACTGACAGCTGGCATAAAATTAAACCCTGATGATAGTCAAGAATTAAAATGAAATTACAAAATGGCAGCTGTTAGTATTGAACAAATTGTTAATAAGAATGTACTAAATTAGGAGGTGAGAATGAAATTGAAATTATGATGTTTTTTGACATTGATCGATTTTTCGGGAATTTTTTTAATTCTTTCTTTCAAGAAAATATTTTAAATCAGTTTTTCAAACCAAACCTGTATTATATTTGAAACGCTTCCGAGACTGTATATTTTGTACCGGAATTTGCTCAGAGTCTCGTCAGTCTTTTCAAGTTTTATATTCTTCTTCTATATAGAAGACAACCTTTTGTGAAATAAAACCAAATTAAACTAATGAATTTAAAACATTTAATTTTCCGATTGGACTTGCAATATAAAAACTATTAGACTTCATTGAAGAATGGCTACGATTTCGATGTAAATTTTTTAATTGTTGCCTAGAAAGGAGTGATTTTAGCACTTACTGGTGAAAGAATATTATATGTGGTTGTCAACTTCCATGTCAGGAAGGCAATACTTGCGAATTCCATTGAAGAATGACTATGATTAAGATAACATTTAAATGAAACGAGGAAAAACTACCGATGAAATAACTGACGAGAGCAAAGCGAGACCAAGACCGAGACGAAGCTCATTTATACGAGACCGATACCGAGACTAGACTGAAATGTTTCGACTTATGGTAGTCTCGTCTCATGGCCAACTCTAGCTAACGTTTTTCTAATAAAAAAACTTTCATTTACCAATTGGAAGCCTTAAAATCAATAGATAAATAAAATATTCAATGAATCGAAATACCTATAAAACGCAACTTAATTTCCAAGACTATGTATTATTTCATTATTAAAAAGGCTACATAAATGATTGAATTTATTTATTTTTTTTTCTTCCTTCTTAAACGACACAAATTCAAAAATTATATTATTTTCTAAAACAAAAAATAAAAAAAAAATTGGACAAAAGATAATTATTCATTCATTCAGGTGTATGTAAAATAAGAAAAACTGCTTTAGAAAAGCACTTTTGAATCTCAATAATTTATTTTAAAGGGTGTTTCAAACGAACCGTCCGCGATTGAATTCTTTTTGTCTTGATTGTACAAAAGTTATAAAATTTAAACAAAAAAAGAATAATATAGCCTTTTATATAACTAAAGGCCATAGGATAAAACAACCAAGGTTTCTCAATTATAAACTATAATACTTGTAAAATTAAATACTACCTACTTATATTTTCGTTATAAATAAATATTACATTAAAATTAATCTCACTTAACTTAAAGCTCTGTACTCTTTTTGATTTCATAAACAAGCGTTGGCAATAGCAAAGAAAATCTTCAATCTATGAATATTAAAACTTTGTTTATTTTTTTTAAACAGAAGAAGGACTTTTAAATTATTAACAGACTTTTCCTTTGGCTTTTTCCTTGTCGAGGGTACGGTACGAGTTTTATTTAATTATGGATCTATCGCCTAGATTTAATTAAGTACATAATTTTAATTCCCCTCTCCGCTTAGTCCAATCAACAGATACATTTTAAAAACTGTATATCGAAAACGTGATCTTGGAAGTTCATCACATCTAAAAGAATATGTGTAAAAATACTGAATTTAGAAATAAAACTCTTTAAACCATCCCCTTGCAATAGACTTTTTTTGGTTTATAACTTTACCTGTTCACACTACCGTAAATGGTAAGTTATTCTTATTTTACCGGAGTTTATTAAATACATTTCTGAAATATTTGATTGTATACCATACCTCCTTTAAGTGGATGAACAAAACATTTGATTTTGACTTTTCTTAATCTGAATCTGCAAATTTTGTTAAATCTATATTCATTTTAGGATATTCTGCCATTTTCATCATTTTCAGAAGTATTTTCGAATCACCCTCCATCTGCTTAAAATTCCGCGTGAAACTAGATCATAAAATCTAATTAATTGTAAACTTAACGTTGTTGAGGTAATAGCTGGAAAATTATATCTGGCATAAATGTAATACATTAGGGTTGGTCAAATTAAATGTAATTGTAAATTAACTTGCTGACTCTTTTAACTTTAATTGCGTTTCCAAAATTTAAGACAAGATTTGAATTTGCTCTGTCGAGAAACCTTAAAAAAAACACTTTGACATTTTACAATTTTTGGAAAGGGTTTCAAGAGACCAAATCATTTTTACTGTTGAACAATATGTTAAAAAATTAATAAAAGTTTGGCTCACATTTGGAAAGTTTAAATAATAATGGTAAAATTAAGTATTTGAAAATTGATGATAAATTGAATTCTGACCATAATTCTGATACATTTTTTTAATATAAAGAAGAGGAACCATTCTGATTTATACTTAAATACAGATCATACATCGATAAATTTAATTTTCTATAAAATTAAAATTTTTTACACATTTCTCCCAGCATTTTAGATTTTCCTGACTTATGAGATTTTAATGTTTAACCAATGTTTAAATTACCCTGAGAAGTTATTGTAATCGACCCGATTTATCGAATTGAAAATGTTGGCATTTCTCGACTTTCAAGGTCCATAGAATCTAAATTAAAGATTTTTAAGGAGTTGTACGCCCACACTTCTGTATGTTCGTACGACGGCGTTCGGGATACTTTTTTTCGTCGGCCAAGAACCAGTGGAGATATCGGAGGAAAGAAAAAATGGTATTTCCTCTAAACAATTGTATTTATCAAAGAATAATGTCTTTCATGTCTGGTAAAATAGTTTTTTTTTTACAAAAATAAAAAAGAATACTACTAAAAGTTGGTAAAAATTTATTAATGTTCGACTAAATATCTTAACAACAGCTAAAGGTATTGCATTCAATCTAAGTTAATCTTATAAAAAACATTGTTCTTAACTTTTAGTAAGATTTTTACGAAAATGTAATGTTCAGTTTTGTGTGCAAAATTAAAAACTTCAAAAACATACTACCCAACATTTTTAAAAATAATATTCAATCGGTATTTTTCAAAAAATGTTACTAAAGATGGTAAAAATTGGTTTTCAACTAAAAACCTTGAAAACAAGAAGAACAATTTAAATCAAAGTTATTATATCATATTTGAAACATCTTTGCAACTTTTAGTTAATTTAATAAAATTTAACTATCAACTTTTTTTTACAATACAAAAACCTACAAAAACAACAATAAACTGATAAGAAATGGTTTTTAACTCAAGTATATTGAGAACAAAGAAAGATATCGACTTAAAACTTTTTTTTATCTTAAAATAAATATTTTTTTAAAAACAACATTTAAGGCTAAGTTTAAGTTAAACATTTTGTCCATTAGGTCCATTTTTGTCTGTCCCAACTTAAAGAGTCTAAAACAAAGTTGTATTTGATGGCAAATCCTCTTTCTAAGTCTCCTTTACATGTATGGTTAATTCACTGAAAAATACTTTTTTATAAAGATTTGACTTACAGCCTAAAAACTGATCCTTAAATTCAACTGGTGGACAAGGTTTTGTTATTGCCCGTCGAATTGCACTTTCTCAATGGTTGTTGAAGGTATTATATCAAAACCGACTTCTAAATTCCTCCATCCGTAAGGTTTTTGAGATATTGCTTTTTAAAATTCGAAAAAAGCAAATTTTTTTGAGGCTTTCTAAATTCATGAAATAGTTTTTCTTCAATAAAATCCGTGATAATTTTCAAAATCAAGAATCCCTTTCTTCAATATTCAGTTTAAATGTTTTTAGTATTTTATTAAATTTTCGAAATAACTTCATAAGTTGTTGGAGTTTACGTGTTTCAAATTAATCTACAAGAAACGCTGAACCATTTATGCTAAAACGGTTTTCAACAGAAAAAGGCAAAACGGTTTGAAATTAACTTTTGTTCTTACAACGAATCCGTCGTATTGTTTTGAAAACGGGTATTTTTTAAATTTGAGCAGATAGTTAAAATCATAGTTCTGATTGGAAATCTGCACTGAAAATAACCCAAAAACGATATTTTCAAAACTATGAAAGCATACAAATCAAGGTTTGCTCAAAACTTCGTATAGAGGGAAATAAAGAATCATAACTAAAAATTGTTGAAGTTTTGAAATTATGTACAACGAGCATAAGTGAAGGTTCCCTATGTCAAAACTTGTAAAATTTGAAAAATCTACTAAATAAAAGCAAGAATTGATAAAAGTAATGGATATTTTAGTTTATTTTTATTTATTACATAACATGGATAACGCAAAAAAAAAAAATTCTCAAGCAATATTGCATATTTAAAAAAAAATACTTTAATTCAATCGAGCAAAAGTGTAGGTACCTGATGTTTTGCTATTAAACAGTTATCACAATGTCATTTGTTTTCTTTTCATTTAATACATTTTACAAAATCAGTCGTTAGTGCTTTGTTTCTTGTGTCTTATTTTGTATTTATAACGTGCAAAAAGTTTAAGCAAAATGACGAGAAAAGAGTTAACAGTGGAAGAAAAAAATATAATTATAAACCATCACCAGAAAGGTAAATCTTATAAAGAAATTGGTGAAATTGTGAACAGGCCGAAATCAACAATACAGAAGGTAATAAATCGTTTTAAAAATGAAAAAAGGGTAGAAAATAAACAAAGATCAGGACGACCTCGCAAGTTAAATGAGAGGGATGAGAGGGAAATAAAAAGAATAATTCAAAAAGACCCATTTAAAAGTGCTCCTAAAATAGCCACCGAGATTGCGAATAGCTTAAACAAAACAGTTTCTGAGTGGACCGTTAGAAGATCGCTCTATAGATCTGAATTTAAGAATTGCGTTGCCAGTAAAAAACCTTTTGTCAGTGATGTTAATAAGAAAAAAAGATTAACATTTGCCAATGATTACAAAAACAAAACCACCGACTTTTGGGATAACGTCATATTCTCAGATAAGTCTAAATTCAATATCTTTGGCTCTGATGGTAAACACAATGTTTGGAAAAAGAAGGGAAAAGCTCTTAATCCCGAAAACACAGATAAAACTGTGAGGCATGGGGGTGGTGGAGTAATGGTATGGGGGTGTATGTCATCCGCCGGTGTTGGGAATCTTGTTATAATTGAGGAAATAATGAATAAGACTGTTTATCTAAACATTCTAAAAGAAAACCTGCACCAAAGCGCCGATAAACTGGGGATCAGAAACACATTTTATTTCCAACAGGACAATGATCCCAAACACACCGCTTTAACCGTGAAGATGTGGATAGCGTATAGTACTCCTCACATGCTTGTTACACCACCACAAAGTCCTGACTTGAATCCCATTGAACACTTATGGGACCACCTTGAAAAACGCATTCGGAACCATGAGATACGAAACAAAACCCAATTGAAACAAATTATTATTGATGAATGGCAACAGATATCTCCAGATGTTACTAAAAAACTAGTATACTCAATGTCAAATCGTTTGAGAGAAGTTCTGAGATTAAAGAGATTTCCAACTAAGTACTAGGTATGAGTTTGAACTATTTTAATTAAACAAAATGAATAAAAAATTATGTTTTATTTAAAGGTACCTACACTTTTGCTCTGTGAAATTACGGCGTATTTTTTTGTTATGTATTTTTCTTGTAATGAATTACTTTTTTTTTCTGTTTTTGTCTCTTATTAGGTATATTTTGTTCATGATAAATAAATTATAACTAAATTATTGACTCACGTTTTTATTTTATTTTCGTATATTTTGTGATTTTACCTAAAATAGTAATAGAGTACCTTCACTTATGCTCGTCACTGTATGTTACTTTCAAGTTTAGAATAACACTTTGTTTTTATTTTATACTTAGGAAGTTTTTAATTTCATATAACTGGAAAACATTTTTATATTTTCCATTCTTTCTGAAACTTTTGTCTAAAACAGAACTAATTCGTAAAATAAATTGTTTGTATTGTTTATTTATAAAATACCAGTCTTTTAATAAATTCAATAAAAATAACTAGTGAAAATTTCCAGAAACTTTATAAGATACTAAACTAAGATACTGATTTAAGCTGTATCTAAAAGCATAGATATGTACTTTGCGAAATCAACATACAATTTATTGTAAGGGGATATGTTGTGCTTTTACTTAGACTTAAAAACACAGTTCTTGGTTGTCTTAATCATCCATTTAATCCAGACCAAAAAATGCATTTGTGTTACAGAAAAAAAAACAGTATTTTGTCGACCATTCCCAAGACACAAGTCAAAATATCAATTCAAATAATTACTTTATTTATTTGACTCACCCTAATATAGAAATATGCTAATTTAAAATGTTCAGATCATATTTTTATCAGAGACGGAACAGATTAATTGTAACTTAATGCTCAGCTCATGTATGTAATTATATATAGTTTTTCTTACATTGTTATTATAATATCCATATTTAAAATGAGAAATTTTAGAACAAAAAATAAATATTTATGTAAATTCACAGTTGACATCGATCATTTAAGTCAAGAGTCAGGTTTAAAAATGTTTTGTTAATGAAGATACGTTAATTACTTATATTAACTGTGACATGTTGCTGACGTAAAAGGTATTTAAAATTACATTATTTATTACAAACAGTGTAATTGGAATTTATAACTTTATATTATTTTGTTTGTTTTATTTCGGAGATTTGTTCAAAATCCTGTTCTGCACATCATTGATCGTTTTAATAGTTTCTTGATTATATGTATTTTCGTTGATAATTTAAATTTAAAAAAAAATACATAATGATGTCAATATTGTTTAAAGATATTTTTTAAAGAAAGGTGTGACACAATTTTAATTTAATGACAAATAAAACATTTTACATTATGTAAAGCTGTAAACAATAATAATTTGTAAGAATATTTTTATTGATGGGTACGAAAAGAAGATAACATATAAATAATGTGCTTATATCGTGTCATATCGTAAATGAGTTAGTCATAGTCGTTATGAATAAATTTTCAATTTTTATTTTTCTACCTTATTCCATAATTACATAAATCTTCAAGCTTGGATTTTAATCCAAAGATAAGACAAGGTCCACAAATATTTATTTTTATCTTATGGAAAAATCGATTACCTACATTTTTTCTGGTATTGGTAACCATGGCTGAACAATTTTTGTTCGTGTAAAACTAAAATGTTGAATATTCTTGTAAAATCAACCTTATGTGGTATAAATATTATGAGCTGGTTATTATTTCTTATATTTTCCATATTTTTTACAATATTTCCTCTTAAGATGGCTCAAGCTAAAAGGTATATTTGTTAATATTTAAAACGGAATTTTGCCTGGACTTTAAAATGATTTTACAAGACTTTATGAAGGAATGTAGTTCTAACTTTGTCAACAAAAGTCGCATTGAGAGAACAAAGTATTAAAAGAATTAAGAAGAAGAAGAAGACTTAACCTTCTAATAATTTTTGACAAAAAAAAAACTCGATCAAAACAAAATTATTATGAAATTATTTTCGTCTTACACCAATATATGTATGTATGTATTAGTAAATAATATTGATAACAAATAAACAAATATTATCATTTTTTTTTTGTCGTAAGGTTATCATTAAAAATAAAACAAAAATGTTTATTTACATTCGAGCGTTCAATGAAGATACTGGTACATATTTATATTTCTTTGGAGTGAAGAAAGCCCTGTTAATTTATTTTGTTCTAATTTTGTTTTAGTGTTCAAAGTAATTAAATAATTTAAATATATTATGGAAATTATGAAAACAAAAACAAAGTTATTACGTATTGCAATATTTTTTGCAACAATATTTTTCGATGTTAGGGTCGTTTAATTTGATTCAGAACTATTCCTCAGCAAAAGACTCTGAAAATCTGAAACACTGGTCGACAAGGTTTTGTTCCTGGCAATGAAATTGTACTTTTTCGATTGTTTTTGATAGCCTCAATACAAATCCGACTTCAAAATTACTCAATGATTACAAGTTTTTGAGATAATACTTTTTAATATTCGAAAAATTAAGTACAAAGAGTATAAGCCTTACAAAACCTTATGGTCACAGCAACACAACGAAATTGATTCCCTCAGATATTATCTCGGTAGACACTGACTACTGCAATCCTACTTTGAGCCTTAGTAAGGGTTTTAAAGTCATTTTCCCATCCAGAGAAGATTGAGAGGATGACATCGTGTCGATAGGTTTCGATGCAACCATCTTTACTGACGGCTCAAAGATGGACTGCGGAGTTGGTTCTGGGATCTTTTCTGAGTCCCTAAATGTAGCTAAATCCTTTAGGCTTCCTGACTTTGCTAGCGTTTTTCAGGCTGAACTGCTGGCAATTAGGGAGGCTTGTAAGATACTTAAACAAAGCCCAAACCAAAACCGAAATGCGGCTATCATAACAGACAGTCAGGCAGCTGTCAAAGCCATTAACTCGGCTACATCCTCATCTAAATTGGTCCAGCAATGTCGCGATGAGCTTGCGAGCCTGAACATTAACCTCGGTGTCACCCTGATCTGGGTTCCGGGCCATAGTGGTATCGTGGGAAATGAACGGGCTGACGAGCTAGCCAGGCAAGGATCGGCCCTTCATAGCTCACTTGCGGAAATGGTTAACACTCCTCTTGGTGCTATGAAGGGTAAAATCTTTTCCATCTACCAAACTGAATCAAACCGAAGGTGGAGCAATTTACCCAACTGCATTATATCTAGGAAGATATGGACCACCTATAATAAAACCCGTACAAACGATCTTCTATGCAGGCCAAGGCAAGACATAGCCAGGATTGTTGCGGTTTGTACCGGACATTGGCCTATAGGAGTTCATGCAGAGAAGTTGGGTATCTCTTACAACACCTTTTGCCGTAGTTGTAGCGGCCAAAGAGAAAGTGAAACGATAATCCATTTCCTCTGCAAATGTCCTGCTTTGGCAAGCACTAGAATGAAATGCTTTGGGAAAGCATTCTTTCACGAACTTGATCAGCTATCTGAGACAAAGATTAGAGACCTAATCTTTTTTCTCAATGCGACAAAATGGCTCTAACATAATCGCTATGAAGCTTCTCTATAAATCTTTTCCTTTCTATCACAGGTCAAACGAGTTTTGGTATCAAAACGGCGCACTGCAGCGCTAATTGGATCTCAGGCTAGGTTGCCTTGAGATCGCCATTTCTACCTACCATAAGCCTTATTGTGGCTATCTGAATTCACGAAGAAGTTTATTTTTTAGTAAATTTTGTGTTGTTTTTCCCAATCTATAATCCCTGTCTTCAACATGCAGCTTCATAGTTTTTCATAAAATTTTTCAAAAATCTTAAAAAAAAGTTGTATACATGTATGTATTTGTAATTTGCAAAATCATCATACAATTTATTGTTGAGGGATATGGTTGCCTTTAGCATTTTAAGCGAATATCTCAAAACTTCTGCAAACATTTATATTGTAACACGTAGTGTTGGCGAAACACGATTCCTTTTCGATTATCAGAACTAGGCGTTCCAAAAACATTAAATTTTGAGTAAAGACTTTCGACGGAAAATAAAGACTAAGGACGACGTTCATCGTAGTTTTCCGAACAGTTGATTATAAAGACACCGAGATCATTTAACTCCTTTAAACCATTTTATTTGGGCCCAGGTGAAATATATGGTAATCCCAATGATCTACAATCAATAGAACTTAAGAAGCTATAGAAGAAGCCGCAAATATACAAATCGTTCAAGAAAAATTCTTCCTTATAATGAAATACACATCCATTTAATCAAAATTTTGAAGTTTAGTTTTGTAATTTTGTGCAGGAAGTTAAACCCAGTAAATTACTCGAATAATTCTGAAATAAACGAATTGTTGTTCTAACAAATACCTACATTAATGTTCTCATTGATTACATTTATTCTTAAAAGTTTATATTAAAAGTGAACAAATCAAAACATAAAGATATTCTTTTACTCATTTGCAATACTTCCAGACCGACTAAACAAATGACTTTAACCCACGTTTATAAATAACTTCTGTTGTTACATACTAAATATATGCATAGTTAATTATACAACAAGCTTTTATTGAGTTTGTAAGTTTTTGCCTCAAATACCCTTATTAATAAAAAGTTATTTAAGCATTAAATGACGCATTCGAAAATACTTAAAACATTCTAAAAATAAACGTCATTATTTTTAACTGTTAACTTATGTCCAAATTAACGGTTACTTTAAACGTATGAATCAAAACCATCGAAACAAGTTCTGCATGAGTTCCAACAAAAATTAAAGAAAATAAAACACTCGAATGCATCATAAAAAGTATTTAAGCTTCATGATTTCAAAATCATCAAAGGCTTTTTTTATGTATAGTTGCATCGTTTTTTTTAGAAAACTTTAAAGAATGCAAAATAATCAAAATTTTAATTTTGTCATTGCTTATGACAAATGTGTGTACATTTTTACGAAATGTTCAAAAGAAAATCAGATGGTTTAATTATTTCGCTACCTGTAAATTTGGAAGATGTCATCTTTTAACATTTTACAAGTAAAACATATATCATAACTTAAAATGGTCTAAAACGTCTTAATAACGCTTTGAAATTGTTAAAATTTACCACAAAAATAGTGAACATTTTGCAGTTACAGTTTACTGCTTTGTCTGGAAAGCTACCTTACCATGTTTTTCTCAAATAGGTGATCACAATTGGCCACAGAAATCTTATAATTTAAGACTATTAGCGTTTTATCTTTGAGGCCACTTGAAAGATAACGTCATTTCCATTGCTCCAAGATTGATTTTCTGAAATTTTGGAGGACATACAGCGGCATATATGTGATTTGGTCATGAAAAGTTTCATAAAAAGGTTATGGTGCTGCAATTGTAGCCGTTTAGCTGATTTTCATTTCTTTTGTTAATTCATTGATTTCTCTTAAAAAAAATGTTCCTTCTTAAATTCTTATCGGATAACCCTGTAGTTATTATTAACATATTAACTATTTTTTTAAGAGAATGGGAAGGACAAGTTACGTCAACCCTAAACAATGATAAATGAGCCGACGGTATATTATCAATCCGTATTACCTATCAACAAAAAATACTACTGCGCAATTATAACGCTGGGTCTTATTTTAGACAAAAATCGAAATTGTAAACGCAATGTACAGGAAAGAGTCAAAAAAGCTACTGTAGCTCTCTTTTCTTACAAAAAAGCTATTGCCAATATTCTGGGCGTACAACCCAGAATCACCCATTGGCTATACACATTGGTAATTAGACCTATTTTAATGTACGGTGTGGCAGTATGGTGGACTGCTTTAGAGAAAGCTATAAACCACAACAAAATAAATAAATAACAACAAAATAAATAAAGTCCAACGTTCAGCTTGCCTATGTACAAACGGATCGTTTCACACAACCCCATCTGCGTCACTGGACACCCTACTTTACCTTGCACCTCTTGATATACTTAGGAAACAAACAGCTGCAAGATCTGCTATTCGCCTCAAAGCTTCGTCGTAGTGGATTAACAACAACATTGGCCACTCCTTAATTCTAAGGTATTTAGATTCAATTCCAAAGCACACAGACTACACCATCCCCCAACTGCAATTCGACAGAAACTTCCAGATTTCTATACCTTCCAGATCTTTCTGGGAGGATAGGGCATTTGTGGAAGACGAAACAGTCCACTTCTATACAGATAGATCAAAAACAAAAGAAGGGGTTGTTGGAGGTGTGTACTCTGAACAGCTGAATTTAAGTCTCTCATTCCGCCTTCCTAATCATTGTAGCGTGTTCCAGGCGGAACTTTTGGCTATAAAAGAAGTCTTGTCCTGACTTAAAGAAAACGTGATATCAACATCTGATATCCGTATCTTCTCAGATAGTCAGGCCGCTATCAAATCTCTGGACTCTGTCTCTACAAACTCTATAACAGTCCTAACTGTCGATCATCTTTAATGGAGATGGCACAACAGTTTAATATTCACCTTTACTGGGTGCCGGGCCACAGAGACATTCCAGGTAACTGTAAGGCAGATGAACTCGCCAGGAACGGTACAGTACAACTGCTGGCATACCAATCGCTACATGTAGACTATTGCTAATGCAGGACGATATGAAGAAGGCAAACACCAGGTGGAACAACATCACCACGTGTCAGGTCACAAAAACCATTTGGTCTACACTAGATTTAAAGCGATCAAGGTGCTTGCTATCTCTAAGCAGATGGCATATAAGCTCGATAATCGGTGTCATAACCGGGCACTGTCTAATAGGAAAGTACGCCAAGCGGCTAGGCGTATTCTCAAATGACTTTTGCAGAAGCTGTATGGACGAGGAAGAGGAGGAATAATGGCTGAATCACAAACACGCTTCAGCTTTGGCTTCGCCTGACGTTTACGAGTTTAGCCATAAGATTTCAATGCATGCTATCACAATGGAGCTTCGACCTCACGTTTCTTTTGACAATCGTAAGGAAAATAACGTAATGTAACGTAATGTGACTTCAAACGGAAGCTCTAGTTCAATTTTCTGAACATTTGCTTTGTCTGACAGCTCAAGAGCTGTAAAAATAATGTCAACAAACAAAATATTTGCTCTTTGGAGGGATGAAATAATAAAAATGTCATTCAAAGCAACCTCGAAGCAGGCCCACCGTAACGCAGACGAAGCCGAAGCTGAAGCGTGTTTGTGATTCAGCCATAAGTTCTTCACGATCTAAATAATATTAGCATAATCAGCTACTCACGTTTCGTAAGGGACTCAAACTGGTTTCATTGAGCTTAGGAGAAAGCCTCAAGATTCAGGTGGTATAACAATAGGCCATTAAACTGACCTAAGTGTGTCCTATTCCATCACGGACAGCCACTTTAACCTAACCTAATAATTATAACCTAATTATTTTAGCTAAATTGGATAACCTAAATAAGGACAATATGAAATTTTAAAGCTGGTGACACAATGAACGTTTGCATTAACTATTTAAGAGCAATATCATAAAATCACATTTAGAGGTAATATAAACTTTTCATCTATGTATGTATATCGCTTGGGTTTGTCATTTGTCAGTTTTTTGGTTAACACTTTAATGCCAATAAAAAATAAACCATAAATGATAGAATTTGTTTCATTTGGGACGAATAAATATTTAATGTATTAAAAAACAAACATTAAAATAATTCCACAAATGCCGCAGTGCACTGAATTACATTATGTACATAAATAGCTATGTTTTTATAGGTAACATGCGTTATTATCTTCATATGTGTTTCTTTTAAATAAAATCAAATTATTCAATACACTACAAATTTTTAACTTTTCTTATGTTTTGTATCTCCCATCATTTTAAGTAAATTTCAAGTAATTTACTATAATTTTAAATATGCCAACGGAATAATAAATGAAGAAGATATTTCAAAAAAAAACTTTAATATAGTAAAAATGATACTTTAAATGTTTGCATTTACAACTAACAAATATCTGATAATTTTGCGTTGACTATAAATTGAAAAAAAAAAATTCCACATACGCCCCACTGCACAAACTAATAAATACGAATAGGTATACTAGAATATTAATTTAATCACATTTTTTCACAAATTATTTAAGTAATTTAATCTACAACAAAACAACCAAATATAAGTATGTACATTTATTTCATTCATAACCAATCGTAATAATATCAAAAAGTGGTTCGGAACAATAAATTTATTAAACAATTTTAAAAAGCTAACCGCAAACAATTTTTAAAGATGATCCTCAACACGAGTTTCAAATTACCAACAATCAAACCTTTATGCATATTTTTATTTGTGAATTATATATACTTATAAATATAACCATGTAACATATATTTTAATTTAACAAACATGAATGAATCAATGCGGATTAACAACAAATATTACACATAGTTTGCAAATTTTTTAAAATTTAAATTAATACAAATTTAAGTACCTTTAAATACGCACAAGACAGGACCATTAAGTTATAGTGGAATGTTCGTCACAGTTAAGATGCCACTCCAAAAAAATGTACCACAATTTAATAAATAAATGAAGATCGTCAACTAACTTTCATCAAACTTAAAACTTTCTTTAAACATAAAAATATATCTTCACCATCAAAAGTTGCAGAATAAAAACAAAATTATGCGTAAACTACTTATTTTTTAAAACTTTTTTTCCGTAAAAACCCTTAAACCGCGGTGGTTCTTTTAAACTTTAGAGTATCAGTCCGTCGTCGTCGAATCAGAAGCATAAAAAATAAAATATTTAAAAAAAAATAAAAACTTATTTTGCAAAAATTTATTCAAAATCCATAAATATAAATATATGTGTGCTACAAGGCGAACGATTCAAAACGGAATGAGATCGCAAAGTTAAGCGCGATGTGAATATCAAATCAGTTCGAACGGACGAGTGGCCGGCCGGTGCGGCGGCGATCAGACTGACGCGAGCGACAACGATCGTAATAAAGGTGTAGGAGGCCAACAGTTAGAGTGCGAATGACGGAATGATAATTATCATAAATTCGATAAAACTGACGATCGAATGATGATAATAGAATAGCTACCCCTTACAACTTGACTACAGCTACAGCTCTACATCTGCTGCTGCCAACCATCATCGTTGGTCGTTGCGGCGTACCTGTATCTACAGATAGATAATAGTAGCTGATGTTTCAATCGCTATAGTAGCTGATGCGGTCTATCAGATTTGTATCTCAATCAGGCGAAAAGGAACATAACCGGCGGCGGTAGTGCCAAAGCGATCTATAGACAGACAAACAGTCCAAGCGAATAGAAAACCTGGATAACTATACGATCAATTGTTATCGACGAAAAGATACAAATAAAAAACCTTTTAGTAGTTCTAATGATAGTAATAATTACTGCACACTTTTAATCTAAAAGATACTTTCAAGTGAGACAACCGACCAAAGTTTAAAATAAACCATGTCTTGAAATTCTTTTAAAATGCTTCATTGTCTGATAAGTGATAAGAAATATTGCTTTTTTTTTTGTATATTTCATTGTTAAACACAGTTGTTTAAATTTGATTGATAGACAACATTTTTTTATTCGACACCATCTATCTATGTTTTTGTATCTTAATTTTCGTTATACTTTTTTATTTGAGTTACTTGTAGATATTTGATCATGATTTCACTGAACTAAGCAACTTTATGTATTCCGTTTATTAAAAGAAAACAACTATAGCTATGTATGGTTTATTTCCATTCATTGACGATTTTTCATTGTTTCATATTTCTTCAACTTCAACTGATAAGGGGAAATATTTAATAGTTTGATGCCAAAGTATTTAATTTAATGAGTTTTGCATTTGCTCACGAGTTGAGATTTAATTTGTATTTATTTTTGTTGCTTTTATTATGAAAATCTCATGTGATTGTAATTTAAGTATAGCTAATGTAAATTATCAGCAATAAAAATATACTCGTATTTGCATTTTTCTAAGCTACAAATACAAAACGAAATGTAAACAAACTGTTGTTGTTTTTTTTTTTTTTAATCTAGGTCAGTAGTAAATTTTTGATATTTTAAATAATTTAGCTCAGTTATAGTTTTGTTTACTATTTTCTTATTGTTGATGTCAGCAGCTATGGAATAAGTAATCCTTTATTAGGTGCAGGATCCTTAAAGAATAGATAAATGTACATAATAAGGTTTTTCAAAAAGGGGTTTATTTTGATATTTAAGAGAAACCAATGGAATAGAATTAATCGTAAAAGAAATCAACCAAATGGTAACCTCGGCTATGATTGCAACACCATTATCCTTTTCGTGAGTAATTTTCAATTGCTCTTACTTACTTAAGGTGGCGCTACAGTCCTGTGTGAACTAGGGCCTCACCCAACAAACTTCTCCATCTAGCTCGGTTCCTAGATAGATGTGTCCAGTTTCGCGCTGCAAGTCGGGTGAGGTCACTTTCTACTTGTGCGCGCCACCTGATCCGCGGTCTTCCTCTACTGCCCTGTCCTGTGGGTGTGGATTCGCAGACTTTACGAACCGGAGCATTGGTTTCCATGCGCTCTTCGTGGCCCAGTCATCTTAGTTGTTGGACTTTTACCCTTCTGTACAGCTCGTCGTTCCATCTTCTCCTCCACTCCCTTCTATGCATACGGGACCGTAGATCGCACGAAGAACTTTTCTCTCGAAACGACCCAAGGTGCTTTCATCCGCTTTTGTCATAGTCCATGCTTCTGCACCGTATAGCAGGACGGGGATGATGAGGGTCTTATATAGCGACACTTTGGTCCCTCGAGAGTGGACTTTGCTACTCAATTGCTTTCTTAGCCCAAAAGAAACATCGTTTAGCAAGAGTTATTCTTCGTTTTATCTCAGCGCTGGTGTTGTTTTCTGCGTTTATAGCTGAGCCTAGGTAGACAAAGCCCTTAACTACCTCAAAGTTACGTCTGTCCTTTCTTGACGACAGCATGTACTTTGTTTTGCCCTCATTAACCGTTAAACCCATTTTTGCCGCCTCTGCCTCAATACTCACAAAAACCCCATTGACATCACGCTGAATTCTTCCGATTATGTTAATGTCATCAGCATATGCTAGTAATTCGACAGACTTTTGAAAGATAGTGCCTCTAGTGTTGACGTGTGAGCTTTGCACTATTCTTTCAAGTACGATGTTAAAAAAATCACATGACAGCGCATCACCTTGTCTAAAACCTTTTTTGACATCGAAAGGTTCTGTCAAGTTGTTTCCAACCTTTATGGAGCAGCTTGAATTCTCCATGGTCATCCTGCACAAACGGACGAGTTTGGCAGGGATGCCAAAACTAGACATGGCTCTATACAGCTCGTCCCGTAATGTGAAGATTTGATCGACTGTGGACTTACCTGGTCTAAAACCACACTGATAAGGACCTATCAGGTTGTTGACGAAGGGCTTTAAACATTCACATATTACGGCAGAGAACATTTTGTAAGCGATGTTAAGTAGACTGATGCCTCTATAGTTGGTGCAGTTTAGAGGGTCTCCTTTTTTCAGAATCGGGCAAACAATACTGAGGTTCCATTCATCGGGCATGCTTTCTTCTGACCATATCTTACAGATAAGTTGGTGCATGCTCCTAACCAACTTATCTGCAGCTGCTTTAAAGGCTGGGCAGTCAGCCATCTGCTCCAGCGGATTTGTTAGACTTCAGCTTAGATATGGCAATCTTTACTTCGTCTAAGTCGGGAGGACGGGATTGTTGGCTTTCGTCGTCTATGTTGAATGGATCATCCTGCCTGACAGCGAAATTTGGTTCGTCGTCGCCGTTATACCGTCTGCAGAAGTGGTCCTTCCATATCCTCAGAATTGACTGCAATTCCAAATGGTCTATGTCTTCGATTACTCCACGAATTCCATCTTTAAATTCTTGAAATGATTGGGGAGCTTTGGCCTAGACCTTATCTTGGGCATGGCTTCAAAGAATCCAATCGGTGTTTAATCACAAGATCTCCGTGGCCAATTGTGATCACCTCTTCGAGAAATAACAGTATCAGAAAACTTTTCTTATAAAATTGTATTTTTTTTTCTTGCATTTTGTTAGTAAATTTTAACAATTTTAATGCTTTTTCTTTAATTTTTAATATACAAAATTTAAATTTAAGAGCTATGGCTAAGCCATCAGCCTGATTGACATAAAATTGAATAAAATATACAATTGACAAAATAATAATGTTTAAACATATTCTGTAATTAACAACATTCTGTATTTGTTTACTGATTCGTTAGGGTTTTCCAATCACATAATGTACATACAACAGCTAAAATGTTTTTTTACAATGCAGGTTTTACTAAATAGTTGAGCCTTTGTGACCTAATGATAGGGTAAATGTTGTGAATATGAAAGCAATCTTCCTTTGACTTAAGGTTGCAGAGCGAGCATAATTGATTGAAGCTTCCATTGTGTGGGCTCTCATTTAGGGCTAGTACCTCAGATCTTTTTTAATCGCAAATCGTTAAAATAATTGTAATTCAACTGGCTATATCAAGTTGTGCCTTCTGATTCTTGTGCTCTTGGTGTGAATGCATCACGAGTTGCATCAGATTAGCTTCTAAATGGTGCAGGTTATTCAGGTCAATAATATAATAAACACCTTCAGATTGCCATCTTTTATAATACAAGTCTCCATTCCTTAGCTTATACATAGGAAAATATCATAACCACTACTTAACTTACAGGCCTATTCTGCTATACGATTCGTTCGAATCTTTCGATTCACGTGAATGATTCGTTACATTTACTTCAAAATATTTCTTGAAATCGTGCATCCTTTGAATGCAAAACTTTAACAATATTTATTATTGGTTTTCTAAAGGCAATCTAGTTGTTTAAATTTTATTTCGCTATCAATTTATAAGCATTTTCAAGCAATTCCTTTTATCCTGGCGGATAGCAGAATACAAACATTCACGTGAACGTTTAGCAGAATAGGGCTGTTAATAAAAAAGTCGACTTGAGACTTAAATGTAAGAGTCATGAGTTGAGGAAGACCAGTTTCTAGGCATAAACAATAATTTGGTGTATTTTGAGGAGATTAAAAAACTTTTTTAAGGTATTTCCTATATAATTCTCCTTATATTCATCAGGACCCCAAACCTGAGAAGCAAAGCAAAGAGTCGATTTGACTATTAAGTTAAATATATTCTATTTAGTGAGAAAACAATTCTTTTGTTTGAACAAATGTTTCGCCAAGCTAAGTTGATCAAGCTTTGTTAGCTTTTGGTTTTCTCACTTAAGTGAAATTTGAAATTAAGCGTTGTATCTAGATTGATACCTAAATATTTGAATTCTTTTACTATTCTTTTCTCAATAGGTTGTCCGCCATAGTTCCAGAGATGATAATTATGAGCCATTCTATGAATGAGATCAAAGGTAGCTTTGAAATCAACAAGGAAGTATACACTTTTTTATTACTGCCTTGAAACGCTTTTACAATGTGTGTGAAATTAAATATTTGATCTACTGTAGAGTAATTATTTTTAAAGCCTGCCTAGAAATTAGATAGAATTTTATTCCTATCAATCCATTTCTCAAGCCTTTCAACCATAACACCGCAAAAATTCTTTACTATAACATTCATGAAGGATATTCTTCTATAATTTTCAACAGGCTCTAAGGGACATTTTTTATCGGGAAGATTACAGATTTCTTGAAAGCAGGGGGAATGTGAGTTGTAGAAAAATGTTTGTTGAACAGGATTTGCATAGCATTATGAAAATAGGTGTGCAAAAAACTCGTATGGAATACGATCTTCTCCTGGTGCCTTACGATTCTTTAAATTAAATAATACTGCTTGTATCTTATCGTTTGTGATAATTTTGTGTAAATTTTACCAACAAATAAGAGGTTATCGGATTAGAAGTTTTTGAAAAAAGAAATTTGAAGTGATTTACAAGCGAATTATTAGAAACGTTGACACCGATTTTAAAATGAAATCCGTTGAATTCGCTTGCGATGTTACAAAAATCTTTTCAGTTACTGGTGTACCCAAGTAGCAACGCTCGCTGACTCTCATAAGCTGTTTTCTTTTTTGTAACACAGTTTCTTGTATTATGCTGTACTTGGATCCTAACTACAAAGGTCTGTATTTGAACTTGAATTCAAGGTTTTTTTATTTCTTAAGTACTTTAATTCTTCGAATACTTTCAATCCCTCGTTTATCTTAATTTCTTTTGTAAATTTTGCAATTCCTTTTTTAAATACTTTTGACTTGAGATAGTAAAAGTGTGTACCTAAAGAAGTGAAAAGGAATTTTTAGTACTTAATTACAATTAAAACTATTGACCTATTGCACTTGCGTCTCTGCTTTAAGGTCAGAGAAATACTAATTTATTATAAGTTAAATTCGTAGCAATCGCTCCAATGGTAATTTCATAGTTTACCCCATCGAATAGTGAAACAAATCAACACATTGTTTTATATAAAGTAAGATAAGTACACTCTCTTAATTAAAATGCGTTCCTTCCTTTTAGACAAATCTCTTCTTCTTTAGATTAAAAATTTCCTGTTCCAAGTTGTTTTGGATGGAAATTACAAAATAAATTATGGGTCCGGTCCAGTCTCCGACACTTTTTCTCATTTTTATTGATGATCACCGTTCTGAAACTTCTAATTCCCGACAATACCCTAACCTTTTAAGATTTGTCAATTGGAGAATAAAAAGTGGTGTAAAATGTCTTCCCCTCATCATTGTTCAAATACCCAAGTAACGTCTTTTGTTGTAATTTCAACGAATTAATGTTTTATTGAAATAGGCAGTTATATTTCCTTCCCTTAATCCATTCAACCTTAATTCCTGCGAAAGTTGATCAGCATACATTTAAGCCCAGCTTTGTCCATATTGTCCAGTTTAAAGATTGGTTCTGCAGCCGTACTTCATGAATGTGGAAATCTTAACCACACTCTGTCTCTTCCTGTCCTTGAAATATTCAGGTTCAGCAATGTGTAATGACATCTCCTTTCTAAACTCTCTCTTTCTTAAGTTCCTCTTAAAATACACTAAAGTAGTCCAAAAAATAATTTCCATTTTAGCCAACTAATGTTAATTACTCTTAAATGTTAAGCAACAAAATACTGAAAACATGCTTAAAAGTATAAAAAAAAAATTGTGTGAATTTTTGTCTGCAAAAAGATGTTTATTTTTCTAGACGACAAAAACGATGAAAGTATTTGCATTTTCCCGAATGCCTTAAAAAATGCATATTATTTCATCTTTTAGTCCAACTTTGAACGTAGTATTAAACATAAATGCTTTTTTAAAGTCTTTAAGCTTTACCCGATATTTTTACCTAGCATTCTCATAATAAAACATTCAAAAAACATGATGTGCATTGGAATCCAAGTTCTTACAATGGAAAGTTCAAATGAACTTATCTTATACAAAATTCTACTCTAAGCAAATACTTAGTAAATGCTTTCATTATAATATACAATCCTTGAAAAACTCAATTAGTCAACAAATCTAGGTCTGCATAGTAAAAGGTAGGAATGATCTTGAATCTTGAATTATGATAATTACTTCAACTAACATGTCAATTTATTTAAAATGTACTATGTGTACTTCAACAACACAATGTTAAATACATTTTTGGAATTATTTCTCCCAAGTCGTTAATGTCTAACAAACAAGTTATTACCACCGTCATGCTATTTAGCATCTACCCTAAAAAAACTTCGTCTGCAAATAATTCTGTTTGTTTTCAGAAAAAAAAAAATAAATATAAATATAAATATAAACACAAATTAACTAAACCAATAATAATGTTTTTATAAATAAAAGATTTATTTTAGGAAATTTTTTGTATTTGAATATTTAATAAGTTGTTCGAATTAGATTGATGGTGTTAAAATTATCTTCATTTTACGAGTGATTAAGTTAAATGTAGCTCAGAAAAAAATGTTATTATTATTTTGTCCTATGTGCGAGTATTTTTATACAAACATTCTAAGTTGTATCAAGCTGAAATTGAGATTTTCTTGTATCTAAAAGTCTTAGACAATAACACATACTACCATGGATCTTGTTTTTTAAAAAATAAATTGAAACTCTAAATAACATTATTCATCTTTCCATTACAAGCGCCAGTATTTACAATAGTATCTTGAGAGATTCGTTTCACGGGTGAAAAGGATCATCATTCCTTACGACTTAAAGAATAGAAACGAATATTTTAAAATCTTATTAACTTCCCATAGGAAGTTTTTGTAATCGGTCCTATTTGTCGAATAGAAAATTTTGACATTTCTCCAGGTTTCAAGGTCCCTAGAGTCGAAATAAAAGATTTTTAGAGAGATGTATGTATGTGCGTGCGTGTGTACATACGTATATAAGTACGTCCGGAAAGTTTTTTTCATCGTCCATAGCTCAAGAACCAGTAGAGATATCGACTTCAAACAAATTTTTTTATACAGATAATAATGCAGAAAGATGCAGAAAGGACTCTCAAAAAAATTGAGTTGGTGTTTTTTTTTTACCATAGCAATTTAAAAAAAAGGTGAACATTTTGGTTAACCCTAAATATCTCACGAACCAGTAACGCTAGAGACTTGAATTAAATTTAATATTATATACTCTAACGTGATTCCAAACAAATATATTTTTGGACAAAATCCAATAAAAAAATATTTGTCACCTCGAAAATTTTACGAGCAAAAAATGATTTTATCTCCAAAATAATTGTATGCAACGAAAAATAACGTTTTTAACATCTGGTAACATTGTGAGAAATATCGAGTTGACAGTTTTTTTATAAAAAATAAAAACCTAGAAAAAACATTACTAAGGTTGGTAAAAATTGATTTTCGACTCAAATATCTTTTCAAAACTTTGAGATGTTGGCTTTAAACCAATTTTATCTTTTAAAAAATATTGTTGTCAACATTCAGTAAAATTTTGAGAAAAATCTAATTGAAAGTTTTTTTTTACAAAAAATAAAAACCTAAACAAAACAATATTAAGACATGGTAAAAATTTACTTTCAACTCAAATATCTTTACAAAAATTTAAAATATTGGCTTCAAACTAATTTTATCTCACAGAAAATACAATCGAAAATTCAAATTTTCTCAAAAACAAACAGTTACATTTTTTTTATTTTCTATAAACATTTTTTTTCTTAACCTGGCTTCGTTCAATACAAACAAAATATCTTTGTATCGCTCCAGAAGTGTACCCTTCAACCGATTTCAATAATTTTTCCTGCACAAGCTCTTATACTGTCTCAATAATGTTTGATGTTCAAAAATGTCTTTGATTTTTTAAAAAACATTATTTTTTTTTTCGAAATTCGATAGGTATCTCGAAAATGGGTCGTTAATTTTTTACGAAATTGAAATATAAAACGTATATTAATAAACTCTAAATACCTTCAAACCAAAAATATTTTTAAACTCAAATTAAAAAAATGAATATAAGAAATTAATTTAAAAGAAACCACTCTAACGATTTTCAAATAATTTAGGTTTTTTGAGAAATTAAATGGCATTCAAATTTTTGAAAACAAACTTTTTTGCAGGTATATTTTGAAGTCTTAAAATACAGGAAATATTTTTGAACAGACACTTTGGATTCATGATCAAGTTCGTGCGACTCAGTCGTGCATTTTATTTCTTCCAGAAAATGGTATAGTAATTTATAAGAGTTTCTTGTTTGTTGTTCGTTCGTTGAAAGCATTTCTAAGAGTTTTCAATTTTCCCTAAAAGTGTTTGCAAGTTTTTTGGACGATTCTGATATAAGAACAATGTCATCAGCGGAGGGTAGTAATATGTATTTATATGGGCAACCCAACCAAAAAAACTCCTCCAGGAAGAACCATACTTAGATCATCTAAGTAAATTGAGAAGAAGAGTGCACTCAAGAGACATCCCTGGCTTACACCAGTAGTTAGTTCTAGCCAATTTAAAAAAATATTTCTTATTCTTAACATTTTTGTTATGACTCCAAGGTTGCTTGATTAGAAACATAAAGAGTTGCTTGCTTTGAAGTTTACAAAGTATGCGTTCAATTTGTTTACTTTGTACAAATGCGTATAAGCAATACTTTTCAGCGATAAGATCTACTGTTGAGTACCCCTTGCGAAAACCAGCTTGATCTGTAGTTACTATGATTCTTCAGATCTTTTTTTTTTTAAACTTGTACGTACTTCTCCCGTGGACCATATGAAATTGAATGTCGAAATTGTTTTTCTAAAAAATCTGCTGTTCCCTTTATTTTGTACTTTAAACTTTAATTTTTTTTGTTCACAAAAAGAGTAAAATAGAACCAAGTAACTAATAAAAGTGGAAATTCCATGAAGATCTTCGGTCTGAAGATCAAAATACACGGCTTTCTGACCCTACACCTTTGCATTACAAATAAATTTATAAAACTAGTACATAATAATAACTTCTTATATCTAACTTTAAGCAGAGAATCATTTCTGAGGCTTTGACTTTTTATATTGCATCATAGAAAACATTCTTTCAATTCTAATACTAGTGACATGTACTGTACCTTGTACACATGTATGTAGGTAGGTATTTAAATAGTCGTTTTGTAAGATAATATTTTAAAACTGTATACTAATGATTGTGTAATTTAAATTCCAAGAAAGGTGAACTGACATAACAAACTTGCTATTAAAAATGCAAGTGCTGTAATTATCACCACACCACGCTTTGAATTTTAATATACACATCACTTCACATACACAAGTCTCAGTAATAATAGATCTAGCAAAATTATTTGTTCGCTTGTAGCCTTCAATCTGATTTTATCCACAACTAATTCGCCAAGATTTTTCTGCGTTCACAATTAGTTGGTTGGTATTTGTATTTTGTTGATTAAAATAATTGTAAAATGTAGAACTTCCTCTTCATACATTTCAAAAACATGGAATTGAATGTGATATTTTAAAACAGTATACAAACATTTTTGACTCAGTAGAAAATAATTCTTTTTATTTGCAACTTTCTTCTTAAAGACTTAAAGAATTCGGAAGCCGAAAAAACTTATTTCAGATTTTAGAATTTGAAATCTGTCGGTTTCAAAAACTTAAAATTTTGTTGTTATAGTACCTGTGGCGTGATTATTAAGTAAGACTTTCATCTCAAAGGTCTTGGGTTCAAGAGTAATTCTTGGCATGAAAAGTGCTTTCTCAAATAAGCCGTTCGGATTAGGTTTAAAAAAACTGTAGATCCCCTCCTCTCCTCTCCTGACAAAATTACTCGCACACAGGAATGGTTGAGAGTTGTAAGGCACTAGGTCTTGTTTCTCTACGAGCTGTTGCGCCACTTTATTAAGTTTGTTTTTATATTTTTACTCAAAGTTCTCAAGGTGAAATAAAATTCAATAAATAAAATTAATTTTCACGATTTTGTATGAGATTTATTTAATTGTTTTATTTATTTTTATCATTTTTTAACTAATCACAATTATTAAGTTAATAATAATAATATTTATATATAGATAATATATATTATAACATATTATTTGTTTCCTTTGCTAAAATCATAATTACATATTTTGTTCATAACATAATGTATTTTATTTCTTCTTTTTTTCGGCAATATTGTTGCTATAGCAAAATTAAAAAAAAAAAAACCAACGTCAAAATAAAATATAATAGAATCAATCGTTTTTAAAAAATCATTGATCTATAATTTAAAAAATAAAATAAAATAAAATATACAATAACAAAATGAAAAATTCAATTTCAATGGACGATATTATATAAATGAAATATAAAAATTTTATAGGATTTAAAAAATGTTGTTCTTTTTTTTACAATTCTCTTATTTGTTTTGTTTTTCTTGTTTAAATATAATTAACTCTAATAATGAAATTGTACACCCACGTTTGTTGATCATGTAATGATTTTTAATTGTTTATTTAATTAATTATTGCATTTTTATTTTATATGTCTAAATATTTTCAGTGTTGTTTCAATTAAAGTTGTAAAATCACTTTAATTTTAATAATCTTAAAATCGGTGCAGTTTTCTACTATTTATTTTTCTTGTTTATTAAAAAATATGTTTAAGTGGAATGTTTAAATTTTTTTATTTAAGTTTTATTTATTTTAAGTGATTCTATACTCATAAATGAAATTGTTTATTTAATTTTTTTCTATTTAATTTTTGTTTGTATTATAATTCATTTTGATGAGATGTAATTTTGAATAGAAATAAATAAGTTTGTTAAAAAAACAAATAGGAAGGTATAAAAATAAATTTTAAATTATGGCCACACATTTGGAAAATTACTGTAGGATGATTCCTACATGTTTGAGAAAAAAAAATAATAATAATAAAAAAAGATATCACCAATATAATACAATAAGAGAAGTGGACAAGATTAAACGAAGTGTATAGTGAATAAGGAAATGTAGTGAAGAATAAAAGTGTTTATTTTTAAGATCGAAACGAAAATTTAAATTTTAAAATGTTGTGCTTGGAACATGTTCTGTCAGACAAGACATACTCATAGATAAAGGTACAAATTTTTAATGAATTTAATTCTGAAAAATTTTAGCTTTAAAGATGAAAACAGATTATCTTAGTTCAACAAACACCAATTAGTTTCAGACCTTGTTACATGTATTTAATTCGTCATGGAAGGTTTTACAATGTTTTTTTTTTCTTTAATTAAGAGTTCAGTCCACTCTCTGGAAAAACAAAAATTTACAATTGGAAATGTTTCGTTACAAAAATACTAATGACTTATGCATCACATTAGGACTCGTTTCACATTGTTTTAGCAAGAATTTTAATAGTTGATCAAAACATAAATACATTTTGGAGCAATGTCATAAACAAACAAAAGGCATTTTTGTGGATACCATATGTTTGATTTATAATTTAACAAATTACATTCATACAATATTCAACCTTATAACGATTATCGTTTTATCATTTTCGTTTTTTCGTTTTAATAAAACAATGGTCGTAAAACGTTTCATTAAGAACTCCAAATCTAATGTATAACATTTCGTAAGAAAGGCTCCGTATGACTCTGAGAGTCACATACCAAACTCGATTATACATACCTTACATAGAGTTTATGTGATGTAATTCTCTGGACTTTACTTAAACATCAAAAAGCAAGCCCTAAATAAGCACAACATACATACAAAATTAATTATTAAAATTAAAAAAAAATACAATAAATGTTAGACAGACTTACAATTTTCTTTTGTTGATTTACAATTATTTTACATGCCCTTTTAAATTCTTGGATTTCAGAAATACATACATCACTGTATGTTCACACTGTGTCATTCAATTTCAATCATCTTTCTTTTTTTAATTTGTTAAAAAATTGCAGATTTTGTCTTTTTTTATAAAGATTTGTTTAACATTTTGAATACATTTATTTTTAGAAAAATGAATCAAGTTTTTGTTTATAAATTGACAAATTTAAAGATTCTCTCTTCACATGGAGAATTAATATTATTAAGAATTAAAGGGAGGACAAAATTGGTATATTTTATTCAACAAAAATATAAAGGCATTTTCAACAATTCTTATATATAGGTAAAAGTATATTCTAATTAACTATATTACGATCTTCTGGATTATATTCCCACTTTGAGACTTTTCTATTGGTGCATTGCAATTAGCCCCTTATATTTCACAAATATTTGTTTTATTGTGTGTGTTTTATAAACATAAATTTAAATAGACAGTGATGTTTGATAAACAAACAAAATAAGATATTAACTAAATTTGTTCGGTTAACTTGATTTTTTTGGTCAAAACTATTTCTTTTATTATTCTTAAAGTTTTACTTATTGTAGAATTTGTTTTATTTTTATTTTGTACAAAATATAGTGTACAAATTAATTAATTTATTTAATCATAAAACAATATAATATAATAAATTGTTTATAGTGAATGCAAAAAAGAAAACAAAATTATTTATGATAATCTGTGTTAATATTGTGAATGAGCTTACAACTAAGAGAGACAGAGAGAGATACAGAAATGTAGATAGATCGATAGAGAGAGAGAGAGAATGAGAGAGAGAGAGAGAGAAGGTCGGGTGAGTAAATTTTACTTAATGTTTTTTTTGTTTTAATTTATTTTACTTTTGTGATTAAACTAATTTTGTTAGTCACCACTGTCTTCCCACTTTTTTTCTTCTATTATTCGATCAAAACAATCCGACAGAAATGCGTGCTAGAAAGATAAATAAAATAACATTATTAATATTTTATTGAGAGGTTTTATAACGTTTTTCTATGCTTATGATTTATGAACTTACATATGGTGTATAAACTTTAACCCATCGTGGAGGTTTGTCGGGACGATTATACTGAAAACAAAATGACATTGACTCTTCGTCACTTTCCCATCGGGTTATTGTATCCCACGTTAGTTCTACCATTTGGGCTTCTAATGCACCATCTTCACGACATGCATGCAAACGGAAACTTTTCATACCTGTAAAGAAAATATAATTTATGTATATTTAAGATTTTTTAACTTGTGATTATGATCTTTTAATGTTAGCTCTGAGCTCCTCCAACGTCTTCGGATTGTTGGCACAAACCAATGAGTTAACGTAGCTACAAAGAAAATAGTCTAATGGTCTAAAGTCAATATCTTTACATTCGGACCAAAATAATTCACAGTAATTTGACGATCGTTATCGTCAAAGTTAAATATGGCCCAAATTTTTGCACTAAAACTGTTATTGCCTTCCTAGCAGGGCGAGAATAAAGACCGAAAATTGGAGTGAACACTCTTGAAGTTGCGGTCACCGACTCCGAATTCCAGTAAAAAATTTTTATAATTTTCAGATGTTGCTCTTTCGTGTTGAGTCTACTTAATAAATTGAAAATGACGGTTCGATGATAAGCTAAGGGCTGACAACTCAAAGTTGTCAAGTTTCTATTTGAAAATTCTTTATATGGAAAGTATTGTACAAAATTTGGAACTCCAGATTTTAATAAAACATGACTTTACGATTGTAGAGAAGTGGAAAAAGTGGGTCCGGCTATATTCTGTCCTCGCTTTTACTGCTTAACTATTGATTGGGTCGGTTGAGTTCATACTTGTAACTTAAGGTTCTAAGCAGATTTTTTTTTCATTTAAAACCAAAAATAACAATAGCTCCGATACAACTTTTTTGGTGAAATATCGAAAATTCAAATTTTCTCAAAAACCACCCGATCGATTTTTATAAAATTTGCTCAGTTTTTTTGTCTTAACTTGCGCAGAAGGCTAACCCCCGTAGACCCGTTATTCTATTTTTAAATTTTCTCAGGAACTAATGAACCGATTTAAATAATTTCTATTCTGAACTAGCTCTTATATTGCCTAATAGTCTGTTCAACCCCAGAATTGACTAATAATAGTCATCCTCGGAATGAGAGGCAGTGAGCTTGAAATTTGTTTAAGCTTTTAAATAGATGTCAAATCTTCTAAGCATATTAACCGTTTCTACTTTCAAAAACAAAACGGGGTGAGGTGCTCAAAAATGAATTCCCGAATACCTAATGTCTAATGGAACCACCTTTTTTTACAGTTTAATTGTGGACCACAATTTTGGATTTGTAAATGGCTCCAGAAATGTAAGCCCGATTCTTGTGCTTCTAAATTATGTCCTTGTTTTTGATAATAAACACCATTTGCAAAAGATATTAATTTAATTTCAAAAAATTGCTAAGCAATGCACACTTTTTGCTTTCTATCTCAAAAACAGTTGAGCATATGACAAAATGATTGCGACAAAACATTTTAGTAAATTGTATGCTTGACAATTGTAGTAAAGGTGATTAAATAATTGGTCCTAAAGAAACGGAGATAATCAATCATAAAAGAAAGGTATACACAAATTATTAGCTTACTATCTTTCATTCCGAGGTGAAACCCTTATTTTACTGATCGAAAATATTTGATTATCAGAATTGTCTATTTTTTGGCTTTGTAATTTTTTTTTTCAGATTTCAATATCTCAAAAACGATTTAACATTTTTAACAAAATTCAAAGGTAATACGTAATTAATAAACACTAAATAAGTGTAAAAAAAATTGACACATTTATATATAATACTAGCGGCCCGTCCCGTCTTCGCAGAGGTAGACATAAATAGGTACAGATATTTAAGTTATAAGCATGCTAATTAAAACGACCATGAATCACTAAATTAGAAAACATTTTTTTGCCAATCATTAATACTCTTCTAAAAATTTCCACAGTAATATAGCACTAAATATAGCCTATGTTACTCAGTGATAATGTAGCTTTCTAATGAAAAATGAATTATTAAAATCGGTCCAGTACTTTTTGAGTTTATTCGTTACATACAAAAATACAAATCTTTCTTCTTTCTAATGAAAAAGGAATTATTAAAATCGGTCCAGAACTTTTTGAGTTTATTCGTTACATACAAAAATACAAATCTTTCCTCTTTATAATATTAGTGTAGATAAAATATTAATTTAAAAAAAAACCGCTCTAACGATTTTCGAAAACAAAAATAATAAATTAAATGGCAATCAAATTTTTGAAAAATAACTTATTTTGCAATTATATTTAAGTTTTCTTTAAAGCATAGTGTCTATCAAAAAATAATTGATTCTATACTAACCAACAGCTGGAACAACATGCCCTTCTTTGCGACTATCACAGGAACAATGGGGAAATACAACATCACCATATCCAGGTAAAGTTCTAGCTAATGCCAAATATTCTGATGCTTTTTTGGCATCTTGTAGAGCTTTCAACTCGTATAGCCGCCCTTCGGCTCTAATATTGCCACGATTCACTTCATCTACAGACTGTGAAATAAAATTAAATACATTTTTCTCAATTGAATGTAGAAAAATTAAAATCATATTCCTAACCTGATAAAATATAAATTTCGCCGCCTGCTCTCCATCGGGAAGGGATAATTCTTTAGTTATAGAAAATAACCATCGTCGTACACACAAGCATGTACTCGACGCTGTGCTGTAATTCTGAACATAGAGTTGATGTGGCACTTCGTGCGGTTGCAATTTCCTTTCAAAATTATACTCCACAATCTCGAATAGATAGAAATATTGCTGAGTATAAGATGTGAGATTCGCCCTTTGCACTAGAACCTCCCAGACAAGCTGTGCATTTGCTGATTTCTTTACTGATACCGTAACAACTTCGTGATGCGGCAGCATCACCTTTATGTCTACTGGAGATGCAGATAGATCATCTTCCGAATCGGTAAGAAAATCTTGCACTGCATCACTTTCGGCTATCACACGAACCGCACAAACTTTCTCGAGATACTGTTCGAGACCACGACGACGACTATCTAATTGTTGTTCGCTTAGTTGGAATGGCCATTTGCCTGGCAGCTTTGGAAAATTGAAGCCTACGAATTCTTTTCGTAGTATTGCATGTAGATTGGAAAATTCACGATATCGCCGCGAGCAAAGTTGGCGGCCAGCCATGTGAATGTTGAACACAATGTAGCGTTCCCCATTTCGATTAATAATATTATAGTCTGGGATGCTAGAAAAAAGAATATATCTTATTTTAACTGTTTTTTATTGTTAAATCATTAACTGACCTTATTGGCAATGATCGCTTTTCAGAATAGTCGATGTATGAATAACCACTTTGGTCTTCCTGCGGTTCCAGTCTTTCTGCTTCCTGATAAATAAAAACAACATATTTTATAAATTTATAATATTTATTTTTTAATTCTACTACATACTTGCTGTGTTACTGATATAACAGTCAGAGTTAAACAATCTCCCCCAGATTTTATTAAGTCAACAACTTGTTTGTGAGTGGCTCCTTCAACGCTGACTCCATTTCTGGAACGAAAAAAAAAGAAAAAAATATTATAAGCAACCTCTTTTGAAAAGAAAAAATGTAGAAAATTAAGTTTAAATTGAAAAAAAGAAGAAGAATATCTTCTTCACAGTGTTAAAAAGGACGACCTGTATACAAGATAAAACGATGCAGAGAAGAGGATTCAAGTGTTCTCAGACATTTATACGGAAATAATAAACTGTGCATCAAAGGCGATGACGACGAGTGACAGTTCTAGATTATAATACGAGTGCAAAGACAAAAGGTGCGCAGATTCTCATACATAAACCTAAGCATAGGAGCACCAAACCTAGAAACTCCATGTTTGAGAATAGAAGCAAATATAATTAGGGATGATTATTTTTTCTTATTTTATGTTTGTATTACGTCGTCTTCTGTAATGTTATATATTTTTTTTCAAAAGCTTAAGTAAAACATTTTAAAAATAAGAAATTATTTTGAAAGAACGTTATTTTAAGCGTAATGTTTAAGGTAATGTGGGCAATGAACCCCTTGTAGAAAATTGCTACAAACTTATATACCTACTTATTATATTTCATTTCAGTTAAATGAGGGTCCGCAAGTGTATAAAGTTACTTGAAGCTAAAAAGAAATTTTATGCTACAATGAATGTGACGAAGTTGGTGTTATGCAAGCATGTATTTGCAATACAGGCATAGGCAAAATATACATTTCTTAGCTTAAATATTAACATTTACTCAATCTTGGGTTTTCATTAGCAATTTGTCGTCTCAAATCAATACAAAATTGTTCAAATGCCTTTTAAAATTAAGATAATATTCCAATATAGATAGAATAAAGACAATTTTGGAATACATACATATATAAAACTAAATACAGTATTTTCGGGAAATTCAAAGCCTAAAAGGTAACAAAAAACATTCTTTAGAATGTTCCTTGTAATGAGCAAAATATTTATTTGATAAAACTCTCATTATCTTCGAATTTACTTTTTCTGATTTCGTTCAATAAATAATTCATGTCTGTCATTTAATTTGTTTGGGTTAATGTTTCAAAAACAGTAAAATGGAAAGAATTTGGGAATTTATCGAATTTTGGAAAAAGCTCACTAAAAAACTGGAACTGCTGCATTGAACTGGCTTGGAAATTATTTATTATGTTACACGAAAGCTCTTGAAATTTAAGAGCAGGTCTTAAAATACTAAAAGAGTTGTTGAAATATTAAGGCAGGTGCGGAGATATAAAGGGAGGTCTGACTTCTTTTAAGGAGGCCTGGTGGTATCAAGACTGGTCTTAAAATATTAAGGGTGATTTGCTGAAATGAAAATTACATAAGTAACTTAAGTATATCATGAGCTCTATTGTGTTTACGTAGAGGAAACAGTAGAATATATGCGTTTATGTTAAAGTTTCGTTTATGCAAATTGGTATAAAGGAGACCTGGATGTATCAATTAGGTCTTTAAAATATCAAGGCTGGTTTTGAGATTTCAATTAAGGTCTTAAGACAAAAAGGCATGCCTAGGGATTTTAAGACAGTCCGTGAACATTAAGGGAGGTCTTGAAATATTTAGTCTTGAAAAATCAAGGGATATCTAGAGATATCAAGAGAGATCTTTATATATCAAGAAAAGTCCAGAAACACTAAGGGGGTTTTAAGATATTCAAGCAGGTCTTAAGATTTTAAGGGAGGTATTTTAAGAACTTTCTCTATATTTTAAAACCTCCCTTGAAATCCGTTGGTCTTAAGCGGAAAATTTCAAGGCAGGCCTTAAAGTACCTAGAGAGATATTGAAATATCAAGGCAGGTGGGGATATATCAAGGGAGGTCTGGAATTTAAAAAAAAAAAGAATTCTATAAAAAAAGCAAAGATAAGAGATATCAAGGCAGGTACTGAAATACCAAGTTAGGTTTTGAAATTTCAAGGTAGGTCTGAAAATATCAAGGAGGCCTTGGGATATTTAGGTAGGTCTTGAAATATTAAAGCAGGTCTAAAGATTTTAATGGAGGTCTTGAGATTTAATGGGAAGTCTGAAGAGCTTTTGAAATACAAGGACAAGAGTGAATATATAAAGACAAGTCTGGAGATTTCAAGGAAGGTCTTGAAAAATCAAGACAGGCCTTGAAATGCTTGGAGATTTTAAAGTGGTTGATATTTCACGGGAGGTCTTAAGAAGGCAGGCGTGTCTGAAATCTCAATGTAGGCCTGGCGATTTCGTCGTCTGTTTATAAAAACAAAGATTTGTTCAGATATGATGGAAAAATTATGTCAGATGATCAATGAACTCTTAGTTCGATCCCAATGTTTATAATTAAATGAAAAACATGTGCTGTAAATCTGGACTCTAAGCATCGAAATTTAGCTATTTGACGAAGAGGATATGCCAAGATAGATAATGAAGCAAGATAATGAACCGAAGAACTCATAAAAGTTGTAGGAAGAATATGATCTCTATATAATATAATGCACTTAATGGAAGGCCTATCAAAATTATTCGATTTTAAAATAATGGAGTGAACTGAAAATAAACTGCAGGGCTAAAAACAAGGTCATCTTAAGATTAAAAATAAAAAAAGAGACTGGGATGCGACCCACACTGATAACTTCCCATCCCGTCTGTCGATTTGTCTTTCGTGTTTTGTTAAAAAAGTTGTCTGTTGAATTATTCTTAAAATTTTAAAAATTATCAACAATATTTTGCATATTATGAAATATTTTGATTTCAAAATCTATTTTAGACAGCGAGATTTTTAGTCGAAAACCAATTTTTACCAATTTTAGTAGCATTTCTTAAAAGTTCTTATTTCCTATATAAACAAATATAAATTGGATAAAGGAAATTAATTTGAAGTCAATATCTTTTATTATTCACGAGATATCGAGAACCGAACATCAATTCCAAATTTTCGTACTATTTTTTGTAGATTTTATTTTTTTTATGAAAAAACACGGATTGTTGGATTTTTATAAAAAAAAAATACTGAATGTCAAAAACAATATTTTCTGTGAGATAAAATTAGTTTGAAGCCATTATTTTTAATTTTTGAAAAGCTATTTGAGTCGAAAGTAAATGTTTACCAAGTTTTAGTATTGTTTTTTTAGGTCTTTATTTTTTCGATGTTTCTCAAAATTTTACCGAATGTTGAAATCAATATTTCTTATAAAATAAAATTAGTTTTAAGCCATAATCTCAAATTTTTGAAGAGATATTTGAGGAGAAAATCAATTTTTACCAACTTTTAGTATTTTTTTTAGCTTTTATTTTTTGTAAAAAAAAACTGTCAATTCGATTTTTCTCAAAATTGTATCAAATGTTGAAAACTATATTTTTTTTAAATAAAATTAATTTGTAGCCAATATCTCAAATTTTGAAAAGATTTTTAGCTTTTTTATTTATTGTAAAAAAAACTGTTAATTCGATTTTTCTCAAAATTTTACTGAATGTCGAAAACAATAGTTTTTATAAGATAAAATTAGTTTCAACCCAATATCTCAAATTTTTGAAAAAAAATTTGAGTCGAAAGTCAATTTTTTACCGACTTTTATTAATTTTTTTTTATCTTTTTTTATTTCGTAAAAAACTGTCCATTCAATTTTTCTCAAAATTTTACCAGATGTCAAAAACGTTATTTTTCAGTGCATACAATTATTTTGGAGATAAAATCTTTTTTTCTTCGTAAAATATTCAAGGTGACAAATATTTTTGTTCAGATTTTTGATTTATAAAAAAAACTGTTAGTTGGAATTTTTGCAAAAAGTTACTAGTTTGGCATCACGTTGCAATATATAATATAAAGTTTAATTCAAGTAGCTAGCTTATTGGTTCGTGAGATTTTTAGGGTTATCCAAAATGTTCACCTTTTTTTTTAAATTGCTATGGTAAAAAAAAAAACACCCAAGCAATTTTTTTGAGAGTCCTTTCTGCATCTTTCTACATTATTATCTGTATAACAAAATTTATTTGAAGTCGATATCTCTACTGCTTCTTGAGCTATGGACGACGAAAAAACGTCACGAACGTACGGACGTACACACGCACAGACAGACATCTCTCTAAAAAATTTTTTATTTCGACTTTAGGGACCTTGAAACGTCGAGAAATTTCAACATTTCCGATTTTACAAATCGGACCAATTGCAATAACTTCCTATGGGAAGTTAATAATTGATGGTTTTCCAAACCTTTTAAGACATGTGTCAAGGTGGTTAATTTTATATTGAAAGATGCGATTCTGCTATCTAAAATAAACGTGCAACGACCATTTATTAAGGGATTGACAACAATTTAAACATTAAATAAATCTATCACAAAATACAGTATAATTCTTTTGTTTAAGTTTAAAAATTTAATATATACATAATATTTGTTTGTTAAAGTATAGAGGGTTATTTCTAAAATGTTTGTATAATCCTCCCAATACGCTTTAAATTGCAATATAATTTGGAAGCTGATATTGTTTCTATTATATTTTTCATAACTGTATATCAATGGTAGTGTTGACATTTTTAGAGAGGTCTTAAAATATCAAGGAAGGTCTTTTAAACATCTCCCCACAATTTATCTCGAAATTTTAAATTTATATGAGCTAAAATTATCTATAAAATCGGGCGGGATCAGTGAGTTTAAGTAAATTTTGATCCAATTACAACAGTCTCATCTCAGCTGCATTTGAGATGGTAAAGCCTTGTGTCACATATTAACGAAACCGATACTTTTCTCGTCGCGTGGCCAGCTCTAATTGGCACTATTTGATCACGTATAGGTTCAATATACAAATAAATAATATCAAAGTTATTTAACCCACTCCTATTAAAAAAAAAAGAAGTCTTATGTAATTTATAAGTTTTTCTAACAGTTTTTGGCTGATTTATTATTAGGTGTCATTCATTTATTGACATATGACAATCCTATGAACAATTTGACAGAATTTGCTTTTTTCTTGATAGTTTAAAATTTTAAATTGTCTCGAAACCTCATATATGTTTTTTTCTGAAGCTTAAATTAATTCTATGTTTTCAAAGCACAAATTATATCATTCAAACACACGGATCAAAATTTACAACTTTAATTTTAAATACAAAATAAATCAATTCATTATGCCCAATGGAACGCAAATAACGGACAAATTGGCTTTAGACAGATTGAAATAAGAAATAATTGATTTATTTTACAGATGGACAATAAATAATTAAATACTCAATAAAAAAAATTGTAACAATTACAGAATGCAAATAAACAAATTTATCGCATAAATTTTTCAGACTAATATTACCTTTGGTATCTTGCTACAACGCTACTTATCTCTCTGCCATTGTCACATCCCATGAATTGCACATAATTGAAGGGCAACATTTTAATGTCAGACCATCAGCAATATTACGATGGTCTCCTCCTCTGACTTGGATTCTGTCCTTAACGAATGTGTGTTGAGTTGTGTAGGTTTGTTTCTCCAAAACAACTTTGTCTTTAAAATTCAAATGAATAAAAGCGTTCCAAATTGAGTCGTGGCTCGCCCAGACAGCGGCGCGGTGGCGGGGAGGGCGGTGTCGAGATGAAAATTAAAATCAACTACATGAACTATAATCAAAAAAGACAACCGACACGACGACGTCGACGTCGACGACAACAACTTTATAGTAAAAATGTTGACATTCGAATGCAAGTTGACTTCAATAAAACACCAGCTGAGCAAGCTTCTTTGACGCCACCTACCTCAACATGTTTACACAATTTCCAATAACAGGTTAAATATATTAAAAAATAATAAAAAACAAGAAAAAGTTACTGCTTCAGTTGATGCCAATATTACAACACAAAATATAAACACGGAAAAGGACGGATCGACAAGAAACTGGTTGCTTGCTGATTCGTTGTGATTTTGGAAAATTTTCGATCCAATTTCTGAAGTACACGACGACAACGACCGACGACAACGGTAAGGTTGCTTGCTACGAAGAGATGTGACTATGATATTGAAAATGTCACTGCTGCCATCGAAGTAGCTACTTTTCGTTTTGAACTTGAATGAGGTTATCAATAATTCATAATTCGCTTACACCAGCTATGCCAGTTAAAAATATGTTTCTTTGTCGAAAATTAAATATGATAAGGATAAGGAAACATTATGTACATAGGTATAGGTATTGGGAGTCCAATCAAGATGATTGGAATTCACAGTCGACAAAACAATATAAAAATAGTACTGATGAAATTTTTAATGAAAATATTTGGTATTTATTTAATTGATTTTATCTTGATCATTTTTGAACTACCCAATGGAAGTTTCATTCTTATCAAAGTCGGTCTAAAAACAAATTATAAAGATTTTTCTAGAGATAGAGTATTTAGGGCAAGAACATATTCATTTAGGAAAATAAAAATGTACAACAATCAGAAATCTTTTGCACGATTGAAATGCTTGGAAGTGTTGAAAAACTTGGAATATCTTTTAAAGGGTTTTCAATGAATTTAATAAAACAAACTGTAATGAGAGTACTATCAATGACATTATGGCTGAAACACAAACACGCTTCAGCTTCGGCTTCGTCTGCGTTACGATGGGCCTGCTTCGAGGTTACTTTGAATGACATTTGTAATATGACATTTCTAAAATGACATTTCTGTCATTAGCAGTTGCCATTTTTTCTCAAAAGTTTGTTTTGATTTTTCGTGCAGTAAAAAATATGAATTTTGAAATCGAAAAAATCAAATTTATCGCGAGAGTAGCTTACACAGCCTATCGTGGTTATGTTCAGCTCATGGAGCAAGAAAAAGCGCAGACTGAGAGACGTTGGTGGGTCCGCGAACTGAATACATGTTTTGGACCGGGTATCATACAGGAATTCCCGTTCCCTCACCAAGTCAATGAGGAGTTCTTCGAAACTCATTTTCTGTTCTACAAAAATAAAACGTTTTCAAGAAAATTTTGTATAGTTATTCTATGCATACTTCAATAACTTACGTTTTAGCTTTTTCTAGTAACCAATGGGAATCCCTCCAAAAGCAAATGTATTTTGTTTGTTGACTTTTTTTTAACAGCTGTTAAGCTGTCAGAGAAAGCAAATGCTCAGCAAATTTGAACTAGAGCTTCCGTTTGGAGTCACATTACGTTATTTTCCTTACGATTGTCACACGAAACGTGAGGTCAAAGCTTCATTGTGATAGCATGCATTGAATTCCTATGGCTGAACTCGTAAACGTCAGGCGAAGCCGAAGCTGAAGCGTGTTTGTGTTTCAGCCATTATATTTTATGTGAAATATAACATCGTTTAAATGGCTACCGCGGCTTCGTTGGTTTTCGATGATTTCGGCGCACACTGCAGCGGAAATGTTTTAGGTAGATTTTGCGTTTCGTAGATTAACAGGTGTTAACTGATTGTTCACTGAGCCGGTGGCCTCGAAATTGGCCACCAAACGTTGAATAGTTGACTTGGAAGGACGACCACATAAAAAGGGCGCAACACATGCATCGTTGCTACTAAAGAACACAAATTTTGATATTAAAGTTTTATCATTTGCACATGTTGTTTAACGGTGTTACTTGCTATGATGATTTGTCTTTAGAGACTGATTAAAAGAAAGATATTTTGACAGAAAGTAAAAAAAAACTATGTGTCGTAACTATCTGTCAAAATTAACTCGTCTCTATTGGAAAATCTTTATAAGACGAACATCGTTAATACCTATACAAACAAAAACTATTTAATTAATTTGATAATTCCGCTGTCAGAAAGGATGATCCATTCAACATAGACGACGAAAGCCAACAATCCTGTCTTCCCGACTTAGACGAAGTAAAGATTGCCATATCTAAGAGCAGATGGCTTGAATTCCGAGCTCTTCAAAGCAGCTGGAGATAGTTTGGTTAGGAGCATACACCAACTTATCTGTAAGATATGGTCGGAAGAAAGGATGCCCGATGAATGGGACCTTAGTATTGTTTGGCCGTTTCTGAAAAAAAGAGACCCTCTAAACTGCACCAACTATAGAGGCATCAGTCTACTTAACATCGCTTACAAAATCTTCTCTGCCGTAATATGCGAATGTCTAAAGCCCTTCGTCAACAACCGGATATGTCCTTATCAGTGTGGTTTTAGACCAGGAAAGTCCACAGTCGATCAAATATTCACATTACGGCAGATCCTGGAGAAAACCCAAGAACACCAAATCGACACCCACCATCTTTTCATCGATTTCAAGGCCGCATATGACAGTATCTACAGGGACGAGCTGTATAGAGCCATGTCTAGTTTTGGCATCCCTGCCAAACTCGTCCGTTTGTGCAGGATGACCATGGAGAATTCACGCTGCCCCATAAAGTTTGGAAACAACTTCACAAATCCTTTCGATGTCAAAAAAGGTTTTAGACAAGGTGATGCGCTGTCATGCGATTTTTTTAACATCGTACTTGAAAGAATAGTGCAAAGCTCACACGTCAACACTAGAGGCACTATCTTTCAAAAGTCTGTACAATTACTAGCATATGCTGATGACATTGACATAATCGGAAGAACTCAGCGTGATGTCAATGGGGCTTTTGTGAGTATTGAGGCAGAGGCGGCAAAAATGGGCTTAACGGTTAATGAGGGCAAAACAAAGTACATGCTGTCGTCAAGAAAGTACTTACAACACCGACGCACGTCTCGGTCAAAACGTCACCATCGACAGACGTAACTTTGAGGTAGTTAAGGGCTTTGTCTACCTAGGCTCAGCTATAAACGCAGAAAACAATACCAGCGCTGAGATCAAACGAAGAATAACTCTTGCTAAACGCTGTTTCTTTTGGGCTAAGAAAGCAATTGAGTAGCAAAGTCCACTCTCGAGGGACCAAAGTGTCGCTATCCTGCTATACGGTGAAGAAGCATGGACTATGACAAAAGCGGATGAAAGCACCTTGGGTCGTTTCGAGAGAAAAAGTTCTTCGTGCGATCTACGGTCGCGTATGCATAGAAGGGGAGTGGAGGAGAAGATGGAACGACGAGCTGTACGGGCTGTACGGGCTGTACACCGACGTAGACTTAGCCAGAAGGGTAAAAGTCCAACGACTAAGGTAGCTGGGTCACGCAGAGCGCATGGAAAGCAATTCTCCGGCCCGGAAAGTCATCGAACCCACACCCACAGGACAACGCAGTAGAGGAAGACCGCAGATCAGGTGGCGCGCACAAGTGGAAAGTGACCTCACCCAACATGGAGCTCAAAACAAAACTGGAGACATCTATCTAGGGGCCGTGCTAGATGGAGAAGTTTGTTACGTGAGGCCCTAGTTCACACAGGACTGTATTTTAAACAATAAACAAACAATTAATTTAAGACAAGGCCCTTCTTCAGCCCGGAGACAAGGCTAATTGCCAATAAATACAGGGTCCATCAGAGAAATGGAAAAGGTTTTAAAAACATCATAACTCAATTTTTAATTTATCTATAAAAAACGAACCTTGTGGCATTGAAAAGAGAAAAGAAGCACAATTTTTTTTATGCAAACAATTATTTCGAAAACTTATGGACTTTAAAAATAAAGTCATTCAGATGACGGCTCTGATTTTGTATACATTGACACAAACGTAACACCGAATTTTCGTAGATTTTCCTTAACGTAACCGTTGGCAGGATGCTGTCGAATTGAAGCTTTCAGGTCTTTCAAGTCCCACGGTTTTGTTACATCTTGGACTTCAAATAATACCATGCAAGAAGTCTCACACGGGTCAATCAGGCGAGCGCCATACGATTTCTGCACTACGCGAAATTAATTGGTTGTCAAACATTTTACGTAAATAATCCAGTTTGCACAGTTTTGCTGCAAGCAGGTACTTTTTGGTCTTCTTCTTCGATCAAATTCCTGCAGCACTGGTTTAACAGCTGTCTGCAGCGTTTGCCGTTAACCATTCTGTCAAAAAAATAAAGACCGATGGCGGAAGAGGGTTCTCTTAAATCACTCTCACCAGTAACAAAGTTATTTTTATTTACGTCGCTGTTCAGGTAAAAATGAGTCTCATCTGTAATCTTATCGCGTCATGTTTTATTAATTTTTTTTTTATTTTCAAAACTATGCACAGAAACAAATCTATTAAAAAATGTTTCATCAGTAATGGATTTTTCGCTTAAAGAAAGTTATATCAGAACAACACTGCCAGAACATGCCAGAGGTCTTGGGTTCAATCCCTGCCTGTGCAACCTAAATTATTTTTTCCGGGTATTGTATCTTGCGAGGAAATGAGAAATTTTCTAACAAAAGTGCTTCCTCAAATTATTCGTTCGGAATTGGCATACAAATTGTAGGTCCCAAATCTCTGAAATTACTCGCGAATAGGAATGGTTGAAAGTTGTAAGTCACTAGGTTTTCTACGAGCTGTTGTGCCACCTGTTATCATTATTATTATATCAGAACAATGTAAATTATTGTTGTCGTTGTTTCCCAATCAATGATTTTGGGTGTAGTTTTCAATTTTAAAAAAACTAACAAGGGTTTATAGACCCACCATCCTCACCCCATTTTAAAAACCTAACAAGGGTTTATAGACCCACCATCCTCACCCCATTTTTTCTTCTTTTTACCTAATTTACTCGTACACAATCCATTGTTATGATGCACCTTATGGAAAACTTCCTGCTTTTGTAAATATTACTATTAATTCCTCATATATTTTATTAATTTTTGATTAAATGGTTTAAATCATAAATAATAGTTTTTTTTTTAATTTTGGTCATGGTGTACGGTAGGTTGGAAAATTAGATTATTAATTCGGCCAATATCATAAGCAACAACCAAAAACTCTGAAAATGCACTTTTAACGCAATGTACCATTATATTTTCAAATGATAAAGTAACTATAATTTGTACGAGAAGGTATTATGCAAACATAATTAAATTTAAATATGCATTATACAGTGTACATATGAAAATTTCAACACGATTATCAAACTTAATAGCGATGATAACATTAAGGTTAATATTTTACTTTCTCAGAAGCCTACGATGATCGATAATTGAAAACAAATAAAAATAATCTTATAATAAAACGTTAATGAACTCGAAAATAATCTTTTTTGAACAAACAAACTTCGTACTATCATCACCAACAAACAATCTGAACTGAAAATATAAAATAAAACAAAACTTTTAAACGGCAAATAAGGAAATGCAATTAATGTTAATTTTGATGAACAAAAGTCCGAAAAAAAACATCAAACGCTTTTATCAAAATTTGTATAACATGAACGACAAGATCGTATGTAGATAAATGTTCTAATCAGTTAGACTATTAGTAGTTCTTTTTCCTTTAGCAATCTTTACTACTTTTTTTTAAATAAAAATATTTTAAAATTTAAATAAGTTTTTTAAGGGTTAGGCCACAATAGAGGTCAATAAAAAAATGTACTTTCAAAGATAAATTCCAAATTAAAGTCAGTCGGTTAAAAATTGAACGAGTTATGAATCCGTCAAAAATAAAAAAAAGCAATATTGAAATAAAAGCTTTTGATAATAAAGGGTTATTTTTTAAAAGCTATAGGAAAGTTTTTCAAACACATACAATTCAGAAAAATGCATGAAATCTTTATTTTATTTGAATCGATATTACGGTCCATATAATTTACTGTTTGAAGACTATGCAAATGTTGACCTTGACTGCGGCTCAAATGGTCCATCCGCTTAGTCCAATTTTGGCATACTCTTTCCAACATTTCGGCCGGTATCTTACGAATAAATGCTTCAATATTGTCTTTCAGTGCGTCAATTAAAGCGGGCTTGTCTGTATAGACATGAGCTTTAATATAGCCCCACAAAAAATAGTCTAAAGGCGTTAAATCGCACGATCTAGGCGGCCAATTGACCGGTCCCGAACGTGAAATAAAATGTTCACCGAACTCGCCTATCAATAAGTCCATTGTTGCGCGTGTTGTGTGGCATGTGGCACCGTCTTGTTGAAACCACATGTCAAGATCTGGCATTTTGGGCAAACAAAAGTTGGATATCATCTCACGGTAGCGCTCACCATTCACAGTTACGTTACGATTCGCATCATCTTTGAATAAGTACGGTCCAATGATGCCACCAGCCCATAAACCGCACCAAACTGTGACTTTTTCTGAATGAATTGGTAGCTCTTGCAATGCTTCTGGCTGATATTCACTCCAAAATCGACAACTCTGAGACAAAAATGAGGTTCGTCGCTGAAGACAATTTGAACGCGATGAACTTTCTTAACAGAGCACGCATTTTGATAATAAAATTCAATAATTTGCAAGCTTTGTTCGTTTATAAGACGATTCATGGTTAAATTATAGACCAAACTGAAGATGCTTGACAGTGAAACAAAACACGAAACGTGCGTCAGCTGTTTAAACCAGTGTTGCCAAAAAGATAATAGCTAAAAAATCACCCTTTACAAATCTTTTTAAGCAATTTTGGAATACCTTTAATAAAAAAGTGTTAAAACCCAGTTTGAAGGGTTTTTCCCAGCCATAATTTTTTGGCACAACATTTTTAAAATCCTAGAGATCAATCTAAGATTAAAAAATGATTTTTCCAAAATTCTAACAAGAGTTTAGAAAAGCAAAAGAGCTTTTGCGTATGTACTAGATTCAATTGCGTACCTTTGGCTGGCTAGCTTTAAATTTTGTCCGTTGTGTGTTCTTTTTAAACTCATTTCAACTCTGAAAACTTTTCTTTTAATTATTTATATTTTAAATGTGGTTAATTTTGAAATACTGCTACAGTCGACAACTTTGAGGCCCATTCGCATATACCCATGATTCAAAACATATCAAAATATTGTAACCAGTGACGTTTGAGCAATCACTACTGAATTTTTTGAGCATCCAATCGACGCTATTCATTTTTTGAGCTACTACTGTTAACATTACTTGAACATACTTCTTAACAAACACTAAAGGAACAATGCAGGCGTACGGAAGGAAAAAGGAAGAATTTAAGAGGAGATACCGGTGCACGTTGGCCTTAAAGCAAAGCGGGGCAAAACATTTTACTATCTTGATGTGCGGTTAAAGAAAGAATCTATTTTGAACAATATGTCTGAAATTGAGCTCAAGGGTAAACTGATGAGCATTTATAAAGGTGCAAGAATTACGGTTGAATTGAATTGATGGGTGAATGCAATTAGCTAAATCGACAGATCATTGTTTGGAAAAATATAGGCAAAACAACTAAAGCCATGAAACATTGAGGTGGTGTTCGAGCGATTTAAAATGTTCGAATACAGTTCTATCAACTAACATTTTTAAAGCTATTTTTGTTTATCCTGGCTAAAAGTCTTTAACTTGTCTTAGCAACACTTGTCAAAATATTGTAAGTTTGAGCCATATTAGAAGGGTTCCAAAATTTCTTACACCGTCGTTGGAGAAATTATAAGCATTAAGCAGCATTTTTGACAATGTCGAATATGTGATCATTCCATGAGAGTATGAGAGCATACCGAGCATTGAAAGTTGATTACTAATAGCTTTAACAACAGGAAAGAGAATTGAGCCTTTAAAGTATTAAATTCTAAACGCTTAATAATTTCCCGTTGGCCGTTAAAAATCCTTATCCTAAGGGCAAGGATGTGATTCTAGAAAAGAAAATGAAAAGCTAAGGGTACTGTCGATTAAAACTTACAGACGTTTGTGAACATAATTAAAAGAATCAGAGACGAAACGGAGCTATATAGAACACCACCATTTATTTTATGAGTTTCAGAATTGAAACCATACAAATTTTATTGAAAGCTTACTTTCTCCAAAACGATATATTCGTTCCACTGTTCGGTCATATAAACTATCAACAAGTTGGACCGTTTCCCACCAAAAGCCACAATGAAGGTCCTTTTCAAGGCTTTATAAATCGAGTTTATAAAGGCATTGGCATTGTAAATGACCTAGTTAACCGAGGTTGACTCTGTATTACGTACGTTTTTCAGCAGCACTTAAAATACTTCATTTCACCAACTTCAGAAATATAATAAGCAGCCCTGTACACATCTACACAACTTTGGCTTCCCAACCGTTTGAAATTTTCGAAAAACATTAAATTTTTTTTAAGAAAATGGTTTAAAATCTCAACAAAAAAAAATAATTCCCTGAACATTTTAGCTTAATGTTTGTATTAAGTATTGGTCTATCGCACTTCAAGTTTTCCCATATAAAATATAAAATTTGAGCTCAAATAGGATTAACTCGCCCAGTGAAGGATTTTTTACAGAACTGAACGTTCTGTAGTGTATCCTTAACTCTTCCCAAAAGGGTAGTGGGGAACATTAAACGATTTTGTTTTTTTGGAAAAATGTTTCCAAGGTCATGGAAACGCTCATTAATTATCAGCTCAAGAAATATCTTGAAGAACGGAAGCTTCTTAATGACCGACAGTATGGCTTTCGTAGCAATAGGTCCACTGGTGATCGTTTTGGAGAAAGTAAGATTATTGCACTTGATATTTCAAAAGCATTTGATAGAGTTTGGCACCAAGCTCTCTTATCGAAAATGCGTGCTTTTGGTATTGATGAATATCTTCTTCGTTAGACTTAGAAATTACCTTTCTAACCGTTCAATATAAGATGTATTGGATGGTTTCAAGTCAGAAATTCATAAAATAAATGTTGGTGTCCGTTTTGTCTCCGACTCTTTTCCTTATATTCATAAATGATCTTATGTCTGCCACTTCTAATCCATTAAACTATTTTGCCGACGACAGTACCCTCAGCTTTTCATACTCGTTTCTAGATTCACATCCTTGTCCTTTGGACGTGGAACTTAAACGGCAGCGTATGATAAGCTCATTAAATTCTGATCTTGAAAGCATTGTCCAATGGGGAGTCAGAAACCGTGTAGAATTTAATGCTTCGAAAACTCAATGCTGTCTCCTGTCGTTAAAGCGTAACACACCCCCGATGCCACTATCTATGATTGGCACTTGCATCCAGGAAACTAATCAACTATTAGTACTCGGTATTTGTATTACAGATCACCTTTTATGGAATGATCATATATTTGATATTGCCAAAAATGCCGGCAGGTGCTTAGGATTTCTCCGACGGTGCACGAAATTGTTCACCCCTTCTGATCTGGCTGTAATTTACAAAGCCTTTATTCGTCCAAAGCTTGAATATAATTCGCATATCTGGGTAGGTGCTTCTAAAACAAGTTTAAATTTCTTGGATAGAATAAAAAAAAGGGCTTTAAAAATGATAGGCGATAGAACTATAATCGAAACATTTACATCGCTAGAACACCGCCGCAATGTTTCATGCCTTTCGTTGTTTTATCGATATTTTTACAAACAACGTTCTGTCGAATTAGCCAGTTGCATTCCACCCTTTAAACGATTTAGCAGTAATACTCGCAATTCCAGGAATGCTCATCAGTTTACCCTTGAGCTCAATTTCGGACGTACTGTCAAGTATAGAGATTCTTTCTTAAATCGCACATCGAGAATGTGGAATGCCTTGGCCAACTCTGTTTTTCCCTCCCATTTTGAAGTGCACCGGTATATCCTCTTAAATCCTTCCCTATTTTCCTAATGCTCGCACTGTGTTTAAATATAAACATATAAACGGTACTTATAACCCCTTGAGTGCCCGTAAATTATATACCTAAACAAAAAAAAAAATTCATGTGAAAATGGAAATAACAATTCTCCGTAAGAACTTTCGCTCGAATGCGGCTAAAAGGTCGAAGTGCTCTTTGCTTAGCACTTCAAGTCAAGGATTAATTTTTACATATACATAATACAGCAGAAGCCTAGAAGTAATGGTTAGGATTTAAGATTTAAAGAGCTTTTACCTTCGTATCAATCAAATTTGACAATTTTTTAATTCCATAATTTAAAAGATTGACAACAAAATATTTCTCCCAATATTGCTTCATGATGCACCTTATAAATGCTTTCAACTAATTAAAATACTTTTTCTGTTCGCTCTTCAAGCCATCTCCGTAGACTTCACATTGATTCTGAAAAGTTTCAAAGTGCAAGAATAAATACTGTTGCCCTATTTCCTTTTTTGTTTCTTTATTTTTTACCTACTCGAATCTTCTCCAAGGAAATATAAAATAGAGATTTATAATAACAAAAAAAAAAAGAAAGCTGTTCCTGTTTCTGAATTCCATTTCCATATTGCAGTCTGAATTCATTTTATACATAGAAAAAAGATAAATCCTTGAAAACATCCTTTTTATTTTCAATATCTTTAAGGATTTTTGTTTGCTGTATGTTTTGTTTTATTTTACTTTTTCAACCTACATATGATGCACCTGCCTTGAGCTCATTTTCTTTTTCTCTTTCTATCTCAAAATTCAATTTACCTTTTGCAAACTTATGCCAAAGATCAAACTGACATTCTTATTTGAAATGATTGACTTTGTTAGAGATTTGATTTTTTTCTTTTTTCAATTTCAAATTTCTTTGTGGTTCTGCTGCCTTCAAAGATTTGTGTACATTTCATGAGGATTCCCGCGGCATTAGGTTTTGAGCTCATAGGATTTTTGTTAAATATACTATATATGTGCATATATGTACATATGTTTATATGTAGCTATTTAGCTAAAGATCCTGTTGGGATTTTCAGTTAAAAATAAAAAAAGTTCGACACAAAATACAGACTTATTTTGAAAAATATTTAAATGTTTTTATACTAAGGAAGTACAGAGGGACATATAAAGGGTGATTCTTTAAGAGGTTTACAACTTTGAAATGGTATAAAATAAAGATGATTTTTTTAAGTTGACTTGAAATTTACTTTATTCGAAAGATAAACTGGCTCTAACGTAGTGTAAAATGGGGAACTTTTTCCAACATACATATGTGGAAAAGATTGGTGAATTTTGTCTCCAAGTGGTAAATCGATTCAGACTTATCGGCGTAGACTAACAACTTTGCATATTTCCACAGAAAATAGTCAAGCGGCGATAAATCGCACAATCCATGATCTTGCAAATTTACCAGTTCGTCACGTGAAATTATGCGGTTGCCAAACGTTTCCTTCAATAAATTAAGGAAACTATGTGACATGATGCGTCATCTTGTTGAAACCACAGCTCCGAAATACCATGGTTGTTCAATTGATTAAAGTAAATACACCAGCGATCACCATTGACGTTGATTGTATACGGACCATCAGAAATACGGACCAATTATTTCACCTGGCCATAAAGCAGACCAAATAGTCAGTTTTTGCTTATGTAACGGTGTCTCAAATTTTTTTATTTTTTACAATTTGCACACACTAAGAGGGTTAGAACTACCCTTAACATTTTTAAAGATTAAAGATAGTGCGAGCTTAGAAAAATAGATTTTTAATGTTTCGAATGAGAGGGAATAACAGAGTTGGGCAAAGCATTCCACATTCTCAATGTGCGGTTAAAAAAAGTATTTCTATGCTTGACAGTACGTCCAAAATTAAGTTCAAGGGTAAACTGATATAAGCATTTCTGGAAGTGCGAGTCTTGTGACTGAATTTTTTTAAAGGGGGAAATATCGGTAAAACAACGAAAGAAAAAGATGTTTTAAGGGGCATCTGTCCAAATATGGGAATTATATTAAAGTTTTTGACGAATGAAGGATTTGTAAATTACAACCAGTTCAGAAAGGGTGAACAAATTCTTACACCGTCGGAGAAATCTTAAGCACCTTTCAGCATTTTTGGCAATGTCGAATATGTGATAATTCCATAACGAGTACTACGAGAACTGAAAATTTATAAATTTACTGGATCCAAGTGTCACTAATGGATAGTGGCATTTGGGGTGTGTTAGGCTTTAACGATGGACATTAATGAATACAAAGAAGACAGTCGGAGAAAAAAGAACGGACCATTGATAAGTGTACGCATGTGTTCGCATCCCTATTTTTTTGTTGTACCCGTGGCTTGATGGTAAATGCGTGGGCTGTCATGCCAGAGCTCTTGGGTTTAATCCCTGCCTGGCACTTGCGAGGAATTGACAAATCTTCCAAGAGTTATTCATGTCATGAAAAGTTCTTTCTCAAATTTCGGTTTAAAACTGTAGGTCCCCTCCATCCTTGACAACTTTACTCGCACACAAGAATGGTTGAGAGTTGTAAGTCACTAAGCCTTAGTTCTTAAATGAATGTTGCAATAAATAATTCATTTATTTTTTTTCTCGATTTAGCCTAGGGACATTTAAAAATATCTAACGCCAAGCAAACTTTAAACAATTGTTGGCAAAGGCTTTCAACACAATTGAATGAGTAAGGTCCACCAATGCGGAATGTAATTGCTTAGAAAAAAGTAGGTACAAGTGCGGTAAAAGTGATACAAAAAACTACAAAAATATGTGTAGGTATGGGCTTATTATAAGGCATCCATTGAATCAACAACAATTATTTAAACAGTGAAATTAATGTTTGCAAAATGTATCACATATTTCCATAATATTACAAAAGATGTTACGGTAGAATTTACCGCAACAATGACTAGCCTTCGATTCCTTGACATACCTATTCCACTTTCTTTGCTGCTGCAAAATATTGGTGAGATTAAGGGCCAACCATGGTTCCATCAGCCAATGGTGTACTTAGCCAAAAGCAATAAAACAGGTGTTCCAGCGATCATGATAACCAAATGGAACGGGTGGTTCCAAAATTGATACGCGGACGGGCGGTGGTGTCGCGTTCCAGGATCTTTTATTCCATCGGACGAGCCGAAAAGTTATTATAAATGTTTTTGATTTTTGTGTAATTAACGTAACGTAGTATATAATTTTCTTATATAAATTAACTTAAATTTTGAATTGTACAAAATGGGTTTTTACGCGCCGGTAAATTTAAATAGTAAGATTAAGTTTTGACATTTAGAAAAAAAAACGGTAGTTGACGAGCACTCCTTTCTACATATCCGAACATTTAATTGAATTCCCACTTCGAATTCCGCGTTAATAATAAAGTAGTAGGAAAAAGCCTAGTTAAGGCTCCTTCTCGATTTGTTTCTCTTTTTTTTTCAATTTCTCCAAAGAAAAATTAGTTGGGAGGGGGGTCTGAACTCGCCATTACGTTTCGGCAAAGCTTGGAAACGCATCCAACAACTTGTAGAAACCGTGCTTGTGTGTGTGAGAGTAAAGTTTCATAGAGAATCGACAACGGTTGCTTTCTCGGTTAGCGTCAAACTTCCAGGAAGCCGTAATCCCGTGACCGACGATGTCGAAAGCGATTGGTTGAGTTGTGTGTATGTGTGAATGATTGGAATGGACGAGGGAGGAAGGATAGTTAAAAAGTTTCGCTTGGAAGGGACTCTAAGGAGAACCTTGAAAGCTATAAGTTGATTTTTGAAGAAAAGATCGAGGAATTTTGGAAGAAGGAAATATAAATCAAGAAGGAGATAGGAGTTTATTAGCTAAGTTAAAAAGGAGAAAACTCAAATAATTTAAACAGGTTTCGAGGTGGGAAAGGAAATGGAAAATAAGGATAGCAGAAAGGAGGAGTACCAAGAAAGCTAAGTAGTTGTGATTAATTTCAAATAGAAGTATATTTATTCATAATTCCGAAATGCTCGTATATATGTATATATTTCTATCAGTTTAGTTCTATCCAAAAAATTGTGGAAGTGCGTTTTCATTTTTTCGGTAATTTCGTAAAGACCCATTTGTTAATTACTTTTAACTTGTTGAACTTTGTTGTATTTCAATACAACAGCCATTTGTAAATTATAATTTGTGTGCCTTTGAGCTGCATAGGAATTGCAGTTGTTGTTGCAGTATTATTTTCTCTCTACTTTGTTCTTCGTTCGGTTGTGACAGCTCATAGTCATACTCATAATCGAACTTATCTTACGCGGTGCTGGTTGCAGATTTTTTTTTTGTTTTAATTCTTTTCGATTGTTTCCTAAATAAATCCCGGGAGTTAAATTCTATAATTTCATTCTTATTCTCGGTTGTGTTTAAAAGAAAAAATATTGCAACAAAGAGTCCATTTTCTTTCGATTTATTTTTAATTATTTCTTTTAAAACACAAATAATGTTTGCTTTTCAGCCTCGTTTGTTTTTGTTTTTTAATTTGACAGATCTTAAGGGACCTACACACCATCAATGTTGCCTGTCAATTTTACTTGAACGAGTCTCGATCCAGGTAAAATTGATCGCTCGTAGGGCCATCAATGTTACTCAGAGTTGAAATTGACACATTGATGGGAATCAAAAATTGTTTGAGTTTATGAATATAAGAAATATAACTGACAGGACATTTATAATGTGGTGTGAATTTCCGTTGTGTTTGGGGATTGTGTTTAAAACGGTAAATTAATTGTAGAAAACTGTCTGATTTTCGACAATGTTCTCGGGATTTAAAAAAAAAAATGTATAAATGTATAAAGGGAAAATGAGTGTTTGTAGAAAATAAAGTCGAAAGAATATACAAAAAAATACTTAAAACTAAAATGCTACAAAAAGCTTAGCGTTAAATTGAAAGAATATGATGAAAAGGCCATTATATTGAGCGTGAAAACAATATTAATAGCTTGAGGTCCAATTTTCGCGCAAAACTAAAAAAAATTATAAACTCCAAAAGGAGATTCGAAATGAAAAATTTAGAAGACGCTTTGTTAAAGTTATGCAGTGAAATTTATAAAAGTCTTAATGAATCTGTTATACCAGCTACACTATTTATAGACATTACCAAAGCTTTTGACATGGTTGACCATGATATTTTGCTTATGAAATTATATAATGCTGGATTTAGAGGTTATATACATGAATGGTTTGTATCGTATCTGCATAATCGTAGTCAGAGTTAAAATTAAAAATATCTTAAGTGCTAAAAACTTCATTAACGTTGGTGTACCACAAGGCTCTGTATTAGGACCAGTTTTGTTTTTGATTTTTGTTAATTCACTTTTCTTGCAACCTTTGAAGGGCACAATAACAGCGTTTGCCGATGACACTGCTTTGACGTACAACAGTAAATGTTACTTCAACCTTTATTCGGACGTTAACCACGATTTAGAACTGTTGCGTAATTGGTTTAATCTTCATAAACTGGTCATTAGTGATAAAACGAAGTTTATGATCTATAATATTATGGGTAAAATCTGTAGTGATATGCCTTTAAAATATCATTCTCCTAATTGCGAAAGATTCCGTTTGATGCATTCCTGTTTTTTTGATCATAATTTTATAACTTTTAATTCTAATCTGTGTTGCGCCACGGATTGTTTTTCAATTGAGCGAGTCGACAGTTTTAAGTATTTGGGTGTAACTTTAGACTATAGGTTTAGTTGGAAAGACCATACACTATCTGTAAAGAATTTTTTAACTAATGTTATTAGACAGATTTTTCTACTCATCCAATACTGTGGTTTGTTAGTTTTAAAATTAGTTTACAACGGTCTTTTTAAATCTAAGTTGCAGTACGGGATAACTTGTTGGGGTGGAACACATTTTAATAAATTGGAACCTTTACTTATAAAACAAAAACATGCAATTCGCATTCTGTGTAAGGTTAATCGTTAACTCCTAGCTTTGGGTTTTTTAAAAATCTGGAACTGCTACCATTAAGGCATTTGTATTTCTACAAGGTTTTAAGTTTTTTTTGAAAATTCCGGTTACCATGCTTCGAGGATCTACGAAAACTGTAATTTCATAATCAAAAAAGCACATTTTTCACTCTTTTACAATGTTACTGCGCCTCGTCTTTTTAATAAATTACCTACTTGTCTTAGAAGTGAGCGAGTTAAATCAGTATATCTGAAAAATATTAAAGATTGGCTTTTTTTATCTAATTTTGATGTTGTTGAAAACTTGATAATTCCCTTAGTTTAAATTTTTGAAATTATTGCTCTTATTTTTTTTAAATAATTTTTTTCCTTCATATTAAATTCATTTATTTAAGATTTGTTTTTCCAACTTTTAATTTATTTAAATTATTATATCTTTATCGCATCCCCATCGATAAATTAATTGTAATTATCTTTTATATAGTATAGTACTTTCGCTTCTTGTCTTCGGCCAACAGATTGTACTTAACTATTTCATTCTTGAAAATAATCTTAAAGTTAATGTATTTTTATATAACTATGGATTGAAGTTTATATAGTTTTAAGTATTTTTCAAATGAAATAAATAAAGAAATAAATAAAAAAAAAAAAAAAAAAAAAAAAAGTTCTTCTTCCAGTGGCTAAAAATTTAGAGAGTATGACGATCGTTCACATGGTTTAATACATACTATCATCATTGTATCCTTTTTTTAATAAGAGGACTGACCAATTCCAATAATTTAACGAATAGATGTTCATCCGTTCTTCCTGTAATCTTAATCGAAATTTTACAGTTCTCTAAGTAAAGAACTATCTCCATAAATTTTTCGTTTCAACAACCATTTCTCTTTTATCCACGGATTAGGATTTTTTCGTTTAAAATTAAAACACTCGCTGCAGCTCCTGCTGTAAGCTGACGCAAATCATTAATGTCGATCGTCCTTGAAAGTCTAGAAACAATTAAACAAAAATATAGCAATATGATTGTCAATGTTAACTGATGCGTGTGATGACTAGATTTCATCAATGTTACCAGAAAGAAAAGCCGTAAATAATACTTGATGGTGTGTAGGGTCCTTTATAGGAAATAGTTCGATACTAATCCGTAAATGGAAAAAGTATTAAGTACTATTTTTCTCCAATTACAAAGTCTTACAGAGTACCAATTTAAAGCGGAACGAAAGGAACTTTCGAATAGGAGAATTCAAGACTTAAAAACATCCAATACAACTTGTATTGAAGGTAGTTTTTTAACCAATGAAGAATACAATCATCAATACCAAAAGCACGCATTTTTTATAAGAGAGCGTTGTTCCAAACTCTGTTCCAAATGCTGTTCGTTAAGGAAAACTATCAAATCACCGATGGACCTTGAGGATTATCATCACACCAATTACGTGAATTTTGTTTACTGACGTATCCATTTAATCAAAACTGATCTTCATCGCTAAACAAAATTCGCTCTATAAGTAATAGTTTCAAATAGTTTTTCAAAATAAATTTGCTCAAGTTGAAATGCCAACCCAAACAAAATATGAATCACCGCCAGTAAAAATAGTGTTGGCAATTTAAATGTATGTATGTACATATGTATATTGTATATACCTCTAAAAAAACACCCTTTTATATGACTTAATCGGTATAAAACTAAATGAAGTTAACATATGAGATTTTCAAATTAAAACATCAAAAATTCCCACCTTGTTCAATACTTTATGTACCTATAATCGAAACTGTCATTGACTTTATTGTCAGGGTTGAAAAAAATCGTCGTTTGACCTATCAGCTCTTTTCAATTTAAAAATTGAAATTAGTTTACCCCAATGTGTGACGTCAATTCAAAGTCGTTGCTCATGTAGGAGCTATTTGCTATCAACTAGGAGCCTATGTTGGTAAAAGGTAAGCATCACAAATAAGGGTAATTTGTGCATGAACACACACCCTCGACGACGACTGACGACTGACGACGCGACGCGACGGTAGGTACTGTTGCTGATGCCATAGACTTAATGATATACATACCAAACAAACAAACTAGAACATACATATACTAAAAAATAATAATAATAAAATATGAAGACTTATTGGATTATTATTTTACTTGTCGGGCAGGAGGTTTATTGGATTTGGAACAAGAACATAGAAGAAAAATATATTATTTGCAGTACCTTTAACATTTTGTACATACGTAAAGGGTGGTTAAATTTTAAGGGCCGATGTTGAATGTGAGCCACACCTAAACGTCAAGTTCTGTTCTGCATTTCATTTGACATTTTTCAATTTCAGACTAATTCAATTTGAACCGTAGATAGATACACAATCGAGCAACGCGTTAAAGTTATTAAGGCTTGTTAAGAAAATGGGCGTTGAAATCAAAATGCATATCGTGTACTTCGAAGAAAATCATTTTCAGTCATGACAAACAATTTATGGGCTGGCATCATGGGCCGTTTTTTTTCTCCAAAAAGGGGCCGGTCCCTATCGTGAGATGATAACGAACTTTTAAGGCTGTTGAACTTCTTTCTTTGGTGTTACTTGAAGGAAAAGGTGTATGTCGATATTCCAGCAACAATTCAAATTCGAAAATTTAGACCATCGGCTGGACGTGTGCCTCAACAACCTGACAGGTCCTTATCAGTGTGGCTTCAGACCAGGAAAATCCACCATTGGCCAAATATTCACATTACGGCAGATCTTGGAAAAAACACAGGAACTTCAAATCGATACCCACCATTTCTTTACATTGGACATTGAACAACGACGTCTTTGACAAAACGTCACCATGGGCAGCTATAACTTTAAGGTAGTTAAGGACTTTGTCTACCTAGCAACCGCTATTTAACGACACCGTGAAATCAAACGAAGAATAAGTCAGTTGAGTAGTAAAGTCCTCTCTCGAGCGTCTAAAATCACCATCTATATGACACTCATCATCCCGGTTCTCATTAATGGCGCTGAAGTCTGGATCCTGCCAAAGAAAGATGTGAACGTCTTAGGAGGCTTCGAGAGAAACATTCTTTGGGTGATTATTAGTCCCGTCTACATAGATGGAGAGTGAAGGAGAAGATACAACGATGTTCGATTATAACAGTAGTGTTGGACTCTCACCAACAAAAACCACATATTCACACGGGATTGTACTTCGTAAGCCGCCTTATTTCTAGCTGCGGATTTATTGTTCCTAACGGGGCGAGTTCCCCAGAGGACGTGGTGTGTCTAGCCTACACCAGTCCTTACCACTCCGGTCATCTTATTCCACCTGTTCCAGTTCATAGAGCTTCCCTGCAGTACTCTGGTGGTTATGCCTGATAGGAGTTTCTTGGACAAGCCAAGTCCCTGCAGATAGTCAGCTTATTTAGACGACCATATACCTCTCCATGATATGGTACATGTCGAGACGGTCAAGTCTGTTGGAATGACGTTGTATTCAGCCGCCGCCAGCTCACTCACCAAGTCATTATTATCCGCATAGTAGCGCTTCTTTCTCTCGTGAGCGTCATTGATGGATGTAGCTCCGCTCACCACCTGAGAGTCGATGATGCTGACTCTTCCATCTTTAGCTGCTACTATGTCCGGCTTTCTTAATCCTTCAGATGTTCTAAGGTGCGGTTCTTCTCTGACTCTGTAGCCCCTATCCTTGAGTCCGGCTACCAGTACTTTGCAGACTGCATTATGCCGCCTGATCCTACCCCCATGCGTGCGGTGGCAGCCCTGGATTACATGTGCAGCCGTCTCCGTTACATTGCATCCACCGAGAAACTGTATTTGGTTGATGTTGATGCAGAAAGATTTGCAAATCTTGAAAGGATCATTCCCGGAACTGCCGTTGTCATTGCAGGAATCCCGAGACCACCATCGGCTATTGCAGAATGGTAGTATCCGGTCGGTATATCTGCGGGTAGCTTCAGCCATTTCCGTATACCGCTTCTGATCTGCACATCCATAGTCTTCAACTTGGCCATGGTGACGGTGGACAGTACAAGTTTATGGAACAGCCGCGGTATGAGGAAGCTCCGTAATATTTTGAGCCTTTGCTGCGGTTTTAAAGGAGCCTTGCTCAGGCTCTCCATATACGGAGCTAGGTCATGTCCAGCCTTTCTTGGCCCCACTGGTCTTATGTCCAGGCCAAGATATTTCCATTGTTGTGATGACTGCAACTGGGGTATGACGCCTCCCCTGAGTTTAAATTGTGGCTGGCTAAGGACCTTACACGTCTTCCTTTTTCCGTCTGGACGATGGATATAACACCACACTTCGCAGCATTTATTAGGAGCCCTTTTTCCTTCGCCTTCTGTTCTACTCTCTCTAGTGAAGTCTGCATTCCGAATTTTGTCGAGGTGACCAAAATTATATCGTCAGCATACGCAAAGGCATTGTCGCTGCCACCCCCTACGTTGTAACCCACATCTGTTGGTACAGCTCTCAAAACGTCATCTATTATCATGCAGAAGATGATTGCAGATAGTGGGTCTCCCTGCTTCACACCCTTCTGTACGCTGATCTCATCCGACCTTTCGCCATTGCATTCGATGACGGTGGTTGAAGAGCGGTATGCATGTGTGATGTATTTGATGAATAACCTTGGTAGTCCTCGACGATATAGCATCTCCTCGATGGCATGGTGGCTGACGCTATCAAAGGCTTTGGCTACATCAAGGGAAGCAGTATGCACCTCTTTTAGCTTCTGCCTTGAGTCCTCTAGTATTGTTGCCAAAACTGCTATGTTTTCCATGCAACCATCTTCCAGGCAGCGCTGTCTCTCATCTATAAGACCGTTAGACTTAAGTCGGGATGCCAGGATCTTGTGCATCTGCCTTACAGCTACTGATGTTATGCTTATTGTTCTGAAATGGCTCGGTTCTGTTGCTCCAGTCTTCTTGGACACGAATATTGTTCTACTTGTCAACAAGTCGGCTGGAAAACTACCATTGGCCATTATAACGTTGTAGAATAAGGCTCGGATTCTTGCTGGTATTGCCTTCCATTGCCTGGGTGTTATCAAATCTAGTTCGGGTGCTGACGTTAGATCGATATTGCTCGAGTTTATTTCTTCCAGATCAATTGGCTTCCAAATCTGCACAAGATTTTGTGATGGAGTCTTGAAAACTTCATTATCTACAGGAGTAGACGGTTCCTCCAGGATTGGTTTCGAGAAGTCGATCGTTGTGGATGTCGTTGGAAGCTGCGCGATCACAGGACCATCAAGAGCTAACTTGGCGGCGGCTCCCATGTCTTTCCTGATCAGGGTCTGCATTTTTCATATTCTTTTCGCCGCTGCTTCCATCTTGGTGCAGCTTTTAGCCACTCAGAACACGCATTAGATACATCTGCATCATCTAGACATCTCCTCGCAATTTCGACAAGCTCTGCTGTTTTGAATTCTTGGAAACCCTCCAATTCGCTGATGAAGTGTCTTATTCTTTCTTTGATTTGTTGTCTATTATTGTTGGATTGTTCACAGTCTGTGTTGTCAACTGGTCTTGGATTGGTATTTTCATCATAGTTGTTTTGTTGTCGGTCCGGTTCAGTGTTGTTGTTGTTGTGTCCTGATGGTGCGGTTACGTTACTCTGTTGTTGATTCAGCTCGGCGATAGCTGCTATAACGGAGTCTTTATACGCTTGTTTTCTTCTTGCTCCTTTTATAGCCTCGAGAGAACGGTTTGTGATTTTCTTTAGAAGGTACTGGTAGATGAAGCGTTCGTTTGCAACAGTACCTTCCGCTTCGAATCTCGCCATCATTCGAAGCTCTTCGTCCGACCATTGTTTTTTCACTCGTTCGACACAGATTTCCTCGTTTCGCTGATCAGGATGGGCCGATCTGACTTGGACACCTAGGCCTCGTTGATTTTTGAAGTCATTCCTAGGACAGTAACGACATTGGATTGCTTGGTTCGTTGTTGTTGAGCCCGATTGTTGTGCACTCGTGTCTGGATCATTGGTTACGATACCAGGTGGGGGATTGGTTATAGACTCCTCCACATGCTCTGTTGGCTCGGTGCTCCGAGGCATACACCGAGAGAATGTTTCATTTCTATTCCATTTGTTTTTTGGGCCAACAGTTTTTAGTCATGCAGGGCTGGCAACCCCACATTCCTATGGGCTTGAGAGCCCAACCTCCTTCAGTTGATATAGGTTAAACGCCACCCTTATATATGACAATAATTTCCTAAATAATTTGTGTTTTATTCAAAATCAACATCAGCCCTTAAAATTTAACCACCCTTTATATAAAAAAAACCATTTTTCTGACTTTATTGATGACGTCATCTGTGTTGAGTTATTTTACTATGGTTCATTGATTTATTTAAATAAGGACCACATTGCCTTAAATTTATCCTCCATGCATCAAAAAATTCCCTAAAACCTACATAAAATACATACATACATACATATGTGTGTAGACTGTAGGTACATAAAGAATATTAAGGTTATTTTATTTTTAGGGAAATACAAAAATACATAAATCGTTGTCGTTGTCGTTGAGCTTCAGAAGTTAGAATGTTTGTGTTTAATTGAATTAAAATTTAATTTTGTTCTTTTGGGCGAGCTCGATGTCAGTCAAAGACGGATAATCCGCATTTAATATGTCTACTTTATATCAACTTAGCACCCCTCAAACCCTCTATTCCATGGTATTCTGTCTCTCGAAACAACCATGTAAACAACATAATAACGGCTATCAGTTTCCTCAACAGACAGGGTTTCCCTTTGATATGAAAATGATGACAGAAAGTAAATAAAACAAAAAACTGGGAGTTTCTGCAAAATAAATAAAAAGACAAAATAAGTGTGTAAATTGTTGCAAACGGGTTGAACTTAAACAAGTTGGAGGCAGGCAAGAACAGCGTTACCTACCACCATCCACCTACCTTGAGGTTGGGGTTTGATTGTAGAAAACTGAACAACAAACCCCAAAGTCATATTGTATTATGGTGGTTGACTTTTGACATCCAAGGGTATAAAAATAGAAAGCCAGAATAATTGTCTCCTTATTCGTGATGGAAATCGTACCGGCTTGTGCAAGAGAACATATTATATTTTCTTTGCCCAAAACTCTAAATTGGAAAACTTACAAGAAAAGGCTACACTTGGTGTATATTTAGGGTTTGTAAATGTATATTTTGTTTTGTTTGGACAAAATACCTTAACTTTATAAGCTACAGTACGTATACAAAGAATCCCTTTTTTGGGGTTGATTAAGTTACATTTTTAAATAAACTTGTTATACTCTTTGGGAGCTGTTTTTTTTTTTTTTTCTTTGGTAGGTAAGGAGTGAAAATCTTTCATGTCTTGATGTCAAGTGGGTAAAGTTAAAAAAGCTTTTTCAAGTATCATTGTTCACTTATTTTTCCTCAAGTGAAAGGGTGTTTTTTTCGTTTTAAAAAAGGGTAAACGGGTTACCAAAAGAATGTTGTTATGTATCGCAAACGCAAATTTATTGAGGAATCAGTTGTAAGGAGATTTCTTTATTACCTTCGATACTCAGCAACTTTGAATTACATTTTAACTGGGACTTTTTCATAAGCCTACATGATGTTAACAGAAAATGGAACTGTACTACCATTTTCAAAAGTATCAAAAAGCAGCTAGAAGTTACACTAATCCATATAAAAAGTTTTTAGTTCAAATTTTATTTCTCTACCTGGTTAAAAAAATGTAAATAATTTTACGCAATTCCGTGGTATTGCGTGGTTAAAATTATATTGAAACAAGTCCGACTTAATAGTTTTTATCTCTATCATTAAAAATATGGCCTTAAGCCTCATAAGAGACAGACCCTTCGAAAGGTCCAAAAATATTTTTTGCTTAATCGATTAGGCAACTATTCAAGTTTAATGTCAAAATTCAAAGTAATGGGTGATTTTTTTGAGGTTAGGATTTTCGTGCATTAGTATTTGACAGATCACGCGGGATTTCAGACATGGTGTCAAAGAGAAAGATGCTCAGTATGCTTTGACATTTCATCATGAATAGACTTACTAACGAGCAACGCTTGCAAATCATTGAATTTTATTACCAAAATCAGTGTTCGGTTCGAAATGTGAAATCCGCTTTTTTATCGACAAATTTTGTTCAGCGATGAGGCTCATTTCTGGTTGAATGGCTACGTAAATAAGCAAAATTGCCGCATTTGGAGTGAAGAGCAACCAGAATCCGTTCAAGAACTGCCCATGCATCCCGAAAAATGCACTGTTTGGTGTGGTTTGTACGCTGGTGGAATCATTGGACCGTATTTTTTCAAAGATGCTGTTGGACGCAACGTTACGGTGAATAGCGATCGCTATCGTTCAATGCTAACAAACTTTTTGTTGCCAAAAATGGAAGAACTGAACTTGGTTGACATGTGGTTTCAACAAGATGGCGCTACATGCCACACAGCTCGCGATTCTATGGCCATTTTGAGGGAAAACTTCGGAGAACAATTCATCTCAAGGAATGGACCGGTAAGTTGGCCACCAAGATCATGCGATTTGACGCCTTTAGACTATTTTTTGTGGGGCTACGTCAAGTCTAAAGTCTACACAAATAAGCCAGCAACTATTCCAGCTTTGGAAGACAACATTTCCGAAGAAATTCGGGCTATTCCGGCCGAAATGCTCGCAAAAGTTGCCCAAAATTGGACTTTCCGAATGGACCACCTAAGACGCAGCCGCGGTCAACATTTAAATGAAATTATCTTCAAAAAGTAAATGTCATGGACCAATCTAACGTTTCAAATAAAGAATCGATGAGATTTTGCAAATTTTATGCGTTTTTTTTAAAAAAAAAGTTCTCAAGCTCCTTAAAAATCACCCGATATTTTGAGGGAGACAGGAAAATACAGTCCGTCACGCAAAGCGCAACTTGCATCTTATGAGCCTCTTCTTTGCGTTAGTTCACCTGTCATGGATGAACTTATTCTTCCTGTATACGAAGATCTTTCGAGAGAGAAGCGTTTGACACTCAAAATCCTAACGAATCTGTCAATGCTTCGGTGTGGCTTATGGCTCCAAAACAATTATTAACGAGTCTACAAAAATGTGACCATTGACGCGTACGTGATTACTTAACGCGGGATACCCAAAGCTTCTGTACATGATGGAATTGCTGCAAATGCCAATCAGACAGCAATGCAAAATGTTCGCCGATTAAATGGAAGAGACGCGAATTCGTGAGGCTGACGAAGTGGCTAACTATACGAATAAGACCCGTATGGCTCGTAAATCTGGAGGAAATGAAGAAAACGAGATTTTTGAAAAATCTGAGCTGATTCTATACGGACCAGGTTTAGCTCATAAGCTCATTACACAGCTCTGAGTTGCTCAGTTTTTTATATTTTACATTAAGCACTTTTACACTTTGCAGGAAAGATAACTAAAAAGTTCTCAACCTATTTTCTTAATAATAATAAAGATTAAAATATGACTAAAACATATCTTAAAGTGCTTATGTCTTTGATGGTTCTTTCTGTAAGAAAACAAAATAAGGAAATAACGCTTTTTCTTCGGGCTCTTGGGGGGACTTTCCCTTTAATTTCTATGTGTCGAAACATAGACTAAATTTGTACTATTAAAACAACAAATAACATGGCAGTACTTTCCTTAAAAAACAGAGTGTAACGAGTTGGCTCTATATTCTGACTGGAATAGACAGAATTACGCTAAAGCAGGCAGACTGTAAACAATATCTTCAGCGTTAAGACGTGATTTCCTTATTTTTGTCGATAAGGTTCAGTTACTTTGGAAATATATTCATTTTTACAGATTTTATCTCATAATATGGAATATTCTAAACTTCTGCAAAAACTCCCTCAAATTGTATTCCCGTCTCTTAAATCCATAATACATCCACTTCTCTTAACACTTTCATATAATTTCTCCCCAACACTTGCCCCCATAAACATCCCTCTCTTTTAACATCTTAAACCTATTACATATGTTACGAGTATGTTTGCTTTTTGTATGTTAACCTTAATTCTTAAGTTTTCTAAACCCCTTCATGGGATATAAGTGTTTTAACTTGTATTAACCTAATAAAATTAAAAAAAAAAAAAACATGTGAGTAGAAAGGTTATTTTTACTGATTTCAACGTTCCTTCTTATGGAAAAAGAATAATAATATTATTAATTTAATAAAATTGCAAAATTCCAAACAGGCAAGAAAAACTATTTAATGAAGTCTCTACTGTACGAACGTCTTTACAAAATATTTTAATTAAAGAACAAAGTAAAATGGTTTATTTCACTTTTGTACACCTTAAGGTAGGTTGTTAAAATTGTGCTCTTAATGGAATGTATCCAATCAATTCGTTTTCTTACATTTGTTGAAGCTTTTAGTTTATTTTTATAATACTACTACTAACTTTTGAGTCAAGATCAAATAAATATAATATTTTATTGATACATGGATAATAAAATATATATGTACATTGTACATATATGTATATGAGATAAAATCCCATTTATCTAATTTAATCTTTCAATGGCAACTCGGTTCATTGTAATTAAATACAGGCTTTTTCAGCAGGGACGCTACAAAAGTAGAGCGACAAGGACAGAAAACCCCGATATATGCATTTTAGTATTGTTACCTTGCTATGTAATCCTTAAAGTCTCAATTTGAAATTTACACTCCAAATAAATAGCAAACTTAGACTATTATTTGAATTTACTAATTCTGAAGCATTTCCAAATAAAAAAAAGTTTAGATAAGTTGTTAGAGGCCTTGTTAGGCCAAAGTGAGTAGTTTTTTTAAGCAAATCGGATTATAAACAAATAAATTAGGTAGCGCAACATTCCATTGAGAACTAGGGCTTAGTGACTTACAATTCTCAACCATTCCTGTGTGCGAGTAAAGTTGCCAGGGATGGAGGGGACCTTAAGTTTTATGCCGAATCCGAACGGCTAATTTGAGAAAGCACTTTTCCTGACAAGAATTACTCTTGGAGGATTTGTCAATTCCTCGCAAGAGGCAGTACCCGTGACACTTTTTTTTTTTTTTTAATTAAGGTGGCACATGCAGGGATTGAATCCAAGACCTCTGGCGTTACAGCCCTACACACTAACCACCACGCCGCGGGTACTACACGGGTACTAAGCAAATCAGATAAATGCGCGAAAAGTTTCATCTTTTAAAACACTTATTAGATAGCTTTAAGTGTTATTTGATCTGCGTAAATTAATATCTTACAATGTTGAATTAAGAGAGAATGAGAATTTTATTAATTATAATAAACATTGAGAAAAGCATAGATTTCAGGATTGATTCCCTGAACGACACCAGCATTGGTTACAAACAAACGTATTAAAGTGGAACAGGTTGTACAGGTTCTCTAGATACGAATTTTTTAATGGAAGTCATTTCTTTTTATGTATTGCTCTATTGACTGCAGTGGGCTTTTCAACTAGCAAAGAGGAACGGCCTCGGAGTCTTTTGTAGTACATTTTATGGTAGACAACAGATAAGCTTACGCTAAAGTGATGACGTAGACAAATACGCTCGAAGACATTGGGATGTGTAACTGGTCGGAATCGGTTCGCGATCGTAATAAACTGAGAGACCTGTTGAATGAGGACACGACCAGATCCCTGATGTCAAGCCGATGATGATTATGATGGATAATTTTACTAACTAAAACATTGAGGTTTATTACTTGAGTTGCAAGATTCAATTATAAATTCATAGTAATCGATTGATCGTGTTGAAAACAATAACGTCACAACAATACACAACAAAGTTAAATTTCTAATCTGGCTATTTCGTATAGGAAGTTATTGTAATCCAGTTCAATTAGTCGAATTGAAAATTATGACATGTCTCGATGTTTCAGGGTCACTTGAATCTAAATCTAAGGTTTGTGTACGTACGGGATACCTTTTATCATAGGCCATTTTTAAAGGACCCATAGAGATATCGAATTCAAATAAATTATGTTTTACAGATAATACATAATAAAAAATACAGAAAGGACTTTCAAAAAGTTGTTCTCTGAGCACGAGTAGAGATACGGATGTTTCGACTCAGATCCCGAGAAGGTGTTGCACTCTGAGAAGATGGAACATCGATCAACATAGAAAGTTCTCTTAATTTGTCAATACACAGTTTTAAAGGCATAAGAATGCACTTTTCGCATTTGAAGAACAAATGTTTATTTGATTTGAAAGTGATAATTTCTTTTTTATCGATTAAATTGATACACCCCGCATGTATGCTTCTGCCACAAACACCACACGAAAGGAAGGAAATATCATCAATAACCTTTAAGCATTTATCACATTTAGAATTCATTTTAAGTAAATAATTTAAGAGAGCACAAAAAAACACAGCTGGCTTCTATAGAACTTTTAACTTTCTCTCCAGTTAAATTTTGTGTCTTAAATGAGACCCGGATGATTAGTTTCATTTGTAAAATTGGATACCTTTAATAAAAGGAAGGTTAATTTTGGGAATCTTATAATAAGGGTTGACACCTAATCCACACCGATCAGCCCTTTGTATATGATTGATATAGCAACGTCATCCGCATAAGCAATCACTCTAAAGCCCTCCACATCCAAGCTTGCTAGACTACCACGTTCCACAGGAGAGTAGACAGCACACCGTCTTGAGGCGTACATCTGCTGAAAACGCTTCTGGCAGAAGAGCCGCCTAGTTTGGATTAAACTGGCCTAAGTGTGTCCTACTCCATCACGGACAACCACTTTACCCTTACCTTACCTAACCATGGTAAAAACAAAAAAAGATATTGACTTTAAACTTACTTATCTTACACAAAATGTTGTTATTAATATTTTGTTAAACTTTTAGAAATATCGATAGACGGGAACGAAAGGGAAGTTATCAGTGGGGTCGCATACCAGCTTCATTTTTCAATAAAATTTAAATAAAACAAATAGAATTAAATGAAAGTCCTAATTCTTGATTTCATTCTATTTTTAGCAAATGTTGGACGGTGAACTTTGAACGTTGTGACTCACTAAACTGTGGCTTTATAGCAAAGCGAATATTTTTAGGGTAGAGAATTATAAGTTTAAAATATACATCCATAAAACAAAAACTAAAAACAAGGACATACATATAAAAGAATGTTTGATTGAAACAAGAATACATTTAATTAAAATGCATTCAAAATGCTTCTGTTGTTTTGGGGAAATTAATAACAATTTTTTTTGTTTTCAATTTGTCTGTAAACGTTAAACAAAAAAATGCTCGAATAGAAATGTTTTCATATCATGGATAAAGAACTTCCAATAACAAAATTTCCTCCTGAAAAATGCTGTAAACTTTTCTTCAATTTGAGATATACAGAAATATATATATATAAAGTCGTGTTAGCTACACTATTTATAACTCGAGAACGGCTGTACCGATATGGCTGAAAATTGGTGGGTAGGTAGCTTAGAGCCAGGAGACGGACGCCGGCTACTGTTTATCACATGTTTATCACAACATGTTGCTGAGGCTAAAGTATAGGTTACATTTATTTTGTAGTTAACGAAATACAGTGAATTTCACTTTTTTAGTTTTTGGTGTTAGCATAGTTGGCCACGTGTTACTAAGACTGAAGTTTATTATAGTGAATATAATATAACCAAATACGCAATGCAATAAACTGCCAGACTATTTCTGCACTGTTCTTCGGGAAAAAAATGAATTAATTCAGAGTATTTTTCCGGATATACAGAGTAATTACTTGAATCACAACTATATTGCCAGCCAAAAATGTTGACTAAATTAATTTCCATATACAACAGTTTTTACCAGGCTAGCTGATGTCTTTTAAATCAATCGATATTTTTGTTAATGAAAATGATAGTGTACATTTCCCAATTGAATTTTTAAATTCACTTGATATACCTGGAACGCCACCACATAATCTTCGATTAAAGATTGGTTCACCTATTATTGGCCTGCATAATTTGAATCCACTTTAATTATGCAATGGTTCACGCTTGGTCATCAAAAAGATCACCGGAAATATTCTTGAAGCAACCATTTTAATTGAAAAGTTCAAAAGAAAAGTAATCCTGGTGCCACGTATTTCAATGATACAGTCTACCATACCCTTTAGAAGATTACAGTCTTTAATTCGTTTAGCTTTTGCCTCAAGACCAAACAATGTTTATTTGTGATTTAGATTTTGAAATTCCATGTTTTTCTCATGGGCAGCTATATGTTGCATATTGACGTGTAAGAAAACCGTCGAACCTATTTGTGTTAGCGAAAGACAGGTTAACCAAAAATATTGTGAACCGATTAGTGCTTAATTAAATTGAAATTGAAAGCATTTATAATTATAAAATAATAAATATTATTGTTAGAAGATTTTAAACTATCCGCTTACCTACCTCATTTATAACTTTAACTGTCACATTTTAGGGGCCAGTTATAGCTATCAGTAAAATCCATCAGTAAAATTTGAAACAGGAGGAATCTGAAATGTTTTACTGATGAGCGTTTATAGCAATCAGTAAATTTACGTCATTAAATTAAAAGTCACTTTGAGGCTTCGAGCCTCAGACAATTTTTTTACTGTTGCTTTCATCAGTAAAATTTTTAATGATGTGATCGGAACAGCAAAAAATTGGAACACCAACAGTAGAACGATATGGAATTTTTTTTTTGGCTTTTGGCAGTCAGCTGTTCAGTAAAATGAAATTTCATCATTAAAAAAATTAAAATGGATTTATAAATTAATTAAAATTTTAAATGCATTGTTTCTTTTTGAAAAAAATACTTGAATATAGGATTCATCTTATTGCATCAATCTTTTGCTAGAAATAAATCTGTAACATGTTCAAAAAGTAAAAACAAAAATTTTACTGATCGATTTTACTGATAGCTATAACCGGCCCCTTATTTACTAAAAACTTTGTTATATTCTTATTTGTTACAAACTTGAATATAAGTTATAATAAATTTTAAATTTAATTCTTTTGTATTGATTTTTGATTGTACGAAAATTTTGATCAATTGTGTTCAAAGTCCTTCCCCTTCAAATTTCATACCAGTAAATTTGTACTTTCATTACTTTATTAATCTATGATTTATTTATTTTCTTCACAATTACATTTAATCTTTTGTGTAAAAGGGTTCCTTGTCAAATTGGAAAAGAAATAAGTAATATTTCTTTATAATCCAAAAATGGACTTGTAGTTCGCCTGAGGAGTGATTTGTAGACAAAAATGTTTTTAATAGTTTTCGTACGATGATCTGAAGGTAAAGTCAGTGAATTAAATTTCCATGTTTGAAATTTGTGACACTTGAAAAACTAACTATAGCTGCCTTGGTCAAAATGTCTGTTCAAAGAATGTAGTTGACTGCAAATGAAGTCCCTTATGTTGCCTGAACCTGCCAAATGTCTTCAAATCTTTGCCAATACAAAGAATTTGGCTTCCGAAAATTACATTCCAACTTTCAGGCGTCAGAAGCCGTTATTTACTATATCAACTTTTATTTGGTTGCAATATCTTAAATTACACCGCAACACAAATATTTTGATCACTGACTCTTGAAACTTGAATTATATAAAATATGTGCAATTTTTGTTCGTGTTTTTTAAAAAGTATTGCCTCAATTTTGCTTGGCTTTGCTTTTTGGCAATCTCAGAGCACATTTTGGATTCAGGTTAGGTTAGGTTGATGGGCTGGCGAATAATGATTTTATCACCACACTTAGATCAATGTATCCATTGTGATACCCTGAAGTATTGAACTACCCTAAAAATGAGTGGTTAAACCTATGACATTTATGGGTTGTCTTGTTCTAGCCATTTAAGAGTCTTTGATGAAGCCTAATAGGCTGATTCCTGGAATATCTGTTGAAGAAGTTTCTGCCTAAAAATATGTTTATAGTTTTTCTACCAAAAAGCTGGGCAGTGGCACTTGTTCTTCCTTTTCACTGCGACCTTTGCAAATGTCATCGGTACTTAGCCATTTGCTTTTTATGGTAACACAGCACATTTTTTGTCTGGATGCATAATCGAGCGGGATTTAGTTTTGTCGAATTTGGGCCATAGTTTTGTGGCCGTTCGTGGGACAGGTTTTAAGGCATTTGCATCTTTCATTGGTTTCTTGAAGTACCTTGTTACCAATGATGCGTTTTAAATCACACGATGGGATTTGTATAGTTGATTCAGTGTTGTACCAATCCTCGCCAGCGCATCAGCTCACTCGTTCCCAGGTACACCGATGTGACCTCCAATTTTCTGCTGTAAGCTAAGAACCAAAAGTTGTTGGCAACAGTAACTTACAAGCTTTGATTCAATTGTTGTGGCAGAAATCGATTTAAATGATAGCCACATCATCAAGATCTATTTTGCAGTGTATGTCACTGTCAATATCTCGGATTGGAAGACGCTGCTTAGATCGGGAAGTCTGAAAGAGTTGGCAAGATTGAATGCTCCTTCTCCAGCAGCAATCGTTTGGTTTTAACAAATAAACGAATCGAAGAATATGAAAGTCACCTGATTTTGTCTCTGTTAGGAACGATTTCTGAAAATTTACAAAGCCTTTTTAGGGTCAAAATTTACTAATAAATCTTCTTTGGACCAATAAAAAGTCTTTTATGAGCTCTGAATTAACATTTTTTTGATTCAAAAATAAAAGTAAGCTTGAGTCTATTGGATTGAAAAAAAAACCACTTCTAATTGAACTTATAAAATTAATTAATAGGTGTTTAGAAATTAATAGTGTTTTTGTATACTGCGAAAACATGGACTTTCGATAAAAAAAAAAATGTGCTCAATAAAACAAATTAGAGACAAACAGAAGAATAAGTATTTAAAAATGAGACGTTTAAGCTCCTGCCCAAAATTACTTTATCTTAAGAAGCAGTTAAAAAGGGAGCTGATGGAAAGGACTCAGTTACACTTTAAAAAGGTCCTTAAGAAGGCTCAGTGGAATTTATCTAAACAATATTTATATGATAAAATACCTTAAAAAAAACTCATGAAATGTAAAAGATAACTGTATCAGTTTTTCAAAAATATACAAATATACATATCATGTTTGCGATTTGTATACGCTATAAGATTTGTTTTCTCATTACAGAAGCTGAAGCTAGATTACTCCACAAATCCAAAACAAACATTGATTGCTAATTGAAAGATCAAAATATCGTTATCGTGGATATTCTATCAGTTACTTGGGACATTTGAAGGAAGCTCAAGAACCTCCCTTTCAATTGACTTATAAATAAATTACCAGCATCTAGCAAAATCCGAAAACAACTATCTACTTACAATTGATATTTAAAAAAAAAACAAGAAATAGAAGATGCTCTAGTTAGCCAGTTCCCCAGACACCCAAACAGACAAGAAGAGATTCAGCTCCGTCAATGAGAAATTGGAGAGCAGAGAGGTGGGCAGCGGAGACGACATGACTATGCAATAGCATAGTCTTACGTTTCTTCCATCGAATCGCTTCGCCCTTAATTAAATTTTAATTGAGCACCTCATTAGTTGACTCTCTTGTCTATGTCAAGAGGTCAGCTGTAGTAGAGAAGATGGTTTTTTTGTTGTTGTTATTTTTCGTTTGTATTCTTCCTCCTCATCTGTGCTCTTTTGCTTGATTCGATGATTTCTTGTCTGTGAAGTGAAATCTAAATCTAATTCCGTATCAGAGTAAACACGAGCCCGCCCCATATATATACAGTCACTATCTCTTATCACAACGGACACAAAGACGGACGAACCAAAGGGAAACTACACAAACAATGATTCAGTCAGTCGCCCCATCCCCATCCCCATCCCCATAGCCATCAACATCACCAATTTGCGGTTTATCTCTTCTTTTGTTTGCTCATTTGCTAAAATAGCAGCAGAAGCAGCAGCAATAGAAACATGCACTAGCACTCTGGAAATTGAAAATGTATGTTAATTCCATTAGGAGACCGCGCGCCGCATCGTTGCTGCGCTGCACAAGACACAAGCCTGCAAGTAGTTGTTCCTATCTTACGTAAAGCTTCTACAACAACAAAAATAAAAAAACATACATACACGCCTAATCACTTGAGGAGCCACAAAATACAAAATACAAAACGAAAAAATGAAAACTAAAAAAGAACGAACAAATTAAAGGCTTTTCATCGAACCTTAGGAAGGAGGGGCAGTCGTATAGTCACAGTCACAGTACAAAAAAAAAGGGGTCAACCAAGGGAGGAAATAGGTATAAATTGTGTTTTTCGTTTCCTTCTACAATCGATCCAATGAGACGGATCGATTTTACATCTTCTCTAATTCTGACACGGGGGGGCGAATCCAAAGCCAAATCGAAATGAAATGACGGAAAATAAATATTAAAATGTAGCTACTTACACTTCCAAGATGCGATCACCTTTTTTAATGCCAGCTTTTTCGGCAGCTCCACTCTCGAGAACCGCACTGACGTGCTGCAGCGGGGCGTAAAGCTCGCCGTTGATGGAACGTAGCTGGCCACCCTCGGACACTTGACCACGTACATTGAAACCGAAACCAGTTTCTGTTTTGTAAATTGTTACTTCTCGCGGACCATATGCATCAGTCATGGTTGCACACGGTAGGTAAAAGTTAAAACAAAAAACAAGAGATTATTTTTTGGTTTTTTAGTTTTCTTTGAAAGAGATTTATGTGTTATGTATTTTGTATTTTTTCACCGAACGACGAGGAACTAAGAGGGGCACAGATTTACATTTAAATATCAATTTAGATTTGAATGCAATTTACGGTTTTGCTTTTTTCCGACTTTGACACTCCTTGCGACATTTCTTTGCTTCTTGTGTGTAGTTTTTTCTTTTAGCTATCTAATTCTAGAGTAGTTGGAAAATTGAAATCCCAATCCGCCATTGGTTTGGTACAGTGGGTTGCGAAATTAGCTTTTGGTGTAAGTTTGACATAATTTAGCTGAATAGAGAGAGAGAGAGCGAATATATCTGAACTGAGCGAAAAAAAGGGTCTAGTGACAGATGTCAAATGTAGAAAATTTAAGGGGTTAACTGCACTGAAAACATTGGCGATGTTCACATCACACATCAATGTGCTGCGTTCTTTTGCAGAAAAATATTGTATCTTCATGGTGGACTTACTACATGTATCTGCACTTCGAAGACTGAAAACAAAGAAGATAAAAATAATGAAACCACGATGGTTAGATAGAGAGAGAAGTACAAAAATGCTGATGTTTTATAAATTGAAAAAATACTAAAATTAAATTAATTTGAGTTTGAAAAATGTGACCAAAAATAGTAACTTTATTACAAGATAAAATTATAATAGGGAAAAAGACATCAAGAAACTGTTTCCTTCAATTATTGTATAAGATGGCCAGCTTTGAATGTGGCCTTATAGCAATTTCAAGCAGCTCAAAAAGAGGATTGTATTGTGTACTTTTTGATATCGTGTGTTGTAAAACATATAGCTGAACCACTTTACTTTTCTTCATGTCTGTAGTGCAGATAATTGTCTATCAACTTTAAGAATTTGCTGATTTGGTGTGCAAGCAACTTTTGACATTGACATAACGCTGAACTTTCCTATGACTTATAATTTGTAATTTAGAAGAAGATAAACATTACATTTTTTTAAAACAGAGTAATTGAGTTTCATATCGTATTTCAGTTCTAGTCTCTGCTCGGTTGAGAAATGCGGACAAATTGACTATTTCATTTAAAAGAAGAACTTGCATTTTTGAGGTAGTTAACATTTTAGTGTTTTATTTGTTTTTGTATGGGTATCAATTACTACCTGTGCCACATAAAAGTTTTTCCCAACGGGTACCTCTTCCAAGGATTTGACGAAAAGCATCTTATCATGAAAAGTTCTTCTCAAATTAGCCATTTTGGTTCATATCTAATAATACTCGAAATGTTTGAGAGTTGTAAGTCTTTAAACCCTGTTTCTCTACGAACGCCACACAATAGTTTTATTTCCATAATTATACGCTTCTTCATTTAATTTGGTTCACACTGGTTTCTCATTTTCCTTTCGCCTTTTGACAAAAAAAATGTGTCAACTAGATAAAATTATGAAACGCCAAATTGATTTAAATAAGAAGAGTGAAATAAAAACACCATAACACGTTTTCATGAACGACATCAGGAAATAATTGCGGAAATGTTAGAACAGTTATGTTTTGTTACTACTGTCACTTAAACGTCAGACATAAATTGCTGATTTAACAAGTTTCTCATTAGGCTTTCTTCATCAAATTGTATTTTGTACAAACATTTTCCGATACGATTTTATGAGTTAATTTCTTTCGGGATAAATTTATCTGGATTATGAAGTTTACCCTCACTTTTGTATAAGGTTGCACAACAGTCCGTAAAAAACTAGGGCCTAGTGACTTACAACTATCAACCATTTCTGCGTGCGAGTCATTTCAAGGATGGAGGGGAACTACAGTTTTTATGCCAAATCAGAACGGATTAACTCAAGACTTCTAGCATTATAGTCTTAATCACTAAGCACCAAGCCACGGGTACTACTTGAATACTCCTTATAAATTAGTTGAAGCGTTAATATTGAAGTCAAAGGTGCTTTCAAACATTTTTACAAAAACGTACAAAAGTTAGAAATAAAATTATACTTGAAGATAAATATTTGTGAAACAGCGTTCATTTCTTGATCATTCAAAACTAAATACTCGATTTTGTTGCATTCTTGGTTTAGAAGAAAATATTTTCGTCAAAACTAAGTCGCAAGTACATGATTTTAATGGCTGAATCACAAACACGCTCGTCTGCGTTACGGTGGTTCTGCTTCGAGGTTGCTTTGAATGACATTTCTATTATTTCATCCCTCCAAAGAGCAAATATTTTGTTTGTTGACATTTTTTACAGCTCTTGAGCTGTCAGACAAAGCAAATGTTCAGATAATTGAACTAGAGCTTCCGTTTGGAGTCACATTACGTTACATTACGTTCTTTTCCTTACGATTGTCAAGCGAAACGTGAGGTCGAAGCTCCATTTTGATAGCATGCATTGAATTCCTATGGCTGAATTCGTAAACGTCAGGCGAAGCCGAAGCGTGTTTGTAATTCAGCCATAAAAGCATAGAGGAAATATATTATCTAGAGTCCCGACTGGTACCCGTCCTACCTGAAACACCCTCAAATTTTATTCGAGGTGAACTCTCTCAAATTCGAGGTGAACTCTCTCAAATTCACTATCGGTGAATACATGTGAGTGGGGAAAAAAAAAACAAAATGAAGGATTGGGCTAAAATAGAAACTTATGGAATTTCTGTGACCTGTCAAAAATGACAATCAATTTTGCAAAACAAAACAATGGATTTCGGATTTGAAGAGTAAGTTTTTGTTAATTGTTTTGATATTTAATATAATTTGATATTTTTCAGACCAAAATTCCTCATAATGAAGAAAGTATATACAAGTTCACTTCATTAAATAAAAAGTAAGTCAAATTGCAGTGAAGGAGGTGCAACAATAATCGATTCATTTTATAGTCTGTGTTTTCATTTTAGATGCTGCCAATAACATACCATAATGCAGGAAGCAATTTCCCTAAAGAAATCTGGAAGACAAAGCAAACAAGGCGCTGCGTTGCAGGCAGGTTTTTATATATTATATTTCTCTGCCCATTGTGTTTGTATGTATGTATATCTCAACGGCATAGCTCCCGCAGGCGTTGACGGTGGAAGTGTCACCATCTCTACCAATAGTCAAACGCATTCAATGCAACAAAACCAGCAGCAACAACACCACCAAGTCAATGATGCAAGTGGAAGTTTTGCCGTGCAATAGTCGACCGCTAACGCCCTTCTCCCAGCAGCTGAGTGTTGGTGCTGGAACGACATAAAGCAGCAACTGCCAACTCGGCCTATTCATCAGCTGCCAAGAAATGAAATGCAAGCGGCTCAAAAAAAACGACGCAACAGCGCGCGGAGAACAATTGTGTAAGTACGAATCGAATCATTCCTATCGTAGTCAACTCGCTTAATCTTCATCTTCTAGGTGTAAAGAGTACTACCAGTCGGTAGTTCTGCAAGAGAAGCAAGAAAAACAAGAATACAATCGCAGGAAGACACCAAAAAATGTCCAACCTTGACTGTAAATTAAGTGAATTCAAATATTAATTCTAAAACTAATCCATTCATTTTGCTCCTAAGGATCGCACTGGCTTAACGGTGGCAATCATTCGGAGGCAAATGGGCTGGCCCGACAAGAATCCCCCAAAGGCCAAACAGATTTAGATCAGCAGCATCGACAGCTACTGGCGATGTCGGCGAGTTTAATCCATCGATTTTCACACAGAAAATCAACATCAAAAACAGTAAGTCATCTTCCATTTGAGATTTCCTTATATAATGAAAATTAATTTCTTTATAGTCACAACAATTAAGTGTGAACAACCTCTATCCGCAGCGGAAGTGTTTGTGGGTCAAGCGATCTCTGCGTTGTCGACAATGCGAACACAATGCCATCAAGCCGGAGTACCATTCAGGGTCGATCAAGTATCGCATTCAATTGTTCGCTAGCTATCATGTGCCCGACGTTCTGCTTGTGCGTTGTGAAAAGCCACTGAAGCCTGGCACGTCCACTCAATCGATCCTCAGGATAACTAACCCAACTATGCACGATATGACCACAACCATTATGGAGCTGCCAACCAAGGAAGAGGAACGACTTAATAAGCCAACATTTTTCAATCTATGTTATATTATAAAGTTGTAATTTTTTTTTCAAAATTGTATGTAATTTAGTATAATTTTGTTTTAGATTTAACGCTATTAATGTATTTTCACTTAAAAAACAAAAACTGGGATTTTAAAATGTAACCTCTTAGTTTTTGAGTAAATAAAAAAATATTAAATGTATGTACTTTTTCCAAGAAAAACACTTCTTTTTGGTTTTCCCAAATTTGATGTGCTCAGGTCAATAATTGTAGTGGATTATACCTTTTTTAATTTTTTATTTCGTTTTTAGCAAATAATAATAAAAAACAAATAAGCTGTGGGTTTTATTTTTTATTGAGACATACATATGTTCAATTTAACAAAATTAATAACTTAGTATTTTTAATCATATTCTTCTTATGTTTTGGTTAATCACGTTCGTATGTATTCCTTTGTGATGTCATGTGGTCAACAGCATTAGTCTTTTAATTTTGCCTCAGAGTGCGAAGTTTAAATTCCGTTGAGTCTGATTACACTGGCAATGGTGAGCCATCTTCGTTGGTCATGAGTTGCTGATCAGCCAGCTGTAAAAGATTGCCAGATTGCTCCATTTCCTGGAAGTCACCCTGTTCATGTTGCTGATCGGCGGCCGTGAGCAGCTGCGTTTGCAGAACGCCCGATTGCATTGTTGCGACTTGATGGTGTTGCTCTTCGTGGATCTCCGTTCCTTCTACCTGTCCAAGCTGCAGGAGCTGTATGGACGAGGAAGAAGAAGAAACAATCTCTCACCTGCCCTGCTCTTTCACTAAGACGCAAACTTCATCTGGGAGAATACTCTTTTGATGATCCCAGTGAACTAGCAAAAAAGGATATCAGATATCTCCTTCGCTTTATAAAAAGCTCAAAATGGTTCGACTAGTGGGAGGTATTTCTCTAGATTCATGTGGTATCACAATGGGCCTTTTCTTCTGGCCTAAGTGTGTGGTTTTTGTATCCGCAGCCACTTTAACCTAACCTAACCTAACCTGTCCAAGTATTTTACCTTAAAAAAAGAAAAACATTGAAGAAATATTTTTGGACATTTTTTTTAAACCCTTACCAGTGATAGGGCACAAGGCTTGCTGCTGGTGTTCCTCATGGTTAAATGACGAAACATCCATCACCGCCGTCTTCACCTGAGACTGCTTCTGTTTTGGCGTCCCGACATGTCGCATGGGTGGCGCAATTTGTTGGACTTATCTGAACCTGTGATTGGTGCCGGGCAAGGACTTGTTGTTGTTTTGAAGTAGTTTCTTTCGACATAACTTTCTATGTCACTTTCAAGTCACCAGATTTCGAGAGTTGCAGAATCTTTTGCTCTGGAGTTTGAGTTCGTGCAACTGCTGATTGTTGTTGTTGTTGCTGTTGCTGGTGTTGTTGTATGTTTCCATCAGGTGCTACCTTGCCTCGAGGAATAATCATTTTTCCAGACGTTGGCGATGTCTGTTGAATGCCTGGCGATTGGGATTTTCTTTGAGCAATGGTCGCCGTTCGTGGTTGACTTTGGAGGACACGAGTATTTGTCTGCACTGTTTTGGGGGTTCCCGCTTGAATTCTGGTCTGTTGCTGCTGTTGCTGTTGATGATACGTTGCCGATGGGGCCGTACGTGCAATTGTGGTTTGACTATTGATAAGTCGTGGACTCGAGCTTCTAGCCATGTTCGATTGGCTGCGTTTATTCTCGTTGGCGTTTGAAGTCAAGGATGCAGCAACCCATTTTGTTTCTCCCTTTGAAACAACGCGAAAGTGAGCTTCAGTTTTTGGTGAAGCCTTAAGAAAGAAAAAATATGCTTTAAGTTTGATGAAACCATCAAAAAATTAAAGTTTAAAGTTACTTACATTCGTTGATGTTGTCCCATTGAAGCCAGCCTTTTTGACAACTCCAGAAGTGTTGGTGTCTTGAGTGATGATCACATCAGCTGAAAACGGTTCCGTTGCGCTTGTGTTCTTCATGCTTCCATTGACTTTGATTATTTTCGACTGCAAGGAAATCAATTAGAACAAAAACCCTTGAAATAAAATGCTCTAAGAACTAACCTCAACAGCACGCTCATTTTTCGTCTCAACCCTCACCGAGACAGTGTCGCCGTTTTTCATTCTTTTCACCGTGTGTGACCTCCTCCAAGTCTTCGTCACCAATCATCGCCGAGTCATCGAAATCATTATCGTCTAGCTTCCTCTTCAAAGCAGGAATGCTTCCAGGTCCGAAATTACTTGCTTGTAAGACGGGATGTGCCGCTTGCATGGGCAGTGGGGTGTTTGTCTGTACATTTGCTACACCACTTGCTGGGGCATTATTTTCGACTGGTTCATCCGCACTTGATCGATAGCCTTGTTTTTGGATGTTCTCGACAACCGACTTGAATCACTTCCGGGCGATGATAAATTCATTTTGGTCTTCTCTTCTATTTTATTTGGATCCTTTATGACATCTTTCTTCAAGTCCACCACTTTGATGGCGGCAGCGAGGCTGGCTGCCTGTTGCTTCGCTTGTTGTGCGGCTCTTTGCTCTTTCTGACGGGCAAGTTGTTTTTGGAAGGTTTCATAAATTTTTGGAACATTTTCTAAGTGAACCTGCGGTTCCCAAGTATTGTGCTCATGCGAACACGATTCCCACTTGACCAAGTACTCGTGCATTTTTCTCCGGGGATTAAAACGTATTGCGACAATTTTCTCAACGATTTCATCTTCTGTTTCTCCATTTGCATTGGGAATGGTTCGCTTGGCACGACGACTACTATTGGGGAGGTAAAAATATATTTAATGCTTAAATCAAATGGATGACTAAGTTATACTTACATTAAAGGTGCACGTTGTATGGGTGTACTGGTGACCAATTTACTCGGGATCTGCTGAACTGGCAGTGGTGGTTTTTTCACAACCGCATTCTGAATCGGCGAGAGATCATTGGCTTCTTCTTCGTGTTGTTTTGTTGCTATTATCGGGACCTTGGTGTTGGTTAGAATTTGTTTGGCTTGTGAAATTTGTGGTTCTAGGAAATTAAAAAGACAAAATAACATCAACTTGCTTTGTATTTCAAAAGATTTCTTTTATGAACAAACTTTTAGCTTCCGTAGATGGATTCGAAGCATTATCAACGACGGTTTTTGTTATTTTAACTGGCATCTCTTGAAGCCCCCCATGACCCATCTTAGCAAAGGATTGTATCGTTTTTCCAGCTACAATCCATGTCTCACGAATACTTTCTTCCATTTTAACTCATGTTTGATAAAGTGCCCATGAATTTTGTTGATTATTACTGCCGCTGTTCAGATTACTGTTGAAGCTACTATTGTTGCTGCTGTTGTTGTTATCTTTGTTATTTATTTGGGTGGCTTACCCAAACAAAAAATACTTCAATTGATGGTTCATCATAATCAATTATCCAGAATAAATACGTCTGCGTTGCTGGCTTCCTTCTCGGGAGATTCCACTTTTCCTGTTGCAACATTCTCCTTGGTTTCTTCTTTATCTGAGGATTAAATTAGGTGCAAATTCATTATATATTTTTATTTCAATAAATTAATATTTTGTATTTAAATTGTCTTACCTTCATTTGCATTACTGGGAATTAATTTTGTTTTGTTTACATTTTCGTAGAACTGTCAAAATACTCACCTCGCTGTTAATCTGTCAAAACTGGGTTAAACTCAAATTAGGCCACTTTCGCATTGCAGTTTTATGGTGCGCCTATACTTTCTGCATGATTTTTTTTGTTTTTAGCGAAACTTTTCATAAAAATCATAGAATTTGTTTGCTAAAAGCAGTCAAATATTATTTTTAGCACAGTTTTCACTGAAAAGAAGTTGCATAATTTATTTTTCTTAAAATATTGCAATAATTTTTCAATTTTTGAATTCAACGGATCTCTTTTTTGAACGGCTGAGTTCACCTCACATTGTTTTCCCCCTAACTGTGCATACTGAGCCCAAAAGCCCATAACAACTACATAGAATCTGGATTTTCCCATAAGAAATGCACGGGACAACTAACATTTGCTTATGCTTATGGGCAAAATTTGCTCAATTTAGTTTGTAGGCCGAAAGAGAGCAAACCCATTAAGTCGGGACTCTAGATAATATATTTCCTCTATGCATAAAAGTTTAAACAAGTGTTTTCTTCAACAAAACTATTCACTTCAACTTAATTTTGTAAACTGGCTTATGATCGCTTACTTTTACTCGGTGCTTTTCATTTTTTATAGAATTTTGACATGAAGGATTGATACATGACGACAAATTTTGTAGCAATTATCTCACTTGTTTTTTAGAAATGGTGTAGTTTTTGATCTTAAAGTAATCTTCTTTTTATCCACTACATACAGTGGCGAGCACATGTGGATACATAATTCTAAAATTTAACTTTGGGATACCACAAAATGCGCAAAAATATAGTTATCACGGTCATTCTTTTTTTAATTAGTTCTTTATTTTCCTTAGAAACTATAAAAATAAAAACTTTGTGAAAAACTTAAATCCAAAATAAACATTTAATTCAAATTATGAAAAATAAGGATGTATCCACATTTGCACGTTTTAGAAAGTCGTTTTTTTCTTAGCTGGCAACGCTAATTTATGAGTGTAAGAAAACAAAAATCTACAGTTATTCTTACTGTTATGCAACTCATCAAAATAAACCATAGTATAGTTTCTGTAAATATTTTCTGCGGTTCAGTGTAAAAAAAGATTTTTAACAACAATGAGGAAAATTTCGGAAAATTTCTGAAAATTTGGAAAATCAAATTATTGAAATGACAACAAAAAGTTATTCAGCTAGAAAAATAGCAAAAAAAAAATAAAAATTTGTCATAGAAAAGTGCTTCAAGTTCGAAAAAGACGTAATATTAGCGCGCCTGAGGTGAAAAAAGCGCGGCCGACATTGCTTTCCGATCGAGATGCCCGAGCTCTATGGAGCGGATGATGATAACCAGGCAAGTAAGAACGCCAAAAGAAGCTGCCACAGCTTTAAACAAAACCGTAAGTGAGTGGACAGCCGAAGAGCACTTCGGAGAATCGGCTTAACATCGGCCGTTAAGAAAACCAAGCCAGCACTTTCAGCAAAAAATGTGTCAGTGCGCCTAAAGTTTTGCAGAGAACACACAAATTGGACCGCAGATGACTAGAAAAGGGTTATTTGGTCTGATGAAACCAAAATTAATCGTTTCCAGTCATCTGCGGTCCAATTTGTGTGTTCTCTGCAAAACTTTAGGCGCACTGACACATTTTTTGCTGAAAGTGCTGGCTTGGTTTTCTTAACGGCCGATGTTAAGCCGATTCTCCGAAGTGCTCTTCGGCTGTCCACTCACTTACGGTTTTGTTTAAAGCTGTGGCAGCTTCTTTTGGCGTTCTTACTTGCCTGGTTATCATCATCCGCTCCATAGAGCTCGGGCATCTCGATCGGAAAGCAATGTCGGCCGCGCTTTTTTCACCTCAGGCGCGCTAATATTACGTCTTTTTCGAACTTGAAGCACTTTTCTATGACAAATTTTTATTTTTTTTTTGCTATTTTTCTAGCTGAATAACTTTTTGTTGTCATTTCAATAATTTGATTTTCCAAATTTTCAGAAATTTTCCGAAATTTTCCTCATTGTTGTTAAAAATCTTTTTTTACACTGAACCGCAGAAAATATTTACAGAAACTAAACTATGGTTTATTTTGATGAGTTGCATAACAGTAAGAATAACTGTAGATTTTTGTTTTCTTACACTCATAAATTAGCGTTGCCAGCTAAGAAAAAAAACGACTTTCTAAAACGTGCAAAAGTGGATACATCCTTATTTTTCATAATTTGAATTAAATGTTTATTTTGGATTTAAGTTTTGCACAAAGTTTTTATTTTTATAGTTTCTAAGGAAAATAAAGAACTAATTAAAAAAAGAATGACCGTGATAACTATATTTTTGCGCATTTTGTGGTATCTCAAAGTAAAATTTTAGAATTATGTATCCACATGTGCTCGTCACTGTATATTTTAAACAAATTCTAAACACTGACATCTATGTTTTATGCTAAGTAACATTTATTTTTTAAGTTTTGACATGTGTTTTTAATATGGAAACATGATACAAGCTGATTTATAATCTTCTAAAACCAACATGGTTCACCTTTTTATGAAAAAAAACACAGACGAACTATTTGAGGGATAATTCGCTCAATAATCATACTCATTACAGAATCCGATGATTGGGTTCCACATTGATTTGGAGTGTTGATTTTTACAAATTTAATATTGAAGAAATGTCAACATTGACAATTTATTCCCTCAGCAATCTATTTTAATGGATTCTGTCATATGTGTGAATATAATATTATCCAAACTATATGCATACTGCTTAAATGATACCAAGTGTTAGCCAACCTTAAATTGTGCTCAATTAATTTTCCAGTCGAAAATCGTTTAGTACATTTTTCATTCCAGGTACACAAATATCTACTTCCAGCGGCAGCCAGCTGCCGCTTTTCTGGTTTCTGAAGTTTCTTTATTTTTGACAACTCTTTCCAAAACCCATCATTCGTTCAAAATGGCGTCGGAAGTGCCAGCCGAACATGAGCTAGTGAGTAAATTTATTTTAAATATTTCCTTATTTTCCATCAAATTTAATTAAAAATTATATTCCAATTGATTCACAATAAATTCTACAATCGAAATATATTTATTTTACTTAAAATTCAGTGTTGTCTCAAGTGAAAACTGATCTAAAATAGAAAAAAAAGCAAACAGTTTGTGTACAACATGATAACCATAGTAAGAGCTTAAAAAGAGTCATAAATGTATATGAAGATGTGTAGTGAAAACAAAAGAGAATAAAAAAATTTATAATTGCAATCATTTAAATAAAATGAATTACTTCCGCCCGCTGCTGCTGTGTTGTACCCGAGTCAAAAGAAAACCCTAGAAACCTAGAGAATATAAAAATTGATTATTTATCGTAGGAATTGAGTTGAAAATTTGATGTTTTTGGTGGCGCCTTCATAGAAATGTTTTTGGTTTTTCACGTCTTATTTTGCTTGTGGTTTTTTATACTGGTTTATTGGAAATCTTTAGCTGAATCTCTGTGGTCCTTCCTGTGTTTTCCCTATCGGAATTTCGTGTATTGTGTGTAAACTGAAAACAGAAGAAAAAAAAAATGCCAAAAGTGTGTGCTGTCGCTGGATGTGGATACCGGAGACCGGAGGCCAGAGGCCGTAGACCGGAGACCGGAGACCGAAGACCGGAGAGTGTTTTGTGTTGTTGTCGTAATGTCTGTGTGTAAAATATCGAGCTCCCCCTCGAAGCCGTTGTTGTTGTTTTTGTTGTCATCATCATCATCGTTGTCGTCTTTCGCCGTCGTCGTAGCCGTCCCCGATTGAATCATCTCTACCCCTCTATGCTATTGCTATGGCCTGTGCTGGCTCTGACTCTGATGGTTGATTCCATCCACTCTTGATGTGGGTACTTATATCGTGGGTTGTTGTTGTTTTGTTTTTGGTTGGTTCTCTCGATGCGATGCGATGGTGGGATGTAGGGTTTTACTCGTTTAATCTATTCATTCCGGTTATTAGAATCTTGAATTGTTTGTATCTACGAATAAAAACATAAAAAAGGGTTCGGAAGCTGACACATCATTACAGAAGGTGGTTTGCCTCTGCCAAATGAATTGTATCCTCCGGAATGCTTATATGAATTGTTTCTGGTCCGTGATGAAGTACCACAAGTTCTTATCACCGGGATTTCTGTATGTTTATCTAAAGGAATCTCCAACCCTTTTATTCTCTGTATACTTATGAGTAGTGAGCGGTTTGAAAAACAAATGAATGGGGTTTTCCTATCGACGATTTTGTTTATTTTGATATGACAATTATCTGAGCAGAAGCGAGCTGTGTTCTATGAAATGTATTTTCACTCAGAGACTTTACTATGTGTGTAGGTACTTACCTATTTACTTTTCATTCTATTTCATAATTTGCGATTGAGACAGTTCTTAGAATTTTTATTGTGCAATAAGTAGAACATATTTGCACATCGTTTTAAGTGTTCTAAGAATTTCATTTTAATTTAGAGCACGTTCGATGTAAATATTCATGTAGGTAATAGGATTATAACAAAAAAAAAAAACACAAACTCGTGGCTGTGTTTTTTGAATAGTTTGTAAATGTGTAAATGTCCACTGAAAGCTTAAAAATTAACCCTATTTTAGAAAAACAAATATTTTTCAGTTTAAATCTGTGAAAGGAGAAATTTGTATTCACTTTAAGGTGGCGTAAATTTAATTTTAATTGTATTCTATATAAAATTGCTTGGTTTCTAGATTGTATGTACGATGACTTAAGGGACAGAAAACGATAAGGTTTTTTTTTGGGAAGGTTAAACACAAAAGTTTTTGAAGAGGGCCATTTTTACCCGTATTTAAAGAGAGGTCTGTATTTTTAAAGTATTTCAAAATAAACTAAAGAAAATTAATTAATGGTAGTTCTTATTAAAGTGGAATCTAGGTAACTTGAACATATACCTTACTAGACCTGTTTAAGTTATTGGATTGTTCAAGTTACTGGAAAAATGAGAAAATTCTTTGTTTTTATATGTATTCCATGTATAATAATAATAATAATAATGATACAAATCACAATTATTGTATTTAAACCAACTTATGAAAAAAGTCATACTTTCGTACTTTCTCTGAGGTTTTAGAGAACTGTGAATTCTGAGAAATTTCTGTGGTTTTGCCTGGCTCACCTTATCCATTGATTCGATAACTTCAGTATTGGTTACAATGTCTTGTATAATAATAATATAACCCGTCGGATTCAATTTCTGAATCGATGTCTTCATTTTCAATCAAGAACATCTTCATGATGTAAACTTTGGTTAGCTTCTTCTTCGATGTAATGCTATTGGATTGAAAATTAAATGTTTGTCCATTGATGTTTTGTACCAAAAGTTAAGAAATGTTAACTGATTATTCTCTGATTGTGCAAGCAAATGTATGAAGGATGTTTCTTCCCTACTAATCAAGTTTTCTTTCTAGCGTTCTCTGGTAGTAGACAATGGAACATCATCTTCGTTGTTAAAATATATATTTTTCAAAAATTTGAAAAGTTACTTGATACCACGATGTTGATATCAATGCATTGTCATGATGCAAACTGAAATGGTATCTTCATTTATTTTATTTATAATGCAGCTTTGTTATTCTTATACCATTTTTATCCATCGGTTCTATTAAAGCAGTTATATTCGCTATTAAGAACAATTCGCAAATGTCTCCGTTAAGATCTTTTATTCTTTTTTATGTTGGATGGCATAAAGCAATATTTATGAGTAGAAGTGCCTTAAGTGGTGTCATTGAATTACAAAACTTTTAGAAAAACCATTGTTTGAAAATTTATTTTTTCATCCATGCATTCAAAGAGCTTTTGTATTCTTTGGGAATTTTAGAATGTTTTATTTTATAAATCTTATCGATTAAATTTCGCCCCGTACGTGGCTTTGAAAACTATCCATTTTAAAGGAATATCTATATACTTGTGTCCACAATTGAGGGATGCGGCCAACCTTGTAAGTGTGAGATTTTAAGATACTGAGGATTTTTTGACTTCCAAAACAGTGAAGTTTCATATGCTTTGTAAATTTGTTGCGTCAATTTTATCTTCAAGTTTTGTTTTTGAATGGCTCAATGGGTTCTGGATCCGCAGTTAATTTTTCTCAACTAAAAGTTAACAATCGAACACCAAATATTCATTTCCAATTCTGAAAACACCCAGAGCTGTTTCCTTGACTCTTAAACTTTATGAATAACTGTTTGGCTTTCTCTCTTTTGTGTTTTATTCCATTCTTGGATGTACAGTTTTTTTAATTGCACACATTTTCCCTCGTCAAAAAAATGAATTCGTAATCCTTGCTGTGATTTGTTTCTCATTGCAAGTTTAAAAACAATGTTATTGCTCAAATAACTCAAACTCTCTACAAGACACACAAATATACGAAGAATTTGATAAAATTCACTTAAAATATTTACATTCAAAACAACTTTCTTTAACTGTGTTCAAATTTCCTGGTTTTACCCACTTTTTAAAAGAAAATGTTGATAAAATTATGAACTTATTTCTAAAGCCATGAAACAACATTTCAATAAAAGAAAATGAAAATTAAATTGTTATATAATCGTTTATTTTTTACATGTTTCTTACTATAGAAAAAAATGATTTTCTTGTGTAAATATTTTGTCGATTTTTTAAAATCGCAGTTTTAATGTTTAAAGTTCATTACTTCATTTTTGGGTTTTTACTCAAAAAATTCTGTTCATTTGTTAAGATATATTAAGCAGGAAGTGCTTCTTATTATTGTAAAAACTATAAATATGTATGTACATATGTTCACCTTTTGAAATAAACAAGTAAACAAAATAAAAACTGTTCAGCAGTTCTGTCAATGTTTCTCTAAAGCCTATCCTCTATTTTGTATATACTAAATTAAATATACATACATGAACAAGATGAAATACGAGAATTGCTCTTTGTATTTTAATTTGTAATGGTTTAATTGTTTTTAAACATACTTTTGCTTAATACAGTTTTCGAGGCTTTTCCACCAATTTTGGATGTAATTATTTTATGCTATACTTAATGTTTTGAATCATAAAAAATTCAGTTGTTTCAACTAGTTTTTGCGGCAAGCAAATGCTTTAACATTCTAAATCATTATACGTTCCTTAAGTGGTCAAATCTCTAGTTCTGGGTAATGGCGACCATTTTCGAAAGAGAGACCTGGTCGCATCTTTCTTTATTCGAATCGAAATACAGATAACAAAAATAATAAGAATGGTGTTCTCAGAATCATTGTCAAAATGCTACTAATGTCTAAATCCCTTACATACTTTTACCTGCCCATATAAATGTTTTTATTTTTGATTTTGTTTTTTACTTACTTATTATTTTGCTATGTGTTCTGAACAACGAACTAATAATTTTTCATTTATTAAACTTAATGTTCATTGATTTGTATAAATTAGTTTTTTTTTGGCGACTTGTTGCACAAGATAATCCGTTTTTGAATTTAATTTAGAGGCTGGAATGCACCCATACTGATAACTTGTTACCATCTGTCGATATTTCTTAGTTTTACAAAAATAATAATAATAAATTTTATGCAATATACAAAACAATTTGAATTCAATATCTTTCTTTGTTCTCAAGATACCTGAGTTGAAAACCATTTTTAACAGTTTTTGTACAAAAGTTGTCAATTGGATTTTTGTTCCCGATATATTTTAGTAGAAAACCAATTTCCAAAAATGTTTAGTAGCAATTTTGCTTTGTTGTAAAAAAATGCCAATTGGATTTTATAAAAAAAAATTACCTTATTTTAACAATTATATTTTGTACTAAATAATTTCATTTATTTTCAAGATATTAAAGTCGAAAATCAGTTTTTACTAATTTTGTCTACTGTTGCCAAGATATTCAATTCGAAAATTAATTTTTACCAGCTTTAAGTTATATTTTATTGAGTTTTTTATTTTTTGTAAGAAGAACTGAAATTTCGATTTTTCTAAAAGTGTTACCACATGTCAAAAATTCGATGTAACAAATATTTTTTTAGTTGTTTTGATTTATACAAAAAGCCGTTAATTAATTTTTTTTTCTAATTCATATGGGTTCTCTGTGGGTTCTTGAGATATGAACGAGGAAAAACAGTTCCCGAATGTACGGACGAGCGATAGAATTAAATAATATTATATAAGGTTTTCAATAAGGGCGGGTAGATGTTGTGTGTAGATGTCGTGGCATTTGCTGTGTGGCACGTAACGTCGTTCTGCTGGAACCACATGTCGTTTAGGTCCATATGGTTCAATTTGGGCCATATGAAATTAGTTATCATCGTTATGTAGCGCTCGCTGTTGACGGTGACCTCCTCACTAACGTCGTTTTCAAAAAAGTAAGGACCAATTACGCCGCCAGTCCAAAATCCACATCAAAACGGTAACTTTTTGAGGATGCATTATCACCTGGTGAACCTCGCGTTGGTTGGTGTCGTCCCATATACGGCAATTTTGCTTGTTAACACAGCCATTCATCCAAAAACGCGCCTCGTCACTAAAGATGATTTTTCGGGCAAAATTGGGGTCCTCTTCCAAACGATTCGAAGCCCAGTCAGCGAACAAACGGCGTTGTCTAAGGGCATGAACTTTGAGTTCCTGTCTACCCTAAAATGGGCGCAATGCGCGCAACGTTTGCGTTAACGAACACTCATTTTGTTATCGTGCCATGATGATTTGGCATAAACAACTGAATAATAAACAAATGATCTGACAGATGTCACTAAAACAAAATGGCCGCCAAAATCTACCCGCCCAATATAAAAACCCTAAAGCAAATATGAATTTAAATATCTATCAATAATACTCTATATGCATATAGAAGTATTTTAAGGAAATATCATTTCAAAACATCTATAGCTTGAACTTTTTACTTTAAAATATAATACATTTCTTTTTTAAATGCTGGATTTCTAAACATAAAATGCTGTATAATGATACAAAGAAAAAAATAGGGAATTCTAAGCGAAAAAAAAATCCATTGCTACGAGGCGATTTGTATCTGAAACACTTTAAGTGTTTGCTATTATGCTCATTTCTTTTGTCTTTGGTATTTTGTATAATCTATGTCCTAGTTTTTGAACAAGAAGACATCCCTATGACAGATAAAAACTTCTATTAACGAGGAGATTCTTTTGTTCTTGTTTTGTTTTGTTCTTTTTTTTTTTTTTTTTTTAAACAATCTTATTTCAATATTACATATTACTGGATATGAATGACTGCGCATTATGCAGTAATAGTAAGAACGTATTATAATTTCTTTTAATCTATTCCACGATTCTTGGAACAAATATAAACGTTTTATTTTATAGTATTTTATTTCCAATTCAATCAAGCGTGGAAATAAATATGTATAAACTGTGTAGAACTATACCATATAGATACACATATGTATGTATATTAAATATGTCCAACGTTCATTTATCTTCAAAACAATAAAAGTAGAAAACATTTCTTAATGAAAATAGTATGATTTATACAAAAAAAACACATACATATACATATATCCACTAATTCGTATCTATCAGTATGTAATTTCATTCAAGACATTTTTCATTGCTTCTGTACAGTGGCGTATTTAGCACAAGTGCGCATTTAAGGAAATTGCATCAGGGGCGAAAACTCTTATGCACAGTTTTAATTTTTTCAAAGTTAAAAAATAGAGAATTAGTAATTCAAAAACAGTCTTTGAAGTTTATGTTTATATTGTAATGATTCGTCGACATTTCTCGACGTTTCAAGGTCCCTAAAATCTAAATCAAAGATTTTTTAGAGATTCATAGGTCTGCGTGTGCGTGTGGTGTATGTAGTTCGTTTGGGATACCATTTTTCGTAGTCCATTTTTCAAGAACCAGTAAATTTATCGTCTTCATATAAATTTTGTTTTACAGATAACATCGAAAGATTTAGAAAGAATATTCAAACAAAATTTGATGTTTTTTTTACTACAGCGATTTAAGAATAATTGAATGTAAAATATGTAATGTGACGTAATATCAAGTTATTATAATTTTGAACAAAATTCTGCAAACGGTTTTTTATAGATACAAAAAAACTGAACGAAATATTGTTATTAATATTTTGTTGTTAAAGTCTTAGACAAATTTATAGACGGGGATGGATGATAACAGTGTAAGTCCCATCACAGCCTCTTTCTTTGGTAACGTAATCGATAATGAAGTTTCTTACTAGTTCTCTTTAAAAGTAAATTTTGAACAAGGCAACTAGTTAGTTTTTCAAGTGTCATACATTTCAAACTCAGAACTTAACTTCAATAACCTCGACATTCAGTTGATCGTGCAAAAACTACCAAAAACATTATTGTTTAAAAAAAAAGCTACAAGTGCATCACTACTTGTATTTTGTATTCGTAAAGAAATATTACTTGTTCCTTTATATTTACATACATATAAATAAATATCCCTTTTGATATTTATCGCTCAATATAAAATATTGTATCGCCTGTGGGAACAATTGCACAATATTTGTTCATTTAATTTTGAAATTTGAAGAGTAAAGACCTCCGCGAGTGGAACTGAGGTTTTAAGAACACTTATATTTTCGAATGTATCGATGTGTTTGCGACTCTGCAGTCTTTATGGAACATAAAGACCAAATACTATACATTTATCGAATTTTGACAAAAAATGTCAGTATTTTTTAAAAATTAAAAATAAAAACAATGAAATTTTTGATCATCAAATTTTATTGATACAGTATAAGAGCTTGTGTAGAAAAAAGCATTTTTTAAATCGGTTCATTGGTTTTTGAGAAAACCTTAAAACGGAAACGAAATGAATGTTCTATGGGGGTACCGTTCTGGAGCAATACAAAAATATTTTGTTTATATTAAAAGAAACCAAATTAAGAATAAAAAAGTTAGTACAAATTTAAAAAATGGTTTGTTTTTGAGAAGATTCGAATTTTCTATTTTTGACCAACAACATTTGTATAGGGACTACTGTTATCTGTAGTCTTAAAAAATGAAAAAAGGTCCAAATTTAAAGTCAATCGACCGAATGGTTTGGACTGTAGGGGCGATTCAGGAAGACAGACGGACGGAATCAGACCCACTTTTTTCGACTTCTCTACCATCGTAATGTTATGTCTGTTTAAAATCTCGAGTTCGACATTTTTTACGAATACAATTTTTTGTCCCAAGTAAAAAGTGAACAATATAAAAAATTACTTTCAAAATACAGGAAAAGAGATCCCGAGGCTGATAAACAGCAAGTAATACAGAAATTCAATTCCTTGCGCACTAATTCGGAAGAATTCGGATTCTGAAAAAATTTCTTAGAAACTTGGAGGAACTATTCACGTTGCAAAGCAGCATCCATAAAGAAAAGTATCACTCAGCATGTTGTCTACAGGACACAAGTATCAGCTTTTAATTAAATTATTGTATAAAATATTGAATCGTCTGGGGCGCCTAGCCAATAATATTGTGGGCAATAATATTGAGCGTCTAGGGACCGTTTAATAAAGTTCAGTTTTCAGCCAAATGAAAAAAAACATGATCAGCTTTCATTTTGACATAAGTGGACTTGGCTTGATAGTAAGGGAGATTTTGCTTGACTAACATTCCAGTCAACTTTCCAATAAAGTTGCCTAAATTGAAAGGCAATTTTTTGGCAGCTGGCCAATCAGATACCAGAAACTTGCCTTACCTTCAAGTCCCTTAAGGGGCCAGTTTTGCTATCATATCATTGGACAGGTTCAGACAACACAAATTTATTCCTTAAATGTAAATTTTGACCAAAGCAAATAGTTTGTTTTTCAAGTGTGATGAATTTCAAATTCAAAACTTTACTTCACAAACCTCTACCTTTATTACATAGTACAAAAAGTTTTTGGCAGTTGGTCAATCAGATACTAGAAACTTGCCTTACTTTCAAGTCCGTTATGTGGTCTGAACGTGCCTATTGGTTCTCACCATTAATATCGATCATTCCTTTATAGTGATCATTAAAAATGTATGTCATTGAAAAAAATGTCCTAATTGAGATCCACCGAAAAATGTTTACTGACAGAAATTGTATAAAATTGGAACAAAATCAGTGGAACGATTCGTTTCATTTTCGGACATAAAAGTATCAGCTGTTCAGAAAAACGAATTTCTGTCCGTAAAATAGAAAAATTACTGCGCAATTAAACTTTTTTTCTTAAAAAAAAATTCTTTGTGTGATTTCCGATCGATCAGTATATACATATATAATTATCATTCAAAAAACTGATTTCAATGATAGCTATAACGGGTCTCGAAGCCGCCTGAACCTGCCCATTGTATTGTATGCCGTTTAACCAAGAAACGACAGTCTGTCCGACTTTATTCCCAGTTTTTCATGTTAATGATTGGATTTATGTTCTCAAAGCATTTTGTGAAATCTAAAGAAGACAAACCCATGAAATTTTTGGCCTCGATTAAATTTCCCAAATCCGCCATTGTTTGCTCTGTTTTCTGAGTATATAAAAATAAATATATACATTTGTGCCAAAGATTTTCTGTGAATGGCGTGTGGTTATTATCATAATGTTTTTTTTTTTTGTTTCCACGTAAACAAATATGAAATCAACTATTTTACTATATAAACAAATCGTGAATAACTATTTCAAGTACTAAGCGTGTCGGGAGCTAATCCAACAAACCAACGCAACGATCAAGGTCATTTAATTTTTGATTTCTAAAACTGTATATCGATGATTCACTTACTAAATGCTTGTGATGATTACGAGGTTGTTGATTTCTAATTCATTAAAGCTATGAGTATCATATTAAATTTAATATCCTCTACGTAGTAACATATTTTGCATGTCTCTGACTTTTTGTATTTATGTTCGGTTGTAGACATCAACTTTTTTATTTTAAATCATCTGCAGGCATAAAAATAGCAACAATAGATTATTCGCATTCTTCTTGTTGATGGTGCTGACCTGAAAAATAAAATAACAAAACAAAAAAATGCTCCTTCTATAACTTAGTAGTCGCCATCGCCAACAAGAAATAGGAAGGGAGGAAGGAAAAACAGAGGCAAGAACCCTCTTAATCAACTGGAGCCATCTGAGTACATTGATCTAGAAAATATAGTTTCGGGGGGTTGATGATGGTGGTGTTGTGATAACAACAAAAGTCTTCGCCTACACTATACAACATTTGCTTGAGAGTTAACTCGTTGGTGGTGTTTCTATTTCTTTTTTGTTGTGTTCCTCCTACTTGGGTGTGTAAAACATAAATATAGGCCACAGCAACTTTGCTTTTTGATGATTTCCAGTAAAAAAATATATATGTATGTACATGTGTATATCAAAATAAATAGGAATGGATAATAGTCCCCTTTATATATATTTGCTTTGAACTATTTAGGGTAATGTAATATAAATGTATGTATGTATGTATATATAAAGGAATTTATAATCTTTATAGGTTGGCCAAAACCCAGGATATCTGGAATTGTAGTACCTATTTTGTTTTTGGTGTTTACCAGAAAAGGCAAATTTTCGGAAAATGTATCTCCTCTTGTTTGGCACATTTTTATACTTTTGTGCAATTAAATTTGTTCCTATGTGGCATTCCGGCCGGCGTCCTAGCGTCCCCCTTTAATCATCCAATATGTGTTCATTCATGTTTAAAGCGAAAACACACGTTTTGTTGAAAATTGATTCCTAGAATCGATTTTGTTATTTCGTTTTATATCATTTGGTGGTGGCGGTTGTGGTGTTTACATGTGTGGAGATTGATTTTGTTATTTTCTACAAACAATAATTTTGTGTACCTCTTTTATTTTTCCAAGAACTCATCCAAATCAAATTATTATTATTCAATGAAATAGAATAGAGTTTATTTATCCGCAATATGAACAAAAATTGTTGGAATTTTTTTGAGATTTTAAGTTGTTTATTTATTTGACCTTGCTGGATAAGTCTGCATTTTGTTGAGGTTCTGAAAGTATACATATTTCGAATTTTTTGTTTAAAGAAAATTTAGAAGAATCTATTTTGTCTTTAGTTGATTAACCAAAATTTTATTCCAGTCCCGTTTTTTAGTCATGTTGAGAATTTGAATAATGTCGGTTTATTTAGTCTTTATCGGGAAAGATATGGTCAAAGGTTGAAATAATTATTAACTTCCCATAGGAAGTTATTGTAATGGGTCCGATTTGTCGAATTGAAAATTTTGACATTTCTCGACGTTTCAAGGTCCCTAGAGTCGAAATAAAATTTTTTAGCGAGATGTCTGTGCTTGCGTGTGAACGTACGTTCGTACGTCCGTACTTTCACGACGTTTTTTCGTCGTCCATAGCTCAAGAACCAGAAGAGATATCGACTTCAAATAAATTTTGTTATACAGATCATAATGCAGAAAGATGCAGAAAGGGCTCTCAAGAATATTGCGTGGGTGGTTTTTTTACAATAGCAGTTTAAAAAAAAAAAGTGAAAATTTTGGTTAACCCTAAATATCTCACGAACCAATAACGTTAAAGACTTGAATTAAATTGTATATTATATATTGTAACGTGATCCCAAACAAATATATTTTTAGAAAAAAATCCAACTAACGGTTTTTTATATAAATCAAAAAAAAAACTGAAAACAAATACATATGTATGTGTCACCTCGAAAATTTTACGATTTAAAGATGATTTTATCTCTAAAAAAATTTTGTACAACGCAAAATAACGTTTTCAACATCTGGTAAAATTTTGAGAAAAATTTTTTATAAAAAATAAAAACCTAAAAAAAACATTACTCAAAGTTGGTAAAAATTGCATTTCGACTCAAATATCTTTTCAAAAATTTGAGATAATGGCTTCCAACTAATTTTAGCTTATAAGAAATTTTGTTTTCAACATTCGGTAAAATTTTGAGAAAAATCGAATTAACAGTTTTTTTTTTACAAAAAAATAAAAACCTAAAAACAAAATTAATAAAAGCTAGTAAAAATTGATTTTAACTTTTCAAAACTTTGAGACATTGGCTTTAAACTAATTTTATCTTTTAAAAAATATTGTTGTCAACATTCAGTAACATTTGGAGAAAAATCGAATTAACATTTTTTTTTACAAAAAATAAAAACCTAAAAAAAAAAATAACAAAAGTTGGTAAAAATGGATTTTCGACTCAATTATCTTTTCAAAAATTAAAAATATTAGCCTAAAACTAATTTTATCTTATAAGAAATATTGTTTTTAACATTCTGTAAAATTTTGAGAAAAATCAAATTGACAGTTTTTTTAACAAAAAATAAATACTTAAAAAACGTATTACTAAAACTGCGTAAACATTGATTTTAGACTCAAATATATTTCCAAAAATTTGAGATATAGGCTTGAAATTAATTTTATTTTATAAAAAATATTGTTTTCAACATTCAGTAATTTGTTTATAAAAATCTAATAGTTAGTTTTTTCATAAAAAAATTAAAATCTACAAAAAATAGTACGCAAAATTGGTAAAAATTGATGTTCGGTTTGTAGTAAAATACTAATTAGTATTAACTTGTGTAACGATACCTATGGCAACACTGCTTGCGAACGGTCGGTGAGACTGGCACCGCACAATACGAGAGCATAAAAAGATTACACCTGATAGGGAGAAGAACTCTAAATAAATAAGCCTAGAGAATTGAATTTATAAAGTATTTTAACAAGAAAACTTAAAACTAGATAACAATTAAAATTATAAAACAACTACATATATTTTCCTATTTTATACCAAATAAGAATATTTGTGAAATGAAGAATTATATATAAAACATTGATTTTATGTACTCCTGTACTTCTACAATGTACACCACAGGTTCTTGATATCTCGTGGATATTGACTTCAAATTAATTCCATTTATCCAATTTGTATTTGTTTATATAAGAAATAAAAACTTTTAAGAAATGCTACTAAAATTGGTTAAAATCCGTTAACGACTAAAAATCTCGTTAACAAAAATAGATTTTGAAATCAAATTATTTCATCATATGCAAAATATTGTTGGTTATTTTTAATTTTTTTACAATAATTTATCTGATAACTTTTTTTAACAAAACACGAAAACCTACAAACCTTTTAAGCAAGACAAGTCGACAGACGGGATGGGAAGTTATCAATGTGGGTCGCATCCCAGCCTCTTTTTTTCATGATTGGAATCGATGCAGGATGTCATCCTAAGTAACACGTTAAAAGTCCCCTAAAATCTCCTTATTGGCTTTTTGTAAAATGGCATTTTAAGAAAGGGTTGATAGCGGGAAGTGTAGATAAAACCAACTGAACGTCATTAGTTCCCGACTTTTCTTCGTCGAACTTTATATCATCTTTGGTGTGATTTGATTTGTCATGGCTTTAGTTTTCCATTTATTTATTTGTAATCCATAATTTTTACACAAGGCAGTGACTTCCCTGAATATTTATTGAATGTATACAGCTTTTTCGTTCGCAGATCCTAAATTGTTAAGAACTTGTCCATATATCCTTATTCCATTTAGTTTTTTGGAAAATGTCTTCCAGGACTGAAAGGGGTGAAAGTGCATCTTGTTGTCGAATTCCTCTTGTTATATTAAATTTGTGTCCTATATTCTCGATTTTTATTCGTGCAGTGTTATTTTTATATATGTTTTTAATTGCTTCTATTATATTTGGGTTTATGTTTTTTTTTTTTTTTTCATGGAGAATTAAATCATGTCGTGTTAAACGGAGTCAAAAGCTTTACTAAAATCAATAAATAGAAAGTAAACTGGCAATCTAGGTTAGGCAAGGTTGATGGGCTGGCGATTGATGACGTTGTAGCCACACTTCGCTATTTTTAACCATTTATAGGCTTCGGTGAAGCCTAATAGGCTGCTTCTTGGAATATCTTTAAGTTCTTCAAGTTTATTGAAAAAGTTTCTGTCTAAGAATTTGTTTATAATGTTTCTAACAGTGTGTTGGGCAGTGGTATAGACTTTGGGTCTATATGCATAATCGAATGGGATTTTGTTTTCTTGAAATTGGGCTGTGCCAAAGGCTTAAAGGCTTTTTCATCTTTCATTGGTTCCTTGGAGTATCTTATACCAATGATGCGTTTTAACTCACAGGATGGTGTGTTTATGGTTAAGTCTATACTAGATTGCTTCAGTGTTGTAAAAGTCCTCGCGTTGAAGACGGATGAGTTGATCAGCTTCTTCGTTCCCAGGTAAACCGCTGCGACCTGGTAATCAGCAGATCAGAATCAAGCTTAAGCTGTGAGCTATGAACCGTAACTTCTTGGCGACAGTAATTTACAAGCTTCGATCTGATTGTTGTGGCAGAAATCAATATATTTTAATGCTTGGCTGTCAATGAATATTGTGATATCAGCTTGTGATAGCGTCAACATTGAGACCTGTTTTGCAGCTTTTATCGGCTTGAAAGATCGAGAAGTCTGAATTAGTTGGCAAAATTAAGTGTCTCAGGGAAAAAACCTGCTCCTACTCCAGCATCTGTTTCGAGCCGTTAGAATATATGGATATTGACGAATCAGTCATGTGTAGAGCATTGTCTACCGATTCGTTCAGGAAAGATGGTGTTAAAGGCTCTGTTGAAGTGGTGATAGGGTATCATGTAGTTTATGCTTACATTATTCGCTATATATTTTTGTGGAATCTGCGCGTGTTAAATGTGGGTAGTTTTCCAGCAACCAGCATCAAACCAAATTTCATGGGAGATTTTTCGATCTGATAATTTTCTTCTCAGGTCCATAGGCCTTCACCCACCCACCCCCACCTTAAAAACTAGTGTATTTTATGAAAACATCACAGCCCACGAAGAATTTGATGACTTTCGTAGAGCAAATTTTACCAAACTAAGTGAACTCTTCAGCCAAATCGATTTTGAATTCATCTCGATGGCCTGGCTCAGTCGTAAGGAACTATTTACAGTAGGTTCAGATGTAAAAGTTTGAGTATTGCTCTTTCCTGCAATATGAGTGATCCTCATTTCTCCTGTAATTCCTAAACATACCATTATCTATAGTATAAGGGTCTTTAACCATGCTATCATAAGTGAGCACTGGCCTGACGATTGCAGTGTACCTCCACATTATGATTTTAGGATTCAGTCCCCAGTTTCTGCTGAAGACTCTATTGCATGAGAATAATACTATCTGAGCTTTTTTGGATCTCTCTAGTATAACAGGTAGTATAAATTGATTCTTTTTTTCTTTGTTTAATTCAATAGTTTTTTTGCTTGTTGTTTTCATCATATATTTTTTATTTATTTTCAATTTGTGTCAGTGCCGTCAGGTGTGGAGATAAAAGAAAACAGTATGATTTAATACAAATATTGAATAAAGAAAAAAATCCCCTAAAGAAGTAAGGAATTATTACGAAACGTTGGGAAGGGATTTGCATTCCTAAACCAAAAAGATCAAAAGAGCCTATTTTCAACACAATCAATAAAACAAGTTCAAAGAATTGGTCAAACACAATCAACAATATAAATTGATTCATTTTCAATAAGCTGATTTATTATCTGTAAGTGGTCTGTTGTTGCCCTCTTGCTTGCTTGTAATATAAGTCCTAGTAAATAGAGTCACTCAAAGAATTCCAAGGGCATCTACATTAGAAGACAACAACTGATCCTTACCTAAGTAATTTGTATTTGTCCAATTCGATCGAGTTATATTTCTGGGAGGTAAGACAAAAGCTTTGAATATTGAAGCTATTAAATGAGGCAGAAGTTTTCCGTCGTTACTTTAAGCAGATTTAGATTAGATTAGATTTTTATTTTATTTAAACATACATTTTTAACAATAATTTGGTTAATACAATCAATATGATGCATGGCATTGCCGTCTGCCTGATTGACAACTAAAAGTATAGCTTTATATAGATTAAAAAAAGAAAGTGCAGTGAAGATTAAAACGCTTCATTTAAAATTTGATGTCTATATTTAAGTGCTGTTTTGCAATATGCATGTAACTTTGTGACATTAATTTCCTGTAGAAGGCTTATGATTTCAGTATTTGAAAGAAAGTCACTGCCTAGGATAAGTCTTCTTACTTCTCTCAGTATCGCACGTCGTCCAAGAAAATGAAAAACATCCTCGCGCTCTTTTAAGTTGCACAGGTTGCATAAAATCGATAAGTCATCGCAGTGAGGAATGTAGTTCAGTTTAAGGAGTTCTCCTCTTAGCCGGAACATGCACGAAATTTGATCGATGGTATAGTATATTTGTCGTGGAAGTAGTTTCTTTCCCGGAGATCGTAGTCTAGTCTACTATAAATCATGCGGTGCAGTGAGCTTTTGTCTTGCTCCGTGTATTGTTCTCTTTCCCGGAGATCGTAGTCTAGTCTACTGTAAATCATACGGTGCAGTGAGCTTTTGGATTGCTCCGTGTATTTTTCTCTTGAGGCTTCACCCAGACGAGCTATAAGGCGATATAAAGTTGGTTTCCAAGAGGCTAGTTTACTATAGTTTAGGTTAACATCCACCTGCTCGGCTTGTTCTATCCAGTCTTTAAACCATCCACTTCGGGATTGGATTGTTTGAAGAACTACTTTCTTTGTGAGACAATAACTTGGCATATCCGCAGAGCTTTGAGGATGTAATCGACCTGTAGCTTGAGTGTTTTTATAAATAAAGGCGATAAACCTGTTTCCAACATGATCATGTAGTTTGGCGTACTCGAAGGAAGTTGAAAAATCCGTTTAATGTAAAATCTGAGCAGTTTTTCCACTTGTTCGTATTTCCGACCTCCCCAAGCTTGCGCCGCATAAAACATAACTGATTCCGATACAGCTTCGAAGGCCATGAATTTACTGGTATGCGTAATTTCCTTATTATTAAATCATTGCTTCCATGCTACGTTTATAGCTGTTTTCGCCTTAACAAGTTTGTCAGTGAAATGTTTTTCCATGCTCAAGTTCTTAGTAAAACAAACTCCTAGATATTTGTATTCTTTCACCAACTATACTCTTTCACTATTATAATGCCATTGCTCACTTGCACCCGATCTTCCTCCACCATTCTTAAAAACCATCACTTTGGATTTATTTAAATTTACCACTAGGTTCCACCTTTTACAATATTCAGCAAGCTTATTTATCATTAGCTGAAGGGACTGCGGTGTATACGCGAGCAGGACAATGTCGTCAGCGAAAAGAAGAGCTTTAATGTTAACGCCTGCGTACTCGATTCCTGCTGGAAATGCTTCGACGATATCATCAATGAAGAGTGCAAACAAGCTTGGACTGAGTGCACAGCCCTGTCTAACTCCTGATTTCGTTTCGAACCACTCTGATAAAGATTGACCATTCCACATTGATGCTTTGGTAGTCTTGTATAAATTTTGCAATACTGTACCGAACTTAAGCGACATTCCTAACTGGAAAAGCTTGTAGAATAGGGCATTGCGATCCACGGTGTCGAAAGCAGCTTTGAAATCAACGAAAAATGCAAACAGTTTATTATTTCTCGATAGAAAAGAGTCAACAATCGAGCGGAGTACAAAAATGTGATCGACGGTGGAGTATCCAGATCTGAAGCCAGCTTGGAACTCACTGAGCAGATTATTAGAATGTATCCATTCATTTAAACGACTGAGCAGAATTGATGTAAATATCTTATATGACGAGTTCAGAAACGAGATTCCTCTGTAGTTTTCCGGATTTTCAGTGCTTCCCTTCTTGTGGATTGGCATAATCAAGGCATCGCTGAACTGATTTACTTTAAGCATAATCAACTGAAAGCAAATGTTTAAAGTTGCCTTTGTAAAGTTTGTGTTCCATGATTATAGTGAAGTTGGTATAGGCTTTTCTTCTACATAAAATAAATGAACTTGCGCATTAAATAAGTTAGATTGTTTATAAAAATCCGGTCTATATAAGCCTCTTAGGAATAAAATTGTATCTGCTTTCATAACCCACAGAGCAAATATGTTTTTTACTATTAATTCGTTTCCTTTTTCATCTTTCCTCAGTTAATTTCGGTATTCATTTTTCACATCCGTTGTTTGAAGCAGATACATAGATGATATATGTATATACATATCCGCCAGGTAGGGTACTAGTATACCGTATAATAGTAAGTGGATATAAGCCAAGCCCATTGAACAAGCCATGCCTCTGCCTTGTTTGTCTATAGTATACGGTAAGAGTACTCCAGTTGTCGGTTGACGGTTGTAGCTTCTCGAGGAACTATGATGCTTCTTTATCTTCACTATTAGGTGAATCACTATACTCGTACAAACTATAGGATGCAGTTTAGTGTTGTTAAGATTACCGTCTTTTGCTGTTCCTGTTCCCTTGGAAGACTATATACTTCAACTTAAGTTGATACTTTCTATTGCAATGGAGTGCATCTTTTCTGTTGTAACCCCATTCTAAGAAGCCTCAGCAGCCGTTCCTTTTGTTTCTCGAGGATTCAAGTGGATTTGTTTACTTTATGCAAAAAAAGAAAAAGAAAAAAACAACACAAAAAGAAAGAATGAACAAAAAAGGGAACTGCATTCAGATGACACTTTTAAAAGTTCTCTTCCGGTCTGTATATAGTGTGGGTGGTGAAAGGAATTCCATTTTCAACTCAACTCTTTTATCTAGATTATATCTACCTACTCGTACCTACCTCTCTGTGTCTCATCTCACAACATTATGAAAGTCAACTTGATGTGTCACTGGCACCCATCCATGTCACCAAGTCTTTTATTTGTACATATGTATATATCAGCCCATGTTAATCGGTTTGGGATTATTATATCCGAAGAGTATCACACTTGATGGGTGATTCGAAATGAAATTCCATATAAAATTACCGTATGCTTGTATGGTCATATAAAGTTGACAGTGAATATATAATTTGATCTTCCGCTTTCGTTTTTCGAAATATGTTTTTGTTTTTGTCTTTTTGTCTTTTTCTTTTATTGTTTTATTTAAAATGAAATTGATTGCACATGAAATGTCACTCATCGTTTCGTCACATCAAATTATTACAACAGCACCATCATCGTAAAAGAGGAAAGTGTTGGATTATGAAATTTTGTTCGGTTTGGTGCGTTTTGTTTTATATTTGTTGTATATTCATCATCTGGTGTTGTTTGATGATGTGCATTGATCCAAGAGCCTTAAAATGGATGATTTAAATGTTAAATAAATTTCCGGATATAATATGAGTCATTGTATGTTTTGAATGTTGAAAGGTGACAAATCTCTGCAAACATCAAAAACTCTTGCCCAATTTAGTGATGTGATAACTTGGCTATTTTCGAAAAAAAAATAGTTTTGGAATTAGATGTATAAATAGCAGATCTTAAGTCAATAGTTGATACAAATCTTGTCTCGACACTATTTTTATGATTAGACACTGTGTGGTCCTTCGATAGGGTTTTTAAATTGGCGCGGGTAGATTTAGGGGCCCCGTGGCGTCCATTTTGGTTTGGTGACACCTGTCAAATTTTTTGTTTATTATTCAGTTGTTTATGCCTAACCATCATTGAAAGTTACACAATTGAACAGCACGTTCAAATGATAAAACTTTATTATCTGAGTGATCACAAACGTTGCGCGCATTGCTCCCATTTTACGGTAGACGTGGTGGCCCTTCAACGAACGCAAGATCGACTGAGAACATCCCAGCGGTCCGTGAAAGTGTACAGCAGAACCCGAGGCAGTCTATTCCTCACCGTGCACAAGAACTCGGCCTTTCGCAGACTTCAACGTGGTAAATTTTGCGTCGGGACTTGAGCCTACACCCGTACAAGATCCACCTGACCCAGGAGCTCAAAGTTCATGACCATAGACAACGCCGTTTGTTCGCTGACTGGGCTTCGAATCGTTTGGAAGAAAAATTATATTTAGTCACGAGGCGCATTTTTGGATGAATGGCTGTGTTAACAAAGGAAATTTCCGTATATGGGACGACACCAACCCACGCGAGGTTCACCAGGTGATAATGCATGCTCAAAAAGTTACAGTTTGGTGTGGATTTTGGGCCGACTCACGTGGCGGTGTAATTGTTCCGTACTTTTTTGAAAACGACGTTAGTGAGGCGGTCACCGTCAACAGCGTGCGCTACATAACGATGATAACTAATTTCTTATTGCTCAAATTGAACCATATGGACCTAGATGGTGTGGCTACGTGCCACACAGCAAACGTCACGATTGACATTTTCATCATCTACCCGCCCTTATTAAAATAACCCTATAGAAGATTTCCCAACTGACCGGGACAGACAAATGAATAATGCTGGACGGAGAGTGTGGCCCATGTAAGCACTTGGGTCAAGGTTGCTGGTTCATGAGGGGTTTAATCAGTACCTCCTCCAGAATGACAAAGGGACAAATTTTGAGACATAATTATTTATACATTGTATCGATCAATACGTTAGATCAGCGGTTCCCAATCTTTATTAGTCGCGGAGCACTTTTTGCGTGAGAAATTTCACGCGGAGCACTTCGTTGCGCATATGCCATTTCGCAGTTAGGTTAGGTTAGGTTAGGTTGAGGGGCTGACAGTTGATGTCTTTACCGTCACACTTAGATCAATACAGATCCATTGTGATACCCGTGAGTATTGATACTCAAGCTAAGTGTTCAGTTAGTCAAGCCATTTAGAGGCTTTGACGAAGTTCAGAATGTTAGTACCTGGCGTACTAGAAAGTTCTTTTAAATCCCCAAAGAAAAAGTTGCCGAGCAGTTTCTTCCTTTGATGGGAGAGTGCGGGACAGTGACACATAAAGTGCGAAGTGTCTTCATGCACTTCCTCGTCACCGCATCCTCTGCATAGATCATCTGAACTGATTCTCATCTTTTTCATATGAAAACCTAACAGATTATGTCCGGTGATTATGCTTACAAGAGATCGAAGTGATCCCTTTTGTAGCTGCATAATTTGTTCCGTTCTTTGTTTGTTAAAACAGGGCCAAATCTTTCTTGTAGTACCGCAGGTGTCAATAAGGTTCCACCTTTCATCGGCCTTAATAGTTGTTCTTTTTGAGATTTCCTGTTTTAAATAACAGGTAGGGGTGCTAACTAGCTGAGCTTGGCTTTCGTCAAGCATTGACCCTAATCTTGCTAATTCATCGGCTTTCTCGTTGCCTAGTATATCGCTGTGGCCTGGGACCCAGCAGAGTCTAATATTGTGCTGTGCGCCAAGAACCTAAAGCTCTTCGCGGCAGCATGAAACAAGCTTTGATTTTACCTCAGTTGCAGTAATCGCTTTTATTGCCGCTTGGCTATCAATGTTAAAAGTGATATCAGCTCGTGGTATCGCCATCATTGATACCTTTTTAGCAGCTGTTGTCACTGCCAGGACCTCCGCTTGGAAGACGCTGCTGTAGTTTGGAAGCCTAAGCGAGGCGGTCAACTTGAGAGATTCAGAATAGAAGCCTGCCCCTACACCAGTGTCCATTTTAGAGCCATCAGTATAGATAGCTATTGACGACTCACTGGAGTATGGTATATTATCTATCCATTCCTCTCTGCTTGGGATTGCAGCCTGGAATGGTTTGTGAAAATCAAGTTCGGGTATTTTATAGTCTGCTGTAGTACTATGACCATAACTTTATGAAGGATCTGGGCATGTCCTGTGGAACTGTTTATCCAGACTTTAGTTTGACTAAGTCTCAGGGCACTTTTGGCCGCAGATTCTTGAACAAAGAGGTCTAGGGGAATCAGATTGAGTATAACTTCCAGTCCCGCAGTTGGAGTGGATCTCATTGCTCCCGTAATGCCAGTGCACGCAAGTCTTTGAATTTTTGTCAAAGTTTTTAGGTTCGTGCTCTTTTCTAAAGCTTTCCACCATACTAAATTACCATAGGTTAGTATTGGTCTAATTATTGCCGAATACATCCATCTGATAATTTTAGGGTTTGGTCCCTAGGTTTTCCCGAAAATTCTATTGCAGGAGTAAAAGGCAATCGATGCCTTTTTGAATCTATCTTTTATGTTCAGGCCCCAATTTAGTTTTTTATCTAAGATCACACCGAGATACTTTGCGTGATCAGAGATTTTAAGAGGGCAGCCTTCAATTGAAGGAATTTTAAAATCAGGTATTTTGCGCTTGTTAGTAAATAGCACTAGTTTTGTTTTAGCCATTTCGCAGTTACATGTAGCAAATTAAATACGTTTTTTTTAATATCGTTTGTTATATTGAGTTCAGGAAACAGTTTCTACAACGAAAAACATAAGAACAATGTTAACTTAACTTAATAAGAAATTACATAATTATATTACATGCATTATAATTATATGGAGTTTCTTTTTAGTGGGAATAATGTGCCTGCTTATTTTTGCATAAAGCTGAAATATCTGGTTGAATTTGGGACAACCGTATATCAGGCTCTGCATCGAGACGGAATCTATATTTTGTTTTGGTTCCAACATATGCAGAGAATCCTGATTCGCACATGTATGTTGCTGCAAACCGCAAAAGAATTATTTTAGCTTTCTCTGACAGAAAACTGAACTCGAATTCTGATAAAGACTTGTTGTTGCAAAAAGTTCTTTTATCGAAGAATCTGATGTCAGGTCCATCAATCAAGGTGGGTTTTCCAACGCGGCAGAGTACGGGTTTATTACCCATACGTTTTCCTTAATGTTCAGGTGGAATTCGTCTGGAAAATAGTGGAGGAAGCTATCCAGCAAACCTACTAGGTGGATATGAAACTCATTTAAAATATCATCGGGAATGTCCAAATCTATTTCTTCTTTAAATTTTTTGAGCATTGGGAAGCTGTCTAGGTTTCGATTTTGTATACATTCAGCCCAAAACTGGATTTTATTTTTAAATGCTTCTATTTTGTCACTGGCATCGAAAACAGTTACCTATGGCCTTTCCCTGAAGTGATACACTCAAATCATTTATTTTTTTAAATATATCTGACAGATACGCCAATTTCAATAACTAACGCTCATAATTCATTACACAACATGTCCCCAAATACAAAGTTGTCGTCCGCGAAAAAGCCACCTTACTTCTGCGTGAAGAAGTAAAGACATAATGTATATAGACTACCCATGTCATCACACAATACTTTAAAAAGCCTTGTATTGTTTGGCCGTGATTTAATAAAGTTAATTATTTTCACGCTTTCGTCCAACACCTCTTTAAGGGAAAACGGCATTTTTTTCATTACTAGGGCATGGAGGTGTAGAACGTAATGACTTCTGGTACATCCTTTAACAATTTGCTTTATTCTTGCGACGGCACTGGACGTTTTTCCAGTCATGGCCTTGACACCGTCCGTACATACATCCACGCAGTTAACCCATGGTATATGTCATTTACAATAAAAAAATTGTCAATCAAATTAAAAATTTAAGCATCAATTTTAGTAGTTGGCAACGGCTTGCAGAAGAGTAGATCTTCTTGAAAGGACTATAGATATTGGTAGTGCACAAATACTGTTAAAATAGCCAACCCTGCAACATCCGTTGATTCATCCATTTGTAGCGCAAATTTTTGTAACTTTTATTCGTAAAAGTAAAGGAGCTTTCACATTCTCCGCTAAATCTCCGATTTGTCTTGATATTGTGTTATTTGACGAAGGAATAGTGGCAACTAATTTGTTGGCCTTTTCACCCAACAAACATTAAACAATGTTTTGTGCGGTTAAATGCTTAAAAAGCAGAATTTATTAACCGGGGATTAATATTTTACATAAATTATGATTTTGTTTGGACATACCCGTCAGTTGGTGATTCTTCGGCAGCTTCGGGTGCTTTTGCGGAGCATTCACTTGCTTTTTTCAAAGATCCAGACTTACCACCGTACTACGTTTAAAAGTTTGCATGAATTGAACAAAAATTGTTTCTATTTAAATCGTCACTCTCACTAGTCTTCGTGGTATTGTATGAAAATTTATACGAGTGAGATAGAATAAAAATAGAATTTGTCCATGAATGTGTTTTTACCGTTTCAAGTTTATGAAAAAGTGTTCCTTACAACTACAAAATTATACTTCTTTTTGTCTTTTCTCGGTATTCGACTGATTGTGATTGTCTGCAGGCCTACTATGGCTGCCGTTGGAAAAACAAAAAAATTATTTGAAATTTGTTTTTAGTTAGGTACCTAGCTATGCTGATTTTTTTAAAAATATGAATTTCAATTCGTCTGCTGCGATCAAAATTGCAAGATCAGAAGCCCAAAATTAACTAGTTACTAGTCCTTCTTGGAATTTGTATACTTTTTCAAATATTTCCGCGGAGCACTTGGATATTCTTCGCGGAGCACCAAGTGCTCCGCGGAGCACACTTTGGGAAACCCGGCGTTAGATTATGTTAAAGTAGCTGGAAAAGACATCGATCAATATAGTTAGATGATATAATATTTAATCAGGTATTGTTGAAAAGAGTCTTCTATTGATGTTTGAATAATAATTACATACAATTGCTAAACAACTATTGAAAATATTAATTAATATTAAGCGTTAAATTGCTATCACATGTCACAACCTCTCCTATTAACATATTTGCATAGAAAACAAAAAAAAAGTAAGCGAACCATTATTAATAAACACGAGTCAAACATGAATTATCTATTGTTAATTTTTTTTAAGTACGTAATCTTATCCAACAAAAACTAATATTGAAGTTGATTGATTTGTTATATCTTATTGACGTCAACAAGGTTAATGAACGAGTATTTAACATTAGTGACACATATGTCACTAGTTTTTTACTTGCGACATATAGGAACTATATGGCAAGTTTTGCACTCGTGCAAAAATAATTTTGACGTTCGGACTCTCCAGACCCGCAGAATTTAAAAATTCCGGGTACTTTTTGAACACACCTCGTACACAATTTATTAAAAGAATTAGTTCTGTTTTATACAAAAGTTTAAAATAGAATAAAAAATATAAAAATATTTTTCAGTTATGTAGGTATATGAAATTAAAAACTTCCAAAGTAAATATAAAATAAGAACAAAGTGTTATTCTAAACTTGAAAGTAACTAACATACATAATTTCATAACTTTCCTTCCTTTAGGTAAATCTGTTAGTTTCCATATCTGGTTTTTCTTGAGCGATGCAATTTCGTTCTCCATTGCGTCCTTCCATTCTTGTTTGTGTATGTTGCTCTTAGCTCCTTGGTAGTTTTCAGGATTTTCTAAAGCATTCACAAAATCAAAATCAGTGTCATTGTCGGTATCGTATTCTTCATTGTTACTTTCTTCCGAATTTATTTCAGTTGTTTCTTCTTCAAGTAAATTTTCAAGTTGATGACTATGCGTTTTTTCTTTTTTATCTTTCATAGGTAACTTTACTGGGTTTACGCAAATTCTTGGCTTTTCTTCAAATTGGACAATTCTAGATAATATGACTTTATTATTTTCCTTGTTGAAGAATCTGTATCGTTCATCACCATCATACCCAACCAGATACCCCTTTAAAGCTTTTGTATCCATTTTCTTTCTCTTTTGTGCTGGTACATGAGTATAGCAAGTAGATCCTATTATTCGGAGATGTTTTATCCTTGGTTTCTTACACATTCAAAGTTCGTATGGACTTTTTCCATTCATTGATGACTTTCCGGTTCTATTCAAAGCGCGTATATCAGAATTTACAAGCTCTGCCCAGATAGCTTCTGGAAATTTGACTTCTGAGTTTAAATATTTGAAGGTTCTTGACATCTCTATAATAGTCCGGTTCTCTCGTTTACTCCCGCCATTTTGTTGAGGTGTATACGGGGCTGTTAGCCTTTGCACGATTCCGTCGTCTGAAAGCATCTTCTTGATTTCAGCGTTGTCGAACACACCACCATTATCACTTAACAGTTCTTTTATTATGTGACCCAATCCTTTGCGTGTGAAAGTACCTGTAACGAGCGTCCTTAACATCAGATTTGTGTTCAATTGCAAATCCATAGCGAAATTTTGTGAAACTGTCTTTAAACACAACTAAATAAACATAACTAAAAGAATCACTAAAAGGTCCACAAAAACATCAGTGGACATAAGCTCTCCTGGTTGAGTTGCTTTTCTTCGAGTCCCAAATGGCAATCGATGCATCTTTCCATAAATACATGGCTCACAGATATTATTATCTAGTTTTACCTTTATACTTATACTTAATTCTCCTTCTAGCATGTCTTTTATATGGCGTTTGTCTTGGTGTCCTCATCTCTCATGGTAAACCTGTAACGTTGTGTTTTCTGCAACAAGAGCTCTTATATCTGCTTTGTATAAAGAATCGTTCGTCTTGCGATAGCCACACGACGAAGTTTTCCCATCTACTTGAAGACAGCATTTAGTGGCCGATGACTTGAAAACACTTATCAATGCTGCTAAAACTGAAAAGAGATTCATTGAAACATTAGTTACATACCAAACATCCCTTAGTGTGACTTCTATTTCCCTCTTGTTAATTCTGGATTCAATTTGGATATTTCCTTTTCCAACATCTTGAAGTGTTTCTTTTCCAGCTGCTTGAATGCTACATGGGCTATCAAATTCTTTAAATTCATAGAAATGATCTGCTGAATTCGTCACATGTCTGGTTGCCCCTTTGTCGATCCACCAATCGTTTGATTTTTCTTCAAAAGTAAGAACTTCGTTGCAGACAGGAAATAATGAAGCATTAACATCGATCAAATTGTTGTTGATGGTATTTGTTGGCTTAGCTCTATTTATACGTCCATCAGATATCCATTTTCTGCAATACCGTACCCAATGTCCTTTCTTCTTACAGTAATTGCATAAGTCGTGAGTTCTTGCACAGTTTTTCTTTACTTTTCTTTGATCTTTATAGTCTATTCTTGCTATTAACGCTTCGTGAGAGCCCATCTTCCTTGTCTGAAGGTTTCTAAAAATTTCTTTCAAACATGCATAGCTGTAATGATAATTCATCAAATGTCTTGTCTTCTTCTTTTATCAAAAGCATCCAACTTGACTTAAAAGACTCAAAATGTGTAAGATTTTACACACTAGCATTAAGCCTGGTAACGTACTGTGCTTTTTAGCGATAAGACCGTTGCTAAACTCATTCCATACATTTTTCAACTGAGCTATGTGGGTGGAAACATCTACGCCTTTCTTCCAGTTGTAGCTAAAGAGATCGGTGCATATTTTGAATAACTGCTCTTCAATTTTTGTTGGCTCATCGATGTACACCTTTTCTTTCAAATAACGCCATAGAAAGAAGTCCAACAATGTCAAATCACATGATTTTGGCGGCTAATTAAATTTGTCGCGCAAAAGAGCAATTGTTAGCTGTGTGGCAAGTGGCACCGTCCGGTTAAAACCGCATATCGTCCAAATTCATATCATTCAATTGGGGCCATAAAAAGTTCGTTATCAACTCACGACAGCGAACACCATTACACACAGTAACTGCCTGATCGGCCTCATTTTAGAAAAAATACGACCCTTGTGTTAATTGCACCTTGTTACCGTGTAAATGCAAATCTTTATGCATAATGTTCATCAACGACGAGCGTAAGGGGTGCAATTGTTGGGCATGACGACGAGTTGAGGTGGACGGCTCTTCAGCCACTTTATAACGAGCCGAAGCAATATTTTCTGCAGCACGAATTGTACAAGCATGCACTGGTGTTTTCACAGACCCGGTTCGCTCAAATTTTTGGACGATTTTTCCGACTGTACGCACATTTGGACGCTTAAATTGACCGAAACAAATCACGAAGTCTACAATTTATGCATTTTGATTTGAACGCCTATTTTCATAAGTAGCCTGAATAACTTTACCGCTTTACTAGATTTTATATCTTTAAATGGTTCAAATTGAGTAAGTCTGAAATTGAGAAATTTCAAATTAAATGCAAACAAAAATTGACGTTTAGATGTGGTTGACATTCAACATCGGACCTTAAAACTTAACCACCCTTTATAATAGAGAAAGAAAATGGCTGACCTAAAAGGTTACCGTTTGACCCATTAGCAAGAGAAGAACAAATTCTGTTCATTGACAATGCTCAAACTATGACAAATCATGGCTCAAAATTCCTCTGTCAACTGTCAAGATGATGACTCCCATCTAAAATCTATTCTCTTTTCTACAAAAGTCTTCAACTTCAAGACAGAATTATTATTATCTTAATTTTATGCATGGTAAAAATGAAAATGATTAGTAAATTGTCTTCAATACAAAAAAAAAAGAATGTTCTAACAAAACCTATACCTAATTACATTGTATTCATAAAAATGTTCTTAACAAATTTTTCTAAACAATGGCTGAATTGTTAAGACATCATTTTGTCTCCTCCTCTAGAAGGTATACAAAACACATGAAGATAGGTTTATGGGAATGGTTAAAATCCGCATTCGTCTCATTACCATTTTACTCATTAAATATATAATATGCTCACTTAATCATTTGGAAAAAACTTCATTTTTGTTCATACACAATAACATTAGACGCAAAATAAAAAAATAAATAAGAATATTGCCTATTATTATGTTATTCTTGTTCTTGTTCTTTTCTGTCAGTTTTTTATTTCGTAATTAATATTGTCTAATGACCAATATGTGTATGTGTGTTTTTATTTCGGTGAGAAATAACTAATTGCCGTATCAGACTTTTGGGATTAGATAATAATTATAGATTCGCCTTAAGCTAACTGTGATAATATAATAAGTTGTATTTTGTTTTTAACAATTTGGCATAAAACTTCTATATACATATGTATTTCGTCTTTGTACAATTGAGGTGTTTTTTTTTATTCAATCCAAAGGCTTAAAATTTAACTTTCTTATCTCAATCAGGAAACGCGGTTTTATTTTTAAAAACCAATTAAAGGTGGTTAACATTTAAATAAAATTACAAACGAAAGAAATAATTTCGAGGTAGGTGGGATGATTCTACCAATTATTTATGATTTAGGTAGTTAGGTACCCGCAGCTTCAAAAGGGAAGACGTTTAAGCTGCTATTTTTTTAAGCTTAAGGAATTAAATGAATAAACACGAACTTCGGTATAAAAATAAATTGTTAATATTTCATGGTGTTTATCTTCTAATTATAATAAGAATAGTATGGAGTAATCACTTTTCAATATAAATCTTTTTTTTTTTTTCAAGACCAATAGGCAATATCAATTTACACTATACAATGCGGTTCTTTTAAATAAAGTCAAAGCATCACTTGGTAAACATTTCTGAAACTTTTTGACATTCTGAATTTAATAACACTTCAGATTTTCAATATTAGTTACAAAAAACAATGTTATGTGATTTTATTTAAATAAAGGAAATTCTTTGTTTTTTAAATATTCGGGAAGATATTTTAAACAAATTGTTTGTAAAGTCTGTCTTTTCTTTAAACATTTTTGCAGTAGTAATCTAAAAATGGTAAATATCTCGAATCCTAGAAGTTTTAAAAAAATTATCTTTTTCTTAGATTTATGACACTGGTGGGAAAGGTTTTCTTCCTGGCAATAAAACTGCACTTTTCCAATGGGTTTTGATGTTCTTAATTCTAATCAGAATTCAAAACTAATGTATTACGTCAGGTTTTTAAGATATTACTTTTAAAAATTCGAAAAAAAAAAGTACCCGGAATTTTTAAATTTTTTGGGTCTGGAGAGTCCGAAGGTCAACATTTTTTTTTATTGTGTTGGTATACAGGCCTCTAACGTATGATGCAATTTTCAGCTATATTCACTGTTTTCTTTATCTGTGGTAGTTGCTAAGGTTCGACGTGTTTTTATGAGCTCGGCGATTTTTGTTGAAACTGCTGAATTTTGACAAAAAAACAATCGCATGAACATCGCTCAAGAGCTGTTAAATGACGTCAACGACAATCCAAGTTTGCTTGAAAGGGTCATAACTGGTTATGAAATATGGGTGTACGGTTATGATGTCGAAACCAAAGCACAATCGTCCACCTGGAAGCATCCAACGTCAAGAACGAAAAAAGCACGTCGAGTTCGATCAAATGTGAAGGTTTTGCTTACTGTTTTCTTCGATTATAATGGAAAAACAATTCATGGCTTTTGCACCACGAAAACGCACCTGCTCACTCGTCGTTGTTTGTTCGTAATTTTTGGGCCAAAAACAATACCGTAGTCATGCCCCAACCTCCATATTCACCAGATATGGCTCCGTGTGACTTTTTCCTGTTTCCAAAGTTGAAGAGACCCATGAAAAGACGGCGCGGGCGGCGTTTTTCCTCGATTGAAGAAATAAAGGCAAAATCGCTGAGAATGCTCAAGGACTTATCAAAAAGTGAATTTCAAGAGTCCTTCCAAGATTGGAAAAAATGCTGACATAAGTGTATTATATCTGGGGGGACTACTTTAAAGGGGACCACATTGATGTAGACGAATAAATAAATATTTTTTTGAAAAAACGAAAATTCCGGGTACTTTTTGAACACACCTCGTACATAAGGCTTTTTGAGGCTTTCTAAATTTATGAAGTAGCTTTTTTTCAATATAATCCGTGATGGCTTTCCAAATCTATAATTCTTTCCTTCAATATTCAATTGAAATATTATTTAATATTATTTTATATAATGTTCGAAAAATCTTCATATTTTGATAGATTTCACCTGTCTTAGAAAAATCTGAAAGAAACGCTGGTATGCTAAAACGGCTTTCAACAGAAAAAGACAAAACGTTTTGAAAGTAAGTTTTGCTCTTACTGCTGTCTAAAAAATTATATTATATCAAGTTTTTGAACTTTGTATATCTTAATATATATAATTCTTCTGTGAGTGTGTATGTCACTGAACTTCTCTTAAACGACTGGACCGATTTTGATGAAATTTTTTGTGTGTGTTCAAGGGGATCTGAGAATGGTTTAGATTCACAATTTTGTCCGCTAGGTACACCTGTTATGCTTTTAAGAAATTTAAGCCCTCCCAATATATGTAATGGTACAAGACTATTGATCAAAGAATTAAGAGATAATGTGATTGTAGCAACTATCATTACAGGTCCCGTGGCTGGTCAGCTCGCACATGTTCTGCGGATTCCAATGATACCAACTGATTTGCCCATATCTTTTAAAAGGTTACAGATCACTTTAAAAATATCCTTTGCCCTAACAATAAATAAATTCCAGGGACAAACTTTTTCCATAGTTGGTATCGACTTCAGGAAAGAGTGCTTTTCCTAAGGGAAATTGTATGTGGCACTTTCTCGAGTAGGATCTCCTGAAAATTAATACATTTTGTTGCCACCTAGAAATACCACAGCCAACGTAGGGTACAGGGAGGCTTTAAGATAAGCATACAATTTTTTCTAATTTAGTGATTCGTGGTCGTTTTAATTAGCATGCTTATAACTTAAATATCTGTACCTAATTTTGTCTATCCGTGCGAAGCCGGGACGAGCCGCTAGTTAAAAAATATAAAATAATTTTGAAAACGGGTATTTTCAAAACTTGAGCAAATATTTAAAATTAAAGTTTGGATTCGAAATAACAACAAACAATTAATTCCAAAACATACAGGGTTGTCCATTTTGCGGTCTCAAGTAAAGTAAACGTAAATAAAACACATATAAAATTTTTTTTGTTCATGATATTTATTTATTTTTATTATAAAGTTTGAACGTTGAAATTATATGTGAAACACTACATCATTTAAATGACTATCACGTGAATTGTTGCAAGCATCGATTCTTTTGAGGTAATTTTCGACCACTTTTTGACAAATATTGGGCGGTATCTCAGCCATAACTTGACGAATGTTTGTTTTTAAGTGCTCAAGAGTTAAAGGTTTATCTGCATAAACACGGTCTTTCGCGTAGCCAAAAAAAAAAATTCCAGCGGTGTCAAATTGCATGATCTTAGTGGCCAGTTGATATCGCCACGACGAGAAATTTCGCGGCCAGGAAATGTCTCTTGCAATAAAGCCATATTTGCTCGAGTTGTGTGGCATGTGGCACCGTCTTGTTGAAACCACGTATTCTCCAAGTCGTATTCTTCGGTTATCATATGACCATAACGCTCCGAATTGATGGTGACAGTCGTTCCATCGTCATTTTCGAAGATGTAAGGTCCAATCACACCTCCGGACCAAGGAGCGCACCAAACAGTGACTTTTCTTTTTGTGGATGTAATGGCCCCTCTTCAATTACTTAAGGATTCTCAGAACCCCAAATACGACAATTTTGTTTATTTACATACCCACCGAGTGAGAAATGTGGTTCGTCGCTGAAGAAATGTTCAAAAAATCGACTTCCACCGCCTGTTGTTCAAGCACCCATTAGACGTATCTACGACACGTTTTGAATGGTCAGCTGGCTTCAGTTGTTGTGTGAGCTGGACTTTATATGGATTTAGGTGTAGATCCAAAATTAATCATACAATTCATTGTTAAGAGATATTTTTAGCTTAAACTTAGCCTTAAAAACCTCGTTTTTGATTGTTTTTAGCATTTTTAAAGTGGCATATTTAAAAAAACTCATGTGATAGAAAAACTAAAAGGTGAGATTTGAATGTATTGTTTTGTTGACCAGTGTGTTTTTTGTAATATTTTTATAATATTGAGTGAAGGGCTTTCAAATAGTAGGTTCATTCTGAATAGCCCTACTACTTGATTACTTCATATGGAACGATACAGAATGCACTACGTGCCATACAAACAATGAAATAATCACAATTTTGCAAGAAAAGTTTCCTGGCCGTGTTGTTTCTTAAAGGCGTGACCACAATTGATCCTTGAGATCTTTTTTACTTTCCATAGGAAGTTATTGTGATCGGTCCTTAAATTTTGACATTTCTCGACATTTCAAGGTCCTAGAGTCGAAATAAATGATTTTTAGACAGATTTCTGTGCGTGCGTGTGCATGTACGTTCGAACGTAGTAGAGATATCGACCTCAAAAAATGTTGTTATAGAAATAATAATGCAGAAAGATGCAGAAAGACTCAAAAAAATTGAGTGGGTGGTTTTTTTACCATAGCAATTTAAAAAAAAATGTTAAAATTTTGGTTAACCCTAAATATCTTACGAACCAATAACGCTAGAGACTTGAATTAAATTTAATATTATACACTGTAACGTGATATCGAACAAATATATTTTTGGAAAAAAATCCAATCAACGGTTTTTTTTTTTATAAATCAAAAAATCTGAAAAAAAAAATATTTGTCACCTCGAACATTTTACGAACAAAAATGATTTTATTTCCAAAATAATTGTGTGCAACGAAGAATAACGTTTTTATTACCTGGTAAAATTTTGAGAAAAATTGAATTGACAGTTTTTTATACAAAAAAATAAAAACCTACAAAAAACAATACTAAAACTTGGTAAAAATTTACTTTCGACTCAAATATCTTTTCAAAACTTTGAGATATTGGCTTTGAATTAATTTTATCCTTTAAAAAATATTGTTGTCAACATTCAGCAAAATTTTGAGAAAAAATCGAATTAACAGTTTTTTTACAAACAATAAAAACCTAAAAAAAATATTACTAAAGTTGGTAAACATTAATTTTCGACTCAAATATCTTTTCAAAAATTTGAGATATTGGCTTCAAATTAATTTTATGCTACAAAAAATATTCTTTTCAACATTCAGTTAAATTAAATTAATAGTTTTTTACAAAAAATAAGAACACAAACAAAACAGTATTAAAAGTTGGTAAGGCTTAAGTAATTTTCGACTTAAATATCTTTTCAAAAATTTGAGATATTGGCTTCAAATTAATTTTATGTTACAAAAAATATTGTTTTCAAACTTTACATTTTGAGAAAAATTAAATCGACAGTTTTTTTTACAAAAAATAAGGTCCTAAACAAAACATTACTAAAAGTTGGTAAGACTTAAGTAATTTTCAACTCAATATCTTTTCAAAAATTTGAGATTATGGCTTCCAACTAATTTTATTTTATAAGAAATATTGTTGTCAACATTCGGTAAAATTTTGAGAATAATTGAATTAACATTTTTTTTTTACAAAAAAAAACCTAATTAATTTTTACTAAATTGGTAAAAATTTACTTTCAACTCAAATATCTTTTTAAAATTTAAAAATATTGGCTTCAAACTATTTTTACAGACGTTCAGTAAATTTTGTATAAAAATCCAACAGTCAGTGTTGTCATAAAAAATTAAAATCTACAAAAAATAGTACGCAAAATTGGTAAGAATTGATGTTAGGTTTTCGATATCTCGTGAATAATAGAAGACATTGACTTCAAATTAATTTTATTCATCCAATTTGTATTTGCTTATATAAGAAATAAAAACTTAAGAAATGCTGCTAAAATTGGTAAAAATTTGTTTTCGACTAAAACTCTCGTTAAATCAAATTATTTCATAATATGCAATATATTGTTGGTAATTTTAATAATTAAATAAATTAAAACAATTTAACTGACACCTTTTTAAAAAGAAAAACACGAAAACCTACAAACCTTTTAAGCAAGACAAATCGACAGACGGGATGGGAAGTTATCAGTCTGGGTTGCATCCCAGCCTCTTTTTATTTTATACCTTTAGACTTTTTTCGGAGTCACGTGAAAGACTGTCTCAAGAGTTTCAAGATGAAATTCATGAAGTTATCGAAGATATATAGCCGCAAACAAAAATACTCAATTTACTAAATATCAAAATGAAACCCATTATTGAAAAACCCTATGTTAAAACATTTTAAAACCCAACAAAGTGTGCCTGACCAAGAGAACCGCAATGTATTGAAGTAAGGTGTTGATTTTGGTTTGCCTAGGCAATTTATAATTATAAACATACGTACAAACATCCGCATTAATATTGATTGGAATTTTGTATGTGCAAACATTTTCTCTATGAGCTGAGCAAGCAATTGAAATGTTATTTTTTTTAAGTGTGATGATTACAATTTGATTAGCAGAAGGTAGTGATGGATGCTTTATGACCAAGGTAAAAGAAACTCATTACAATTAACTAAACAAATTGGATAATCTTTTATGTTTTTTTTTTGTTCATTTAAAATACTAAAATGAGAGAATAAAACAAAGTCAAGTAATAAAAAAAAAAAAACAACAAACAACAAACAAAAACTAAAGTTACCAAAGAACTAATTTGCTCTTATAAATAAAATAATATGTTAATTTCATCATAAAAGAAAGTTTCTATACGAAGAGCACATTTTAACGACTATATTAAACAACGGAAAAGGAAATGTGAAGTTAAGTCTCTAACTTCACCACTCCATAAAAGAACTAGCAATGTATTTGTATGTACGAGACGAGTATACCAATTCCAAGAAAGCAAAATAAAAGATGAAGTGAAGAAAAAATAATGATTGTCATTATTATTAATTTCTTCTTGGTAAAAACTAAATACGTACATTTTATGTTTGGTTTAGTGACAGTGGTGCCTATTTCTTAGGGTTAAATATTTATAGAAAAGAATCTTTTAATAAAGTGTTATCATTTTGTTTTGTACTATTAATGTAGTAATTTATTCAATTTTTATTTAAAGAATTGTACGTTGTTAAAAACTGATAAAAATCATAAAAAAATTAATTATAATTTTTGGTTAAATAAGATTTTTTTTTCTGATAAATATTGAACAACTAGGGCCTATTTCTCAGATTATACACTCAGACATTGTATGATATTAACAGCTCTGTTGAATGATTTCTGTTTATCTGTTTTAATACAACAATAAATTAAAGACTGAAAATTACAATAGAATCTATGTTTTATGATTTCCTTTCTTAGAAATCAATTATTCTCAAAATACTTCAAAACTAACCTCAAAATATTCATAAATTTCATATAGACATAGCCACAATATTGTTGTATATTAATCTTTATACGAACCAAAAATTCTTTGTAAGACGTCAATGTCAATTGTAATTTTTTTAACTGGCCGCGGCTACGTCTTAAATATTCCATCCAGATCCAGTACGACAATCGAAGTTGCCTTGTCGCTGTAGATATGAGTCGTAACATATCCCTACAAGAAATAGTTAAGAGGTGTTAAATCGCACGATCTAGGCTGCCAATTGACCATCCCCAAACATGAAATTAATCTTCACTAAACTCGGCCCACAATTGGTACATTGTTACGCGTGCTGTGTGGCACCGTCTTGTTGAATTTTATCATCACACGTAAGCGCTCACAATTTACAATATCGTTGCCATTCGCATCATCTTTGAAGAAATACGGCCCAATAATTCCTCCAGCGCATAATCCCCACTAAACAGTGACTTTTTCTGGATGCATTCGGAGATCTTGCTCTCTCTTCTATCTGCTCTTTACTTTAAATATGCATTTATGCACAGATGAGCTTTGTCGCTGAGAACAATTAGTTGATAAAAAAGTAGATCTTTGGCCAGTTTTTCAAGAGCATATTCATCAAAAATTCGACGTTGTGGTAGGACGTTCGAATTCAATTCTTGCACCAGCTGTATTTTAAAACCCTGTGGACCTAAATTCTTCCGCAAATGCCCCCAATTGTTGTGAACGGCGCCGATAATTCACGGTAGTCACTAACACTCCAAATAGGCCCATCAGTAAATCTATTAAACTGACCATAAAATGAAAGAAGATCTCGTCGAACTTTCTTGACAAAGTACGAATTTAACAAAAATAGTAAAAATAAATTTCAATAATTTGTGAATTGAAAACCAAAAATAGGTTTCCAATTTAAGAGGATAATAACAAGTAGTTTTAAATGTGGATAAAATTTCAGTCACTTCAAACTTTTATATATATATTTATTATAGAATCCGCTGAGTGAGCTACGAATGGATACGAAGTGACATTTAACATTTTTAATTTGGAAGAAATGTCAAAATTGACATTTGACTCCCATCGCAAATGAATCGCATTAGATTCTGTAATCTATACACTGTTGGTGTAACGAACAACTATCTAAACTTAACGAAGCTTAAGTATCTAACATTGGGCAGGTTCAGACAACATAACGGACTTCTTTGTAGTCAACTGCATTGTTTGAGCGTAAATTTTGACCAAGGTAGCTAATTAGTTTTTCAAGTGTCACAAATTTCAAACTTGGAACATCACTTCAATAACTTCTACCTTCAGTTCATCGTACAAAAACTATCAAAAACATTATTCTCTACAAAATACTCCTCAGGCAAGCTACAAGTCCATCATGACTTGTATTTTATTATATTTTTTTATATATGTATATTATTTCTTTAAAAATTTGTCAAAGAACCCTTTTACACAAAACATTAAATGGAATTGTGCAGAAAATAAATAAATTACAAAGTAATAAAGTTCAACTTTCAGTTGAAATTTAAAAACAATCAGCTGTCATTTTGACATAAGTGAACTTCACTTGACAGTTAGGGATATTTTTCTTGGCTAACTTTCCAGTAATTGGAAGGCCAATTTTGACAGCTGGTCAATCAGATACTAAAAACTGGCCTTACTTTCAAGTTCCTTATGTCGTCTGAACCCGCCCATAAGCAATGGTAAATATAATGACAAATTTTTGTGTAGCTGTAAGACTATAAAGTTTAAGGCATTTAATGAAACTTTGTTAAAACTTTTGCCGAACAAATGCATAAATGGTTCAACAAGATGAAAAGGCCCCACTGTCAGTTGTCATTGTTAGTAAAAGAATCATCATAATTTTGTTATTTTTTTTTGTTGTTGACAAAGAACAACGAAGAAAGAAGAAAGAAAAGAAAAAAGTTATTGTTTTTTTTATTGTTGTTGTTTTTATATTTCTACACAAATGTTCACACAATACTTTTACTTCTTTCATCGTAACTTGTTCCCCCATCCTCGCTAGACACTCCGGGTCTACACGTAAATCTTATTAGTTCTTCGTTGTTTAGTTGTTCTTCAGCAAAAAAGCACGAATTTTGTTCAGCAGCAGAAGAATCAGCAGCAGCAACAACAGCACTGACAAGAAACGACACAAAGACATGAAATCACTTCAAACTTCACTTCAAATGACATTGTCCGGTCCGGGCTGCTGTAAAGTTGAAGCTCTTGCTCTGGAAAAAGCAAAAGATATAAACTAGCAATTCCAATTCGCGCTCTTGTAAATCAAAGAAGCTTCTATAACAGCCAACGAACGTTTGGGTGCAGCATGTATGCTGATTCCGTATAATCTCCGTCGCGTCGGGCCACGCTGCTGCCTTATATCAGCTCTGTAGTTCTTTTCTTAGTTCACCTATGTTTCGGCGGATGTATGGAGAAGGGAAAACAGCAAAAGTTTCATTGATGTTCATCAGTTGACGGCTTGGCTGGGAGCAGCTGGGACAGACGAGACGTTACGGAACGGAACGGAGCGATTGGCTGTGTTGCTTCTCTCAGTTTATCGAACTTTTGGAAGAAGTCGCGAGAGGTTGAGGTCTTTTGGTTTTGATGGGACGATGAGACTGGTACTGGGAATGGGAAGTGTGTGAGGAGCGCGCGCGCATCACAGTTGCTCATACGGTTTCCGCGACTCTCTATCGTCGTATGTTCTGCCTTCTGCGTTAAACTTGTTACACGCTCATTGTATCAGCAGCAGCGGCGCGCGGATTAAATATTGTTTTTATTTTTCTTTAGTATTCCTCGGCTGATGAAGCGTGTGTTTTTTTTTTTCAATACTAGAACTGCACTTTTTCCGCCTCGTTGTGATTTTTGTTCCTGAAGTGCAACTGTGCCTCTCTCGAGAGGAGAAAAAATAGAAATTTTGTTTTAGAACGGAAACCATTGCGCTGCTGTCTATCTGAGCCAATCTGGCTGAGGCTGAAGCCCCCCGGCCACACTTTCTTCCTTCTAAACTTCTATATAAGTATCTCTTAGTACAAATCTTCGTTTTGATTTTATATCGTGTAGTGTACTCGTAAAATAGTTGCAAATAAATATACCATATGTATAAGCGAACTTAGGTGCGGTCACGTTACGGAAGTGTTTTGTTTTTACACATTGTGTGGTGCTTGTGCTGGCTCTGGCACTGGTTCTTGTTCTGCTTCTGGGTTGATTAAAGTTTAATGATTCTTCAACGATCATTGATATAAATGCACAGAAATATAAAGTTGATTAGAGATTGTGAAGTTATAGGGTTAAAAATAAATTAAGTTCTTAGTGATTGATTGGTGCTCTAAATGTTAAGTCAAACTAAATTATGTGATTTACCTAAGTGAAATTTCAAATTAAAAATTTTGAAAAAAATAAATTATAGAAAAGTTAATCTACCTTTTTTTTTTACAAATATTGAGAAACAAAATCGTCTAACGATGATCGAAGAAGGTGAAGAGGATAATTTTTGTCATAAAAGGATATTTCATTATGTCCTTAAGGTATGAATATAAATTATTGTATTTTTTAAGATTTTAATTCCTCTTCAGTCACTATGAAAGTGTAAAATGTATTCGTTAACCGGGGGCAACGGGTACCGACAATCCAATCGAAGACATATTGCGCGAGGCTATTCCTACTCTGGCTGCATTGCATATTTCTGTGTAGTTTCTCTTGTCGCAGATGAATGTGTTCTTAAATTAGATTTCTTTTTCGCAAAACAGTTTGAATTGTATTTTACTTTGCCGGTAAAGTTATTTATATAAAAAAGGAATTTGTTTGAATTCCAATCTTAAAGAAAGTGATGTGGTTGGGATTTTTGTTTTTGCGAAAGTTGAAATGACTCAGTGAATTTTATATGGTTTTTGGTTTGGTGAAGGAGTTATTGACCGGTTAAAGAGAACATTTTAAAGATTGTTGTTATTGATAAATAAGAGAGTTAAACAATTAAAAAAACAAAAATAAAAGTATGTATATAAAGGTTTATATTGTGCTGTACTGTATAATGGTCTTTTGGTTTGAAGCTGTAATTTCGTTTAAACAGACATTAGAATGCATTTTTTTTTAAATTTTTGTTGTTTCTAATTAAAATGAATCAGTTAAGCTATTATAACTGAAACTATGAAAAAAACTAAAAACATATTTTCAAACTCTTCTTTATGAAGGTCATATCCATCAGAAATCTTCACAACTATACAAATTTTAAGGGCTTTCTGCATTTGGTAATACAGTTCATTGTTAACTAGAATTTTCGATAAAATCGTCTGCAGTGGCGATATACAGTGCTGTGCAAAACATTTGCAACTAGAATCTCCAATATTTTTCATTAAAAAAAAAATTGTTTAGAAAATCAAACAGGCAAATTCTTTCTTTAGTTTTCTAAACTGATTTGATATTACGTTATAATTGTTGGAAAAAAAATTAACACTCTTCACTTAAACAAAAAATAAATCACTAAATACTTTAATAGTTGGAAAATTGCTGTGCAAAACATTTGCAACTTAGGCCTCACACCTAAATTTCAAACTATTATCTTACTTTAAGGCAAGGAAATGTTAATATTTAATTGCGTATCCTTTATTTTTTATAACGGCTGTATATATTCTGGGCATCGAAGCTATAAAGTCATTAATAACCGTTTTTGGAATGTCATTCCACTGCCTCTGAATTTCAGCGAAAAGGTCACTTTTGTACTTAAAAATGTTGCTCCCAATTCTTCTCTTCACAATTTCCCACAGGTTCTCTATTGGGTTTAGGTCTGGGGATTGGGCTGGCCATGGTAAAACCTCAATCTTTTTTTCTGTAATCCACTTTGGGGCCAACTTCGACTTGTTTTTGTCATCATTGTCGTGTTCGAACGTCCATTTCCCAATGGGCATAAGGCAGCATGGTGTTACAAAGATGTCTACATAGTCTTCAGACTTTATTATGCCCTACACTTGTCGAATTTGCCCGATTCCTGAGCCAGAGAAGCAGCCCAAGACCAAAATTGAACCACCTCCATGTTTGACCATCCCTTTAGTGTTTTTTTGATTTATTCTTTCACCTCTTGGCCTCCTGACATGTTGTTTTCCACCCGATCCGTGCATATTGAACTTTGATTCGTCAGAAAACAAGACCGTTTCCCATTTTTGGGGACTCCAATTGAGATGAGTTTTCGCAAAAGCCAAATAAGCTTTCACTTTTTTTTTTTAAATAAATGGCTCTTTTGCTATCTGAAAACCTCGCAATCCGGCCTGCAGTGCGTGGCGTCTGATAGTTGATGTGTCAATTGGTAACCTAAGTTCAATCTTTGCTTCCCTGGATGATGCCTTGGGGTTTCTTCGGAAGAAATTTGTTATTTTTCAATCATTTTTTTCTAAAGTGCTTCGAGACCTTCCTCCTCTATGATGTCATAATACCTTTCCACTTTTGATGATTCTACAAATAGTTGATTTGTGAATGGAATATTTCTTTGAAATTTCTTCTTGTGATGCTACTTTTTTGAAATCACTCAAAATTCTGAATTTTACATCCGAGAATATTTATTTCCCGCCATTTTTAAAACAAAATCTTTTTTTTTTTTAATTTAAAAAGAATTTATTTAAAAAAAACCGTTTTATCGATCAAAGTCCCGGCAAAAACTAACTAAACAAATCAAGCTACACGTATAAACTTACCAACCTCAAAATAAATCAAATTAATCGTTATCAAAATGAGACGAAAAGAGAAATGGCCACTAGTTGCAAATGTTTTGCACAGCAGAAATCATTATTGTTTTTGTAAAAGCAGTGCATTTGTAGAATTTGCCTGTGGATCAGTGCTTTAAGATTATGAACAGTAAGGTGACACATACAAAAGTCTAAAGCAATAAAAATAATTTCATTGGAACAACGTTTATACATACGAATGGTCGTTTTTTTTGAAAGGCGGTGACAGTTGCAAATGTTTTGCACAGTACTGTATATAGAAAAGAGATAACGCCAAAAAAAATTTAACGTCAGCATTTTTAACTAATTTTTATAGAATAAAAGCTCCGTCTTAATTTGTTGATAGGCTGCATTTTGATCAAAATTTTTGTTTAAAGTGTCCTCTTTTCTTAGACGATGTCCGGCTTCATTTAAACATTTTTATTTTCAAAAAATTGTATGTAGTTGCCAGGTAATTTCTTTCAAGGATAAATTTGATTCTTTATTTAATTTTCTATGGAACTTCTTTCTGGTGATCTAGTGATTTCGGTGCCACTGCCACTGTGCCGAATATTTTTGGTGCGCTCACTTCATTATTAATTGGCCAATAAAAGCTAATTTCGATATCCTCGGTTTTCGGAATTAAAACCAATGATTGTAAAGCTTGATCTGGTTTCTTAGGTTCGTTCCTTGTTCTTTGATTTCCATTCATACAAGATGTAAGTGGTAGAGAAAAATTGTTTCCTCTTTGATCCCAAATGTTTGAGTCTTGTCAATACCTTTTCCATTGAAAGGTATAAATTTGACCACTATTTCTTCAAAGGGTGTAAGATGCAACTAATTGTGTTCTCCACCACCAGTTGTAGCTATTTCCTTTTTGTGTTTCATTAGCTTATTATTAATGAAGTAGTGCGACCACACCTGCAAAAAAAACACCAATGCCATTATGCATTACAATTTCGGAGCTAATTAATTCCTTTTTTAGCACATCTCTTTTGAAGTACTAAGGCATTTAAATCGTTTGAGTCAAATTCTTGTTGTTTGGCTGATCCGTTCGTTTTGTAAAACACCATTAAATACGTAAGACGTCAAATAGTACGGAAAAAAGAACTGCGAAAGTTAAAAAAACTGCCCATTTGGTAATTCGAACGAAAATTAGAACAGGGTTGATTATCTTAATTTGTTTATCATAATTGTTTCTTTGGCTGAGTTGTGATTATAAGTGACACCGTCGTGTCCAGCGCCATATCATTCATTTTTGGCTACAAAAAGTATGTTATCATCTTGTAATAGCGGACACCATTTAAAGTACTACCCGATAATGCCGCGAGCCTATAACCCGCACCCAGTCAGTCTTTTTCGATCCCTCAGCTATTATTTGTTAAGAGAAATCAATGGTATTTATTTCATTGCAAATGGTCATCACGGCATTTTATAAAATTGACGTTCACGTTATCTATTCTTCACATCAACAGTTGATATTTGTCTAACAAATTCACTATTTCCGGCTGAAAAGTTACTTATCGACAATCTAAAAGTGCTTTAATTTTGCGTAAATTGCATTTTTAGGAGTGACATAATTTTAACTTGAAAAATGTCAAAAAGTGACAGGTGCCTCTTATTTTAAAAAAGGACCGATAGGTACAAGTTCAATTCACAGTGCCTTTACTAAAAGTCTTAAAGGAAAAGAACAAAGCAATTGTACTGGTACTTTAAAAAAAAACTTAAAATACTGAGGAATTGTACTTGAGTTATTCTTACAGTTGTCTTCACAAAAATAGTAATAGCCTTAAAACATAACAAATCATTTTTAAGTACCAAAGTTATTACGAATTTTGTTTTACTCTTAACCCCAAATCAAACTTTGCTTAGTTTGTTATTTTTGGAAATGCGCTAATATGATATTTTAAGATTATTCACAATAAAAGCAGTACAAAAACGTAACGCATTTTCCATGGTAATAAACAATTTCTACTAATTACAGCGTATGCCAATTTTATTAAATTATTAATAGTTTGTGAATTGATCATTATTTTGAATTTACATTATGCATCTACCACGCTTAGAATCAACTTAAATCCGACACCTCTCTCCTGGTATATCGTACCAAGTATCTCCAACAACTGTCCATAGATCCGAAACATTTTTTGATTTCACCTGATGGGCAGCTTTTTAAAAACCTCCTTACAAATTTTTAATGGAATTAATGTCAGAAGATTGAAAGCTATTTAAAAACGACTATTTTTTCTTGTGGAAAACATTTTATTTTTACGTTTTGAGGTATCTTTTTGGAATGTCAATATTACGGGAGTTTCCTTCTCCGCATATGGTATCGTGGCATAATCAAGAATGTTGACTTACTCTGCAGCACCAACTTCATAATATTAAAAGTAGGATTACTTCTGCTTATATATCAAGGGACAATTATTCGCTGTGATTTGAGATCTCCTTAGCTACTTTCGGATGTTCATACACCCAAAAAGTACTATTTTCTAGTTGCTTTTTTCAAGAAATTATTGATGAAGATAATCCTAACGCTCTTCTGAGAACATTATTCTGATTGTGACGTGCTTTTTGTTTGTAAGTGGCACTTGCGTGGAATTTGGCTTGTAATTTAGTTTCTAACAGAGTACTCATAAATGACTTCTGCTTTGCGAAATGGAGATTTTGATGATCAATTCACTCACTGGTCATTCACGGTTTTCAGGATTGTGATTTTTTTTCACAACTGTGATACCAATTTGAGCACAACTGTAAATACCAATGCACTTAACTGATTATGAATATTTTATCAGACTTTTGATCCAAAAATATTGCAAAAAAAAAACAATTAAAATAATCATTGTCCCTTTTCAATAATCAACCGTTTAAAAATATTGGTATCTCCAAAATTTAAATAATAAAATAACCTACGTCTTACAATCTTTTGACCGGTATGTAGTAACAACTCTCAAGGTTCTTAAAGAAAGTACTAATTATTATCTATTTCTTGCATCATGACAAATGTGGAATTGCTTTTGTTTTTCGCACAGCATTAAACGTACATAAATATTTACGTATTTAATTACTACGTGATATTAAAACATGAATATGTTCATTTTAAAAGCGCTACGTACTCTCAGTCTCACGGCAGGTTTTAGCATCACATCTGAATTCACAACAACGAACAAGATGACATTTCATTTCCTGCGCATTCAATGTTGTCTTTACTCGTACTCTAAAGCGCTAATGGGAGTTGCAGCAGTGATTCATTAGTCACACATCCGATAATTTAGGTCACCTATTATCTCTTAGTATAACTAGTAATTACTAAGGGAAATCTCATTAGCATAAAACTCATCTAATTAAGTGTTTTCTATTAATCTAAGTCAATACTATAATGCTCATCACACCATCAGTATAGGTACTTTCCCATGGTGTCGAGTTTGTCGCGACGTCTGTCGGTCTTCTATGTTTGGGTTCGTTTTCGTTATAGTTTCTGCGTGACACCGCCGCCGACACTGACACCAACACCATAATCAACCATTTCGACTTTCTTGACCTTCTTTAAGTTTTTCTTTGTTCAAAAGACTTAGGTATTTATGGAATTTTATATTTATTTGATTAGTTGGAATGATAAATAGAGAGAAATATGTATAAAATGAAAGTGTCACAAGTTTATTCTTTTTTTAGCTTGATTTATTTATTTATACTTAAAACCAAAGCGTGTTTGCTTAAACAAATTTGTTTGCTGAAAAAAGTGTTAAATTTTGTATACATATCTGCTATCGGAAATGAAAGAAACTAGTTTAAATTCTCAAGCTTTAATAAATGCGTCTGAAATTAAATATACTATACGTAAAATTTAAATACTTAAATAAAAGTGCAGTCGTATAATTTATTCTGGTTCCATACCTAAATTAATATTGTTTTTTCGAATTAAAAAAATATAATTTTCCCACGAATCTATACATAAGTTGAAAACAATGACTTCATGCATAGGGGAATTCACCAAAGCTATAACCACTTAATTTTGGAAATAAAAGACAATAATTAAGTTAATTGCTGCATTAAATTAACACCTATCAACATTTAAATGCTCGATGATTCATTTTAATATAAAATGCACTACTAAGTCGCATTAACTTGTTCTCAATTTTGTTTGCTTTTCTTGTTCACAGAAACCTAGCTGACTTTGTAGAAAAAATTTTAATTTAGAAGTCAAGAATTCTGAAATAAATTTTAAATAAAAAAATATTGCTATTTAATTTTGAATTAAATCATTCCTTCAGCTTGTCTGAAATCGAGATTTCGAAAAGTGTGCTACAGTCTCAACGGATGACGTGAGTTTCTTGAAACTTGGGTCTATTTATTTTTTCCTTTTAATACGATGAAATTTAAAAGGCCCTAGGTTGCGTTTCTCGCTAAAAATTTCCCCTCCGTGCCCGTCTATCAATATTTTTAAAAGTCTTACAAATTATTAATAACAAAATCAATACCTTTTTTTTCTCAAGATATTTGAGCCCGAAAAGTTTTCTTTTTTTTTTGTAAAAAAAAAGGTGTCTTAAAAAATAATTTAAAGCATATGATAAAATACATATAAGTTCAATTTCAATATCTGTTTGTGTTCCCGAGAAATTTTAGTAGGAAACAAATTTCTACCAAATTTTTCGTAGCATTTTTGAAGGTTTTTATTTCTTATAAAAAAAGTTTTTTTTTCTAAGGAAATAACAGCAATATTTTGTTTTGAACAAAATAATTTTAAAGTCAATGTCTTCATTAATTTTCTAGATATTCGAAAATCAGTTTTTATCAATTTTGTAAAAACCGTCAACTCGATTTTTCTAATAATAATAATACTAAACCTTAAAAACAATTTCGCAAAGTTTTAAACGATTAAGTAAAATGTTAAAGTCGTAAATTCATTTAAAGACGATTTTGCTTATTTTAAACGATTTTAACATCTTACTATCTTTAAATTTCCACAGAATACCTATTTTAACTTTTAGCAAGTTGTTGACATCTGTCACTATCAACATTTCTTTTCAAATTTACTTGAAAGAGTTGCTGTGTGTGCTTTTTTTTTTTTAATAATTCGTGAGGTGCAATTGTTTTGTATTAAAGTAAGAAAATATTATCGGAAGACAAAGATTTTGAAATACATATTTGAAAACTCAATTTCAATTGTATACTTGCTTTAGGCGAGGAATTTCCTAATAGAACACAAGGTTGTATTTATGTACAATTTATCTTAAAAGAGCAGTGGATTGAAATTGAATGGTCCAGTTTATTGTTGGGAATTCCAATTGATAACTGTGTTGAAGCTTGTTTGGTATGTTTATTTAGACTTTTTCGACATGTTTGAATGCCGTTTTTAAATAAAAGTGATTTACCACTTTACTTGTTAGCAAAACCAAAAGGAAGGTTTAAAATTTTAAGTCGCTATAGTTAATTGCTAGTTGATAACATTTTAAGCCCTCAACAATAGGTTGATACAAATTTTGAGCCAATGTTTGTATAAAGTACAATTAGTTTGAAAACAAATATCTTAAATTGTTGTTAAGATATTCGAGTCAAAATCAATTTTTACCAACTTTTACTTTTTACCAGGTGTATTCTTCGATACATTAAATGATTCTGAAGGCAATATTATTTTCTATTTTAAAAAATATTTTTATTTTTACTTTTTTGTATTTAAAAAAAAATCGTGAGCTGAATTTTCGTTGAGCTTATACCAATTTTTATCACGTCATAATGAAAAATATAAAATTTAATTGATATCGCTAGCGTTGTTGGTTCGTAGGAGCACATTTTCAAATTTACTATCAATACTACAGGAGACGAATTAACTCAAAATCCTTTCAGCACATCTTGATATTATTATCTACAAAACAAGATTTATTTGAAGTCGACATCTCTTCTACTTCTTAAGATATTAAGGACGATAAAAGGTATTCCGCACGAACGCACACACAAACATTTTTCTAAAAACTTGGGATTAGGTTCTAGAAACCTTGGAACGTCGAGATATGTCAACATTTTTAATTCGACAAATCGGACTGATTACAATAACTTCCTATGGAAAGTTAAAAATATTAAAAACCATTTGCAACGTTACCTTATTACATATTTTTAAAAATTGTTTAAATATGAAAAACAACGTATTCATCTAAAAAAGATTAGTTTCATCTAAAAAATTAATCCGATACAAAATCATTTGTGGAATTACTTTTTTATAAGGAAAACCGTAATAACCATTTATGCAAAACATGTGTTAGACATAGAGCCTTATTATTTCAATTTGTAATGACAGGTAAGCCCATGAAAATCGGCTTTTAAGTTTTATAACTTCTAATCAAAAAAGATTTAAAAAATTAGACCTCCTAAGCCAGAAATTTACTGACAAGGAAAATAATCGTAAGAGGTCCCTAACCTGTTCCATATACAGTATTGTGCAAAACCTAAGCAACCATTTCGACTTTGCTTTTCAATATTGTTTTTCCCATGCTTTGGATAATAAAAGAATAACGCAATTTATGTGGAATTATAGTTTTATTTGTATGTATCGTGTTTTTATCTTTATATAAAAATAATAACATTATAAACATTTTCTAAAAATAAAATAACAAAAAATTCAACGATTTCGTGTGTGCAAAACATAAGCAACTTTTCAATACTTTGTATAGTTTCCCTTATTTCTTAGGACTTCAGCACATCTTCTCGGCATGGAAGCTATTAAATTAGAGATGACATCCCGTGGTATGTTTTTCCATTGTTCTTGTAAAGATTTAAAGAGCACCGCCTTGGATTGGAAGCGTTGCCCAGCGACTCGATTTTTAAGAATCCCAAAAAGATTTTCAATGGGATTCAAGTCTGGTGATTGTGCCGGCCAATCAAGAACTTGAATCCCATTGTCTTCAATCCACTTTTTAACCAGCTTCGATGTGTGTTTCGGGTCGTTTTCGTGTGGAAACACCCATTGAAGCGGCATATTCCAATCGGAATATGGTAACATCTGCGTTTCCAGAATACGTTCATATTCGAATTTGTCCATTATTCCTTCAATTTGATGGAAAGGACCTTGTCCATATCCTGAGAAACAGGTCCAAATCATCACACTGCCACCCCCATGTTTAACTGTGACATTGCAGTATCTTGGATTAAGCCGTTGACCCTTACCTCTTCGCACGTGACATATTCCATCTGACTGTATCAAATTAAACTTTGATACATCGCTGAAAAGTACCGTTTTCCATTTCTCAACGGACCATTGGTGATACTTTTTTGCAAAATCTAATCTAATTTTTTAAAATCTTTTTTAAAAACGGTACTTTTCAGCGATGTATCAAAGTTTAATTTGATACAGTCAGATGGAATATGTCACGTGCGAAGAGGTAAGGGTCAACGGCTTAATCCAAGATACTGCAATGTCACAGTTAAACATGGGGGTGGCAGTGTGATGATTTGGACCTGTTTCTCAGGATATGGACAAGGTCCTTTCCATCAAATTGAAGGAATAATGGACAAATTCGAATATGAACGTATTCTGGAAACGCAGATGTTACCATATTCCGATTGGAATATGCCGCTTCAATGGGTGTTTCAACACGAAAACGACCCGAAACACACATCGAAGCTGGTTAAAAAGTGGATTGAAGACAATGGGATTCAAGTTCTTGATTGGCCGGCACAATCACCAGACTTGAATCCCATTGAAAATCTTTTTGGGATTCTTAAAAATCGAGTCGCTGGGCAACGCTTCCAATCCAAGGCGGTGCTCTTTAAATCTTTACAAGAACAATGGAAAAACATACCACGGGATGTCATCTCTAATTTAATAGCTTCCATGCCGAGAAGATGTGCTGAAGTCCTAAGAAATAAGGGAAACTATACAAAGTATTGAAAAGTTGCTTATGTTTTGCACACACGAAATCGTTGAATTTTTTGTTATTTTATTTTTAGAAAATGTTTATAATGTTATTATTTTTATATAAAGATAAAAACACGATACATACAAATAAAACTATAATTCCACATAAATTGCGTTATTCTTTTATTATCCAAAGCATGGGAAAAACAATATTGAAAAGCAAAGTCGAAATGGTTGCTTAGGTTTTGCACAATACTGTACTTCTTATAAAAGTTTTAATTACAATTTAATAGTTCTTGCCTTTTTCTTAAAAAAAAAGTAATACCAAAGTTAAAAAATTGTCTCTTATGAGGTTTGAATAAAAATGCAAGAGCCTCTACTTACTAAACAAGACTTTAATTCTTAATAAAAAACCCACTCTTAAATTTGTTAACTGAAGCTTCTTTACTATTTAAGCGAGCTATGGTTGAAAAATGTCTTTATATTTCTACAACGGTTCACATCGTTAAGGTTGAGCTTCTTTTCATTTGGTCAACATTCCGAACTTCATTCCTGCAATAGCATCTATCTATTTTCTTAATGAGGTGTTTTCTTGAGTTTTTTGTTAGATAAGAATGTAAAGTACTTATTTTGGTAATTTATTAAGCATTTTCTTAAACTAAGTAGCAAACTAGTTTCATTGTGGAAAAAAAGAAGAACAAAACAAAAAGCTTTTAAATTATAATTAAATTTTTTTAATCTTAGAATTGACTGCAAGGTGACTTATGTCTTTTGAATGACCTTTTTTAATATAGGTGCGTTCTTTCACTTAAATAATAAAATATTTCACTGTCTTTTAGGAAAAAATAATTTCCACAAAATGACGTTTACTGTTTGCTCACGAGAATATGAGGTAAACATTATAAAGAAATACAAAGGTTGAATATACCATAAGTACAGACATACATACCTACCTACTAACTAGAAACAAAAAAAAATATTAGACTGATTGAATAAAGTATTTTTACTACTATACCATCACACATTGCGTGACTCAAAATTATCCCTGTCTAGGGTTACCAACTATCAAACTATTCAAATGTTAGGATGTAAATAATGAGACATGAAATAGATTTTTACAAGGAAAATAAGAACTGTGTATTAAATGGTTAAAAACCAGTTTAAGTTAATTCTTGGGGATTTGAATTTTGAAGTCACAAGTACTTTACACATTGTAAAGGGTTTTTCAATAAGGGCGGGTAGATGTTGAAATGGAATAAAACAAGCTGTGTGTGAGGTGTTAACAAAATTATTTTTTTATTTGAAAGGCTCATGTATGCCATTAAGTGTGGAATATGATATTATTCCAATGCCTGCCTCGGCTTCTTACGGTGGCACGGATCTGAATGGTCCAATTTTCAATGACTTTCGCATAGATCCGGCTGAATTTGATCGATGGCCTGTTTTATGTTCACCTCTAGGGCATCGGTCGATTGTGGTTTATTTGCATAGACCTGCTACTTCAAGAAACACCACAGGAAAAAGTCTAGCGGGGTCAAATCGCTTGACCTTGGTGGCCAAATTTAAATCACCCCTGCGAGAGATAATCTTACCCACAAATCGTTCATGCAAAATGTCAATCGTGGCGTTTGCTGTTTGGCACGTAGCGCCGCGCCATCCTGCTGAAACCACATGTCGTCTAGGTCCATATGGTTCAATTTGGGCCATAAAAAATTAGGTATCATCGTTATGTAGCGCTCGATGTTGACGGTGACCGACTCACTAACGTCGCTTTCAAGAAAGTACGGTCCAATTACGCCGCACCTGCCCAAAATCCACACCAAACGGTAACTTTTTGAGGATGCATTATCGGGTGTTGGCTGATTGTTTACTGAACCGGTAGTCTCATCATTTGAACGTGCTGTTCAATCGTGTAACTTGCCATGATGATTTGGCATAAACAACTGAATAATAAACAAAAGATTTGACAGATGTCACCAAAACAAAATGGCCTCCGCGGGGCGCCAAAATCTACCCGCGCAAATTGAAAAACCCTTTACATGAAAATTATAAGTATTAAATCTTGCTTGTTTTTTGCTGATACTACTTGATGTACGTAGTACTTTAAAATAAATTTGTAATTCTTGAAGTACTTCAATTTCTTCTTAATTTTTATTAAGCTTTTTTAGGTTTTGCGACTTTTCCAAATACAAAAGGAATTGCAAAGAAGTAACAGTACAATTCCTTTGTATGTATAAACAGAAATTAAAAGCACTTAAGATATTGAACTACTTAGTTAATTACTTAATTACTTAAGAAAAAATAATTTGTAAAAACAATTAATTTAAGTGTCAAACTCAAATGTCTAAGAAATCAGCGTTGCCATCAACACATTTTTAAATATGAAAAATCTTACTATTTTCGATTAAAGAAACACCTGATCTTCTTTTTTTGAAACAATATTTCAAAAGAAATATAAGAGGTTTGAAAGAAAACAAATAAAAAGAATTAATTTTAACCAAAAACAAGTCGTAAAGTTAAATACATTCAAAACTCCTTTTGGCAACCCTGGTTTCTTGCAAAAATCAACATGTGCAGATTAAACACCAAGCCCATCATCGCATTTGCTGCACGATCCATAATTTCTATTGAAAAAATCTTTTGAAGCTGAATTAGTCACTGTCTGTTGTCTTCGTCGTTATCCGTTGTCGGTCGGCTGACTTGACTAAGTCTGCGAATATTTTAACACCTGACCATTATTTGTGTAGATTATTTCAAATCTACCAGGCCCAAGCAGTAGTTAGCTCCGTTCAAGCATTCAACATTATTTTCCTTTGATTTGTTTATTTAAGAAATTTCTATTATAATGGTGTCTAGTGTCCGGAGTGTCGTCACATCGCAAATTTATTTAGTAAGTGTGTTTATAGAAAGTTTTTTGTGATTTTATTTTAATTTTAATTAACTCACAATGCTAATTAGCATCTTATTAAAAATAAAAAAATAAAAACAGGTCACTAGCTTTATTGCAAAGCAATAAATCCACTGAAAATAGAACGCAAACAAATTCAAGGCAGTAAGAATAAGTTTCTGACTTGGTGAAGAGTTATAGTTTCTTCTAATTAGATAAACTGATCCCTTCTTCCGGAAATTGCTTCAAAAAAATAAAAGAAGACAGACAAAAAAAGATGACCCAGGTCTTTTTCGTCAGAAACGAAAGGTGTTCATTGTTGAATGTTGATTCTTCTTAGGAATGAGCAACCATGTGCGATGATCTCAAGAAAATTATGACTTAATTTTTTCTTCAGAACTTTGAGTTATCAGTTTAGCATCGTTGGGTTCGTGTTGCCTTGGGGGTTTCATAGAATATATGTGTTTGGGTTCAAAGAAATGATTTTATTTAATTTCGTGTAATTTTTTTTTTAATTGTAATTCTATGTAATTATTTTATTTTTTTTTTGGTAGTAGCGTGTTGTTTTTAATTATGTACATTAGTTTAATCTTTAATTGTGTGTTTGTTTTAATTTGTGGGAGATAATTAAATTGACATTGAAATTTCATACGAAAGTTATATTTATAGTGTCGCTTCAATGGTACCGTTATTTTTATCTTACAAAATCTATTCATCAAAACGAACAAACCGTGTCCAAATTAGCAAACCTCCGTTTAAACTTAATATTTGTTCAAGCAAATAACCTTAAAAATACCAAATTTTGATCCAGTAACATCGTGTCAATGGATCAATGGAACTATAATATTTGAGATGAAGGTTTTAATAGTAGACAATTGTCTGAAACAAAAATTCAAAATTTCTGATTGATTTTTTGTATTCATTCAAAATTAAGATAGATAGATATATTTATTTCGTGATAATTTTCTATACAAAGCCTATGACCGCACGTCAATTAATATTAAATTAAATTTTAAAATTGAGTATAATCGTATGATACACCATTAACGATATCAGCCAAATAGCCACGGTTATGGTTATGGCATTATCTTGTTCTTTTCATGAAATGTTCGGTTATAAGTTCCCGAAAACTTCTTAACCCTTTTGACATAGAAAGCAATTTTATTAAAAACATCATAGAATCGCAACCTTGCAAAAATTATGGAGCATTTGTGTGTCTATGTACCCACATCTGCACTTCTTGTTAGAAAAAACCGTAACGGTTTAAATAAGCACTGCGACATATTTCACACAATAAAATATTGTACTTCATATTTTAAAGCTATTAAAACAAGAGGGAGTCAATAAAGAGTTAAGGGTTTTGTGTCGATTGTGCAACATTTGTTTATTTAAGTAACTAAGAACTTACGTTCAAAAAATATAACAGACTAGCGGCCCGTCCCGGCTTCGCATGGGTAGACATAAATAGGTACATATCATGTAGTTTTCTAATGAAAAAAGAATTATTAAAATCGGTCCAGTACTTTTTGAGTTTATTCGTTACATACAAAAATACAAATCTTTCCTCTTTATAATATTATATTATTATTATATAGTGTAGATATAAAATTAAAAATTATTAAATATTAATTAAGTAAGATTAATAATCGACTTTTAAATTAGTTTCTGGTCATAGATATATCCAAATTAGGATAAAACATATTAGATAAATTACAACTTGCAGTAATTGGTTCACACTGTCCATATAGAGTATGTTGGGAATTAATTGCTCTTAAGGAAATCGGTGGAATATACAGATGCAAGCAGTTAAGCAGACTCTTACATTCAGTGGTTGACGTCAAAATATCACGAATAAACATGGGACTATATGTTTTTCTTCTCACCTCAATAGTATGTGTTCCCAAAAATAGGCATTTTAAATTATAAGAATGATGGCAACCTTCTGCATTGTTTGTCGAAGGACAAATTTTAGAACTCTCTTCTTATTAAACTCAGTTGTAAAGCTCTAAACAACAAAATTATATTCAAGAACCGTACGCACAATAATGCAGTACAATGATTTTACTTTAGAGGAGTCCTTAAACTCTATTGAATTTCTTTTGATGAATCCGAGCAAAGAATTTGCTTTGGATACAGCTATCAATTTCGAATCAAATATAACACCAACGTCTTTTAAGCATTCAATAACTTGTAATGGAAATTTTCTCAATGACTAGTTTTTAAAAATAATTAACAAAGTTCTATTGTAGGCCATACAAGCACACTTGTCAACATTTAACAAAAAATCATATGACTTGCACCAATCTAAAACGAGTTTAGATCATTCTGAAGCAAAAGATCATTTAAATTAGAAATCCGAGAATAAAGCTTTGTATTATCTGCATACATAAGGCATTGAGAATTTTTAAGAACGTTCGAAAGATCATTAATAAAAAGTATGAATAATAAAGGACCTAAATTACTACCTTCTAGAACACCAGAAATTACTTTGATTTCGTTTAACAAAAAGTCACCAATATTTACATAATGTATTCGACCAAGTAAATATGAAGAAAAATAATTTAAGTAGTTGTCCATGGAAGCCATACACCTAAAGTTTCTTTAGAGAAATATATAAATTAAGACTTGGGGTCAAAATACTGATCATAATATTCTATTTAAATCACTGTATCTCAAAATACTGGGATGGAATCGGCTAAGGTGATAGTTGACTATCATTTTTTTGATAGTCAAATTGACTATCATTTTCTTTTCGTCTGTGTAAGATGATTCAACTCAATTCAATTCGATTGAACAATTTCAAATTGTCAAAATTCGTTGTTGCCTTGGTGAAATTTTAAATTGATTTTTATAAAATATCTAAATAAAAGTATCAAATTGGCTGATTTTGAATAAAATTCTTACTTTTCTTTCTTTTTTCGAATGTCGTAAGCTTTGTCGGTCACAGGAATGTGTTTTTTAAAGAAACAAAGTTAACTAAGAAAATTTTCCAGTTGTTTGTGTAAGCGTCTGGGTAGCTCTATTCAGAATAAACATATTTGTTTGAAATTTACTATCACATTTTTTTGTGATAGCTTTTTAGGTATTAATTTGACTATCAACTTACGTAGATCAAATTCGATCATTTTGATTGTCATTTATCAACAATCACCTTAGCCGATTCCACCCCTGTATTTCAAAATACTGTATGTACAAAATACTGTATGATCAAAATACTGCATCTCAAAGTTCTGTATTTCAAAATTCTGTATTTCAAAATGCTGTAAACAGGGCTAAAAAAGGGTTGGGGTCGAAAAACTGTATGGATCATAATACTATATTTAAAATACTGTATTTCAAAATACTGTATGTACAAAATACTGTATGATCAAAATACTGCATCTCAAAATTCTGTATTTCAAAATTCTGTATATCAAAATTCTGTATTTCAAAATGCTGTTAAAAAGGCTAAAAAATAAAAATCGTTTTGACAATGTAAAAAAGTGCACACTTTTTAAATTATCAAAACGATTTTTATTTTTTAGCCTTTTTAACAGCATTTTGAAATACAGAATTTTGAAAACAGAAAACTTTTTTTAAGAAAATATCATAATAATTAATTAATGTTCTAATGTACATACTTCCCTTGAACAATAACATTGTCAAAAAGTAAAAAGAAGAAGAATTTCGACCCAGCCCATCACAAATTACCTTTCGGTTGGTCTATTTCCTCAACCAAGCCTCCAAACAGATGCGGTTTTCACTATAATACAGAGCATCGACCCACCTGTCAATTGATGCTTAAATCTCAAAAACGATTTTTTTTTTTCAGTTTTTCGAAAAAATTGTGGGCCCCCTTGCCGAAAAAAGGAGTATTTTCAAAACTATTTCCCACCCAATCGACATACACATCAAAAGAAAGGTATTTTACTGTTCTACCCCGAACTGCAAACCAAAAGGTTCTGCGAGCTCTCGTTTCGGAAAAATTCGACAAAAATTAAAATTACAGAATTTCGATCCAGCCCATCTCAAATTATCTTTCGATTGGTCTATTTCCTCAACCAAGCCTTCAAACAAGATACGCTTTTCACTATAATACACAGCATCGACCCACCTATCAACTGCACCAGACTAATTGATCTGACAAAACTTCCAGTATTATACAGTATTATGAGATACAGTATTTTGAAAATACAGCATTTTGAGACACAGTATTTTAAATTTACAGTATTTACAGAATATTAACCATACAGTAACGAACAGTATCATACAGAATTTTGACCATACAGTATTTTAAAATACAGCATTTCGAACCGCTCCCGCTAAAAAATAAAAGTCATTTTGATAATGTAAAAAAGTGCGCACTTATCAAAAAGATTTTTATTTTTCAGTCTGTTAAAAGTATTTTAAAATACAGAATTTTTAAAACAGAATACTTTTTTTTAAGAAAACATCATAATAAATTTTCATTAGCATAATGTTCTTCCCTTGAACAATAACATATGTACCAATGATAATTTATAAATCTTTGAAATAATAAAAATATAAATTGTATCTTCTTCTTATTTCTTCTTATTAATTGTTTGTATCTCTCTCACATTTTTACATGAATTGTTCCTATCATAGTCAACGATTGCACCAAACTAATTGATCTGTCAAAACTTACAGTATTATACAGTATTATGAGATACAGTATTTTGACAATACAGCATTTTGAGATAGAGTATTTTAAATGTAAAGTATTTTGAAATACAGAATATTAACCATACAGTATTATAATGTAATGACCATACAGTATCGTACAGAATTTTAACCATACAGTATTTTAAAACACAGCATTTTACCCCGCTTCCGTAAATTAACCCTACTTAAGGCTTTTACAAAGTCTGTGTTAATCACACGAACTTGTTTCCGATTGTCCAAAGTATTAATGCAAACATTTGTGATCTACTATGTAGATTAGTTCTTGTGTTAACTGAACTTTTAAAACCTTAAACTTTATGCAGAATACGGTAATGTCATTTGTGCCTAATTCCAAATCATCATTTTAACACTTTCAATGGCTTGTTGAAAAGTGCATCGGTCTATTTTTAGATTATTAGGTTTAATCGCAGTTACATATGTATATTTGAAATGGATGACAATGATGATCCAACACTTTACTTGCTCCAGGTCTCTGTATTTGGGCCTCTCGATGGACCACTTTCTGACGTATCCATTGGTAGAACTGTTCAGTCGCCGTTGATGCTCTATCAAAACTATTAATATCATATTCAAGGAATGCAATAGTGTCAGGTGAGAGAGGACTGTGGACTTCGCCTGTGTCGGTACCTTCAGTAACTGGTTCAATACGAGGTTGTTTGGAGGAACTTGGCTTGTTGTCGGATCCGATATCGGCGGGTCTTTTATTACTTGGTCCAGGCTGATCTTCATCAATTTTGATCTTTCGCGTAAAATTGTGCACTGTTTGCTTTTTGAAAAGTGTTATATTAGTGAAACTGCTAATAGCTTCCATGTCAGCTGGTTTTATATCTCCCTTTGAATTCGCTAGTTCATATTTAAAATCATGAACATATGAAACAAAGTTTACTGAATTAACCATTTCTTTTTCATCAAATGAATCATTGCCAGCACCTTACCTTCAAAAGTACAAGGTGCCCAAATAGCTGACAATTCAAAATGAAACCTCTTGTTGGGAATCCCAATATCATGTCGTTCTAATACAGGTTAGTAGTACCAGTGGTATGATGGTTAGTGCGTTAGACTGTCATGGCAGAGGTCTTGGGTTCAATCCCTGCCTGTGACATCTAAAGTGTTAGTCACGGGCTCTTGCAGTAATTCTTGTTATGAAAAGTGCTTTCTCAAATTAGCCGTTCGGATTCGGCTTAATACTTTAGTTCCCCTTCATCCCTGACAACAGTACCTACTCGCACGTAGGAATGGTTGAGAGTTGAAAGTCACTAGACCCTAGTTCTCAACGGACATTTTACGCAACCTAACTTATTTATTTAATGGTGGTTAAACGAAAATGACTTCGAGTTCTGTTATTTGATTAAAAATCTTTTAATTTGTTTATATTTTAACTTAATTAAACCAACAATACATTCATTTTAATCAAACCATTCTGAACTTGTCACATCGCAAATACAATACTCGTAATAACAACAATTTTTCAGAATCAACAACATTTTCTGTTCATGTTTAGTACAATATATTTCTGCGATACAAAATAATAGCCTTGTTAAAAGTAATTTTATTTATTTTTCTTACATATTTGCTAACACACACTTTACCAACAACATCAAAATCTGAACTATTTCAAAAAAGTGAAATATCTTATTATATTTACTTCAATTGTCAACTTAAAAAAAATGTACGTATCTCGAATCCCTATATTAAATCATCTCAAAATAACATAATAGCATGATACTTGCTAAGCTGATCTGAGTTTTTTGTCTTAGTTTCTTTTTTAATCAAGTTTATTTTTTGAATTTTGAACTACCTTGCTTTGCCATCAGGAGACATAAAGATTTGATTCATCAAATGTATGAAATATAAATGAAAAAAAAAAGCCTTATTGCATTAAGCACATAATCCAATTTCTCAAAAAATCGCTTGCACTATAACCAAATCATCATCCTACATAATATGTATATTTCATATGCAATAAGCACAGACAAAAAGACATTGATCGAATTAACTTAATTGAATTTGATTGAGACAATTTGCACATAAACATAAATGTCATTTTTAGTACCCTTTTAACTGAATTTTCATGGTTATGATTTTTTTCTTTTGTCTTAATCTCATTCAAAAACTGAATGCTACTTAACAGTACGTACCAAAAGTTTTGAATATAAAGTATTAAAATGCTCTGAAAATTTCAAAAAACTAATATTAAGAAGCTTCAAATGCAAGTTTGATTGAATTTCATTTTAAAAACTCTTAAATTTTTCTCATATAATTTAATTCAAGTATCTACTCGTACCTTAAACAAAGGCTCATAAAACGACTTTGACGACGAAATAATAATTCAAAATTTGTTTTTTGTTTCTATTGATTATTCTGAGCTTGCCTTCATTATCATTACCTTGTTATTAGGATTTATACATAAAATATGTTTTCGTTTTTGCTTTTACAGATAGTTTTATTAGATTGACTTAATAGTTTAAGGCGTCACTGTTCTCTCATAAACACAGCAATTCGCACAACCATAAAGCTAAATAGTTTCGCTCTCTGAATACGCAATTACCATATTAGGTATCATTGTCATAATATCCCCATCAACGATAACATTCGGCTTGTAATTTGATTTAATCCCTCTTTGATCGCATTCAATTTTTTTTTATTCGATCTCATGCTCGAAAAATAGCTTCTACTGTTATATTTGTTGAAATAAGTGATTTTGATTTCAATTTTTACTCAGTTGATTTTTGCTTTAAAACATCATAATTTTGCTGAGAATCTCACATCGTAGTGAAAAATTATATTCCATTATTTCCACTACGAATGAATTCTTCGGCGAAATTTTGATAAACTTTTACAACTAATTGAGTAACTTTTATTTTATATGCACTACTTTGATGTTTATATTAATTGTGTGTTTTTTTTTTATTTTAGGCTGTGAAACAATTCATTGATCTCGTAAACCAGATTGGATCATGTTCAGTTCGGAAGAATGTATCACATACCACCGCAATAAAATTTTTATACGCTAGAAAATTTGATGTACCACGTGCTGTATCGCTATACGAGCAACATGAGCAAATCAGACTGAAGGAGTGCCTGTATAATATTGATCCGGATGTAGAACCATTAAGATCAGAATTGGAAACAGGAAAGTTTACAATTTTGGTTAGTGAGACAATTTTATTATTTCTCTTATTCAAATGTTAATAATTATTTATGTTTTTTTTTTTTTAGTCTGCAAGAGATTCAAGTGGAGCTGCAATTGCTTTATTTACTGCTAATAAACATAGTCCTTTATGTGTTACACATACAACAACTTTACAGGGAATCGTCTATCAATTAGATGTAGCGTTACAAAATACCGAAACGCAAAAAGCCGGATTAGTATTTATTTACGATATGAGTGGATCAAAGTATTCAAATTTTGATTATGATCTATCACAAAAGATTTTAACATTATTAAAGGTAAGTGTTTAGGATATAAGTTAGAATAAATAAGTTTTATCTTCTAAGTTATTTAGAAAAAGACTTAATTAAAACTACCAAATATTCTTTTATTGGATTCAAAAACAATTTCTGTCGATCGAAATATCCAAGCTTGCTTATGGAATTTTAAATTTCAATTTCACTTTTTGAGATCATACAAATTACACAGACAGGTTTTTATTAAACACAAAACAAAAGCTAGTAGTTGACTTTTTAAATTTTTAAATATTGAAACAAAGATAAAAAGAATATCAATCTATATTACACAAATATTTGATTGAGTAAATTTATAATTAAGAGAAATATATGTAGATGCTATACAAAGTTAGTTATCCTTAATATTTAACATGTCAATTTATAAACCAGGGTTGAAGATTATGTAAAGTTGTTTTTATTTATAAGTTTTTCTTAGACTTTTTCAAAATAAAAACTTTTTTAACTTTATTATCTGAAAATTATGAGGCTAAGACCTAGAGTCCAATAAATTTTAATTGAAATTTAATTTCTAACTTTATGTAATGAGTTATAAACTCTATTAAAAGTATACCTTAAGGTCAATAATTGCTAATTGCTTGCCATAACAAATTAGGCCTTTGGCTCGCATCCAAGTTAGAGTGTTAATTTCACAATGGATAAATGATTAAATGATACGATCTAGACCAATCATTGATATACATATGTAATTGAATTCGAAAAACGAGCTACATAAAAGAAAAAGAGAATAATGATAAAACAACATTTAAGAAAGTGTAGATAATATTTTTTGAAATCATATTTTGGCAACAGGCTAGACTCAGCAACTTAAGCACGAATATAAAACATTCGGTTTTTCTATATACGTCCATTTCTTGAAGAGTTTCATTTATATAAATGTGCTCGATAGTCGATATGTGCTTATTTTCAACTCCAGGATTCCCCATTGAGCCGTGAGGTTTTGTTTCACACTTTAACTATATGGCCTTCAAAGTAAATATACCAAAAAATACATTTTAATTGTCTTGTGAAAAATACAGCTTCTTTCTTTTCTGAAATTTTGTTTTTGAATACTAAACTTATTTCTTATCTGACATTGCAGTGAACTTACTTGCCTTCTCTTACATTTTTGTCTAGTTAAGTTTTAAAAGTAACACTGTCCAAAAAAGTTTTGTATGTGGTTCACAATTTATACTTTTAGGTACTATAATTTTGACGGCCTTACTTCGAATTCAACTTCAAAATCATTCTATTGCATCAGGTTTATGTTTTCTAAAGCCATTTTAATTCATTAGATATTATTCTTTTTCAATAAAATTCGTATTGATTTTTCAAATCTATAATCGCTTTCTTTAATATTCCGTTAAAAAATGTTCAGTATCTTATTTCCTTTTCAAAAAATCCTCGTTAAAAGTTTTGCTTCTCCTGGTCCACATAATCCTCAAAGAAATAAAAGTATTTTCGTTATAAACAAATTCTTACAAGTTTTTTAAATAATTTAAAAATATTATTTAAATTATGATGTGAAAGATTATTTTTGAATTTGAGTATATAGCCAAACTCGGAGGCATACAATTCAACATGAAGACCTTGAAGCCATCTCATAACTTATGAGAACTTTCAAAAACTAACTAAGATACCAAAATGATTTGTACTGTGCAAAATCATTGTCAATTTTCTGTTAAGAACTATTTTGTGTTTAATCCTAGGCTTAAAAAATCCGTATTATATTTTTTGACATATTTAAAGAGGTTTCCTTTGTAAAAGTATTGTTTGTTTTATATGGCAAAAAAAGCTTAATTCTGCTGACCAGAAAAATTAATAGGTTAATGCTTTGAAAGTTTTAATGTCAGTATTTTTACTGGCCCTTAAATTTTGGTAACTCATTTCTAGCCTACGACGACGGTTTCGCTAAAATATTTTTTTTAAAACCCTTCTGTTTCTAATATGTTTTCAAAGCCTTGTGAAATCATAACAACAAGTATAAATGACGTAACACTAAGTTCTATTAAATGAATGTATTTTTATCGTTCCGCTTATTATCATCTTCATAAGGTTCATCTCACCATTAAGTCATGTAACAATCTAAATTTTTGCAATCTTAACAAAAAATAGAAATGTATCAACTAATTTTGTATGTTATTTTAGATATTATATATCCAAATGAGGTTAGTATGCAAACTATTTAGAGTCTTATTTAATTTACCTAATTTATACAGTTCATTGGTTCAATGTTTAACTGAGTCATAGAAATTGATTTACAAAATTTATTTATTCTTTTTTTCGCTACCCTATGTTATTTGAAAGGATTAAAATAATAATACAACAACAAAATAAATGTATTGATTGGTCTTGAGTTATTTATGGGCTTTGGATTACCTACTACATATATTTTTTTTATTTTCGATAGAAGCTTAAAATTAGCATAGCATAATACGAACATTATTCATCGTTCAAAGTGATTGAACTTAATTAATTTTTCGTCCAAAATAGAAACTTTCACTGAATTAATTTTAAATACGATAGATTAGGTGTTGATTAAAGTTTTGATTCATTTAAACAAAAAGAAGAAGATTATAGTCCTAATATTTTACCTAATAAAATTTCTTTTATTTTGTATCTAGTGTATCAAGGAACTCATAGTTTATCTCAATCATTTAATTATTTAAATTGCCTATAATTTTTCAAACAAAATAGCAACTCATAAGTCGATCGTTGACATTATGGTAGATATAATATGAAACAAAAGAGCTAATTTATTTATCCGTTTTTTTTTTTTTTTTTAACAAGTTACGTGTCACATTAAGAATATAATTATGTACTTTTAAACGGATTCAAAATAAATGGTTGTAGAAAGTGATTAATTGGTTATAATGACGATTTATGTAGACTTATGAAATAGGCGTGAATTAAGTTTATATATGTAATCCAAAAATCACTTAATCGATACATTTACTATAAACATAACAGATAACAGAAGTGCAAATTTAAGCTTATCGATTAAACACGTGCTTACACAATTTTACAACGACATATGTACATACATACAATAACTATAGTTGACAGATTTATTGATTAATTAAAAAGGAAAGGGAAATACCACTTAAGTATTATTTTTGTTATCAGTTAATGTAGGTGATTTAGCTGTTACTTTATGGTAGAAAATAGATAACATACCTAGTGCGAGGAATAAGCTTTAGAGTTATGTTATGTAGTGACATATGTAGTTTTGCTTGTAAATAAAGATAAGTATAGTATTATTATAGGAACTTTGTTCCAATATATTGTTTATAAATGTGTTGTATGTACATTTCATTTGCTTTAGGCAAATAAAATTAATAGACTAATTTATTGGTTGAAATTTATGAATGATCTGAAAACTTGAAGATATTTTGTATAGATTTAGAGATATATATCTTTAAATCTTAAAAGTATCTTATCTTGTGCTTTTTGTGTTATTAATATTTTCCATTGATATTTTGATATCAAAAAATTGTATAAAACTAGTAGACCATTTTTGACAATTATATAATTAAATAATATGAGCTTTAAAATTCGACAATTTATTCCTCAATATAATTTGTTAAATTTTTTCAACCAAGATTAATCCCTACAGTTAAGTATAATGTATGCTTATAACGGTTGATTTTTTAAGAGCTTGAGAACTTTTTTTAAAAAAAAAACGCATAAAATTTGCAAAATCTCATCGATTCTTTATTTGAAACGTTAGATTGGTCCATGACATTTACTTTTGTTGACCGCGGCTGCGTCTTAGGTGGTCCATTCGGAAAGTCCAATTTTGGGTAACTTTTTCGAGCATTTCGGCCGGAATAGCCCGAATTTCTTCGGAAATGTTGTCTTCCAAAGCTGGAATAGTTGCTGGCTTATTTGTGTAGACTTTAGACTTGACGTAGCCCCACAAAAAATAGTCTAAAGGCGTCAAATCGCATGATCTTGGTGGCCAACTTACCGGTCCATTCCTTGAGATGAATTGTTCTCCGAATTTTTCCCTCAAAATGGCCATAGAATCGCGAGCTGTGTGGCATGTAGCGCCATCTTGTTGAAACCACATGTCAACCAAGTTCAGTTCTTCCATTTTTGGCAACAAAAAGTTTGTTAGCATTGAACGATAGCGATCGCCATTCACCGTAACGTTGCGTCCAACAGCATCTTTGAAAAAATACGGTCCAATGATTCCACCAGCGTACAAACCACACCAAACAGTGCATTTTTCGGGATGCATGGGCAGTTCTTGAACGGCTTCTGGTTGCTCTTCACTCCAAATGCGGCAATTTTGCTTATTTACGTAGCCATTCAACCAGAAATGAGCCTCATCGCTGAACAAAATTTGTCGATAAAAAAGCGGATTTTCTGCCAACTTTTCTACACTGATTTTGGTAATAAAATTCAATGATTTGCAAGCGTTGCTCGTTAGTAAGTCTATTCATGATGAAATGTCAAAGCATACTGAGCATCTTTCTCTTTGACACCATGTCTGAAATCCCGCGTGATCTGTCAAATACTAATGCATGAAAATCCTAACCTCAAAAAAATCACCCATTATTTTTCAAGTTAATATAACAATCTCGTAAAGATTTTTACTGACCTTACGATAAGTATTGTAACTAAAGACGATGTTTTGGACTAGTAAACATCAATGGATGTTAATTAGGTATTGATGCACTGCGACCTTGAGATTTATTGAGCTTAAATAATTGGCTGGAGCAGAATGCGAATTCTACGGTACGCTCTCTTAATTAAGTTCCTTTGAGAAAATTAAGTAATTGGGGAGCTTTAAGAAAGGACAGTTTCTTTTCTTTTATAAGGTACTGTCCCAGATATCTTAGGTAAATGATGGCACATATTTACTCAATATATGTATGATCTGGTATCTCCTCTGCTCATCACAAAACCTACTCAGGGTTCTCTTCATTTGTCGAACAAGTCCTTCGCTTCTTACACAAATTAGTCTTCTAAAGAACAAGAAAAGCGTTTCTTGAAATTACAGTAACAATTTTCTCCAAACATAATATTTAAAATTTGTATATCATTAGTTAAAGTAGAAAAATAACCGATTAAAAAATAAGTGTCTAAAAAAATGATTTTTGTGTACATATTTGGAATTCCGTGTATTGCAGAAATTAAGTTCACTTTTGTATGCTTTTATTTATATTATTATTATTAATGTTTTCTTAAAACGGCTTTTTAAAAAATTATGTTGAATATTATGGATAAATAAATTAACTTAAATCATTTGAGTGAAGAAAGTATATGGCTTCTATTTATAATCAATCGTTTTTAGATATAAACTTATTGTTACAATATTGTTGATCAAAATTTACTTTCATTTTTTTTTGCGTCAGGTAAAAAGGTCTTAGTTCAAAAAATTGCATTTTAGATTTGGTGTAACAGCCTTTTTTGTCTCTTTCGTTTAATACTAAAAACTTATGCTTAATATCGTATTAATTTAATCTTTAGACAATAAGACAAACAAATCATATTTGTTTTGATATTAACGTCTTAAGTTCATTAAGTCTGGGTTTCTGACTGAAGCCCTTTTTGCCTAACGTCAAAGATTTAAGTTTTAATGTAAGATAAATAATACATATTTTTTTAAAGCAAATAATTTTCCTTTAAAAAAATACTTTTATTATTTATAGAGAACAACGTTGTTCAAGTGCCTGTCTCGTCTGGCTTCGCAGTAGCGCATTCTGTCACTCCAATCTTCCAAAAGATCTTGTTAAAGGTTTCAAGCTACAGTTCACGAGCTTACTTATTGCTTCAGCTATATTAACCTTAAGTGCTTAAATCGTTTCCTGATTGTTAGAATAACATCGGCCTTCCACGGTTCCCACAATCAAATCTAAAGCGGCTCATTGGCATCGCCAAGATGGCTGATAACAGCAATTTGAGAAATTTGGTGCGCAAAAGATCGACTTGTTGTTGTTGTTTGGCAAAGTTTACCATAACTTCATGAACCAGAGATCTTCCAAAATTCTTAGCGCCACTTCACAATATGCATCAAGTTTTCACCCTCATTGGATGCATTCGATTTTCGACAGGTTTTAAGAGTCCTAGAGGTAGCAATTTTGTTTGGTAACGTAGCCGCGGGGATGAAAATGAGCCTTGTCAGAAAAGATTTATTTATACTTTTCTAAAATCGTAGTCGAATTGCAGTTTTACTAAAAATGCACCGGTCGTGTACCTGAGTCAATTGGACCTTGTAAGCGATTAATATGAGATTTGGTCGTGAAAAGTTGGACTACTGACTTATACACAATTATAAAGATGGGGGCCATGAATGTTCTCCGCCAGCTTATCGGTCTAACAAACTTTTTGCACAAGCTTTTGTCCAAAAGGCCTAGAGGGTGCTTCATTTTGGCCAAAATTTCTTTTTAAGAAAGCACTGTACTCAATATAGAAATTAGCTTTCAATATTTCTTAACGTTGTTCAAGTGTAGAACGACTCATTTCGTTCCCTAGAGGTATGATACTGACTTTTTATTAAGACTTTAAGAGGGTAAGAACTATCAGTGTCAACGACAATGACAAAATCTAATAAATATCTATTCCGAAACTTTCAACTAATATTTCTTGTTTTGTTTCCGTTCCTATAAAAGTCTTTCTCAAAACCATTCATCCGACTTATTTATACTCTTTAATTTTTATGGTAATACTACCTAATTACGAGACACAGAATTTCTACTTAGCTATCACTTAGCAACATGTTTTGCATTTGGCAAAAAGTTATTATCGAAGCAAGTATTGGCTTTGTGCTTTTTTAAAAAATTTCTTTTATGCTCTGATTGAGTGAACTGAACAAAGCAGCACCGACAACAGCAGCGCGCTGCGTGGCAACAACCTCCACGACGACGACGAGCATATGTGTTACATGTTCTCTATACTTTATGATGTGTTATTCTAATTCCGATTCTAATTCAGCGATACGCCGAGAGCAGCGGCGGCGGTGTGCACCACTGCAATTTTAGGTGCGCTTTATGGTGGGCTGATAAATCTAACTCACATCGCTAGCTAGCATATATAGATTGAACATTATCATGTCGTCGTCGTCATTGTCGATTGCGGAAATAACGGAGAGGTGGAGGTCGGTTGGTCCGTAAAAATAAATAATCATGGCATCAGTTGATGTGTACTCAGTTTTAAATGCAGATTCGGTTCAATGATAACTAGGTTCTGTTTTTTTATTATTATTATTTACATATGTATGTATGTTTGTTTTCTTAAACCGTGCGTCGATACTTGTCCTGATCCTATTTTTTTCTGTAATAAACCAGTGATGGCAAACTTTTTTAAAAAAGACTGCCTTATAACATAATGTACTAGATGATGTAGCCTCCTAGAGAAAAAAAATCATTATCACTGAAGGTTAAATTTTACTTTCGACGAAAAGGAACTATGTATTTTGACAAGTATTGTATTCGTAAAAAACAAAACGAACTCAAGACTTTAATAAAACATGAATTTCCCATGGTCGAAAAAAAGTACGTCTGGAAATTCCATTAGTCTTTCTCTCTTTCATCGCCCCTACAGCCTAAACCATTGGATTGAGTTGAAACTAGGAAATATAGTGTTAAAGCAGAATCGCTTAAGGCGTTTTTAAGTTTTTTGAAGACCGTATTTTCTTAAAAATTAATAGATTTTTATGAAATTTTCTTAATTTAGCGCCTATCCAAAAAGATAGAAATGTTAAATTGTTATTGATTAATTTTATGATCAAAAAAATCTTTCTTTTTTTTTAAATGCCATATCTCAAAAACGGGTGAAAAAATGTATATATTTTGTATTTTTATAAAAATTAATTTAAAAAAAGAATAACGATTTTTGTTAATAACTTATTAACTAAAGTGTTTTGAAAAATAAAATGGCATTTAGATTTAGGTTACTGCGTAGGACTGTCATGCCAGCTATAGATCTTGGGTTTAATACCTGCCTGTTTAGTTAGGTTAAAGTGGCTGTCCGTGATGGAGTAGGACACACTTAGGCCAGTTTAATGGCCCGTTGTGATAGCACATATATCTTGAGGCTTTCTTCTAAGCTCAATGAAACCAGTTTGAGTCCCTTACGAAACGTGAGAGGCTGATTATGCTTATATGATTAAGATCGTTATAGAAGAATTTTCCTAGGTAATTCTTGCGTTTTTGAACTAGTGCAGGGCATGTACAGAGAAGGTGAAAAATTGTTTCCTCCTCTTCCTCATCCCTACAGCTTATGACACCGATTATCGAGCTTATATGCAATCTGCTTAGAGATAGGAAGCACCTTGAGCGCTTTAAATCTAGAGTAGAGCAGATTTTTTTGTGACCTGACACGTGGTGAGGTGTTGTTATTCCATCTGATTTAAGACGCTTTGAAGTTTGCCTTCTTCTTAGCAATAGTTATATGTAGCTATAGGTATACCAGCATTAGCCAAACGTGGTAGAATAGGTTGTACTGTACCATTTCTGGCGAGTTCATCTGCCTTACAATTTCCTGGAATGTCTCTTTGGCCCGGCACCCAGCCTGTGCCCTCTAACGTTTTTTTTCCACGGGTATGGCCTCTTGTGAGGAATTGACAGGTCCTTAAAGAGTAATTTTTGTTATGTAGGTCCCCTCCATCCCTCACAACATTACTCGCACACAGGAATGGTTGAGAGTTGTAAGTCACAAGCCCTTAGTTCTCAACGGACTTTAACTTAGTTGCAGGTTAAACTTATTTTGGAGGTATATTTTTAAAGGCGGTTTTTAAAAAAAAAGGAAGTTGTATAAGAGATATCAATGAGGTCCTATCTTTATTTGAGAGATGGTTAGTGCGTTGGACTGTCATGCGAGAGGTCTTGGGTTCCCTGCAATTACTCGCACACAAGAATGGTTGAGAGTTGTAAGTCACTAGGCCCTGGTTCTCTACGGACTGTTGCGCCACCTAATTTATTTATTTATCAATGATGTAATGTGTGAAATATAACACCATTCAAATGGTCACCGCAGCTTCGTTAGGTCCAATTCAGGTCACAAGAATTTGGTATAACCATCGGCAAAGTTCTTCATGTTGTGGTCTGCAACAGTCCAAGTCCTTGTGAGCCACGCGGAATTGGCTGCCTCGGATTCTGCTGCACACTTTACGAACAACGGAGATGTTTTCGGCAGTTCTTGCGTTTCGTTGGCTGATTGTTCACTGAGCCGGTGGGCTAGAATTTGGCTACCAACATTGAATAGTCGACCTAGAAGGACGGCCATATGCCCCATAAAAGGGCGAACACCCATTTTGATTATAAAGTTTTATCATTTGCACGCGTTGCCAGACACAACAAAAGAAGATATTTTGACAGAAAGAAACAATATGGCCACTACGAGCTGTCAAAATCAACCCGTCCCAATTGAAAAAGTCCTTATTTTAAAACAGACACTTTGGATACAAGAGCACTTTAGTGCAACAAAGTCATAAATTTTTCCTGTTGTTCACAATTTTTAGAGAGACTTTTAACAATTTCAATGCGTTGTCGTAGCCATTATCATTCATTTCTTGTAATGCCATAGTTCTTACTTGTCAAATGTCAGAAGATGACAGATTCTAAAGTGACAGCTGTCCAGTGTCCATATAGTGGGCTATTCAAAATTAAAGTACTATTTTTGAAAAAAAAAAATAAGAAAAACCTCTTAAATAACTACTTTTTTTTAAGTCACATAACATTCTCCAGTCTTCTCACCTTAAGAAAACAAAAAAATTACAACAAAATTGAAATATAAATAGTACAGTTTATTTTTTTCTTAAACATTACTAAATTGAGCAGAATCACACGGAAAGTTAAGGGATAAATGTCATGATTCAGATTTGATCATAGAACAATTTTTTAATTTTAAACTTTTAAAAATGTAGGTACATACAAATCACAAAATCGTTATGCTAAATACACAGTTTGATAGTTTTATTCACTTTTTCTTTTTAATTATATAATTTGATACAAAATTGTTTTTTAAGCACCATTCATACATCGGAAACTTTTTAATGGATTCTTTCTGCACACTACAAGTTTTTTTAGAAAGTTCAAGTTATTAAATCAAGAAATTGAGATTATTTGAATGAAACATCAACAACTTGACTTCTAGTATTAACATTTTGGGCTTTTTGTATGGTGGTAATTTTAAAGATCTAAGCAAAGATGAAGAGTATCATATTAACACCCCTGCTAAAGCTCGTTTTGATAAACTCAACTCTCAGTTTCAAGTTTTTATTTTAATAATTTTTTTTTTAAAGAGAAACATAAGAAGTAAAGAAATATAAGCACAAAACAATTATTATGCTCTGCCTCTTTTAGCACGTGCTTAAGCAGCTGCTGTTTTATGTTTTGTGTGTTGTGTGGCGCGTGTTTTTAAGTGCCACTGCGAACGGTGCGGCGCGAAGTGGTGGTGTCTTGTATCTAATACAAATCCGCGTGTTGCACGTAGAAAATCAAAATTCATGATGTCTATGAGCACGATTGTCAAATTAGTAATCGGAATCACGCCGCCGCCGCAGCCGCCGGTAAATATCTATGAAAGGTACCTACCTACCTTTTTTTTCTTTATTTCTTCATCTACCTGTAATAGGTAGATTTAACGAAGACACAGCCACAGACACAGTCAGTGAAGCAAGAAAATTGAACAAACATAAGTACCTTACCAACTTACCTGCCTTGTAAACGGGAGTAACGGATTTAATGTGGTTCTATGACCGTCCAATGAGCGGAACATAATTTTTTTTCTTGTGTTTTTCATATTTTTTATTTCAAGAGCGAATTGAATTCACATTTAAAAAAAAAAGAAATGATTGATGTTGGACATTTTGTATGCAAATGAATGTTCAAAAATGAGGAACTTAATAGTATTTAAAGACAATCGCTAAAGTATTGAAGTTAAAAAATAATTTCGTTTCAATTATGAAATTTTAAATCTTCTAGCATCTTCAGGAAATTAAACTGAGTTATGTATTAGTAAAGGGTGTCCCAAAATGAACACAACATTTGGATTAAATAGGAAAGACTGTTTTTATCTTTTTATTGTAATTATTTTTATTGAATCATAAAGTAAATACGATAGGATAATTTATAAAATAATAACACATCGGACAAATGGCTTCCACGCCTTTGCATACACTTAAGAACTAGTTTGTCGAAATTTTCGATGACCAATCTGCATAAATTTGGTTGAATTGGTTGTGAACTTGGTAATGTATACCTGTCATTTTAAATAACCCCATAAAAAGAATCTATTTAACACGATCCTGGGGACCCATTTTGATCATCGAAACGATAAGCACCACGACCTGAAAATGCAATAATTGAAGTAGCAAGTGGCACCGTCTTTTTGAAACCACATATTGGCCACATTAATTTATCCAATTTCAGCAAAAAGAACTATTTTATCATGTCACCAGTAACAGTCTCTGGTTGAAAAGCCTCATTTACAAAAAAGAAAACTATGGTCCGATTATGCCTCCATCCCAAAATTCACACCAACACTTACACGTTGTGGATTCATTTGTTTTTCGGTTCTCAGAACTCCGAAAGCGACAATTTTGGCGATTAACAAACCCATCAAGCTGAAAATGTATGACATTTTTGAAATGCGGACGCCAATTTCATTATTTTTGAAACATTGTTCAATAATGGAGACACCCTGTTCTGTCATGTAACGCTTTATTTTTGCTAACCCCAAACTGTCAGCTGTCGATTTGTTTTTTTTTTTTTTGTTTAAAGGGTTGTCAACACTTTCCTGCATAAATGGCTGCATAAATGACTACAAATTTGAATCTTTTGTTAATTTTGGGACACCCTTTATATTAGAAGTTAATAGACGATGGCATTTTGGGTGAAAGTTGAAACGTATGTGTGTGTGTAGGTCTATTTACTTTTCTTTATCCAACACTTGACTTTACTCTTTATAAATCACTTTAATCAACATGGCTTATGTTAATTATTATATGAGTAAGTGTCAAAAACGAAAATCGAAACTAGAAGAAAAAATGAAGAGAGGTACTCAGGCGTATAAATACTTTTTTCAGTTTATAATTAAGTCTTTAAGAAACTTTCCCTAATATTGTAATGTTGAAATTTATTTTAGGTAGTTGGGTGTGCTGATGTATTCAAAATTTAGTTTTGTTAACATGTACAAGAAAAGTGTAAGGTAGCCAAGATTACACAAGTGTTATGTGGCCAAATCTATTTGGCAACCAAAATATAGACTTGGATTCCATATATTTCGGGTCCTTGAAACTACCATCAATTCTTGTTTGTTTCGGGATCCAATATTCTAGTTTTTAATATGAATTTGAATTTATTTAACAAATGATAAATTCAATGGCGATAGCTAAAAACCCAGTGACAATATCGTGATAGGTGTTAAAACATGGATCTACTGCGATATGAGTCTGAAACTCAACAGCATTTGACTTAATGAGTTTTTTAAAGAAGAGTTTTTCAACAAAAGATATTCTTGCTAGAAGTATGTACTTTCAAGCAGATAATCACCTGTTTCTTTCAATTTGGAATGCTATGCAAGTATGTATGTATTTGATGGAAGTATTCTATTTCATGAAAACGAAAAAAACCAAACACCTAAAAGAACTGAGTTTTTTAAGACTCAAAACATTGAATTGATACAATACATCCTCATCATCTAACGACTTTTTTTGTTCAAATTAATTTTGTTGGTCATGGGTTTTTCACACCAGAAGAAACTACATTTATTTTTAAGAGGTCTCTTTTGACGAAAAATTGTTACAGAAATTTGAAAACTCATGGAAAAATGTATTGTTGGTTTTGTGGTTTCGGAGAATTTATTGGAAAACAATGAAACCATTTTAAATGTAATAATAAAGACTTGACAACTTGTCCAATCGGAGAATGTACGTCGCTTCAAATGGTCCATCGGCTTTAACTCTTGAGGCAGTTTGATGTTATATGGGTGTAAACCAAAGTCCTCACACAAAATGCGCCATAATGTGTCGGAACCATGGAATTGACTGTTTTTGATTGTTTGCTTCGAATGCCCGAATGGAAGCGATATTTTTGACACTTCGACCAATCCGTTGTCTCACTGATACGACAACATTACACACCGAATGTGTAGACTCCAATTCGTGCATTAAACTTGTGACTGCCTGTCTCCTAGGCCAAAAACTAAGACCGAAAATTGGAGATACAGATAACACTCTTAAAGTTGCGGTTTTTATTATTTGCAGACGTTGCTTGTTCGTGTACTTTACCAAGATACAAATGTTGAGTTAACTAAATAAATTGACACTGACTGTTCGAAGTTTAATGAAAGGGGGCGTTCACAAATTAAATTCAAAGTTTTCAAGCTTCTATTAAAAAAACCGATATAAAGAGCAACCCCTGTGGGCCAAACTGTTTCAATGTTATATTCCTATTCTTAGAGCGTATGATTGTCAATAATTTGTACCGTTCTACCAAAAGTAGTTAAATGATATTGATTGTCTCTTTTCAAGCATCGACGTCAATTTTCTGGTACCTATAATAACTACTGATTTTTTGAGAGCTATCATTGGATGCATTGAATCAAATACTGCAGTTTTGCTTGTTCAAGTATCCATTCAACCAGAGATGAGCTCTGTCGCTGAGCACAATTTCTTTAAAAAAAAAAATGGATGTTCGTTTAACTTTTCCAGAGCCCATTCACCAAAAATTCGGCGTTGTGCTAGGTCGTTCGGCTTTAATTCTTCCACAAGAATTTTAAAAGACTTTAGACCTAAATTCTTCAGCAAAATTGTCCACGTATTATTATTAGTAACAGAGGTCGTATCGCTAATTCACAGGTTATCACTAATACTGGCCGATACAGCTGCGATATTGTCCTCAATTCTCACTCTCTTTAAATGTGTTGGTAGTTTAATGTCTAACAATATAAATTTGGAGCAAAATTTAGTTTCAATATTCCAAATAGCCGCCTCAGCAGATCTATTAAACTTACCATAAAATGGAAGAAGTGCGCGATGAACTTTCTTAACAGAGCACGTTAAATTATAGATCAAACTAAAGATCTTTGACAATGACACAAAAGTACCAGTATTGGCAATAAGAATATGAATGGCAAATAAGAAACAAATCACCTATTAAAATTTTATTTTTTGAAGAACTGAGCGATTCAGCCCAATCATGAATTCCATCGTAATCGGAAACTATTACCGAATACGTTCGTAGTAGAAAATCTCATGCAATTTTGTATTACGAACGGATTTCATGGTAGAGTTTTCCGATATTCGTAAAAATTTCAGATTACGGTGGAATTCGCCTGATTAACTAAAGGGTGATTTTTTAAAAACTAAAGGAAAGTTTTTTCAAAAAAAAAAAAACACAACATTCAGAAAAATGCATGACATCTTTATTTAAATCGATAGTACGGTCCATATAGTTTAATGTTTAAAAATTATTTCATGCAAATGTTGACCTTGACTGCGCCTCATATGGTCCATCCGCTTAGTCCAATGTTGGCATACTCTTTCCAACATTTCGGCCGGTATCTCACGAATAAAGGCTTTAATGTTGTCTTCCAATGCGTCAATTGAAGCGGGCTTGTTTGTATAGACATGAGCTTTAACATAGCCCCACAAAAAATAGTCTAAAGGCGTTAAATCGCACGAACTAAGCGGCCAATTGACCGGTCGCGAGCGTGAAATAAAATGTTCACCGAACTCGCCTCTCAATAAGTCCATTGTTGCGCGTGCTGTGTGGCATGTGGCACCGTATTGTTGAAACCACATGTCATGCAAGTCAAGCTCTTGCATTTTGGGTAAATAAAGTTGGATATCATCTCACGGTAGCGCTCACCATTCACAGTAACGCTACGATTCGCATCATCTTTGAAGAAGTACGGTCTAATGATGCCACCAGCCCATAAACAGCACCAAACTGCGACTTTTTGTGGATGCATTGGTAGCTCTTGCAATGCTTCTGGCTGATATTCACTCCAAAATCAACAATTCTGCTTATTTACGTACCCATTGAGACAAAAATGAGCTTCATCGCTGAACACAATTTTTCGGTAAAAAAAGTAGATCTTCGGCCAACTTTCCCATTCACCAAAAATTTTACGTTGCAGTAGGTCGTTCGGCTTCAATTCTTGCACCAGCTGTATTTTGAAAGGCATCACACCTAAATCCTTCAGCAAAATTTTCCACGTTGTTAAGTAACAGAGGCCTAATTGCTGCGAACGGCGACGAATCGATAATTGATGGTCATCATTAACGTTGGCCGATACAGCTGCGATATTTTCTTCAGTTCGCGCTCTACGTAAGCGTGTTGATATTTTATTGTCCAACAATGTAAATTTGGTGCGAAATTTAGTCACAATAGCCCGAATAGCAGTTTCAGTGGGTCGATTAAACTGACTATAAAATGGAAGAAGTGCGCGATGAACTTTCTTAACAGAGCACGTTAAATTATAGATCAAACTAAAGATCTTTAACAATGCCACAAAAGTACCAGTATTGGCAATAAGAACATAAATGGCAAATAAGAACCAAATCACCTATTAAAATTTTATTTTTTGAAGAACTGAGCGATTCAGCCCAATCATGAATTCCATCGTAATCGGAGACTATTACCGAATTGAATGGAGATATATGTAGCTATTTCGTGCTTTGCCACTTTTGCACTCATCAGTCTTAGAAGTCGTGTGCACTACGCACTCCACTACTTTAGACCACTGACGTCACAGGTCAAGATGTGGTAATTGTTTATCAAATGCATTTGAAGCATCAACATTTTTATAAGCTCCTTTAAGTATGCTGTTTTGTTCCGCCTCCATTTTACTCCATACCTTATTTCGATAGACTTACAATTCGTAGTACGTATCAAAGGGGGAGAGGTTGGAAGATCGGTAACGAACCAGATTATTTGGTTATTATTGTTGTTTTTTTTTATTGTACTATTCGTACTAGAATGTCAGCTTGTTAGACTTGACCATTCTTTATTCCGTCAATTTCATTGAATGTTTGAACAACAACAACAACTTAAAGGTGCTACCACTCATTGTTTTTGGCAGGAGATATAGCTATTTCGTGCTTTGCCACTTTTGCTCTCATCAGTCACCTTTTTTGTGGTGCTGAGCTTTAATCCAATTTTATTTGAAAAACTTTTTACACACACCATAGGATTCGAACCCACGCATATCAGATTTGCTCAGTCTTAGAAGTCGTGTGCACTACGCACTCCACTACTACCGAATACGTTCGTAGTAGAAAATCTCATGTTATTTTGCATTATGAACGGATTTCATTGTAGAGTTTTCCGATATTCGTAAAAATTTCCGATTACGGTGGAATATAGGAAAGTTTTTCAAAAAAAAAAAAAAACACATAACATTCAGAAAAATGCATTACATATTTATTTGAATCGATAGTACGGTCCATATAATTTAATGTTTGAAAATTATTTCATGCAAATGTTGACCTTGACTGCGCCTTTAATGGTCCGTCCGCTTAGTCCAATTTTGGCATACTCTTTCCAACATTTCGGCCGGTATCTCACGAATAAATGCTTCAATGTTGTCTTCCAATGCGTCAATTGAAGCGTGCTTGCCTGTATAGACATGAGCTTTAACATAGCCCCACAATAAAATGTTCACCGAACTCGCCTCTCAATAAGTCCATTGTTGCGCGTGCTGTTTGGCATGTGGCACCGTCCTGTTGAAACCACATGTCATGCAAGTCAAGCTCTTGCATTTTGGGCAAAAAAAAAGTTGGATATCATCTCACGGTAGCGCTCACCATTCAGAGTTACGTTACGATTCGCATCATCTTTGAAGAAGTACGGTCCAATGATGCCACCAGCCCATAAACAGCACCAAACTGTGACTTTTTGTGGATGCATTGCTAGCTCTTGCAATGCTTCTGGCTGATATTCACTCCAAAATCGACAATTCTGCTTATTTACGTACCCATTGAGACAAAAATGAGCTTCGTCGCTGAACACAATTTTTCGGTAAAAAAAGTGGATCTTCGGCCAACTTTCCAAGAGCCCATTCACCAAAAATTTTACGTTGCAGTAGGTCGTTCGGCTTCAATTCTTGCACCAGCTGTATTTTGAAAGGCATCACACCGAAATCCTTCAGCAAAATTTTACACGTTGTTAAGTAACAGAGGCCTTATTACTGCGAACGGCGACGAATCGATAATTGATGGTCATCATTAACACTGGCCGATACAGCTGCGATATTTTCTTCAGTTCTCACTCTACGTAAGCGTGTTGGTATTTTTTTGTCCAAGTCCAACAATGTAAATTTGGTGCGAAATTTAGTCACAATAGCCCGAATAGCCGCTTCAGTGGGTCGATTAAACTGACTATAAAATGGAAGAAGCGCGCGATGAACGATGATGAAGAGCACGCATTTTGATAATGAAATTCAATAATTTGAGAGCGTTGTTCGTTTGAAAGACGATTCATGGTAAAATTATAAACCAAACTGAAGATGTTTGAAAGTAAAACAAAACGCGAAACGTGCGTCAGCTGTTTAAACCAGTGTTGCCAAAAAGATAATAGCTAAAAACTCACCCTTTATAAACAAAATGTTTCGTATCTCAAAACTAGAGCACAATCTATTTTCTCTAAATGTCTACCTTTTAAAGTATATAGAAGCCATCATTCATCTTCATGATGATGAGTAGGAAGTCAGGTAAATGTTTGTTTTCTGTATAATTGTTTTCTCCAAAGCTATGTAACTAATTTTATAGAAATACAAAATGGGCCATCTCCTTCATAACTACGCCTCTGTGTCCACTATGTCTTTATCTACCTATATACAACTTATTTATACTTCATACATCAAAAACAACTATATTCATCGACAAATAAAGAATAACCAACAATAACACCCACGTCAACCAAATCTAGAAGAAAGGAAGCTATAATATACGACAAATAAAAATAATAGTAATAAAACCAGGGGAAACGCTTTACTAACTTTTTAATTATTATCAATCTTTTATTTTCGTTCGTTCGTTCGTTTTTCGCTTGTTCTATTGTAAAAAGACAACAGGTAGGTATGCGTCATCGTCGTCGTCGTCGTATTCATAACCATCGACAGTCATTCAGTGAATTCCATAATAGACGTGCTTACAACAGGCTATAAGTATAAGAGTATGCTTAGGCTTACTGCCTGCTGTCGCCGCGCCGCGCCGCCGGCCGCCTTACTTCCTAGCCTAGCCTAACCTAACTATATCCATCCAACCAACTGTCTATCATCTATCCCCAGAGCTCAGAGCTCGAGCGTGTCGTAGACAAATTTTCTATTTCAAAAAAAAAAAGAAAAAAAAAGTCAACTATATGCTGCACAAAAGTAGAAGCAGCAGTAGCAATAGCTTTGTAGTAGAAGTCCCCATCACGACGAGCATAAGCAAGACTACACGAAGAACGAAAGCGGTAGACAAAACGAATCGCAAAACCTTACGAAAGACGGTCTTTGAAGAATAATTGTTTATTTTTTAAATTAATAATGAAAACGCTTTCAAGGCGCAAACTCGCTGTCAATATTTCCGCAAATCGATTTCAATTCCGATTCTAAATTCCTCTCGCTTGTCTCGCTCGCTTACTCGCTCGCTGGGAAAAGCGAGAACCAAACAACTACCTAATTCTACTCTCGTTCCGTTTTTGTTGTTTCAATGCAATTTTGTGTATAATTGTTGTTGTTGGTATTTTCGCTTTTATGTCACTTCTACTTAGTTTAAATATAACTTACCCTATTCGCCGCTGCCGCTGCTGTGCCGCCGCCGCCGCCGTGTAAAAGTTTTTGTTATTATTTTATTTTAGTTAGTACATTATCTCAGATCCCTATAGACGACGAACGATCGACGACTTATTTTTCTGACGTTAATTCGTCGTTATTCTGACGTTTTTCTGTGTTTTGTGTGTTCAATATTCAATTCAATTCAATTCCTCCCCCGTATTTTGTGTGTGATTCAACTGTGGCGTATGTTGAATTTAAAATACTCCTTATAACGACATAATCTACGGCATAGTGTATTTACATATATTCGAAAAAAGTTGAGAGTGGAATTAAAATAATATAATTTGTTTAAATAAAAACAAACCTTGAAATTGTTGTTTTGTTTTGTTTTTCTTTGATTTTTTATTTCTACGCAAATACTTATTTATTTTTCATTAATAATTTCGTATTCAAAAAGTTCGGTTGAAGAGAAGTAAAATACGGTTGGGTCTTTAAATATAGTGAGAGGTCTTAATAATATTGATGAAATACCGATGTGTTTTGGAATTGAAATTAAAATTATATGATAAAAGTCCTTGTGCATGTGATGAAAGGATAAATAAAATTCAAAGGATTATTTGTCGAAGTCATGTACATCGACAGTTAAACGGGTCCGTACTTACATATACTGATAGTTTGTTGTTATTGTCAACAGGTTTAATTTTATCGAAGTGAAAATTGTAACTTTTCTGAAAAAATTCAATTGAATTTATTGTTTAACAAAGTGTTATACTTTCTAGGCTTTGCTTAAGCCGTTTTTTTTTGTTTTAAAAGTTGTTTGTTGTTCTGTTAAGTGAATAAAAAGTAGTAGAATATTTCATCTTGAATTGCAGTTTGTGGATATTCCAAATACGGTAATTACTAAAAATAAAACTTTATGCATCTACAAATTGTGAATACGTAAATGGCCTTATAAGACGTCACATAGAATTAGAATTAAAACTTGTAATTGAAATTTTGAAACAAGGAAAATAAAAATCAAAGCAATTATTTGTATATCAAATTAAAGGTGGAATATTTGAATAGCAGTGTAGTACCCGTGGCGTGATGGTTGGTGCGATGGACTTAAATGTCAGATGTCTTGGGTTCAATCCCAACCTGTGCCATCAAAAGTTTTTTTCACGGTTACTGCCTCTTGCGAGGAATTGACAAATTCTCCAAGAGTAATTCTTGTCATGAAAAGTGCTTTCTCAAATTATCCGTTCGGATTCGACTTAAAACTGTTGGTCCCGTCCATACCTGACAACATTACTCGCACGCAAAAATGTTAAAGAGTTGCAAGTCACTAGGTCTAAGTTCTTAATAGACTTTTACGTCAACTAATTTATTTATTTAATTGAATAGTTATTTATGTCAGCAAAAATGCATTTTTAAATTTAGAATTCTTGAACTTTAATGAAAAACAAAAGAAAGGAATATTTTTTAAGAAAATTTGCCCCTGACTCGTAGTTGAATGCACTTCTGCCGGTGCGACGGTGTGGAATGGCTGGCACGATATTTCAGCTTCAGAGCTTTGAAACAGCAAACAAATTTTTAGAACGTTGATTTAGTCTAGACACAAGCTTTTTTGAATATTCGAAAATTTCACAAAATGGCAGCGATTTGAAAAAAAATTGCATTTTTTGACCGTGTTTTTCAATCTAAAAAAGACTGTACAAAATTTAAAAAAAGCTTGTGTCTAGACCTAACAAGATGTTTTGTGAATAAGTAACGCTTTACAGATTTAGAATATCTTCTATAGTTTCGTCAAAATCCAACAGCCAACAGTTTTGAAAAACACTACTTTTGGGAAAACGCGTTTGAAGATAAATGTTACAATTTTACATGATTAGCAGAACTTAAATTTCAATCAGCTATTCCAGGACCATACAGCTCTTCTTCCTCATCATTTTGGCGTTAAAGATCACACACGCGTACACAATGGTACACAGTAACAAAACACCAATACATAGACCGATTCCTCTCGTCATTCGGAATAATAGCCGTCCGCGACACCTGCCTCTGATCGACGTAAATAGACAGGGCGGGCCTTGTTTGAGGCTCGATATCTCGTAAACCAGCATGGTTTCGATCAAATCCTTTACAGAGCATGTTTTTAGTTATGTCTACATTAGAAATATGCAAAAAAAAGACTGCATCCAAATGACTTACTGACTTTCAAAATTGACTTGCCTTTAAAATTGACTTTTTAAAGACTTTATAAAGTCAAAGAGACTGGAATCATTGAATTTTAGTCAATTGACTTTTAAACTGACTTCAAGTCAGAGTCATGAAAATGACTTTTAACTTTTATGTAAAAAGTCAAATCAAGAGTTTTAACTTTTTGTTAAAAATTTTAGGTAATTGACTTTGACTTTACTGACTTCAGTCCGTAAAAGACTTTTCTTTTTACAACTAGAATCTCAAAAATGTTTTGCCAAAAAATTATGACCGCTAAACAAAACTTTTGGTACTCAGTTTTCGAATGTTTGTATTAAATGTATCACTCATGATTTTCTATTGTTTAAAACTTCAAACGTGCTTATCTCAATACTGCCTTAAAATTTTGGAATATATCTTTGAAGGAACATTTTCCATCGAAGAAATTAGGATTTTTTTTTACATTGCATAGTTCATTTTTTATTAACAATTAAGTGACGACTTTGTACATTTTTCACTTTAAAAGTGCGCCAAATATATTCTGCCAGTTTTATGCATTTGCCAATATGAATCAAAAGATACAAAAAATTATTATCTTCTTCTTAGAAATATTCGTGCGCAATTTTTTAATTGAAATTTGTTACATTTGTTTAATTTTTTGAATGACTTCCTCAATACAATAATTTTTAATTGACATCGATGAAGCCATTATTGAGAAAACTGAAAATTCAAAACAACTACTCGCTGACGATTAAAATGAACTTGGTTATTTAATGTAATTTTATAGACCTACTTTCTAAATGGCATATTTTAAAATAACATTTTGTTTTTTTAAAAACATTGTTTTTATCTTATCATTAGGTTAAAAGTTTATGATAACTCTCCTACTGTTTTTAGTCTTTCATATTGCATTGATTGTTGCTGGTTATATTTGCGCATTAAATAAATATTTTATTTTATTATTTTGCATTCTCCGATTTGCATTCTAATTTGTTTACCAGACATTCAATATAAACAAATGTATCAACTATGTAACTAAAAATAATACAATTAAAATCACATAAAATTGGTAATTTTTAAAACATAAGCAATATTGAAATCGCAAAACAATAAAAAAAATATAATAACAATAAATCTGCTCTTTTTCAATATACATTTTAAGGAGCAATTGCATTTATAATATTATAAAATGTTATTATTTTTTACCTAAGCAAAGCTTTAAATTTTAAATTTCACGATATGCATCCATGTGTTAAACACATTTTCTAAAAACGACAATAATACTATTAGCTTTTTAATGTTTCTAAGGATATGACTCTCAGATAAATATGGAATTATTTTAGACTAGCGGCCCGTCCCGGCTTCGCACGGGTAGACATAAATAGGTACAGATATTTAAGTTATAAGCATGCTAATTAAAACGACAATGAATCACTAAATTAGAAAAAATTTTTTTGTCCTATCATTAACACTCTTCACAGCGTATGCGATGAAAGACATTTTATGGCTAATTTTTTGTACACCTTCGGTTGGTTTTAATAGGAATTTCAAAAGATTTCTGTAGTAATCTAGTACTAAATATAGCCTATGTTACTAAGTGATAATGTAGCTTTCTAATGAAAAAAGAATTATTAAAATCGGTCCTGTACTTTTTAAGTTTATTCGTTACATACACAAATACAAATCTTTCCTCTTTATAATATTAGTTTAGAAAACAAATAAATTGGGTGGCGCAACAGTCCGTTGAGAACTAGGGCCTAGTGACTTACAACTCTCAAACATTCATGTGTGCGAGTACTGTTGTCAGGAATGGAGGGGACCTACAGTTTTAAGCCGAATCCGAACGGCCGATTTGAGAAAGCACTTTTTCATGACAAGAATTACTCTTGGAGAATTTGTCAATTCCTCGCAAGAGGCACTACCCGTGAAACAAACTTTAGATGGCATAGGCAGGGATCGAACCCAAGACCTCTGGCATGACAGTCCAACGCACTAACCATCATATTAGTATAGAAAACAAATTAAAAACGAATGTTAATCTTTTTTTGATTCTCTTATGTAATTGATTTCAAAAATGTGTTTTTTGTTGAAAAACTTATTTTAAAAGGATGTTTCAAATTTTATAGAGAGTGTATTATTTTACAAATTATTTGAATCAAAGCTCTGAATATTAGAAATTCCATGATTATTCAAATGAAATACATCTTTCCTACGATAAAAAAAAAGCACAGAGCAACGTCTAACGGGTCAGCTAGTATGACAAACAAACAAGGGGTAGACTTTGAAAGTGAATTTCTCAATTTGAAACAAAAAAAAAGTTGAAATATTAATTTTCACTTTTTGAAAAAAAAGTGTTATAAAAATAGGGTTTTCCAGACATTTGAGGATGGAGAGAATTTTCAGCATTATTTTTCGATTTTGGATTATTTCAGCAGTAAATTTTTACAATTTCAATGACTTGTTAAAGCGAGGATTGTTAAATTTGTATTGACAGCTTCCAAAACAGACAATAGCTCCAATAGCGGGTTATTCAATATGGAATTGGAAAACCGTTTAATTAATTAAAAATACTAGACTTAAATGGTTACACAACAGAAAACGTAATTTGATACTAGTTGCCATAAAAGGTCGTATAGAGAATTACATTAGTAGGATTTGAATACTACAAAACAAACTTCATTGTGCTTCCACAAGGATGGAATTTTTCAACCGATCATTAGATTCCTTTATTTGTGGAACTTATTCTTGGTTCGTTCATTGAAAATCTTTTCTATCGTCACAGAGATTTAAACCTTGACCAAGTAGACCAATAAAATAGGTGGTGTTGGTTCGTTGAGAACTAGGGCTTATAATTCTCAACCATTCCTTTGTGCAGAAATTTCCGGAAAAGAGAGAACCTATAGTTTTTATGCTGAATCCGAATTTAAGATAGCACTTTTCATGACAAGAATTACTCTTCGAAGATTTGTCAATTCTTCGCAAGAGGCAGTACCCGTGAAGAAAACTTTAGGTGTCACAGGCAGGGATTGATTCCAAGACCTCTAGCATGCCAGTCCTACGCACTAACCTTCACGCCACAAGTAGATACATACATATGCCTTATGATAAACAAGGAAATGATTTTTCAATAGATGTTTCAGAAATCAAACCTCTTGTTTAAAGAGAGAAATAAACATTTAACAATGATTTTTCAACATTTAAATTCTTGCACATTCATGCTAGGGACAATATTTTTTGAAAATCACGACTCAATTTAAATTACACAAAATGTCGCCTGACTTAAAATATGAAATTCATCCTTCAACTGAACAAAAAAAACAATATCCTCTTCTCTTAGTTAGATGTTTTCAATACCCTGTTATGTTTCTAATTTCCAAAAGGCCTTCTGATCTTCCACTTAGTCATAAATCAGAGACATTTTTAATATTGAGGAAATATAATGAATCAGCTAAAATATATTTATCATAAATATACTTAAAAATTAACTTTCGATTTAATTCCTTAGAAAAGTCACATGGTAAAACCACAAAAAAGTGCTAATTTAATTAAAAACTAAAAATTGGGTCGAATGCCTATTTATTTATAAACAAAAAAAAACTAAGAATATGACTGCGAATGTTTTGAGTTTAGATAATTAAATTTATTTCATGTTCGTCAGAATGAGATGATTAATGGGAAAAATGATGCAAATTCTTTAACTATTTTCTTATTACATATTTTTTAAACCGATTTTTAAAAATATTTTAAGCTTTACAAAGCTTTTTGAAGTAGATTCTTCAAAGTGTATCCAATATCCGAACCATATTTTTAGTACGAAGGATTAGAAAGATTTCCTTATTCGTATTTTTTTATTTGTTTCATTTGCAAGGAACTTTTTGAAATTGAAACAGTGAAATATCCTGCAAAAATTCTTATGCATCCTTGACTCGACTTAAAAGAAACTTAAAGTGGGTGGAAAGTATATTTCCACTCCGCCGAAACACAGAGAGAGAGTGAATATTAACTCTCAGAGTTAAGTATAAATGCGCATTTATTTCAACCACCTTTGTATATAAAATATATCCTATTGCTGTTGTCTCTTTTCGGTACATCTTCAGTGACAAAAGTATAGTCGTCATCATATCGTCTCTAAAAACTAAAACAACAAAACAAAAAAACCAACCCTTAACATCAAAAACGCATTTTTCCACAACATTCCATATAGTTCCGATTCAGTTTTGAGAATATTCATCCCCTTTCAAAAATCATACCTTTTACTCTCAAAAAAAAAAAAAAAAAAAATAGGGTTGATGTTGTGTTTCTTTCGTTTCGTATGTCGTTAAAATAATTTTGTATTCCATCGAAAACTTGTCTTTTATTTAATGTTTCATCGCCGCTCACGGTGTACACTGTACTTGCATAAGGTTTTTTAAAAGAAAAAGTGGTGTTTCTTTTTTTCTTGTGTGTTGATTGTGCTTGATCTGTGAATTTCCCATACTGTGTCTAAATATACCAACAAAATTAGTGTTTCTCAAAAATCGTGTGAATCACTTTGAAAATATTCATTGAAAAATTGCCAAAAAATTATCTTCAAAAAAAAAAAAAGAACTCACATCAAGTTAAACGAAAACGAAAAAGAAGGATTCCTTAGAAGTGAATTCAAATAAAATGAATAAATTATTATCTGCTACTCCTCCCCAAAAAAATCAACATCGCATCATCATCCACGTCTCATCCTAAAATCAGCGCACATATAATTTATAAAAATCCGTCCGTGCTAATTCAAAAAAAAAAAAAAAGAAGGTGAAAACTTTATTTTTTGATTTTCTACTACACATTCCCTCCTTCATCGTCTACTTACTAAAAATACTTAAATATTGTTTTTCTTTTTTTTTTTTGAAAGCTACATATTTACTTAAATTTATTAAGTGCTGCCCTATTTATGTTTAAGCGTTCCTAAGCATGTTCTTCGCTCAATATTCTATTCTATTTCTTCAAACAACACAAAATTGATTGAATTCAAAAGTGCGAACATAAATTGTTATAATTTTATTCAAAAAAAAATAGCAGAAAAATCGAATTTTATTAACAAAAAAGAAAAAAAAAAAGAAGAAGAACAAGGAGGAGGAAATAAGGTAAGCTTTATTATAACGATATACAAGTTGAAAGAAATGAAAAGAAGAAAACATAAAAACCAGACTATAATAATCCGACTACCCACACACAAGCGCGCACACACCTTATAAGAGATATGAGTTTCGTTCCCCTTTTTGTCGAAACACCCACCCACCCTCTTTATAGTTGGAATGGAAGTTTACAAATTTGAATTGCTATTCATCGTTTTGGTATCGCCGCCGCCGCTTTGCCCGCTCTGTTGGTACAAAAAGTTGTTTTAAACAACCGCTAACCAAATTTGGGTTTTTGAAATTTAAATCGGAAATGTGATGTCTTCTTCTTTTTGATATGAAAGAATAAATAAAAATTATAATTATTTATTTCAATTTTCGAATTTAGATGATACAACTTTTTTGTATTTTCTTCAAACCCTCTTTGCACTTGAAAAACACGTTAATACAAAGATAGAAGAAGTACAAATAAATATTCTTTGGATTTTTCTTTTGTTATTAAAAAAAGAAGAAGACTTCATGAACAACGACGCACGGCGTAAACAATATAGCAAATAAAAATAATCAAAGAAAAGATACAGTATCTATAGACGAAGAAAATGCTTTGCTGTTGCGCATATTTTCCCACCACCACCACCACCACCCGAAGGTAGTTGATGATGGTGATGTTGAAAAAGGGGGTTGTAGACAACTTAAAGCATTGCAAAAAATAAATATGAACTTTGTTTATGTTTTATTTTATATTGTTTCTTTTTTTTTTGTAAAAGAATTTACGTTTCCATTAACTCGTTTCGGCACTCTCTTGAATCTACATATACTTTCGATTAGAAAAGAAAACATTCAAAATATTTTCCATTTTCGAAGAAGAAGAAGAAAAGCGACATCTAGTTGATTATATGTTAAATAAAAATCAACATAGATAGATAGATAGGTATGACATATGGGGGGTACAAAAAGTTGAATGTCACGTTCTACATTCGCTTTGCTTTTAATGAAATGTTTCTTTTTATTTTTTTGTTTCCTAATTGTTCATTCAACTGTGATGATATTTGTTCTCTCCTTATTTCGCTCTCGCACCTGTGCAAATTAGAAATGGCAGATTTTATTTTTCAAAATCAGTCTTTTATTGTTGTTGGAGATATAGATAAAGATACAAATGCATATCTTTTTGTTTTGTTAAGTATCTTTTTCTTTTTACTGTTGATTTATTTCTCTAATTAAACAAAAGGATCAGATCAGAAGTCCTGCTCATCTGCAATTTATGTGACAATTGGTGTTGTCTCTATCTGTATCCATAGAGTTGCTGTTTTTCTTGTTTTTGTTTTTTTTGTTTGCAAAAAATACAAAATCTCTCTTTCACTTCTGATAGAATATCTTTTTGTCGTTTACTGGGGTATGTATGGTGTTTTAGAAAATCTCCATTATACCCAAGTATTAAGTCTTTTTTTATAATTATTTTTTGTCATTGTTTTGTACGTCATTCGGATTACTTTTTTTGTTTTGTTAATTTAGAGAGGAATTTTAATATTCGCAATATTTAAATGTTCAGTTAAGTATAACTATGTACCTAGTATATGTAGTGTATATTTGTTTCTATCATTTTATTGTAGAACGTGAGGCGCATCGTTTGAAATAAAAAAAAATAAAAAAAAACTTTGTGTAATTTCTATATCAACAAACTTTATGCATATTGCATATGCATTGGAATGCAATTATTTTGTTTTTTTTTTATATTAAACAATACAATAAAAATAAGAATTAAAAATTGTGTAATATACAATTCTTGAGAATTAATACACGTTTAGTGAGAAAAATATGTGTGATTGATTATTTTAATTGCTGGAAGAGGTATTAATCATTAATCTTGAAACACTATTGTGTGTATAGATAATATTTTAAATTATGTGACTATTGTAATTATCCCACGCTTCAATGTTAACAAAAAAAAACGTATTGTACAATTGTGTCACATGTATTTGATTGTGTATTTTAAATCGGCTAATTAAGTGAAAATTTGTTTAAACGCAAAAAAATAATTAAGTAAAATAAATGAATCAATGTTTTAGATTTTTTTATAGTTATGATAGAAAATTAAATTTTAAAATTAACTGCGACATTTTAAAAGTAAGTTTTACATATGAAATACGAACATATAAGAATTTTAGAGCAAGTTTTGAATTTACAAAAAAGTGAGGACCAAATTTATGTCAGAATTAACATTGACAATTCTGCATATGGATATGAGTATGTAATCCAATTTTGTTGCAACTTAAAATTGGTTATCACTGTCACAGTGTTACTATCGTAGCAAAAGTGTTAAGCATTTTCTTATTTAAGTAATTTTTTGCCATGTTTTTAAAGAGAAACACAGTTATTTTTACAGAGAGTTAGAACCTATTAATTCGGGACTCGGGTACAACATTCTCTGTAATATTACAACAATGTCGAGATGAACTATCATTAACCTCCAGATCCCTTTTATTTGAGTTCCATGTTATTGTGGAATTGAGGGAATTGAACAGGCTGACAAATTAGCCCGGCAAGGATCGGCTCTTTATGGCTTATTTGCGAAAGGTTAAAAATTCCTTTTGGTGCTATATTAATTTCATCCCAATTCTTCGCAGAATTTCAAAATTTAAGATCCCATTTTAAAGAACTTTTATGCAGACCCAGATACGATATGGCCAGGAACACTACAATATGAAGCAGGCACTTGCCTATATTAAAAAATGCATCAAAGTTAGGCATTCCGAACAATGCTTACTTCCGTACTTGCGATTATCAACAGGATTCATTTCGTTTTGCAAATATCCTGCTTTGGATAGTAAGAGAATGTTTTTTTTTCGGAATACAGGGTCACTAAGAAAGTGAGTACAAATTTCGTGCTTTTACAACTTGTTTTTTTTTGACCCTGTATTAGAATTTTCTCAAGTACAATTATGTTCCACAATTTTAAAGCAAATAAATTAAGTACAATCTGAGCCCACCACTGTGTTTGTAGATTTAATGGTTTTCAGAATTTAGTTGTTTAAAAATTATTTAAAATACGTTTCAAGAAAATAAATAAGAATAAAAATAAGAAACTACTTATCTACACTTCTGCACTAATATTATAAAGAGGAAAGATTTGTATTTTTGTATGTAACGAATAAACTCAAAAAGTACTGGACCGATTTTAATAATTCTTTTCTCATTAGAAAGCTACCTTATCTGTACCTATTTATGTCTACCCGTGCGAAGCCAGGACGGGCCGCTAGTACTTAATAAAATAAAAAAAATAGACTATTTGTTATGATGTATCCCATAACTCCCATAACCATAATAAATAAAGTCCAACGTTCAGCTTGGCTATGTATAAGCGGATCGCTTCGCACGACCCCATCTGCGGTACTGGACACCCTACTCTACCTAATACCTCTTGATATATTTAGCAAACAAATAGCTGCAAGCTCTGCTATAGCCTCGAAGCTTCGTCGCAGTGGATTTATAACAACATTGGCCACTCCGTAATTCTTAAGTATTTAGAATCAATTCCAAAGCGCACAGACTACACCATCCCCCAACTGCAATTCGACTGAAACTTCCAGAATTCTATACCTTCCAGATCTTTCTGGGAGACAAAAGAAGGGGTTGGTGGAGGTGTGTACTCTGAACGACTGAAATTAAGTCTCTCATTCCACCTTCCCAATCATTGTAGCGTGTTCCAGGCGGAACTTTTGGCGATTAAAGAAGTCTTGTCCTGGCTTAAAGAAAACGTGATATCAACATCTGATATCCGTATTTTCTCAGATAGTCAGGCCGCTTAGTCCATAACTGTCGATCATCTGGCACAACAGTTTAATATTCACCTTTGCTGCGTATTCTCAAATGACTTGCAGAAGCGCAAGAATTACCTAGGAGAATTTTTCTATCGGGTGATTTTTTAAGAGCTTGAGAACTTTAAAAAAAAAAAAAAACGCATAAAATTTGCAAAATCTCATCGATTCTTTATTTGAAACGTTAGATTGGTCCATGACATTTACTTTTTGAAGATAATTTCATTTAAATGTTGACCGCGGCTGCGTCTTAGGTGGTCCATTCGGAAAGTCCAATTTTGGGTAACTTTTTCGAGCATTTCGGCCGGAATAGCCCGAATTTCTTCGGAAATGTTGTCTTCCAACGCTGGAATAGTTGCTGGCTTATTTGTGTAGACTTTAGACTTGACGTAGCCCCACAAAAAATAGTCTAAAGGCGTCAAATCGCATGATCTTGGTGGCCAACTTACCGGTCCATTCCTTGAGATGAATTGTTCTCCGAAGTTTTCCTCAAAATGGCCATAGAATCGCGAGCTGTGTGGCATGTAGCGCCATCTTGTTGAAACCACATGTCAACCAAGTTCAGTTCTTCCATTTTTGGCAACAAAAAGTTTGTTAGCATTGAACGATAGCGATCGCCATTCACCGTAACGTTGCGTCCAACAGCATCTTTGAAAAAATACGGTCCAATGATTCCACCAGCGTACAAACCACACCAAACAGTGCATTTTTCGGGATGCATGGGCAGTTCTTGAACGGCTTCTGGTTGCTCTTCACTCCAAATGCGGCAATTTTGCTTATTTACGTAGCCATTCAACCAGAAATGACCCTCATCGCTGAACAAAATTTGTCGATAAAAAATTTGTCGATAAAAAAAAACCGAACACTGATTTTGGTAATAAAATTCAATGATTTGCAAGCGTTGCTCGTGAGTAAGTCTATTCATGATGAAATGTCAAAGCATACTGAGCATCTTTCTCTTTGACACCATGTCTGAAATCCCGCGTGATCTGTCAAATACTAATGCATGAAAATCCTAACCTCAAAAAAATCACCCATTATAACGATCTTAACGATCTAAATCATATTAGCATAATCAGCCTCTCACGATTCTTAAGGAACTCAAACTGGTTTCATTGAGCTTAGAAGAAAGCTTCAAGATTCATGTGGTATCACAACGGGCCATTAAACTGGCCTAAGTGTGTCCTACTCCATCACGGACAGCCACTTTAACCTAACCTAACCATCCCATAACTCTGGAGTGAGTAGATAAGGCTAAAAGAAGGAAACAATGTTAGTGGATGGGGGGTCTATACCCCCTTGGTTTGGCGGGAGGGCCAATTTTTTTAGAAAAGTGAGTTGACATACAAAAGAAAACATTCGAAAACATAACAACGGCAAGACCTAATTATTGTGATGTAACTTTTTTGAAAACGAGAAACCCATTCTTTCAGTTACTTTAAGAAAATTGCTTTTGTCCAAAGTCACAAAAAAAAAAATGTAAGCCAAGAAAATAGAAAAATTATTTTAAAAAAATCAAAATTTGTTGAGTACTATTTTTTGTTCGTCATCCATGCCCTTGTCAATTATTGATTAAAGTCAAATCTAAAATCGCTTTTAAGGTTTTCAGAAAATTGAAAACAATGAAATCAACTATACAATTTTTTTGTCGGTAGTCTTGTCTCCTGATGGAAAGAGCCGTTTCCTTAAATCCGGTACATCTAATTTTTGCTTATGACATTAGTCTTTTAAATAATCCAGGTTTTTGGCCACGAGGTCTAAAGGAAACATGGCAAAAAATCCAGAAAACAGCAAAAAATCGTTTGTATATTCCAGGTATTGCCGATTGCAATTGATTGATGGTGATTTATAAAAACAATCGCTGATTAATTTTTGTTGTCTTTCCTTTGGAAAGTTATATAGAAAGTAAGATTAAATTTTGTATTTACATATCATATCAATGATTCGATAATATCATTTTAACACAAAAGCTGTCTTATTTGATTTTGATTTTTATTGTAGCTAAAAATATTACATTATTTCTTTATCTTAAATATATATAGCACAATTTCCATCCCTGACAAGAGTTCTCGCACACAGGAATGGTTGAGAGTTGTAAGTCACTAGGCCCTTGTTCTCAACGGACTGTTGCGCCAACCAATTTATTAATTTTTTAATTTACAGAGATTGATATATGGTCTACCTTACTACTGCCAAGATTAAATAAGTTTTTAACAAAATTGAAAGATAAAGTTTTGATTGAAGAAAAAACTGAATAAAACTAAGTGCGTATACGCCCAGTTTTCCTTTTTAAATTTTAATTTTAGAAGGAAAATAATTAAATCATTATTAGTTATGCCTTTTAAAATACTAAAAGAGGTTGAATTCACCTCGACATTTTAATTCGTGGTACTGTATAATTCACGGTACAACAAAATAGGAGCTTGGATGATATTTGACATTTTATTTGATGTAAAGTAACTATCAAAAAACATTCGTATATTTCGTATTTAAAAATTTGAGATAAAAATACTTCTATTTTTGATTGATTTACACGAATAAATTAACATAGTTTGATTTCTAAAGATTTCAAAATCTCAAGATTTTTCACTTCTTATATTATAAGTTAAGTAGTTGCACTTTTTATAAGCACATAGTTTTGAAATTTGTCATTTATCTTAATTAGACCAGTTTCAATCAAACTTTGAGAACATTCATAATTTTGTCTGGAATCAGAAACTAGCAATATTTTATATGTATACTCGTAATTCAGATTATAAATATTTTTTCCATTGCTAACACATTTACATACATATGTATGTACATTCATATAAGCATAATCTACTTTATAGACTAAAAAATATTTGCATCCGATTAATGTTGATGGTTGAATTATAAGTGTCATAAACATTTAAATTACATCTCGCATATATGTACTTGAAAAGTGGTAGAGGTATAGAGGGTAGGTACTAGAAAAAGTGCTAGAGTGTCAGTAAATACTTTATTCAATGTATCGTATAAATATACAAACACAAAAACACACTTGATTTGAGTATTTAAATATACTTTTTCAGTACAATTCATGCAGAGATTTTTGCTTCATAGAAGTTTACAACTACTATTCAAATACTTTCACCTTGAATTTTAGAAAGTTCAAGTTAAACATAATTTGAATGCATACCTTTATATTTAGAAGTGCATCTAAGCCGCTTGTATATATACTATTCATAGTATATGCATAATAATATAAAAATTCTTACATTCCTTCTATGTGATTATTGAAACTAGAAAACATAGCTTTCAAAAGAGAAGTTAAGAAGAAATGCTTTTATTCAGTCGACTTTTGAGAATCACAAAAAGAAATGCCTTATAGCTCACATAACCTCCCCAAGAACAAAAAAAAAGCTTGTAATGATGCTCGCAGTGGTGAATGGGTGATGGCTTGGTCAACGTTTTTCTTTAATAAATATTTACTGTCTTTCAGGGCGGCCCAAAACCTAAACGAAGCATAGTAATTGATATTTTATCTCATCTCTTCCCTAATTCCATTTTAATATTTGGGTCAATACTCCAAAGCTCAATCAGCCAACAGCATCGATATATGTGGTCGTCAATCTTCATAGGAGATAAGTTGACTTTTGTAAGTCAGAATAGTCCTAACCCACACTTGAAGTAGTCCTATTAGTAAGATTATGGCAACCTTGAAATTTACGAATCACAAATGACAGCCAATTGAAAGAAGTATGATCAGAATCCTTATGGTGTAAACCAAGATGCTTATACACAATTCGGCTTCAGCGATGCCCAATTCTCAAGAACGCCATAGAATTGGCATATTTTGTTTGCTACGGACGCCTGAAAGGCAGCGATATTTTCGACATTTCGAACAACCCGTAGTCTCACTGACACAGAAACATCACACAACGAAAATGAAGACTCAAATTTTAATGCTCATCAGTATACCCTCGAGCCTAACTTTGTTCGTACTGTCAAGTAGAGAGATTCGTTATTTAGCCCCGTACTACGCGAATGTGGAATGCTTTGTCTGAGTATTATAAAACCCGATTCATATACTTTTATTCAATAAAAGGCTGTATTTTAATGTTAAAAACAAACGAGCATTTTTTAAAAAGATATCAACTACTGTTTATTTCATTGCTTAGAAAAAGATACACCATTATCAGTGAAAGACGATATCAGACAAATGACTGTCACGACTACGGTTGGAGCAACAAATCTTTTTCAGGATTTTCTCCATGACCAATTTGGTTACTTTTGACTGTATGTCCTCGATAACTTAACGAGTTTCATATTTAAGGCCTTGAATAGATTTTGAATTAATAGCAATCAAGTGGCCACAAATAAAAAAGTCTGTAAACGTTAAAAAAAAATGTTAAAAGGAATTAGAAGAACCCAGTCAACTTTTAAAGAAATTCCAGGGGCAGGGAACTTTTCTTTCAAAACTGCGAACGACGAACTATGACTAAAAAATGTTCACATGTGACAAACTCAAATGCTTTGTTGAAGTGTCTGTATTTTCGTCAAATGTCAAATTATAACAGCTTCAAAAGTAAAAGTGATACATACCTAAACAGCGGGTTATTCAAAATGCAACCTCTTACTGGAAAACCCCGTATTAAGAAAAACTTGTGAAATCAAAAACTAACTACAACTTATTTTTAAACTTAAAACAATAAATATACAAAGATAACAATGTAATAATGCAAACTTTACTGTTTGTTCCTGAATTGGAATAAAACACTTGAAAAATAATCGATTTTCTCTTAACTGCCATAAAATAAAAAGTCCAGTTTATTAAATCCGTTGGCCTATATTTGATCTTTATATAAAAAAAAAAAAAAAAAAAAACAAGAAAAAAGGCAAATACAAAACAGTGGAATTATATTTTTTTTTCTTTTCTCCCACAACACCCCCTCCTTACGCTAACGATGCCAATATTGTGTATTTGTAAAAATCCTTCAAACTGCAGATTTCACCAGCTGATGCTATTAATATACATATTTTTCTTGGCATCTTCAATGCAAAATAATAAATCTTTGTTGGCTTTATTTTATTTTTATTTCAAAATCAAATCTCCCACTTACAATGAATCAAAACAAAAAATAAAGAACAAAAGTCTCAAATTCCATAACTTAAAGATTTTGTTTAAAAAATTTGAATTTTCAAGATAAAACAAAACTATTTTCGAATGGAATTCACATTAAATATTTTGTTTCCTTTAGGAATTTTCAAACTTCCATACCATACTCAAATTTTAACCCCCTTTGCATTTATTTAGGATAAAATATGTTTGGTATATCCTACATGAATCTTTTCGTCATGTACATATGTACATTTAATATCCATATGGTTGCCAGTATGCGGTTTAAGCTATAAAATTTCGCGTCCTTAAGTTTATTATATGGATTTTGTGTTAAACCCTCTCTTTTCTAAAATCCTGATAACAAAAGTTCAACATTAATTCGTTTTTCCTACTAACACCTATCAAATTACATATTTATCTCTGTGGGATTACCTTGAAGTGAAAGAAGGTGGTTCCTCGAAATGTGGGCTTAAAGCTTTTGCTAACTCTTGCCCAAATTCTTCATCATGATGTGGTTTGCTATATAATCGTTTGCTTTTACAATTTCTATGGTCGCCAGTCCACCCCCTTCCCCCCTTATCCTATCCTCACCGCCTACGTAATCATTGAATACTTCAAAAATCATTTTTAGGCTTCTGGTGCTGGATCGTTTTCTTATGAAGCAGATTAAATTGAGATGTTTTTCATCCAGAAATGAATGTAAAATAAATTCATTTTGAAAGCATCGTTTCCAAAGAACAAAAATTGATTTGAATAATGCCAAATCCGTTCTGATGATGAACTCGTCATTCAAAACATGAACTATTTTTGTGTTTCGTAAATTCCAAATAAAATATATCTTTCAAAACACATACAACACAAACACATCACCCACTGCTTTTAAGTCTACTTTTAAAACAAGAATGTATTATGTTTTCTTGTAAAATTTGTCTAAGTTGACTTACCATTAACAATTTTAACCATTTGATGTATTGCGTTACATATTTTTTGTACTTATTAAGTCATCAATATATCAGCAAATAACGATGGAATATAAAATCTTAAATGAGGCCCTCAAACTGTTTTTCTGAAATACCTAAGTTATCAAAGTCTCAAAAATAAATCGAAACAAAAATGAAATTCTTTAATCCTCATTAAATTGAAAGCGTTAATGACATTTTTGATTCTTTGATTTTAATAAGTTCTTCGATGAAAAAGAATAAAATTGTGTTGCACTTGCTTTTGCTTAGTTATATGTTAAATAAGAAAGCACTGGTTTTTCGTTTAAAACTTTAATAAAGAAATAAATAAATTGGGTGGCGTAACAGTCCGTTGAGATCTAGGGTCTACTGACTTACAACTCTCAACCATTCCTACGTGCGAGTACTGTTGTCAGGGATGGAGAGGACCTGCAGTTTTAAGCCGAATCCGAACGGCTAATTTGAGAAAGCACTTTTCATGACAGGAATTACTTTTGGAGAATTTGTCAATTCCTCGCAAGAGGCAGTACCCGTTAAAAACTTTAGATGGCATAGGCAGCGATCGAACCCAAGACCTCTGGCATGACATTCCATCGCACTTACCATTATGCCAAAAAAGTGATCTATGCAAAACTATCACAGTTTTCTTTTTCGGGATCATTTTCTTCTTACTAAGGTCCCTAGGCCAACAATGTCCATGGGTTATCCCTCTCAGGTCATAAGGTCTTAGCTACTCCTACGGGCAATAGTGTGCATTTTCTGGCGATGTGTTTGAGCTCCTTCCATCTCTTCCCCAATTTCGACGATTCTTTTTCAACTACTTCTCGATCTCTCGACTTTTCTGATTCGATGAATTGAAAAAATTAACTGATTCAACTGCATTGGCTGACCCTTTTTGAAACGTGTGTAAAATCCCCTGCCTTCTTCGTGTAATAGTGGAAATAGGTTTCTGATAGTTTTTCGTTGGAAATCTAATTGGGAGAGAAAACGTTTTAGATGCTTCGGAGATTTTCAGTTTTCTAGTAAAACTGTTCTAATTCTTTCATTTGAGCAGAACAGTGTTAACTTTGTTTTGTTTAAGTTGATAGACTTATTCTTCCAAGTATTGGACATCACGAACTTATCCTTTCTTTTCCCAATACACCTGGGGAGACTTCTTTTTCGGTGCCATCTTCTTCTGTAGAGACAATACTTAAAGGGAACTAGAAACCTTTTACTTGCTTTACTGGTTGTTGTGCATTTTGTATCTGAGAAGATGACTTAATAATCCCCAAGCAGAACATCTTTATTTTTCCCGTGTTGATTCTTCGATCCACAATTTTTGTCCTGGAGATCCATAATCGTATGAGAGAACACGCATATGCAGTCTAGATGTTTGGGGTTAGTTGACAGAGTCCATTTTATCACTGATTTTTAGGTTTGTTCACACTTAAGGGGAAGCGTTAAGAGAACCAAGCTAAAAACTTATGTCCAAAAAAATATCGAGAAACTTATTCCTTACTAACGAAAAGGATGATGTATCAAAAATAAAATTTGTTCGTTTTTAGTTCTGAACATGACCTTAATAAACAAGGTATTTTAATACGGTCTTTGCAATTTTCAATTTAATTTGTGATTGCACCCCTTTGCTAATCATGCAACTGTCGTTGTCAATTTTTTCACAGAACTCAATAATTTCATCATGGTAAAGTACACAAACGAGCAACGTCTGCGAATTATAACAATTTTCTACCGAAATTCGGAGTTAGTGAGCAAAACTTTAAAAGCGTTAGCTCCAATTTTCGACAGGCAATAACAAGTTTATTGCAAACATTTTAGTCTAAAAATTCGTTGTGTGATGTTGCCGTGTCAGTGAGACAATGGGTTGGTTTAAGTGTTGAAAATATCTATGCCGTTCAGACGTCCACGGCGTTATCAAGAATTGGGCATTTTTCAGACCACATTATGACGTATTCTGCTTAATGATCTTAATTTACACCCATACAAGATCAAGCTTATCACAGATTGAAGCCGATGGACCATTAGAAGAAACGTACATACGTTCTCCGTTGTCAAGTTACTATTGAAAAACCCTTTATATTTTATTTAGACCAATTTGAAGATTATGTGACTTTTTATAAAATAATTTTTAAAAATACGTTTAAAATTAGAAAGAAAAAGATCCACCAACAACAGTAGGGTTTTATCCTGTTTTAAATGATTTAAATGACAAAGTTGGCGAAATTAAATGTTTGCACATTTTAAAAAATAATTTAATTTTAAGGGCTTTGAAAAGACGTTTTGGTTAACTTATAAATAATTTGTAAAATTTAAAATCCTACAATCGATTATTGACTTATCGGTTTAAGTTTACTCTTAGCCCCGGTACACACAAGCGTAATTTTGACGCGCGGTAAAGCTTTGGTACCGTATTTCTGTCTTAGAGTACTAACACATAAATTAAGTAGTGAACACACCTGCGGTACCGCTTGCGGGAAGAAACAGTCGCAAGTTTCTGCGAGGCCGCTGCGTCAAAGCCAAATTCGAGCTGTGGATTGATTTCTGTGAGAATAAACCGCATGTTGTACACTGAACTATTGTGGCACCGCATCGTCACCGCGCGACAAAATGACGCTTGTGTGCATCGGAGCTTAAACCTTACGGCGGCGCGGCGATGACGTGAATTACAAAATGGTTATAGATAGTATAAAAGCTTTTCACTTTTTGAGCTTCCAAAAAAAAAATTATTTTGAAGATTTGTATGTCCCTTAAAATTATTTTTCTTTTTTTTACCAAGGAACTATATGGCAAGTATTGTATTCGCCAAACATTTAAAACTAGAGTTTTTAATAAAATCTGACATTACGATGGTACAAGAGACAAAACAAGTGGATCTGATGTTCGTCTGTTTGTCTGTCCCCGCCCATACAGCTTAACCATTTGGTCGATTGAGTTAAAAATTAAAAATTAAGATTTTAAGTAGATTCGCGTCTTAGAAGGTTTTTTCACTTTGCTTCAGACAAAAATAACAGTAGTTGCTTTTCAATTTTTTGGTCAGAAATTGAAAATTCAAAATTTCTCAAAAACGGCCAAATAGATTTTCATAAAATTTTCTCTTACATTTTTTTAAACTTGTCTTCTTCCGATGTACAAAATATGTTTACCTAAATAATATTTTATGACCTAAAATGTCTTCTTTTTTCAAAATTCGATATCTCAAAAACTGTCAACATTTTTTCACAAAATTCAAACGTAAAACGTATATTTACTGCATACCCAAAATGTTTCTGACAAAATCATTGCAATATTTTATATGTAAAAAGTTAATTAAAAAATAATAATAAATTAAGTTTTTTTAACAAATTAAATGTTTTTAAAATATTTGAAGATACAATTTTTTTTGAAGGTATATTTTTAAATCTTCTCTTTGGATAGAAGAGCAAGTCCGTGCAACCCAATCGTGCATTTCGTTTTAAATACCTGAGAAAAATTAAATTTTAAAACTATATTATTTCTATAAAAACATAAATACGCCATATTCCCAACTTTTCTATAATTTTGTTAATTTTTTGTAAATTCTAAGATGAAACAAAATATTTTGTACAAAGATAGAATTATAACGAAATAACTTGACATTTAATCATCAAATGAAACAATGCGTAAAAGAAATATACGACTTTGTACATAGGAATGTGAAATGACTCTTCCTCTGAAATGAAACTCTCTCTTTAAAAAAATTCGCCTTAAATTTATTTTAAAAGAATTTATATCAGCGAATCATTTTTTGAGGAAAATTTTCACATGACTGATAAATAAATAACAAGTATACCCACATTCATTTATATAGCTTATATTTTTACCTGGAACTAAGAAAATCTTTTCTTCTGAGAAATAAGAAGAAAGTCTTCGATATGGGTTCATCTTTGTTTTTCTTCATTTTAAAAAACATTCCATAACAATTTGTCGCGCAAATTTGTTTTTTTTTTCTCAATTTAATATTCGTCGACGGCAACCCTATACCCTGATGATTGAAATCGATATACTTTTTGGCATAAACACATTATGCAGACTGGCGGTGGCATATTTAATGATAAAACTGAAGCTCTGCGGCAAAACGAAAAGAAGGAAAAAAAAGTAAAAGTTAACCACAGAAATAAAACAAAACCAAAAATAAAATAAAATAAAAACGTTCAAATAAAAATATATACTACTTATTTCTGACCTTAATCCCTGTTCCAATATTCCATATCCATGGAAAATATATAAATATAAACTATGAATGGGGAAAAAGGGGACAAAAGATTTGCCAAAGGGTTGACAAGGGAGACAGAGGTAAAGTATTGCATTACTGCACGACCACCCTTAGGAGAGGACACACTTCAATCGCTTTGAATTACATTCTTTCTTCTTTTTCATTCTTTTTTTCGTTTTGTTAGTTTTTATTTAGTTTATTTTATGTTTTTATTTCATCCCCTTTTGAAGTGCATTTCTTTGGATGCACAATAATTATCCGCAAACAGAAAGAAGAAGAAGAACTACGCTTACAGTGAAGTTACGAAGTTGTGTTCCTTTCTTTCCTTTTGTCAGACTTTAAAAAAAAATAAGACAGTTTAGCTTACTTGAGGTTAAGAGTATACTATTGTGGTTAGGAAGGATTGAAGGGGTGGTAAACCGCATCATCTTTCTTTTATATCAATATATCATTTGGGTATAAGGAATAAGAAGTAGAGTATAGAGGAGAAGAAAGAAAAAAGGTTAGATGTTGACATGAATACCTTCTATATCATTTTTGACGAAATCCATCTTCTTCTTTTTTCTACAAATAAATGCGATATAGAGTCGTGAGTTTATTTTCGTTTTTTGAGGGCAGAAGGTGGCCTTAAATTAAAAAAAAGGACTTATAAAAACCATGACGAATATATACACACGACTAAATCGCTGGAATTATCTGTCATGGCTCAAAACTGTAACATCCATATAGATAACATTGAAGCCAAAAAAACTTAAAAATAGTTTCTAGATAGTTGGTTAGTCATTCTTGTGTGCAATGTTGTTTATTGATGAATGGATAGGACTTACAGTTTTGGTTTTAATTTTTTTTAGGTTTCTAAAATTTTTGAAAATCTAAAATCATAAATTTTATACAAAGGCTTATGTACATTACCTTAATTTAATAACTGTCAATTGCGAAGATAAACTTTTTTTAGAAATTCCGACATTTCAGGTTATTGAGTTTAGAATTTTTAACGCATGGCATTGTGTGATTTTTTTACATGTATAAGTAAAAACAGATGTATTTAAAAAAAAAACATTAAAACAACCAAAATCAAATTGTTTCCCTGTTTTTGGCTTTATTATGGAATAGAACGTAGTTCAAGTGGCTGCATCGGCTGGCTTCGCAGTAGGGCATTCTGTCCTTCTAATTTTTCAAGACCTTTTTGACGATTTGAAATTCAAGGATTGCTTGGATGATATTGGTCTTAAAGGAATCATTTCTTGTTTCTTCACGGTTATATTCTTTCCAATAGAAGCCAGAAGAGGTCAAAGCGCATCCAAATGACATCGCCAAGGCGGATAAAAACACGATTTGGGAATTCGGTGTAAAAAAGCTAAGCGCGCCTTTTTACAATTTAAAAAAAAATACCGCCTCTGTAACGAAAACAAATTTCCTAGCGGAAAAACAATAACGATACGAAAAAGTGCCTCGTCAAAAACATCACTTTTCATTCAACATCGTTGTTCATTTTAAACTTATCTAACGTCAAAACTGAGTGGACGTTTAAATTGGTAGCTGGGCGTATTTAATTACTGAGTGATTGAAACATTGTAATCCGATTAATCCGATGTCTTGGTGGAGAATTCTACTCAGGTGTGAAATGCTAAGCTGTTGGGATCGATGGTGAGTTGATGTTTGTGAATTGAGTCGCACAATCTCGACTACCGTTAACATTCTCATCTGTGAACATCGTTCGACAAATGAAAACATCACTGCTGTCCCCAAGCATACTCTTCTCAAGAACTTTTTGAACAAACTTGAGTAAAGCTATTGCTGTGGATGCTTTATTTCGGTCAAAACTTAGAAATATTTTTTTTTGATTTTCCGAAGTTGTTCAAGTATAAAGCGATTCACTTCGATCCGCGAAGGTATGATACTGACTTTCTGTCAAGATTCCGAGAGAGAAACAGCACTAGATGAATTACCCTGTACAGTTTCTAATAAAACTAAAAATTGAAACTGATTTTATTAAAAAATAAAACTAGAATAAATAAAAAAAAATTAAGAAACAAACATTTTCTAAAAATAACTCTTAGACATGTTGTTTTTAATCTGGCAATACTTTTTTGAAATTGGTTTTTTGACAGCTGTCACTTACCTTTTCATAACAAATAGACTTATACGTACTCCTCAACAACGTTGCAAATCGGGCAAATTATTTACCAAAATAAAGCTACGACGCAGATGAACCCGAGACGATCGACGCGTTATTTGGTACATACGGCCACCGCTGCAAAAAGTGGTCGAAAATTCTCTCTCAGCTGGAATAAATTCGAGCTACATAAGGCATAGTACCAGTTGCATGATGGTTAGTGCAATGGACTGTCATGCCAGAGGTTTTCGGTTCGATCCCTGTCTATGCCATCTAAAGTTTTTTTCACGGGTACTACCTCTTGCGAGGAATTGACAAATTCTCCAAGAGTAATTCTTGTCATGAAAAGTGCTTTCTCAAATTAGCCGATCCCTGACAACAGTACTCGCACACAGGAATGGTTGAGAGTTGTAAGTCACTAGGCCCTAGTTCTTAACGGACTGTTGCTCCACCTAATTTATTTATTTTGTAAAAATAACGATATCTCTTAGACGTGTTGTTTTTAATCTGGAAATACTTTTTTGAAGTTTAATTTTTGACAGATGTCACTTGCCTTTTCATAACAAATAGACTTATACATACTGCTCAACAACGTTGCAAATCGGGCAAATTATTTACCAAAGTACGCTACGCATCAATTTATTGAAGGAAACTTTTGGTAAGTGCATTATCTCGCTTCGTGGGCCTGTCACGTGGCCTCCAAAGTCGTTTAAAATGATTTAACACTGTATTGTTATGTTGGGTAGCTTGTCTACGCAGATGAACCCGAGACGATCGACGCCTTAGAAGAGAATATTGGGGACATACGGCAGCATGCTGCAAAAAGTGGTCGAAAATTGGGACTCTCAGCTGGAATTAATTCGAACGAAGCTAAGGCGGCCACTTGCCCAAAATAACTTTTAAAACATGATGTCAAACACAAATATTTATCTTCTTGAACATAACATTAAATGATACACGTTTTATTTTTTCTTGAAATCCACACGTCTAAAAAAACACCCTTTATAAATTAAATATGTCCTTCCAAATATTTTGTAAGTGTCCAATTGAAGAAAAAGCATGAATAAGCATGTCTACAAACTGTTATAAAGCCTTAAATCGTCACTTAAGGCCATCAGTTCAAGACTATTATTTACTTCGCTGCGCTACGCTGCTGCTGTCATGGATTCTAAATATCTATACTAGCAACAGCCTTGTTCTGATAACCTTATTGTGCTGTGTTGTGTTGCTAGCACTTAGTACATTTAATTTATGGTTGATTACACTTTTGCTTACCACTGTTATGTGGATCCGAATCGAAATTGAGGTAATCCGTTCATGTGGCTGATGACGATGATGATGATGATGACATGCCAACCTCATCCTTTAATTATTTATTTAAAATTTACTCTCATTATCAATTCTACTTAAGGAGGAATTTGTGTGTTTTGTCTTTCCAACATTTTTCTTCTTTTTTTTTTTGTTTGCTGTTTTCCTTTATTTCCGTTTTCTAGGTAATCAGGTGAAGGGTAAATGTTCAACTATTATGTGCTTAGAGTAAACGTTTCGTAAACGAATAAAAGTTTTCATTGCGAAAATAAATACATAAAAAAAAAAAGAAAAACTGAGTCACCCAAATAATAAGTATGTACGGGTATGGGTATAGGTATTTGTTAGTTTACCTTCTTTTCTCCTTCCACGTTATCATATTGATCTGTGATGGTACGAAAGTAAAACAAAAGTGTACGCAGAAGAAAAAGAAAAAAGCATCAAAATCGGCCAACCGAATTAAATGGTTAAATTATGGCGAAGACGAGGTCGTATCATCATTTTTATTGTTTTTGTTTTCTTCGTTGTTGTTGTTATTGTCGTTGTCCCTTGAGGAATGTTTACAATACCCTATGGAAAGTTAAGGGCCCTGAAATGAAAATCCCTTTAGATATAATATACCGTCTTCATTGCCGTAGCCGTTGTCGTCGTCGTCGGCCATCAGGTCATATCGATTTGTCTATAGAACATTGGGTTTATTTTAGAAGTGTTATGGCAGACAGTGGTCGAGTTGAACGGGGACCGGGACAGACCCTATTTCGAAAAGCAAACCGATAAAGCGATAGAATGATGATAAAGCAAAAAAGAATCCTTATATACGAAAATAGAGCAATTAGGTATTGACATTGTTTCGCTTAGTTTTTATTATTCGCAATTCGCACTTGTAGTGCGCTTTTGAAAGCACACAATTCTCTTTCTATATACGGTAGGTGCCGTTATGCTTTTGTATATATACATATATGTATGTGTAGGTTTAGATTTCCACTTAGGCAAGCTTACATTTTTATGATGGAGTTTATAGTGGGCGGCTTTATAAGTTGATATAGGTACCTACAAAGAAAGTTTATTTCAGCTTTAGCTGAAATCAAACCATTTCGCCCACTCTAAGTTTCACAGCATCTTTTTGTATACATACATATGTATGTAGGTTTAGTGATGGTATTCTGCCGGTTTATCATCTTTGGATTTGGAGAGGTCTTGATGTGATCTTATGTAGCCGAGTATAAGTGATTGCGGCAAAAATTGAGAATTGTGCATTATTTATGTATGTGGGTGATTCTCTGATTGGTATCGATGATGATGAGGATTCAAATTAATGTTATTGAGTTTCTTATGACAGCATTAAGATTTAAGACAATAAGATTTGTCCTTTGCTAATGTGTTTTTTTTTACCTTTCTTTTATTTGTCACGTAATTTGTATTCATATAAATAATTTTTTCATGTTTTTATTACCAACATAAAAAGACGGACACACTTTTGGGAAGAAAATATGATTTAGATTGTAATTGATTGAAAATAATTAATACAAAAATTTGGTACATTTCTAAGTACTTTTTTAATACTGTGGGTAGGATCCACTAAAATTAATTCTTACAAAAAGTATGATTTCTTTGGCTTCTCTTATATTTTATTCTTTTATACTTTAAATGTACTTTTAAGTGAAGAATACATGCTAACTGAGCAAGAGGCTGGAATGCCAACCACCTTTATATCGATATTTCTATGCAATTAGCCAAATTGTCATTTAAAGAACTTTGAAATATGCTTTGTTTCTGTCGCGATATTCCAGAAGTTAAATCTTTTGACCGGAATTCAAATATTATTAAGAACCTCTTGGAACTGCAACCTTACAAAAATTACTTAACATTTTTATGTACGCAGATCTGCGCTTCTTTGTTAGAAAAACAAAACCTTACGAAACGGTTAAACTAAGAACTGGGGCATTTTTACCCATATAAGTAGTGTATTTAATTTTGTTTCAATTGGTAAGACTTAAATGGGTAAATTTGTATCAAATTTCAAAAACAATATTTAGTACCAGATAAAATAAGTTTTAAGTCAATATCTTTATTTCTGCTGAAGATATTCGATTCGAAAACGAATTTTTATCGATTTTGTTGGTATATTTAAATTATAGGTTTCGAGATTGTCTCCCATCTGTCTGCTAACCACGCGCACTGATGATGCTTGATTTCGATGATTGATAGGAACTGTTTCATAAAACTAGTCTAATTAACCATAACTTACAATTAACTTACTGGCCCCATACGGACACTTTAAGTTAAAACTTTAATACTTAATACTAATTCCTTTCGGCCCTTAGATCTATTTATCTTTATTCACTTCCCATAGGAAGTTATTGTAATGGGTCCGATTTGTCAAATTGTCAAAAATTTTGAAAATTTTGACATTCTCGACGTTTCAAGGCCCCTAGAGTCGAAATAAAAGATTTTTAGAAAGATGTCTGTGCGTGCGTTGCGTACGTACGTCCGCAACGTTTTTTTCGTCGTCCATAGCTCAAGAACCAGAAGAGATATCGACTTTAAATAAATTTAGTTTTTTTTACCATACCAGTTGAAAAAAAGGTGACAATTTTGGTTAACCCTAAATATCTCACGAACCAATAACGCTAGAGACTTGAATTAAATTTTATATTATAAATTGTAACGTGATACCAAACAAATATATTTTTGGAAAAAAATCCAGTTAACGGTTTTTTTTATAAATCAAAAAAAAAACTGAAAAAAAAATATTTGTCACCTCGAAAATTTTACGAATAAAAAATGATTTTATCTCCAAAACAATTTTTTGCAACGAAAAATAACGTTTTCAACATCTGGTAAAATTTTGAGAAAAATCGAATTGATAGTTTTTTTTATAAAAAATAAAAACCTAAACTCAAAGTTGGTAAAAATTGAATTTGGACTTAAATATCTTTTCGAAAATTTTAGATTATGGCTTCCAACTTATTTTATCTTATAAGAAATATTGTTTTCAACATTCAGTTAAATTTTGAGAAAAATCGAATTGACAGTTTTTTTTTACAAAAAATAAAAACCTAAAACAAAAAATTAATAAAAGTTCGTAAAAATTGAATTTCTTTTTTAAAATTAAAAATATTGGCGTCAAACTAGTTTTACTCACAGAAAATATAATTTTCGACATTCAGTAAATAATTTATTAAAATCCAACAGTCAGTTTTTTGATAAAAAAAATAAAATCTACAAAAAATAGTACGCAAATTTGGTAAAAAATTGATATCTCGTGAAAAATAGAGGGTATTGACTTCAAATTCATTTCATTCATCAAATTTTTATTTGTTTATATATGTAAGAAATAAAAACTTTTAAGAAATGCTACTAAAATTGGTAAAAATTGGGTTTCGACTAAAAATCTCGTTTACAAAAATAGATTTTGAAATCAAATTATTTCACCATATGCAAAATGTTGTTGATGATTTTAAATTTTTTTAGAATAATTTAACTGATAACTTTTTTAACAAAACACGAAAATCTACAAACCTTTTAATCAAGACAAGTCGACAGACGGCATGGGAATTTATCAGTGTGGGTCGCATCCCAGGCTCTTTTTTTATTTGTATTTATTTTCCAGTTGTTTATTAGAAAATTAAAAATAAACGAATTACAATATATTTCTTAATTTACTTAAAATTAGACTTAAAACTAACTAAAACTATTTCTATTCTATTTAAAAACTATTTAAAACTAGAACAACAACATCAGAATATCTAATCGTTTTTCATTATTTTCCTTTTCTACTCAAGACTAAACTCTAAGACTATAAAACAAGTATGTAAGCCGGCCAAGACTTAAAACACCACCCCGACTTCCTATTATCAAGTGCAGATTGAGGCTATCAAAACTTGTTCTTGAAGGAGCTCTGCTCCGTCTTGTGCCATGACATTCCGATTGTAAAAGTGTCGCCTATTTACGTCAGACGAAGGGTAAATTAGCAAAACTTCCAATCTATCCTGTATCAGACCACATCTGTCTAAAACTAGGAAAAATAAAATGTGGTATAAAGCCGCTCAAGCGTGCACAGGTTGCACCACCTTAGAATTTTCAAAAAATCTATTTATTTTTAATAAAATTGTTCTCTTGGATCTCAAAAATTTAGGACGGTAAAAACCTTTTAGTACTCGGTTTTTAATTTTTTTTTTTAATAAAACGTATTGCAAAATTACTCATGATTTTCTACTATGTATTTAAAACTCCAAACGTGTTTATCTGAATAAAATAAATAAATAAATCGGGTGACGCAACAGTCCGTTGAGAACTAGGGCCTAGTGACTTACAACTCTCAACCATTCCTGTGTGCGAGTACTGTTGTCAGGGATGAATACTGCCTTTTTTAAGTTTGTCGGTTTCATAACTCAGATAATTTTCAATCAAAGCTTGGAATATATCTTTAAAATGGCATTTTCAATCGAATTACGTAGGATGTTTTTAAATTGCGTTGGTTAAGTGAAAAATCGATATATCGCAAAAATCCTTCGCAAAATTTACAGGAGTTGTTAGTCCGGCCGTAGACCCTTAAAAAAATACGTCATTGCAAAAAAGCTGCACATCCGCCTTTTTTAAATTAAGCAATTAAAACAAATATTTTAAGCAGTAAATAATATGTTTAATAAAACCCCATTTTTGTAATCCTTATATGTATTGTATGTAGTTTTTTTTTTTTTTGAAAATAAAAAAACATTCACAAAAAGAACATTTGTACGATTTAACCCTTTAAATCGTTTCCATAGAAGGAACTAAAAAATAAAACCCCATTTTTGTAATTCCGATAGGTAGGTAGGTAGAAATAGCGATCTCAAGGCAACCTAGCCTGAGATCCAATTAGCGCTGTAGTGCGCCGTTTTGATACCAAAACTCGTTTGGCCTGTGATAGAAACGAAAAGATTTATAGAGAAGCTTCATAGCGATTATGTTAGAGCCATTTTGTCGCATTGCGAAAAAAGATTAGGTCTCTAATCTTTGTCTCAGATAGCTCATCCAGTTCGTGAAAGAATGCTTTCCCAAAGCATTTCATTCTAGTGCTTGCCAAAGCAGGACATTTGCAGAGGAAATGGATTATCGTTTCACTTTCTCTTTGGTCGCTACAACTACGGCAAAAGGTGTTGTAAGAGATACCCAATTTCTCTGCATGAACTCCTATAGGCCAATGTCCGGTACAAACCGCAACAATCCTGGCTATGTCTTGCCTTGGCCTGCATAGAAGATCGTTTGTACGGGTTTTATTATAGGTGGGCCATAACTTCCTAGATATAATGCAGTTGGGTAAATTGCTCCACCTTCGATTTGATTCAGTTTGGTAGATGGAAAAGATTTTACCCTTCATAGCACCAAGAGAAATGTTAACCATTTCCGCAAGTGAGCTATGAAGGGCCGATCCTTGCCTGGCTAGCTCGTCAGCCCGTTCATTTCCCACGATACCACTATGGCCCGGAACCCAGATCAGGGTGACACCGAGGTTAATGTTCAGGCTCGCAAGCTCATCGCGACATTGCTGGACCAACTTAGATGAGGATGTAGCCGAGTTAATGGCTTTGATAGCTGTCTGACTGTCTGTGAAGATAGCCGCATTTCGGTTTTGGTTTGGGCTTTGTTTAAGTATATTACATGCCTCCCTAATTGCCAGCAGTTCAGCCTGAAAAACGCTAGCAAAGTCAAGAAGCCTAAAGGATTTAGCTACATTTAGGGACTCAGAAAAGATCCCAGAACCAACTCCACACTCCATCTATGAGCCGTCAGTAAAGATGGTTGTATCGAAACCTATCGACACGATGTCATCCTCCCAATCTTCTCTGGATGGGAAAATGACCTTAAAACCCTTACTAAGGCTCAAAGTAGGAGTGCAGTAGTCAGTGTCTACCGAGATAATTGTAATTCCGATATTGTGTGTAGTTTTTTTTTGAAAAAAAAAAAAAAACAGTCACAAAAAGAACATTTGTACGACCTCTAGGGGGGTTTAACCCCCTAAGTCGCTTCCTTATAAGGAACTAAAAAATATTGCTAGTCGCTTTCGCTTACTACTATTTAAAAGAAAATTCGGGGCCTTCAGGGCCAAAAACAACGACGTCTTATGGTCAAAAATACACAAATAAGTGTCATTTCATACCTTTAAAGACAAGCGAGCCAAGTTGATTTCTTCTTGGGTTATTGTAAAGAGATTCGAAACAGTTAAAATTAGTAAAGAATTAACGCCAAATTTTAAATTAAAACAGTTTTAACCCACCAACAAAAAAAAAACAATTAGTACCGTTCTGAAATCGTTTCTATTATTTTTACCAGGACTTACTTTAAAATACATTTGATATTTTGTACTATGTGGAATCTCGCATAATTGAAAACCTATACAAAACGGGACTTGTTTAAGTTATTAGATCGTTCAAGTTACTGAAAGAAAAGCCTCGTTCCATTAATTTTTTAATTATGCATTTAAGTATATAAGTGATACAAAGTGCAAATGTATTCAAACCTTCAACTTCTGAAGAAAAATATAATTCTAAACTGCTTAGTTTTCTGCAAATCCTTTTCAGTGCACTTTCTATAGGGTTTTGAAGAATTATATGAATTTAAACGTCCATTGATACGCAAGTTGTTTGTTCAAGTTAAAGAATTTCACATGTCTTAATTATTTTACTTTAAAATTTGTAAGTTTAGAAATCATAAAAATTGGCTGTCCAAGTTGCGGAGTACAAGAAAAGAAAAATAACATGTTTTATAGTTATTGGATTATTCAAGAGAGTTTACTGTATTCCTTTGTATTTAGTTACCCAATCTAATGCGGTATTTCTTCATCCCAATATTGTAAAACAAAGTGTTCCTTTTATTTTGTCCATCACTGTATTTAATTTGTTAAGCGTTCAACTACGGAAATCAACCAGAACTACAAAAGGATCAAATATGTTTTATTTCCTTTTTTTTTTGCAATTCATATAGTTACCTATGCATAACAACCCGCCGCGAATTAAGCCTTTGCTTTATGTACAGGTATGTAGAAGTAGGTATATTCAATCAATCCTGTGTTCGACCTAAATAAATGCACAAACGAATTCTTCCGCCCTACTTTCTTTTTTCTATACACAATGCCGCATTCTTCCAGTCACTTTCGTTTCATCGTTGTCATCATAGTTGTGGCTGCCCAGCATCAGTGCCAGCGTCAACGTTGCCACCGCCGCGCCACGCCGCCGTAGAGTTGTCGTTCGTCGCATACGATAATGAATAAGTCGGAACAATTATCCTTAAACTGGATCAAGCCATATTGGTTTCTGGTTTCTTCCTGGATCCCTTTTGAATTAAAATCATAATAATAATAATAATGGATCAAAGATGAGAAGAGAAAACAAAAATACCTCTACTATATAAAAATAAAAACAGGAAAGGAGTGCCAGGATATTGGTATACAAACAAAAAATATAAGCCTATATAAAAACAGGACGTGTCGGTGTTTACAATTTGTTGTTTTTATCATAATTTTTTTCCTCTATTTGTAGAGGTAGAGGTATGTTAGGAACCTATACCTGCTTTATTCTAAAAGTATTCAAAGTGCACAGGTTATTCCTGGTTTCCTTATGTTTTATGTTTGTGTGTTGTATTTTTATTTTTAATAGTCCATCCCAAAGAAAACAAACAAAACGGATAAAAGGAATTAAAAAAAAAGAAAGAAAAAAAAAAACAACATGAAACAGATTCTCGGGATATAATCAGAAACCGCAAACTCGTCCTATTTACGTACCGAACAAGCTCATTTATTCACGCAAACAAGTATGCCATTTCTAGCCGTAAGCGGCCGGTATGCCAGAGAGCAGCTGCTGAGCTGGATATCTTCCTGATCCCGACCCGACAAAACGACCAAACGACCCTTTTGTTCGCCAACTTCCAATTATCTCCTTCCTCGTGCTACCGTTTTTTCTGACGTCTTGTTGGTAGATATACATAGGTACCTTACCTACCTTTATAGATATTTTTTTACATTAATATTGTTAGATTTTATTTATAAAAGGTGTTTTTTTTTTTTTTAATGTAATAGAACTTTCTCTACAGATAAATGGATGAGATTAGACAATTCATAATATGGAAATTTAAATTTAATCGCACTAAATTGAATATATTCTTTTTTAAGGAAGCAGTTTTGTTTTATGTTATTGTGCGATTTATCTTTTAAAGTATCTTTGGTTTAATCTAAGTTCTATTCAGTATCTATACAGTGGAAGGCCAGTTTGTGGCCATTGTGGACTATCTTTAATCCACAATGATTATTTCACTTGGAAAATCATCCTTATTAAAGAATGTTTTTAATCACTCTTTTTAATTGATTAGTGTTATTTAACAAGAGGCTATGGAAATTAGAGAATTGAATCCGAATTGAATTAGAGCTTAGCTCCGCGTATACCTTAATCGGATCGAAAATATGTTTGTATACCGGAATCGACGAATTGAGGAATCGAGTTAAGTTTAAAATGTCATTTCAATTCCGTTTAAATTCGATCTTTCGATTCTGTGCTGCTATATACCTGAATATAAATCACAATTCGAATTCGATTCGATTCCTCAGCCTACTCTTGTAACGGGGATACGATACAGATTTAACCCAATGTTAACAAATTTTCCCTAAGTATTCCATAAGTCAGCAGTTAGTTTAGCAGGTTTAAAGATTTAAGGGCGAGTTATACGCCCATGTTCCTAATTTCGATCGAAAGTGAATTGAAATCACTTTTGAATTTCACGTGAAATGAAATTGCATGTTCTTCAATTCGATCGATTTCGAAAACTTCGAAATTGCTTCGAACTGTCAGAACTGAAGGATCATCCATTTTTATTTTGTTTCTGAAGTAAAATTTTTGCTGTTTTGAAGATGGATGCAATATTATTGGCAATTGTAAGTGAAAAAAGGAAGCAGAATTCAAGAGAATTTTGCGAGACAAATCAAATATATTGGATTTACCTGACACAATGTAAGTGTGTGAAAATTATGTAGAATTGATCTGATAAAAAAAGTAAATTCTTGATTTCCTCTTTTAAGCTTTCATTGTAATTTTAGATTAAGCAAAGACGCTTTTTTATATGTTCTAAGGGAAATAGAACCTTTTATAATACCTTCATCGATTCCTTCAATTCAAAAACTTGCTGCAACCTTCCGATTCCTAGCAGAAGGAAGCTATCAAAGATCAATTTACAGAAATAAAAAATGTGATTTGAATGCGTTCAAAAAATGGAACAAACCGAAATACAGAACATCCATCCAAATCACAATAACGAATTGTGGAACACCCAAATTTACTTTCGCAAAGTGTATTTACAATAAGTGAAATGCAGAACATGGGCAATAGTTATCATTGGTTTTCATCATTAAAACCAATCACTGGAATTTTTTACAGGTCGGTTATAGCTACATATATTGAAAATTTTTGTTCCGAAATGTGAAAAATTAAAAATAAACTAAACTAAAAGTTCTGGGTTAAATAATGTATTTTTTTTTAAAGAAAAAATCTACAACTTATCAGCTTCATTTTGACACCAAACTTTAAAAAATTCGACTCCCTTTATCGCTTTTTAAACTCGAAAACAAAATTTTCAATGATAAAAACCAATGATAGCTATAACTGGCCCCTAAGAGTGAAAAAGTCCATGAAGGTTTGATCTAATTGAATGAGTACATTATCAACTTCACAAATAGTCTTTAGTGAGAAATAATTTTCAAAGGATATCAATAATCTAAGCAACATTTTTTTTTTTGCTTTTAAAGTTCACTTGAGCTATAACAAAAACCGTACTTTATCTAAGGTCTTCCCTGTGCAATGTACATAATGTATGCATTCAACTATGAATCATGTATTTATAGATATTGAAAAATAGATTTAATGTGAAATCAATGTCAATATGTATGTAAGAGGAGCTCGTAAATGTTATGAATTATAAATCTTCTTCGTTTTATTTGTATATAATTCAATTTTTTCATCGACCGTACGTAGAGTAAAAATAATTTCTAAACATGACGTGTATCATACTATCAGTGATTTTTATTTTGATTTAATTTTTTTTTGTTCAATTAAGTTTCACGAAAGTAATGAAAACAAATACGAAAAAGGAGGTACATTACAGTGAATTTAGATTTGTATGCTATGTATATGTTTAATATGACAGTTTAATTATTCTTATGTCACTACCAAAATATAAACATTTTTGACATTGACTACAAAATATAAAGGTTGCACAGAAAAATTATAATTCGGGAGATTTAAACCTTTAAACTGAGTCGGTTTTTTTTTAAATTGTTCAAATTCTTATACATCTCACAAAAAATTGTTTTTTGAATTATTATATTTCATTGGAGAGTTTATGTTTCTAAGATTTCTGAGAATTTTCTTACACGGATTGACAGAGCAGGAGAATGAAACATAAACACAATTCACTATTCATTCTCACTTAACAATCAAATTAGGTTTTTGATAGAGAATTCTTGAGAAATCGAATTATAAAAATTCTTTTTTTTTAGATTTTTGATAGCAAAAGTGATAAATTTGTATAAGAAATTTTGTTTATATTTCTGAGAATACGGAAATCTCCTACATCTTAGAAATATAAACTGGCTAAGTAAATTTAGTTTTTGAATGTACTCGTACATAATTAATACGTCAAAATTTTAAACTTCATGTTGCTGGTGTAAACTGATGTGCTCCTAATTCATTAGAAATTAAATAGAAAAAAGTTCCACATACGCCACCGTTTCCCGCCAGAAATAATACACACACATAACATATTAACTTATTTATTTTTTGACATAAACTGTAAGTTCAGTGGTGCTATTTAATTTATATTAAACTACCTGACCCGGTGGACTCTGTTTAGCCTTAGATTAAATGAATGCATTATTCAAATGATTTCATTCTGAATTATGTTGTTTAGGTCTTCTACATCTATATTCTTAACCATTCATTATTTTTATAGTTAGTAATAATTTTTGAGAACACTTTGTTAAGTTCGTCTTTCGGTAAGACAAAAATAAAGAGATTTTAAGAAAATGAAATCAATTCGTTGATTTGTTGCATGAGATTTCTTAAATGAATGTGAATAGTTTTTCCACGCTGATTTCAAAAATATATTCGGTTTTTATGTGGCAGCTCTAGTTTTGGAGTTATGAAGGGACAGGCTTTTTCATTGAAAATGCACATAGTTTAAGTTTAAAAAATGTATTAAACATATTTATACTGAATAAAATGTTCTTTTTTTGGATTTTCTAGAGTGAGATGTATTATGAGAACTATTTTGAATGCTGCAACAATAATCAGCCATCATAATATGTTCATTCCAGTACCCCTGATACCTCTCCTCCATAGTGCGAATATCCTGGTGAAAGCGCTCTCCCTGTTTCTTGCTTAGGTCGCAGAGATTTTCAGGAAAATAGTCTAGATGGCTTTGAAGGTAGTGAAGCTTGATACTCATGTTACATCCCAGCCGCTGGAAGTGTATCAGCAACTGCTCAACGTGCTGAATGTAGCCGTCAGACTTCCTACTGCCCAAAAAATTCCTTACTACCCAAACAAACTCTTCCCATGCACATTTCTCGACAGCTGTCATATGGTTGATGAAATTTGTATAATCTATCAACTTCCTGATTTGTGGGCCATCAAAAAAACCTCCCTGGATTTTCTCACTGCTCATTTTTGGAAACACTTTTACAATGTAGTTGAAACATTCGCCATCTTTGTTTAGAGTTTTTACGAACTGTTTTATCAACCCCAGTTTTATATGCAAAGAAGGCAATATAATTCGGTCTCTGGATGCAAGTGGAGCATAAATTACATTTTGCGTAACGGGAATCAAAGCCTCCCTGGTAGGCCAGTCTCTTTTTGTCCAGTGCTCAGCTTTCGCTCGGCTGCCCATAGGCATAGGAAACAGAGGTATTTTTTATAGCCACTTTGTTGGCCCAGGAGAAAATTTACCATTTTCAAATCAACACATAAAACCCAGTTATGTTCATTGTACTTAATTTTGTCGAGAACAACTTTTACATACTAAACTTGGTATCCAAGGTTTAGAGTTTGACGGCAACGGAAACCCAAAGTTGTTGAAGTATGCCTTTTTCACAAAAGTCCGGCACATTTAAACGAAATTTTTGGAACATTATATTCTCCGCAAATAACACAAAAAAAATCAAGGTTATAAACTCGTCCTTCTTGAGGAAGACATAATGGAATTTATAAAGGAACTAGTTAAGTTACACCGCTATTAATAGAAACTATCGACTACTTATGTATGTAAATTCAAGACGGTATCCGTATCTCACTAACTAGAGCTGCTACAAAAAATCTGAGAGTAGATTTGAAATCAGCGCACCCAGCGCACAAAAAAAGGTTGATCTTGTTTTTCTGTGTTACCGATAGTCACCGATTGATCAGAGAAATCTTCAGCAGATGTTTTATTAAGCAATGATACTCTCATGTTTGTTGTCAGATGAATTTTCTTCACATAGCGCCATAAATTCGATAATTTGCGGCAAGCATTTATTTTGTCGTCAGTCATTGATTTTGGAATGACTGTCAGTGTTTGGCGAAAATCGACAGTAAAATCATTGCCCCTCAATAAAATCTCGAGTCATTGCACAGATCTTTCAACATTCGGTAAAATTCTTCTAATAGACGTTGCTGATGCGTCATTGTAAATTCATCCAAGATGATGATTCTCAATGCTGATAAAACTTTGGCCATTGCTGAGTTTTTAACGCTTTATGTCAAGTCACACGGGAACACAATCGAACAAGATCAAAAGTATTTTATGTCTGTCCCCAGTTTTAAGCTACCTCCCGAACAAATTTCAGCCAAATCGGTACAGCCGTTCTTGAGTTATAAATTATGTAATTATAACACAAATTTTTGTTCAAAGAAATACATTGTAAATTTAACTACTTAAAATAGGGGGCTAATGCTCTGAATTTCAAGTTTCATTGTTTGTTTCATACGTAAAGCTAACTCCTTCAATTAAGAATTAAAAATGTTGAAAAACCCCAAATTTATTGATTTTGATCAATTTGAAAAAAAAAAACCTACTGGTTTCCGACCTTTCCCCTAGCCAGTTTTAAAACTCAAAAACTTTTTGCACAAACTTTCGTAAAACAGTGTGCTTTATTTTGGTTAAAACTTGTATTAAAAAAAACACTGTTTGGGAGCATTTTGGAAATAAGTTTTTAAATGGACGTATTTTGTTCTGCGGAGGTATGATACCGACTTTCTGTCAATATTTCAAGCGAGAATACTTCAAAAATTGTGTTGAAGAAGAATGTTTGGCGCACTACTTTGTATTTATAAAATCCTTAAATGCATTTTTGATTTACATGTTTTTCTTGACAGAAAGCTTAGACCTGATTTTGTCAAAAGGGATATGAGACACAACATGGATAAGATTGGTTGTTTATACCTCAGAAATGTTTTTTTTTTTTTTAATTTTGAATTAAAGAGGGTTTTCTCTTTTCGTTTTTCTTGCAGTTTGGTGCTCAATCATTATTTAAATGTCATTTAAAAGCAAAAGTTTTATTTGACATATTTCAATAAAACTCGTATGTCAACTCCGAAAAACGAATCACCTAAATTTCCATTTTTAATTTTTTTTTTTTTTATAAAAGCTGACATTCTTCTATTGTTGTCAATAAGTTATTAAAAATTTTGGAAATTTCAACTGTCAGTTGTGGAAGTGTGTTAAAATTTAAGCTCCTCACAAAGTTATTAGTTTTTTTGCACAAATTTCAAATTTAAATTCAAAAATTGCTCGTTAAATGATTCTTGGCACCACTTGAATACTTTGCAACAGAAAAATCGTCTAATTAAACAAGGTAAAAAAGTATATTAAGTTTTAAATCGGTGCAAAATAAAAATTTTGCATTGCGGGAATCCTCTATGAACGGCAATAAAAGAAATATAACAGAAACTTCACCGGAACTTCACCGGAACTAAATAACACCACTAAGAAACACAACTCAAATTTTTTTGCGAACAAAATGGCAGTCAGGAACATGACTATTGATGATTTCAAAAAACTTCTCAACGAAACAATCTACGAACAAGTTAAAGATTTAGCCACTAAACTTGATGTTGCATCCTTATCCTTGGAGCTGGATGCACTAAGAACGGAAAACTCACATCTGAGTAAAAAATTATCGGTTATAAGGGAACGTTGTGATCTTTTGGAGTCTCAAATCGAAATACTTTCACGTAAGGCTCACGAAAACTGTATGGTGGTACACCTTCCTCTAGACAGAGAAACCGACGCAGTTCAGTAAGCAACACAAACTTGCAGGAAGCTTCTCAAGTTAAAAGAAGGTGAAGATATTCACTTGAAGAAATCACGGGTAATCCAAAACTCGCATACCCAAAGGGGAACTGTTTTCTTAGAGCTAGAATCGTCGGATATCGTAGACGAAATAATGTCAGTTAATAGCAAAATAAAAGGAACTGGCATAAGTATATTTCGCGAACAAACTCAAATGTATCGACAAAAAAGATGAGCTCTAATTGAAATTAAAAACAAATTATCACAATTAAACGCTCAAGCAAAAATTATAATCAAAGGTGACAAAATGCAAATCAACAACCACACTTTTATTTACAAATTTGCGCGTGGTCTAATTGTCAAAACTGCAGCTGAGATGACATATATGAACAACTTGTTTGGTGACAGTTCACAAGAATATTTTGACTGCAGCGATGGAGTGAAGGTGGCGTTAGCTTCGCTGGTCAGCAAATAAAGGTACTCCTTTATGCTGATGACTTGGTGTTGCTGGCAGAGAATCCTTCAACTCTACAACTGCAAATAAACAAACTTCAGGCTTTCTGTGAGACATGGGATCTACATATCAACGTCTTGAAAACAAAAGTTATGGTTTTCGAGAACCGAAGGAGTAGACGGGTGGAGACTTGGCGACTCAATAACCAGTCGATAGAAGTAGTTCCTGAGTTCAAGTACCTTGGCGTACTGTTGTCTAACAACTTAAACTTTCGAAATCATATGAAAGAAAAAAGTAGAGAAGCAAAGCTGGCACTTAACATAATGTGGCCTAAATTCTTCGCAAATCAAAACATTGATCTGCCCTCAAAGTATAATGTATTCAATGCCACAGTCAACACTTGTATGTGCTACGGGGTGCAGGCATTTGGAGTAGACCCCTTTGAAGATTTCGAAACTGTACAGAGGTACTTTTTCAAGCGTTTATTCCGTCTACCAAACGCTACACCTACCTACGCCATTCATGTGGAATCAGGTTTGCCACCCATTTATTTGCAAAATCTGAAAGCTCATTCTGGTTTTTTAATAAAAGTAATGAAGAGAAGTGAAAATAGTTTACATAGGGCAGTGTTAACTAGGCTATTGCAAACAAATGCTTATCCGTTCAGAAATTGGCAACAGCTGGCCTTATCTCATGATATCGATTTACCTTTATCGGAAAATAACGTTAGCGAATGCAAAATATGTTCGCAAGGGTCATAGCTAAAGAAGATGACAAAATATACGACCAGTTTTTAACTAGAGCGTCCTCATCACCTTCCAGATTTATTTACCGCAACCTTAATCACCAAATGTTAACCATTGATAGCTATTTCAAGAGTCGATCTTCAGCAGACTTGTGATCTATGTAACAGGAGAGAGTCTGAAAATATTTACCACTTCATTGCTGTATGCCCAATTCTACAAGAAATCCGAAGATTACATTTCCAAGAAAGTTTTCTGTCCGTAAATAGTCTTTACGAAATATTAAAAGGTGCTCGTGGTTGGCTCACCTTGTATAAATATTGCAATCATGCTATGACTCATCGCAATAGTTTTTTGATAAATTAGTTCTTACAACAAGTCTCTATTTAATTCAAGGTCTGCAAATTATTGCTTTTAAATCAAATCTTTATGTTTCAATAAATGTTTCATTAAAATTTTAAAATTAAAAATTTAATATTTAATACTTAAAATTTAGAATTTTATATAAATTTATTCCTCTTATGTTAATATAAACTTTTGTCTAATATTTTGCATAGTATTTATTTTTGTAATTTATTATTTCAAATTTTTTGTAAATCTTTTTGATACATCTTCTCTTTATATAATTTTATTTATTTTACTGAAATGTCATTTCCGGCAGACGGCAGCATTGTCATGTCCGTATTTCCAATAGAAAAAAAATTAATTGTAATTTATCTAATGAATAAAGGAAGAATCTAATCTAAGCTATTAAAAATATAACTAAAAATACTGAAAAATTTAAGTTAAGTTTAAACAATTTTTGCTTAAATCTTTAAAACGTCTTTTATGTGTACTAAATAATTAACAGATTTTAAAAATATTGTCCCATTTGAAATCTTTCTTTGACGAGTTTATAGTATTTAAATAAGATATTTGTTAATTGAATTCAAGTTTTAATCTCTTTTTATCCTTATTTCCGGATTCTTTATATCAAATTTAAATAAAACTACCATATCACTATAGTGTGTAATATATACATATGTAGAAATAATGTCCATAAATTGTATGCATGTGTATTATGTTGAATCCCTATAAGTTTAAGCCCGCTAGCGAATTTTTAATTGATTTCATCTCTCTTACATAACAATAAAATCATTTTTCGAGAGTAAAATATTTACACATACACACATTCAACACACACATACAAACAAACACTGTATAAGAGCAAATGTTCTGAGCTCTGACAACACGTCTTTTTTTTACTTTTTCTTTTTAAAATGACAAATAGACACACAATCTGCGACAGCTTTTTACTCCCCAATTACAAATGCTGAAGAACCATCATCCCCCGAAAACAACAAAAAAAAAACACATCCCCAATGCATGCATTTTCTACCCTTAGTGCGATGCTGAGCTGAGATAGCATCTCTTTGGAAGCTAAAGCTGCTGCTATGCTTTAATGAAAGCAGAATGAAAAGTCGCTTTATTTACCATGCTCCTCGACTCTTTGAACAACTAAATCCCTTGATTGTTGTTACATATGGTTGAATAGGGTTACCAAGCCCTAGATGATTTTCTTTTAAAATTGGATTTGATTTTCTACTGAATTTGTTTTTCAATAAACTTTTTTTGCGATAAACACATTGGTCGAGATAGTTTTCTTAATGGCAATAAAATTTTACTTTTCCAATGGGTTTTGGTGGCTTAAAATCAAATCCGACTTCAAAATTAATATATCACGACAAGGTTTTAAAATATTTCTTTTAAAAATTCAAAGAACATATATATAAGGCTTTTTGAGGCTATGTAAATTTATTAAGTAGTTTTTTTTTAAATAAAGTCAGTGAGGGTTTTCCAAATCTATAATTTCTTTCTGTTCAGTAATAATATTGAAATATGTATATTATTTAATATAATGTTCGAAAATTCTTCATAAGTTGTAAGATTTTAGCTGCCTTACAAAAAACTGAAAGAAACGCTAAACCATTTTGTGCTGAAACAGTTTTGAAAAGAAAAAGGCAAAACGGTTTGAAAGTAAATTTAGTTCTTGTAACGAATCCGTCGTCTTAAATATATTGAAAAATATAGTAATAATGTTGAAAACAGGTATTTTTAAAACTTGAGCAATTAGTTAATATTAGAGCACTAAAAATTAAGTCCAAAACATATTTTCCAAAACTATTAAAGTATCAAATTCAAGGAGTAAAATAAAGACTCATAACTATTGAGAATTTCTAGAAACTAATTTAGATATACTAAAATGCTTAAAATTGTATCTAAATGAGAAAGATTTGTACTTTTTTAAATCGTCATACAATTTATTGTTAAGATATATTTTGAGCTTTAAATTCTTCCTAAAAACCCCGTTATCGGTTTTTTGGGCATTTTTAAATGGGCATATTTTAAAAACATGACGTGATAGACAAATTTAAATGGGAGTTTCGAATTAAGGATATTTTAATCTTTAAAAAAATGTATTGTTTTGTTTGTGGGACAGAAAAAAACTTAATTTTGTCGACAGATGCAATCTTTAAATTTCGTGTTTCCTCTTTGCTAAAAACTTTTTCTCTAATATTCAAAAGTTTTTACAATTAAAAATCAAAAAATCTACACTACGGCAACCCTGTTTGATTGGTTGAACTAAAATTGAAAATATGCTCCTATTTTTCTGGTGCTCTCCGAGAGGAGCAGCCGTTTTCGTGATGCATTGTGCGCTGTGCGAAACTGTTTAAGCTGATTGTAAATTTTGAAGTACCAACTACACTCTGCTGCCTGCTATACATTTCACATTCTAGATGTTTACCGCTCTCTGGGCTCTGTGTTGCTCCAGTTCAGTTCGCGTTGTCGTCGGTGGGTCCGTCGCTCGGTCGGTGTCGTATATGTGTTTCCTCCTGTTTCCTATAAACTACACGTATGTTGATTATGTATAGACATAGCTATGCACCTACATAGATATGGAGGAGGTATTGTAGAAGGCATTTGGAACCAACGAACTACCACGACACAACCCCTCGCTAGTAAGAGTCCTCATTAAGAAGAGCAGCCAAATAGTTTTTTTTTTTCATATTTTTCTCTTGCTATTTTATCATCTCTGTGTCCACAAACCTCATAGCTCGTGATGATAGGAGTCAGAAAGTTTTGAATTTGAGAACGAACGCGTTCAATAAAAGCCGAAAACTAAAATTAAAACGAAAGCGAAAGCGAAACTCATTTCGAGCCAAGTGGGGATCACCTAATTTATTTTTGTATTTTTTGCGTTCAGGACATCTTGTAATCTTTTCGTGTTCCCAATAAAAACATTTGAATTGGTGGTGGTCCTATATCGTCCTGGTCCTGGTGCTGGTGGTAGTGTTGGCCCCTTTTGTTCCTGTAGCCCAGTGTTGTCGTTATAGTCACTTCTATTGTCCTATTTCCACGTATGTCCTATTTCCAAGATTTATTATTAGAACTCATATGTTATGTTCTATACGCTTCGTTTGTTACAAAACTGAAGAAAAAGATTTCAACAAAAAATAAAAAACGAAGTGATTTATTGAAGCAAGTTGTCATCTTCATGTTGTTGACATCTGGTGATTCAGCTCACTGAACCAAGAAAAGTGTGCCAAATATACCAAAAGAAAAGCATCGAGAAAAAGAAAATACGAGTACGTTTTTTTGTTTGTGGGTTGGGCGGCAGAGTAAAATGTAGCCCGAATCGGACGGAGGAGCCCCCTTTTTGTTTTATAGTGTTCAGCATCAGAAGTCGTTGGCAATTTCACCTCATTCTTAACTCTTTTGCTCTTTAATTCAAAAATACAGCTGTGTTAATGAGTTATTTTGTATTCCGTTTTCTTAATGAATGTTGTTTACTTTAGAAGAAAAATTAAAGAAAAAGAATGCGTGTGATTATTTAAGTGTTTGACATTATTAATTTTTGTTTTTGTATCGTCACTACCGTCAAGTGAAAGTATTCGTTTTTTTTTTTACTTTACTTAATATTTGACGGCGGTGTTGTCGTTAAGAGATAAATAAGCAATTATTTTTGGATCATAACAGGAACGAAAATAATCTTAATTTATTTTGGTTACGGTTGACAGAAAAAAAAAACAGTTCTTAATTGGGCTATGGATTAAGCAATAAACTCATCCTACAGAAAATATTTCATAATTTATATTTGAATAAAATCGTTTGTGCAAATAAAATTTATATACCATTTCCACTATTGGTTTATACATGTCATACATAATTACTTTAAGTATGTACAAATTCCAGATTATTTCGCTATTTACAGAATGTTCTTTAATATTTATTTCTGGTTTTGTGTTTGAACCCAATTTAATGATCAGTTAGAGCTATCATTGGTTTTCATCATTGAAACCAATCATTGGAATTTTGACTATTAAATTATAACAATCATTGAATTATATATAATTGTTTAAAATTTTTCTCAATGAAATGAATCGGAAAGGGGCCAATTATTGCTATTATTGGTTTTGACCATTGAACATTTTGTTTCGAGATTTAAAATCGATTAAAAGAGTCAAATTTGTAATGTTTGTTGTCAAAACGAAGCTGATCAGTTGTAGATTCCTTAACCCAGAAATCTTCTTTAAGTTTATTTTTGATTTTGTAAAGATGAAATCGTTTTCAATGAACGATAGTTGATTTCACATTTCGGAACATAATCGTTCCACTGTTCCCACGTGTCAGTTTTGTTTTCAATGATCAACTCTAACCTCATATTCTTGATTTTAATAAAAAAAAAATGCATAATTCCAATGCAATCCCAATTCTTTCAATTGGAAACATTTCCAATGAAAGCTATAAAATAAATAAAAATCCAATTACTTGTTTCAAGTAATTGTCAATATTGCGTTAAAAAATAGTAAAGTTTGGCAAATTTCAACCAAGGTGTCATTACTTTCAAACTTGAAACTTTACTAACTAACTAAGTGAAATTACTTTCAGTTGAATAAAAAATTCAAATTTAGGTGACATTTTGATAAAAATATACTTGAGTTAACTGTCAGGTTCAGGCGACATAACACGCCGTCTCCACTGGCGATAAATTCATCGCAATTGCAACAGCCAGCGCAGAGAGCAGACATCAGAAGAACTGTCAAATTTTCTAGAACTGGAATTTCATCGCATACTTTATTAGTATAGTAAAACATATAAAATACTACAGGAATTAAACTCCTTATAATAAAATAAATTAAGACGGCAAATGGAACTGGTTAATGTTCCACATTTTTTTGAACAAAAATAAATAAATTGGGTGGCGCAACAGTCCGTAGAGAACCAGGGCCTAGTGACTTACAACTCTCAACCATTCCTGTTTGCGAGTAATTGCAGGGATCGATTTTTTAGAACTGTCCACTTTTATTTTTTCCAGAAACGTAAGCGTTCCTTAAATAATTTTTTTTCCCATTGTGTGGATGTGGAATGCTTTACCCAACTCTGTTTTTCGCTATCATTTTAACATTCAAAACTTTAAGACCAATGTGCATCGGTATCTCCTCTTTCATCCTTCCCTATTTTCCTTAAGCTCGCACTGTGTTTAAACTTTAAACATGTTAAGGGTATTAATAACCCCTTGAGTGCCCGTCAACTATAAAAAAAAGACGTTCTTTAAAAAAAAGTTCAATTAAACAAAATTTTCGCGCTCGAACAAATAAAATTTGCATACGTCGCATCGTTTTCAAAATGACAGTTCTTCTTGTGATAAAGCAAGCGATTCATGGTATGCGATTAAAGATTATTCTACATTCATAGCTAGTGGAGAGGAGACCGCATGCGCATGTAAGGTTTCAATACTATCTGATTGGCCAGCTGCCAAAAAACTACCTTCCAATTAATTCAACTTTATTGGAAAGTTGACTGGAAAGTTTGTCAAGAAAAGTCTCCCTTTCTATCGAGTCCAGTCCGCTGATGTCAAAATGTCAGCTAATCATGTTTTTTCATTCAACTGAAAGCTGAACTTTAAACTCCGTAATTTATTTTTTTAATGACCAATTTTATTTAAAGTTTTGTGTAAAATTAATTAACATAAAATATGTAAGAAGTTTTTTTGTGATTAATAATGTCGTTGGTAATTTCGGCAAGTAAAGTTCCAAATTTTAAATTTATATCATCCGAAAAAAATAACCGCTGCCTTTCTCTTATTTTGCGTTCAAAAAATGCAGTTGGCTGCAAATGAGGTTTCTTATCTTGGCTGAACCTTCCCTTTTCAACTTTTCAAAAAATTTTGCCTTAGAAATCTATTTTTCGACAGCTGGAAAATTAGGGACGAGAAATTTGGCTTACCTCCAAATCCCTTATTTTGTCTAAGACTTCCCATTTATTCAAAAATTGTTTTTTTTTTTACCCCAATAACTCATTTCATATTTGTATTTTCTTAATTTTACATCTATAAATGATAACTTGACGGTTGATTTATTTTGAAAATAATGTCAAAACACACTTGTTCCATTGTTTATATCCTGTATATGTGAATTAAAATATATCTATTGAACGAGTTGAGATAATAGAAATTCTTGCATTCCTTTTTTGATAAGCCATGTTTTTTGTATCAGCTGTTTCTTACACATAAAACACTAACAAAAAGGTATCCGGATACCCTATCTATCTAAGATTGAACGCAACCATTGTGTTTTAGTTTTCCAATCAAAAACTCCTTAAGATTGCTCATATCTTACCACATACAAAAATCAAATTCATAAATTCTTATCCAGTCAACCATAAAACATGAATTCGATGTTCGTTTTCCTTTCAAATCAATTTGAGATTTTAATTTTCAAACCTAATTAAATACAAATTTCATTTATTTTATACTACACGTAAGTCTAATTGCTGTTTTCAAAAAACCTGCCATTGCCAACTCGTTAAGTGATTTTTCTACTAAATTTAGTTACATGCCAACTTGCCTCTTCATAGTCAAAAGTCTGTTTCGTTCGTGTTTCCTCACTTTCAATCAAAAAATAAAATATTTTCCCATAATTGCTAAATTAAACACTTTATATATAAAATTCAAAATAGTATAATAAAAGATCTATAATTATATGACACATCTATCTCAACACTTTAATCAAGGCAATGCCTTTCGCATGCAAAGCCCACACTGAAAAATTATATTGATTTAGCTTTAGCTAGTTGGAAAAAGTTCTTTCGGGGCTTGAATTTTTCTAGGAAAAGTAATTTAATATTTTTGTATTATTGTTGTTTGTACAGAATGTATGTAGATTCTAGGAACAAGAGATTAAATTAAAACTTTTGTCGTCTCCTACAAACACTTTATAATTGGAAATACTTTCCATAAAATTAAGCTCTCTATCTCTAGATATACAGAATTCCTAATTAATACTTATTTATTGTTTTTAATTGTATATTTTTAGGGTGGATATCCTGCGCGATTGAAGAAGGTCCTAATTGTAACAGCACCATTGTGGTTCAAGGCACCCTTTAAGATTCTAAGGCTGTTTGTACGTGAAAAATTAAGAGAACGTGTTTTTACGGTGTCAGTGCCAACATTGAGTTTGCATGTGCCTCGTCAAGCCCTGCCCAGATACTTAGGCGGAACTCTAGAAATAGATCACTCCACATGGTTACTTCATTGCTACAAATCGATGACGAATCGTGAAGACGAGCTTCTGGCCAATATTGGGCACCAACCATCTAGCAATAATCTACAAACAGGAACAATAATAACTACAAATACAACAATAACAACAACAACACCAGTATCAACAGATTTTGTCGGGAGCGGAGATCAAGGGGTGATTGACGGCGCAGTTGTTGCCGAAACAAACGATAATAATATCCCCGACACAACGGCACCATTAAGCGAGTTCTGGTCGGAGAATCCACCAAGTAGTGCTTCGTCTGGGTTCAGTGATGACGACAGTCTGGCCGGGGCAGAGGGAGATCCAAAAACAATTGAACAGATCGTTCAAATGGTAAAAGAACGTGGTAGGCAGGGTTTGTTCAAGGAATATGCTGATATCAGGAGTCGAGCGCCTGAAGGCACATTTATTCATGCAAAGTGAGTTTTGTTATTTTTGTCTTCAATTTTGCTTTACTAACTTTTATTTTTTCTTCTTTATTTAAAGGATGCGAAATAACCTGACAAAAAATCGTTACACAGATGTCCTGTGCTACGATCATAGCAGAGTGGTGTTATCACAAGACACAGAAGATTTGTCAGATTACATAAATGCCAACTTTGTGGATGGTTATAAGCAGAAAAATGCGTATATTTCAACTCAAGGTTAGTATTTTTATTTTATTTGTACTTATACAATTTAGGAACTATTTAAATTGTTAGAAACGCAAGAAGGTAAATTTACAAACGTAGTTTTAAAACTAAAAATTAAATAAGCTACAAAAAAAAAAAAACAATTTTAGTAAATATTGTAGTATAGTTTCCAGACGATGATGAGAAATTAATTGTTCGTGTGTTCCTCAAGACTATCTATTGTAGTTTGAATTTGGAATTCATATTTTTTAAATCGTGTACAGATGTCATTCATTTATATGTAATTTGAATGATTTTTCTTAATTTAAATCGCACTGAGTTCTTTCAATTATGTCAATATCGTCAGTATATCCAAGTAATTAGACAGGCTTTTGTAAGATAATGCCTCTGATGTTGGCGTAGAAGCTCTGCACTATTTTTTTAAGAAATATGTTAAAAAAAGTCACAGGATACCGCATCACCTTGTCTAAAATATTTTTGACATCAAAAGTTTCGGTAAAGTTGTTTCCAACGGACGAGTTTGACATAGATACTAAAGCTAGATGTGCTCTTTACAATTCGTCAATGTAAATCTGTCATAGGCGGCCTTGAAATCGATGAAAAAGTGGTGGGTGCAGCTGCAGATTTAATTTTCTTGGCATTTTTCCACGGTCTGCCGTAATGTGAATATTTAATAGACTGTTCTTAGGCCCCACTGATAAGGACCTATCAGGTTGTTGGCGAAGGGGCTTTAGACGTTCACATATTGCAGCAGAGAAGATTTTGTATGCTTTGTTGAGGAAACTCACTTCTCTATAGATAGTGCAGTTTAGAGGGTATCCTTTTTTAATATCGGGCAAACAATACTCAGGTTCCATTCTTTGGGTGTGCTTTCTTCTGATCATATTTTACAGATAAGCTGGTGCACGCTGCTAAAAAATTCATCTCCAGTCGCGTTGAAAAGCTCGGCATTTATGCCATCTGCTCCAGGGGCTTTGTTATACTTCTTAATATTGCTTAAATATTGCAATCCGGGAAAATGTGATTATTGGCTTTCAGCGTCTACATTGAAAAGATCATCCTACCTGACAGAAAATTTGGCTCTTCGTCTTCGGCGGCATTTGCCTGCTGACATACCTCATCACACCAAGTGTTTCGTGATGGTGGCTGTTTGCTCAAATTAACTTTCCTAATTTAGTGAGTCGACAATGGATTAACGTAACTGACGAATCTGGGGGTTTTCAATTTGTTTGTCACCTCATATCGTTCTTTCTTTTGGCAGTCATACTTGTGAGAGTATGACATTTAAAAATTAAAATTACATATGTAGTTATTATAAATTGAAATGAAAAGTAAAAAGTGAGACTCTTTTATAGCCGTTTTTAGACCATTGTTCAAACCCCCGTTAAAAAGTTCTGAAATGCACTAAGTTTCTGCTACTATGTTTTTAATATTACAAACTAAAGACTTTAGCATATTTTTATAAAAAACAAACGTATTAGGAACTTTAAGTTAAATATTTTATTTTGTATTTTGAAAAAAAAGTTAAGTTTTTGAGTAAATTTGGGAAATTTAAGTCAAAAGTTTCTTCTTTTGTCCAAAGGTTTTTAGGGAATAAACGTCTGTTTTTTTTATTCTGAAACATAAAAGGATCTTAAAATGAATGTCGGTACACAAAATAGTTTGCAAATGACTTGACTTGTATAATTTTGTTGGCACCTTTAAACGATTCTGTCTAAAATTTGTTACATTCCAAATATTCTGTTAGTTCGACTTTACCTATAAGCTGACCAAGATCTGTCTACGTGTAAAGTATAAAATGCTTACAAATGACTTGACTAGGGTCGTTTTTTTACATCTTTGAGTCCAATTTCTATTATCTTCGTCACGAGTACAGGTAGATAGACTTGGTATTCTTTTTTGATCTACATCCCAAGACCATCGTTTAATATGCCTCAGAAAAGTTTGCAAATGACTTGACATTTCTGTTAACAGCAAGAATTACCTAGGAGAATTCTTCTTTAACGATCTAAACGATCTAAATCATATCGGCAATCAGCCTCGCACGTTTCGTAAGAGACTCAAACTGGTTCCATTGAGCTTAGGAAGTAACCTCAAGATTCATGTGGTATCACAATGGGCCATTAAACTTTCCTAGGTGTGTCCGTTTCCATCTTGGACAGCCACTATAACCTAACCTAACCTTACCTCTGTTAACAGCTCTTGGACTAAAAATTTACTCATGATTGTATAATAAATGGTCATATAAAATAACATTAATTGATTTGAATTTAATTAATAAAAATGGAAACTCAAGGTTATTATCTTAAAATGAATCATTAAAAAATGAAAAAAAAACAATTTTTTATCTTAGTAAAACATTTTTTAACCTAAACAAAAACATAAAAATAGATGTCACTAAAAGAGTAAACAAAAAGTTGTAATTGCAATCAAGAAAACCTATTTCACATTTAAGCATATGTACTTACATATGTAGGTACACACATTATGTTTTTTTCGTAAATAAATCGATAAACCTCTTCTATTATAAGTGCCCCAGATAAACCTCCTTGAAAAGAAAAGTATGATAACTGAAAATGGGGTTGTGCTATTCGCTTTAATATCATGGTATTAATCTAGATTCTACATTTACGTAAAAGCACTTCGCTCCCTGTTGCGCGTCGTCGTCTATATAATTTCCAAATGTTTCATATTCATATAGGTTGTTTCAAAATAATTATAATAAAACAAAATTGTATGCTATACTAGTAAAATCTTTTATAAAAATCTTAATTTCCCCTTTTTGTTTACAGGTCCATTACCAAAGACATCCCATGATTTTTGGCGAATGATTTGGGAGCAGCATTGTTTAGTTATAGTTATGACAACACGAGTGTTAGAAAGGGGTAGAGTAAAATGCGGTCAATATTGGGAACCAGCTGAAGAAAGTTCCTCTGAATTTGGACACTTCCATGTGCGAACAATTAGTATAGAATCTAATGAAGATTATACAGTAGCCTCATTAGAAATCAAAAATTTTAAGGTAAGTTTAAATTCTGTAAGCATACAGAGATCAAATCTTAACAATATCCTTTTTAGACTGAAGAAATAAGGAATGTCTCACATTGGCAGTTTACAAGCTGGCCAGATTATGGTGTTCCAAGTTCGGCGTTAGCAATGTTAAATTTCTTACAAAAGGTCCGCGATAAACAGGCTCAAATGGTGAAATCATTAGGCGACACATGGGCTGGACATCCACGTGGCCCTCCCATAGTTGTGCATTGTAGTGCTGGCATCGGACGAACTGGTAATAATAAATAATAAAGACAAAAAAAAAAAACGTTCAACAAAAACTAAACAAATTATCTTTTTAGGTACATTTATAACCTTAGATATATGCATATCGCGCTTAGAGGATGTTGGCACAGCTGATATTAGAGGCACTGTCGAAAAAATCCGTTCACAACGAGCCTACTCGATACAAATGCCAGACCAATATGTGTTTTGTCATTTGGCTCTCATAGAGTACGCCTTATCCCGTGGGATGTTACAATCTGTAGATCTTGAAGGCTTTGACGATCGAGACGATGATTCCGATTTAATTTAATAAAATAGAACCCTATAAATGTTTATAACAATAATAATAATAAAACAAAAATAATAATCCATAATACACCTCCTGAAATGTATGAAGCTTAAATTCAACCGCAGGACGTAATATTTCTGCCAAATCATTTCTTTTTTGTATGGAATGAAAAGGACGACTGTGTCATGGTCTGTGCTGGTGTGATTAATAATGATGATGATCTGCTTCATAGTAGAAATAGCATACTAGAACCCTGTGATTTCTAAACAATAAAAAAAAATTAAACAAAAAGTTTTGTATATGACGAACTAACACACAGACCATAAACACATGCCGTGAATACGTAACCGTCCTGGAGGAATGATTTTTTGTTTTTCAAACGCCGCGTCGCCAGATTTGACAACTTTCTGCGAATAAATTAAAAATATAATTAAATTTAAATTTAAATAAACAAACAAACTACCACAACCACCACCCTAACCCGCAACAAAAACAAATCCCTTCTTGTATATTTCTTATAATAAACAAAACAAAACAGAGCAAGATGTTTGTATTAACATTTTAGAGAATTTTTTTTAAAGAATGTTCTATTTAAAAAATCAGTTTTTGTCTTTATTTTATTCTTTTTATAAATATACTCTAAGTTTTCTTAAGCATATTATTATTATTATATTATAATTATAATTATAAAACAAACAAAACAACAAAATAGAAATCAAATTTTAATTAAAAACAAAAAATAAAATTAAAAAAACAAAATAATGTAGTTAAGATTTCTAGAGATTACAAATTCAATTATTGTATTTAAAAAAGAAAAACAAAAACAAAATAAAAACAGAAAATATTAGAATCGATGAAAAGATTATGAAAATATAGAAAACAAAATAATAATAATAATAAATTAAACAATTAAATGTATTGAACTATGAGAACTATTTTTTATAGCTTTTTCAACTCAAGAGAACAAAACAAAACACAAAACAAAAATACAAAACAGATAACAAACAAGACAGAAATTATTATGGAACATGGAAAAAAACATTGGAAAAATACCGTCTTTTGTCGGAGGTGATATTTAAATAGAAAACAGAATTTAAATTTCTAATAGCCGCTAATTTAACAGCAAAAATTAAAAAGAGTACCTAAATTGGAGATCTTATTGCTTCGCTTAATGTTGATTTAGTTTTATTTTTTTTTTTAGTTATTTTTTGCTTTGTAGAAAAGAATATTCATTTTCGATCCCTTTTATTTGAAAATTTGGATCTTATTTTTTCATTGCCATTGAAACACCTATTAACAAATTTGTTCATTATAAATCCGGATAAGTCTTCAATATCCTTAAAAATAAATAATTAAAAAAAAATCTCGTATCAACATTGAAAACTTTTAAAGACAAATTTAAATAGATAAAACAGTTTTCATCAGTTTTAATTGCTTGGAGAAACGCATTCTTCGTGCGAATCTGAAATATACAGGGTTATCCATTTTGCGATTTCAAAAGTTGACATTATGTGTGAAACACTACATTATTTATTGTTGCAAGCATCGGTTCTTTTGAGGACCACTTTTTGACACATATTGGGCGGAATTTCAGCCATAACTTGAGAAAAAATGTTGTTTTTTAAATGCTTAAGAGTTAAAGGTTTATCTGCATAAACACGGTCTGACGCGTAGCCCCACAACAAAAAGTCCAGCGGTGTCAAATTGCATGATCTTGGTGGCCAGTTGATATCGCCACGTCGAGAAATTACGCGGTCAGGAAATGTCTCTTGCAATAAAGCCATATTCGCTCGAGTTGTGTGGCATGTGGTACCGTCTTGTCGAAACCAAATTTTCTCGAAGTCCTATTCTTCAAGAATTGACGGTGACAGTCGTTCCATCGTCGTTTTCGAAGAAGTAAGGTGCAATCACACCTCCGGACAAAAGAGCGCACCAAACAGTGACTTTTGTGGATGTAATGGCCTCTCTTCAATTACTCGAGGATTCTAAGATAGTCTTAATTCCTGAGAACGACGAGGAATCGACACATTCGGGTCTTCGGCAAGACTTTCACTTACAGCAGCAATATTTTCAGTGGTACGAGCGAAACGATGATGCACATGCCTTACAATATCTGTAAACAATTCAGTCTCTTCAAATTTTTCACAATTTTGTCAATTGCTTGCGTAGTTGGACGATTATGTAAACCATAATCTCCTCTTAAAGCACGATATGTGGATGTGGTAGAATCACCATTTTTGTAGTAGGTTTTAACAATTTGTATGCAATTTTGCGACAGTTAAGCGATCCATTTCCTAAATGTAAGACTTTCAACTGACGAAAAAAAACATCTTGACAGATGTCGAATTCCAGCCCTATACTTTTGAAACCGCAAAATGGATAAACCGTTATAATAAAAAGGAATTAACTAGTATCATATTATAATAGCTTTGACATCTCAGTTACTTTACACCCTTAAAAATGTACTTGATACGACTTTTAGAGATAATACTACATCTTTTTGATTGGCCAATGGTTTGATCGATTTTTCAATTACCAATTAGCTTAGGTAAAAACTTGTATACGAGTGCGCACACTCAATTGACCGGAGTTTGCGGAAATGCGGTCCAATTCGATTAAACTGTAGGACAAATAATAGCTTGTAGTAGTAAGATCCGTCTCTTTAATAAATGAAAAAAAAAACATCTTTAATACCTGCCTCTACTTTTTTCTATCGCCAAATAGGATTACAAATAATATGAAAATTACAAATATCAATGATTTTTTCTTCGAAGCAAGTCCAATAGAAACTTCAAGAAAATGATTTTGGACAGAAAATATTTATTATCTATACACAGTTTATGTGACCTCAAATACGGAGACTTCACCCCGTGGCCATACTTGAGATACAACGGAAACTGTGTTAAATATAACATCCCATAATATAACTGGGATAAATCGACATACCTGATCCTATATTCAAACCAACCAGTTCTTTTTGAAAGCAGAGGCTTGTAAGGGAGTACAAATATTCCATAAATTTGTATAATTTGAAAAAAAGTCAAAGAAAAGATTTAAAATTGCTTGTGTGCCTGAATATCGCAGTTTTCTATGCCAGTTTGAAAACTGCAGAAGTGAAATATTGATTTCTGGTAAGTATTTAGTCTTTTATTAAAGTTTCCATACTTAATTCACCTACGAAGCCATCTCTAATCAGCACCTTTAGCAATTCAAGGGACAAAGAACTTTCCAATCGAAGAATTTTATTTCAAAGAGAAGACAAACACTTTTATCTATCCCCTATTGGAATCTCCAGCGTTGTTTGAAAAACAACCTTCTTTAAATTGTACTCCTTTTTTTTGAAAATAATTTCTTTTCTACAAAATTTCAATTTATTATTTGATTTATTTAATACATTTCAGTTAAGAAAATAAAATGCTTATTGGTTTTTTTTGTTCATAAAAAGAAAAATTGCGCAACTTTACAATACGTGAATAAAGAAAAGAATAAAAAATACAAAACAAATATTCCTAAAAGAAAAAACATATTAAAATACAAATACCTTATATAGAACAGAGTTAAATTAAAAAATAAAAACAAAAAATTCAAGTTTAATTATAAATATGAATAATAAAGAAATAGAGAATCTACAATTAAAAAACAAAACAAAAAACTGAATAATTAATTAAACTTAAATTTATTGAAACAAGGGACAAATTTAATATTAATAACAAAAAACTAAAGCAAATAAAATTGTATTGTTGTTTGTTGATGCTTTAAGTTGTTTAAACAAAAAAAATAAATAAAAATAAACAACAATTTCCAATTTTCCTTTTAATTTTTCCCAACAGAAAAAAATAATATTAACAAATCTTTTCAATATAAATAAAACCCTAAGCGCCGTCCTATGATCGGTTTTCATCGAATGAGTCTCTATATTGACAGTTAGATATTATTTGTTATTTATTAGATAACAAATAATAATTTGTTTCGAATTTATGAATGGATAAAAGTGCATTTAAAAATAACGACCATTGGACGGTAAATGTATGTAATATTTTTGGCTTTGCTTAGATAAATTCAAAATCTGACCAAATTAATTCTAAGATTTTTCTATTTTTTTATAGAAGATTTCGATTTCTTTCTCGAATTTCTTTTGTTTGTTTTTTTAAACTTTTATAAGCAATAGTGAAAATCCACTTAATTAAGTAATGGTATAATAAAATTAAAAAAAAAGAAAACAAAATATATAAAACAAACAAAAACAAAATTCTTTTCAAGCCATTTTTTAATATAAAATAAATGTTTAACGTGTACACAATCATTTGTTGGTGTTATTTGCAAAATAATCCTCAATTTATTTATTATTAAACAAATATAAGCAACTAACATTCATCTTAAGTCGACCTACCAACAGTACGCCCGCCCGCCCGCCATATAACCCATCATTTTACACATAAACATGTTCGTTGGATAAACAAAATAATGTCTGTGCTATCTTGTATCTATCTTTGATCTTTGAGAAAAATGAAAAATTTAAAAAAAAGAAAAGAAATATATAAATCCATATTTGAAATAAATTTATTTGGTTTTGTAAATATTTTAATTTAAACTCAAAAACTAACCATTTTAACGAAACGAAAAATAAAAAAAAACTGTAATTTCCAATTTCAACGATTTTTTAAATAACAGTGAGTTGAACTTAATGAATAAAATGTGTGTATTCTATTTAAACAAAAAATGTAAAATATTCATACAAGAAAATGAATCAAAAATCTCATTCTATTCGAGTTATTATTCTGTTTTGATAAAGTCTTCATTTTTTGTTTTCAAAGTATGTACCAGTACCTACCTACTTTTAATTTATTATTAATTAAATATATAATATATATACATCAAATAGAAAAATATCTTAAAATTAATAAAACAAACTGTAACTGATGGTAAATTGTGTATTTTCATATTTATATGAATGTATGTTCGTACAATGTACATTATATACATACATATGTAGGTACCCGTACCCACATTACAAAAAAAGATCAAGGGGACCGGAAATTGCGAAATTTGATGGAAAAGCCAGTGTCTAGAAACTTTTGATGTTTTAAAACAGGTAAAGTAAGTAGGACTTTCAAAAAACTCGGCCCGCTGTCCGACTCTACCAGAAAATTTTATGAAATGTCGAGAGCAACTTCACTCAACTTTATGAATTTGCAGGCCAAACCTCCAAAACAATGGGCAGGTTCAGACAACATAAGGGACTTCATTTGCAGTCAACTTTATTCTTTGAACGTAAATTTTGACCAAGGCAACAAGTTAGTTTTTCAAGTGTCATGAAATTAAAATTCAGAACTTTACTTCACAAACCTCTACTTCAAGTTCATAGTGCAAAAATTACCAAAATCATTATTTTCTACAAAACACTCCTCAGGCAAGCTACAAGTCCATCATGATTTGTATTTAGTATTTTAAAGAAATATTACTTATTTCTTTTCCAAATTTACAAGGAACCTTTTTACAGAAAGCATTAAATGAAGTTGTGCAGAAAATAAATACATCATTGAGTAATAAAGTTCAGCTTTTAGTTGAATGAAAAAACATGATCAATTGTCATTTTGACATAAGTTGACTTGACTTGATAGTAAGGGAGATTTTTCTTGCCTAACTTTCCAGTCAACTTTCCAATAAAGTTGCCTTAATTGGAAGGCAATTTTTTGGCAGCTGGCCAATCAGATGCAAGAAACTTGCCTTACTTTCAAGTCCCTTATGTCGGCTGAACCTGCCCAGTTTTTTCTTATCGCTGACCCTGATAAATACACCATAAATGCAAAGGGTCATTTATTTCCTGGTTTTAAGTTGGTAGTGATGGAATTTGACACCTGTCAAACTCAGCTGTCAATTGAAATGTCATAATATAAGTTAATGTTGTAAACTGAAACTCAAACATAGGTATTCATGATTGCAATTGAATTGAAAATAACTTTCGAACTTTTGTAGTGGTAAGTTGTTTTATAGCATGTAAAGGGTGTTTTTTTCAGAGGTATAGCACTTAGTAATAGAAGAAAACAAAGATGATTTTTTTTAAATTTGGCGTGAAATTTACTTTGATCGAAAGATGATCTTCTGGCATTATAATTAACACTTGTTTTTGGCATATGACCACCACCGCTGGTTCAGAAGTAGCATTATCTGGAGGATGAATTATTATCGATAATAACTTAGCATACATATATTCTCCTGCAAGTGGTCTATCGTTTCTTTCGGGCTTACCGGCGGCGGTGTAGACTAGCGACTTCACATATTCCCACAGAAAAAAGTCACTAGCAGACTTGACTTGATAGTTAGGAAGATTTTTCTTGACTAACTTTCCAGTCAACTTAATTGGAAGGCAATTTTTTGGCAGTTGGCCAATCAGATAATAGAAACTTGACTTACTTTCAAGTCCCTTATGTCGCCTGAACCTGCACATTTCCAACTAAAAGTTCAATAGGCAGGTTTAGGCGACATAAGGGTCTTGCAAGTAAGGCAAGCTTAGTATCTGATTGGTCAGCTGCCAAAAATTTGCCTTCCAATTAAGGCAACTTCATTGGAAAGTTGACTGGAAAGTTAGTCAAGAAAAATCTCCCTAACTATCAAGTCAAGTCTACTTCTGTCAAAATGATAGTTGATAATGGGCAGGTTCAGACAACATAAGGGACTTCATTTGCAGTCAACTTCATTCTATGAACGTAAATTTTGACCAAGGCAACTAGTTAGTTTTTCAAGTGTCATGAATTTCAAATTCAGAACTTTACTTCACAAACCTCTACTTTAAGTTCACAATACACAAACTACAAAAATCATTATTTTGTGCAAAACACTCCTCAGGCAAGCTACAACTCCTGCACCATAATTTCACATGTCTGTCATAGATCTATTAAAAACGCTAAACCATTTATGATGAATGGTTTTTCAACAGAAAAATTCCTATTCCTATTCCGAATCCGCCGGGAGATAATGTTTCCCTTCAAACTCGGGAATGTATTTTCTCCTTTTTTAACATTTAGAATGGCTTATTTTTGTATTTTTAAACTTGTTTAGAATAAGGAAAAGGGAATAAAATCCCGGGAATTTTCTATTTAGAATGAGAGAGAAGGGAAAACTGAAATATTTCCCCGGGAAATGTTGACCGGTATTTTTAAAATTTGATTCGAAATCAGCACTAAAAATTAAGTCCAAATTGTATTTTTTTAAACTCTGAAAGCATTAAATTCAATATTTACTCAAAACTTTATATAGAGTCAAACAAAGTCTAATAACTAATGAGAATTTCCAGAAACTAAGTAAGATACTAAAATGATTTAAGCTACTTCTAGGAGACAGAGATTTATACTTTGCAAAATGACCTGAAGGTATATGTTGAATCAACCCCTTTTAGGTTGGCTTTAGGATTTTTAAAGGGGTGTATTTTTAAAACCTCATGTGATTAAACATTTTAAATTGAGATTTGAAATCAGGACAACTTTATTCTTGTATTGTATTATTTGTATCAACCAGTAATTTTACAAGGTCTGATAATCAGAAACGAAGTTAGATTTAATTTTACGAAACTTTATATTTCAATCAATAAATTACATGTTAGTGCAAGGATAGTCTAAAAATTAGGGATTAAGTGAAACCGAAACGACTTTAATTTGGAAAATGCTTAATCGATTTTAATGAATGATTTGATTTTTAAAAGCTTAACTTTCCGCAAATAATATTCATTAAATAAATTAGACTACCTATACAAATTAAATGAATTTGCATGTAGGTAGGTAGGTAGAAATGGCGATCTCAGGGCAGACCTAGCCTGAGATCCAATTAGCGCTGTAGTGCGCCGTTTTGATACCAAAACTCGTTTGACCTGTGAAATAAAGGAGAAGATTTATAGCGATTAAGTTAGAGCCATTTTGTCGCATTGAGAAAAGAGATTAGGTCTCTAATCTTTGTCTCAGATAGCTCATTCAGTTCGTGAAAGAATGCTTTCCCAAAGCATTTCATTCTAGTGCTTGCCAAGGCAGGACATTTGCAGAGGAAATGGATTAACGTTTCACTTTCTCTTTGGTCGCAGCAACTACGGCAAAAAGTGTTGTAAGAGATACCCAACTTCTCTGCATGAACTCCAATGGGCCAGTGTCCGGTACAAACCGCAACAATCCTGGCTATGTCTTGCCTTGGCCTGCGTAGAAGATCGTTTGTACGGGTTTTATTATAGGTGGGCCATATCTTCCTATATATAATGCAGTTGGGTAAATTGCTCCACCTTCGGTTTGATTCTGTTTGGTATATGGAAAAGATTTTACCCTTCATAGCACCAAGAGGAATGTTAACCATTTCCGCAAGAGAGCTATGAAGGGCCGATCCTTGCCTGGCTAACTCGTCAGCCCGTTCATTTCCCACGATACCACTATGGCCCGGAACCCAGATCAGGGTGACACCGAGGTTAATGTTCAGGCTCGCAAGCTCATCGCGACATTGCTGGACCAATTTAGATGAGGATGTAGCCGAGTTAATGGCTTTGATAGCTGCCTGACTGTCTGTGAAGATAGCCGCATTTCGGTTTTGGCTTGGGCTTTGTTTAAGTATTTTACATGCCTCCCTAATTGCCAGCAGTTCAGCCTGAAAAACGCTAGCAAAGTCAGGAAGCCTAAAGGATTTAGCTACATTTAGGGACTCAGAAAAGATCCCAGAACCAACTCCGCACTCCATCTTTGAGCCGTCAATAAAGATGGTTGTATCGAAACCTATCGACACGATGTCAACCTCCCAATCTTCTCTGGATGGGAAAAAGACCTTAAAACCCCTACTAAGGCTCAAAGTAGGAGTGCAGTAGTCAGTGTCTACCGAGATAATATCTGAGGGAATCAATTTCGCTGTGTTGCTGTGACCATAAGGTTTTGACAACCAGCTATTTGATTCCTTCAGCCTAATAGCGCTGCAGGAAACTATGTATTTAATAAAAAGGTCGATTGGTAGAAGATCCATAATAACGTTTAAGGCGTCCGTTGGGCAAGTACGCATGGCCCCTGTGGTGCCCACGCAAGCTGTTCTCTGAACCTTCTTTAGCTTATCGATATTATAGGCTTTGCTAAGAGCAGGCCACCACACAATCGAACCATAAGTTAAGATTGGACGTACTACGGCTGTGTACGTCCATAAAATCATCTTCGACTGAAGTCCCCACTTTTTGCCGAAAGTTTTGCTGCAGGCGTAGAAGGCAACACAGGCCTTCTTAACCCGCACTTCAATATTTCGTTTCCAGTTTAATTTAGGGTCGAGTATAACTCCCAAATATTTTGCACTGGAAGACAATGAAAGGATTTGACCGTTGAGTCGAGGTAGCGTGAAAGGCGGTACTTTAGTTTTGGTGGTAAAGAGCATCAGTTCAGTTTTACTTTGGTTAACTCCTAGACCACAACTAGTGGCCCAGCTGCTAACTTTCTTCAAAGCTGACTCCGTGATTTCACTAATCACAGAGGTGTACTTTCCTGACACCAATAGCACCAAATCATCCGCATAGGCTACCGCCTTCACTCCACATCTCTCTAATTTAACGAGAATTGTATCCATGACCAGAAGCCACAGAAGAGGCGAAAGGACACCACCCTGGGGTGTTCCCCTACTTACGTGTTTTGTTGCGGTTGTATTGCCTAGAGTGGCTTGAATTTTCCTACCACTGAGCATGGAGATAATCCATTCTCGAATGAAGTATTCTACCCCGAACTTCACGAGCGATTCTTCTATGGATTCGGTAAGGACGTTGTTAAAAGCACCTTCTATGTCTAAGAAGGTGGCAAGAGTAAATTCTTTATAATGGATTGTTTTTTCTACAGTACGCACTACCTCATGGAGGGCAGTCTCCGTAGATTTGCCCTTAAGATAAGCATGCTGAGAGCTTTCGAGAGGTCTTCCATCTAGGATTTCTCTAATATGGTAATCAAGAATGCGCTCCAAGGTTTTAAGCACAAAAGATGTTAAGCTTATTGGTCTGAAATCCTTCGCGGATTCGTGACCACGCCTACCCACTTTCGGGATAAAAACTACCTTGACCTGTCTCCACGACATGGGCACATGTTTGAGAAGGAGGCATCCTTTGAAAATTTGTTCCAGCCATGGAGCTGCCACATCATGCAACTTTTGAAGCATAACTGGCAGTATGCCATCCATGCCTGGGGATTTATATGGAGAGAAAGTATTGATGGCCCACACAATATTTTCTCTGGTTATAACGGAATTGATTTGCTCCACATGAGCTACGTTTAGCTCTGTGGTTTCACGCGGTTCGGGGTTAACGCTCTCGCAACCCGGAAAGTGCGTCTTCATCAGTAGCTCAAGAGATTCGGCTGGAGAGGCTGTCCAGGTTCCATCAGGCTTTCTTAGAAATGAAGGATTACAATGTTCCTTCGATAAAACTTTGCTGAGCCTTGCAGAGTCCTTTATGTCTTCGATTGATTGACAGTAATCTCTCCAGCCTTGTCTTTTGGCTGATGACAGGGCTTTCTTATAAATTTTAAGAGAGTCTTTATACGGTTGGTAAAACTTATGTTTGTGGCAGATGTTGAAGATTGTCCTCGTCATTTTCCTAAGACTGGACAGTTCTTCATTCCACCAAGAAGGAAGGGTTTTACGGCTGTATTTAACTGGGCAAGAGACTCTAAAAGCTTTACTTATAGAAGTTTCAAAGGTTTTCACCTTTGATTCAAGGTCTACTATCGATTCTGCGAGATTCGGTAAGTTGCTCAGTTTGGAATTAGCAATTTGACTGAATTTCTTCCAGTCAGTTCTTCTGGGATTTCTATAAGGCGGAGGGTTTTTCGACTCGAAATTAATTTGGAAAAGAATCCACTTGTGATCCGAAAACGAATTCAAAGGGGAAACTCTCCAATTCTCCACTAATAAATTACGGTTGTTTACTAAAGTAACATCAAGCACATCCTCCCATCCATCATAATTTTCCGAGCTCGGAAAGACGAAAGTGGGAGTATTGCCTCTGTTACAAATGTTCATATTATGTGCAATAATAAAATCAAAAAGTGACTCACCTCGTTCGTTGATTTCAGAGCTTCCCCAAAGGGTATGCCGAGCATTCGCATCGCCTCCGATCAGAAGGTTAGCCTTATCGATCTTAGCTTTGTTTATGATTTTGCACACCTCCTCCGGAGGTGATGATGCATTGTGGGCAGAGTAGAAAGAGGCCAGCAGCAAACCCTGTGTATTTTTGTCTTCGAATCTGACAACTGTCAGATCAGGAGTGCTAAAATTTGGACATAAAAAACCTTTTAAATGTTTCTTAGCTAAAATACAAGTTCTGGGATTACCTTGGTCTTGATCTTCGGTTTTATAAAAAAGGTCGTATTGGTTGTCTTGGAGGCCCCGCACCTTGAGGCCGTTTACCCACGGTTCTTGGATAACGCCAATGTCGAAGTTTTCCTCCCTAAGGAAAACTCTCAGATTATCTGAAGCACACTTAGAGTGCTTCAGATTAATCTGGACGACCTTCAGCGCGTTTTTTAATTTGTATCTTTGGCTGCAGAGCTAGGGCCCGGCAACTCGCTGGGGACCTCGACTCCGCTAACAACATCGTCCACCTCGACGTTGTCATCAGCTTTGTCGGTGTCTGCTCCCTGACTCTGCAGAATTTTAATTTTGGCATTCCTTATGCCAAAACTAAGCTTATAATCGGCCTTTTGGAGAGCCCCTAGGCTTTCCTCGCTAATCCTCAGAAGGTAAGAGGCGCTGGTCTTCTGTGGTTCTTCTGCTTTAATCACAGCCCAGTCGTGCATGGGGACCAGCGGATTTTGCCTCTGAAGACCGCGGATCAAATCCTGTCCGCTTGGCTTTATGCTCATGAGCGGCAACCAAATGCGAGCCTTCGGTTGTCTAGGGATGTCCTTAGCCGGGATAAGCTTGAGCTTCAAGCCCTCCCAGGCATTGCTAACCTTAGCAATGCTTTCACTAAGGAAATCCCTAGAAAACCTGTCTGCACACTTAATTACCCTATACCCCCTGAGCATCTCGCCAGAGTCGAAACTAGGGTAGGGGCCCTCACTGTTATTTATTGTGTATGAAAACACCATCTCAGAGAGCTTGCCCTCGATAGAGTTCCACACGTTCAGCAGACCTTTGCTGTTTGTGGAGAGCTCATCCACAACTGCTACTTGGAGGTCATCCCTGACAACCTCACTAAGAGTACGCAGTTGCGCTGCTCCAGAAGATGGTGCTTTCCCTGGCTTTGTCCGGCCGTCAAGCTTGCTCTTTTTCTGAGCCGGACAGATCTCTTCCTGAGATCTGTTTCGCTTAACGGCCTTTTCTCGGCTGGCCAGAAGGTTGTTGTATTCATCAACAACCTTCTGGTACTTTATTTTATCTTGGGCGTCCTTCTCATGAATCACCCCGGCCTCTTCATTCTTGGCAATCTTGGCAAGAATAAAAGAGGCCGTTTTGAAGCGGTTCTTGAGGAGAGCGCCTTCCGATGGCTTTTTTGTTCCTCGAGTAGCACTGCTACTAGAGGGTTTCGGATTGGTATGCGGTTTAGGAAGCATAGGAGTGCTATGAATAGCACTGCCTGTACTTCCTGTGGTTTTGGGTTGCTCACAAGTGCTGGAACTACCAGCGCTAAATGAGCTCCCCTTTATGGTCTCCTGGCTGGAGGCCAAGAGTTCATCCTCCAAGTCTGCGGATGGTTCTATGTCAGTATAGTCAAGTTCGTCCATTTTGTTTAAAGTTTTTGAATGTTAGTCCCACGAGTAGGTCGGAAAAAAAGAGGTCAGCCCCGGCAGAGCCGATATACCGGGGTAAGGCAGAAAAATAAGACGGACCCTGCCAAGGCATCCGAATGAGCTCGTTAGCGACTGGTTTGCCCCCCAGCCTTTCATTCTTCGGCACGGATTATGTAAAACGCTCACACCACCACTGAAATTAGGGACCTCGTATCTATGGTCAAATTGCATTGCTAAAGCTTGCTACTATTAAGGAGTAGGAAACTTCAGCAATTCAACCTGACCTTAGCTGACCCCCATCTTGGCAACGTACAAGACAACTGTGGTGATCATTACCGCCCGGCACCCACTAGGAGGGTTTGAAACGAGGATTTTTGCCGAGCAATGAATTTGCAAAGTCAAGTTTTTTTTTTTAAAGTGATTCGTATAAAATCTATTTCCAAACCAATTTTCAAAATTAAAATTTTTTTATAGTGTTGAGAAATTTACAATTAATTTGGTGTAAGAAACGTTTTGATCCCTCAACCACAAGCTCCAATATAACGTCTAAAATATGCGTCAAAACAAAATCAAGCAAATTTCTGGGTTTGGAAAAATTTTAATAAAACTATCAGAAATGGTCCTAACTTCATAGACTTATCCGATTTTCAAAAAAGAGCATCGGACGAAACTAGAATGTTCTCCGAATATTTAGGAAGCAGCAGAACTGGTCTTTTATAGACAAATTTGTTCTGACATCACAAAACTCCCTAAAACAAAATAATACAAATAAAACAACTGTATAAATATAGTTTCGTTTTTTTTTTAATGATTCCTGAAGTAATTAACATAATTTAAATTTTCGCACAATCAATGCGTTCGTAGGGGAATTTACGCCATTTTGAATTGCTTGTTTTTAATTGTATTAATTTGATCTTTTTTAAAAAATTGATAACAAATTACTGCACTGAAAATTCAACTCACAAACTGTATAATTCTTATAATAAAACAAACCAATTACATTCAAGTTGAGATAATTCGAGCAATTCGCTTGTCAAATATTTAACAAAATTAATAAAAAACACAAAATTTAAAAAAGTATAATGAATTTATGAAAGAATAACAATGGCTTCTTGGTTTCTTTTTATCAAAGTTTATGCACGTCTCATGAAACTTGGTGTCCATTTCTTGACAATTGGTTTTGCCTTTTCTCTTTCTTCACGTTCCTGTTGCTCCATTTGCTGCAGGAGAATGTGCTGATTTTCCCTGAACTTTTGCAGTGGATCGTCAAATTGTTTGTAATAGGTAAGAACTGCACGTACATCATCAACTTCAGATGTTGCTATGGCTAATAAGAGAAGAAAATGTTAATAGGGATTTTTCCAATTTAATAAATACTTTGTTACTTTTTAAGAAATTGATGAGATCAAACAAAGAAGCATCATCATCGTTGCCCAGCCATCTGCCAATGTTAAATGTATTTTCTGGATGGAGCTTTGTAGAATTTGCATCCCAATCTACAACGATTACCTGGAAATAAATTTAAAAAACATAAAATGTCATTCAATACAAAAATTGAAAGCTACGAGTTTTGTTACCTTTCTCAAGTCTCTGTTTAAGTTGTCAAGGTTTTTAACATGATGACCGTCGACGAAATGTGTTGCATCACGCACCAGACGATACATAATATAATTATTCGGATCTAATGCATCTAAGATGGGGAAGACTGTCATTCCCTGTTCGGCAGTGAAGACGACAATTTCAAAATGCTTTGAGCACTGTTCTAGGAAGTGATCGACACCTGGACGTTTCTTAAAACGCCATCCAGTCTGATAGGTCCAGTCGGGATGGACTAAAACGTCTTTCATCTCTAGAACTAAGGTGTATGGCGGTTGGATGTATGGATACTTGAGAGGATCGGGAAGTAATTTGTCTCGAGATGGCTCTTGGATCATTTTTTGATAGTAGTTCATTGATTTCCACATTCGTTTGACATATTGTTGAACTGCTGGTTCTTTGCTGAATTCATCTTCGATGATATTTCCTTCCATATCGCATTCTGGTTTGCCCAATTCGTATACACCCCAAATAGCCAATGATATAGCCGAAGCACCAAAAGCTGCAAATCTATAAGAGACGAGAAAAAGTTCATAAAATCAAAGAAAAATAAAATGATTCCTTCCCTCAAAGCATATATATTTCTTGATTTGTTGTTGGTTTTTATCATGTGAAAGTCAAAACTGCCGATTTAAATTTAAACGATACTTTATGGTGTACAATTGACGGCCCTTATTACGAGAAGCGAATCGAACGTTCGACTGTAAGCGAACGTTTTTGAAATCACTCATTTCGTGAATACCATTTTAATATTCACTTCAAAAGCCAACTTTTTTGGAAAAAGTGATGTTAAACTATTTGAACGTCGAAATTAATCCATCTTAATTTTGCTCTATATTGGATTTCTCAAACGTTCGCTTACAGTCGAACGTTCGATTCGCTTCTCGTAATAAGGGCCGACAATTGATTTTGGGTGCCTTTGGAAAGATTATGTTGTTTCTTCAAAAGTCGAAACAGATTTTTTTGTAAGGAAATTCATACGGAAACACAACTTGAAGGACAACAATGCAACTGTGAAGCCATATAATGAATTCACAAATAAGTGGAAAAATAACATTTCCCTTGGAATACTTGCTATTTTCAAGAACTGATAGTTGCTCAGGGAATTTATGAGTATCGAGATTTACGTTTCTAAGAAATTATTTCACTCTCAATCAAATGCTACATTAAAAGATTGAAGAGTCCATACCACTTTATAGTAAATCCGTACAATCAAAACCTGTCCATTGAGCAAAACAAGCCCAACTAGAAAACTTTTCAAAGCAGTTAAACAAGAACCTAACTGTCGTGGTGACTTGGTTTAAGAGATTTTAATAGGAATCAATAGTTTAAGCGGTCCTTAAACTAAATAAATCTTTTTGAGACTTTTATCTTACCCAAACTTCATTTGTTTCCATGCCTTCTCATTTTCTTTGGCTTCTTCTTCTTCCTCCTTTCGCTTGCGCTCACGAATTGTTTCCTCGTCGTCTGTGGCAGCAGTTTGGGGAAATAGCTTTGATAGAATTTCTGGAGCTTTATTAGTTTCCTTTTCAGCTGCACAAGATCCACCTAAGTATATAGAACAACATTGGTTATTATATTGCCATCTTTCCCCCTAGCCTCATTCCAAATACGAACAAAAATAACCTTACTTTGAGTTCTGAACATACGGCGCTGAGTTATAAATTGGTTATCACAAGCAAAAGCAGCAGAAGCATTTGGAAACCAATTCGAATTACAACTCGTGTATTTTACTTCATGATTATTCAACGATGACTGCTGTTGGGACTGCCATAGATTTGTACACGATTTGGTTCCGCATTTTTTGACGAAACTTATTAAACTTCGTTGTGCCATTGTTTAATATTAATTAAAGATTTGTTGAAATTGATTTATTTATAAATCATTTATAATATGAACACCTTAACCGGCATGAGAAATTAATGTGCGAATTTTCCTTTTTCCACTTTATGAATTCTAGTCTTGCTTTTTTTGCCTGACTGACTGACATTTAACATTTAACATGAAATTGATTTTTGACACAAATGTCAAATTCATTATATTTATTGTGGCAAGATGTCGCTGTTGTGTTATTGAACAGCAAAGAGTATGCAATAAAATATAAGCATTATAGTTTTCAAGATCTTGAAATGTAGATGGCAGTTTAGATCAATCGTTATTATATTATTATTTAAAATCAATTGGACAGATAATATTAATTTCTAAGTATTTTCGCAAAATAAGATATTAATAGAATTCTCCACTCAAAAGCCAAGTGAGCTTTGTATTTCCTTTTTTCCTATTTGAACGGTGGGATAAAGAATACTTAAGAAATCGAATCATACAAATTCTAATTTCAGAGTTTTGATTTCGTTTACCTGTAGTTCTAAAAGACTATGAACTCTTATAAGCCCGTGCATTTTCAGAGGATACAATTATAAATTTACAATAGCAACTCTCTTGATGTTAAGCATGATTCGATGCCAAATTACATCGACCTAAGTACTGCCATCCTATCATATTCCTGTTCCTATTCCAAGATGGTACTAGGTATGCACAACTTCTTTGCTGAGTTAGAAATTTCCTTTTGGACCGTTCAATCCAAGTAGTAATGGATATCTAACAAAATAATCGCTAGTGTGCCTCAGAGTTGCGTTTTGTTTTTTTTTGGTAAAAGTTATGATTTGAAGTGCTACAATGCTGAATCCCGTAAGAGTCATTTTCCAGAATTGAATAAGATGATCTTTCTCTAACTTCACAAAAAGATAACATAGCTCTTTTTGTTGAAAAAATTGCACGAATCCCTAAAAACGTTTCTTACAAAACATCCGAAATGAAAACGATGCTTGGTATATAAAAGTGGAGAACCTACAATGTATATTCTATGGTAACCTTTTGGGTCTAATTATGAATAGGGTAACGAACGTTGCAATCAAAACCTATAATCAATTATTCACTTTAAAAGGTGTAGTCCCCTGATTACAAAAATGTGTGTTCAAGATGTTTTACTTTCAGCCTTCTGTTTGCCAAACGCCTTTTTAAGCTTTTCAAATGCATTTTTAAATTTAAAACCCTGATGACTTTTTTCCTATAGTATATAACCATAATAATGGTTTACCAATATATCAGAAAACTTCCCCTGATTACAAAAATGTATGTCCAAGACGTTTAGGATGCACCTCCAGCTTGCAAGACGCATTTTAATAATTTAATAAGAAAAGTACCCTGATTACAAAAATGTGTTCGAAAGACATTTTACTTTCATCCCGGTTGCATTTTAAACCTCAAAATCGGAAAAAATGACAATTTTCAAAAGCTAAAATAATAAATGCCAGACGGTTGAATTTGATGTAATTCCTACATTCACATCAAGGAATTTTGGTCATCACTCCACTCCAAAAATTTGCTGCCGGCTCTTAAATATGTCAGTTTCTTGGAACAGGCACTACCATTTTTTAAAGACGTTATTTGCGATGTTAGATTTTCACTACGTTTTCTTTTCAAAATGCAAAAAATACACAAAATATACTTTCTATAGGGTTGTTTATTTTAAAATATACACTCTAACATTTATAATTTATTTGAATAATTTTTGTTCTCAAATAATTTCCCAAATTAATTTGGGGGAATGGCAATCACTTTTGCCAAACATTCTTTTCTCAAAAAAGTTTTTATCACAAAAGTTTCTTAAGTTTTTCTCTTTGTCTACATATTTTTTTTTATGATTTTTTCACATTTTGGTAGGAAGCATTAATTGTATAATGTATGTGTTATACCGAAGTAGAAAATAAAATAAAAATGGACACGAACAAAAGAAAATGGTAAGAAAAAAATATAAAGGATCACAAGATTTGTTGTTTTAAGAATTGACCTGAAAAATATACGTCGGAGTTATTGTTAATCAACGATATTTTTGATCGGTAACTCGAGCTTGTTCTCTGCTGTCGCCACGTTCGATATACCAATTATTCTCGTGACGATGTTTGTCGTTGTTTTTGCGAGAATTCTCTCGATGGTGCATAAGTTTCTCGTGCCATTCGCCATCGGCGTCTCGTTTTGCATTTTCATGCTCGGCAGAAGAATATTTGTCGTATTTTTTGTGGTCCTTGGACTTCTTAAACCTCTCCCCAGAACCGTTGAAGTCTTCATTTGATCGATCTCCTCTGCGATAACGTTCCTTGCTTTCACCACTATCATCAAAATTTTGTTGCTTCTTGAAATTTTTCCGTTTGTTCTCGTATTTTTTGCTTTCATTGTCATGTTTGTCAAGTTTTTGATCTTTTTCGTTCTTTTTTCTATCATATTTGTCTGGTTTTTGTTCTTTTTCGTATTTTTCAGGCTTTTGGTCGTTCTCGTATTTCTTGCTCTCATATTTATCAGGTTTGTGTTCATGGGGGGTGTAAGCACTTTCTTTCGGTTGATATTCTTTGGGCTTCTGCAGCCTTTCAGTGCCTTGGAAGGCTGTCGGTTTTTCGTCATTTCCATTAAAAGGATTATCCGTCAGTTTGACCACTTTATCAACGACTTTTTCAAAGTTCGTAAAGTGATCGCTTTCCTCTATGACGGATCTCACTTTTTCACCCAAAGAGTCTACTATACTCTCACCTGCCTTTGGCATTTCTACGCACATTCCAGCTACGTCCAGATTATTTGGACCCTCGCACTTAAATGGAGTCTTAAGGTCCTCGGGACTTATTACAACTTCTTCAATGATATTTCCATTGCCTGGCCAAACCTTCATTTTCTTTTCTCTTGACGGTTTGCTCTTTTGTTTGTTGGACGTTGAATATTTCTGATTTTCACTCAGTGTCGTTAAGTAGTTGACTTGCTTGGAAAGAATATCAATTTCAGCTCGCATGAGATTATTTTTTAATTCTAAGTCATCTATTTTTTGGTTAAGTACATCTGTGTTGGTTCCAAGCGCCGATTCGTATTTTAATTTGCTGATAAAAGCCAAAACTCCCAGAAATGCCCCAACATAGAAAAGTCCTCGCAATCCAGATCGCAGTGTCGGTTGGAAGTCTGGTGAATTTACTACCTGGCGTTCTGATGCTCTTCGTGATTTTCGGTTGTTTTCCAAAAGTGGTTCTACTTGATGGAAAACATCAGAAGATCGCTCCGAGCTTCCTTCATAATATCTCGAAGTATTGTCGCCAGCTGAATTTGTCATTCGCAACGAAGGTTGTAAAACATCAACAAATCGCATATTCAATTCTGATAGATGCTTGCGCAGTTCTGGGTGCGGAGACATCCTTCCGACGCTTTCACAATCGCTTATTATTGAGATGCCATCTGAAAGATCATCGAGCTCGCTGTATCTGTAAATGTAAGAAATTACAATTTCATCTATAAATTCATATTTTTAAAATATCACTTCTTACCTATTTTCCAATTTATCAACAGATGCTTTTATGACCTCGACGCGCAAAGCATCTTCACCGCCTTCATCTTCCTCTTCACTTTTTTCAGGTGTAGGTGGAGGCGAGGGTATCTCTTCTGGAGTTAATTCTTTCGCTTTGTCTGTTATCACAGTCCACGTATCGAAAGACTCTGATTCGGTGCTGGTTGTGAGTGGAGACGCATCTTCTTTGGATTTCAAATTCTTGTTCATGACTTTTCCAGTGTATAAGGTCCCTTAAAAAACAGAGAAACAAACAAAATAATTGTAGGTGACTAATTTTCGTTATGGAATTTGCTTGAATATCTTAAAAAATGTGACTCTAGAGGCCTCATACATTCAAAACACATGCGGTTCATTATTAAGTTTTATCTGTTATGAACAAGTTTTATGGCAATTAAGATAAAGTTTTCGCTTTTGTTTGTCAACATATGAACAACAAATAAAAAAAAGAAAAATATTTAAATAGTTTTATTTGCGTAAACGATATTCGCGGTTGTGATTCAAATGACACACAAGGGTAAATTGTTTACAATTCGATGCGGTAAAAAAGTTAGAAGGCCGGTACAATGGAATCAGTTTCGTTATTGTGTTGATTTGATTAGATATCCGTAATCAATCGAGAATTGAGTTGAATGTTTGCTTTATTGTTATTTTTTGTTTGCAAATATAAAAATAAAAACATGAAAAACAAAAGATAAGGCACCTACCTAGCTTCGATTAGAGAAAGTTGAATGGATGGGAAAAGATTAAAGTTTTTTTTGAAAATTTAAAGCGCAATACAGTAGAGTTTTGTTTATGGAAACTGTCAATTATTTGGATTATAAAATGTTAAAATTAGTCTGTATAATGATTTTAACTTCAAAATTTTCAATTTTTTTTTAAACTTTTAATGTTGACGACTCGTGTAAATTCATATATTTATCACAACTTAAAAAGTACTCTGTTTTCATTTTAAGCACCAGCAGTTTGTTTGGCAAACGCAAACGCAAACAAAAGATTACAGTTTTAAATGGTTTTGTTTTCTTTTTAAACATGAAACTTGGACAAAATTTCTCATAACGGCGGCGTGCAATATGTTGTGAGATTCAAAAGTGGAACAAAAATATTAGTACTTAGATTGGAAATAGTTTCTTTAAGGGTGATAAGTCGCATTTTTTGAATAATATTAATATAACGGAAGTACATACTTATAAGTGTGCTTCGATTTGTTTAAACAAATTGGTTCTCACAAGACCTTTTAGAATCTTTTGATTCAAAAAAAGATCTTAGAATGAAATGGAGGTAGGAAAATAATAATTTATCAAAGAAACTTATTTGGAAGTAAATGCATTAAAACCCGGTTAAGTGCCCACTTTGAGTGCCCGGTTTTGACTTATTAGGCAGTTATATAAACCCACTCAAGTACATATAAACTTATCTCTACATTTATATAAAATAAATTAAAAAATGATTAAAAATAAAATAAATGCAATATAATACATTATAAAGAATAGTAATTAAATACAATAAATTAGGTGGTGCAACAGCTCGTAGAGAACTAGGGCCTTATAAATTACAACTCTCAACCTAATCTGTGCGCGAGTCATGTGAGGCATGGAGATACAGATTTTGTACCGAATCTGAACGAATAATTTGAGAAAATATTTTTCATGACAAGAATTACTCTTGGAGGATTTGCCAATCCCTCGCAAGAGGCAGTACTCGTAAAAAAAAAAACTTTAGGTAGCACAGGTAGGGATTGATTCCAATTTTTCCAATTTTGTTATTAAATTAAAATTATCAACATGTAAATAAAAATTTAAGCATTGCAAAATTAAAATTTTAGAAAATATTAGGCAGGATAAACTTTGTTCAGTTCCCTACGAAAAGGAGTCATGTCTTGAACACTCCAGATATGAAGTGGCAGAGTTTTCCACAAGCGAATAGCGTTGACGAAGAACTGACGTTCGGTTATCAGATAAGAAAAACGTGAAACGATTTGTTGTACATACCTACTGGATGAAAGAAATCGTCATCAGTCAAAGAATTAGTTAGGCTGATATGTGTGGACTACATTTAAAGTTAAAAATAGGGTTTTCGCCAGCATGAGCAGGGGCGTCTTTAGGCTTTTGGGGGCCCTGGGCCTAATAGGATGTGGGGGCCAAAAAAAGTAGGTATAATATATTTTTTTTTAATTCTTTAGGTTAAAAAATCATTTTAAAATTAATTTGTGTTTTTTTTTTACATATTTTTACTTTTTAAAAAGAACTAAAAAAAAACATAAAACAGATATTTTTTTTTAATTCGCCTTCAATAGTTGAAATGTGTTCCCAATTTCATCCACTGTAATTAGACTGTACAATTTTGATATTGAAATAAGATCTTCATTTACATCTTTATTAAATTCTTTTAAATACTGTTCGAGGTGCAAGCATTCTACCCCAAGTTCTTTTGCATTAACATCTCTATGGTTTTTTAAAAACTGTTCGCAAGAATTTTGCAACTCCACTGAAGTTAAATATTGCAATCGACAAAAAAAGCCAAACAATGCATTAATTTCTTGATAGCAATTGGATCGTTAATTGCAAAGTAATAGTGTCAATAATTGATATTTTAGACTTTTCTTTCCCAATTAGCTGGCCGGATGGTGCAGGACCATCAAAATATGTGGCACTCGAACTTCGTACTATTTTTCGTTGCAATAAGTCTTTATATGTAATTAGCATCCGGATTCTGAATTTTGGCACACGCTTCAAATTTATCAAAATTCTCCCTTATATCATTTATGAAAGAACAAAGCAAATTGGCAGCAACGTCAATTGTTATTGTTTCTTTTTGAAGGGTTCTTGCTGGTCTTATGAATTCTTTCTAATATTGTGCTCCAAATTTCTGTTAAAATGAGGAACTCCAGTTTTGACATTTTCTTAGAAAGGCTTAGCGCTTCGCTTTTTGTGTCTGGAACTTGCTCTGGATCTCTAGAGATAGATGTCGAGACTTCACTAATTTGCTTATAACCATGATGGAGCGCGTTAACTGCATAAGCTCGTGCAGACCATCTTGTTTCAGAAAGGCTTTTAAGAACTCTGTGTATAAACCTAAACATTTATTCAATTTTTTCCAGCGATGGGTAGAAGTAGAAAAAAGAAAAATATATATTTTAAACCACTTGAAAGAAACTTGTTGCCTCCTGCACACAACCAGCCGCATGAAAGCCTACTAAGTTAAGAGAATGTGCTGCACAAGGTACAAAGGTAGCAAATTCGCACTTCTCCTTTAACCTTGCTTGCAAACCAGAATATTTTCCCGACATATTAGGCGCATTATCATAGCTTTGTCCTCTACAATCAATCTACAAAATTTTAAGAACCTTTCGATGGGAACACAATTTTTAACATACCGAATTACAAAAGTCAATTGGTCGATATGCAAAAGGTCGGGTGTACTGTCAACAATTAGGGAAAAATATTTTGCCCATCTAATTTCACCTAAAATTTTCATTAGGACTTGTTTTCCCATTATATCAATGAATTCGTTGCAAATATTTGCTGATAAATAGAAAGTGTATCCCTTTCCTGAGTTCTCACATTTTTTTAAATGATCTGCGATGAATGAATCATCATGGGACAATTCTGTGTTTGTTTATGGAGTGAGTTGAAAAGTCAACATGTGTGCAGAACTGTAGAGTAGAACGAAAGCAGAGTTGTTAAAATAATGTTGACAGCGTGTGCAGGTGTATGATTATAGATTCATGTTGCCAGAAGTTTAAGATGTTGAGGCGAATTTTAACTGAACGGAGAGTAAAATGAAACTTGTTTTTCTGTTACTGTCTACTAACCTTATTTCGTTTTCTATATAATTCTTGTATAGATTCATTCATTTTGAGTTGGTGGATTTGGGGGCCAAATAATTGCGGGGCCCTGGGCCCTGGCCCACCGGGCCCATGCCTAAAGACGCCACTGAGCATGAGGCATGTTTGTATTACGTATGTTTTGCCTATGCTAAAAGTGTGTTCAGTGACGCTGTGCTGGACTGTTCTAGACAGAAAAGTACAGCTTTTTGCTGTTCATTGAGGTTTTTTCTGTGCTGAACTGTTCTACTTTCCTGTTCATTGACAAACCTAGAACAGTTTAGAACAGGATTTTCTGTTCTTGCTTTTGAGTCAGATCAGGTTAGAACAGATTCGTGAGAAATGTCAAAATCGAAGTTGTCATTTTTTTTGTTTACGTTTTGATTTTGCTGTGCTTTGTGTTTTTTTTCTCGTGATTTAAAAAATTAAAATAAAGTTATTTTGCCAATTTGTTTAATAAAATAATTATAAAAAAACATTTTTTTACATTTTACATAAATAAATCTTTTACATTTCATCAAAGAAAAGGTAATAACATTCGTCACACTTTCATTCCAATCATCTTAAGAGGAATCCGACGAAAAACGAACCACTAACATTTTCATTTAGTATTATCTTAGCAATCACTTGATTTTCCATTTCAATAATTTTTAATAGTATTTTTCACAGTAAAAACACAAAAAATGAAAAAAAAAATAAGCGAGAAACGAAAAATTCACACAATTTGCAATTTGGTTTTTTTTTGACAACTGACGTTTAACTGACTGTTCTAACTTGATCTGACATTTCTCACGAAACTGTGCTGTCCTGTGCTGTTCTGATCTAGAAAAATCCTCGCTGAACAGAACTCAAATTGATATGTCCCAGTTCAATGTCATACCAAGGTTTTTGACAGTTTGCACATATTCAATTAAAGAGGGTGCATTCATAAAGTGCCTGGTTACACGAGCGCAAAAAAGAATTACTTTTGTGGTTACACACAGAAAAAAAAATTAAGTGGGCATGCAAGAAATAGAGGAACAGTCGGAAATTAAAACACAAAAAACTTCGTTGGATGCTCAGCCGCAGGTACAGCACGAGCAAAACAAAAGCAAATTTGGTGTACATTCTTCTTCGCCGGCAAATTAGAAATGAAAATGTTTGTCAAAAGGAGAACGTTTGAGAAAGAAACATGATTTTTAACGCAAAACTCATATCTGAAGATGAGGAAAAAGACGAAACTTGGCATTTTTTTCCATCCCTTTCCTTCTTTCGAAAAATCATCCGTTCTCTTTCGTGAATTAATTCTTTTTTGCGCTCGTGTAACCAGGCACAAAGCTAGCAACTTCGTAGTCTAAATTCAACTAGTTTTAGGTAGGTTCAGTTCACATAAGGGACTTGAAAGTTGAGCAAGTTTTTGGTATCTGATTGGCCAGCTGCCAAATAATTGCCTTCCAAATTAAGCAACTTTATTGGCTGCGTTCAAAGTAGTGTTGGATAGGGTATCTTTGATAGGTGGATTTTTAGATACCTTGTTGAACGAGTTGGATAGCTGTATTGAGATAGCTGTCAAAAAATAAGAACATCCTCAAATACAACTTAAACTAACATTTTGTATCTTTTTGTTTACCAACAAATACAAAAAGCTGAAATCAATTTTCAAGTTAGGTACTTGAAATTCAACCATGTGTTGAATCAGCTGTTCTGTCAGATACCTACATACCCCAGAAATTCTTGGATACCTTTGGATTCTTTTTTTGTCATCTCAGCTGTTTTTGATCAGCTGTTATTTTACACGTAAAACACTAACAAAAAGGTATCCGGATACCCTATCTGTCTAAGATTGAACGCAGCCATTGAAAAGTTAGGCAAGAAAAATCTTTTATGTCAAAATGACAGTTGATCATGTTTTTCCATTCAACTAAAAGCTGAACTTTATTACTTTATGATTTATTTATTGACTGCCTGCACAATTCCATCTAGTGTTTAGTGTAATAGGGTTCCTTGTAAAATTGTAAAAGAAATAAGTAATATTCCTTTAATATAATAAGAAATATTTTTGATTTGATAAACTTTAAATAATATTTTTTGTTTTTAAATAAAATAAAATAAAATATAAGATATATTTCGAGTGATTTATATTTATGTATATTAAAATACTTAACTATTCAATTTGTGTGTTCCTACCGAGCAGTTGATTGTGAAATGTAAAAATCAGTATAAACTAATTTTGTAGCCGCAATATATACACTACGTCGGAGGGGAAATTTCAACTCAGTTCTTAGTTGTATTTAGCCAATCTAAAATTACTTGACTACGTAGTCACTAACTTAGTGAATGCCCCCAATATTTTAGTTTCTGATATGAACGCTAATTTTAATTTTTGGATAATTGTCTCGAATATTTTTGGACGGGAACGATAAGATCAAAAAAGGAAAATATCCATTGTTGCAACAATTTTAGCGTATGTGTGGCAAAAGATAGAATAATTTGAAGTAAAGATTTGATGAACATTAAAAGCAGTTCAGATGCATCTACTCCAACAGAGTTAGATTTTATAGAAATGACACTTTCAATAATATGCATGCCTTAAATTCTTGAACAAATTAACTCATATGTGTTAAACGGTAGGATCAGTTGCATTTGACGAATTTAAAAAGTTGTAGAATTCATTCTCGTTATCGATAGCCAATGTGACAAATTTTAGGTTAAGCATGTTTACATCAACGTTTTGACTTTCTGATGTATTATTTTTCTATTTAATCCCAGTTCCCTCAAATCCATAGCTTTCGAAAATTAACAGAAAAAAAATAACCGTCTATTGTAAGTTTGTGCTTATTAAAGATAGTGGCATTTCCTTTCAGGGCGCTCTAAGTTAATCCAACTACTGCCTTTCGGCCTTGAACAATGTTAATACTAACTAAATAACAATAACTTAATCTAAAACCAAGAAAATTAAAAAAAAAAACTCGGTATCTTTATCATTATTTTTTATTTTATTTAAAACTTAAAAAAACCGAAACCCATTATAATACTTAAGCTACTTAAAACTAGCCAAAACTAATAATACTACTTAAAAACTAGAACAGCCACAGTAAGCTTTTTTTTATTGATTTTTTTTTGGTGCCACCCTGACTGTCCCTAACCTAAACCTTAATCTTTAAATGACATTCTCAATTTGAAGCCACCAAAACTGGTTCTCCTGCCTCACCCTATCTCTTCGGTCCCTTTCGGAAACAGTAATACTGAACCGAAGGCGCTCGGCTCCGTCCAGGGCGAGGACGTCTCGACTGTAAAGGAGTCGCCTATCTACAGTTTTACGGCTGACGTGGTAGATTGGCGGAACCGCCTCTCTACTCTGTATCACCCTTCGATTGTCTAAATAGAGGAAAGCTTCGGTTGGGATGTTGCCGCTTAAACGTGTACTTTCGTAGTACTCATTGTTGGGGTAGTAAGCCCCAAAAATTAAGCTGTTAGTAGTCGACGACATCGCTCTGGCAATGCGACCTCTACCAAGCTTCAGCAAGAAATTATCTATACTGTTTATGTTGGCTCTGTTGTATAGAACCTGGTTTGAATAGTAATGTTTGTACTTCGACTCTGGTGTCCTATGTAGTGCAAGGCAACGTTGCAGACATTGTCTCTTAAACACCCGAATCTTTTCCATTTGAGATGGGACAACGTTGAACCACACCGGGCATTAATAGGCAATCATTGGCCGGATAAGGGCTATGTAGGAAATCACCTTCACCCTGCTGTTAAGGCGGCTGCTAAAAAACAACCACTTTGAAAGGGCAAAGGCGTCCTTAGCTCTGGCCAGAGTAGCACTCATATGTCTTTCGAAATACAAGTTCTCATCCAACCAGATGCCAAGGTATTTTACTACACTTTATTTGCCAATGGCTGTCGATTTGGTCCAACGATCACTATAGATTTTTCCAGTTCTTTCACGTATCCCTTGAGGCTCCATACAGCGGAGTTCTGAACAGAATAGTTTCGCATTTCTGAAAGTAGATTTTCAACTTCCAGTCATCGCAATATTGCTGAATTTTATCGAAGTCACCCTGCAAAAGTGTCTTGATAACCTCAATTTTTGGAGCCGTTATGGCGTTATGTACGCAATTAGATCGTCGGCGCACGCTATTGCCTGAGTCAGTCTTGCTATCAGATCACTGGTGTAAATGCTGAACAAGATCGGCGACTTAACCGCTCTCTGTTGAAGACCATTTTTAATATCAAAGATTTTGGTAGATGTTACATTGCCAATTTTGACAATAAACCGTCTACGATTAAGCATATCATAAAGTATATACGACAATGGTTTGCTTATGCCAAGCCTGCTCAGTTTTAGGTAAAGACCCTCTAACCATATGGTGTCGAAGGCCTTCTCCAAGTCAACCAAACAAGCACCCGTACATTGCATTTTAGATTTGTTCCACTGGATATCAGAAACAAGCTTAAACGCAGCATGAATAGTGTCATGCCCCGCCTTAAAGCCGAACTGATTATCCGGAATTATTTTGTTGTTCTCAGTCCACTTGGACAGAGCTCTCGAATACCTTACTGATACTCGGCAGAAGACTTATCGACCGGAGATTCGTCGGATTGGAGTTGTCCTTTTTCGGGAGAGGATGTACCACAGCTGTCTTCCAACGGACCGAATAATGTGCATTATTCAGAACGTTGTTAAACAGAGTGGTATAAATGTCCACAGCTTTCTGAGGTTAATGTCGTAGTACAATGTTGGATATACCATCGACGACACCTGCGAACTTCTTTTTCTTTAATGAATCGAAGATGAGCTGGAGCTCTATCTTCGTGACTAATAGGGTATTAGTCCCGGTTTGCTCGACGATGATGGCATTTGCCAAGTTTTCGTCATTGAACGGGAAACAAGAGTAATTCCAGCCTTGAAATCGTGATAAAATTATATTTGTTTTATTCCAATCTAAAGTTATATATCTCTTAAAAAACACCCTTTACAAACATTGTACGAATAATCTTTTCCGCTTGCAAAATCGGGCCTCACATCTTCGTAAAGTAAGCAAGTGACTAACAAAAATATGAAATTGAGAAACCGTCAAGTTTTTTTCTTTTTTCTTTTAATATTGTACACATTTGTCCAGAGGCAAAGTCCGTCACACTAAACTATTGATTCTAGTAATACATTCCTTAATATTTTACATGGTTAATCCTTCACGGTCAGAGCAGGTACCTATACCTACCTACATATGTACCGACACTGTTTTCCACAAAACAATTTCAATTTTTCAACATCCGACTTTTAACAAGAAGATGATTTGACAACTATTCTTTGTTGTAATTCTAAGAAATATTTTACAATTGAACTTATATTTCCAAGCGTATAATAATGGCATTTATTTATTAGACTCAGGTGACTAGATTTTGGCATCATCTCCACACCACATGACAAGCAGACACAAGCCTCTTGGAATTTTTCCTATTTTTGTCTATAGCGTATCATTTTATTAACATCACAAAGAAATGAAAGAATGAATGGAAAAATAAAACAACACTTTCTTTGTTTACCTACAATTTTTCTTTGCAGACAATTTTACATATGATTTGAAGGCGTTGCAAGAATTGAGCAACGACTTTCTTTGTTGGAAATCTCGGGAAAATCCCAAACAAAAAATGAAACAGCATTTTTCAAAAACAACTAAAATGTATGAGATGTAATGTAATGTTCAACTTATTTTATGATGAGAGAAAATAAATCTTACGTTTTCATAAATTTAGAAACAGAATAAATATTATAGTAAAAATATCACATGTAAACATTATAGTTTTATTGTAATTTTAGTTTGTAACAAATAAATACTACGGCAACTGGCGGTATGGTGTCTCACGTCTTCAAGTCGCTACACACTATAATATGATGCATGCACATTGGGATTGTGTCGAATCAGTATATGAAAAGATTCACTCATCGAATCTTGTTTGACATTAAAAAGGAAAACATGCCATTTTATAAATACTTAGCAATGTTTAAATACAAAAACATTGGCAGACATCCAAGTTTTATCATTAAAAAGCCTATAAAGATAAATGTCAGGAAAAAACAAAAAACGAAATGTTGTTTTTGCCAAATATTACCCTCGCATTAATATTTTTGTCAAATAGTAATTTTGAAACGCAGATTTTGTTTATGTTTTTCGTTTAGCTTAAACAAGAAATGGAAATGATGTTTACGTTATTATAAAAGCTGTGCGCGTTTTTCTTTAGACAATATATGAGTCAGTAAAATTAAATATACAATCAAAATATAGGCATAAAAACAGTCTAAGCCTTTTGTTTTTGTACCATAGATGGATACAAAGATAAGTAATATATAAATGGAAATAAGGAAGCCATTTCAAGTGTTGTAGAAAGGACACGTACATTGGAACCGACAATTAAAACATTGAAAGATGTTTTTAATGAACTAAAATACATCACAAGTTCAAGTTTTGTATTGTAACGAAAAAGTGATTATTCCTTTTCCAACACGACAAGGAACTCTTTTACATTAAATCTAAAATAAAATTGTATGCTACAAAAATTAATCATTAATTAATCTATGAAGTTCAATTCATTTTAATATTGTTTAACCCGCCAATGTTGACCTACTGGTCTGTGAGACCAGGTGTGCGAAAAAATGTGAATAAATGTATTCTCCGTTATTGTTTTTTGTTGAATTTGGATTTGTGTAATGTAATAAAAGAGCTTCTGTTGATTTAATATCATTGTTTTATTACCAAGGACCATATATTTAAAACAAAAAACACGAAATACGAGGTGTGTTCAAAAAGTACCCGGAATTTTCGTTTTTTCAAACAAATATTTATTTATTCGTTTACATCAATGTGGTTCGCTTTAAAGTAGTCCCCCCCAGATATAATACACCTATGCCAGCGTTTTTTCCAATCTTGGAAGGACTCTTGATATTCACTTTTTGATATGTCCTTGAGCATTCTCAGCGATTCGGCCTTTATTTCTTCAATCGAGGAAAAACGCCGTCCTTTCATGGGTCTCTTCAACTTTGGAAACATTAAAAAGTCACACAGAGCCATATCTGGTGAATATGGAGGTTGGGGCATGACTACGGTATTGTTTTTGGCCAAAAAATTACGAACAAGCAACGACGAGTGAGCAGGTGCGTTATCGTGGTGCAAAAGCTATGCATTGTTTTTCCATAAATCTGAGCGTTTTTTCATAACTTCAAGGTAATACCCCTTATTAACCGTACGACCTTGTGGTAAGAATTCTTGATGCCATTATAATCGAAGAAAACAGTAAGCAAAACCTTCACTTTTGATCGAACTTGACATGCTTTTTTGGCTCTTGACGTTGGATGCTTCCAGGTGGACGATTGTGCTTTGGTTTCGACATCATAACCGTACACCCCTGTTTCATAACCAGTTATGACCCTTTCAAGCAAACTTGGATCGTCGTTGACGTCATTTAACAGCTCTTGAGCGATGTTCATGCGATTGTTTTTTGGTCAAAATTCAGCAGTTTCAGCAAAAATCGCCGAGCTCATAAAAACACGCGAACCTTAGCAACTACCACAGACAAAGTAAACAGTGAATATAGCTGAAAATTGCATCATACTTTAGGGACATGTATATCAACACAATACAAAAAAAATTTGACCTTTTGACTCTCCAGATCCGCGAAATTTAAAAATTCCGGGTACTTTTTTAACACACCTCGTATTAGTAACACTCTGTTCTATCTCCAACACTCTTTCTCATTTTTATTAATGATCTCCTGTCTGCAACATCTAAACTCTAATCCAATACATTGTTTCGCTGACGATAGTACTCTTAGCTTTTCATGTTCGTTTTCAGGCTCACATCCCTCTTCTTCGGATGTGGAACTGCAACGACAAAATATGATAAGCTCATTAAATTAAAAAACCGCGTGGAATTTAATGCTTCGAAAACGCAATGTTGTCTTGTATCGTTAAAGCGAGATATACCCTCCTTGCCACTATCTATGGATGGCACTTGCATCAATGAGACTGAACACCTCGATATTCTCGGTATGTGTGTCACCAACCAACTCTTGTAGAATGATCATATACGCGATGTCGCCAAAAATGCCGCAAAGTGTTTGGGTTTCCTTAGGCGATGCAAGAAATATTTCACCCCTTCTGATCTGGCTGTTATCTACAAGACTTATATACGTCCAAAGCTTGAGTATAACTCCCATCTCTGGGCTGGTGCTCCTGCAACTTACTTAAGTCTCTTGGATAGTATTGAACGTAGAGCATTTAAATTGATAGATGATAATATCATCATAAGTTCATTTACTTTGCTTGAACATCGTCGTAAGGTCTCTTGTCTGACCCTTTTTTACCGTTATTTTAACGGCTTATGCTCTAATGAAATAGCCAGTTGCATTCCTTCCCTTAAACAGTTCAACCGTAATACTCGCGCTTCTAGGAATGCTCATCAGTATACCCTCGAGCCCAACTTCGGCCGTACTATCAAGTACAGAGATTCGTTCTTTAGCCGTACTACGCGAATGTGGAATGCCTTACCACACTCTGTCTTTCCTAGTCATTGCAATAATCAGGAATTCAAAACCAATGTGCACCGACATCTCCTTTTAAACCCTCTCTCCTCTTCCTAGTGCTCACACTGTGCCTCTGCATAATAAGGGTAGTAATATCCCCTTGAGTGTGTGCTTATTATACAAAAAAAAAAAACACATTTCGAAAAATCTGCAGTTGAAAAACCCGGTCCGTGAGATCATCGGCGTCACCATTGATCAAAGTCAAATTTGCGTCACCAATGGCGGGTTAAAGAAAGAAGAGTAAAATAACACTTATACAAACTTAATCTTGCTAAAAAAGATAATTCTAAAGAAGTTTCAAAAATAACAATATAAGATTTTGGAATCAAACACTTTCACCGTACAAATGGAAATAATTTCATTTGAACTGATGTATAAACGTGTCCCAGGGGACCAAAGAACTCTAAATGCGGTCACAAACATGAGCAGGGTGTTTTTTTTTAGTATATGGAGTTTGCCCGATTTAAGAATAAAACAAAAAGTGTGAACGATGTTGACTAAGCTCAAACTCTAAGCTCTGTAATAATTCTTTTACTTGAAAAAACACACGCTTATTAGATGGAATTTCACACAATATCACAAATCACATTTAAAAGTTAGAGACAAAATAAATATATATATAGGTGCATACATATATTCCTAAATAGAATACAATTCATGAAGCGCCCTTTTGCAGTTGATTTTAAAATAATGATAAATATAAGCCGCCAACTTGAAAGAAAGATCAAGGATTCCAGTGTCAAAATTGAGGTTGTCTTATGTTTAAAAACAGAAAATGTATGGTATCTAACCCTAGAACCCTACCCAAGATGCTGTATCACCCTTTTGTACTTATTGCAAAACACCCATCTGTGAAGACCATCAAAATTAAATGTGTGCCAAATGTATTAAATAGACGTTTTAATAAAAAGTTATTATATTTAAATGTTAAAATAAATAAAAAGAAGGGTAGGAAAAGTCCAGTTTTAATATGGCTGGCGTTCTAGGGTCAAAACCCTAAAAAACATGTTCTAAGTTGGTTTCTTTCATGGTAAGAAAATGCAAATACTTTAGCAAAGGAAAGGGTGTAACGGTCATGTAATAAAAGATTATAAACAATTATATCCTTTTAACAACTTCTTTTACAAAAAAAAACAACTCCATTCTAAATTTATTTATATTTTGGCCAAAAGAATATTAAAAACTTCTTTCATTTTGAATTTGTTTATTCTTTTGTTTTGTTGATGATTTTTTTCGTTAGTATCCCGACATAAAAATTTAGTTTACGGATGATTCTGTTTTAGTGTCTGAATACAAACATTAAGTCTGTTCAGTGACGTTGTGCTGGACTGTTCTAGACAGAAAAGTACAGCTTTTTGCTGTTCATTGAGGTTTTTTCTGTGCTGAACTGTTCTACTTTCCTGTTCATTGACAAACCTAGAACAGTTTAGAACAGGATTTTCTGTTCTTGCTCTTGAGTCAGATCAGGTTATAGAACAGATTCGTGAGAAATGTCAAATCCGAAGTCGTCATTTTTTTTGTTTACGTTTTGAATTGGTTGTGCTTTGATTTTTTTTCTCGTGATTTAAAAAAATTAAAATAAAGTTATTTTGCCAATTTGTTTAATTTGTTTAATAAAATAATTATAAAATACATTTTTTTACATTTTACATAAATAAATCTTTTACATTTCATCAAAGAAAAGGTAATAACATTCGTCACACTTTCATTCCAATCATCTGAAGAGGAATCCGACGAAAAATCACTATCGGTGTCTGAACCGCTAACATTTTCATTTAGTATTATCATAGCAATCACTTGATTTTCCATTTCAATAATTTTTAATAATATTTTTCACAGTAAAAACACAAAAAATGAAAAAAAATAAGCGAGAAACGAAAAATTCACACAATTTGCAATTTGTTTTGTTTTTTTTTGACAACTGACGTTTAACTGACTGTTCTAACTTGATCTGATGTTTCTCACGAAACTGTGCTGTCCTGTGCTGTTCTGATCTAGAAAAATCCTCGCTGAACACAACTATTGTGTATGAAGTTCTAGTCGTTGTCGTCTTGAACAAATGAAAATTTTTTCGAAGTTTTTTTTTAAACTTTACTTTAATAATATTTTTTTATTAGCAAAAAAGCCTTTTAAAATAACTGCACAATTCAATGCAAGTAACATAAATTGGTACATGGTTGTACACCAATGTCTAAAGAAATTAATTTGAAATAATAAAACAACAATTATTTAAAACTCTCATTTTAAAATATATAAAACGTCGACAGCTGGTTTTTTCGCTATTTTAGATTTATGACAACGAATTCAGTAGGTCAATGCTTTTCGAGTTATTTTTATGCAATGCAAAATAATAAGGCAAAATCATATTTTGACTATTTTGAAATACGTCAAAGAAGTTAAAAATTATTCAAAAAGAATTGACCATGAAATTAACCTTCAATACTTTCCCTGTCGATATAGGAGATATTTTTCTTTAAGTGTTCCTTATAGTTTTTAAGAATAAACATATTACTTATACTAATTGAAAATTCCTTTAATACAACTCAACAAATTCTAATGAGCACGAAAAGAAAAACACCATTTTTAAAATGATCGATTTGCGAGGAAATGAATCCAAGATTTTATAAAGCGAAATCCATCTTCAGTAATAAGGTAATCGGAATTCTTGAGGAAAGAAAAATAAATGCAATAAATTTAAGATTTCTTAAAAAGCTTTCTTAAGAAAAACATCATGAAATCACGGAATCTAAGGTGGTGACCTTGATCACTGTCGGATTTATACCTAATTATCTTTAATTCTTAATCGGTCCTGCTTATGTTATATTCTTTACATTCATTTAAAACAAAATTTGTTGTTCTTCTCGTATTTTCAGTATCCTGTTGCAAATTGCATTCGCGATTATTTATTAAATATACAAAAGACGACGATATGAAAATTAAAGAGAACCGACGACGACGACGACGAACAAGGAAAATAAACAAAAGAATGGGCAGGTTCAGACAACATAAGGGACTTCATTTGCAGTCAACTTCATTCTTTCAACGTAAATTTTGACCAAGGCAACTAGTTAGATTTTCAAGTGTCATGAATTTCAATTTCAGATCTTTACTCCACAAACCTCTACTTCAAGTTCATAGTACAAAAACTACCAAAATCATCATTTTCTACAAAACACTCCTCAGGCAAGCTACAAGTCTATCATGATTTGTATTTTGTATTTTAAAGAAATATTACTTATTTCTTTTCCAAATTTACAAGGAACCTTTTTGAGACAGCATTGAATGAAGATGTTCAGAAAATAAATAAATCATTAAGTAATAAAGTTCAGCTTTTAGTTGAATTAAAAAACATGATCAATTGTCATTTTGACATAAGTTGACTTGACTTGATAGTTAGGGAGATTTTTCTTGACTAACTTTCCAGTCAACTTTCCAATAAAGTTGCCTTAATTGAAAGGCAAGTTTTTGCCAGCTGGCCAATCAGATACTAGAAACTTGCCTTACTTTCAAGTCCCTTATGTCGTCTGAACCTGCCCTTTCGCTAATTCAGCACAAAATGTTGACTGGTAAAGGTAGCCGAAAGAAAAAGAAATTTCAGATCTCTTTCTTTTCGAAATCTACACGCCTCAAGAGCAAGTCTTTTCTTCAAATAAGGCAAAAGTCATCAAGTCTATCTACTTGTTTGATTTGATTTCTTTTTACGAATTTTAGTGCAGAAAGTACGCGAACGGACCTAATATGTGTTGTGACGTGATAACAAATAAAAAAACGTAATTTATTTTGTAAGGTTTAGGAACAATAATTGACAGACGGACACGTGCCCCTTTTTTTTTTGAAAATATTTTTGAGTCTAAGTTTACGGAAACTAACACTGTTTGGATACTATTGATACAAATTTAGTGAAAACGGACCAACAAAATATATGGAAGGCCATTATAAGGAATAGCGAATCCAACGTTCTACGAATCCACACCCACAGGACAGCGCAGTAGAGGAAGACCGCGAATCAGGTGGCGTGCACAAGTGGAAAGTGACCTCACCCAACTTGGAGCGCGAAACTGGAGACATCTAGCTAGGGACCGAGCTAGATGGAGAAGTTTGTTGGGTGAGGCCCTATTTCACACAGGAATGTAGCGCAACCTTAAGTAAGTAAGAATCCAACGTTCGACTAAAAGTTAAAGTTTTGGAAATCCATCATTTCATGAATCCCAATTCAATGTTCACTTTGAAAGTCACATTTTTAATGTTTTATTTGGATGTAGAAGTTTACCTATCTCAACTTCATTACATATTTGATTTAATAAACATTCGCTATTAGCCGATTGCTGGTTTCGCTTTTCATAATAAGGGATTAAATCTCTTAATTTTTGAAACATACTAATGGAAAAAGAAAACAATATATAACCCGGTCTATGAAAGGGTGGCTTATGACTCGAACACAAAATTTCGATAAATTAGCTGTTAAAGAAAACAATGCACGGTCAGTTTCTCGGTAGTTGTTCTCCTTCCATTCCATCCCATTGCCCAGTGTCTCTCGTTGTTCAAGGGCACCATGAGAGATGCATTGTTAGATTTGCGTTCAATCCTTTTTTTTCACTTTAAATTCCATTTTATCTTGATTTTTGATCTTTAATAAAATTCGGGTTTTCCTGCATTTGTGCTCTTTTTCTCTACATTTTTAGTTTACTTCTTAAGCAAGTTGGGACTTTTTGGTATTCACAAAAGAAAAGCGTAAATAATTTTTTGAGTTATAAGCCAACTTTTCATAGCCCGGGTCACATATATTGAATTGTAGATGGCTGTTTTCATTGTATCAAAAATATAAAAAAAGGTCTACATTTGCTTTTGATATTGTGTAGGTATACAAAGGTCTGGTCACCCTATCAGTTCGATTAATAATTTCTGCTGCAATTCCTGCTGTGCTGTTGCAATTTCTAATTTTATACATATACAGGCCCGTCGAGAGGGGGGGGGAAAGGGGGGGGGGGGGGAAACCCCCCCGGGCCCGGGATTTTCTAGGGGCCCGTAAAATTAAAAGCAATGAGTGTTTTTCTTTAATATAGGTAGTCTGAATTCATCATCAACATACCTATTCCCACTTAATTTAAGGGGCCCGAAAATTTAAAATCATTCATGCTTTCGCAATCGGGCCCCTGTTTGCATGTTATCTACCAATCTTTCAGTCACAAGCTTGCTGACCTGGGCCCCTGATTATTATTGGCGTACATTTTTGTTTATATTTAATGAAAAATTGGGCAATTTTGAACTATTGAAAGAAAGTTATAATAAATTGTTTCGCTTTTCTTTTTTAATTTAACGTAAATTTCAAATTTGTTTTATTTTGAAAATTTTTAAAATCAAAATAAGGGGCCCGGCAACTTAAAACAAAACACAAATATTTATTTCGGTTTCTGTTTTATAAAGTTTCTTTTCTTCTATTTTTGTTTCTGCTGGGAACGAAATTTTTGATTCGGTTTCGGGGGACCGGAAAATCCCACGCAAACGTTTTTCAATTGTGGTTTCCGTAATATTAATTAATTAATATTTTGAATAAATTGTTTACTGAAGATTCGAAGGATATGAAGTCACTTCAAAGTGTGTATATTAAACCAGCCATACAAAAATAGCAAGGAATTCTATATATAATAATATTGGACACCATTTTCTTGCTTGGCGAAAGGGGACTAGCACTACGAGGCGATAGCAATCTTATTGGAGAGCCAAATAATGGACATTTTTTGTTTAGCAGCAGTGCTCAACGTTGGGAAATTCTTAAGAAAAATGTGCCCGGATCCCTTCACAAACTTTCCAATACAAGATGGTCAGCTAGAATTGAGGCAGTGAAACCATTTGCAAATCATCTGAAAAACCTTAGAACATCATTAGAAGCCTTAAGTGATATTAATTTAACTGCTGAAGCTCGAAGAGATGTAAATGACATTTTAAAATAATTATATGCACAAATTTGAATGCGTCCTGATGTCTTTGTTTTGATGCAAGGTTCTTAGCGCTATAAATAAAGGAAGTTTCCTTCTTTGAGCCAGAAACAGTACTAATTGACGTTGAAATTCGAGATCTCGACAACTTGATCTTCATTTGAACATTATTCAAAACGGATGAGATCAATTTGTATCTGAATGCAAAGCAGTTGCTACTGGATTGGGGGATGTTCCAGAATCGTTTCCATCGAACCGAAAAAGGCAATTAAAGAGACATTTTGAAGAAAACCGAGGAGCTGGAAAGCAAATAGAAACAGACGAAGAAATAAATTTCAAGAGAAACACCTTTTACGTCATAGTTGATTCAATTATATCTGGAATTTCTCGTCGGTTCGATACGATGAAAAATTTGAATGCTACATTTTCATTATTATGACAGTTTTCAACAATGGACGAACTTGAGATTAAAAACTCTGCTACAAGGTTCATCCAAAAGTATAACTCGCATATGTCTCAAGGGTTTAAAGAAGAAATAATTCATCTGAAACACATTTATGAAGCCAATTTTGAAGCAGAACTTCCGCCAATGAGTTTGCTCAATGCTATTTATTCCCAGAACTTGGAGACGATTTTCCCCAACATTTGTGTTGCTCTCCGTGTGTTTTCCACCATACCTGTAACCGTAGCTAGTGCCGAACGTTCATTTAGCGTCCTTGCCAGAACAAAGAATTTTCATCATTCGTGCTCATCTTAAGATCGTGTTTCTGGACTTGCTACACTATGCATCGAAGCACCTTTGGCAAGGGAACTGAATTTCGACGCAATTATAAGTTATTTTGCTGCTCAGAAAGCTAGAAAAGCTCGTTTACCAAAAGAAAATATTTCATTGAATGCAAACTCACTCTAATAAAACATTGTAATAATATTTTAATATAAAGAAAAACAATAAAGAGTATTAAATGTAAAACTTTTAAAATACTTAGTTTTTTTTTAAAGACAAATTTCAAATACTTTTACTTCGCTCTATTTTATTTTCATAGTAGGTAATAGATCTTCATACTATTTTGTTTAATAGTTAATCGACCGTATTATCAGTTATTTACATGTCGTTGGCAATATCGAATTGAATGTATGATTCTGTTCCGATTCTGATCTAATCGCATGTAGAATTATTTTCTATCCATCCTCCATTTCAACTAAACTGGATGATACCCGTAAGATTGATTTGATGATTAACACTTTTTTCGGTTAATTTTTCAAACAAAAAATGATTATTTCCGTTAATTCCAACCAATTTCATGCTATTCGTAATTGAAATTAGAACGTACCATATCAGTAGGCATGAACTTTTAAAAAAATGCTAAATATGGGGGGGCCCGAGAATTTTCCGTCCCGGGCCCGGAATTCCTCTCGACGGCCCTGTACATATAAATATGTATGCACATATAGTCACGGTCCGTCGGGCGATAGGTTGCTGCGAGACTTTTTTTTGAAAATAAATAATACAAACAAATCCGAAAATCCAAGATGATAAACGATTTGCAAAATGAAAATGCAAGTGCAAGCGGAAATAATTTCGTAATCAAGATTCTCTGTGCTCTACGATATAAGATTTTCTTTCTTTATTAACAAACTTTGTGTACATATGTAGGTACCTACCTCTAAACAGCTTTTATGTAGGTACAAAATAAAATGAAAACTCAAGCTATTAATCGATTTTATTTGTCTATGACGTAGGTGGAGTATACATACCTACATACATACATAAATATTTATTTCTTATCCAATATCTGCATATCTAACTTTAGATACTTACCTTCAATTGTTTTAAGACTGGGAGCCCTTGAGCTTGAAGAGTAGATAAATAGATTGTTTTTGTTTTCGTTTTAAGAACAAAATATTTAGTTGTACAGAAAATTTTCCACAAATCAAAACCCGAAAATAAAAACAAAACTTATATTTATTTTAATTTTCACACATTTTCAATTGCGTACTTGATTTGAAGTTGAATGTGCTTTGATTTTGATGAAATAAAACGAAGAATTTTGCAATTCAACCAGGCAGAGACCACAAACAAAGTAAAACAAAAAACTGGGAATCAAACTGTTGCGGGATGGCAGGACAGCGGGTTAAATAACTTATTGAAATTTTCCTTGATTTAAAAAACAATAATTAAAAAAAATTCAAGTAGGAAAATAAAATACAAAATGCAGCAATTTATTTTCTCGCGAAAACGGAAAGATTTTAGTTTCACAACTAAACGAGTAAACGTACTAAGTACTTGCTCAATATTTCGTGTTTGACTAAAACAAAATATTTTGCAGAACTTGTTTTGGGTGCTTTTACAAATTTTATGACAATCTACGAAATACGAGAGCTACACAAAATAATAAATAAATGGCGATGAATGGATAACGAGAACGGCAAAGAATGAAAATGATGAAAATAGGGAATGAGAATGAGGCAAAATGCAATAAAATTATTTGTATTTTTGAAGAAATCAAAATGGAGGGGTGTGGAAAACTCAGTTGTTTTGGTATATTTGGCCTTGAAAGGAAAACCACAATGAAAATTGAAAACAACAACAAAAAATAACAAAAACAACAAACATTAATGTTTTGCATAATTTGCTTTAGCAATGACATTTGTGAATTGACATGAGAAAGAGAAATAAAGCGCTATAGTTACAACGAGCGGTTGACATTTGAACTACATATTTGAAATAAGTTATACCAAACTGTGTCAAGGGAAAGATGAACACATTCACTGAACAAATATGGAATGGGTTCTGCTGGACGAACTCAATACTAAACATTTATTTGATTTGACTAAATTTGTCAATCCGCAACAGAGTGTGAGGAAATATTAAACATTTCTCTAAATCAAAGTTTAAGTTTTAGAAATTTGTATTATTATTTGACATTCTGAAAACTGAATTTTAAGTTAGATTAATTAGAGGAGTAAACGTCAAGACAAAGATTTGGATTGATTTTGTTTGCTATCTCCAGCTTGAACTAATAAATTTGAAAACCATATCTCTGTGAATTTTGCTTTGAAAAAGGCATCATATATAAAATCCATAGTGTTTTCGGGGAACCTGAAATTTTAGTACATTGGTAGGTGCGCTGGTGGTGTTAATGATTTCCTCGAATTCACAACTCTGCCAGAATAAGTCCCTTGACAGATGCTCAGGTAAAGGGTAGTACGCTAAATTTTATTTCACGTTTTTTCTCCAAACTTCAGCTAAAACCTGAGTAAAATATTAACAGAACAACGCTGTGTATAAAATGCAATTGATTCTGTGGGAACTATATTTCAAGAATTCGAGAATTGAAGAATGTTACTTCAAGAGCATCGACAAATTCTTTTCCTCATCAAATTTGTTTTTCCTTAATTCGCGATCTTTTTTCGGCTCCAGAAGTCTTTCTTCAAGAAATAACTCCTCAATATTCATTTTATTTAAGCACACCAAGAACTAAACACAGAAAATACATTTTATTTCATCACAAAACCTTGTTGATCTTCAAATCGATTGAACGTACCTATAGACGATTTAAAGAGGGGGACGTTTTGAGACTACTATTTTTTTTAAAACACTATTTTGAATATGTTTTTTAATTTCTTTTAGCAGATAATATTATAAGTATTTGTATTTAAATTTAAAATATAATTTTTATCTATCAAAAGAAATTTTCTCAAGTGATTCAACCCAATAATCGTCAAAATTTATCTAAAAACACAGACAAATTTATGAGTCCGCTAAATTTTGACAGCTAATTAATGTACACCATAAACCGAAAATGTAAAATGTTAGCCAGAGTTGCGAACTACTAGTCTAAAATGATGTGCTAAATTTTGGTTTGACTAAGTTTTGGAGAGAATTTTGAATAGAGCTAAATTTTATCTTGAGCTACGTAATGTGCTTAAAGTTTTGGTAATACTCTTCATACATTAGTTGTAATAAGTAAGGGTAGAAGAGATTTCTTAAAGAAATAAAAAAACGTCAAAATAATCGACAGCAACTTCAAAATTGTTCTCAATTTTTCGGTCAAGTATAGCACGAAGAAATTCTTTTGGATTATATCGTATGTATTCAAAGAGTTATCGTATAATTTTCCTCATAAACGAAGGAACCACTTATTTACCCTGAGTTACCGAAATTGGAAAAATAAAGTTGTTTAACGACTTGTAAAAAAATAAAGCATGATTTAACAATTAGCGTTTAATGTTTTTCAGTTCAGTTCAGTTTTCTACTTTTTTTAAACTATTTTTTGTATTCAATTTTCAATTAAGGTTTTTTTCTCTTTGTATAAGGGAAAACTGACACTTATGTGAATAGAAACTTATAATTTGAATGAAAAATGTTTGTGTTTTTTAATAGAAAACTCACTGGATTTTATAAAAAAGTCTTGCACGAATATTAATAATAAACTTGGCATCACTCTCTGACAAATTCGGTTTGAGTTTTTGCTAAAACACATATCTTCTTTTGCCACTAGGTGGCACTACAATAAGTCCATATCCGTAGTGGAAAATCTTCGTTACTACATATGTATATATTTAAAACATATTTTAGAACAGTTTAAGAATATTTTAGTTTTTTACAAATAAGGTATCATTTGTGTCTTTATCACTTCATTTTAGGTTTCATGTGTTAAACTGATTTTGACGAACAAATTCGAAACCTTGTATGGTCTGAACTGGGCTTCCTTTTTTTCTTTTCTAAGTTATTTAACTGAATAAACTCTCGATATATGTAGTTGAAGTTATAATTAAACATCTACTTGATTTCTTTAAAGTTTATTCGTAGGTAAGTTCAATCAGTTGTCAAAGGAGATTATCTGATTGAAGGTAATTAAGGGTATCTTGTGGCACTAAACACCTTTCCTTAATATTTTTGTTTGAATAAGTGAGCTAAAACAGTATTTATCAACCATCATACTTCATTTATCTAATATTACCCTCATCTATAGCAATACAATTTGTCTTATTTTATAGTTTATGAAGAACATACATACTTTAATAAATATAACTAGCCATTTATATTAAAAACGTTTAACGCCTTCCTATCATTAAATAGAAAATATCATTAATCAAACCAAACAAAAGAAAAAAAAAACTATTGTTCAAAAAGAAATTGCCTAACTTTAAAAAATTTAATAATTGAAAACAATTAACATTATATGTTCATCACTTTGTTTTAAGATTTTTGTAGTGAGGCTTAAAAATATAATGCACCTAACACTCGTAGCAGATTACAGTGGAGCAATACATAAGTCAAACTTGAATTAAACGTTTTATGAATCGCTATGAATTATTTACATTGAATTGTTTCGAAGGAACTCGTTTAAACGTCTCATAATTGTATCTCTTTGACATTTCTTAGTTAAAAAGAGACAGGAAAGTGAGACAGAAATTTGTACTTATGTCAAAATGAGCTGCCAAAATGAACTGAACAAAATGGTACTGTCAAATGTAACGTATTCTATTTTCAATAAGCTTTTTCTTATTTCTCGAACAGAACTTAACTGTCAAAAAAGCTGTGTTCATTTTCCCGCTAAGAGTATTCATAGTTCTTTTAGCAATTAAATATTATGAATATATTATTATAATATTTTAATTTCAAATATTTCAATTTGCAGACGAAAACTAACAGATCTCGCTTTCCAGGCGAAAACTAACACTGGGCAGGTTCAGACAACATGAGGGACTTTATTTGCAATCAACTTCACTATTTGAACGCAACTAGTTAGTTTTTTAAGTGTCATCTATTTCAAATTCAAAACTTTACTTCACAAACATCTACTTTAAGTTCATAGAACAAAAACAACAAAACACAATATTGTCTACAAAACACTCCTTAGGCAAGCTACAAGTCCATCACGATTTGTATTTTGTATATAGTAAGGAAAAATTCTTATTTCTTTTCCAAATTGACAAGAAACATTTAATGAAGGTTCGCAAAAAATAAATAAATCATAGAGTATAATAAAGTTCAGCTTTTAGGTGCATAAAAAAACACGATGAACTGTCCATTTGACAGAAATAAATTTGACTTGATAGTTAGGTAGATTTGACTAACTTTCCAGTGAACTTTCCATTGAAGTTGCCTTAATTGGAATGTAATTTTTTGGCAGCTGGCCAAACAGATATTAGAAACTTACCTTTCTTTCAAGTCCCTTATGTCGTCTGAACCTGCCCACCTTTAATCGTTCTAGGGGCTAACACGATTGAGAATTCTAAGCGAAAACTAAGAGACTTCGAAATGATAAATAAATCGATTAATTTGAAATACGTTACTTTTCGACTAAGTATATGTACACGATTGAAAAATCTTCCGATATTTTTAATTGTCAGAAAGTTTTGAGCAGGAAACAACATCAAAAGTTTATAGGATTTTGAAATTTAGAGAAAATTTAATAAAAATCTATTGGTTCGAATTGTCAGGTGGTCGAGACATTGCCGCTCGTTCCCTCGCATTTTGTCAAGGTTAAAATTGAACGTTGTGGGGACGTTTGACCATTTGACTTTTAATTCGTGGACGGCCGTCTCATCCTCGTCGCCAACGTCTTGTCAAACCGTGTTCTTAGGTAGTTTATACTCCACACAACCTACATCCTACAAACATGGTCTCCTGCATAAATTGTAAAGTTTGTTCATTTGACTTTTTATTTCTTTCCATTTTCATAGTTTTTAAACTACATTTCAAAATCCCATAAACTTTTGATGTTGTTTCCTGCTCTAAACTTTTTGACAGTTAAAAATTGCATGATGTTGTTCGCAAGAACATCCAATTATTTGAAAATATAAAAAATTGGGTTTTAAGACGAGTTTTTTTTTTCTGTCACTTTCGAGAGATAAAATTGGATGTTTACATGGTTGATAGGAAATTGTTTGAATTTTTTTGCGAAAAATCTGACAATATTGGGAGATCTTCCAATCGCGTGTCCTTAGCTTAAACCTAACAGCTTTAAAAGTTGTTACTTTTTCTGTTTTTGAACTCAACAAATGGTGTTCTGACAAAGAAGTTGCATTTTATCATAAGTAATTAGATAAATATTTTTACCTATTTTATTTATTTATTAAAACAACGATTATCAGTAGGCAAATGGTCAAAATCAATTACCATATTTTTAATTTAGAAAGTTAAAGAGTTTTTGTTTTGTCAGAAAACTAACATGTCAATTCGTGACACCTTAAACTTTAAATGCTTTTAAAAAATAAATCTGAGTAAACTTTGTGTAGAGCGTGTTCAACATGCATAAAAGACTCGGTTTTAGAGGTATGAACAGAAAAAGAAAAGTTCATAGTGAATTCAAACATTTATGCATACAAACTATCCCACTGTGCGTTGACGTCATCATTCATATTTTTAGATCCAGTTCCATCATCAATCGACTATCGAGAGGATCATAATCACCCAACATCACAAGCGCAGCTCAGCGCCAGCTAGTGCGAGAGTCTTCGCCCTTGGGGCAATATTAGCGCCCGATTCGAACCATTTATACAATGTTGAGATTTACAAAAAAAAAAACGAAAACAGAGAATTAATAAAGAAGTACATAGGAACCTTAAAGTCCAGATCCAGACGAATCAACGTCTCACCCCGTTTTCGCTTACAATACCTTTTGCATCATCATCGCGCCATCATCATCATCATCATTATCATCGCAATATGTGAGTACTTTAGCGAGAGCACTTAAGCATCTTAAATGTACACCTTCGGCTACATATATCTGGCAACTGGCAGGTAGATGAGAAGGAGGCCCACCTACCAGCCCACAATCCCCCATCATCCAATCCATGCTCCATCCATCTCCAACGGTAAGGTGGTACCGCTCACGCATCGAGTTCGAAAAATTCCGGTCCAATGCATAACATTAATTATTTATGAAGTATTAGCGTAATTATTCAATTTGCAGTCTCAACTCTTTCACTTTTCGACCATTCATCTTGAATGGGTGCGGCGAGGCGGTGTGGCGGCGGCCGGCGGTGGGCCGGTTGGAAGACTGAGCGGTATGGTGGCGAATGGTTGGCGCGTCCCCGTTCACTGCCGCGTTTGTGTATCCGGATGGTGTTATGTTGGCTGTGTGGCGCTTCTGCGGGACGCATCTCCAAAAGACTCGTCGAGCTCTATAGGGGGAAGAGCTCTCTGGTAACCTACCCTCTTCGACTTACTTATAGGTATAGCTAGCTAGCTAGCTATCTAGTTAGTACAAAATTGATTTGTATGCGTGCGAACATCAAATTGTTATTAACAGTATTATCAGTGCGTGGAAAAGTGCAATGAAACGGGCTTTCAGTAGCTTCAGTATTCATTTGCTGTGCAGAAACATCAGGGCTCTTTTTATTTTGTTTGTTTAGAAGCGCGTTGGAGCTCTTCTTTATAGCTTAGGGCAGCGACAACGGCAACGACGACCACGACGAAGCGGACGATGTTGATTCTATAATGTAATATGTGAGAAAACCACACAGCTTTTGCTGCTGCTGCTGCTGCTGCTGTGAGTACCTACCACGACTTACTTACTATATCGCTTTATTTGGCTGATGGGAAATAATATGTAAATCAATGTTTGCTCTAGGAAGAGCAAGAGGACATTTTATGCCAGGGGGTCCACATCCACATCCACTCCACATATTATGAGAGTGTGTCTACCTAAATATATTCTGAAGCTGATAGAATTAATGAGCTATATTGGGTGTGACAACTTTATTTTGAAAGAGCATGTTAAAGTAAAATATGGACATGAAGTTACCATTAATCAAAGGCTGCTCCAAAGGAAACTGCATCCACCTTACCAGTCACCTGCAGCCTTGTAAGTAAGTTAATTTTATGTATACGATGGTGATAATGATGCTTATATTTTATAATGAAACATGTTTTAATCGTCAGAACAACGGAAGCAGATCTTCTGATGAAAGAGATATAGGACTGAATCTACTTTTCACTATAGGTACTAACCAAAGTAAAGGTTAAATGATCATAATTAAGATTGATAAAAATGGTTGAAGCTTAAACGTTGCCATTAACTGATGAAAATAATATTCGCCTGAAATGATATATACATAATATGTATATGGTGGACAATCAAGGAACTATAAATTCGATCTCAACACTCGCAGAAGACATTTAAGGATTTTGGTGGAAGTACTAGTTTTCTTCACTTCTGAAGCTGAGACAATATTTTGAACTAAAGACAACAGACACAATCACGAAATTTTTAATCCGCAAAACAAATAACCCCAAAATCCAAAATCTAGAAAACCAGGGTCCAGAGTCTATAAAACCGGAAACCCAGAATTCGAAAAACTCATGATTCCAAATACTCAAAGCCCCGAAAATAAAAAAGAATATTTCTTTGAAGTAAACATGCTCAAATTTTTAGAAATTCACTATTATTGTAATAAAATACTGTCAGATTATAAAAAGGTTGGTTCGTAGTCTTGTGATATAAACTCAAAGTAATAGTTATAATAGTTTCTCGCTGGTAGATCTACCAGCACCAACCTAACAATTTTTTCAAACACCATTTTAAACGGGCTCGAAAAAGGGTTCCAATTCGATGTTGTTTACACAGATTTTTCCAAAGCTTTTGATAGGGTGAACCATGATATATTACTTATGAAGTTGAATAAAATTGGTTTTCATTCTAATTTGCTGAACTGGATACGGACATATTTAAAGGGTCGCATTCAGTTTGTTCGTATTAATAATTTTCTTTCATCGCCTATCAATGTTACCTCGGGTGTTCCACAAGGAAGCCATCTCGGTCCGCTTTTTTTCTTGTTATTTATCAATGACATTCCCAATGTTTTCTTAAATTCTAGATGTCTAATGTACGCAGACGAATTGAAAATCTTTCGGTGTATAAAATCTGAACAAGATTGCATATTGCTGCAAGAAGATCTTCAAAAATTATCAAATTGGTGTTGGATTAACTCCTTACACCTTAATACTGCTAAATGTCAAAGTATAACGTTTTGTCGAAAACGTACATCAATTAATTTTTCCTATAGTATAAATAATATCTTTTTATCTATAGTAACCTTTAAAAAAGATCTAGGGATAATTTTTGATCAAAAACTTGATTTCTTAAAACACATAGACTTTTTAGTTGCCAAAGGTAATTCTATGTTAGGATTTATCTTGCGCAATTCAAAGGAATTCTGTGATCCTCACACATTGAAATGTCTTTTTTTTGCGTTTGTTAGATCTACTCTTGAGTATTGCAATACTATTTGGAGCCCTTTGCACGAAGTTCACTCTTTTAGAATTGAGAAAATTTAAAAGCGCTTTACAAGGGTATTAGTAAAAAGGCTTCATTGGAACATTGATATGCCTTCCTATGAAACAAGGTGTAAATTATTTGGAATCTTGCCTCTTAATATTCGTAGAAAGTTCTCTGGAGTTATGTTTATTCGTGATGTTTTAACTAATCATATTGATTGTTCGGAAATTTTGAGTTTAATTAACTTCAATGTTGGCGGAGCAAAATCGCATCGTCACCTCCAAGTGGTGCCCGCTGGATAACCGTAAGGTGAACTAACGACGAGCGTTGGATCTATTGAATCCAAGAGCTGAGACACCTGAGCTACCTTCTCAGGAATTAGGAGCAAAAGATAAGATAATCGCTCTGAAGAACCAGCTCTCCAAGAAACCTAAATAGAAGAGGTAACTGAGCTATTTATGGGACTAAACAAAAGTTACAAAAACAAAAACAAATATGGCAATGAGTAAAACAAATAGATATAATACCCCAGGTGGCAATCCAGATAAACTGGTAAATCCACTCTCTTCGGAGATCGGTCCTACGGATTCTGGGGAGGACCAATTATTGCTTATAGGAAATAGACGGAGTTCAAAAACACTAAGAACTCCACCAAAAATATCACCAAGGGTTATGCCATCGAAAACCCCAACGCAAAAATCAAATGACATAGAAGTCATTAACGAAAAAGGAACCATCTATGAAAAGATCGAAACAAAAGATCAGCAGTGTTCCACAAAAAACAACGAGATCCACCAAGTTGAATCCGAAAATTATTTCGATAAATGGCAAATAGAAATCTTAGCCAGAAAACAACTTGAAGCCCTTGTTGAAAGTCTTCAGCAACAAGTGAAGAGACTCGAAGAAAAAGTCAGCTTGCTCGACAAAAAGTCCGTGAAAGACAACATATCAAGACAAAAGTCACCAGTAGTGAAAAGCCCACAAAAAACTGCTAATGAGTTTCATACTGATGAGGAAGAGCTCCTCCTTGAAACTGAAGGAAACCGAAATAAACGTAAGTCTAAGAAACGTAAAGCAGAGAGTAGCCCAGAGGCTGTTATAAAATGTCAGCAAACAGGTTCAAAATCAGATACTGCTACAATAATGAGAGCATCCAATAAAGAAATAAGAGATTTACCCCAAAATAAGTCTCACGTTAAAGGTATCAGGCAAACTGCCCCACCTCCAATTATGATCTCCGGATTGGCAATGTTTGGCGAGCTAAAGAGCATAATAGAAAAATGCACGAATAAGGCATGTAAATATACATCATACAATAAAGACAATTGGAAAGTCATTGTTGAAGACGCCGATGCGTATAGATCTGTCACTGAAGAATTGAACAAAAAGAAAATTCAGTGGCACTCGTACGAAAATAAAGCTACAAGATCGATAAAAGTAGTAGCAAGAGGCCTTCACTCTTCATGTGTTGCCAAAGAAATTGTCGAAGACCTTATACAAAAAGGCTTTCAAGCTCTCGATGCCAATAATCTTATTAAAAATGAGATAGTAAAAGACTCCACTGGGGTATCAACGACAAAAAAGAGATCTCTACCTTTATTTATGCTCACGTTTGAAAATAAAGAAAGTCTCGATAAGATTTACAGTATTAAATCAATTATGGGCATAGTTGTCAAAATTGAACCACTGCGAAAGTCGAAAACTGTTCCACAATGTAAGCGCTGTCAAGCCTTTGGGCATACACAAAAATACTGCAATCGCGAGTTCGCTTGTGTTAAATGCGAAGGCAGACATGCAACTAAAAACTGTCCCATGGGCAGAGAACAGAAAGCGAAATGTGTTAACTGTCAAGGCAATCATCCTGCAAGTTACAGAGGATGTCCAGTAGCAAAAAAGTTCCAAGACACAAAAAGAAAAAACAAAACTGGGAACAAGCTTAGAAACTCAACCAACACAAAACCAGTAGTTGAAAACAAAAAAGTAACGGTCGATAACATTACTAAAAATCAACCGGGAAAAGCAATTGCACTAAGCAAAAGTGATGAAAATAAATCCTATTCCCAGATTATAAAAAATGTGCGGAAGAATGAGGAAACTTCTATAAAAGAAATGCTGGAACTCATCCTGAAAAGGATTGACCAACAAGATTTAAACATAAAACAGCTAAGCGAAGAAGTCGCTCTTAAAAAACAATGATGGACAGAACACTCAAAATCGCAACATGGAATGCAAACGGTCTTTTACAGCATGTATCAGAACTAAACATCTTTTTAGACATAGAGCATATAGACATTTGTTTGGTGTCCGAAACCCACCTCGCTTTTGAACAAAGTCTTGATAATAAATTACCAAACTATACATGTTATCACGCTCCGCACCCAGCTGACAAAGCTAGGGGAGGATCAGCAATACTTATAAAAAAGTGCTTAACACACTATGAAGAACCAAAGTTTACTAATGAAAACATGCAAGTAACAACAATTAGTATTGGTATAAAAAAGAAAGAATTTAAAATAGCAGCTATATACTGCCCTCCGAGGCGCTCTCCAACTGAAGAAGACTATGCAGAACTCCTACATTTGTTAGGACATAACTTCCTTGTTGGTGGCGACTTCAATGCTAAACACACCCAATGGGGATCTAGGCTCATAACAACAAAAGGTAAACGGCTATACCAAGCAGGCCGAAAATACAACTGCGAATTTTATTCTTCTGGTTCGCCAACATATTGGCCATCTGATACTAACAAAATACCAGACCTTATAGACTTTTTCGTAGTTAAAGGTATTAAACGAAATCATATAAGTGTCGAAGGTAATTACGATTTATCATCAGATCATACTCCAGTAATTTTATCACTGAGCGAAACAGAAATAATAGAAAAAAGTAATCTCAAGCTCGTGAATAACAGAACAAACTGGAACGAATTCAGAGACAAACTTGAAAATTTTATAAACCTAAGATCCCCTATGCAAACAATTGAACAAATTGATCATGAAGTAGAACAATTTATTGCTGATGTGCAGCAGGCTGCAGAAGAAAGTACTCCAACTATTTCGAATGCGAGAGAAAAAGAAATAAAATATCCTATCGAAATAAAGGAGTTGATTTTGGAAAAAAGAAGAGCTAGAAGAAAATGGCAATCCACGAGATTCCCAGATGATAAGGTAGTTTTTAACCGTCTTAACAACGAATTAAAAAAAAGAATCTGTGAGTTTAAAAATGATTCACTAAGTAGATTCCTGAAAAGTCTGACGACGGATGCTTCTACAGAATACTCCTTATGGAAAGCAGCTAAGCGCCTAAAAAGACCTCAGACACAAAACCCGCCGATAAAATCTCAAGATGGTAAATGGATCGGAAACCCGAAACAAAAGGCTGATCTCTTCGCTGAACATCTCGCGAATGTTTTCAAGCCATTCCCAGCAAGCACAGCTACAGATCCCTTACAGTTTGTTGACAGAAACGACGAATGTGAAATACCTTTTGTCACGCTCAAAGAAGTAAGAAGCATGTGTCAACATAAGTTGTCAAACAAAAAATCACCAGGGTACGATCTTATAACTGCTCAGGTTCTGAAAGAAATGCCTCTTATAGCCTTCAAGAAACTCCAATTTATAATAAACGCATGCCTTAAACTAAGATATGTGCCACATCATTGGAAAATTGCAGAAGTCATTGTTATACCTAAACAAGGTAAGCCACCAACAGAAGTTACATCTTACAGACCAATATCGCTTATACCAATCATGGCAAAAGTTTTTGAAAAACTGCTACTGAAAAGGCTTAGCAAAATAATTGAAGAAAGAAGACTAATTCCGAGCCATCAGTTTGGATTTAGAAATAAACATTCCACGATAGACCAAGTGCATCGAATTACGGATGTTGTGGAAAAGGCACTTGAAGAAAAACAAGTATGCTCGTCTGTATTCTTAGATGTTGCTCAAGCTTTTGACAAGGTTTGGCACTTGGGACTTGAGTACAAACTGCATAGGGACCTCCCCAGGCAGTACTACGAAATACTGAAATCCTACGTTACGAACCGACTCTTTAGAGTACGGTACGACCAAAATTACTCGGAACTTAAGAAAATTGAAGCCGGTGTACCACAAGGAAGTGTCCTAGGACCAACCCTGTATCTGTTATATACAAGGGATATTCCAGTGGACACCAACGCTATCATGGCCACCTTTGCTGATGATACTGCAATATTGGTGCCAGATAAATCCGTTACGAAGGCTACACAAAAATTGCAAAATGCAGTCGATAAAGTTAGTGATTGGACGCACAAATGGCGTATCAAATTAAACGAAACAAAATCGACGCATATAAACTTTACAAACAAAAACATAAACAATGTTCCAATATTTATAAACAGTACAGAAGTACCTTACTCCAATACCGCCAAATACCTTGGAATGAATTTGGATGCAAAGCTTAAATGGAAAGAACACATCAAAAAGAAAAGAGATGAACTAAACTTGAAGTACAGAAAAATGTACTGGTTAATAGGAAAGAACTCTGACCTATCTATCCAGAACAAACTAATGTTATATAAGCAAGTATTGAAACCCGTTTGGACATATGGCATCCAACTATGGGGCTGTACAAAGAAAACAAATGCTGAACCCATCCAAAAATTCCAAAGCAAGGTCCTTCGTGGAATAATAAATGCCCCTTGGTATATAAGAAATAGCGATCTACATCGTGACCTTCAAATTGAAATGGTTACAGAAGTGGTTAAGAAACACGCTGTATCACACAATCAGCGACTGCAAAGTCATACTAACTCCGAAATGGAGACCGTATTAAATGTACGAGACAATGTTCGGAGATTAAGAAGAACCAAGCCTCATGAGCTGATGGTCTAAAAGCTACGGGAAAGTTTTATAACCTTAAACTTCCCCCAATGCGATTTAAAAATTTAAGAAATAAAAATCATTTGTCGATCTTTCATAGATTGGTCCTGATTCACCGGTGGTTTTAGTGCGGTAAGAGTCCCACACTACTCGGTACCGATTCTTACCGAGTGTCTTTTGAAGATTTCCATCGGATAAAAAAAAAAAAAAAAAAAAAAAAAAAAATGTTCCTGCGAGGATGCTTAGAAACCAAAATTTATTTAACATTCCATTCCACAGAACAAATTATGCTGCTAATGAACCATTGACCAGGTGCTTAAAAGAATCCAATTCTGTTTGCGATATGATCGACTTTTGTCTTGGTAGATTTTCATTTAAAAACAATTTACTCGTTATTTTGAGAAACAATAATGGTGGAAATGTTTAATATATATTTATTTATTTATTGTTTTTTATTCATTTTTGATTTTGTACGTATATTATTATTTTTATTATCGAGTAATCACTAAAGCATTGTAACTTTGTTTGATGAAATAAACACTAAACTATCATTAAGGTGACAATTGCCAATTTTTTAACAAGTAAACAAGCTGAAAATTGTTTGTATCCTAATTAAAAATTGTCTTTTTACACTATTGGATGAATTTAGAAAACTAAATATTTGGTAGTCTCATTGCAAGACCATTTTCTTGACAGATCACAGAGAACATACAAATTTATTTTAGAAGTGCAAACAACAGGTCGTGAAAAAACATTTCAAAGACATAAAATCTAAAAACAGGTTCGGCTTAGAGTTTTTAGGAGTGCGAAAAGCATTTGATGCCAAGCAAACTTCAAAACAATTTCTGGCATAGACTCTCATCTGAATTATGTAAATGCAGAAAGGCCACCAATGCTTAGTTTAAATAATAAACATTTATTTAAGCAGTAAAATTAATCTGACAGCAATCGAATTTTATTTTTTACTACACATTTCCAAAATATTAAATTTATCGCGTATAATTTTCCGCTTTATCCGATCTCCTATTTTCGGCATCTATCCAAAGTCCAACCGAATCCATTATGTTTCGATTTATTTAAAAACACTTTTCTGCCTTGTTTTTATTTGTTTCTTAATTGACAGATTTCATAAGAAATAGTTCGAGACTCGAAAAAAATCCTAAAATGGAAAAAGTATTAGGTACTATTTTTCCCGGTTCGATTATGCTGTTTCCAATTAGTGGAAAATCGTCTAAATATTTGAAAATAAAAAAAATTGGGTGTTTAGACGATTTCCAACGATTGCAAGTTTGTCATTTTTTTTTGGCTGTCCTAACCTTGGCTGTCAAATGTTTGTCTGTCACTTTTGACAAAACAAATTTATAGAAAATTGGTTCAAATGTTTACGAAACATTTTCCAATATTTGAAGACTTTCTAATCGTGCATACTTACCTTAAAAAAATACACAACCGTGAAACGTGGAGAAAAAAGAGGCTGACACTTTCCATCCCGTCTGTCGATTTGTCTTGCTTAAAAGTTTGTGTGTATGTATCAATTTTTACCAAATTTGCGTACTACTTTTTGTAGATTTTATTTTATTGAATAACGAAAATAATATTTTCTGTGAAATAAATAAGTTTGAAGCCAATATTTTTAATTTTTGAAAAGCTATTTGAGTCGAAAGTAAATTTTTACCAAGTTTTAGTATTGTTGTTTTTTTTTAGGTTTTTAATTTTTTGTAAAAAAACTGTCAATTCGATTTTTCTCAAAATTTGTCCTAATGTTGAAAATAATATTTCTTGTAAGATAAAATAAGTTTAAAGCCATAATCTCAAGTTTTTGAAAAGATATTTGAGTCGAAATTCAATTTTTACCAACTCTGAGTAATGTTTTTCTTAGGTTTTTATTTTTTATAAAAAAAACTGCAAATTAGATTTTTCTCAAAATTTTATCAGATCACAAAAACATCATTCTTCGTTGCAAAAAATTGTTTTGGAGATCAAATCATATTTAAGCCGTAACATTTTCGAGGCGACAACATTTTTTTTTCAGTTTTTTTGATTTATAAAAAAGCGTTAATTGTTTTTTTTTCCAAAAATGTACTTGTTTTGTATCACGTTACAATATATAATATAAAATTTAATTCAAGTCTCTAACGTCATTGGTTCATGAGATATTTAGAGTTAACCAAAATGTTCACCTTTTTTTTTAAATGCTATGGTAAAAAAACCACCCACTCAATTTTCTTGAGAGCCCGTTCTGCATCTTTCTGCCTTATTATCTGTATAACAAAATTTATTTGAAGTCGATATCTCTTTTGGTTCTTGAGCTATGGACGACGAAAAAAAGTCGCGAACGTACGGGCGTACGAACGTACGTACACACGCAAGCACAGACATCTCGCTAAAATTTTTGTATTTCGAATCTAGGGACCTTAAAACGTCGAGAAATGTCAAAAATTGTTTGGCTCAAAATACCAAAAGATGGGTCTGAATTTTCAGATTTTTTGTAATATTTTTTTTGACTTGCTAGGTTAAAAAGGTTACCCGTGTTTTGTTGGAACATCTATCCATAGATTTTACACGATTAACAAAAACAATATCCATAGTATGAATAACACCGATAAAAGTTAGAGTAGAATCTTACTATGGATGGGTTTTTGACATTTATATGAGTCTCGAATGGATCTTATGTGATTTCGTTCGCAAATGTTGGTACGATTGATATTGCATTTGTATCTCGATGGCTGTGTTCGTTGAGTAGTTGTGCATTTGGAATCATGTGTGTTTTCCATTGGGGAAAAAAATCAATCTTTTACTGTTGATATTATTTAGTTTTGTTAGTAATGGACTAACTGGCCTTATTTTGTAAGAGAAAACAATAGAAAAGATATTTATGTTATGCTATTTTTCCACCAAAGGTTTATCTCAATTTAGATTAAATAAATCTTTTTGGTGTTTCCACCGCACAAAAAGATTTAAAAATGATTAGGTATGACATACTTTCAAAAATGCAAATGGTGTTTCGATGTTTCTTATGAAGTGCAAGTGAGATAGTTTGATTCGTGTTAAACAATAAAGAACTGATTAGTTCAGCACCATATAAGAATATGCTACCTACTCCATGTCCATTTTTTGGTTTGTAATTTTATTAAAACAATACTATATTTTTTGTACACAAACATGCAAATAAAAAGACCATAATGCATTATCTGTTAAAACAACTCCGCCACATAGGTTTTTCTTCTCAAATTTTGACTCGACTACAGGTATATAAAGAATTGAGGCGATCTTCAAGCTCGCTTCAATTCAACACCAAATGTTAATGTAGTAGTCTACGAACAACCCCCTCTTTGAAGCTATTGTTAAATGAACTTTTTTTTATAGAATCTCAATTTCCAGATGTTTTCTTACCATTTATTCTTGAAAATTGTCCATTTTATTAGTTTTAGTTACTTATTTTTGCTAAGTTAATTTTAACATTTGATTTTCACAAAACTTTCTTCTATTTGTGTGTTTTCTTTTATTATTATTCTGACTGATCTTCTTTCAGTTGTACCAATTTTTAAATACAAAAATCTGGTTACTGTGGATCGTTTTGTTGGCAATTTCTCACTGTACTATATATGGAATTCCAAAAAAACGCACTTTTTACCAGTCAATATGAGGCTATTGACGACTGGCTGTGGCAAAAAAATCTTGTAGTCAAAAAGGTTTTGAATTAGAAACTATATCTATTTCGCAGTTGACAGCGGGCATTTAGTTGAAGCTGCATCTGTCAAATATGGCTGTCATCTTTATCTTCTTATACACAAAGCTGTCATCACCATAAACTGATATAAAGGTTGCGTTCAATCTCGTGTTGAATAGGTGAATTTCTAGATACCTTATTAAACGAGTTGGGTAGCTGTCAAAAAATTAAAATAACTTTCAGCTGTTCATAGAAACGAGACAAAAATTAGATATATGTATACTATACAGATCTAAAATTTTAAATGGATGAGACGACAAAACAATTTCTTCGTAAAAAGAATGTCAAATCATAGGTCCGACATAAACACCAACAATCCAGCCAAAACTGCACTTGCCAGCCATGCAATTGAAAATGGCCACTTTTCGGCCTTGAAGGTGTCCAAGTTCTCGAAAAAGGAAACCACACTTCCAAGCGGTACACTAAACAACAAGAACAACATGTATCGAAAACAGAACACACAGAACATTTAAGTGCCAAGTGGTAAACTGCTCCCTCGTTTCCAATTAAATAATGCGTCATCTACTTTTCTCTTCAGTTATTGACTAAACTTCTTCATCGGAAGTGATTGACGTAAATACATTTTATTTTACAAATTTATTTAAGTTTATTATGTAAAATTCAAATAACTTGTATCCATTTCTGTTAGTTTTAATTTTCATTGCATATTTTATTGTATAGCATTGTGATTGATTATATTTGTATTTTGTATGTAATAAAGTTCACCTAAAGAAGACAGCAACCCCTTTGAAAACGTCAAAAAAGTATATGTTACGAATCTTGTTTTATTGCTAAAATTATTGAGACCAAAACAGCCGAAGGAAAACATATTATTCACTCTATCTAAGATTGAACTCAGCCAAAGAGTTTTGCAATAAGAGGTTCCATTTTGAATAGTCTACTAACGGGTGATTTTTTAAGAGCTTGAGAACTTTTTTTAAAAAAAAAACGCATAAAATTTGCAAAATCTCATCGATTCTTTATTTGAAACGTTAGATTGGTCCATGACATTTAATTTTTGAAGATAATTTCATTTAATTGTTGACCGCGGCTGCGTCTTAGGTGGTCCATTCGGAAAGTCCAATTTTGGGTAACTTTTTCGAGCATTTCGGCCGGAATAGCCCGAATTTCTTCGGAAATGTTGTCTTCCAAAGCTGGAATAGTTGCTGGCTTATTTGTGTAGACTTTAGACTTGACGTAGCCCCACAAAAAATAGTCTAAAGGCGTCAAATCGCATGATCTTGGTGGCCCAACTTACCGGTCCATTCCTTGAGATGAATTGTTCTCCGAAGTTTTCCCTCAAAATGGCCATAGAATCGCGAGCTGTGTGGCATGTAGCGCTGTTGTTGAAACCACATGTCAACCAAGTTCAGTTCTTCCATTTTTGGCAACAAAAAGTTTGTTAGCATTGAACGATAGCGATCGCCATTCACCGTAACGTTGCGTCCAACAGCATCTTTGAAAAAATACGGTCCAATGATTCCACCAGCGTACAAACCACACCAAACAGTGCATTTTTCGGGATGCATGGGCAGTTCTTGAACGGCTTCTGGTTGCTCTTCACTCCAAATGCGGCAATTTTGCTTATTTACGTAGCCATTCAACCAGAAATGAGCCTCATCGCTGAAAAAAATAAAGCGCGAAACACATTTCGAACCGAACACTGATTTTGGTAATAAAATTCAATGATTTGCAAGCGTTGCTCGTTAGTAAGTCTATTCATGATGAAATGTCAAAGCATACTGAGCATCTTTCTCTTTGACACCATGTCTGAAATCCCGCGTGTTCTGTCAAATACTAATGCATGAAAATCCTAACCTCAAAAAAATCACCCATTATTAAGGCAGCTGTCACTATTAAAACTGTCATATGTTGACATTTGACAACTTAGAACAGTCGGTAGTGTTGAGAGTTACCAAATTATCGTCGATATTTGAAATTAGGAATTTCATATGCCGGGGCTTCCGAAAGGTCTTTTCGCATTCTACTGATGGTCCGCTGGATCAATAGATTTGATGATACGCACACCAACGATATGGGGTGTTATCAGGATGGCGCTGCGGTTGTTACGGTGCTACCTGCCACATATCCCACTTAAAAGAAATTCTGCAGGATCGATTCGAGGGCAAATGGCATTGTCATTTCAATTGTGCAATGAATGAAAATGTTGGCACTATTATAAGAATTTCTCAAAAACTACCTACATTTTGTTAGTTAAATTAAATAATTTATCTATTTATTTATCTCCTATTCCATTGATTGTTTTTATATGCGTTACATTGAGAAAAAATGCGTCAAGAAAAAAAACGCATTCATAAATATATACGAACTCATTCTCATAGCTTCTCATTTTAACGAGCTCCATGTTAATGCCAATGCCGCCATTGCTACCATCGCCGCCGCTCCAATCCTTGAAACCCAGTAATTAAAGAACTCTTAATGCTCAAAATAATAATTTGATGACTATAAGCGAGTCTGTTAAGTTCATTAAAACTCATCGGCAATCAACTCGCATCAGCTATCAGCATGCAGCGCAGAATTCTCATCCTCCTCTAGGTATATTATAACAGGCAGTCCGCTTTACGAACCCAACACGCTAATAAACCAAAGTATGAAATTCATCTTAAGAACAACGAAAAAAAATTAATTGCCATACAAAAGACTCAAAAAACAATTTCCATATCACTTGGAATTGGTATCCTTGCATCAGCATCAGAATCAGCGACGATCAGCCATCGCCACTTCATCATCTCTTGACTTTGGAGCTTTATTTCCGACTTTCTTATGCGTCTAGACATTGCCAAATAGCCAGGTTTTTATATATGTATGTTCGAGTGGTTGGCATATCTACCTGGCGAAATAATTTATTTTTTTATGATTTCGCCTGATGATGGAACTGCATTGTACCGCCTTCGCCGCAGCCATTCAGGAAAGGAATCATCACAAAAACAAAACAGAGGCGGACACTTTTTTTGAAATTCTGGTAGTTTTACGATGCCACCAAAACAATAATTTATGCAAATTGACATTGGTTGATCGCAGGAGCTGGACTGTGGGACTCTGTGTAGGGAGATTGGAGCATCCACCAGATCGAGATCCAGCAGTGACGCGGACGTAAACGAAGATGCATAATGTCCGGAGTTCACTATATAATTATCATCTGGACGTAAAAAAAATAGGAGGTGGTGGTTTTGACCGAAAGGATCTCTTTCTGTCCGTTTCCAATTTTCTAATCATTCACAAAAAAAAAAAACCATGGACTTGGACTGGATCAGTTTATAGCTACCTGATGGCTTGGAGCTCGGTTTTACTATTTGATGATATAAATTCAAATTGGTTTGGCGCAGGAGCAGGATGTAGGTTCGACACTTGCGTGTATAGGTATAAAGTAGACCTTCCTCTGGGATAAACGTTTCTATTAGCCAAAAAAAATACTGACTTTTCGTTTGGGACGGGTTGGTAAAAAAATGTTTGGTCAATTTTAAATTTGAGGCGTCCGATCTGTAAATTTGGTGCAATTTAAATTTCAGTATATTTTGGAGACTCTTTTTTTGGTGCGTCTATCCAGATTGGTTCGAATTCTCGGAAATTGCGATGTTAGGCGTGGTTGAGTTTTGAATTAATTTTTTATTCATTGTGTCGTTTATATTTTAAATTTTATTTGCGTGCATGCAAATGAAGACTCATATAAATTGGTTTGTTGGAAAAATAAGGGCAGTATTTAAAGTCGAAGCGATGTCTAAAAACAAAAATACCTTAATCGAAATATATATGCATAACATGTGTTACTTTTTTAAAAGTGGTAGCTTAAAGTTAGAAAACGCCATCTTATATGCGACTTTTTTAATAAGCGAACATCTAATAAAAGTCGGAAAGTAATTTTGATAAAATACGTATAGACTTGGAAAGATAGTTTCCAAGTTGAAAATAACACTAGTCATAGGTTTAAAATTTCTCTCAACGCCAGGTTTTTAAATATAATGTATGTTAAAAAATTTATAGTAAAATTAATATAGCTTCCAAAAACCAAAAATTGTTAATTATTGGTCTTCCATACTTAATTTAAGAATTGAATTGACATCTGTCAGATTTGCGAGAAAGTCGAAGTTTTTTTGTGCTCAGTATCTTTTTTCATATTTATTTAAAATAAAATAGTAAAAAATTGTTTTTAAAAATTACAACATCACTAGTTATATTTTCACATTACAAAGAATTTATTTCAAACAACTGTACGATTTCAATTATATTTGGTATTGGGGTTTGTTTCGACATTGCCTCTTCGATCGTATTGTACATGTACATATATGCAACCAAAACGAAATTTGCAAGATACTTCGCCGGAACACCCACAAAATAACAAGAAATTAATATCTGAAGCGGAATTTTCAAGTAAAATGGCAGTTGGAAAAATGTCGATCGCAGAATTAAAAGATCTTTTGGATGAATGCATAACTTCAAAATTAAAAGACATTGCAACTAAAACTGAAGTCCAAGCACTATCAAGCAATATCCAGTTATTAAGGTCTCAAAATGTTTTCCTTGTGAACCGATTAACAAACATGGAAAGCTACTGTCAAACTTTGGAGCGCCAACTTGAAATTTTGTCGCGGAAAGACAAGGAAAATTCTGTTGTTGTACATTTCCCGGCAGAAGGGAAGTCCAATAAAGTTGACTTTGCAAAACAAACTTGCATTGGTCTTCTCCAGCTTCAAGGAAATGCAGAATTGCCTATAAAACACACACAATAGTTCACAAATCGCAACACAAATAAAAGCACTGTAATTCTTAACTTTCATCCCGGCGACACCGCAAACAAATTAATCGAAGCGACACCAAAACTAAAGAATACAGGCATTGTTATGCACCGCGAACAATCCCTTATAACACGCCAAAAGAGAAATGCACTTTTCCAAATCAAAACGAAATTACTTGATATGGCTCCAACAGTAAAAATCATTATTAGAGGAGTTAAATTAAATATAAACAACTTTGCATTTTCTTACAACGTTTTGAGAGGTTTGGTTGTAAACAATGCAGACGAATTGACATTTATAAAAAACACGTTTGGAGAAGGTGGGCTGCAGTTCTTTGACATAGACAACATCAACAACTGTCAGAACAATACGATGATAGCGCCAATTGCTCCAACTAGAGAAAGCAGTATGCAGCAGAATCAATATCAACATCAGCGTCAACATCATAAATAGGAAAGGGTTGCCGTCTGCCATTTAAATTTAAAAATTATATGTTATAATGTTTCTGGGTTGAAAAACAAACTAGTAATTCCTGCTTTTTTTGAATTTATTTTAAAGTATGATATTATTATTTTGATAGAAACTTTTCTCGAAGAGGGTAAAGAAACACAATTTGTGAAGTATTTTAAAGATTATAATATAAAATTTATTCCAGCCACTAGAAGTAACATTTTTGGTAGAGCTAGCGGTGGAATGTTAATTGCATTTAAATGTAATTTGAACAATTTTGTTAAATTTAAAAGAATTGGTAGGAAAACAGTTGTAGAAATAAACCATAAGCATGACTTCTATTATATTGTACCAACTTATTTAAACTGCAATAATTGGGGAAAATGATTTTAATTAATTGCAAATATTTTTTAATGAAAATGAATTGCAAAATATTATGGTACTCGGTGATCTCAATGGTAGAATTGGTAATTTTCAGAATCCAGATTCTCTGGTGCAAAATGTTTCTCATGTATATGCAAGTGTTAGGAACTCTATGGATGGAACTTTAAATAGATGTGGAAGGCAACTTATGGATTTCGCTGAAGATTTTGGTTTATTGGTACTTAACTTAACAGTGACAGAAGAGGCGATCTCACTTTCATTTCGGGTCAAGGTCATTCAGTTATTGATTATTGTTTTGCGAGAGGTAATTGGCTTAGTGTTGTCGAGGATTTCGAGGTTGTATCTGCAAATTTCTCTGGTCATTTACCAGTTGTTACCTCTATAAAATTTCAAGATGTAACTTTATCACCCATTAACACATTAAATAGATTAAAATGGATAGAAAATCATGCTGAAGTGTATAGACGAAGGCTCGACGCTCAGGTTAATTGCCTTTCCCCCCAAGAACATTATAGTTGTGACCAGGCCGTTGAAAATATTTTAAAAAGTGTAAGACAAGCAGCAGTTGTGGTATAACCTAAATCCAGAGATAAACTCGTAGCTGAGTGGTTTGACTGGGAATGTAGAAAACTCCGCAAAAAATCTTTCGCAAATCTCAATCTGTTTAGGAAGACCAATTCAATTTTTTTTAAAAGTCTTTACATAGAATCCAATAAACTGTATAAAAAGCTCTGTATTCAAAAAGAAAAAAAATATGTAAATGGCGTAGCAACCAGGCTTTCAAACTGTAAAGACGCAAAAACATTCGCAAAACATACGTGAGATTGCTAGGTGGTTGCAAGAGTATGTCAGCCTCAGTTATTGATGTTGAAAAACTCGCCGAGCACTTCGAACAGCTCCTGAACCCTTTGACAACAAGTTTAAAATTTCAGTATGCCCTTCCTTTAGTTTTAATCCCAGAATTAGATGGGCCAATCACAATAAGAGAGTTGCAAGGAACTCTAGAAAATATGAAAAATAAAAATCTGCAGGAGTTGATGGTATACCGTGTGAATTTTATAAATATGGAACTCCGAATTTTCTAAATCATATTAATGATTTCCTTAATAGACTTCTTGAAGAAGAAGAAATTCCAAAGAGTTTCTTAAAAGCATAGATCTGTGCTATTTTTAAAAAAGGGGATTTGTAACTTCCGAGCAACTACAGGGGCATTTCGATTCTGCCATGTCTTAGGAAAATATTCACCCATCTTTTGTACCAAAGGTTGACAAAATGGGTTGAAGAGAATAAACTCCTTAGTATTTTCCAAGCCGGCTTTCGAGCAGGATTATCTACAATAGACCATATATTTGCTCTCACAAGCATAGTAAAGAATTGTTTTGAAAAGAAAAAGAAAATTTACGCCTTTTTCGTTGATTTTCAGGCGGCATTTGACACGGTGAACAGAGACTCTTTAATATATAAATTATCTACTTTGGGTTTATCCACTAAATTTCTAAATCTGTACAAACTCCTTATAACTGGCACCTCTGCTGCAGTCTGGAATGGAAATTCGATGTCTGACTTTTTTAATACAACATGTGGTGTTCCTCAAGGATGTGGATTGAGTCCCATTATGTTTTCACTATTTATTGACGATGTATCTAAAGATTTTCCGGGTGGAGTCATTGTCGGTGATACACTTATAAAGATGCTTTTATACGCGGATGACATTGTTATTTTGGCTGATAACCCCACATCTTTACAGCTTCAAATTAATAAACTCAAAAGATTTTGTGATTTGTGGGATCTCAAAATTAACACCACAAAGTCAAAAATAATGATTTTTGAAAGTACTCAGCGAAGAAGAGCTCCCAATGAAAAATGGTTTTTAGATCGCGAACCGTTAGAAATAGTATCTCAATACAAATACTTAGGTTTTCTAATAACGTATAACCTTGATCTCCGCCCTCATGTTAAAGAAAAATGTATTGCTGCCAAAACAGCAATAAATCTCATGTGGAGTAAATTCTTTTGCAATAAATATGTCGATGCTACTGCTAAGTTTAGAGTTTTTGATGCAACTATAAGAACGTGCCTTTGTTACGCAAATCAAGTTTTTGGCTATCAAAACATGGAGGAATTCGAAGTTGTTCAACGTTTCTTTTTCAAACTAGCTAGTTCAACTCCAACGTATGCTATCCACGTAGAAACCGGTATAGCACAAATATTCCTAGGCAATTTAAAATCAAATGCGGACTATATTGTTAAAGTTATGAATAGACCTGATACAAACCTTCACAAAAAAATAATGCAATACGCACTCCGATCTCAATTATCGCCTTTTAAAGAATGGTACGAATTGGCTAATCAGCATTGCTTTAATCTAAATCTTAGTAATACACCTCTAGCCGATTGGCAAAAAGTTTTCTATAAATGCATAGTAAAGATAGATGACTCTCTTTATTTACAGTGTTTGCATAGAGCTCAAACTTCTAGCACTAGACTCATATACAAAACACTAAACCACACACTCTACAGAAGTAATTATTTTAACGAAAAATTATCTATAAAGCAAATGAGCCTTATTTTTAATGCAAGAAATGAGATGCTGAATTTAAACTATAAGCCACATAGAGTAGACCTTGATCCAAAATGTACTTTGTGCAACCGTAATGAAATTGAGGATGTATACCACTTCTTAGCTGTTTGTCCAATGTTACAGGAAATTAGAAGGCTTTACTTTTCACAAAACATTCTAACACTTGAATATACAAAGCAACTCTTAAATGGTAATCTAGATTGTAAACCCCTATGCTCCTATATTAGTCATGCTTTAGGTTACCGTAACAGTTTTATATAGGTACTAGCGGCCCGTCCCGGCTTCGCACGGATAGACAAAATTAGGTACAGATATTTAAGTTATAAGCATGCTAATTAAAACGACCACGAATCACTAAATTAGAAAAAATTATATGCTTATCTTAAAGCCTCCCTGTACCCTACGTTGGCTGTGGTATTTCTAGGTGGCAACAAAATGTATTAACAAAACAAAATATTAATAATCGAGAAAGTGCCACATACAATTTCCCGTAGGAAAAGCACTCTTTCCTGAAGTCGATACCAACTATGGAAAAAGTTTGTCCCTGGGATTTATTTATTGTTAGGGCAAAGGATATTTTTGAAGTGATCTGTAACCTTTTAAAAGATATGGGCAAATCAGTTGGTATCATTGGAATCCGCAGAACATGTGCGAGCTGACCAGCCACGGGACCTGTAATGATAGTTGCTACAATCACATTATCTCTTAATTCTTTGATCAATAGTCTTGTACCATTACACATGTTGGGAGGGCTTAAATTTCTTAAAAGCATAACAGGTGTACCTAGCGGACAAAATTGTGAATCTAAACCATTCTCAGATCCCCTTGAACACACACAAAAAATTTCATCAAAATCGGTCCAGTCGTTTAAGAGAAGTTCAGTGACATACACACTCGCAGAAGAATTATATATATTAAGATTAATTACATATTTGATAATGTGTTCCAATTTCTCTTTTTTTTTTTTGTTGTAATTATATTTACATGTTTGAAGATATAATTCAATTTTTTTCTTTATTTTTTTAAATATTGTACTATAGAATTAAACAAAATGAATAAACAACTACTATTTTTGTAAATTTTTTAATGTATATACATCTCATAGTTTATAACTTTAACTTTTTCACTTAAAATGTAAACTCGAAATAAGTCAATTCAGGCAGACGGCAACATTTCCCATGCTTTTATTCTTAGCTATTAAAAGATTGTAAATTTATCGAGAATAATAAAGAATTTATAATAATAATAAAATACTTAATTTAAGAACCGAAATCTGGAACATAGGTACATTTGAAAAAAACCTTTTACTCTTTAGACAATGTTTAAAATTTCTGCGCTTAAAGGTTTTTCGTGATATTCCAAGTCCTGTTTCGTTCACGGAGCTCTGTTGCTCCTTTCAGATCCTTTCTGTTAAATTTCAGATCCTCGATGGAGTCAATAAGCTTGAAGCTGTGAAATTTAAAAATGCCTACATATATTATTGCCTGTTGAATTATTTTGATATGTTAGGCAATTAAAATGTTTGTGAAATGTTTTAAAAAGTGAAATTCACTACCAAATTAAGTAAATTTTAGAACTATTTTTTCTAAAAACCTGCATACATATAAAAATATATTAGGCGTGTAACATCCATCTTACATCAACATCCTAATATTTATTTTTTTATTTAAACAACATTAATAATTTTATAACATCCATAATCATTTTTTTGCACAATAATGTATGTAACATAGTATATTTTTTTTCACATCACTGTAAATAAAATTGTAAACAATTGTAACAGTAAAAGACTCCAGCTCAGAGTATAAAAGGCTAAGCAAAATTGTAACATCAAGCATTCGTTGGAATAAAGCTATTCAGTAAACATACAACGCTAGTTGGAGTTGCTTTTTTTCTTTTTTTCAAAGTTTGCTTTTCTTTCCTAAGTTTTATTAGTCAGTAGACAAGCTGAACTTGTTTGGTCGCTTGGCTCTGATACATCTTTTTGGGACTAGAGGTCCCCATTTGTTGTTTTTCTTCAAACCAGTAGACAGGCTGAACTCCTTTGGTCGCCTGGCTCTGGAACACTTTCGTGTTCAAACTATCCTGTGTACACTCACTCACACATACACACTGTTGCGTACAACAACAACGCTTGTGTTTTTTTGGTAACATTACAGTTAATGCTGTAATACAAGTATACCAAAAGAACACTATACTCACTAAAATTATTCACTTTTAATTATTTTTTTTAAATTTGGTATCACTGGCATTGCTATGCTAATGCTACATCAGATGTCAATTTTGCAGGGATGCGTTCAGGAGTTTCGATTTTGGGTTGAATTGTATTATTCACGGAAACGCAGGTCGTAACGTTCAGAGGTTATCTTTTTTTACTTGCGACATATAGGAACCATATTGCAAGTTTTGCATTCGAGATTTTAATCAAACATGATATTACGATGGTATAGAAGCCGAAAAAAGTTCTGGGGATCCACTTCCGTCTGTCTGTTTGACCTCGCCCCTACAGCTCAAACCATTGGGTCGATTGAGTTCAAACTTGAAAGGTAAGGTTTTTTGATTTTTTTAAGACTAAAAATAATAGTAGCCACACAATTTTTTTTGTAAAAAATCGAATTTAATCAAAATCGAATCGATAGATTTTTATGAAGTTTTCTCTTATTTTGTTTTTTTTTAATTGCATACTTAAAATGTTTTAAACAAAATTGGACAAATTTTACACATGTAAACAAAATTAATTAAAAAACAAACCACTAAAACGATTTTCAAAAAATTAAGTTTATTTCGTGCAACCCATTCGTGCATTTAATTTTATTTGAACCTAATCGAGTCTTGGACATATGGGTTGAACTTTATGCAATAAACCATGTAAGCTGTCAAGGTTCCTAAAAAAAGTATCAAATCGAAGATGATTCTGTAGGGCCTGTTTTTAGAATTGATTGCGGACGAATTACAAAATAGAATAAATATCAAAAAACACACCCTAACCCCCAGTTTCACAGTAGAAGTTTAAACTTCGGTTTTGGTTTAAACTTCAGTTCAACAATTTATTCTGTTTCACACTTTCGTTTAAACCTTGAACTGAGTTCATTCTGTAGTTTAAGTTAAACGCCAGTATTCTGCCGTTTGACCTCAGTTCAACGTTGTCAGTTGTCAGAATAGCTGCCATTTTCATATTAAATATTGAATTAATTTATGATGGTGATTTATTCTATTTTCAATAAATATTAATAAAAAGTATATTGTTATTTTAAAATGTCGAGTTCGGAAAGTTATATTGAAGATATTAGTGATGAGGAAAACTTCATTTTAGCTGTTTTTTCTGTCCAATGTACTCGATCAGTTTTTTTGTTTTCAATGATGTGCTTGTTTTTCATAATCAACTCCATCAGCAAATCTATATCTGCTGATGAAAGGTTGTTGCTTCTTTTTTTGTTGCTATTAATTTTCACAATGTTTTCCATTTTTATTTTTATTTTTTCGTTTAAGCTCACAGAAATCACAACTCACAACGGTACAATTAAAAATTTTCCCCGATTGTCAACAAAACACAAAATCAAAAACACTCTAATGAAGATATAAATCCTTCGTACGTATCACCCTCCAAAACCCATTTGTTTACATTGTTGTATTTGTAATTTTGACATTATGTCCATGAATAAATGTGAAATTCAAATAACTGATAAACTAAATTTCCACGCACCGGACCTCATTAATTGTGTCTTAGTGTGCGTGTTTTCACGCACACTATGAATTACTTTATGAGGTCCGTTTCCGGTTTAGTTTGTAGGCAAACCAATATAGCTACCGAGGATTTATATCTTTACTAGAGTGTTTTTGCACAAAATATCTGTTGCTGTTTCACGTGTTCCTCGCTTCAGAGAGAGAAAGAAAAAACGATGAACAGCTACGTATTGCTTACATTACGTCACATGACTTACATACAATGCTACCAAACACTTTTCATACAATTTAATTAAACTACGTTCAATTGAACTGAAGATCAGAGCACACTGTGAAACTAGAGGAGTTGAACTTCAAATTTAAACTTAAGTTCAGGTTCACCTGATCATTATCCAACGGTTAATATTCTCTTATGTGTTTAATTGTTCTTTGACAAAAGGAGTTATCCGATTATCGAAGAAAAATCCTCTCGAAGCAGTTGCGAAAATAGCAACTGAAATGAATTTAAATTGTGGTGTTCATACTGTGAGAAGACGATTGAGAGGCTACAATTTGAATGCTTATACAGTCCATGAAAAGTACCGCTTTTGAAAAAATACACGCAGCTAAAATGGCCGAGAGCATTAAGAATGGGTTCCTGAAAAGTGGAGAAATAAAATTTAAATCGAAGCGAGTAAGTTTGTGCTTTATGGCTTTTTGAATTCAACCCTAGGTATACAACAAATACGATCAAACATGGAGGTTCGAGCATCATGCTATTCTTACTACGGAGTAAGTTAAATGTATGGACCAGGATTCCGCATATTACTATAAAACGTCCGAGTTCGGAATGCAGCTCAAATGGGTCTTCCAGGAGGATAATTACCCAAAGCATATCAGCAGAAAAGACAAAGTATGGCCTTTGGGTAGACATGAAAAAAGAAGTCTGGATTACGAAACTGAGAAATAATATTGAACTTTTGGCAGTAGCTGAGCAGGCTTGCAATCAATGCCACAGCAAAGATGTGAGACGCTTATCAATTCTATGGAGCGTCGTTGTGAAGCTGTAATTAAAAACAAAGAGGGGACCCACAATTTTAAGTTGAAACCGAAAGGCTTATTTGAGAAAGCACTTTTCATGGCAGGAATTACTCTTAAAGGATTTGTCAATTCCTCGGAAGAGGCAGTACCCGTAAACCTCTTGCATGACACTCCAACGCACAAACCATCACGCCAAGGGTACTACATCCAGAAACTAGATGTAAAAAAAACAATCCCCAATGAATGTAAGGACTCAATCAATGTTCATTTAATCTATATACCAAAACAATACTTTATTTAAAGGATGTGCTTGCACTTCTAATGGTGATCATTGTCACTTCATGAGCCCGATACAATGTATGAATATTTCAGTCCCAAAATCTGTCTCATTGTCATTCTGTAGAAGGTACTGATCAAACCCCTCATGAACCATGACCCGAATGCTTACATACATAAGGGTGACACTCCATCCAGCATTAGTCTTTATCTGTTCCTAACATAAGATATCAGCTCGAAAGAACAAAGAGTGTCTAATCATCAAATTAATAAAACAGTTTCGACTCAAGAACGTGACCGAAAAAAAAATAAAAAAAAATAGTTAGTATGGTATACTGTGGCGTATACGTACTTTTTTAAATTTCAGCTCATTTAACATTAAAACTTTTGACTAAGAATTTATTTTTGTATAAATCAATTAATTATGCAGATTTAAACTTACTTTTGCATTCCTTTTTGTTAAGTAACTAAAAATACCAGTCATTTTTCAATAAGTTTTTAAATGTCGAAATAACACAATCTTGGTTCAGGAAAAATTCCACTGTTGATAAAAATTGATATAGACTTTGAGGACATAATTATTAAGAAATTAAGAAAAGTTAATAGAAATCTAAAGTGAGCACATTAAGTTATTTATTTTATTAATTTAGTCTTCATGGCTTAGTATTAAAAATTCGAATATAAAATTTTGAAGCTGTAGACATCAATTTCAATGAATTTGGATACATCTATATTGATGTTTGTAATCATATACATCAAAATTATAAAATACAAAAATAATATGGTATTTTAATCATGAGTTCTAAAGACAACATATTTCAAAATTCTCGCACTACCTTTTTGTCACTTGATATAACCTCGATGTCCTCAGAGTCTGCTCAATCTTCATCGATATGCGAATTATTCCGAGGTGAAATATCTATTTTGACTGAGTTAAATTCTTGAACTTAAACGATTTTGTATATCACCCTCACGGACTTGAGCTTAACGTATGTACAGTAAAAGTGAACGTAGGTAGATATAAAATACACATTGCTGTCGGCAATACACAAATTAAATTATCAAAACTTCTGCCATCCAATCAATAACCAATGTCATAAATAAATATTAATTAAAAATAAATTAACAACTGTCGCAACATGTAGCATCGCTGTAGGTAGAGTTAGGTAGGTTATATGGTAGGTAAGTTTCACTGAGAATCCGCATTGCCTGACCCGATGTCAAAACCTGACTTGAATTATTATAATCTGCGTTCTTTAAATAAACATCAGCAAAAATATTCATACCCTTAAAGCCCGCAATGAGACTTTTTTTTTTGTTTGCAATTTATATTGAATAAGCTGTGTGACGCGACGATAGCGGCGAAGGCAACGCGACGTTGTTGTCGTTTCGTGTGCGTTGACAGCTTGGGTTTTTCAGTCGCAACAATCGATGGACATCGTCGCGATAAGCGGATCACCCCAGCGGGCAAAATATCCACACGGACACGAAAAAATTCCTCGTCCTGGTCACATCCTGAACGGCTGGAGGGATTTTTGGAAGGGGAGGAGTAGTGGAGAGACTCACCTTGGCGCACTTCATCATCTTTTCTTCGATGACCAAAACTGCAAGAGGAGACACAAAAATGATTTAACAGTCATTATGTTCGTGTTAAAGTTGTAACGACGACGACGACGCGACGGTGACCGAGGACCGACGACGAAGAAGTCATCCTTTAAGGGAACATATAAAATTTATTATTTATTTTTTTCTGTTGGTTTCTTGGTTTTTTGGGTATAGGCTGAGGCTCAGTCAAAACCGCGACAAACTTTTATGAATTTATGAATTTTTCGGTTCGAAGCCGCCGAAGTCTGTCGTTGTCACAATCGCAGTGTTTTTAACATTTCGCCCACCTCAAGGTGTATGGTGGTGTAGTCACAGTGTGTGTATATTTATATATAACTTACCTACCTATATATTTGGACTTGAAGGAGTAAATTGTCCAAATCCACATGTGATCCAGAACTTTTAATCGCGCGTTGATGTCTTGGTTGGATGGAAGGAAGCAGAAACAAAACCATTGCTCCCCGTTGTGCGGAAGACATTGGCGCCTTATTCAATGCGGACTCTGCGGGCTTGAAAGACAATTTTTTACCGATGATTTTTTTTGGAAGATCTCCGAAATGCATGGTCAAATACCTACATACATATATGTTATGCATAAGCCATACAGCAGGTACAGACTATGGAGGGTATAGTGTTGGTTCGCAAAAAAAAGAACTTGATCGGAAGTAGGTTCAAAGAGTATAGCAATAACACTGAGAAAAGATTTGCGTGACAAAAATTCTTTTTACTCACTTTGACGGATGCAACGGATACGAATTTTAAATGTAAATTTAAAGATCTTGGTCCTTGGAATCTGTTGTAACTATCGCTACGTTTTCCAATTAGGAATTGACAACTTTTTTGTTTTAAATACAACCCAAACCGTTTGAGATATTTTAAAAACTTTATTATTGAAGCTTGAATTACAATCCAAACATTTATGAATGGAAGGCAACTTCATTGAGTATGAATTACAATCCAAACATTTATGAATTTAAGTCGTCTTAATTCATAGGACCATCTGTGGGCAAGATCGGATTGGTGGAATCATTTGACCCAATTTTGTATGAAGCGGCTACACTTTTACCGCTTTTGGTGGGTCTGAGCTCTTAGGTTTGTTGGAATAAACCAATGACTTAACGTAGCCCTAAGAAAGTAGTCTAGATGGTTTGAATCACACAAACGAATCGACCAAGCAACTGGTACATTTCTTGAGATAACATGCTCATCTTATTGAACTTCTTTTTCAATAAATCGATTGTAAGGCGTGCTGTGTTGCACCATCCAGTTAAAACCACATGTCGTCCAAATCCATATCTTCCAATTCAGGCCAATAATAATATGTAATAATGGCTCGATAATGCTGGCCATTTACAGTAACGTGACGATCGTTATCGTCGTACAAAAATATGACCCAATAACGCCGCCGGCATACAAACCGCACCAAAAAGTTATTTTGTGTGGATATCAAGATATGTGGTGATTAATAAAGAAAATGTGGATTTTAACTAATATTTTACTTATTGACGAACCAAAACGCATTGTGACAAAAATGAGCCTCGTTACTAAACATAATTTGGCTATGAAATTAATAATCTTGGCGCAGATCCCAATCAGAGAACGTACGTCACTTCAAATGGTCCATCAGCTTTAATTCTTGAGTCAGATTATTTTTTTAGTTGAGTAAACCAAAAAAATACAAAGTTCAATTCTTGAGAACGCCGCGAAATTGACTGAATTCGATCGTTTATTACAAACGCCTGAATGGCATCGATATTTTCGACAAATCGACCCAACCGTTGTCTCTCTGACAGGAAATATCATACACAACGAATATGTAGACTTAAATTTTCGCACTAAATTTCGCGTTGCCTGTCTTCTAAGACGATAACTAAGACCGACAATTGGAGTTAACACTCTTAAAGCTTCGGTCACTGACTCCGAATTTCGTCAGAATTGTTTTATAATTTGCAGACGTTTGCTTTGTAGTACCCGTGGCGTGATGGTTAGTGCTTTGGACTGTCATGCCAGAGGTCTTGGGTTCGATCCCTGCCTGTGCCATCTAAAGTTTTTTTCACAGGTACTGCCTTTTGCGAGGAATTGACAAATTCTCCAAGAGTAATTCTTGCCATGAAAAGTACTTTCTCAAATTAGCCGTTCGGATTCGGCATATAAACTGTAGGTCCCTTTCATCTCCGACAAAATTACTCGCACAGATGGAGAGACAAATTTCTTGCATCGTCTCAAAAAACCTAAACATCTTGCGGCATTTTTGGCGACATCGCGTATGTGATCGCTCCACAAAAGGTGGTCGCTGATGCACATTCCAAGCATGTCTAGATTTCAGTTTCGTTGATGCAAGTGCCACTCATAGATAGTGGCAAGGAGGGTATATCTCGTTTTAACGATTGGGTTTTCGAAGCATTAAATTCCCCACTGTACAATGCTGTGTAGGTCGGAATTTGATGAGCTAATCATATTTTGCCGTTGCAGTTCTTCATGTGAAGAGGAGGGTTGTCAGTCTGGAAACGAATATGAAAAGCTAAAAGTGCTATCGTCAGCGAAACAATGTATTGGATTAGAAGAAGCAGACAGGAGATCATTTATAAAAATGAGGAATAGGGTCGGAGACAAAACGGAGCCCTGGGGCATATCAGCATTTATATTTTGGGTTTCAGGCTTGAATCCGTCCAAAACAACTTGTATTGAACGGTTCGAAAGAAAATTTCTAATCCAACGAAGAAGAGATTCGTCAATTCCAAAAGCACGCATTTTCGATAAAAGAGCAAGATGCCAGACTTTATCAAATGTCTTTGAAATATCAAGTGCTATAATCTTACTTTCTCCAAAACAATGTAAAGATTTGTTCCACTGTTGGGTGAGATGAACCATGAGATCACCAGTGGATCTATTGCTACGAAAACCATACTGCCGGTCATTAAGAAGCTTCCGTTCTTCGAGATATTTCTTAAGCTGATAAGTAATCAGCGTTTCCATGACCTTGGAAAGAAGGGACGTTAGTGCTATAGGTCGATAATTTGCGGGAGAAGAAGATTCTCCTTTTTTGGGATTGGCTGAACAAATGCAGTTTTCCAACTACTCGGAACGAGCCCAGAAGAATAGGATAGATGGAAAAGCTTACGCAGTGGTTTTGCTAGCGTGAAAGAACAAATCTTCAGAATAATAGCGAAGATACCATCCGGACCAGCGGATTTATGAATGTTGAGATCTTTAAGAACACTCGCCATAGTTCGAGTACGAAAAAAGATTGGTCCCATAGAATCATTTACGCGTTCAAGAACTGGGGGAGCCATGGCACTATCTGGTAAGGTAGAGTTTTCTGCGAACTACCTTGCAAACAAGTTAGCTTTATGAATAGAGCTAACTAAAGGAGTGTCATTGACAACAAGCGTAGGAACCGAGCAAGAGGACGAATTCCTCATGTTTTTTATGAATGACTTAAAATTCTTACTGCCTTTGGGACATTGCAGTAATTTTTGGTCATGCAAAAATTTGCTCCTTCCAATATGGGCGTTTCAGGTCTTCCTGGCTTGCTTAAACCTTTTCCGGTTTTCCCCAGTTGGGTTGGCTCTAAAACACCGGAAACTCACCTCTTTCTCCTTGTTAACCTCTTTGCAGTGTAGTTCATTGTAAAAAATATTAGTGGCTTATTCAACAGACACATTTTTTAAAATCAAATGGAACTCTGTTATTATAATCGTTAATTTGGGATAATTAGGTTTAATAAAAATCATACAAAACATGTATAGTTCTATTTATAGTTTTACTTATAAAATATCAAATGATGAACGCTTCTGATTTTTCACAATAAAACCTCTTATTGGAAAACTCTTTAAATTAAATAAAAGTTAATAACAAATACAAAATTTCATAGCATACGTTCTATGTTTTATTTAAATTTAAATATAGGTAGCTCTTAATGAAAGACCGTGCCATGTAGATCTTAAATCTCGCTTAATATTATTATGTACACTAACTGTAAAAATTCCCTATTTGTATTTCAATAAAAGTTCGATGAAGAAGGAAACCATTAAAATACTTATTTTTTACTTTTAAGGCTCACAATCAACACCGCAAAGTACATCGGAATAATATCGAAAATCTAAATTATAGGTTCTAATTCTGATTCACTTTCAACACGTTTTATAGGATAAAATGTAAATACGTATACGAGTTATGATGAAAATATGTACATACATGAATTATTTTTAAGAGGGATCAAATTCACTTCACTATCAGATTATTAGATTCAAAAGAATTTCCAATTAATAACTCTATTCAAAAAAAAATGTATAGATTTTAGGGGAACTGATGATTGTTATAAAACCAAGAATTTAAAAATTATATCAAAAAGATCGTCAAGTTAATTGATTTCTCAAATGACTGTAATCATAGGTGAATTTTTTTATTCAAATTCAAAATGGGCGTTAAGACCCAAAAATGTTATGTTAAAAATTTATATGTCTGTATGCACTCGTATCAGTGTACGTGTACTTGTATAGGTATATTTATTTTTTTTTCAACGAAATTGAGTTCTCATTAATTATGTGGTTAATATAAAAAATTCATAATAAATCAACTGCTAACTGCTAAGTGAGTAATGATCGTTCACTTTGCTTTAACCAAAATATCCATAAGGAAAAAGACGACAAACAAAAAAGACTTGAAAGGCAAAACGTCGCCGTAGACCGTCGTCGATCGCCGCGCCGCCATTCGATGGACGTCGTTTTCGTGGTCGAAGTTGAGATCATGAAGCTTACAATGACACGCCACGCAATTATTATCTCGCTTATATACGATATTGAAATAGAGGGGTGGAGTATAACCTACCAAAATTAATTTTATAAGCCAAGAGGCATAAGGAGCAAAATTATCTATAAAAAATTTTGTTTTTCTAAAAGCTTTGATTTTTTTTTTATAATCGTTATGAAGGCTCACGGGCTGATCTGCGTTGCTTCGCTCGTCCATGTAGCCTAGTTGAGACTTTATGCTAATTATAATGGTCTTTATTGCTACTTTTGTTGAACTTTCATTTGAACTTGGATTCGTTGGCGTCATGAAAAAGTAAACATATTAAAATATTCAAATAAATGTTAGACTTTTAATTCTGACTTATCAATTTTTCTCAAAATAAAGTGGGAATGCTTTTATACATTTTTGTAACGTAGTTGTCAATTTAAGCCCTTAACTTTGACCAATATTTACATATCGGGTTTTCCAATTGAGACTTGAAAACTTTGAATTTAGTTTATGAACGCCCCATTTCACTAATAATTATTTCATCCCGTTGACTGTCATGGATTGCCAAAGTTCACGTAATTTTGAAAAAGAATTGACTAATTCCCCAAAAGAAGCTCTTGTCACGAAAAATGCTTCTCAAATTAGTTGTTCAGTAGTTTTCTATTTCTGACTATACTCGCAAACAGCAATTGTTGACAGTGGTAAGTCGGTAGAATATGGTTTTGAACGAACTTTAGCGTCGCCTTGCTTATTTATTTTATATAGCTTATGAACTGTCTAAGTATATCTATTTCAAAACTTCGAGCGTTACGTAGATTTCATAACCAGTGTTGGAATCATAGCACTGCAGATGCTCGATGTTGTCGAGTTCCTGAAATGGCGTCTTAACTCCCATCTATGTATTTCGATTGAAATAAGGATGTACGCCTAAATTTAACCGTGTTAAGGCGAGTTGACAGCCGAATTTCGGATGATCGCAGCCGAATCGAGAACCTTCGAATAATATTTTCAAATACTGGTGTCCGGCTGTGACGGATATGTTTTAATTCCTTGCAACAACTTTCTTCTCATTTCTGGGTTAATGTCAAGCATGTAAATTATTAATCTGCTATAAAAAAGTCTTGAACTTGAGTAACACTTTTGTAACACACATTTGTCATCCTGTTTACAAACATTGTAAATTTAAAGCAAATAATTATCCTTTTTAAAACTCATTTCAAATCAATATTTCTAACAACCTGAAGTTAATTTTCTTAGCGATAAATTATTTTCGACTCTTAATGAGCAATAAGCTTCACTTTTCAATATCGTAATGAGGCTTACTCATTTTTCCTATAAGATATTCCTTAACTCGCTGGCTTATGATCTAACAAATTATAATGTTCACTTAACGAACGATACCTACCTCCAATATTTTTGCCCATTGTACACGTATCTCTATACATGCATCAACTAATTGATGGGAACAACAAACCACAAGAAAGAAAAAGACTCCTCCCCAAGACGTCGCTCGTTTGCATTGCAAGTCTTCTTCTCACTAACTCCATTGAGGAAAAAAAACGACAAAGACTCATATGAAAGTAGGACTTAAGCTATACAGCGGGTTCCTATGAAGAAGATTCTATTAAAGATCATCATCGATGCAAATCAAACACCAACAACTACAAAAAGCAACAAAAACATGAAGAAAAAACATCTTCCAATAAATAATCTTCACAATGATGATGCCAAAGAAAAACTGATCTCTAAGCCATGGAAGTTTGCCGCGCCCGCCATTGCCGTCGCCATGCCACAATCGCTAAGCCGAAGAAGCGAAAGCAAAGCATCGATTCAAAAAGTTTGGCTTCGACTTTAGCTGATGCTGTTGCTGTTGCTGATGCAGCACCAATTGATCCATCAATGGCACAAAAAGGAAAATAGCCCCCGGCTTTGGATGGTGGGAATTGCAACCGCAAGTGAGGAAGCCCAACAACTACTGCAATTTCTTGCATCTCAACCACAAGCTGGCGAATCACAGCTTTACCACAACAACCGAAAATGAACCGAAAATAATAGGCCTTGTGTCAGGAGGCATCGGATGGTACCAAGTAGGTACCCCAAGCCCCATGCAACCAAAAGCAACCGATGCATAGGAACTTGCGAATATATGTATGTTATCCCAAAGCTGTAAGGTTCCGCTTCTTGATGTTGATACTGATGAATATTACTTCGGCCTTGGTCCGGTGCGGTCGGGCGGTGGTTGCTGGTGGCGGTGGGTAGTATGCGGTAGTGGAAGACCAGAAGCCGATCATTTGGTAGCTAATTGCATTCAATGAAGGGACTTTGTGCGCTGCGCTGCGCATGCTCCATTCATAAGCTGAATAATATCCAAGGCACTTAGACGCAGTCTTTTTGTTTTTTGGGAACAAATCAAGATGGTGTATTGATGTGATGATGATGATGATGCTGATGATCCTCCTCTAGAATTTATTATGAGTCAAAAAATGGATCCTGGGAAAATGGAAACACATAATCCCAATCCCAGCAACGCATCCACACACAGAGTCACTTTTAATTGACGTCTAATGAAACGTTTGCCCCAAAAAAATTGCCCAGACCAAGCAATTTTGGGTATCGCCATCGCATCTTGTGGTATATGGACGAATTAGGTTACATGCGATGTATGAGAGGATTCAGCTTTGCATGTCTTGTAGTAATTTTGGAGCTCTTTGAAAGATTTCAAAACAATAATTATATGCAGAGCCATAATCTTTTAGAGCCCTGAACTTGATGGACCATCACTATTCTTATGTTTTTCGTTGAGATGATGAACCTTGACGTTTTGGTTTTCTATTAAAACCTACCCTCAATTTTTTGTTTTGAAGAAATCTTTTTGCAACGATGTGTGGTCAAATTGTAGCGATGGTGGGACGGTAAGGAGTGAAGAGGATTACTGTCAACCCTTTAAGTAAATTTTTGAGTATCTACCCTTGTTAATGGGTAATCTCCAATCGAATGTGGGACTCGGTGTTTTTCCAATCGAACGATTCTTTGAAGTATTCTTTTCCGGTTCCTGTCAGCAGGCCCACATATGAATGTATACTGATTGTATTAATGATGGTCGAAAGGATAGAAAGTTTGTTTTTCTCCAAAAATTCAACACCCACCCTAATCTTAAGCTCTGTTAAAATGCCAAGACATTCTACATACGTATGTCCGACAAAAAAAAAAAAAATAACTTAAGGGAGACCTTCGAGTTCATCGATATAAGAAAAAATAATGTATAACTTCTTGACAGGTGGACTTAACTGTTACAAAGGACCAAGATAAAGAAAGGGTGCATTTCCGTTCGCATAAACGCACAGAAAAAGTTGGAACATGATTTTTCGACACATAAAAGAATACTTTAGTTTGTTTTGATGTTGAAATAGGTAAATCTGGGATTTCATGCATTGAAAAGGATTTGAAGAAGATTTGAAGTTTGAAAGTATGAATGAGAAATGTTGAAGATTTTTTTAAACTAGAAGTTTTTTGATTGAGTACTTATTTAGGAAATTAACTTTCTTCTCCATTCTTTAAGAGAATAAGTTAAAGTTTTTTGATGTAAAAGCTCTTTCTATTTGTCAGATGATGCAATATTTGTTTTCTTCCATGGAGTGATGATAGCGTGAAAGACCGTCATTCCAGAGGTCTGGGTGTAATCTCTGCCTGTACCACCAATTTCTCTTTCGTTGAATTAAAATATCCGGCAAGAGTAATTCTTGCTTCTTAAATCAGTTAAACAGATTGAGCATAAAACTTTTGGTCCCCTTCATTCCTAAAATTACTCTCACAAAGGAATGATTTCAATCAATTTTTCAATAAACATTTTTTATAACAATCAATTGATTGCAATCTTTTGAGAATTATTGTGCATTCATGCAAAAGATTAAATTGCATCGTTCATTTCCCAACTAATAATATTGTAATATTCGGCTTGGTCCGCTAATTAAAACTTATTCACACTTGCAAATAAAACACAAATTTACTTTATTTAAAATCGCTTCAACTTATTTATTGAACACTCAACTTTTTACGTTCCGAACACAGTCTTTACTTTCAATTATTACTTTTATACACAGTCTTTACTTATCGCAGTTTAAAACCAATAATCCATACTGAACCGCTTCGCTTCCGAGCGCCTATTTATATACCTCAAATCGGTTCGAGAATCTACGAGGTTGTTCTCGATGCTTAACGAAGTTCTCCACTTTATCACTAGATGCTTACCCCTTTCGAGGTTCTTGTATGCGCTGAATGAGTTCCCCTCTAAGCCACTAGATGTTTCTCGATGCTTAACGAAGTTCTCCACTTTATCACTAGATGCTTACCCCTTTCGAGGTTCTTGTATGCGCTGAATGAGTTCCCCTCTAAGCCACTAGATGTTTCTCGATGCTTAAAGAAGCGAGTTCTCCTATTACTACCACTAGATGTTGCCCCTTATTATTGAAAGAGTGTATACACATTACATTGCCCCCTCCTTAGGATTGATCGTCCCGAACAAATCCATCGTTCTCATCACCACTGTAGCGATGTAGCCGGTCGCGATGTACAACTTTAGGTTTTCCTCTGACTCCCTTTTGTATCCGGTACACGACATCGTTGATTTTTGTAATGACTGTATATGGACCTTCCCAGTCCCGTTGAAGTTTCGGTGACAATCCTTTTTGTCGATGGGGATTGTAAAGCCACACCCGATCTCCTGCTTGGAACTCTGTTGTTGTCGCTCGTATATCGTAGCGTGTCTTCATTCGGTCACTGAACATCTTTATTTTCAACCTGGTATTGTCGTGGATCTGAAGGAGTCTTTCTCTGAGGTCATCAATGTAGTCATTCTCGGCTTGCAGCTCCGACGTGGGACATCCAAATTTTATTTCGCTCGGCAGTCTGATGTTCCTTCCCATCAAAATCTCAGACGGTGTATGACCAGTTGAGCTATGTCTTGCACTTCGATACGCCATCAAAAACAGTGGAATGTGTCGATCCCAATCTCGCTGGTTGTCGTCCACAACTTTGCAAAGATGTTCCTTCAGGGTTCGGTTGAATCGTTCCACCATGCCATCAGATTGTGGGTGAAGTGGTGTTGTTCTTGTCTTCTTGATGTCAAGAAGCCCACAAACTTCCTGAAATATGTTTGATTCAAAATTCCTTCCCTGGTCGGAATGCAGTTCTAATGGAACGCCGAATCTGCTCACCCAGTTGAAGACAATTTGGTCTGCGACTGTTTTGGCTTCTTGGTTTGGAATGGCGTATGCTTCAGGCCACTTGCTGAAGTAATCCATGACGACCAGAATATAACGATTTCCATTATTTGTTTCCGGAAATGGACCCGCCACGTCTACTGCAATCCTTTCGAAGGGTGCTCCAACATTATACTGCTGCATTTGGCTGTGGTTCTTTTTGTTCGGGCCTTTAGTGGCAGCACAGGTTTCGCATTTTCGGCACCACTTCTCGACATCTTCCCTTACATGTAGCCAGTAAAATCGTTGTCGAACCTTTTCTAGCGTCTTGTTTACTCCTAGATGGCCTCCCGAAACTCCACCATGCATCTCTCGCAGAACGTCCATAACCTTCGATCTCGGTAAGACTAGCTGCATTACATAAGACTTTCCATCTGCTGATTCCCATTTACGTCGAAGGACACCCTCTTGGACATGAAACGAGTCCCACTGTGCCCAATATGCCTTCAGAGTCGGACTTCTATCGGAGATGTCAGTCCATTCTGGTTTTTCCTGGTGTTCCTTCCAAGCGAGGATGGGTTCGATATCTGAGTCTTCTTGTTGAGCCTTCCTCAACTCGTCGTTGCTCCAGCCATAAACGGGATCGGCTCTGGTTCGTTGGACAGTAACCACTTCTTTTTCTTCTTGTCGTCTGCAATGCTTACAGTCTTGCTTGCATGGTCTCCGAGACAGTGCATCTGCATTTGAGTGAAGCTTCCCCTTCCGATGTTGAATTTCGTAATCGTACGTCTGCAGCCTCTCAATCCACCTCGCCACTTGACCCTCTGGATTCTTGAAATTCAAAAGCCAGTTTAGTGCTCCATGGTCAGTTCGGAGAAGAAACTTCTGTCCATAGAGATACTTATGGAAGTGCTTTGTTGCCAAAATCAGTGCAAGAAGTTCTCTTCTGGTTACACAATAGTTTCTTTCCGACTTCGAGAGTACCTTGCTGTAATAGGCAATCACTTTTTCTTCGCCATTATGTACCTGCGACAGTACAGCACCAATCCCGACATTGCTGGCATCAGCATCAATGATAAACGGTTTTCCTGGAGTCGGATAGGTCAGCACTGGTGCATTACACAAGCGTTGCTTGAGCTCTTGAAAGCTGCGCTCGCACTCACCTGACCATTTAAACTGCTTTCCCTTTTCCGTTAGCTGATGAAGACTCTTGGCGATTCCAGCAAAGTCCTTCACAAAGCGCCTATAGTAGGTGGCTAGACCCAGAAAGCTTCGGAGTTGGTGTTTATCCTGTGGTGTTGGCCAATTCTTCACGATGTCAACCTTATCAGGATCCGTTTTTACTCCTTGGGATGAGATGATATGTCCCAGATATTTCACTTCGGTTTTGAAGAGTGAACACTTTTCTGGGTTAAGCTTGAGGTGGGCTTTTCGAAGTCTTTGAAACACGGCTCTCAGATTTGTACAGTGTTCGTCAAATGTTTTCCCGTATACTATGACGTCATCCAAATAGACCAGGCAAGATTTCCATGTCAGTCCTTGCAGGACGCATTCCATTAGGCGCTCAAAAGTCGCTGGAGCATTGCAAAGTCCAAAAGGCATCACTTTGAACTGCCACAATCCGTTTCCTGTTGAAAATGCTGTCTTTTCTTTGTCTTCAGGATGGATCTCGACTTGCCAGTAACCACTTTTCAAGTCCAAAGTTGAGAACCATTGTGCTCCTTCCATTGCGTCCAGAGTATCACTGATCCTAGGCAGAGGGTAGCTATCCTTCTTGGTCACATCATTCAACCTTCGATAGTCCACGCAAAAGCGGGTTGATCCGTCTTTCTTCTTTACCAGGACCACTGGAGATGCCCAAGGACTTTTAGAGTTTTCAATGAGACCTTCTTCCTTCATAGTGGTTATCAGTTCTTCAACCTCACCTTGTTTGGCTAGTGGAAGGCGTCTTGCAGGTTGACGAATCGGCCTTGCATCCCCGGTATTAATTCGATGTTGCACCAGTTGCGTTCTGCCATATTTCCTTTTCGATGACGAAAAGATGTCTGCAAATTCTTCGAGGAGACCTTCCGCAGTTCTTCGTTGTTGGTGGCCAAGATTAGATGACTTGAGAATGTTCGTCTTTATGGAGTTCAGCTCTTCGGACTTCAAGGATTGCCTTGACTCTTCTTCGTTGATCCTTGTTATTGCTGATACAGATTCGCATTGTCCGACAATCTCACCTTTTCTAAGCTTAACTTCATACGGCTTGATGTTCAGTATTCTTACCGGAACCATGTTCTTTAAAGGTCTTACAAGAGTCTTCCCAATGATGACGTTTTGGGAGGACTTTACAGACGCTGGTTCGACCATGAGGTATCGATGGCTGCCAGGCTTACCCTTCAATTTCGTCCACACGAATACCTCTGAAGAAGCAGGCAAAGTGAGATCTTCTTTGATGACGGTTTTCACAGATGGCGATGTCTCATACGAGTTAGTCCCATAGATCATCGGAATCTCGATGTTTCGATATTTCAGGACTTGGTTCCCGATGTCCAATATCACTCCGTGATCTTTCATGAAATCGACGCCGACAATGCACTCATCGCATATATCTGCTACCAGGAACGGATGAGAGAATTCCAACTCTGCCATCCGGATCTTAAGACGTACCTCACCATAAACTTTTGCGGCCTCTCCAGTTGCAGTCCTTAAACGATAGCTGTTGGTGTTGTGGAGCCATGCCTTCTTGACGAGGTCTTGCCGTATGATGGACGCCGTGGCACCGGTGTCAATGGTAGCCACACATTTGTTGCCGTTTATACTTGCTTCCACGGTCAGGCTCTTGTTGTCGCGTTTCGTTTGAGAAACCTGGATGTCGTTTCTGGGGCCATCGATACCAGAAACCAGCTTCTGCCCCTCGAAGTTGGTTCTTATTCGTTTCCCGGGTGGGAAACAACTTTGGAAGCAACGTTGTTCGTGTTGCTTTGACCCGTTGAGTTACTTCTGTTTCCACAGTGTTGGCATGCGGTTTCTCTTCGTGGTAATCTGCACTGTCGCTGTAGATGCCCAGTCTTATTGCAGTTCCAGCATCGTGCTGGTCCGTCTCGTTGACTCCTTTCCACAGTAGCTTTCTGACAAGAGCATTCTTGGACTTCTAATTCTCTTACACGATGCACGTTTTGGGAAGCTTGTTCTGCAGCTTCCATCGTCAGAGCGAAAGCCAATGCTTCTGGTAGTGTTCGCTTTCCAGCAGTGCGGATAGCCCTTTGAAGATTTATATCGCCCACAGCTCTCACAAAGGCTTCAACAGCAAGTTGATTTATTATCTCGTTACCAGCTGTTGGATATGCCAGGTGAACCAATCGCTCGATATCTGCCTGAAGCTGCTGCAGAGTTTTACCTCTTTTCTGCGTCCTATTGTTAAGCTGAACTCGGAAGACTTCTGTCATATGGCTATCCCCAAACCGCTGTTCGATCGCGCTTACCAGAACTGTGAAGTCACCACTTTTCTCTGCTGGGATGGTTTGTAGTAGTTCAGCAGCAGATCCTCTTAAAGCGAGCGTAAGAGCAATGTATTTTTCGTGATCGTCCCAGCCGTTTGTTAATGCTGCTGCTTCAAACTGTTTCTTGTAGATTGACCACGGAATCTGCCCATCAAAGCTTGGAGGATTCACTTCTCTCTTTCTTGAGCACTCACCAGAAGGTTCTCGAGCTTTCATCTTTCGCACTTTTTCTAGTTCATTTGTAATGGTTTCGATTCGTTCGTCAATTTTCTCGAAACGTGCATTTTGTTTTTCGACGCGCTCGTCAACAGTTTTGATTTTCTCTTCGAAGTCCGAAAACCTGCCTTCTAAAAGGTTTCTCTGTTCGTCGAACCGCTCTAGGACATCATTTCTTTGAGTTTCTAGTTGTTTCAGGACATCACTCCTTTGAGTTTCTAGTTGTTTGAGAACATTCTGCTGTTCTTGCTTCTGGTCGCTTCTTTGGGCTTCTAGTTGTTTCAGGACATCACTCCTTTGAGTTTCTAGTTGTTTGAGAACATTCTGTTGTTCTTGCTTTTGATCGCTTCTTTGTTCTTCAAATTTGGCTAGAAGAAGTGACATCATGTTAGATAAAGCAACATTTGCATTTACCTCTTCCACTTTTGCTTCTAATTCAAAAGCAAACGTATCTGGGTCTTCATTTTGCTGCTCCAGATATTCTTGCAGCCGTTTAACGAGTTCAGTTTTTACTCCTGTCCCACTTAAGCCACGTTTGCTTAGTTCGGCCTTTAGCTCAGGAACAGTTAAGTCTTTCAAAACTTTACTCATCTTTTTTTTTTTTTTTTTTTTTTTTTTTTTTTTTTTTTTATTTTAAACTTCACTACTTCACACAAAATAGTTCAATCACTGCTCACTGTTTTTACTCTCAATAAGTTTTAATCCCTTATTCTGACACCAATGTAATATTCGGCTTGGTCCGCTAATTAAAACTTATTCACACTTGCAAATAAAACACAAATTTACTTTATTTAAAATCGCTTCAACTTATTTATTGAACACTCAACTTTTTACGTTCCGAACACAGTCTTTACTTTCAATTATTACTTTTATACACAGTCTTTACTTATCGCAGTTTAAAACCAATAATCCATACTGAACCGCTTCGCTTCCGAGCGCCTATTTATATACCTCAAATCGGTTCGAGAATCTACGAGGTTGTTCTCGATGCTTAACGAAGTTCTCCACTTTATCACTAGATGCTTACCCCTTTCGAGGTTCTTGTATGCGCTGAATGAGTTCCCCTCTAAGCCACTAGATGTTTCTCGATGCTTAACGAAGTTCTCCACTTTATCACTAGATGCTTACCCCTTTCGAGGTTCTTGTATGCGCTGAATGAGTTCCCCTCTAAGCCACTAGATGTTTCTCGATGCTTAAAGAAGCGAGTTCTCCTATTACTACCACTAGATGTTGCCCCTTATTATTGAAAGAGTGTATACACATTACAATATATTCAAAGTTTCAAAGGGAATCATATAAAAATCCATAATTAAGAATTGCGTTAAGACCGATCACATTCTTTAAGAAGCGAAACCGCCAAATCGTTCTTTTACGAAAAGCTGCTTTTTGCAAGAGGAGTTTTTTTATGTGTGCTACTTTTTCCATTATTTCGGGGAAGTGAACAAAGTTTCTGCCGACAAACCTAGATTTCGACCACTTTTTATTGAATTTGGGGGCCATAGGTCAACAATTACGCGCCGAATAATACCTTCCAAGGCGTCAATCGTCTTTGGCTTACCTGCGTAGACAAGCGACTTCACATAAACCCACAAAAAGGATTCCAGTGGAGTTAAATTGCACGATCTTGAAGAGGTCCACAACGACGCTCACCAAAAGCTCCTTCCAATCAATTGATTATTTCGATAGCTCAAATTGGACCATTATTCCTTTGCACGATATTTAAATTTGCACGAATTGCAAACGTTGTTCATAAGTCTATTCATTTTAAAATGACAAAAAAACGAGCATAAATCAAGTGACAGCTGTAAAAAGAGTAACTCCGAAAAAAATATTGTCAGATTGAAAACTACACGGCAATCGTTATACCCGTACTTGTAGGAATGTTCATCTTGCTTACTTTGCCCTTGTGCCAAATTTAGAATGTGCTGTTTTGTATACAGATGTTCTTTTTTTAGCCACACTACACGAATGTGGAATTCTTTACCAGGCTCAAAATTGTAAATTACATATTGTAAAAAGTACACCAGTTATTTTCCTATTCAACTCAAACTGTCCTTAAGTCTTTGTTATGTAAGGTCATTCAATTTTCGAATTCGAAGATAAAGCTAAATAATGGCTGGAACACAAACACGCTTCAGCTTCGGCTTCGTCTGCGTTCCCATGGGCCTGCTTCGAGATTGCTTTGAATGGCATTTCTAAAATTGCACTTCTGTCATTAGTAGCTGTTATTTTTTCTCAAAAGTTTGTTTTGTTTTGCAGTAAAAAATATGAATTTTCAAATCGGAAAAATTAAATTTATCGCGGAAGTAGCTTACACAGCCTATAATAACCAATTGGAATCGCTTCAAAAGCAAATGTATTTTATTTGTTGACTTTTTTTTACAGCTGTTGAGCTGTCAGACAAAGCAAATGTTCAGCAAATTTGAACTAGAGCTTCCGTTTATGGCTGAATCACAAACACGCATCAGCTTCGGCTTCGCCTGACGTTTACGAGTTCAGCCATAGGAATTCAATGCATGCTATCACAATGGAGCTTCGACCTCACGTTTCGTTTGACAATCGTAATGAAAAAAAACGTAATGTAACGTAATGTGACTCCAAACGGAAGCTCTAGTTCAATTATCTGAACATTTGCTTTGTCTGACAGCTCAACAGCTGTAAAAAAATGTTAACAAACAAAATATTTGCTCTTTGGAGGGATGAAATAATAGAAATGTCATTCAAAGCAACCTCGAAGCAGGCCCACCGTAACGCAAACGAAGCCGAAGCTGAAGCTTGTTTGTATTTCAGCCAATAGAGTGACATTACGTTCTTTTCCTTACTATTGTCAAACGAAACGTCAGCTCAAAGCTTCATTGTGATAGCATGCATTGAATTCCTATGGCTGAACTCGTAAACGTCAGGCAAAGCCGAAGCTGCAGCGTGTTTGTGTTTCAGCCATAAAATACACACAGCGATATATTTTTGATGTACATTTTATTTCCGTATAAAGTTTGGACAATTCCATTAAGTGTAAAAAAGAATATCATTCCAATGGTCACCTCGGGAAGATTCGTGAATGTTCTGAGTTCATTTTTAACATGAAACTTCTCACGAAATTAAGCCATAATTTTCCGTGTTCATCGATTAATTGCTGCGCATTGCGTTTTATTGAAATTCATCAATCTAGATCACCAGCAACACTTCCACTTATATTTGCAATATTTTCGAGTGAGTTTGCATAGCGCAATGTGCGAAAAGTGGCTACGTTTGGATCACAATTTATGGTAAATTCAAACACTCAACTAATATTATGACACTTCAAATGACAATTGAGTTTGACAGGTCTCAAATTACAGCGCTACCAATTTGAAACTAAGAAATTTACGTAACTATTGTTTGAGTTCAGTTCAGCTCATATACGTTTTTTGACCAAAACTTAATGTAAACATATCCAACCACATTCAAGTTTTTAATTATAACATCTGCAAAAAGCTTAGTCCAGTGCCAGGCTGTTTTTATGATAAGGAAAATTTTCTTAATACAAAATCTACATCTTACTCGTTAAAAACTGATGAGTCGAAGTAAGTATACCAGGACTAAATGCCAATAAAATAATTTTGGGTGGACTTTTAGGCCGTACAAATGTTTTAGATTTATAATTTAACAGTCCAATAATAAGTCTTCTTCTTGTGTTTACATACATATATAGAATTTTTATTACAGATCTTATCTTATTATGAGCCAACCTGTATTAATTATTGTATTAAATTATTTAATAGAAAATTTAATTTTATATTTTTCTGCGTGGCTATACTAATACCACCAACCATTTAAAAGACAAAGCTATAACATATTCTCTCCACATATCAATTGTAATTCGCAGTTGTATAAATTGGCAAGTTTCTTATATTGTCTCCTTTCCTTAATTAAATGTCTGTAACTTCTGCCATATGTCCTTAGGGTTAATAAAAGGGTTGAATGGTTCTAATCAACTTGTTAAACGTTATAGTTTATTTTATATATGTATACCTACATATAAAATGAAACTACACCATATCCAGACAATGAAGTTTGTCTGACATTTAATTCTTGTATTGTAGATATAAACATTAAGGACAATAAGGGAGTAGAAGTGCAATTGAAATGCTTTTGTTTCTTTAGACACTATATTCTAATCGATATTGATGGCATTTGATATTTAAGAAGGAAATTTAGTTTTAGTTTATATGAAGCTTGATTGCTATAGCTTTTGGCGAGTGGGGATTCGGGTGACATACTGTATTTACTTCCATATTTTATTTGGAAGTTTAATCTTAATCATGTGACCGAAGGCGAAGAAACGAGTTTTGATCAAGTACAAATAATTCCTTTTTAGCTCTGCATCCCCAGAAAACTTATCAGAATGTAACTGAATTTGACATTTTTCATCCATATTTTTGTAACATTAAATTTGTTAAATTTAATTATACAACGGGTGTTTTTTTTTATACGTGTGGTTTTCAATCTATCATTACTTTTTTACTTTTTTTAGAGTTAGTCTTTTTGGCAGTTGTCACTTGAATTATCCTCAGTCTCGTTTATCATTTAAAAATAAATGGATTTACTCCTGGACAACATTTGAAAATCATGCAAATTTATTACCAAAAACAATCAATTTAGTGAAGGAAATTTTTGGTGAACGCATTATCTCGCGTCTTGGACTTTTAGTGTGGCCTAAAAGATCGTGCGGTCTAACACCGCTGCACTATTTTCTATGCAGTTATATGAAGTCACTTGTTTATGCAGATAAGTCCGAAACGAAACGTTTGAAATGACAAACTCTTATCTTTATATTGAAGCTAGTTTCTTGGCCTTAACATTGAAATATATGCGTTTGATTTCTTTTTGAAAACCACACGTCTAAAAAAACACCCTTTATGTAATTTAATTACTGATAACTATGTGTGGTAACAGACTGGAAATTAGTACCTCCATTTGGAAATGACTAATCAGTCTTTTTAAAACTTTATTTTTAGCTATAGGAATGTTGGCAGTGCATTAACTATGTTTAAATGTATGTACATGTAAAATAAGTTTATCTTCAAAAATTTAAATGATATTTAATGTTTGCGAAAATCCGTATAGCAAATTTTTTTAAATTAATTTTGTATGTATCAAATTTTTCAATTTTTGTTTAGAAATATTTTTGATATGCAATTATTGAGTGCTTGTTAATATACGTTTTTTCGTTTGAATTTCGTTAAAAAATGTTGACAGTTTTTGAAATAATTAAATTGAAAAAAAAAAAATATATTTCAAAAAAATCAAGAAATTGACATTTTTGATAATTAAATATTATTTAGACAAAATAGGCTCTTGTTCAGGAAGAACACTATTTAAACCGGTTCATTAGGTTCTGAAAAAAAATTTAAAAACAAAATAACGCTTTTTTGAGTGTATCCTTCTGGGGCTTTACAAAAATATATTATTTATAAAGAAAGAAGTCAAAAACTTTGAAAATAAAAAAGAGTCTGGAATGCGACCCATGCTGGTAACTTCCCATCCCATTTGTAGATTTGTCTTGCTTAAAAGTTTGTAGGTTTTCGTGTTTTGTTAAAAAAGTTGTCAGTTGAATTATTCTTAAAAATTTAAAAATTACCAACAATATTTTGCATATAATGAAATAGTTTGATTTCAAAATCAGTTTTTGTTAACGAGATTTTTAGTCGAAAACCAATTTTTACCAATTTTAGTGGCATTTCTTAAAAGTTTTTATTTCTTATATAACAAATACAAATTGGATGAATGAAATGAATTTAAAGTCAATACATTCTATTTTTTACGAGATATTGAGAACCGAACATAATTTTTTACCAAATTTTGCGTACTATTTTTTGTAGATTTTATTTTTTTTTATGAAAAAAAGTGACTGTTGGATTTTAATAAAAATTTAACGAATGTCGAAAATTGTATTTTCTGTGAGTAAAATTAGTTTGAAGCAAATATTTTTGGTTTAAAAAAAAATAATTGAGTCGGAAATCTATTTTTACCAACTTTTATTAATTTTTTTTAGGAAAGAAAATTTTGTAAGAAAATTGTCAATTCGATTTTTGTCAAAATTTTACTGAATGTTGAAAACAATATTTCTTATAAGATAAAATTAGTTGGAAGCCATAATCTCAAATTTTCGAAAAGATATTTAAGTCTAAATTCAATTTTTACCAACTTTGAGTAATGCGTCTTTCAGGTTTTTATTTTTTATAAAAAAAACTGCCAATTACATTTTTCTCAAAATTTTACCAGATGTTGAAAACATTATTCTTCGTTGCACACAATTGTTTTGGAGATAAAATCAATTTATATTCGTAAAATTTTCGAGGTGACAAAAATTTTTTTTCAGTTTTTTTGATTTATAAAAAAAAACTGTTAGGCGCCAGTTATAGCTATCATTGAAATCGATCCGGAAAAATGTTTGAATCAATATTTGATGGTGTTTTCCTTTGATTGGAAATGAAAATTATATACTGATCGATCGGAAATCACACAAAGAATTTTTTTTGAGAAAAAAAGTGTAATTACGCATTTATTTTTCTCTAAAAATGTATTTTTCTATTTTCCGGACGGAAATTCATTTTCCTGAACAGCTGATACTTTTAGTTCAAAAGTGAAACGAATCGTTCCACTGATTTGTGTTTCAATTTCACACAATTCCAATGACAGATTTCTGTCAGTAAAAATTTTTCGGTGGATTTAAATCAGGAAATTTTTTTCAATTTCTAATGATAGCTATAAACGACCTGCCAAAAAATTCCAATGTTTGTTTTCAATGATGAAAACCAATGATAGCTATAACTGGCGCCTTAATTGGATTTTTTTTTCAAAAAATATACTTGTTTGGTATCACGTTACAATATATAATATAAAATTTAATTCAAGTCTCTAGCGTTGTTGATTCGTGAGATATTAAGGGTTAACTAAAATTTGCACCTTTTTTAAATTGCTATGGTAAAAAAACCACCCCCGCAATTTTCTTGAAAGCCCTTTCTGCATTATTATCTGTATAACAAAATTTTTTAAAGTCGATATCTCTTCTGGTTCTTGAGCTATGGATGACGAAAAAAACGTCGCGAACGTAGGTATACATACTCGCACTCACAGAGATCTCTCTAAAAATCTTTTATTTCGACTCTAGGGGCCTTGAAACGTCGAGAAATGTCAAAATTTTCAATTTGACAAATGGGACCCATTACAATAACTTCCTATGGGAAGTTAAAAATCATAAGAAGAAGAAAAATAAAGAAGAAGTCAAAAACTTGGAAAAAAAAATCAAAAATGTATAGGGCCGTTTTTGAGAAAATTCGAATTTTCGAACCTTTGCCAACAAATTTGTATCGGAAATGCTGTTGTTTTCGGTTTAAAAGAATCAAATCTGTTTAAGACCTTAAATTCTAAGTTTGTACTAATCAACCTTATGGTTTAGGCTGTAGGGACGAGGACAGACACACTTACCGATTCGGCGGACAAACTTTTATTCGACTTCTCTACCATCGTAATGTCAAACAAATTAAAAAAAGAGGCTATGAGACAACCTACACTGATAGCTTGCTAAACGCCAAAAATGTTCAAAGGTTTTTTTTTTATAACAAGTCAATTTCATTATCAAGGGAAATTGAAAAAGTAGTGCACTTATTGCACTTAACAAAAGTAAAATAAGGCACATTTTCAGCAGTTGCCCATATTGCACTTTGACAAAGAGAAATAAGGCCAAATTGTTTTGAAAGATAAGACCAACATATACGTACGGTGAGATATGTTAGGGGGGACGCTGCCCCCTTACCTTAATTTTGTTAGGTTTTTATTTTTTGAAAGTTCTTTCTACAAATTTCTATGTTATTGTAATGTGTATACACTCTTTCAATAATAAGGGGCAACATCTAGTGGTAGTAATAGGAGAACTCGCTTCTTTAAGCATCGAGAAACATCTAGTGGCTTAGAGGGGAACTCATTCAGCGCATACAAGAACCTCGAAAGGGGTAAGCATCTAGTGATAAAGTGGAGAACTTCGTTAAGCATCGAGAAACATCTAGTGGCTTAGAGGGGAACTCATTCAGCGCATACAAGAACCTCGAAAGGGGTAAGCATCTAGTGATAAAGTGGAGAACTTCGTTAAGCATCGAGAACAACCTCGTAGATTCTCGAACCGATTTGAGGTATATAAATAGGCGCTTGGAAGCGAAGCGGTTTAGTATGGATTATTGGTTGTAAACTGCGATAAGTAAAGACTGTGTATAAAAGTAATAATTGAAAGAAAAGACTGTGTTCGGAACGTAAAAAGTTGAGTGTTCAATAAATAAGTTGAAGCGATTTTAAATAAAGTAAATTTGTGTTTTATTTGCAAGTGTGAATAAGTTTTAATTAGCGGACCAAGCCGAATATTACATTGGTGTCAGAATAAGGGATTAAAACTTATTGAGAGTAAAAACAGTGAGCAGTGATTGAACTATTTTGTGTGAAGTAGTGAAGTTTAAAATAAAAAAGATGAGTAAAGTTTTGAAAGACTTAACTGTTCCTGAGCTAAAGGCCGAACTAAGCAAACGTGGCTTAAGTGGGACAGGAGTAAAAACTGAACTCGTTAAACGGCTGCAAGAATATCTGGAGCAGCAAAATGAAGACCCAGATACGTTTGTTTTTGAATTAGAAGCAAAAGTGGAAGAGGTAAATGCAAATGTTGCTTTATCTAACATGATGTCACTTCTTCTAGCCAAATTTGAAGAACAAAGAAGCGATCAAAAGCAAGAACAACAGAATGTTCTCAAACAACTAGAAACTCAAAGGAGTGATGTCCTGAAACAACTAGAAACTCAAAGAAATGATGTCCTAGAGCGGTTCGACGAACAGAGAAACCTTTTAGAAGGCAGGTTTTCGGACTTCGAAGAGAAAATCAAAACTGTTGACGAGCGCGTCGGAAAACAAAATGCACGTTTCGAGAAAATTGACGAACGAATCGAAACCATTACAAATGAACTAGAAAAAGTGCGAAAGATGAAAGCTCGAGAACCTTCTGGTGAGTGCTCAAGAAAGAGAGAAGTGAATCCTCCAAGCTTTGATGGGCAGATTCCGTGGTCAATCTACAAGAAACAGTTTGAAGCAGCAGCATTAACAAACGGCTGGGACGATCACGAAAAATACATTGCTCTTACGCTCGCTTTAAGAGGATCTGCTGCTGAACTACTACAAACCATCCCAGCAGAGAAGAGTGGTGACTTCACAGTTCTGGTAAGCGCGATCGAACAGCGGTTTGGGGATAGCCATATGACAGAAGTCTTCCGAGTTCAGCTTAACAATAGGACACAGAAAAGAGGTGAAACTCTGCAGCAGCTTCAGGCAGATATCGAGCGATTGGTTCACCTGGCATATCCAACAGCTGGTAACGAGATAATAAATCAACTTGCTGTTGAAGCTTTTGTGAGAGCTGTGGGCGATATAAATCTTCAAAGGGCTATCCGCACTGCTGGAAAGCGAACACTACCAGAAGCATTGGCTTTCGCTCTGACGATGGAAGCTGCAGAACAAGCTTCCCAAAACGTGCATCGTGTAAGAGAATTAGAAGTCCAAGAATGCTCTTGTCAGAAAGCTACTGTGGAAAGGAGTCAACGAGACGGACCAGCACGATGCTGGAACTGCAATAAGACTGGGCATCTACAGCGACAGTGCAGATTACCACGAAGAGGAACCGCATGCCAACACTGTGGAAACAGAAGTAACTCAACGGGTCAAAGCAACATGAACAACGTTGCTTCCAAAGTTGTTTCCCACCCGGGAAACGAATAAGAACCAACTTCGAGGGGCAGAAGTTGGTTTCTGGTATCGATGGCCCCAGAAACGACATTCAGGTTTCTCAAACGAAACGCGACAACAAGAGCCTGACCGTGGAAGCAAGTATAAACGGCAACAAATGTGTGGCTACCATTGACACCGGTGCCACGGCGTCCATCATACGGCAAGACCTCGTCAAGAAGGCATGGCTCCACAACACCAACAGCTATCGTTTAAGGACTGCAACTGGAGAGGCCGCAAAAGTTTATGGTGAGGTACGTCTTAAGATCCGGATGGCAGAGTTGGAATTCTCTCACCCGTTCCTGGTAGCAGATATATGCGATGAGTGCATTGTCGGCGTCGATTTCATGAAAGATCACGGAGTGATATTGGACATCGGGAACCAAGTCCTGAAATATCGAAACATCGAGATTCCGATGATCTATGGGACTAACTCGTATGAGACATCGCCATCTGTGAAAACCGTCATCAAAGAAGATCTCACTTTGCCTGCTTCTTCAGAGGTATTCGTGTGGACGAAATTGAAGGGTAAGCCTGGCAGCCATCGATACCTCATGGTCGAACCAGCGTCTGTAAAGTCCTCCCAAAACGTCATCATTGGGAAGACTCTTGTAAGACCTTTAAAGAACATGGTTCCGGTAAGAATACTGAACATCAAGCCGTATGAAGTTAAGCTTAGAAAAGGTGAGATTGTCGGACAATGCGAATCTGTATCAGCAATAACAAGGATCAACGAAGAAGAGTCAAGGCAATCCTTGAAGTCCGAAGAGCTGAACTCCATAAAGACGAACATTCTCAAGTCATCTAATCTTGGCCACCAACAACGAAGAACTGCAGAAGGTCTCCTCGAAGAATTTGCAGACATCTTTTCGTCATCGAAAAGGAAATATGGCAGAACGCAACTGGTGCAACATAGAATTAATACCGGGGATGCAAGGCCGATTCGTCAACCTGCAAGACGCCTTCCACTAGCCAAACAAGGTGAGGTTGAAGAACTGATAACCACCATGAAGGAAGAAGGGCTGATCGAAAACTCTAAAAGCCCTTGGGCGTCTCCAGTGGTCCTGGTAAAGAAGAAAGACGGATCAACCCGCTTTTGCGTGGACTATCGAAGGTTGAATGATGTGACTAAGAAGGATAGCTACCCTCTGCCTAGGATCAGTGATACTCTGGACGCAATGGAAGGAGCACAATGGTTCTCAACTTTGGACTTGAAAAGTGGCTACTGGCAAGTCGAGATCCATCCTGAAGACAAAGAAAAGACAGCATTCTCAACAGGAAACGGATTGTGGCAGTTCAAAGTAATGCCTTTTGGACTTTGCAATGCTCCAGCGACTTTTGAGCGCCTAATGGAATGCGTCCTGCAAGGACTCACATGGAAATCTTGCCTAGTCTATTTGGATGACGTCATAGTATACGGGAAAACATTTGATGAACACTGTACAAATCTGAGAGCCGTGTTTCAAAGACTTCGAGAAGCCCACCTCAAGCTTAACCCAGAAAAGTGTTCACTCTTCAAAACCGAAGTGAAATATCTGGGACATATCATCTCATCCCAAGGAGTAAAAACGGATCCTGATAAGGTTGACACCGTGAAGAATTGGCCAACACCACAGGATAAACACCAACTCCGAAGCTTTCTGGGTCTAGCCACCTACTATAGGCGCTTTGTGAAGGACTTTGCTGGAATCGCCAAGAGTCTTCATCAGCTAACGGAAAAGGGAAAGCAGTTTAAATGGTCAGGTGAGTGCGAGCGCAGCTTTCAAGAGCTCAAGCAACGCTTGTGTAATGCACCAGTGCTGACCTATCCGACTCCAGGAAAACCGTTTATCATTGATGCTGATGCCAGCAATGTCGGGATTGGTGCTGTACTGTCGCAGGTACATAATGGCGAAGAAAAAGTGATTGCCTATTACAGCAAGGTACTCTCGAAGTCGGAAAGAAACTATTGTGTAACCAGAAGAGAACTTCTTGCACTGATTTTGGCAACAAAGCACTTCCATAAGTATCTCTATGGACAGAAGTTTCTTCTCCGAACTGACCATGGAGCACTAAACTGGCTTTTGAATTTCAAGAATCCAGAGGGTCAAGTGGCGAGGTGGATTGAGAGGCTGCAGACGTACGATTACGAAATTCAACATCGGAAGGGGAAGCTTCACTCAAATGCAGATGCACTGTCTCGGAGACCATGCAAGCAAGACTGTAAGCATTGCAGACGACAAGAAGAAAAAGAAGTGGTTACTGTCCAACGAACCAGAGCCGATCCCGTTTATGGCTGGAGCAACGACGAGTTGAGGAAGGCTCAACAAGAAGACTCAGATATCGAACCCATCCTCGCTTGGAAGGAACACCAGGAAAAACCAGAATGGACTGACATCTCCGATAGAAGTCCGACTCTGAAGGCATATTGGGCACAGTGGGACTCGTTTCATGTCCAAGAGGGTGTCCTTCGACGTAAATGGGAATCAGCAGATGGAAAGTCTTATGTAATGCAGCTAGTCTTACCGAGATCGAAGGTTATGGACGTTCTGCGAGAGATGCATGGTGGAGTTTCGGGAGGCCATCTAGGAGTAAACAAGACGCTAGAAAAGGTTCGACAACGATTTTACTGGCTACATGCAAGAGAAGATGTCGAGAAGTGGTGCCGAAAATGTGATACCTGTGCTGCCACCAAAGGCCCGAACAAAAAGAACCACAGCCAAATGCAGCAGTATAATGTCGGAGCACCCTTCGAAAGGATTGCAGTAGACGTGGCGGGTCCATTTCCGGAAACAAATAATGGAAATCGTTATATTCTGGTCGTCATGGATTACTTCAGCAAGTGGCCTGAAGCATACGCCATTCCAAACCAAGAAGCCAAAACAGTCGCAGACCAAATTGTCTTCAACTGGGTGAGCAGATTCGGCGTTCCATTAGAACTGCATTCTGACCAGGGAAGGAATTTTGAATCAAAAATATTTCAGGAAGTTTGTGGGCTTCTTGACATCAAGAAGACAAGAACAACACCACTTCATCCACAATCTGATGGCATGGTCGAACGATTCAACCGAACCCTGAAGGAACATCTTTGCAAAGTTGTGGACGACAACCAGCGAGATTGGGATCGACACATTCCACTGTTTTTGATGGCGTATCGAAGTGCAAGGCATACCTCAACTGGCCATACACCGTCTGAGATTTTGATGGGAAGGAACATCAGACTGCCGAGCGAAATAAAATTTGGATGCCCCACATCGGAACCGCAAGCCGAGGATGACTACATTGATGACCTCAGAGAAAGACGTTCAGTGACCGAATGAAGACACGCTACGATATACGAGCGACAACCACAGAGTTCCAAGCAGGAGATCGGGTGTGGCTTTACAATCCCCATCGACAAAAAGGATTGTCACCGAAACTTCAACGGGACTGGGAAGGTCCATATACAGTCATTACAAAAATCAACGATGTCGTGTACCGGATACAAAAGGGAGTCAGAGGAAAACCTAAAGTTGTACATCGCGACCGGCTACATCGCTACAGTGGTGATGAGAACGATGGATTTGTTCGGGACGATCAATCCTAAGGAGGGGGCAATGTAATGTGTATACACTCTTTCAATAATAAGGGGCAACATCTAGTGGTAGTAATAGGAGAACTCGCTTCTTTAAGCATCGAGAAACATCTAGTGGCTTAGAGGGGAACTCATTCAGCGCATACAAGAACCTCGAAAGGGGTAAGCATCTAGTGATAAAGTGGAGAACTTCGTTAAGCATCGAGAAACATCTAGTGGCTTAGAGGGGAACTCATTCAGCGCATACAAGAACCTCGAAAGGGGTAAGCATCTAGTGATAAAGTGGAGAACTTCGTTAAGCATCGAGAACAACCTCGTAGATTCTCGAACCGATTTGAGGTATATAAATAGGCGCTTGGAAGCGAAGCGGTTTAGTATGGATTATTGGTTGTAAACTGCGATAAGTAAAGACTGTGTATAAAAGTAATAATTGAAAGAAAAGACTGTGTTCGGAACGTAAAAAGTTGAGTGTTCAATAAATAAGTTGAAGCGATTTTAAATAAAGTAAATTTGTGTTTTATTTGCAAGTGTGAATAAGTTTTAATTAGCGGACCAAGCCGAATATTACATTATTATCTGTATGAAAAAATTAGTTTGAGTCGAAATCTTTACTGATTCTTGAGATATGGGCAACACACGCACACACAGATATCTCTCTAAAAATCTTTGATTTAGATTCTATGGCCTTTGAAACGTCCAGAAATGTCAAGATTTTCAATTCGAGGAATCGGACCGATTACAAAAACTTCCTAAGTTAATTAAGTATTAATATAGGAAGTTAATTCGGCCTATTTTGTGGATAGATCTTAAAAAGAAGACTGACGAAAGAATTGAAGCTAGATAACCCACAAATTTTGGCTAAGACCTCTGTGTTGAAAAAAACTCATATTTTTGAACAATGTTCATTTTTTGCTCGTGTCTACTTGAAAAAGTAAAATTGCTGGTATTCAGAGCGACCTAATGTAACCAATATTGACTACTTGCTGCTGCTACAGTTAACACCTTTACGGCATTATTGGAACTTTGTTTGCCTTAAAATGAGAAACGAGACGTCCGTAGACTAGCTCGGCGGCGGGCGTCACCACGTCTAATTTTTTCAGCTGTAGAATGATAATAACCAACTTTCTATGGTTCCAGCTAATAAATATCGATAGATCTGAGTTGAAGTTCCAACATCGAAGTAAATATTTGTGGACTCGAATCATAACATTGTTTTCTCTGTAGCTAATGGTTGTTTTTTGGACGTACTGAATTTTATGTTGGTAACACTATTTTACCTGGAGACCATTTTTTCAGATGTTAAGTAATTTATTTTTAGTTTGGTTTCGTTTTTAAAGAATTGAAGTTACAAGTCCCAAAACAAGATTGTCGTTGATCCCAATTTTCATGAGAACATTTTTTTTTTATTGATGAAGCTCCCTTTTGGTTGAATGGACACGTCAATATACAAAACTGTCTTGTTTGGAGTGATGATAATCCTCAAAGTGTACGTTGAGTTGAGTTACGTTTATCCACAAAAATCGACTGTTTAGTGTGCTTAATGGAGTGGTTGAATAGTCTGTACTTCATTGAAAAGAAACGGTTGGTAACCCCATAGTTTCACCTCACGGACCCGTGAATTGGCCTCAAAGATTTTCTGTTTGGATATGCGGAGTCGCTAGTGTAAATTTACACCAATCATCCCGAAACCATAGACTACTTGAAGGCCAACATTCATCTCGTTATTATTTACTCGTATATATGGCCAAAAAAGTTGGAAGAAGCTATTGAAAATTGGGACCACCAGATTAGACTTCGTCCGAGACAGAAATCTTATTTAATTTATAATGACAGAATAAAGTTATTTCAATTTAAAAGTGTCATGCCAGAGGTCTTGGGTTCAAACCCTGCCTGTACTATATAAAATTTTTTTTTCACGGGTACTGCCTCTTACTAGGAATTGACAAATCCTCCAAGAGTAATTGTTGTCATGAAAAGTACTTTCTAAAATTAGCCGTTTTGAATCGGCTGTTGGTCCCTTCCATTCCTGACAACAGTACTTGCACACAAAAATGGTTGAGAGTTGTAAGTCACTAGGGCCCAGTTCTCAAAGGACTGTTGCGCCACCTAATTTATTTATTTATACCTCTTAAAAACAACAAATCATATTGTCTACTCGCATAAAATAAAACACTTAGGAAAAGCTTGGCCTTTTTGAGGCTTTTTTGAGGGGGAAGGCACTATAATTGCGTATCTTGTACCTTGTGTACAGTGTACTCTAACTTTATATAGAGTTAATAGGTACGCATTATACTTAATAATTATATGGTTCACGAAAATCACGAATAATAGTTTCCAACTACATATATGCCTCCGCAATCTTCTCTTCAGAGTCAAACTTGCGCCATGAGATTTTGATGATGAAAACAAAAATAATATTAATAAAAAAACAGAAAATCATCTCCAAAAAAAGTGATTAATCATTTTTATATATCCAACGTTAGGGATGTTGTATCTGGTATCTCTGATGTTTCTACAAATGTATGAACATATACATAAATATACCTATACAATCGGATGGGACAGCTAATGGAAAACCACAAACAACAAGATATAAATTGATGAAGATGACTTCTCTTTGACGACCGATGACCAAAGACGACGACGACGACTACGAAGCAGATTATCATAATCGAAATGAGGTTGAAGAGTATAAAAAAAAGAAATCACATCAGATGACCAAAATCATTCTATACTTCTTCCTCCTTCTCCTACTCCTCGGTTAACGTAGATATATATACAATTCCAATTCCAAACAATCAAAAGTCAGTGGTGACTTGGCAGAAACATTGTATCTTCGTCCTGCCGACCATGTTGCGACTTACAAGATTGAAATCTACCATTGTTCTCATACTTGCTCTCGACCGACAGACGCGACGCGACCCCGGCCGACATCAGCGAGATGTGTGAAGAAGACGGATTCAGGACCGGAGAAGATATCTGTCCAGTCGCAGTCCAGTCAATTGAATTCGTCTATCTGTATATCAAACTATCACTCTTTTGACCATGACCATCAGAGACCATCATGATTGTGATGATGATCATTACCTCGCCTCGCGGTCCCCAATGACAAAATCTTCTCTGGTTGGTTATACATATGTATGTACTTTAATGGGGACACACACTCTTTTCTGATGTCTTTTGGACTGGTTAATGTTGGACTCCTGGAGGTTTGGTTATTATTAAGTCGGCATTTCGTCAAAAAGATTCCTCAGTAGAATGGCAAAGAAAACAAATTAATGAAAAAATTAAATTGGAAACTGCCACAGATGGCAACTGAAACTGAAGTTGTATCTCTTGACCAAAGAAAGAACAATATATCGACAGACTAGGTTAAGGTTTTGCTGAGTTCTCACTGAAACTAGAACAGCAATAAGGAGACTTAATTTTGTCTGAAGCATGATGCGGGATCACATTAATAATTATAACTCTGACAAGGAACTGATTTATAACCGTGAAACGAAGAGATAGTCAAACTAGGATAATTCAGAAGCTGATTTCTTGTTTGTAGGTAAATATATTTTGCTAGCATTTCTTTTATTTATAAATAGAACTAAATTATATAAGTACGTCTTACTTAAACCTTTAACACTAGACAGCTTATATAATTCACACCTATTCCTTATGGTTAAAATAGAATTCAAACAAGCAAAAAAATAACTGAAAGCCTACTCAAAAATATGAATTTAAGTAGGAATACACCAAGTTAAAACATCGTTTAATTATTAGCTATAACTTTCCTGGTTTGTCCTTTTTCTCTCAATAAATAAGTTTTTAATCTTTCAACACAATTTATTTATTTATTCGCCTTAGAAGTTACACACTCTATTTAGACTAATAGTAATTATGATACATAACATAAAAAAGTGCTTTCTCAAATTAGCCGTTCGGATTCGGCATAAAACTGTAGGTCCCCTCCATCCCTGACAACAGTACTCGCACACAGGAATGGTTGAGAGTTGTAAGTCACTAGGCCCTGGTTCTCTACGGACTGTTGCGCCACCTAATTTATTTATTTATTTATAACATAAAAAATAAAATACATAATTTACATATATCTTAATATATAAAAATCCAGTGTCATATGTATGTTCCCAGTGAACTCTTCACCAAGTCAACCGATTTCGGTGAAAGTTGGCATTTTATGTGTAATTTAGTCTAACTTGAGATATAGGATAGTTTATATTTCGATTAATGGTCTAATGCTCTATATGTTGCAAATGAAAAATCTATAATATAAAAATAAGTCGAGTTTTCCTTTCTGACGTTATAACTCCAGAACGCACTAACCGATTTCCACGGTTTTGCATTCGTTGGAATGGTCTCGGGCTCCGTGAGGTTTATAGCAGACAAAATTCAGGAAAATTTTCAACAGAAAAGAGGTGAACTCCGTTTAGCTTCTCTTAGAAAGCTATTGTTAAAATTCCGATTTGTGGAATTGAAAATTTTTAAATTTTTTGACGTTTCAAGGGCCCTAGGGCTTACTTTTGGGAACCTTTTTTAGTCAACCATATCTCTAGAAACGTCAGAGATATTGACTTCAAATAACGTTTGTTTTAAAGATAATAAGAAAAAAATGCAAAAACTACTTTTAAAAAAATTTAGTGAGTGTTTTTTTTTATCATATTTAAGAAAAAAGTGAAAAACTTGGTTGACCCCAAATCCACTTATATAAAATTCTGTATTACATATTCTGAGCAAATTTGGTATAATTTTGAAAAAATCAGTTATCATTTTTTTAAATCAAAAAACTGAAACAAAGTCACGTAGAATATTTGCCTAGAGTACGACGTGCGAACATCGGCCTCCGCACAAGACATGCAAGGCAGCAACAAGTGTATTCACAGAACTTAAGCGAAGAAAGACAAAATATATTAAGAGAAAATTCCAAATTGGCCACAGGTGTTTTCCACTGATGCGCTAGGTCGCATGTACATGTACACTGTTCATCCTAGAAATGATGAATGTTTTTATTTGCGACTGCTATTGGTAAATGTACGAGGACCAAAATCATTTGTGCATTTGAAAACTGTGAATGGCCACCAATGCCAAACATATCGAGAAGCTACTGATTGAAGTAGGAATGATTGCGCCAAATCGATCGATGCACGATGCATTGAACCAAAAACTAAATCGAGAGCTGCATTTTGTTTCGTTCGAAATATTGTGCCGTTGCTGAATGAACAGAAAAAACAAGTATACGAAACATTAATGCAAGCGGTGGACAAAAATATTGGTGGTCTATTCTTCCTGGACGCACCTGGAGGAATAGCGAAAACATTTGTCATTTCATTGATTTTGGCCACTATTCGATCAAGATGTGACATAGCTTTGGCGTTAGCATCATCTGGCATTGCGGCAACTCTTCTAGAAGGCGGTCGTACTGCACATTCTGAGCTTAAGTTGCCACTCAATTTAAACACAATTGATACTCCAACATGCAATATTTCCCGATCCAGTGCAATGGGAAAATTGGCAAGCTCATTGTTAGGAATGGGTGCACAATGGCACATAAGAAATCACTTGAAGCACTTAACTTCACACTGAAGGATATTCGACGAAGTAACAACATCCAACGGAGTTTTTGAACTCTCTGGAGTTACCATGATTTCCACCACATAATTTGCAACTCAAAGTTGGTTTAGTTATTATGATATTGCGTAATTTGAATTCACCGCGACTTTGCAACTGTACTCGACTTGCGGTGAAAAGACTTATGCCGAATTTGATTGAGGCAACCATTATTAACGGAAAGTACGTAGGTGAAAATGCATTTATTTCTCGAATACTGATTCCGACTGATCTTCCACTTGACTTCAAACGATTGCAATTTCCGGTTCGCCTTGCGTATGCAGTGACAATTAACGCTTCGATTCAGTATTTACTTTGGATTCACTTTCATTTTTTACTTAGAGAAGTTCAACTAAATTACACTTCATTTTTGTAATCGAAATGAATTCATTACTGTTGTTAAATGAAATCAAATTTTTCCTTTTCAAATACAAAACAAAAAAAAATAATTTGTAGCTATTCATCTTTTGATCCCCAAACGAAATGTTTCAAAAAACGAAGCCATCTGGTGGCGAAACGGAGTTCGACGGGTTTGCTAGTTTATATTATATATTTTTGGAAAAATTCTAATCAATCCAAAAAACTGAAAAAAAATATTTGTCACCTCGAAAAAATTACGAACAAAAAATGATCTTATCTCCACAACAATTTTGTGCCACGAAGAATAACGTTTTTAACATCTGGTAAATTTTTGAGAAAAATTGAGTAGACAGTTTTTGTACAAAAAATAAAAACCTAAAACAAAAAATGAATAAAAGTTAATAAAAATTTGAGATATTGGCTTCAACTTAATTTTATCTTTTAAAAATAATTATATTAAATATAATTTTGAGAAATATCGAATTGACAGTTTTTTTTTCTAAAAAATGAAAACCTAAAAACAATACTAAAACTTGGTAAAAATTTACTTTTGACTCAAATATCTTTTCATAAATTAAAAATAATAAATATTTATGTAAAAAAAATGTGTGCGTCTAATCAAGTGAACAGAACTGTATGATCCCGTAAATTATTCTTCAATTACATATATTTTGAATAGAATTTAACAATATGGAACCAGACTAAACTTCTAACAGACATTCACAATTCACTTCGTTCACGTATATACATGTACATTGTACATACATATAGAGGTATGTACATATTTTCAATTCTTTTGCCAACCTTCTTATTTTTAGCCTTCCTATGTCTCGCCAAATAAGTCTTATAGGAATTGAATTATTATTGGAACCACAAAACCTTTTAATGGAATAGCTACACGGGTGTCCTGTCAAACTCACGACAACCGCACCTTGTCCTCAAATGACCATCATGGCGATATGCCGCTTCACCGTTTTCGTTTCGTGCGAACACAAAATTTCCCTTCTTCAGCTTACATATATATATATCGATCCTGTTATAGCAAACCAATATAGGTATATTTTTCAAGTCGTCCTGTAAACATTCCTCATTCACATCCCAAGGAGGGGGTCTATTGCCTTGAAGATTTTGACTATAAGGCATAATACCCGCATTACCACTGCCGCAACCGCTGTCGCCGCCGCCGACGGCCGGTCGTACGGGGCCCTATGGGCGGATCATTGCGTGTTTAGCGGCAATGACAGATATTCAATTTTTCAATTGGTATTTTCATAATGTTCCCCACCCATGTTCATGCAGTGACAAACCCACCTAACAAGCTAAAACCCCATCCCATACCTATATAGCGAGCTCCAAGAGATAAGCCATCTGCAACACTATCTACTAGCTGCATCATTTTCATCATAATGTACGCACATCATTGGACGCGCATATAAGAGGTTGATTCAATTGATGTGCGTTCTTATGCCGACTTAATAAGTGCGTTCGTTAAAGGTAAAACGTTTTTTTTTATTCCCGAACGCATAACCAGCAAGTTACAAAGTAAATGGTGAGACCATTTTTGTAATATTCTCGATTTTAGAGAATTTAAAAACCTGTACGTTGCTTTTTCGAAACTCCTTTCATCTTCATTCGAAAGTTTTCTAGAAGCTTAGAAAGAGAAACTTTTTCAGAAATAAGAAAAGAACCGTCTTTTCAAAAGTGTTTCACTTTCACCGGAAAATTTGTCGTTCAATCTCTACACGAAAACAACGAACTGCAACAAAATTCCCATAGTCTGGTCACATTATATTTTTTAACATTGTCGGTTGCTTTTCTTGAGCTGATCCCCACACTCTGACACAAGGTTAATGAATATTGTTCTGGGGGTACCAGCCGAATGTAGCTTCTGACTGTGACTTCGGCGGCGCGGCGGCGCTCCCCACAATTTTTGTTCCGTCTTCCATATCAGAGAGCGAAAGCCTTAATGCCTTGCGTATACCGTACAACTTAGAAATTATGGTATGGTGGGGGGAACAAAGTTGTTGGGTGTAGGCGTAATTGTTTTCACGATCATGTTACCTGCAGCCAGGGCAGGAACAGTATATAAAACATCACCAACAACTAGAGGCCGAGAGGGGCATGTTGCAGGATCAGGAGCTGCTATGGCAAAGTTGCAGTACACATCTATACAGCGGGATGTTATGCTTTAATTTCTTCTGCCATACCATCATTGGCAGTATCAGCACCAGCTTATACAGCAACAGCATCGGCATCCGATGGATACGTCGCTCGACGAGTATCCGCTGAGTACTAGGCGGCATCGGATACAAATGCGATGTAGTTTTTCAATTTTATGCTAATTAGCTAAGGAGAGTCGGGCATCTTTAGTCATGGAAGTTTGTGAATCGAAAGCTGTGCGCATGCGAACAGAACAACGCCATGCAGGCCTCCACTGACTGTCCGCGGTTGTGTTGCCGCACCGCACCGCGCCGAGCAGCCACAACCGCCAACACCGCCGCACCGCCCTTGCATCCTACATATTTTACATATAGCTCGTTCAGCAGGTGCATCAGGAGTGGATATCGTGAGGAGAACAATTTCATTGATGATGTCGGTCGGTGGCATGGAAATTCAAATGCAGATCGTTACTACTGGGAGGGATTTGGGCTGCTGCAAGATGCCACTGCTGCTGCTGCCGCATCAACAACGGTGCCGGTCGGTATGGTGTTTGTTATATTGCTACTCGAATTGGATAGAGAATTGATTTGGCTAGGGTTTTGCCTAAATCGATTTAGCGATTAGAAAGAATAAAACTAAACACTCAATGAGGTTGAAGGTGCGTACCTACTATTAAATTGGTTTTAGGATATAAGATTGTGAGGTTGGATAGCATATGTGGGAGAAATTTAAGCAAACAAATTTAAGATCAATATAACAATAAATTGCTGAACAGAAAAAAAGTTAAAACACTTATTGAAACCCATAAACCAGCAGTTGTTGTTGTATGATTCAAGTATAGCTAATTTTTAGCACTCCCTTTTAGCTTATCGTTTTGTTGATATAAGCTTATAGAAAACACATTTGGTGCAATATTTTGAAGGATTTAGTAAAACTTTAACACTATTTTCAAAAATGAATTAAGCTTAAAAGATGATAAAACTATTTTTTAACATTTTGCTACAGTTAAAATTACGGACTGGCTACTTTAACTTATGGCAATGCTAAATCCATAGTAGTACCCGTGGCATGATGGTTAGTGCGTTGGACTGTCATGCCAGAAGTCTTGGGTTTAATCCCTGCCTGTGCCAACTTAAGTTTTTTTCATGGGTACTGCCTCTTGCGAGGAATTGACAAATTCTCCAAGAGTAATTCTTGTCATGAAAAGTGCTTTCTCAAATTAGCCGTTCGGATTCGGCGTAAAACTGTAGGTCCCCTCCATCCCTAAAAACATTACCCGCACACAGGAATGGTTGAGAGTTGTAAGTCACTAGGCCCTAGTTCTCCACGGACTGTTGCGCCACCTAATTTATTTTTAATGCTAAATCCATACGGCAAAACTGTCAATTAATCTACACTTATATTAAAAAGAGGAAAGATTTGTATTTTTGTATGTAACGAATAAACTCAAAAAGTACTGGACTGATTTTAATAATTCTTTTTTCATTAGAAAGCTACATTATCACTGAGTAACATAGACTATATTTAGTACTAGATTACTATAGAAATCCTTAGATCCTATTAAAACCAACCGAAGGTGTAAAAAAATTAGCCATAAAATGTCTTTCACCGCATACGCTGCGAAGAGTATTAATGATTGGACAAAAAAATGTTTTCTAATTTAGTGATTCATGGTCGTTTTAATTAGCATGCTTATAACTTAAATATCGGTACCTATTTATGTCTACCCGTGCGAAGCCGGGACGGGCCGCTAGTCTTATATAAGGGCAGTGGATGGAATGGTCCAAGTTACAGTTGGGAATTCAAATTAAGGTTGTTTTCTTTCTTTATTTTCACGAACTTTCACTGTTTAGACATCGAGTCCTTTCCGCCAAATTATTCTAAGCGCCAAAAAAACTTCTATCGTTAACGAAAAATCAAGATTTTACTACTGGCCCATGAAACCATTTGTACCTTAAGTCATTTCTAAAAATTATTTTTTGTTCTGATGCCCGTTTTTTAATAAAAAGAAAAGAGAAATTTATTACTTAGCAAAATCAAAAGGAAGAGTACTTAGTAAGATGTTGACCAAATATTCATATTACGGCAGATCTTCGAAAAAACCCACGTAGTCCGCGTATGACAGTATCTATAGAGACGAACTTTTCAGGGCAATGTTTAGTTTTGGCATCCCTGATGTCAAAATTGTCCGTTTGTGCCGAATGACTATGGAGAATGCACACTGCTCCATAAAGTTCGAAAAAGATCTCACCGATGCTTTCAATGTCAAAAAAGGTTTTAAACAACGCAAATGTACTGTCATGCTACTCCTTCAACATCGTTCTGCAAACATTCAATCGCCAAAACTAGAGGTACAATCTTCAAGAGCTCCGTCCAATTACCCGGATAGGCCGATGATATTAACATAATTGGAAGATTAAAGCATGATGTCGGTGCAAGGGCGGATCCAGACTTTTAATTAGGGAGGTGTCACACACTTAATATATATAGGAGTTTTTACTCACCGCTTAAAAATGTTATTTAATGTTTTGTAAAGGACGCTAACAAAATTTGAATAACATAATGTGTATATTCAAGAGATAAAATGACAAATTTAGTTATTAAATTATTTTAGAACACTGTTGTCCATCAAGGTATAGTCTAACTATTTAATTTGGACGACTCCCTATATATGAAAGCCTTCCAAGATTCCAACAGTTTTCTAAATATGCCATATTTAAGAACTTAAACACAATAGTTTAGAGGATTTTTAGTGCATTTCACGCAGAAATGTAAGAAATTGTTTTGAAACGTAGCACTTTTACGAAAATGGTATATATTCTTTTGTAGTTTCCATTTCTAATAATGCAAAGAACGGTACAAAATTCAAAAACCCAGAAAATGAGAAAGAATCTGATATTAAGAATTTTCTGTCTTTTTTTACGAGTTTTTTTCGAACTCAATTTTCGGGAATCTATTATTACTATCGGTATCAGTCTGCTTACTCGTAGATTGGAGCTGATGCTAGAAAATATTTTGATCTTAAAGGAGTCAACAAAACATAAAAATTGTAGAGAGAAAAATGTTTGATTCTTGAATTTAAGGAAAAAGGTGCATTTAAGTACATAATTTTTCTAAAAATTAAATAAAATCAAATTTAGGTAAAACAAATCAATTGGGAAGAAACTTTTGTGTGGTACTCACAAATTACACGTTTCAGAATCTCTGTTCACTTCAGTTCTAAAGAGATTCAAAGCTTTTATACTAATAAATATGAAACGTTCATTGTGTTATCAATTAGCCATTATTTTAACAAAAGTGTCAATTTTGCTGTTTTAGGGACAGTTATATTCTTGAAATTTGTGTCTATAACTCAGTTCTAGAACATCTAAAGCAAATTCAAAAAGTAGATTTCTTTAATTTAAGTTTTTGTATTCAACAAAAAATCAGAAAGAAATAAAATGCACGACTAGGTCGCTAGAACTTGCTAATTTCTTCCAAAAAGTCTGTTTAAAAATATGTCCTATATTTTAAGATTTAAAAATGTACCTACAAAATTAGTTTTTCTCAAAAATGTAAATGTCATTTTATTTTTCAAAAAACCTACTCGTATATTAACTTAACTTTTTTCAAAATCATTTTAATTTTTAAATTTTGTCTTGAAAATATTTTTGCTAAGCACTAAATAAAATTCTTATAAATATACATTGTATATTTAAATTTCGTTCAAAAATGTTCACTCTATCGAGAATGTAAAAAAAATGTATATTTTTTTAAAAATCAAAAAAAAAAACATAATGACATAATTTGATCATTGACAAGAGCTTGCACAGAAAGAAAAGATTATTGAAATCGGTCCTTTAGTTTTTGAGAAAACTTAAAAAACAAAATAAAGGTTTTATGAACGGCACCTTTCTGGAACAATACCAAAATATGTTTTTTCTTGTAGAAAGAAGCCAAATTAAAAATAAAAAAAAATAGAGAAATATCTATCGGTTCATTTTTGAAAAAAAAATCGAATTTTCGATTATTAACCAACAAATTTGTATGACTGCTGTTATTTTTTGTATAAAAAAAAAATTTAAAAAAATGCCTTACGCTAATCGGTTAAAAACCTTAATTTCAATTGACATAATGGTTTGGGCCATAAGGGCCATGACAAGCAGACAGACGGACGGAATCAGCGGACCCACTTTTTTCGAATTTTCTAGCATCGTAATGTCATGTTTGATTAAAAGCTCGAGTTCGAAATTTTAAATCACTTTACACTGGAATTGAAGGCTAGTTTGAGGAATTTAAAGGCAAATTAATATAAAATTGACTATCTCTTATTCAAGGTTTCTTTTTAAGAACCTAAATATTTGCTTTTTTCTTAGAAACAAATTTTATGAAAACAATTTAAAGCACTAAAGTTTTTCCAAATACTAAATTGCGTGAAAACAAAAATTTTAGTTGTTTTTGACAGCATACCATTTTTTGGTAAATGTCGTTAAATTACTAACAAATCTTTAGTTGAAAACTTTACTTGTATAACTTAACTGAGTTGAATTTGTGCTGTGTTTTTGGAATAGGGCTGATTTTCCGATTCATAATAAGTTCTTGGTCCAGTCCTCAGTTAAAAGTAATACAAAGTTTAAGGAATTAAAATATAAATTTTTGTTTTCATATAAAAAAAAAATAATTCATTTATTTCCAGTAACGCAATACGATTAGTTTTGAATTGAAGGGAATTCCTACGAAAAACTAAAAGAAATTATCTCCCAGGGGGGAGTGGTCAGTGTCAGTCATGACTCATGACCCCTAAAAACGCCCCCCCCTTCCTGGATCCGCCATTGTGTCTGTGGCGCGTTTTTGAGCATCGTAGCACGGGAGCAGAGAAGATAGATAGATGATATGAACCGCTATAAGTTCAGACAACGACACCAGCGCTGAAATCAAACGAAAAATAACTCTTGCAAATCGCTACTTCTTTGGACTTAGAAGGCAATCATAAGCCACCCCGGTTATCATTTATGACGTTGAGGCTTGGACCTTGTCGAAGAAAAATGAAAACGTCTAAGGATGCTTTTAGAGAAAAATTCTTCTTGGGATTTTTGCTCCCGTCTTCAAAGAAGGTAAGGAGAAAATACAGGAGATACAACGACACATTTTGGTTGAGCCCCAGGTCCCCCCGAGACAACAGCGCCACCTTAAGCAAATAAGTTTGAACTTGAAGTCCCACGGAATGTAGCAGCTGAGAAGGGTGCTGAGAAATATTTTGTTTTGCCTACTGATGCTCCTTTGTTTTTTTCTGGTTCCTCCTTACATTAACTTTTCGGCATTTTCGGCTTTCTAAGGTAGTTCTAATTCCAGCTCCGCTTAATCTATACTTCTATATCTATACTATTATATAAAAGCGAAACCATTTTAAAGTTTGTAACGCACGATCTCAGAAAGTAGTCAACCGATTTATTTGAAATATATTTTATTATTTTCTATATTGTTATGAGAGTGTTTATGGCTTTAATTTTTTTCATTAATTATTTGTCAAACTTAAATATTATTAATTTTACATTTTTTGTCCATTTTTTTTCATTAGTTGACTTATACAACCACTCATATCTTAAAACCTATAAAATAATCGACAAAGGTTAGCATTGCTTCACAAAGTCAATATTGTTGCGCAAATTTTAAGCCTAAAATCACTTCTAAGTTAAACATACAACCTGAGAAATAAATAAAAACAAATTATAAAATTACAAACTTTTTGAATTTATTTTATCCAGGAAATTATAGATTCCATCACAATCGCGAGGTCGCTGCTTTGTTTCATTTCATTATCATTCCAACATTTTTAATTTTCTTTTCTTCCCATGCTCTTTCTCTCTTAATATGTGTTCCATTTAATAGTGACGTTTTGTCTCTTATCTACCTACCTACATATTCAATTTTTCTGTATTGTATATAGTTCATCAACTAACCTACACACACACATTATTTTTTGTTTCTCTAATTCTATCGTCAAATCGCTGAGCAGTGTGGGCTCTTTTTTTTAAGTTACTATGGACATTTAATTAACTACAGTGCCGTGCACATGAAATGCCGATTTATCTAAAGAAAAATTAGATCTTTTTTATTTTTCTGGTTCGAGAAAGTGAATAGATTATAATTCTTCCAATTTAAAAATAAAAAAGTTCTATTATAATAGCTTGAATTACCAATTTTGTATCACTTCCTCGAACAATAAAACTGAAATTAAGTTAAAATTTTCTTTACAAATAAATCGAAGAAGGTACTTACAATGACGTCGATAAAAAGAGCACATAAATGTGGGTAGGTTAAGTCAGTTGCACTGCACTGAACATGAGCAGATGAATAAAAAAATGTGTCTATGGATATTTACACACGCATACCTATAGATGTATGAGAACATTAAAAACACAAATTTGTTTTTTTTTTTACCGCAAACTATATTTTTTGGTTGCAAAAAAATGTTTCTAGGTATGAATAAAAGAAAGAAAAGAAGAAAATAGACAAACATTTCGTTCTGTTTTCAACTAAAAAATTGAAATGGTTTTGTTTGTTTTCACGTGCGGCTTGACCTTTACTACGTAAAATTTTACTTAAGTTTTCTTTTCTAAAGTGTTAATTTCGGTAAGGAAGTGTTTTTTGATTTTTTTATTAAATACGAGTACAAAACAAGCTTAAATTCTTTGTTTTTCTTTTATCGAATAGAAATATAAAATGGGTAAAAGAAAGGCTAACATCGGAAGAAAATCCATAAGCACAAAAAGAATGTGTTGGTTACAATTTGCGAAGCAACGCGAGCACGGGTCGGCTAGTACTTAATATTTATTATTTAATTAATACTTAATACTTAATGCACCTTATTTTGTAACTTATAATTCTAAAACTTTTTTTCAAGGGCGATATTTTGGTATGGCTCAGATCAGAGGTCATAGTTTAAAGGTTCCTAAAGAACAAATAAATTTTAATTAAAAACAATGTAATTCTATAAAAATGCACATTGTCAATTGAAAGGGTAACATAGAAAATAGAAATCGTTTAGGGGTAAAATATTTGTTTGACAATTTGTATAAAAATCGATGTTAAGGAGAACCAACAAATTACGCAAATGTTCAACCAAGTTTGTGTCCGATCGTAAAAAGCCATGACCTTAGATTACAATTTAAGAATTCTTCTTATAGCCAAAATAAGTACGTACAAAAAGCTATGTATATCTCCATCTACTCAATGAAATAACTAATTTCGATGTATCCAACTACTTTTAACAACCAAATCCAATCAGGTAATTGGTTATAAAATCATCACGTGTCAATTTCAATACGCCCTAAGCCTTAAGTCTTGCATCTTGAAATACAATATAATATATCAGAAAATCCAAAAACAACAACAAAATATTGGTACTTCGTATGCAACAGGAAACTGTCTGATATATTAGTAATGTTTTCGTTTCAGTGTAAATGGATTTTGCGTTATTATGTCTCCCAATCCCAATGACCGTGTCGCAAGGTCCAACAACCAACAATAACAACAACAACAACAACAACAGTAATTCAACGACGAGCGACGTTGAGGACGATATCTATACACAAGACAGTATATCCAAAGCGGCACCAAAACATCTCACGGTTCCCATAAGCGAGTAAGTCAGATTCCCTGAAGTTCACGTATTACATAAATAAGCCAAATCACACAAATCCCGAAACCTATATCGATAGTATAGAAGAGAAGGGAAGGGTAAGGTATATCAAAACTCGTACACCGCATTCGTATTCGTATTCGCATTTGAGCTTCAGAATATAAACCCGTAGGATTGGGATTGGGACGTCTTCGCAAGAAGTTATTATTGTTTCGGCCATGTTATGCGCCTGTTCGCGCAAGGGCGATGTTCCTTTTCCTCTGGTCTTATGTCGTCTGGCGTCTCCCCACTCCGCATACCTACATACATATATGGTGGACTAAAACAATATATCCGGCGGTGTCTTGACATGGCCGCATGTTGATCGGGCCAAAACAACAAAGTCGGTCTCCATTTGCCCGATCATTGGATTAATAATTTCAGCTTTCATAACGATTCTTTAAATCGGGTGCTACGCTGTGCTGGTTGGTAATCATCGCCAAGCGGTGCGGAGTCCGACGCGACGCGGCGCACAACAACAAGAACAGCAATGAGGATGATGATGACAACGACATCATCATGGGGGCATCACGGTCCACTGTCCAGTCTCTATATATACTTATACTCTTTTACCACTACCAGTCTCCGTCTCAGTCGCAGTCAAAGTCCCCATCAGCTCCCAGTGCGATCCAGAGTCTGGTGATGTCGATTGCCGATTGCCAATGCCATCATTGGCCACTGGCACTCCACTCTGGTGATAATGTGGTTTCCTTGAATGCATCATGTAAATTATGACCGCGTTTTATCCGACTGCGACTACGACTGCGGCCTCTGCATGAAGCAACCGCGAGACACGATTTCTGGTCATCATATTGGGTGCGGATATAGGGTTTCAATTTCGGCTCCAACTTCTATACTGAAGTTGTAAGAATGCGATTGGTTGCCAATTCATGTTTTGATATTGTTTTCAGATTATTATTATTTTTATTTAATCTTTTATTATTTTGTAAGTAAAAAATATTATTGGAGTTGTTCTTTATTTCTCTTTTTTAATTTTGGTTTTGGAGACCGATTGAAGTGGCAAAGGATGCAAGTTTGGTCATAATATCGAACGGACATGCGCTGCATGTGGGAAGTCTTTTTGTTTTTTTTTTTTTTTCGAAAGGAGAATAATATGTAAATGAGTGGCGTAGTGGAAGCCTACAGTGGCAGTTATTTAAAAAGTTAGTTTTCTTTTTTTTTTTTTTAATTTAAGAAGCCGTTTTGGCCATTCAAACATAACTTGTTAAGCATCAAAGTCAGATGTGAGCAGGAAGTTTACACTTTATGCATTGGACTGTGGAGTTTCATTATTTATTAATGAAGACTTAGAGGAGCCAGTTAAAATATTTCTCGTGTTTTTTTTTTTAAATTTTGGCTTAGTCAAATTTTGGCTTAGCCAAAAAAAAAGATGAGCACTGATCAGAGCCTGAGCACATCGGGTACGCTCTGAGCAGAGTTTGACTGGAGCACTCCAAATTATTTATGAAACACACTGGAGAAATGAACTGTCAATAGCTTAAGAATTTTCCATCTGTCACTTTCGAACCACACGAAACAAACGTGAAGTTAGCCACGCTCAGCTTTTTAATCCATTTGGTAGGTCATTTTATTCAGAGCTCATAGAGCGCACTCTGAACTAGCTCTGATTGAAAAAAGAAACATAAAAAGAAACACAGATCTTTTTTTGACAGCTCAATCTCTGCTCTGAGCTTAAAAAGAAAAACGCGATCCTAGAAATAGGGCCTTTCAAACTTTGACAGTTGATAAAAGCTATATTGTATTGAAGATGCATCTCTGTCAAATTGGTTGTTTTCTAACTTACTGTAATATTCGGCTCGGTCCGACAATTAAAACTTATTCAAACTTCGTAAATAAAAAACACAAATTCACTTTATTCAAATTACTCACAAAAATTCTTTATTCAACACTTTCAATTATTACTTTTTAAACACTGTCTTTACTTTCAATTATTATTTTACACAGTCTTTACTTTATCACAGTTCACAACCAATAATAATCCGCTTCGCTTCCGAGCGCCTATTTATATACCTCAAATCGGTTCGAGAATCTACGAGCACAGATAATAATAAAAATTATTATCTGTGCTACGAGGTTGTTCTCGATGCTTAACGAAGTTCTCCTCTTTATCACTAGATGCTTTAACGAAGCTAGTTCTCCTCTTAATCCCTAGATGTTGCCCCTTTCGAGGTTCTTGTATGCGCTGCGCTGAATGTTTTCGAATTGAGTTCCCCTCTTAGCCACTAGATGTTTCTCGATTCTTAAAGAAGCGAGTTCTCCTATTAATCCGATATTAAAATAGATAAAGAGTGTACACATTGCATTACGATTATTCTGCTTTTATAAATCACCCCATACGAGTGGTACCCGTGGCGTGATGGTTAGTGCGTAGGACTGTCATGCTAATGGTCTTGGGTTCGATCCCTGCCTGTGGCACCTAAAAGTTTTTTCACGAGAACGACCTCTTGCGAGGAATTGACAAATTATCCGTTTGGATTTGGCATAAAAACTGTAGGTCCCCTCACACGCAGGAATTGTTGAGAGTTGTAATTCACTAGGCCCTAGTTGTCCACGGCCTGTTGCGCTAGCTAATTTTTAACTCAGTAAAGAAATCTGAAAAACGATTATAGTGTAATGTGTATACACTCTTTCAATAATAAGGGGCAACATCTAGTGGTAGTAATAGGAGAACTCGCTTCTTTAAGCATCGAGAAACATCTAGTGGCTTAGAGGGGAACTCATTCAGCGCATACAAGAACCTCGAAAGGGGTAAGCATCTAGTGATAAAGTGGAGAACTTCGTTAAGCATCGAGAAACATCTAGTGGCTTAGAGGGGAACTCATTCAGCGCATACAAGAACCTCGAAAGGGGTAAGCATCTAGTGATAAAGTGGAGAACTTCGTTAAGCATCGAGAACAACCTCGTAGATTCTCGAACCGATTTGAGGTATATAAATAGGCGCTTGGAAGCGAAGCGGTTCAGTATGGATTATGGATTGTGAATTGCTATAAAGAAAAGACTGTGTTTGAAAAGTAAAGACTGTGTTTTAAAGTAATAATTGAAAGTGTTGAATAAAGAATTTTTGTGAGTTATTTAGAAGAAAGTGAATTTGTGTTTTTATTTACGAAGTTTGAATAAGTTTTAACTGTCGGACCAAGCCGAATATTACATTGGTGTCAGAATAAGGGATTAAAACTTATTGAGAATAAAAACAGTGATCAGTGATTTAACTATTTTGTGTGAAGTAGTGAAGTTAAAAATAAAAAAATAAAACAAAATGAGTAAAGTTTTGAAGGACTTAACTGTCCCTGAGCTAAAGGCCGAATTAAGCAAACGTGGCTTAAGTGGGACAGGCGTAAAAACCGAACTCGTTAAACGGCTGCAGGAATATCTGGAGCAGAAAAATTAAGATCCAGATACATTTGCTTTCGAAATAGAAGCAAAAGTGGAAGAGGTAAATGCAAATGTTGCCTTATCTAACATGGTGTCAGTTCTTTTAGCCAAATTTGAAGAGAATGAAAAGAATGTCCTGAAACAACTAGAAACTCAAAGCAAACAACTAGAAACTCAAAGCAAACAACTAGAAGCTCAAAGGAATGATCAAAAACAAGAACAGCAGAATATTCTAGAGCGATTCGACGAACAGAGAAATCTTTTAGAAGACAGGTTTGCGGACTTCGAAGAGAAAATCAAAACTGTCGACGAGCGCCAAAATGCACGTTTCGAGAAAATTGACGAACAAATTGAAACCATCACAAATGAACTAGAAAAAGTGCGAAAGATGAAAGCTCGAGAACCTTCTGGTGAGTGCTCAAGGAAGAGAGAAGTGAATCCTCCAAGCTTTGACGGGCAGATTCCGTGGTCAATCTACAAGAAACAGTTTGAAGCAGCAGCGTTAACAAACGTCTGGGACGATCACGAAAAATACATTGCTCTTACGCTTGCTTTAAGAGGATCTGCTGCTGAACTGCTACAAACCATCCCAGCAGAGAAGAGTGGTGACTTCACAGTTCTGGTAAACGCAATCGAACAGCGGTTTGGGGATAGCCACATGACAGAAGTCTTCCGAGTTCAGCTTAACAATAGGACACAGAAAAGAGGTGAAACTCTGCAGCAGCTTCAGGCAGATATCGAGCGATTGGTTCACCTGGCATATCCAACAGCTGATAACGAGATAATAAATCAACTTGCTGTTGAAGCCTTTGTGAGATCTGTGGGCGATATAAATCTCCAGAGGGCTATCCGCATTGCCGGAAAGCGAACACTACCAGAAGCATTGGCTTTCGCTCTGACGATGGAAGCTGCAGAACAAGCTTCGAAAAACGTGCATCGCGTAAGAAAATTAGAAGTTAAAGAATGTTCTTGTCAGAAGACTACTGTGGAAAGGAGTCAGCGAGGCGGACGAGCACGATGCTGGAACTGCAATAAGACTGGGCATCTACAGCGACAGTGCAGATTACCGCGAAGAGGAATCGCATGGCAAGACTTTGGAAACAGAAGTAATTCAACTGGTCAAAGTAACACCAACAACGTTGCTTCCGAAGTTGTTTTCCACGCGGAAAAACGAATAAGAACCAACTTTAAGGGGCAGAAGCTGGTTTCTGGCCCCAGGAACGACATCCAGGTTTATCAAACGAAACCTGACAACAAGAGCAGACCATATAAGCAAGACTGTAAGCATTGCAGACGACAAGAAGAAAAAGAAGTAGTTACTGTCCAACGAACCAGAGTCGATCCCATTTATGGCTGGAGGAACGACAAGTTGAGGAAGGCTCAACAAGAAGGACTCCTTCAGATCCACGACAATACCAGGTTGAAAATAAAGACGTTCAGTGACCGAATGAAGACACGCTACGATATACGAGCGACAACAAGAGAGTTCCAAGCAGGAGATCGGGTGTGGCTTTACAATCCCCATCGACAAAAAGGATTGTCACCGAAACTTCAACGGGACTGGGAAGGTCCATATACAGTCATTACAAAAATCAACGATGTCGTGTACCGGATACAAAAAGGGAGTCAGAGGAAAACCTAAAGTTGTACATCGCGACCGGCTACATCGCTACAGTGGTGATGAGAACGATGGATTTGTTCGGGACGATCAATCCTAAGGAGGGGGCAATGTAATGTGTATACACTCTTTCAATAATAAGGGGCAACATCTAGTGGTAGTAATAGGAGAACTCGCTTCTTTAAGCATCGAGAAACATCTAGTGGCTTAGAGGGGAACTCATTCAGCGCATACAAGAACCTCGAAAGGGGTAAGCATCTACTGATAAAGTGGAGAACTTCGTTAAGCATCGAGAAACATCTAGTGGCTTAGAGGGGAACTCATTCAGCGCATACAAGAACCTCGAAAGGGGTAAGCATCTAGTGATAAAGTGGAGAACTTCGTTAAGCATCGAGAACAACCTCGTAGATTCTCGAACCGATTTGAGGTATATAAATAGGCGCTTGGAAGCGAAGCGGTTCAGTATGGATTATGGATTGTGAATTGCTATAAAGAAAAGACTGTGTTTGAAAAGTAAAGACTGTGTTTTAAAGTAATAATTGAAAGTGTTGAATAAAGAATTTTTGTGAGTTATTTAGAAGAAAGTGAATTTGTGTTTTTATTTACGAAGTTTGAATAAGTTTTAACTGTCGGACCAAGCCGAATATTACAATAGTCACTTTTACATTAATTCGTTTCTTTTTATTGTGCTTATCACGGAGTTTATACGGGACATAGGTGATGCCCACAACTGTCATTTATGATGATTAGATGATCAATACTTGTTGACACACCGTTGTCAGTGTGTTGACGTTCACTTTAATACCAATTTTGGAGTAAGTTCGACATTTATTTTGACGTATTTAGAATAATTCTTCCCAGAAGTTTTTCGAAAAAAAGTGGATCTTCGGCTAATTTTTCAAGAGCCCATTCATACGAAATTGGGCACTGTAGTCGGTCGTTTGGCTTCAATTCTTGCATCAGCTGTATTTTAAAAGGCTTCACTCCTAAATTCTTTCCCAAAATTTCCCACGCAATAGAGTAACAAGGACGGATCGATAATTCACGGTCACCACTAAAACTGGCCGATAAAGCTGCAATATTTTCCTCAGTTCGCACTCAACGTAAGCGTGTTGGTGGTTTAATGTTCAACAAAGCTTGGTGCGAAATTGAGTCACAATAGTTCGAATAGCCGGCTAAGTAGGTCGACCATAAAATGGAAGACGCTCGCGATGAACTTTCTTAACAGAGGATGCATTCTGATCATAAAATTCAATAATTTGCAAGCATTGTTTGTTTGTAAGGCGATTCTTGGTTAAATTATAGACCAAACTGAAGATGTTTGACAGTAACACAAAACAATAAACTTACGTGATTTGTCAAAACCAGTGTTTCCAAAAAGAAAATAGCAAAAAATCACAATACATTTTGGTGTAATATGAAAAATTTCAAATTTCTAGAAGAAAAAATTCAAACTATCGAGATTTGAGATTTTTTACTTTTATTACATATAAAAGAAAGAATATTAGAATATATGTATATTAATTTTGATTGCTGAGCAAATTATATTCACTCTTGATATTTTTACTTTTTTTCATGTAAAATTTTGGCACTTTGGTTTTTCACTTTTTCAAAAAACAACTGATAAAATGTGTGAATCAAAATGGGTGTTCTGCTCCCTATGTTGACGGACGAAAGATCTGCCGAAATCTGAAGTACAATCCGGGACAGTTGATTTTGCGTCTTCAGTGTAACCAGAAATATATTTTTTTTTTTAAATCGAGAGGTCTTAAATTTTTTTTTCAACACATTTTCTGGATAAAATTTGATCTTAACCGTTAACATGGATATTACCAAAGTATAGACTTTACTTAATTTCTCGACAAATTATTCCAAAGTATATGAGTATGGTAATTCAGGCGTCAAGATGTAATAACTGTTTCTTGAAGAGCATTAAAGAAACAAATAGGAGGCGGTTTATCACCCACAAATTTAGAAAACAGTTACTTGAGTTTTAAAAAAAATATTATAAAACAACGGCAATACTTACAATAAATTCGGGGAGAGCACGATAACTCAAGCGACAAAGTTTAAGGCGCCAGTTATAGCTATCATTGGTTTTCATCATTGAAAACAAACATTGGAATTTTTTTGATAGGTCGTTTATAGCTTTCATTAGAAATTTCTGTCATTGAAAAAAAATTCCTGATTGAAATCCACCGAAAAATGTTTACTGGCAGAAATCTGTCATTGGAATTGTGTGAAATTGGAACACAAATCAGTGGAACGATTCGTTTCACTTTTGAACATAAAAGTATCAGCTGTTCAGGAAAAATACATTTTTAGAGAAAAATAAATACGCAATTACACTTTTTTTTGTCAAAAAAAATTCTTTGAGTGATTTCTGATCGATCAGTATATAATTTTCATTTCTAATCAAAGGGAAACACCGTCAAATATCGATTCAAAAATTTTTCCGGATCGATTTCAATGATAGCTATAACTGGCGCCTAATGACGGATTTGTATAGAACAGTTAAAAACAAGCATTTTTTACTATTGGAGGGGGCGGGGGTCTATCTCTTCCCGTTTATGCGGTATGGGCAATTTAAAAAAATATGTTCGTAAAATGGAAAACAAATAATTAAAAAATATTGGTAATACTTACAACTAAGTTTTATACATTTTTTTAAAGCCAACACTTTCCACACACACATCCCACTGTTGAATACACCCAAACTCGTACACACCTTACCGTTGCATACACCCAAACTCGCACCTACGATTATTACAACAAAATAATGCCACTCAAGCAAAAAAAAAAAGAATTAAATTAAAATAGTAGTTGTGGTTATTTTCAATTTTCTCAAAAACTAAGAGAAATAAATTCATCTAATGGGTGATTTTTTTGAGGTTAGGATTTTCATGCATTAGTATTTGACAGATCACGCGGGATTTCAGACATGGTGTCAAAGAGAAAGATGCTTAGTATGCTTTGACATTTTATCATGAATAAACTTACTAACGAGCAACGCTTGCAAATCATTGAATTTTATTACCAAAATCAGTGTTCGGTTCGAAATGTGTTTTGCGCTTTTTTATCGACAAATTTTGTTCAGCGATGAGGCTCATTTCTGGTTGAATGGCTACGTAAATAAGCAAAATTGCCGCATTTGGAGTGAAGAGCAACCAGAAGCCGTTCAAGAACTGCCCATGCATCCCGAAAAATGCACTGTTTGGTGTGGTTTGTACGCTGGTGGAATCATTGGACCGTATTTTTTCAAAGATGCTGTTGGACGCAACGTTACGGTGAATGGCGATCGCTATCGTTCAATGCTAACAAACTTTTTGTTGCCAAAAATGGAAGAACTGAACTTGGTTGACATGTGGTTTCAACAAGATGGCGCTACATGCCACACAGCTCGCGATTCTATGGCCATTTTGAGGGAAAACTTCGGAGAACAATTCATCTCAAGGAATGGACCGGTAAGTTGGCCACCAAGATCATGCGATTTGACGCCTTTAGACTATTTTTTGTGGGGCTACGTCAAGTCTAAAGTCTACACAAATAAGCCAGCAACTATTCCAGCTTTGGAAGACAACATTTCCGAAGAAATTCGGGCTATTCCGGCCGAAATGCTCGAAAAAGTTACCCAAAATTGGACTTTCCGAATGGACCACCTAAGACGCAGCCGCGGTCAACATTTAAATGAAATTATCTTCAAAAAGTAAATGTCATAGATCAATCTAACGTTTCAAATAAAGAATCGATGAGATTTTGCAAATTTTATGCGTTTTTTTTTTTTTTAAAGTTCTCAAGCTCTTAAAAAATCACCCGATAGTTTTCAGTTTTTGATCACAAACAAATAAGAGCAATAAATTCTAAAATAAAAACAATGGTAGATAATCTTCAAGTATTGAAAAATTACACTTTAAACCTATTTTTAACTACTTACTAAAATTTTGAGTTTAAAGTTAAATTTTTCAAAAACTACCCATAGTTTTGACTTGATTTAAAAACTGGCTAATAGAACAGAATGTTTGCTTTAAAAAAAATGGATAATACTTAATAGTTACTATTACCGTTATTTTTTAATTATTTTTTTTCCATTTTAAATAATATTTTTTTTAAATTGCACCTCCCGCCAAAACGGGGGGTTTAGTTTACGAGATAGACCCCCCTCCCATAGTAAATAATGGTTGTTTTTAACTGTTCTTAAAAAATCCGTTATAATATCTTGTCGCCTGAGTTATCGTACTCTTGCCATAAATTCCTATACTGGTTTTGAAAGCAATTAGTTCTATAATCCTTCATTTAAATTTTAATATTTACATATATGTCAACAGTTTTCAAAAAAATAGTATGCAAACTCAAAATTTTGATTAAAAAAGGTTTGGACCCCTTTTTTGTTTTAAATTGTGAAATGAAGTGCTTTTGACTGTGGCAGGGCTGGACTGCACACTTTTGAAGCTGGTCCTCATTTAAACCTAAAAACCATTTTCAGGATCAAAAACAATCCATACTATGTAGATCAAAGAGCGCTTAATTAAAGATCCAGGGAAAATGTTTCAATATTTTTTTTTCAAATTATTTTAGTAACTACAATTTTTACTTACCGACACACAGGAACTACATATATGACAAGTTTTGCATTCTTAAAAAAAGTCGAGTTCGAGATTTTAATCAGATATGACATTACGATGGTAGAGAAGTCGAAAAAAGTGTGTGCCCGATATTTCCGCCTGTCTGTCAGCCCAAACCATTGCGTGCGTCGATTAACTTCAAATTTGGAAATTAAGTTTTTAAACCAAAGACTTTAAAAAACAGTCGTCGTCATACAAATTTTTTGGTCAAAAATTGAAAATTCGAAACTTCGAATTTTCTCGAAAACTAATTTTGGCTAATTTTCTTCTTAATGGCTTCAACCGAGACATAATAATATTTGATGATGATGAATAATGTCTTTGTTTTTATTTTTGATTTAAAAAAAATATTAATTTATTTTTTCGATATGTTGAAAATTTGTCACATTTCTGCTAAAATGAAATATTAAATGTATATTAATATTTTCCAAATAACTGCATACCAAACATATTTTTAAACTCAAATTAAAAAATCACAGATATACAAAATTGATTAAACAAAATGCTCTAACGATTTTAAAATACAAAATTTGAAAAATTAACGACTGTCAAGTTAGAACTACATTTTTCGAAATTTAAAAAACTGAGTATGCAGTTAATTGTAGCTTTTTTGTTGTAAATTAGTTGTGGAAAAAAAAAATTTGTAGCTCGACGATTTTTCAAAAAAGTGGTATGTAGTGCTAGGTTGATATCAAGTTAGAACTACACTTTTGATTTTGTTAAAACTAAGTACGCAATTAGTTGACATTTATTTGTTGTAAATTAGTTGTGGAAAGAAAAAAATTCCAAAAATTTTGTTTACTTTGATTTTTTAAAAAAAGGGGGTATGTAGTGCTAACTTGACACCGTGAGTCCACGCATAAAACAAGGATATTCGAAAATGTAACGATGCAATTAATTGTAGATTTTTTGTTTAAAATTAGTTGTGGAAAGAAAAAAGTTACAAACATTTTTTTTTAAAAAGGGGGTATGTAGTGAGTGCGTGAAGTTAGCCTCCCTTTTTTGATTTTCCTTTTTTGGAAAGTTGTTCCGGTTTGTTCCGCATTGTTCTATTTTTGACCCAGCCCCCCCCCCATTTCGAAAATCGATTATTTTAAAATTGTTCCAGGTTGCTCTGAACATTGTTCCAAATTTTTGGACCTCTATGATCAAAGTTTTAAAATATAAAGGCAAAATTTGAAAAAATTCTAGCCCCCCTTTTTGCGAAATTCTTGCTTTTCATATTTTTTTTATATTCTAAAAAGTGTTCTTACCATTGTTCCAAAAACTAAGAGTCGTGAAACGTATATTTTAAAAGATTTTGCCCCCGATTTTTTTTTATGCAAAATACATCTCTTCATTTTTTTGTTTAAAGCCTACATTTTAATTAAACATGAATAAGAACATGTACACGAACCAAAACTTGGCTTATAAACTATTATTTACGCTGAATAATCTCGATGTCTTTTAATTTTGTAAAAAATTTTTTAGCTCGCCTTTTTAAGAAATCAAAAATAATCGATTTTCGAAAAGGGGAGGGGGGGCTTGGTGAAATATAGAATAATGCGGAACAAACTTTAACAACTTTCCAAAAAAGGAAAATCGAAAAAAGGGGGGCTAACTTCACGCACTACATACCCCCTTATACCAGTTTTTTGAAAAATCGTCGAGCTACAAATTTTTTTTTTCACAACTAATTTACAACAAAAAATCTACAATTAACTGCATACTCAGTTTTTTAAATTTCGAAAAATGTAGTGCTAACTTGACAGTCGTGAAAATTAAGGCTTTTTTAGAAATCAAATGGCATTCAAATTTTTAATAACAAACTTTTTTGTAAGTACATTTTTAAATCTTAAAATACAGGCATTATTTTTAAACAGAATCTTTGGATACATGGGCAAGTTCATGCAATCCAGTCGTGTTTTTTATTTCTTTAAAAATAAATAAATAAAATTGGGTGGCGCAACAGTCCGTTGAGCACTAGGGCCTAGTGACTTACAACTCTCAACCATTCCTGTGTGCGAGTACTGTTGTCAGTTTTAATTTTTTACTAGAACAAAAGTCCTTCCTTATAACAGAAGAGAGCACAATTTGAACTAATTTATAAAAAGGTTTTTCTTATTTACCGTCTACAGACATGAACATTCATTTTTAATGCTTATACAACATTAAACCATTTATTTGAGGAAATAATAGTTAAATTAGCTTATGCAAGTTGCAACTGTATATTTAAATTTAAGTTAATTAATCTGCACTGGCTTTAGGTTAGACTGAAGGTCTACTGTTAAGAGCCAAAGAAGGCGTTAAAGTAGCGATATTAAGGGAATAGAGTAGCATTTATTGCTTGTTAATGGAGCCATGTAAGAAAGCCATTTAAACTCGAACAATTAACAATATTTTATATGCTCCAAAGCACCAATGTAGAATAAAATTTCAAAATGGAAGCTACTCGTAGTATTCTATGTTGTATGTTTGGTTGGAAGCTATTGCTGTTTCTGAGTATAAAGCGTGAATATGGCTTCGGGCCTCAAACAATGCTTAAAATACCAACGCTTGATATCACTAGTGCTCGTATTCATGATGTACTCTTCCATACAGATTTTCTTCAATACATATGGACGTTCAAAGTGTCCTAAAATTTCAAAGAACAGACGTTGATTTCAAACCATCCTCGGCGTCCAAATTCTGGCCAACAAAAAGACTTCTTTCAAAATGTCATCCAAACGTATTCGTTTTCGTTGGGTTTGGTGCGACTGATGAATTCCTGTAGTCAACTCTGCGCCGGCCGTCGCCGGCCGTCCAGTGCCAGTCCACGTCACACAAAAACGTGTGGTCATTAAATTTGGATTAACGAAAGGCTAAGACAAGAGGAGAGATCATCTCTTTTCTTTATGCCTGGTCTGGTCCGGCCCGCAGCACTAGAGAAGAGGACAAAGCATTGCCAAGTGGGAGGAAAAGAAAGACAAAATCACGTAATTTGTTAAACGAGTAGGCGTGTCTCACTCATTACCCTGCTCCTAAGGCTGTGCTGTGATGTTGGCTGATGCATCGGAGTCCATGTCCAATCCATACCGCGGATCTATCCCATCATCCCCATCAGAACCCAAAAAACAAACCCTTTGCTGAATGAAAACTCCTGAGATAGCCACGGAGGAGCAGGCAACGCACATCGAGCTCGAGCATGACTTACACTGGGAGCCCTATGATTAAAATTTGACATTCTTGGGATTAGTTAAGAAAAGTCTTTTGGCTTCGGTGATTATAGGTAGGTATGTTTGTATGTATGTACCAACTTCTCAGTCTCAGTCTCAGCTTCAGCCTCAGTTCTGTCAGTGATGGCTGGAAATGGAGATGAGTATGCGATGGTGACTTTGGCGCTCCAACTTAGGCATATGTCTGATAAATGACTTCTTGTTCTTTTAAAGCAAAATGTTAGGTTTCTTTTTTGTTGTTGTTGTTTTTCTTTTTTGTTGTGATTAAAGAATGACGAAGCCGATGCTGTGATTGTTTTTCGGCTCTTTTTTGTTTTGTATCTTTTTTGTGTGTGCTGTATCTTTGATGGCACAACAAATTGTATCTTTTTCTCTCTCTCTTTATTTTCGTGGAGATGAAGATTAATAATTTGTTTTCGGATTTTGATTTCATGGTTTAATTTTGTGATTAATTTTTTGTAATTATTAACTTTTCCTAGAGTAGATTTAAGGTTTATCTCTAGGTATAATAAACGTGGAAACACAAAAACCAGACAGAACCAAAGGCAGAGGGGGAGGAATAAAATATAAAATTAGATTTCTTGAAGTTTGTGAAAGGAAATTTTGTATATTTTTGTGAATTAATTGGTAGGATGGTATACCATGACAAATTTTTTGACACTGCCGCAAAGGTTCAAGGTAAGTTCTGTTTTTTTTTTTGTTAATTGTTTTTATTTTGTTCATTATTTTTATATTAAGGAAATTTATGTGAGAAAATTTTAGTTTGTTTATAAGGGAAATTAAAAACATTGATAAAATGTTTGATTTAAGAATACATCAACAAAACAGTCTTAGTTTTAAGTACATTTTTTATAAATAGGGAATATAATTTTTTGTTGTCGACGATTTTTGGGAAATTTAAAATCCTTATGAAATATAGTAAAAAATTATGTATTACTTGTTTTCTTTAGGTTTACTCTTGGTCTTGGTTTCCTTGTGATATTTTTAGGAAACAATATTGCACTTCAGATTGAATTTTTCTTATAATACTATCAAATGTTTGTCTAATACATCAAACACTGAGAAAAGGTTGTATTGACAGTAAATTAAAAACGTTTTGTACACTCATGAACATTTATATTTTTATGATTTTAATTTCCCAGTTTTTGTTTTGTCTGCAAATTGTTGTATGCAAGTATGATCAGTGCTTAAATTTGATTCAAAGGCGAAGAATTTTTAACTTCCCTTAGGAAATTATTGTAATTGGTCAGATTTGTCGAATTGAAAATGTTGACATTTTTCGACGTTTCAAGGTCTCTAGAGTCTAAATAAAAGATTTTTAGAGAGATGTCTGTCTGTGCGTGTGTACGTAGGTTCGTGAAGTTTTTTTCGTCGTCCATAGCTCAAGAACCAGTGGAGATATCGACTTCAAATAAATTTTGTTATACAGAAATAATGCAGAAAGATGCAGAATGGACTCTCAAAAAATTGAGTTTGTGGTTTTTTTACCATAGCAATTTAATAAAAAGGTGAACATTTTGGTAAACCCAGGAACCAATAACGCTAGAAACTTGAATTAAGTTTTAAATTATATATTGTAACGTGATACACAAACTAATATATTTTTGGAAAATAATCCAATTAACTGTTTTTTTTTTGTAGTACCCGTGGCATGATGGTTAGTGCGTTGGACTGTCATGCGAGAGGTCTTGGGTTCGATCCCTGCCTGTGCCACCTTAATTTAAAAAAAAAAAACGGGTACTGCCTCTTGCGAGGAATTGACAAATTCTCCAAGAGTAATGCTTGCCATGAAAAAGTGCTTTCTCAAATTAGCCGTTCGGATTCGGCATTAAACTGTAGGTCCCCTCCATCCCTGACAACAGTACTCGCACACAGGAATGGTTGAGAGTTGTAAGTCACTAGGCCCTGGTTCTCTACGGACTGTTGCGCCACCTAATTTATTTAATTTAACTGTTTTTTTTTTTAAATCAAAAAAACTGAAAAAATAATATTTGTCACCTCCAATATTTTACGAACAAAAAACGATTTTATCTCCAAAATAATTTCATGCTACAAAGAATAACGTTTTTGATATCTCGTGAAATTTTGAAAAAAAAAATCCAGATTATGGCTTTAAACTAATTTTATCTTGAAAGAAATATTGTTTTCAACATTCGGTAAAATTTTGAGAAAAATCAAATTGACAATTTTTTTACAAAAAATAAAAACCTAAAAAAAAAATACTTAAAGATCGTAAAAATTGATTTTCGACTTAAATATCTTTTCAAAAACTTGAGATCTAAGATTCACATTAATTTTATTTTATAAAAATATTGTTTTCAACATTCAGAAAAATGTTGACAAAAATCGAATTGACAGTTTTTTTACAAAAAAATAAAAACCAAAAAAAAAACATTACTAAAAGTTGGTAAAAATTGATTTTCGACTGAAATATCTTTAAAAAATTTGAGATTATGGCTTTAATTTTATTTTATCTTGAAAGAAATATTGTTTTCAACATTCGGTAAAATTTTGAGAAAAATCGAATTGACAGTTTTTTTTACAAAAATATAAAAAACAATACTAAAACTTAGTAAAAATTTACTTTCGACTCAAATACCTATTCAAAAATTAAAAATATTGGCTTCAAATTAATTTTATCTCACAGAAAATATTGTTTTCGACATTCAGTAATTTTTTTTATAAAAATCCAACAGTCCGTTTTTTCATAGAAAAATAAAATATATCTACAAAAAATAGTACACAAATTTGGTAAAAATTGATGTTCGGTTCTCGATATTGGCTTTATTTCATTCATCCAATTTGTATTTGTTTATATAAGAAATACAAACTTTCAAGAAATGCTACTAAAATTGGTAAACATTGTTTTTCGACTAAAAATCTCGTTAACAAAAATAGATTTTGAAATCAAATTATTTCATCATATGCAAAATATTGTTGGTAATTTTAAATGTTTTTAAAATAATTCAACTGACACCTTTTTAAAAAAAAAACACGGAAACCTAAAAACCTTTTAGGCAAGACAAATCTACAGATGGAATGGGAAGTTATCAGTGTGGGTCGCATCTCACCCTCAAATTTAATACTATAAGGGCAGCCTATTGAAAGTTATGGTCCTTTTTAAGGTTATTACTTTTCCTAACTAAACAAAAATCGCATTACCTAAATTTAGGGGGGGGGGTGTTTCTGGGAGAAGTTTAACTCGAAAAAATACCCTTACTCCTCATATATGTGATTATATTTTCTTAATTCTTGTTTATTGCTATAAATTCCATTATTACTTAAAAGATTTTTCGAAAATATTTGAACTGCTTTACTAAAGAAACGTCATAATTTAAAAAAAAAGTTATAACGATTCTTTAACTTTTTCTACCGCTAAGATTTTTATTTTATTAGACGTAAAATTAAAAATACGCAAACATTATTTGTCAATGCTTATATTGGACAGACTTTTGAAAGATAGTGCTTCTAGTGTTGACGTGGGAGCTCTGCACTATTCTTTCAAGTACGATGTTAAGAAAATGGCATGACAGCTCATCACCTTGTCTAAAACCTTTTTTGACATCGAAACGTTCTGTTAAGTTGTTTCCAACCTTTATGGAGTAGAGTAAATTCTCCATGGTCATCCTGCACAAACGGACGAATTTGGCAGGGATGCCAAAACTAGACATGGCTCTATACAGCTCATCCTTGTTGATGCTGTCATATGCGGCCTTGAAATCGATGAAAAGATGTGGGTGTCGATTTGATGTTCTTGGGTTTTTTCCAGGATCTGCAGTAATGTGAATATTTGATCGACTAAGGACTTTCCTGGTCTAAAACCACACTGATAAGGACCTATCAGGTTGTTGACGATGGGCTTTAGACGTTCACATATTACGGCAGAGAAGATTTTGTAAGCAATGTTAAGTAGACTGAGTCAAAAAAGCTACTGTAGCTCTCTTTCCTTGCAAAAGCTATTGGTAATAAATGGGGCTTACAACCTAGGACTTAACCCAGAATCACGCATTGGCTATACACATCGGTAATTAGACCGATTTTAATGTACGGCGTGGCAGTATGGTGGACTGCTTTAGAGAAAGCTATAAACCGCGACAAATTAAATAAAGTCCAACGTTTAGCTTGCCTATGTATAGGCGGATCACTTCGCACGACCCCATCTGCGGCCCTGGACACCTTACTCTACCTAACATCTCTTGATATATTTAGCAAACAAATAGCTGCAAGCTCTGCTATTCGCCTCAAAGCTTCGTCGCAGTGGATTAACAACAACATTGGTCACTCCGTAATTCTTAGGTATTTAGAATCAATTCCAAAGCACACAGACTACACCACCTCCCAACTGCAATTCGACAGAAATTTCCAGATTTCTATACCTCCCAGATCTTTTTGGGAGGATAGGACATTCCTGGAAGATGAGTCAATCCATTTTTAATAAGTTGGTTCAAAAACAAAAGAAGGGGTTGGTGGAGGTGTGTACTCTGAACGACTGAAATTAAGTCTCTCATTCCGCCGTCCCAATCATTGTAGCGTGTTCTAAACGGAACTTTTCGCGATAAAAGAAGTCTTGTCCTGGCTTAAAGAAAACGTGATATCAACATCTGATATCCGTATCTTCTCAGATAGTCAGGCCGCTATAAAATCTCTGGACTCTGTCTCTACAAACTCTATAACAGTCCATAACTGTCAATCATCTCTGATGGAGATGGCACTACAGTTTAATATTCACCTTTGTTGGGTGCCGGGCCATAGAGACATTCCAGGTATGTAACTCTAAGGCAGATGAACTCGCCATAAACGGTACAGTTCAACCCATTCTACCACGTTTGGCAAATGCTGGCATACCAATCGCTACTTGTAAACTATTGCTAATAAAGGATGCTATGAAGAAGGCAAACACCAGGTTGAACAACATCACCACGTGTCAGGTCACAAAAAACATCTGGCCTACACTAGATTTAAAGCGATCAAGCTGCTTGCTATCTCTAAGCAGATCGCATATAAGCTCGATAATAGGTGTCATAGCCGGGCACTGTCTAATAGAAAAGCACGCCACGCGACTAGGGGTATTCTCAAATGACTTTTGCAGAAGCTGTATGGATGACGAAGAGGAGGAAGCAGTTCTCAACCTTCTCTGTACATGCTTTGCACTAGCTCAAAACCGCAAGAATTACCTAGGAGAATTCTTCTTTAACGATCTAAACGATCTAAATCATATAAGCATAATCAGCCTCTAACGTTTCGTAAGGGACTCAAACTGGTTCCATTGAGCTTAGGCGGAAGCCTCAAGATTCATGTGGTATCACAATGGGTCATTAAACTGGCCTAAGTGTGTCCTATTCCACCTTTAACCTAACCCAACCTAACCTAAGAAGACTGATGCCAGTGACTGATTAAACGAAGATATTTGGACAGAAATTAAAAGGCACAATATGGCTACCATGAGCTGTCAAAATCAAACCGTCTCTATTTGGAACATAAGTAGTCAAAAATTGAAAACTGATTCCAAAAAAAAAAATATATGTATACATTGATTCCACAAAGTCTAGGCCCATAGTTTGTTGTTGATTCTTGACATGGTAGACGTTTAAGTAGAAGACGTTTGAATAAGAAGGTCTTTACATGGTTATTTTAAATTTTTCATTTACAAATTAGTATTGTTTTTAACCATAAAATTGAAGAAGCTAAGTTCAAGCTGAAGTTTACATAAAAAAAGAAAAACATATTTTATGGGTATACTTAAAAAAGTCTTGCCTACAAGTAGTTTCGTTCATTTTGATTGTTACAAATACAAACTATATTTTTAAATTCTTATATGTGTATAATATAAAATTAAATGTTTACTTATACATACATACGTATGCTCCATTCGATTAATAATTGAAAGTGTATTCGTGTTTAGCTTTGAAGATAAATTTAGCAACCTACATTTAATGCTGTGTTTTGTTTAGGCTGAAATCTTTAAAAATGTAAAAACAAAATCTCGAATTAACAATTCTTGTCGAGATTTTGTCATTCAAGATTTTTGTTCATTCGAGATTTTTGTTATTTAGATTTTAAAAAAATATTATCTCAAAATGTATGTCGAGTTTTTTGTCGTTAGATAAAATGTCATGATCCCATGAAAGTCCTTGAAATTTTTATCGTATATGCGAGTTTTTCATTCAAAACACAAGACTTCAATAAGCGATTGTTTTAAAAAAATCCGTAAAATAATGCAACAGGTGCAATTAAAGTTGCTGAACAATTATATCAGCTAGGAATCGATAATTTAACTCTACATTAAATTTTCTAAAAAAATCTTTAAAAAAAACGTTACTCATACGTAAGGGTGTACCTTCTAGAATTTCAGTAATGTTTCTTTATCCATCCAGTCCAGTAACTTTATCATTTGAATAGAAGGAAACTTGCTTTAAATTCGGTATTTCTATTTTTTTTTTGGTTACTTGTCTAAGATGTTGGCCTTTAATCAATAATCCAAGTATTCGTGCTCGAGCGCCAAACGCAACATGTCCAAAAATCATTTTAATTTTAATTTCGCGCTTCTTCCGCTTATTGGTCTTTTTTACGCTGAGAGAGGAGAATTCTTTATATTACAATCATATTCTACTATTATTACTATTATTATATCATATTCTTTTAAGACAAACTAACTACTCGTAGCTACAATTCGATTCAAAATTTGTGACTGCAGATGCAACGCTTTTCAGAATTCTGAAAAATTAGCTAAAATGCGCTTTAAAAAAAAAAATCGACGAATTAATATTAAAACAAGAAAAATAGATAATTTATCATTAGGTATACCGTAACTCTGAATTGAGAAAATTAAGCCAAAAGAAGAAAAAATGATGTGGGCCTATTAGAATTTTAAAAATGTTTCTTTAAAACGATTTAACGTTTGAGTATGCTGAAAAAATGTAGTACCCGTGGCATGATGGTTAGTGCGTTGGACTGTCATGCCAGAGGTCTTGGGTTCTATCCCTGCCTATGCATCTAAAGTTTTTTCACGGGTACTGCCTCCTGCGAGGAATTGACACAATTCTCCAAGAGTAATTTTTGTCATGAAAAGTGCTTTCTCAAATTGGCCGTTCGGATTCGGCTTTAAACTGTAGGTCCCCTCCATTCCTGAAAACATTACTCGCACACAGGAATGGTTGAGAGTTGTAAGTCACTAGGCCCTAGTTTTCAACGGACTGTTGCGTGTGAAAATTGGGTTTTAAGGGTTTTATTTTTCAACTTTTTATTTTGATTTGTTGCCCAAAATAGAACGCATATTAAAGGTTTGAACTTGCTTTATTAATATTTTGGTTCACAGATTTGACTTTTTCGGGTTTTTTAACTTCCCATAGGAAGTTATTGTAATCATTCCGATTTTTCGACGTTTCAAGTACCTTAGAATCGAAATCAAAAGTTTTTAGATAGATTTCTATATGTGCGTACGAACGTTCGTGCGTTCGGGATAGTTTTTGTTTCTAGAAACGGCAGAGGTATCGACTTTAAATAAATTTTGTTTTACAGATAATAACATCAAAAAATGCAAAATTTTTACAAATAGGTTATTATTGATTTTTGACTCAAACATTTGTAGAACCAGCTTGTATAAAATATTGTTGTTAAAATTTGTTAAAATTTCTTTAAAAGATCCAATTTATATTGTTTTTGTATGAATTAAAGTCCTACTAAAAATATGACTTTCAAAAAACATAATTTGCACTCGAACTGTGTCAAATCGTTACTATAGGGTATTAACTCCTTTAGTGAGCGCACAATTTAAAAAAATGCAAATCTATGTGTAAAAAGATACAAGTATTAATCAATTGCAACAAAATCAAAAATAACTATGTAATTTGTAGTGATTTGAAACTCTGGCATTACACATCGCTTTAAAGAAGCCTCTGAAAACAATGACCAAAGAGGATATTTATAGCTTAGCTAAGCCACGAAGAAAGTTTAAAAAATCACTAAACTATACCTATCTGTCTAGATACTTATAATTTTTACTTAGATTATTATAAAAACGACACCTGCTTTTTCAAGACATCATTTTTGAATTTAATTGTGTACCGTCCGTTCCCGGAAAAAATAATTCAATTGTAAACTCTCTTAATGACAGCACGTCCATGCAGCTTTTCGTAACAAGTGTATCAAATATAATTTGCTCGTCTATCAAAAACGCAGAAAACACAACAACAAAAAAACGATAAGAAATTACATCGGTTTTGATAGCCTATAATTTTCTTAAATTGCCTTTGTGTTGTTTGCTATATCCACGTCCTCCCTCTGTCTCCATTATCCAACACTTATTATTTTTTTTTTCCATACATATAATTCCTCACTCATGTCCTTTAGTCATCCCTTCATACATAATACAAAAGTTACTGGTAGATATATGCATTTTGTATATTGATATCAACAACATGTCCTTATGGCAAAAATGTTGCTTGTTTTTTTTGTGTTGCTGGCAAATTAAATGTCCTGGAAAACTTTTGACACGAGAATTAAGTGGAAAAATATTTATGCATGCATAGCAGAAGTAGGTATGTAAATCTATATGTAAAACGCCCACATCCCATTCAGGAGACCATACCTCATAGCTCATACAAACAACCCGTTTCCATCCTTTCGAAGGAAAAAGGAAATAGGCAATAAAGTCGAGCCAAATATAAGGATTTTGTTGCTTATTTCCGAAGTTCGCGTGATTTAAGTTTTTTCTTTCTTTTATTTTTGTACATGTGAAAAATGTCATGATGCGGATTTTGTTAAGAAATTGTGAAGTAGTCGAAGTCGCATATCTAACTTCAAGCTCTTGTGCGAGAAAGAGAGTGTCATGTTTAGCGCCTGGTCTGACTATTATAAGGGGACAAGTGGCAGCAACCAAAATATGCAAATTTTCTCACTACCCATATGTCTAGTATACTTAGGTATAGAATAGGAAAATTCACTTTTGAACACTTTTCCTTAAAGTGGAGTTTTTTGTTATGGGAAGTTGGGGAGGTGGGTTGAGGGAAATTTGATTTGTGTCGTTTGAAAAGGATTTACATTTAATTGGCGTATAATTTGTTTGAGTAAGATTGGAAAGAATGTGCTGGAACCTGGGTGCAATGTTTTTACATGCATGCATTTCAAATTTTAACCTAGAATCACTTTGCTTGTTCTTAAAAATTGAATAATAGAATCAAATAGGCGAATTTATAATTTAAAGTCCAGTATATAGAAAGAAGGAAAGATGAACGAAGTTATTGTAATCGGTATGATTTGTCGAATTGAAAATGTTGACATTTCTCGACGTTTCAAGTTCCCTAGGATCTGAATTAAAGGTTTCCAAAGAGATGAATGTGTGTGCGTGTGTACGATTGCTCTTACCTTCGGGATATCTGCGGCGTACACCTCAACATATACAAAGGAACTTGAAAGTTCTCCAGATCAATCTTTCGTCAACCAGATTGCGATGGACGCTAAAAACGCTTTGTACTTTCGATTTCCAGACCTAAGGCAAAACAGGGATATGCTGGTAGAGGATACAAAGTCCAAAGGTACAATCGCAAGAGATCACCAAATCTTTCTCCGATTGCGTCAAAAGTAACTTAAAATGGTAAAACTAAATTCACAAGTGCATAAAACTCGAACCGAAGTCTGCAACGGCGAATGTGAAAACATCATAATAGAACAACAGTAAATGCTGAGGATATGGAAGCACCACTTTTGCAGACTGTATAACGGCGACGAAGAACCGAATTCCATTGTCAAGCAAGATGAAATCCAATAATCCCATCTTGTTGACTTAGACGAATTAAAGATTGACATATCTAACAAAAAATCTAACAATCCCACTATAGCAGATGGCTTAAATGCCGAGATTTTTAAAGTGACTAAAGATGATTTGGTTAGGAGCATTCACCAACTTATCTGTAAAATATGGACGAAAGAAAGGATGCCCGAAAAATGGAACATCAGTATTATTTGCCTAATACTGAAAAAGGAGGCCTTTTGAACTGCACCATCTATAGAGCAATCAGTCTCCTCAACATTGCATACAAAATCTTCTCTATCGTAATATGTCCTTATCAGTGTGGTCTTATACCAGGAAAACTCACAGTCAATCAAAATATTCGCATTACGATAGATCCTGAAAAAACCCAAGACATCGACATCCACCATCTTTTCATCGCTTTCAAGGCCGCATATGAGAGCATCTAATACATTGACGAGCCATGTCCAGTTTTGGCACCCCTGCTCTATAAAGGCAACTTAACAGAATCTTTTGATGCGCTGTCATTGGATTTATTTAACATCTTCTTAGAAAGAATAGTGCTGCAGACTTCCCACATCAACACTATAGGCACTATCTTTCAAAAGTCTGTGCAATTACTCGCTAATAACCTAGAAGCTAGATGGATAAGCATTTTATAGAAATATTAATAGACAGGCACGAAAAGGAAGTTTATCAGTAAGGGTCGCAACCCAGCCTTGATTTTAATTGTTGCTAAGATAATTGAGTTCTTACTGTTTCAAAAATTTAATACGCGATGAATTTATATTTTAAGATTAGGCTGGCGGAAAAACTATCCGCGAAAACACAATAATTATTAAATTGTTTATTAAATCGTAAGCACGAAAAAGATGTGCGTTACGACAGAAGAAGGAATACAATAAACGACAACTGTCAGATCTGTGGTGGGTGCGTTTAAATTCGTAACAGGTAGCACATAAAAAGTGCTGCCACCTCACTAGCTCAGCGATGGGGTGGGTTCAGTCACCGGTTGGGTTTGATTCATCAAATTAATAAAACAATATTATTTAAAAATATAGAAATAAGTAGTATGATAGGGTGTTCCGCAATTAAAGTGGGCGCCTGTAATTTTGTTGTTAGAAATAGGAACAACGAATCTATCTTATCTCCTCCAACAGAATGCTCTATAATACCAAAAAACTATGACAGCTTTTTTTATTCTCATTCCCCAACTGGTATTCCTTTCAAAACAAAAAAGATGTAACTCAAAACTAGTAGCAATATATGACAACTCGAATTTTCTTTTTCGCTTTTAATTAATTTTCGTTATAACTTTTCTCAACCGCACTCTCTCGTCGCTTTCTAATAAGTCCCAGCCAAAATGGCGAACTTCCCTCATCCATTCGGTCACGACATATAATGCCATCCTACTTTAACCTTTGGTCAATGTTGGTATTTTGTCACGGTCTAACTGCGAACCATTGTCGAACCCAACACGCATATATCGCACCCTTAGAATAAAAGTGACCTAACTCAAAAATTGCAACTTGTGGTCTTCAAGAAAGTGTAGTTTTGAATAATTTTGATTGTATTTCTCACATATTTCGAGTTCATTCCAAACCGGCCCAAATGTAAAATTTGGAGAAAGTACTTTGTTAAATGGGATCCTACTCCATTTACCAATAAAAATGAAGAGAAAGGATCCGATGGTTTACGCGAAATTTATAATACTTTTGTACAAAATTTTGAACTCAAGATTTCAATCAAATATAACAATGCCACGGCAAAGAAGTCGAAAAAGTGGGCCTGGCGATTTCGTCTGTCTATTTGTCTATCCTCACCCATACAGTCTTAACCAATCAACCCGATTGGGTCCAAACTTAGAAAATAAGGTTTTAAGCAGCTTAGCGTTAAGCGTTTTTATAATTTTTTAAGACCAAAAGTAGCAGTAGGTTCCAAACATTTTTGTTGTCAAAAATAGAAAATCGAATGTTCTCAAAAACGGTCCCATAGTTTTTATTAAATTTTCTCTTAATTTGTTTTCTTAATTTTTCGTCTTTAAATATACAAAATATAATTTTGTATTGGTCCTAAAGGGCATTTTCCATAAAACACTTATGAAGGGTATTCATGCAAACACAGAAAACCCATAGAAACCTTAAAAACTGTAGAATTTTCTATCAGTAGAAATCAACTGTCAAAATTTGTATGGGAAAAATATTTTGCAAAATATAGACTTTTATCTCTCAAATTTGAAGCAGAAATCGTAGAAAAAAAAACAGATACATTTTGTGTTTGTTTCTAACGTTTCCGCAAATATTTCTAATGGGGTGTAAATGTATACTTTTCTACAAAGTAGAAAATTATATTGTTACATGAATACCCTTATTGTGTTTTTTAAATTTTCTCAGAAACTAAATATATATGTATAGGTTAGAAATACTTGTTTTTTTCTCAATATCCCAATGGAGCCTTTTATTGGAAAACTCTATATTTACGGTATTTTTAAAGGTATTACAAAGCTATATCTCATCAATATATGTATTCCGCCCGGCCAGGTAACGCAACCAGATTTTAAAACAATTAAAAATCTCATTCGTACCTCGTGTTCCAACTAATAGATACCGAAAAGCAATTTGTTCATCTCAAAAGAGGACTATTGATGTGCGTCGGTTGTCCAATGTCCAATGGCCATGCTCATTGTTATTGAGGGATCCTATGAGCCATGCCGCTGCCGCCACTGCTGCTATCCGCCGTAGCATCACATTGTCGATATATATGGAATCATGAAAAATTAAATGACTCTGCGCGATTTAAACAAAGTGCTCTTTTCTTGGAGTTGGATTTGTACTTCGGAGCGCCATGGGGGACGACAAATCAGAAATCACGCACTCAGATTCACTTTTTTTGTATATATATAGAGAGATATGTAGGTAAGGTACGTACGTATACGTAAAGTGACCCCAATGCCATGTCGTCGTCATCCCACGGCTTCAATCATCTCGATCTGACACAATACACATATATTTCTTCATTTCATCTTCTTCTGTTGAGGCGCGACCCACCGACCGATCAGTGGTCCAACATCCAACATCTAAGATCCAACCAGAATCCACTTCATCATAAACATCAACTCCAAGTCGGTTCTCGTCATTGCGGAGTGAAGTAATTATATTTTTTGTTGTTGATATTTTGCTGTGGTGTGAGCTTATGTGATAAATTACTTTAACTCCAATTCAGGCGCAGGAGATGAGGTGCTTGATGGTATGATGCGCGCAGGAGATTGAAAATTGAGGAGATCGCCGCCGCCGATATAGTCTCACCTGAGATGTTGGGCTAGAGATATGCTTTTGGGTGCATCTCACACAGGAATGCGACAATAAGAACAATAAATGAACAATCTTGAGAATCGTTTGAGGATTGATCTTATGGTGGTGCCGGAGGGTGCGGTGCGGGCCGTCAGCAATGTCCATCACGATTCACGACACAACGCTATGTGACGTATAGAGTGGCCATTCTTCAATTTGTTCGCGATGGACGTCGAGCGACGGGCGCAAAATAGATGAAGAAAAACACTCCTGGAGATGGAAACATTTGTCATTTATTTTCGCTTGGCAGGGGGCTTTATGATTCGAGAAACGAAGTCATATTTCGATTAATAGAAGCGAATTGGTCATTGATAAACCGCCTGATTGCTGTTCGGAACGCAATATACATACATCAGATGCGAGCATACGGACCAGTATCGATTCGTCACGGAATAATTCGTGCTGTGAAGTGTGACACAAGAGGATTGATTGAGTTCTCTTTATGGGTGATATATCTTCCTTTTGGTTATTTGTGGGTAATTTATATGCCGATGTGAGTTACTGATACATCATCGATCGTTGAAAATGCATTAGTTCATCTCCATATTGGACATTTTTAAAAGAATTCAAGTCCATTTAGTTAAGAAATATTTTGTAGCTGTAAAGAAGACTGTACATAAGTTCTTAAACGAGTAACTTCATGAGATGAATCAGTTACACATGTACATATGTCTTATGTTAAGGGTATTCCACTAGGAACTTCTTAGCTTTGACATTGGTAGAGGCTATTATGATGTGTGACTCACAGAAACATACGATCGAAGAAAACGGAAAAAAAAACACTGTTTGGTATGGATATGGGGTTTGGGCTCAACGATGACACCACTGCACCGGTCCCTATTCTCATGTCAAACATTTTTTTAATTAGTTCAGACTGTATGAATTGTTGCATGGGTTGTGCAGCATGGCCAACTATACCACCATTCCATAAACTTTTCAGGTCTAAGCAACAAATTAGGCCTGTCATAAATTCAGACTTGTACTGGTGCAGGTTTCCCGAGCTTTAGATTTGCACCTTTGTTTGTTAACGTACCAACCAATATAAAGATACACCACGTCAGAAAATATGATTTTCCTTATAAGTCTCTTGTCTAATTCAAGGCGTTTCAACTTTCTGTCAAGATTTCGAGAACCAACTATGATTTAATGAAAGACCCTGTAGATTCATATTCAGCCATCATTTGTAAATTTAAAAATAATAAGCTCAAAAGAAGTTTCCATTATCAGATACATACGCATTTATCCTTTTGAAGTTAATCATCCAACGGTATAGAACCAAGACTGAAGAAAAGATGCTGGGATGCTTCCCACCCGTACCCGCCTGTCGATTTATCTAAGACTTTAAACAAAACTTTAATAACAATATTTTGTGAGAGAAACAAAATTTCAAGTCAATATTTTTCTTTTGTTCTCCTAATACTTGAGTCGAAAACCATTTCTTATCAGTTTTTTGTGGGTTGGGTTCGATATCCCGGTTTTTATATTCCCGTTTCTTAAAATCCCGATTTTAAAATCCCGCTTTTTATGATCCCGATTTTTTATAATCCCGCTTTTTGTAATCCCGTTTCTTATAATCCCGTTTTTTATAATCCCGTTTTTTATTATCCCGATTTTGCAATCAAAACTGGTTGTTTAATTTTAAAAAATCGCGCGATTTTAAAAAAATTAAACAACTAGTTTTGATTGCAAAATCGAAATTATAAAAAATTAAAACAAATTAAAAAATGAGGTATTCTTCTTGATTTATTTTATTGTAACCTTTAACAAATATAATATATCAACAAAAAAAATATAAAATAAAGTAGTATTCTTTTAAAACAAAACAACATACTCCAATTAAAAATTAATAAAGTCAACGATAGTGGTAAGACCGTTATCGAGAGGTAGAATTGCTGTAGGATGCATTTTGTTAGTACACGAATTTTGTTAGTGCAATAATTAAAAACAAAAATGATTGTTTACGTAATTTAACATTCAAACCTTTGACTCTTATTGTTATTCAGTTTAATGCACGTATTTTGTAAAAAAAAACCGGATTGTCGGGATTTGACGGGATTTTAAAAAGCGGGATTGTAATTGATCGGGATTTTGAATAAGCGGGATTTTAAAAGACGGGATTTCAAAAAATCGGTATTTTAGAAGACGGGATTTTAAAACTTTTTTTTCGGGATTTTTTAAAAACGGGATTTTAAAAAGCGGTATTCCGATACGCTCCCGTTTTTTGTTGTTATTGTATTTTTTGTGTTTTGTAAAAGTAGTTAGCCAAAAAAGCAACGATATTTTAAATTAGATAAAGTTAGTTTAATTTCAAAATCTATTTTTAGTCCCGACAATTTTAGTTGAAAACCAACAAAATATTCGAATCGAACACAAGTTTTTACCAATTTTGCGTATAGTATTTCTTGTAGATTCTTATTTTTTATAAATAAAAAAACAGTTCGATTTTTATAAAAATTTTAAAAAATGTCAAAAACAATATTTTTGTTAATTGAGATAAAATTTTCTTGAAGGCAATATCTTTAAATTTTGTCAAATATTGGAAAATATTTCTGGAGGTAAATTAAGTGTTTGTTCATAAAATATTGAAGGTTTTTTTTTTATAATTAACGGCCACTCAAGGGGTTATTAATACCCTTAACATGTTTAAAGTTTAAAAACAATGCGAGCTTTAGGAAAATAGGGAATGATTAAAGAGGAGATACCGATGCACATTGGTCTTAAAGTTTTGAATATCAAAATAATAAGGAAAAACAGAGCTGGGTAAAGCATTCCACATTCTCGATGTGGGGTTAAAAAAACAATCTCTATATTTGACAGTACGTCCGAAACTGAGCTTAAGGGTAAACTGATGAGCATTCCTAGAAGTACGAGTATTACGGCTGAATTGTTGAATTGTTTGAGGGGGGGCAGGGAAATGCAACTGGCTAATTCGACAGAACACTGTTTATAAAAATATCGGTAGAACAACAAAAGGCTTGAAACATTGCGGCAGTGTTCGAGTGACATAATTGTTTCGGTTATAGTTCTATCGCCTATAAGGTAACAAATATTTTGTTCAGTTAATATTAACATCCGCTTAAATTCCTTTCTCCATCTTTTTGTGTCATTATCTGTAAAACAAAATCTAGGTCGACATCTCAACTAGTTCTTGAGATATGGACGACAAAAAATGGCACCCTCACTCACAGAATTCTCTCTAAAAATCATTGAATTGAAATGTCAAAATATTCTATCCGATTACAATAACTTCCTTTTGGAAGTTAAAAACGAAACACGAAAAACGAAGTATTAAAATGGTTCAATCTAACGAGTGATTTTTAAGAACTATCGGATGTTTAACAAAAAACCACACAATCCAGAAAAGTACATGAAATGTTTTTTTGGGATCGATTTAATTTCATGCTTGAAATTATTTCATGCAAATGCTTTTCGCTTCCGTGCCTCAAAGGGTCCATCCGTTTAGTAAAAAATGTAATATACTTTTCTAACATTTCGACAGGTATCTGACGAATAAATAAGCTTCCAGTGCGTCAATCGAAGTGAAATTGTCGATATAGGGTTGGGTTTGATATCCCGGTTTTTATATTCCCGTTTCTTAAAATCTCGTTTTTATAATCCTGCTTTTTATAATCCCGATTTTTTTTAATCCCGCTTCTTAATCCCGTTTTTTATAATCCCGATGTTGCAATCGAAACTATTGGTTTAATTTTAAAAAATCGGGCAATTTTTTTAAAAATTAAACAAATAGTTAGTATTCTTTTAAAACAAAACAAAAAACAAACTCAAATCAATTAATAAAGTAATATTGTTTTCAATTAGTTCAACTGTATACTGTAAGCTATACGACGCAAGAAAACAGTTCTACTCATTTTTTTTTTCGATTTCTAATTATTTTTTTTAAAGCTCGTGATTTTAACACATTAGTTTTTTTTAATAATCTCTCTTGTCCATTTCTTATCTTTTCTACTCCAGGCACTACAATAGCTTCTTTTCTCAAATTCGCAATGATTTTTGTACAAGCCAGCATTTCTTTGAAATTTTATATCTTGAAAATGGATCATAAATTTTTTACGAAATTGAAATGTGAAACGTATATTATAAAGCTCAAAATAGCTGCATACCAAAAATATTTTTAAACTAAAATTGAAAAAAAAAAATGTATATATACAAAATCTATTTGAAAAAACCACTGTAACGATTTTCAAATAAAAGTTTTGAAAAATTAAGGTTTTTTTGATAAATCGAATGGCAATTCAATTTATTTAAACTAACTTTTTTTGCAGGTACATTTATCTTAAAAAACATGAAATATTTTTAAACACACTATTTGGATGCATGAACAAGTTCGTAATACCCATTCTAGATGTATTGGTCGTCCTTGCCATGCTTTTGGGTGCTCTTCACTCCCAATACGACAGATTTGAACACAATTGTTCAATAGAAAGTGGATCTGTTGCCAACTTTTCCAGAGCCCATTTACCAAAAATTCGGTGTTATGTGCTAGTTCGTTTAGCTTCAATTCTTACACCAGCTATATTTTGAAAGCTTCACACTTAAATCCACAAAAACTTACTATTGAAGGAGTAACAGAGGTCAAATTGCTGCGAACGGCTCCGAATCGATAATTCACGGTCATCGATAACACTGGCCGATACAGCTGCGATGTTTTTCACAATTCGCACTGAACTCAAGCGTGTTGGTGGTCTAGTGTCACTCAACGTTAGCGTGATTGTGGTTTACTGTTCAACAATGTAAATTTGGCGTGAAATTAAGTCGCAATTGCCCGAAACCGCCTCAGTATGTCGATTAAACAGACGATAAAATTTAAAAAGCGCGCGAGGAACTTTTTCAACAGAGCACGCATTTTTATAATCAAATTCAATAATTTGCAAGCGTTGTTCATTTGTAAGACGATTCATGATTTAATTTAAGACCAAACTGAAGATGTTTGAGAGTGACACAAAACACGAAACGAACGTGAACTGTCAAAACCAGTGTTGCCAAAAAGAATCTAGCAAACAAATCACCCATTATGATAGAGCAAATGGTTCAAAACTGAGACAAAATATTTTTGTCTAACAATAAAATCAATTTAATAAAATCTACTTAGATTTAGAGAATATATATTTTTGAGTTCCTAGTTCATAATTAGAGATACATAGATCAGAAGACATATTTAAAGTTTTTTCCATGTACGAGTAGTTTGCTTCACGGCTATAAAACGAAAAATATTCTGTTAAGTCTTTATTAAAATAAGTTAAGGCATTCTTTTTGTCGGATGTTTTATGTTACGAGTTAATTTTTTATTCTTCTGTCACTTGCCAGTCAAAAGATTCATTAATTTTGTTTGAATTCAATTCAATTCAATTAAATTAAAAAAAAAAAAATTACTTATATTCGAAAGACCTCACACTTTGCCATTTTGATTAAAAACAAATCATAATGACTTTTTCACGCTAACATTTTTCAATTTATATTAAGTTGCCGACATCGTCATAATGATTAACATTATCTTCACCATCAATCGATGAACAACCAATTAATTGAATGAACTCGATGCACATGTGTCACACACGTTGAATCGATTAAAATTCCATTAGATCGTTTTTCTTTATTGATAGATCATTATAAATGATATTCAATCGTTGATGATCTGACAAAATAGTTTTCACTATAGCACTTCATGATCGTACGATCGATATACATACGACAATCCAGTACCAACCTTTGGAGATTTGTCAATCTTTTAAGGTGGTCTGATGGTCATCAGTTGTTTGATTTTGATTCTTTTCCTGGTGACGCGACTTCCCACATCATGCACTGTCACTCAGAAAGTGTGAAAATCTTGTTCAATATATAAAACCTCTTCACTTCACTTCAAAAATCCATTTAAAACTATCAAAAATAGCCATGTCGAATCAATATTGGAACTTGAAGAGACCAAAGCAGCCTCTATACCTACCTTGACGCGTATATAAGAAAAACATCACCAACACCAGCACTAAAGTCAAGTCAAGTCCATAAGTTATTTCTTCTTTTTTTTTGTCACAACACCATGACTTCTTCATGCCGTAAATGACAAATAATTTTGATTGATTGCCCGTTCGGCTTAAGTCGGCTTTGACTTCTTTAGCCTTCCACACTACCGGCTCTATTGTCTGACATGTCACGGCAGAATGTCTACCGTTGTTGTGTTGTTGTGTCGCGCTGACGATTGCTCCGGGGAATGTCATTAGGGATGAATGTCCACCACTGAAGTTAGTCTTTGGTTCCGTCTCCTTCTCTGTCTTAGCTTGTTGTTATTGTTACTGTTGCTTATACTTAATGCTCAGCTCAAACCATCAGAAGCAGTTTCGTCTTACCTACAAACAATGTACGCAAGATGATCGCAACCATCACACACCGCCCAGAACAATAATTCGTGGAGATTACGGATGACTACTGCCGCTTGCTGTTAATGCTGCTGGTGTAAACAATACGCAGAGTAAGATGACATTTGAAAGATTGCTGGACATTGTTTGGAAACGGTCGTTATGTGTCCAAACGGAACGAACAAATGACTTATGCTTTAATGTTTGGAACTTGGGAATCCCATCCATTATAGGCTTGCAATTAGATTTAAAAGAAAGAGGACAACGTGACATTTTAAGAATGGTATTTTTGAATATTCTATTTTAGTATGATGTCATACAGAAGTTCTATTTCTTGTTGATTTTTGAAAAAAATGTGGCTGGGATGTGACCCACGACAAAGCTACCTCGTCAAAGCTATTACTAGTAGCTAGACCTAGACAATTCCCTTGAACTTTTATTGTTATGCTAGGTTTTCTATGACGGGCAGCTCCAATACAACGGTTTTTATAATTTAAAACTTTCTCAATGATGACTATAACCATTTTTATAAAACTTCGTATCTGGAGAGATGTTCTAAAAATACTACTTCTGAAGTTTTTGTCAAAGTATTCCCAAAATGAAAACAGAGCTTTGCTTTTTTATTTCTGTATATTTCATTCCTGCAGATCATTTCATTGAATTTTTGTCTGCATCTTTGTGCTAAGAAAGCAATTGAGTAGTAAAGTCCTCTCTCGAAGGACCTATGTGTCGCTATATAAGACCTTCATCATTCCCGTCCTGCTTAACGGTGCAGAAGCATGGACTATGACAAAAGCGGATGAAAGCACCTTGGGTCGTTTCGAGAGAAAAGTTCTTCGTGTGATCAACGGTCCCGTATGCATCGAAGGGGAGTGGAGGAGAAGATGGAACGACGAGCTGTACGGGCTGTACAGCGACGTAGACTTAGCCAGAAGGGTAAAAGTACAACGGCTAAGATGGCTGGGTCACGTAGAGCGCATTGAAACCAATGCTCCAGCTCCGAAAGTCTTCGAATTCACACCCACAGGACAGCGCAGTAAATTACCTCCTCGACGGGTCTCCACCTTGCCGTTGGTGAGGAGGCTTACGCGAGAACTTCTAGTAGGTTAAGTTGCAGATTCTAGCTCTTTGAGCAGACTCTCAGCCACCAACTTAGGTTTAAGCAAACTAAGAGAGGCCCACCCCTATGAATATGGAAGAACTACAAAAACAGAAAAAAACCATAGCGGGGATATACGCTATATGGTCGGTAGAAGTCACGGCTACCGGCTTGGGCTTTGTCTCGCGGTCTCAATACCGAGAGAAGAAGTCGCCAGTGACAATTTTTCCATTATTTTATACAACTCTACTTATAATTTCGAAACTTTTTCTTTTTCTTTTTTCTTTTTCTTTTCTTTTTTCTATCTTTTCAGTTTCTTCGGTTTCAACAAATTATAAGCAAAGAATAGATCTCAATATGAGCAATAAAAGCATTAAAGACCTCAGCCTGACTGAAGAAGAGGAGAATCTCCTACTGAACCCCTTCTCGAACATGGATATGGGGGATGGAGAAAGCGTAATCGAGGTCGACGATGACGTCAGCTCGGTCGCTAGCTCCAACCTTTCGACGGTATCCAGGGCATCAAGGAGGTGCAGAATAACCAATAGCAAGAGGACGGTTAAGAGGTTAGGTCAGTTAGACTGGGACCAACTGACTGAGCAGGAGAGGAAACGGCTGCATAACGCTCGTGCCTTCCTGGATAGAGAGCGCTTGGGAAAAGACAGGCACACCGCTAGTCAAGCACTGAACCCTCCCTCTTCAGAGAGCCCGAGCGTAAAACCCTTTGATGGGACCACCTGCCCCCAACGCTGTTCCAATACATCGTAAGGAAGGGTGCTCATCAATGGTAGCGGCAACTCCTCAAGACGGACCAACAGGACGAACTCAACGGACAGACACTGACTTGCCAATCTTACCACCTGCTGATCCGCCACTGATCGCTTCGATATCAGTTGGTGTTAGTGAAGCAGGTGTAAGAGCGGCTCAAAACGAGGGGAAAGATGAGATGGCTTGTGAAGACGATGCTATTGGCCACAGCCTTAGCGTTAATCTTAACAAGACCATCGATTCTGTCCCCGAAAACCGAATGACCAATACGAACGACAGTCTTACGACGGTCATAGAAAAAAGGACGACTATACGTAAAACTAAGGTTTTGAACGAGAACGAAATACGACGACGACAAAGACGAAACGCTGAGAGGATTGTCCGGCGCTTTGCTAACAGGACTCCTGAGTCCTTGACAGCTAAGGAGAAGGCGGCGCTGGACAAGTCTAAACAGCGCCTTAGAAGCACAACAATAACGACTACAGATAGTGACGCAAACCCACAACCACCTCTTGAAGCACCTTGTTCCTCTAAAAGGGCAAGGAACGAACTCTCCCCGACCGACTCTTCGCCTAACAAGGCAACGAAGAGGTTAAAGATCTCCCGGGCAACCGTGAAGGGGCACCAAATGGCCATTGCCGATTTCGGCAAACCCTCACGGAAGCTGACCGAGGACGAGTGGCAACTTCTGGAGCTACGTATCCTGGAAGAAGTAAATGAGGCCATCGTCAAAAACAGGCCCCCCCCACTTTTCGGAAATCTAACGACCGTCCATGGGTTCAAGGTGATGAATTGTGAAAATGACGCCACACTCAAGTGGCTTCAGGATTTCACAAGCAGCACCTCTGCACCATGGCAAAATGCGGATCTTCGCCTAATTGATGTTAAGGAGATTAAAAACATCTCCAGACCAATAGGCATACTTCTGGTCAAAGGCCCCACTCTTCCTAATGATCGACTGGAGAGATATATAACATCACTCAACAGGGATCTTCTAAGCCAGGAGTGGGAAGTCGTAAAATGCGAAAATGCGCCAACCTGGTCTACCTCATGCAGAGTAGACAATATGACATGGCCCTGATCCAAGAACCCTGGATAGTAGGTGGCATGATTAAGGGCCTGCACTCCAAAGACCTCATGCTGTATAAGTCAGATCTTGACAGCCAAAATACAACATCGACCAGACCGCGGTCATTCTAGAACGCAAGGAGCACCCAACGCTCATAATAACCTCCACATACATGCCCTATGATGGAGTTGAAGGACCACCAGCGGATATAACAAATGAATTAATAACATTCGCAAGTAAGAAAAATTTTAATATTATACTAGGGTGCGACTCCGATGCACATCATGTACAATGGGGGAGCACCGATACAAATGCTAGAGGTGAATCCCTTTTTCAATTTATCATAGACAACAATCTTTGTGTGGCTAACCGAGGTAATACACCCACCTTTGTCACAAAAAATCGGAAAGAGGTGCTAGATATAACCCTCTCAAACAATTCTGACTCCTGTCTAATTGATCATTGGAGGGTTTTAGAAGAACCTTCCTTCTCTGACCATCGTCTTATAGAATTTAAAATCCCTAACGTTGATAGACAGCACAAACCCTTTAGAAATAACAGGCGTACAGACTGGCTTATCTTCAATAGGGAAATTAGAAATAACATTGAGCACGTTAACACCAACGCCATTCTAGGACCAGACAGTCTAGAGAAGGCAACAGAGAATCTCACTGAGACTCTGCGTAAAGCGTTTGAAACCAGTTGTCCTATCAAAACAACTGTGAAGAAAAACAGTAAACCCCCCTGGTGGACAACAGAACTAACCTACATTAGAAAAGAAACAAGAAAGCTTTTCAATGTTGCTAAAAGAACAAGACTCGAAAGCGACTGGGACTGTTATAAGACTAGTCAAAGAAAATTCAAAACAGAAACCCAACGAGCCAAACGGAGCTCGTGGAAAAATTTCTGCAGCAAAATCGAGTGTACCAACGAGTCAGCTAGACTCAGGAAAATCCTTTCGAAAACCTCCATTTCTGTTGGTTCTCTAAGGAAACCCGAGAATGACTGGACTGAATCAAATCGCGAAAGTCTGGAACTCCTGGTTGAAACACACTTCCCAGGCAGTAAACCTAACCCCGAACGCGAATCAGATAACTCTTCAATCTTCGAGTATGAAATCCCTACGGATGTTATAACGGAAGAAAGGCTAAACTGGGCTATTAACTCTTTCTCCCCTTATAAATCTCCAGGCCTAGACGGCATTTTCCCAATGATGCTGCAAAAGAGCATTGAATTTATCACTCCACACCTGATAAACATCTTTCAAAGCAGCATTAAATGGGGATATATTCCCAAGACATGGCGTGAGGTAAAAGTCGTTTTTATACCAAAAGCCGGCAAACCCAGCCATACCGAACCTAAGGACTTCAGACCTATAAGTCTCACGTCTTTTGTACTTAAGACACTAGAAAGACTTATCGACATATACATCCGCAGTAATTTAAAACCGGAGACCATATCACCCTTCCAACACGCCTACACAAAAGGTAGAAGTGTAGAAACGGCACTACACTACGTAGTTAGAACCATAGAAAAATCACTTGACGTTAAGGAATACACTCTTGCTTCATTCCTGGACATTGAAGGAGCCTTCAATAACGTCCACAGTAATGCAATCGAGAAAGCACTTAATGATCAACGTATAGAAGAAGTAGTTATCAAATGGATCATGAGTATGCTGAAAAACAGGCAAATACATAGTGAGCTTGGTAACACGCATTTAGAGATGTACGCATCTAGAGGAACCCCGCAAGGTGGAATTCTCTCACCATTATTATGGATCTTAGTGATGAACGAGATCCTAATAAATCTTAGGAACTACGGTATAGTAGTGGTAGCCTACGCTGATGACTTAGCGCTTTTGGCGACGGGTAAATACCTTACCACTATTAGCGAACAATTACAAACCGCATTATCAAAGGTCAGCAACTGGACAAAGAAATGCGGTCTTAATGTAAACCCCCTTAAAACAGAACTGGTTCTTTTTACAAACAGAAGGAAGATCCCTCCGTTTATAATACCTAAAATAGATAATACAACATTAAGAATCTCCGACCGAGCTAGATACCTCGGAGTTATATTGGATAAAAAACTCAATTGGGGTTCAAATATCCAAGAAAGATATAAGAAGGCCACAATTGCACTCTACTCATGTAACAAGATTCTGGGTAGAAATTGGGGACCGAACCCCAAAATAGTAATGTGGATGTACACTGCCATTGTCAGACCGATTCTAACTTATGGCAGCTTGGTTTGGTGGAAAGCGTTGGAGAAATCCACGAACCAAAAAACACTTACCAAAGTACAGAGAATGGCCTGTATCTGTACTAGTGGTGTGATGAGGACTACCCCAACTGCGGGTTTAGAAACGATCCTCAATCTCCCCCCAATAGACCTATTCGTCCAAGAATCAGCAGCAAACAGCGCCCTCAGGCTCAGTCAAACTAATATCTGGAAAACTAGCCAGAGTGGCCACGCAGCTATTCTTAAGAAATACGTAGACAACAATATCTGTACAGATTATATGAGCCCTTACTTAGATTTCAACAAATCTTTTAGTACTAGGTTCCCCAATAGACTAGATTGGGTAAATAGTGAGCCCTACACCAACGACTCAACCATTATCATCTACACCGATGGCTCGAAAATGGACAATAGAGTAGGTGCAGGTTTTTACTCTGAAAGCCTAAACCTTGCCAAAGCATTCAGGCTCCCCGACTATAGCAGCGTCTTCCAAGCTGAGATCTTGGCAGTGAAAAACGCTGCTAAACACATATCCATGATGGCGATATCACACGCGGACATCACTTTTTTCATTGATAGCCAAGCAGCAATAAAAGCTATCTCTGCCACCCAAATAAAGTCAAAGCTTGTCTCTTGCTGTCGCGAAGAGCTAAAGGTCTTTGGCACACAGCATAACGTAAGACTCTGCTGGGTTCCTGGCCACAGTGATGTACCAGGCAACGAAAAGGCGGATGAACTTGCTAGGGAGGGCTCCACACTGGAACCCTCCCTGATAGACCATCATATAGGGATACCGTTATGTGAACTGAAACATAACGTCAGTAAAACCATCATTCACAAATCCAATGACAGATGGAATCTCCTAGAAACCTGTGTTAACACCAGGAAGATATGGCCTAGATACGATAAGAAAAGATCCGACTGGATCTTAACTCTTAACAAACCCTCCCTAAGATCCCTTATCGGCATTATTACAGGTCACAACCTACTCGGCTACCATAAGAAGAAGATGGGGCTCAGTACTGATGACCTTTGTAGAGGCTGTGGTGATGAAAACGAGCATGAAGACACCACTCACTTTCTCTGCCACTGTCCTTCACTCTGTCCTGCTAGGAAGAAAACTCTAGGCAACTTCTTCTTTAATGAACTAGAGGAACTATCAGAACTGCCAGGCAAAAGCTTACTAAACTTTGTCAAGACCTCTAAATGGTTAAACGAACCACATGATTCATAGGTTATTATATCTTTTCAGGAAGTTACAACACTTCGGGGTACCACAACGGATCTACATTGATCTAAGTGTGATGGTAACAACATCAACCGTCAGCCCGTTCAAACCTAACCTAACCTAAGATCGCGGATCAGGTGGCGCGCATAAGTGGAAAGTGACCTCAACCAACTTGGATCCCGAAACTGGAGATATCTAGCAAGGGACCGAGCTAGATGGCGGAGTTTGTTGGGTGAGGCCCTAGTTCATACAGGAGTGTAGCGCCACTTTAAATAAGTAAGTAAGTAATCAGTCACTGAGGACGTCAACCAACACGGGCAATTGATAAAACTTTATTATCAAAATGGTCCTTCCAAGTTAAATGTTCAACATTTGATGGTCCATCGGCTTAGTGAACAAACAACCAATATCCGTAATACAACGAAACTCAAGCTGTTCGTAGAAATGTGCAGCAGAATCCGAGGCAATCAATTCCGCATCGCTAACAAGAACTTGGCCTATCTTAGACCACAACATGGTGAATTTGATGTCGTGATTTGGGCCTGCACCCATACAAAATTCAACTGACCCAGGAGCTGAAACTAAACTACCATATGCAGCATCGTGTGTTCGCTAATTGGATTTTGGAGCATATGATGAACAAAGCAAATTGGATTTGGGACGACAACAATCTATGCGAGATTCAAAAGGTGTCCTTACTTCTTCGAAAATGATACTGGCCAGCCTATCACTGTCAACGGCGATTGCTTTGGGTCGATGATCACCAATTTTGTGTGGTCTGAATTGGATGATACGGACACCGAAGACATATGGTTTCAACAGGATGGCACTACGTGCCATACAGCTCAAGACACAATCACTATTCTGCTTAAGTTTTAATGGCTTGATTATCTAGCGCTAAGTTGACACAAGTTTGAGAATATGATTACATTTACATTTGCGATCGCTATTTTATTTTTCATTCCAGGTTATGGTTATCGAAATAAGCCCCATTCAGACTCTCTTAATCACCTTCATAACATACTACAAACGTTTCAATGCCTATAAACCTTTTCTTCCTCTTGCGAGGAATTGACTAATCCTCAAAGAGTAATTCTTGTGACGAAAAGTGCTTTCTAAAATAAGCCATTCGGATTCAGCATATAAAACTGTAAGTTTCCTCCGTTCCTATGACTCACACACAGGAATGGCTGAGAGTTGTAAGTCACTAGTTCCCTGTTCTGTACGGGATGTTGCGCCACCTGATTTCAAAAGAGTTCCATTAATTTTTCGTAGTCTGTAAGTTTACTTAAAAAGTTAAAATTCATGTCAGATTTTATTTGTATAATTAATTTGTACTTAAATTCATCTTAAACCAATTTTAAAGCTATATTAGCATGCATAAGAACCATCTTGCATTACAATTAGTTATAGAACGTAACTGGTTGGACTAATGCAAGAATTTAAATGTCTTCCATAATGGCAGTGAACAAAATCATGTTATTTAAAAAAATTAAGTTTATACTACTTAAAATCTGCTCCAGATGTCTAATATTCAACAATAGTTTCATTAGTTTCCATAAGACTCTTACAACTCCCTTTAACATCCAAACTTATCCAGACAAATTAATACCTACTTCCTTCCTTAAATTCATTTCTTAATAATCTAATAGCAATAAATCAACATCGGACCGCCTCTTTAAAATAACTACCGTCCATTTGATCATTTATGTGTGTGTGGCTGACTGGATTAATTAATTATTTCGTGTACCAGGAATAATAATAATTTAAAAAAAAGACCACCATAAACCTAAACAAGGAGGTGGTCCATGTATATAGAAATGAATTAACTCCTCGCTTTTGGTACCATCCACTTTTGCAGTAATAAATTAAACAAAAACAAAAATCTTCCTCCACCAATATTGTGTTTGTCTAGATTTAACTTAAACAATTATCGTGTTGTTTTTGTTCGTTTATGTACTTTACTTTAAATTTTTAAATAATCAACAACCAAAAAAAAAAAACGTACACACTTCTGTCATGTGCTCATTTTTTGTTATTATAATTAAAAATTTCTTTCAATTAAAATTGCAAAAAAATATACAATAAAATTGCATTTTATATTAAAAATTCATTTCACCCAATTTGAATTTTTTTTTATTTTGAAATAAAAAAATTAGTTGTGGTGAAGTTCCTTGTGCATCACGCATTATCGACGCGTAAACAAGCGATTTAACGATTATCCTGCGATGCCAGAAACCTACAATCACCAGCCAAATTGCCGCAAGTAATAACCCGCATGAATATTCATAAGGATTTGCTTTTGTTGTTGCTAAAGTGCTACACGAGTATGTCCTGTACTGTGTCTATCTGTTGGTAAAATTAATTTTTTTTTCATCATCATACCAAAAATATAATAAAATACATATGTATCTTTTTTTCTATAGGTAGGTATTTTATAACACAAAGTGGATATTTTCCGGGACAGTTCACAGGGAGAACGTGATGATATGATGCAACACACCGACCGACCTGATGCAGCAGCAATATAAAGAGTTAAGAGTATCAATTGGAGGGTTTACGTTTCAATTTGTATATTGTATTCATCCTGCGAGATCCTATCAAACAAGTTCGGATAAAAATATCAACCGTATTCATGACGATGATGTGATGTGACGAGAACGACAACATATTATGCACTCGTCCGTTTTTTGATGGATGAATTTCAAAAGCACCAAAGTGTTCTTATAAACAGTGCGAATGTAGATATGTACATATGAACTGCATGCTGACTTTGATAGGTAGGTATTTTCTTTGATTGACTTTTTTGGTAGATTTTATTTATCGGAAAATGTTATTGGATTTCTTTTGAATTATATCAACAACATAAAAGTTGAGTTTTGGGGGATAAATTCATGAAAAATATATTATTTGTGTTGCAATTTAAAAAACTATTGTTTTTGACAGGTACCTTGAGTAAATTCATTAAAAAAAAAACTTAATTTCACTAAACTTGCATAGCCAATCAATAGTATAAAAGTTGTAAGATAATAAGACACATATATGAAAAGCAAATTAATATTGGTTACTTATGATTTATCAACAACTAAAAACTTAACACTCAATTAAATTGGATTTAATTCACATTTTTATTTTTAAATTTATACGATAAATTAAATATTTACTCAATTTTTGAATGTATGTAAATACCTATTGAACAAATTCATTACCTTGACGCAAGTTCGATTGTCAGCTCTTTTGTTTAGGGAAATACAAATATTTGATATTTTGTTAAAATTACGAAATTACGAAATTAGAGCCATATTTCTTGCCACTCTTTTGATATTTTTCTTTAGTAAGGTTTGCCATTTGATGATGGAAAGATATACAAGCCAACAACGAGTCGAAATTATTAAAATTTACTACCGAAATTTGGAGTCAGTGGCCTTAACGTTAAGAGCGCTACGTCCAATTTATGATCGTCATAATCGTCCTTGCAGACCAATTATTGAGCGTCTAGTGAAAAAATTTGAATACAGTACAAAATGTTCCCGTGCCAGTGCCCGTAGTGTCGAGAATATTGCTGCCGCTGAGGCTTCAGTTGCAGAAAGCCCAAATGTGTCTCTCACAGGTTGTTGTGGCAAATTTTGCGAAAAGATCTTGGTCTACATCCTCACAAGATTGAATTGACGCAAGAACTGATGCCGCTTGACCACCAGAAGCGTCGTATGTTCGTGAATTGGACTGAGTAACAACTTGAAAATGATTCGGATTTTCATTGAAAAATCATCTTCAGCTATGAGCCTCATTTCTGGCTGAATGGCTTCGTCAATAAACAAAATATGCGGTATTGTTCAGGTAGCAATTCACACGTACTTTATAAGTCGTCATTGCATCCCAAAAAAAAAATTACGGGTTGGTGTGGTTTTTGGGCCAACGCGGCGACGTCATTGGGGCGTACTTCTTAAGTGATGATCAAGACCCCCCTGGGAGATAATTCGTTTGTTTTTTAGTAGGAATTCCCTTCAATTCAAACATAATCGTATTGCGTTAATGGATATGACCCCCATTATATTTTTGATCATTTATTTGTTTTATATGAAAACAAAATTTGTATTTTAATTTCTTAAACTTTGTACTACTTTTAACTGAGGACTGGACCAAGAACTTAATATGAATCGGAAATTCAGCCCTATTCCAAAAACACAGCACAAATTCATCAACTTTTTACCAATGGAAGATCCAAGGGGGGGCATTTAACAAAAAGTGGTTTGCTGTCAAAAACAACTAAAATATTGGATTTCACGCAATTTAGAATTTGGAAAAACCTTAGTGCTTTAAATTATTTTCATAAAATTTGTTTCTTAGAAAAAAAGTAAATATTCAGTTTCTTAAGAAGAAACCTTGAATAAGAGATCGTCAATTTTATGTTAAGTTGCCTTTAAATTCCTGAAACTATAAGCCTTCGATTCCATCTTATTTTTTTGACGCACATAAATAGTGAACATTGAAGTGATTTAAAATTTCAAACTCGAGCTTTTATTCAAACTTGACATTACGATGCTATGCTAGAAAATTCGAAAAAATTGGGTCCGCCGATTCCGTCCGTCTGTCTGTCTGTCCTGGCCCGTACTGCCCAAACCATTGTGTCGATTGAAATTAAGGTTTTCAACGGATTTTTAAAACGAAAAATAACAGCAGTCCCCATACAAATTTGTTGGTTAAAAATCGAAAATTCGAATTTTTTCAAAATTTAACTGGTAGATATTTTTAAAACTGTCTCTAAATTTTGTAACTTAATTTGGCTTCTTTCTACAAGAAAAAACATATTTTGGTATTGCTCCAGAAAGGTGCCATTCATAAAACCGTTATTTTAGTTTTTAAGTTCTCAAAAACTAATGGACCGATGTTCAATAATCTTTTCTTTCTGTGCAAGCTCTTGTCGTTGATCAAATGATCAAATTGATGATTATTTTTGATGATCAAAAATGTCATTATTTTTTTTTGATTTTAAAAAAATATACATTTTCTTTTACATTCTCGATAGGGTGAACATTTTTTTACGAAATTCAAATGCACAATGTACATATATTTATAAGCACTTTATTTAGTGCTTACCAAAAATATTTTTAAGACAAAATTTAAAAATTTAAATAATTTTGGAAAACAAATTCAGTTAATATAGGTTTCTTGAGAAACAAAATGACATTTACATTTTTGAGAAAAACTCATATTGCAGGTACAATTTTAAATCTTAAAATATAGAAAATATTTTAAAACAGACTTTTTGGAAGAAATTAGCAAGTTCTAGCGACCCAGTCGTGCATTTTATTGCTTTCTGATTTTCTGTTGAATACAAAAACTTAAATTAAAGAAATCTAATAGAACTGAGATTTGAACACGAATTTCAAGAATATAAATGTCTCACAATGAACGTTTCATATTTATTAGTATATAAGCTTTGACTCTCTTGAGAACTCAAGTGAAGAGTGTAATTTATGAGTACCACACAAACGTTACTTCCCAATTTATTTGTTTACCTAAATTTTTTTTTATTTAATTTTTAGAAAAATTATGTACTTAAATGCACCTATATTTCCTTAAATTCAAGAACCAAACATTTTTATTTCTACAATTTTTATGATTTGTTGACTTCTTTAAGATCAAAGTATATTCTAGCATCAGCTCCAATTTACGAGTAAGCAGACTGATACCGTTAGTAATAATAGACTCCCTGAGTCTATGAGTTCGAAAAAAACACGTAAAAAAAGCCAGAAAATTCTTAATATCAGATTCTTTCTGAGTGAAAACTCTTCTATATGTTAAGTGTGTGCCCCCCCCCCTCTGATTAAAAGTCTGGATCCACCCTTGATTGTTTTGTTAACTATTTTTAACTTCTTCATTTTCAAAACGGTTCATATAGTTTTGTATTAGTTTTCGACAACTTTTCAAAACAAACTTTTATTTGCAAATACAAATTTTGCTTTGCATATTACTGAAAAGCTTTTCAAAAATTCTTAATATAATTTGCTAAGTTTATTGTTTGGTGAAACAAAAAAGAACAAATACTTTGCAAGATAACAACACTTTTAACTTTTCAGAAAAGACTATGCACTTTGAAAATTTGATGTTGATGAAAAGTATTTTGCAAAATAAACGTGCAAAGATGCAAAGTGCAAAGTGTTTGGTCAAACAGGGCCTAGGTCTACATTTCAAGAACGTCTTCTTGTATTTACAATAGTTTCGACTCAAATTCAGTCCAGTGAAAAAAAAAAAATAAATTTTAAATTTAAAGCTAAGAAAACAAAAATAATATAACAGTTAAAAACAAAATTTACTACAAAAATTGTCATAAGTGCTCCTCTGCCATTTACGTGAAAATTCACCAACATAATAAATAGGTCCTCTCAGCTAGAAGTATTGGTAGCTGTTAGCTTTTAATTATTGGATTGTACATTTACTGTTTAGTCTAATAAATATTAATAATAACGAATGTTTACAATTACGAACTTAAACATACTGTTTCTTATGGCTAAACCTCAAACACGCATTAGGTAGATCGTTCTTTTAAATGGCTTCTTATAAAGCGTGACCTAAGAATGGGATGGTTCTAGGTCTAAGAATGGATTGATACGTTTGTAGGTGTACCACAGGAATGCATTTTGAGTCCTATACTGTTTGCCTAATATATTGACGGTGTAGCTAATATTCTTGTGGGGGCGGTAAACTTCGCAGAAGATCTCATAAAGGTTCTCCTCTATGGCGATGACTTGGTGCTGATATCAGATAATCCCTTTTTGCTTTAATTTCAAATAAATCGATTACAACGTAAGACATTGGATTTTCACATTACCATATTGAAAACAAAAATCATGTTCTTCGAAAATTGAAAGGAAGAAAGGAAGACTACGAGAATAAACTTAGCGACCCATTTACGATTCAAAACGTGTATGACATGTGTTATGGAGTGCATGCGTTTGGCATCCGTTCCATTGAAGAATTTGAAGCTGTTCAAAGATATTTCTTTAATCGACTATTCCATTTACGGAACTCTTTGCTAACTAAGCCTCAGGTGGCGCACTTAGGTGGGTGAAGACCTTAACCAACTTGGCGTGCGAAACTGGAGACAGCTAGCTAGGGACCGAGCTGGCTGGAGACGCATGTTGGTTGAGGCCCAGGTCCGCCCCGGACTGTAGTGCCACCTTAAGTATGCTAACCTAAGCCATACATGTCTGGTTTACCTCCCATTTATCTACAAAACCTGAAAGCGTATTTAGATTATTTAATAAAAGGGATGAAAAGAAAAGAAAATAGACTTCATAGATCAGTCGCGTTAAGAGCATTGAAAACCAGTGCTTTTTCTTTCAGGGAATGGGAGGAACTGGCTTTATCGCATGACATCAAACATCGTTAGCTGAAAGTAACGTTAGCGATTGGCAGGAAATATCTTCAATGACCATAGCTAAAAAGGTAAACAACATATTCGACCAGCACTTAACTACAGCATCATTATCCGCCTCTAGAATGTTCTGCAAAAGCCTTAACAGTCACAGTGCAGATCTTCAGCAAAACTGTAATCTATGCAATAGAAGAAAACCTGAAAATATCTTCCATTTTTATGGGAAATTGTCCTATTTTACAAAAAATCCGAAGGTTATATTATGTACCTCCAGGAAAGTTTTCTGAAATAATCTCTACGATATATTAAATAGCTCTAGAGGGTGGTTCACTGATAGTCTATATGTTTTAAATTATTAAAATTGCAAGAACTTATGTTGCAAATCATCAAAATTGCAAAATTGTAAATAGGAAATAATTTAATTATTTCAACTTTTTATTTTATTATATTTCTTATGAAGTTTCATTTTTGGCAAACGGTAAATTTTAGTGTAATGTCTGTATTTCTAACCAAAATATTTGTATCTTTTTTTTTTTGTTAAATAAAGAAAAACCTATCTTTCTATCTAAAAGTCAAACCTTTATACTGAAATTAAATTTTTATCAAAGATGTATCGGTGTGTATACATATTTTACTTAGCTTTTTTTTTTAAACCGAAAAATAAATGGCCCGTTGTACAAAAAAATTGTGCATATACCTCAGACTTGGACATCATACCCGTTCCAATCTTAAGAAACAAATTTCACATTAGTAATCTTGAGAATGATTGCGACTACTATGATTTTTGCAGTATTCATTGGCAAAATCTACAGTTCTATCATTCAATGAAATTCAAAACGAATATTCAATAATTCATAAAGATTGTTTTACTATGTACCCAAACAAAACGAGAAAATTGTACTTCCCATTCCAACAGAAAACCTTATTCTAATCAAGCCTCTTGTATCCCAATTCAACATCACCCGAATTGATGAATGAGATCAAACCGAAAAAAAAAACAATTGGGGCCCAGTCCCCCAGTTTAGTCCTGATTGCCTTCTAAATGCCCTTTATTTTGCTACTTTACTTTGTTTTATACCCCCCCCCATACTTTCTTTATACACTTGTCCAAGATGTGCGAGCAAATTGGACCCGAACAAAGGTGTCAGCCTGCAGTAGAACTGTATTTCTTTTCCTCATCTTATACACTTCCAAATTAAGATTTATTGCGGCATAAGTAAGTGTAACACTTTCGTGGACCAGACCCTTAGCCGTAGGATGGTCCGATTAAACTTATTTTCAGATTGAACAATACCAACAACAACAAGAACGAGAACGAGAACAACAACTAGTACCTCTAACACCCGATACGGATCTGACATTGATGCATAGTTTTTATTTAAATTCCCAACATTGATGGGTTCCGTTCATTTGGTATTAAAATATTCCTTCCTGGGCTTCCATATATCCATCCCATCGAATATCATGGTTTCACGTGGGGTTAAAATAAATCCATCACCTGTGATAAGGGGCACAACCCTTTCCTGACGGACGGGTCTTGCTATAGATGGCTCTGGGTATGGTGTTGTATGCGGTGTCCTAGAGTGCAACACATATACTCAATTCGTATATGTATCCAGGAGTCCAGCAATAACCTTTCTGCACATCCTTTGTTGGATAAATAAATTTATTATGAGACTTTGACACGCAACAATTTCGCTCCAATGGCAGTCGAATTTATACAGAGAGGGAAAATAATAACTGTCACCCTTATTCAGCACCACCCTTTCGAACTCAAAACATTGTGTGTCTGTTCAATCTGGATTGCAGTTTTCGACTTGTGACTTGCGACTACAAACTAGCTAAACCAAACCACCCTAAAGGGGAGCAGTGTATTTTCAAAATGATTTCGGTGCCATTAATTATACGTAGGCAGAGACTCTTGATTTAATATGTTGGCAATGCAGGAGCAGCAGTGGAGGGTGCATTTGTACCATAAGAACAAAACATATGTCACGATAGTGTCCTGTCCGCCTGTCCCATTCAAGGGAATTGCGGTTCCACCCCTTCCAAGTGTATCCTATACCTGTATCGTATACAGAGCTAAAAAGTGGACATTGTACACATTATTTTACCTTGAAACACATGTGGAAATATGAATTTTCCCTGCGGCTTGACTGCTTCCAAAAGGTATATAAATCTTGACTGTTAAATAAAAACTCTCCGCCTTTATTAACTGACATTTAAACTACTTTATAGAGGTGTACTGTATATATGTAGCTATAAAGCTGTGTGTAGTTAGTTATTTGCGGAGTGTTGTGTGTAAGAGAAATGATTTAAATGGCACCATGTCGCCATCGCAAGTCGACAATTCATACATTGCGGCCATGTGAAGCTCTAAAGTAATTATAGGTTCGTTTTCTCAAACTTGTTTTCTTCCTGGATTTATTAAACTACTTACATAGTTATATAATTCGTTTAGAAGTAAGTAGAGAAATGTAAATGTCAAGTTAAAGAGAAATTGACATAAGAACGCAAATGGGAAAATGTCAAAGTGACATATGAAGTGACATTAGTGACATTATAAGGAATGCAAACGAATGTTTTTTTAGATTTACGTTAGAGTGCATTTGAAAATAAATCAAAATTTTGACATTGCAAATAACTGTCATGAATTTTAATTGTCTTGTGTTGTGTTTGATATAATTATGAAGACACAGAAATTTGACAACGTTTTATTTTTATGTTTTAGAATATTGAACTGAAAATTGAATTCAATAATTTGACTATGGAATTTGACGTATGGTTTTCAATTTGACAATACTTTTTTAGAGTTGGTCTTTTTGACAGCTGTCACTTGATTTATTTGCAGTTTGGTTTGCGAGTTTAAAATCAATAGACTTACTTCTGAGCAACGTTTGCAAAACCCTGCAGAATTATTACCAAAATAATGGTTCGGTGCTATGCAGCCAACGAAACAATTAATTTATTGAAGGCAACTTTTGGTGAAAGCATTATCTCGCGTGCATCGTGGGCCTAAGGCGTGGCCTCAAAGAAGAGAATATTCTGAGTCGTATTGCTGACATACGGCAACAATAGCTGCAACATTTGTCAAGTTGGTTGGAATTTCTTGCCCATTAAATTATGTACTTCATTTTTAGAAGCCAACCCCTTTATTTTTACATAGATTTCAAGAGATTGCCTCCACAATTTAGTTGAAAATATATAAGAAAGCATCTTTTTGAATTTCGAAAGCGACCAATGGTTTGCCGAAATTCCAAAAATGTCAAAAAATCTCATTTTCGGCAACGTCCGTCCGTTAAAATGCGGCCACCTTAACTTCTCCCGATTACATATTCGCAATCAGGGAGTCCATATGGCTTCCGGATGAGACTAATTTCAAGAGGTTTCCTAAAAGACTTAAAACGCCAAAAAAACGCCACTTTTGGAAATCTCTGCTAAAGCAATTTGGCCAGGTAGACGTCTATCGAAACCATATTTAAAATAAGCGAGTTGCAGTTAAGATGCTATTAAGTGTTTCAAGTCCCTATTTCAATTTTGATCACCTTTACTAAGACTGCCTGAAACTTTAAAAGCTACTGGTTTCCTTTCACACCTCACCTATAAGCTCTCTAAGTCTGACACATTTTAAATTTTGACACTTGAAATTTTGGTATCGAATTAATTTGCAGATTTTTTTACGAATACAAAATATAAACTTCTTTTCCGTATTTGCAAACCAGGCCTGTGTCATCTAAAGTTTTTTCACGGGTATTGCCTCTTACGAGGAATTGACAATTCCTCCAAGAGTAATTCTTGTCAAAAGTGCTTTCTCAAATTTACCGTTTCGAATGGGCTGTTGGTCCCTTCCATCTCTGACAACATTATTCGCACACAAGAATCGTAGAGAGTTGTAAGTCACTAGGCCCTAGTTCTAAAAGGATTGTTGCGCCACCTAATTTATTTTTATTCTTTAATTTAGAAACAACTTAAATCAAAATAAAAAGTGCCTTCAAAAAGAGACTTCTGAACCTTGATAGCTGTTGATGACAGTTGCCATATTTTTGCAGCTACATCTGTCAAATTTACTGCAGTGTTCAATAAACTTTCAAATGATACATTTTTGAAAATCAAAACTGGTCAAACTGTTCCATTTTAAAGTCAAGATCATCTTCCCGCCAACAGAACTATTGTGTTATAATGTTCAACCAACACCCAAAGCAGGTCAAGAGCTGTCAATTTTTCGCCTTTCACAAGGTCTTAGGCTTTCGAGGATCACTTATACATCCGTATAATAAAATTGAACTCAACTAGGAGTGGATTGGAGCTGAAGAACCAAAGAAACAGATGCTGAATAGGTTTTGGAACTTTTGAAAATTGATGAGATTTATTTCTGGATAATAGGGTTCGTCAATAAACAAAACCTCGAATTTGGAACGCTACCAATCCACATAGGGCCAATCATTTTTTGCGTATTTTGTGCTGGCTTCCGTATTCATTTTACATTTTAAATTTCAAGATTCTTTTAAACAAAGCCTTTTTTCCAAAGTAAATAAGTCAACTAAAGATTCTTAACACATTTCAGTTCTCGAAACAATGGCAGAGGCTGTATATGACACCTTGAAACCCACAACGATCCGTTTTTAAGGAACACCTGTTCGTAAATCGATTTTTTTGTAGTGCGTTGCGAACGTTGTCATTGATGGAGAAAAGTATGAGTGAGATACGACTGGCGTCGTCGTCATCGTCGTGAGCCTCTGAACTTGAAGACAATGTGGTTTGAATGACCAAACAGTTGCCATCTTGTATTTAAGTCTATCTGTTTCCTAATTACATGGTTCATAAAGTGCGTCAGCATCAGTGGTGTGCTGTCGGTGTCGTCTAATTTCGTTTTAAGTTCAGGCGTCGTCGTCGATGACGATGGGCTTCTCTGCACCAACCGGCCGCAGTCCAATATGGGATATCGCCTTGAAGTTAACTTTTATGCGAATGTCTTGTCGTAAATATAAATATTAACATCGCTGCTTCTTAAGATATCTCTACATACCTATTAAGCATGTGCGGTCTTTTAAGAAGCGTCCTTTTTTATGAAAGTTAAAACTCAAGAGTCTTGTATATCTTTTCGACTTGGTCCATTTGAAGGATAGTTATTTTGTGTTGAATTTTATTTTTCACTCAAATTGATTTATGGCTTAGCTGAAGGACGTAAAGTGTACCTGAAGAATTGTGAACTTCTTTCAAAAGGTCTTTCGTCAGTCATGTAATGTAATAACTTAGTCTTTAGACTATGCGCAACGCATATTCTTTTGTTATTGTTAAAATACATGTAGATACAATAAAGTACTTAGCAGGCGTGAAGTTATTTAAAGAAGCATTATGCATTTTGTTATGGTGGCAAAATAAAAATTAGCGAACAAAATAGTAACATCAGTTTAAATATTTTGATGCGTATTTGCTCATTTTTAAGGATCATTAATCAATCATCCCTTCCACTCCACGCACTTCTTTAAGTTTCAAGCACATTCTTTTGGAAGAATTTTAAATGCTGTTAATAATTATCTATGCAATAGCAAAATCAATAACCCTGAAGCTATAAATTCATTCAATCATTAGGTATTGATTTTGATTCTCCTGAGACTGAACTAAGTTTTGATTATTATCTGAAAAAGGCAGAGGATCAGTACATCTACAAGCACGGTTCATAAAGTTAAACTAATATTACTAAATAACATAAGTCTTGAGACTCGACTTCAAAACTAATACTTCAGAGTCACAACTTTAAATTTAGCATATGGTGAAATAGTTTGATTTCAAAATTTATTTTCGCCAACGAGATTTTTTACTGAATGTCGAAAATATATTCTATAAGATTATTATAAAAATTAGTTTGAAGCCAATATTTTAAATTTTTGAAAATCAATTTTTGCTAAGTTTTAGTAATGTCCTTCTGGGTTTTTATTAACTTATCATAGGACGTTATTGTAATCGGTCCGATTTGTCGAATTGAAAATTTTGACATTTCTCGGCGTTTCAAGGTCCCTAGAGTCGAAATAAAAGATATTTAGATAGATGTCTGTGCGTGCGTATAGATGGAGAATGGAGGAGAAGATATAACGACGAACTGTACGGGCTGTACAGCGACACTGACCTAGTTAGCAGAATTAAAGTCCAACGGCTTAGATGGCTGGGTCATGTAGAGCGAATGGACATCAACGCTCCAGCCCGGAAGGTCTTCGAATCCAATCCCGAGGGACGGCGCATTAGAGGAAGACCGCGACTCAGGTGGCGCACTCAGGTGGGTGAGGACCTCAACCAACTTGGCGTGCGAAACTGGAGACAGCTAGCTAGGGACCGAGCTAGCTGGAGGCGCATGTTGGTTGAGGCCCAGGTCCGCCCCGGACTGTAGCGCCACCTTAAGTAAGTAAGTAAGTCTGTGCGTGCGTGTGTACGTACGTTCGTACGTCCGTACGTCCATTCGTTCAGGAAGTTTTCTTCGTCGTCCATAGCTCAAGAACTAGTAGTGATATTGACTTCAAATACATTTGTTTATACAAATAATAATGCAGAAAAATGCAGAAAGGACTCTCAACAAAATTGAGTGGGTGGTTTTTTTTACCACAGCAATTTAAAAAAAGGTGACAATTTTGGTTAGCCCAAAATATCACAAGAACCAATAATGCTAGCGATTTAAATTAAATTGTATATTATACAATGACGTGGTAACAAACAAGTATATTTTTGGAAAAAAATCCAACTAACGTTTTTTTTTTTTTTTTTATAAATCAAAAAAACTTTTAAAAAAATAATTGTCACCTCGAATATTTTACGAACAAAAAATGATTTAATCCCCAAAACAATTGTATACCACTAAGAATAACGGTTTTGACGTCTGGTAAAATTTTGAGATAAATCGAATTGAAAGGTTTTTTTATAAAAAATAAAAACCCCAAAAAAAACATTAAAACCTAAAAACCTAAAGAAAAAAAATTACTAAAAGTTGGTAAAAATTGATTTCGACTCAAATATCTTTTCAAAAACTAGAGATGCTGACTTCAAACAAATTTCATCTTATACAAAACGTTGTTGCCAATATTCAGTAAAATTTTGAGAAGAATTAAATTGACAGTTTTTTTTACAAAAAATAAAAACCCCCAAAAAAAAACATTACTAAAACTTGGTAAAAATTGGTTTTCGACTCAAATATCTTTTTAAAAATTTAAGATTATGGCTTCAAATTAATTTTATATAGGTATATGTATATTGTTTTCAACATTCGGCAAAGTTTTGAGAAAAATCGAATTGACAGTTTTTTTTACAAATAATAAAAATCTGAAAAAATCAATACTAGAACTTGGTAAAAATTTACTTTCGACTCAAATATATTTTCTTATATCAAAGGTATTGGAGTCAAACTTATTTCATCTAATAAAAAATATTGTTTTTCATGTTCCGCAAAATTTTTATAAAAATCCGGCAGTCAGTTTTTTTCATAAAAAATAAAATGTACAAGAAAAAGTACGCCAAATTGGTAAAAATTGATGTTCGGTTCTTGATATCTCGTGAATAAATGAAGATATTGACTTTAAAACGATTTCATTATTTGATAAATTTTCTTAGAAAAATCCAGACAAATTTTCAAAAAATGCTACAAAAATTGGTGAAAATTGGTTTTTGACTAAAAATCTCGGTAACAAAAAAAGATTTTGAAATCAAACTATTTCATCACAAACCTTTTAAGCAAGACTAATCGACAGACGGGATGGGAAGTTATCAGTGTGGGCCATATCCCAGTCTCTTTTTTTTTGTAAGAAATCTATCAACTCGATTTTTCTCAAACGGAAAAAAAGAGAATTCCGTCTCTACACAATTTATTAACAACATTCAATTTATTAACAATAAATGAATAAAACAATTCAATATAATGAAAATAATTAAAAAATTGAAAACAACAATTAAAAACAATTGACATTCCATTAACAATTTGACATTTTACACTCTTGACATTTAAGCTACTTATACATACAAAAATTGAAGTAATAGGAAATATTAGTCGCAGTTTAGACAAACGAACAAAAAAGTGGACAATCCAACTGAGCAGAAACTGGATACTATTTTTGAACTATACAACACTTAAAAAATTACTTTACCAAACAAATATAATATGAAGAAACAACCAAAGTAAATCAAAACTAGGTAAAATATCACACAAAAAGAAGGATATTGAGGACGAAAAATGTTTATTCAAAGGAAAAATTAAACACATTGAAAGAACTCTGGAGAGCAAGAATGTAGTTATTTACAACATTAAAGAGGCAGAGACTGATAATTTATCTTTTCAAAAACGCATCTTGGACTTTTTCAACGACAAAATGGAAATTGAAACAAATGTAAACGAACTAGATTTTGTAGGGTGAATAGAAAAGAAAGGAGAACTCAAAGAACCCTAGGAACTCGGGGAACCTTATAATCCGGGGAACCCCAAGAAAGTTTTGTTTTAGGAGATTTTCTCATCAAATTTTTCTTTTTTTTTTCCATCAGACATACTTAAAAGATAAAAGGAAAAGATTGTCAAAAAACTATAAAAGCAATTATTAATATGTCTTTTTTTCTAGTGGACTTTTTACTAAAATCGTGGACAAATTGATCTTTCTATAAAAAATATAATTATAGAGAAAGAAAAAGATGACTAAACAAAATGTCTAACAATAAAAATATAGTAAGCCCCCAAGCTGACTTCCAGATATATAACATAGCACGTTATATTAAAAGTCTGAAACTTATAGCCAGAGAAGTAGAGTTGCATCTTTTCTCATTTTAGATTAATGACAAGTACATTATTTATTTTGAAGTCACATTAGATGCCAGTAGCTTACAAATATTTCTCTTAGCTTTGTCTTAAATTTTTCTACAGACGAAATATCTAAAAATGCGTCAACACAATCTTTTCGGCGCACGACGCCAAATCGCCATTTTGGGGCCTTTATTGATTTTTGTATATCAAACTTTAACGCATGACTTTTTTTTACAGTTGTATATTTTTGTTAGCTTTGATAACTCCTTTAACAATAAGTTGCATGTCTTCTACACAAATAAATCACATATTAGTCACTTGTACAACATGACCTCCCCGACTATCTTAACTCAAATCTCACCTACGAAAAAAAAGAATAGTTATATACAACAAATAAAAAGAAGACCAACTTCAATAATCATTTATTATATGTGGAATAAAATCAAATCAAAGCCGGGACCCACCCAACAGTCCAGCTTTAGTCATCTCTGGCATATAAAGCGCGCTGATGGAAAGATTGACTGAAGTAACACAAAAAAAAGGGTTTAAATAATGAGAAAGGTATCCGCCCGCAGCCATGTTCGTGATGATGGTTTGAGCCACATTACATTCATATACGACAACGACGACTACTACCAATATACATGATGACCACTGCACGCTCTGAGCCCCAAGCTCAAGCCAGGTCGCAATTGTGCTGCGTCCTCGTCTCGTCGTATAAGGCTACAACGACGACGATGATGCCAGCCGTAGATATGTAGTATGTGTCTTTTGCGGTTGTCTCTTAACGGTTGCTGCTTTGTGCTGCGGCAGATAATGTCATTTTAATTGTTTGTCCCAAAAAATCAAGGCACGGTTTGGATTTGTGAGCATGCGATCGCCTCGCCATCACCATCGTCATCTTGGTCGTCATCGTCATCGTCATTGTCTTGGGGCGTTGACGACTTCACTGTATGTGAAGAGATAGATGCGTGGCGTGAGACAAATGATTCGCTGTTATGATGAAGGAGTTTCTGGTGCAGAGCCAGATCCAGAGCCAAAGCAGAGCACAAAGGAGACTTTGTGATTTAGATCCTGCATGATGTTGGGGGTAATTTTGAAGTTTTGTCCCGAGAATGGTCGGGCGGGCGTAGACTCTCATTAAATGTGTCATTATCGACCCCAAAATAGCCACGAGATCCTAATTACACTGGAATGCAAGTTTCAAACTATATATATATAATAATAAAGACTAAGAATGTAGGAAGGTAGAATATAAGTGCCTGAAGAAGGCTTTAATTTATGTTGATGGTGATAAATGCTTTCAGGAGTAAAACATTAAATACTTATATATGAGCTAGGCACAGCACAAGATGGTGGTTGTAATTTGGAATATAATGAATTTGATTATATGACAATGGACATTTTATGACATTTGGTTCTAAATAAAGACGAACAATTAAAATTAAAAAGGAGGCTTTGATGCGGCCCACGCCCACGCACTAATAACCAGCCTTTCGTGTCCGTCTATCGTTGGTTCTAAAAGTTTAAGAAAAGATTATTAACAACTTTTGGGTAAGATAAAAGTTTGAAATCAATATTTTTCTTCGAACTTGAGTCAAAAACCATAGTTATTTGCGTAGGTTTTCGTTTTTTATAAAAAAAAGTTGGTGTTGGATTTTTCTAAAAAATATCTACAATATTTCGCATAATGATGACATTTCAAAATCTGCTTTTGTTTTCAAATAATTTTAGTCGAAAACTTTAACAACAATATTTTGTGTGTTAATTTTGAAGTCGGGATATTTTAGCCGAAAATCAATTTTTATTTTTAGTTGTATTTTTTAAAATTTGTATTTTTTTGTAACTGGCTACTATTTTTCTAAAAACTTGTCCAGATGTTAAAACTGTTATTCTTTGACGTATAAAAATACTTTGAAGGTGATATCATTTTTTGTTTGCAAAATATAGATGATACAAATTTTTTCAGTTCTTTTAGTTTATTTAAAAAACGTAACCACTTAATTTTTTTGAAAGTCCTTTTTACATGTTCTGTAAGAAAATGAAGTCGATATCTTTCCTGGTTCTTGAAATATGGTCAACGAAAACAATTGTCCCGAAAGGACAAACGTACGTAACGTACACACGCAAAAACGACATCTCTATAAGAACCTTCAATTTAGATTCTAGAGACCTTAAAACGTCGAGAGATGTCAACATTTTCAATCGACAAATCGGACTGATTTCAAAAACTTGCTGTAGGAAGTTAACAAAAATTGTCTGCGTTTTTTTTTAATTTAGATGACTGGTGGTTAAATGGTGAGCTCACTTACATATACAAAACATTTTTATCTTATGTTCTAGAACTAAAAAAATAATTTAGTTAAATAAGGCAATTAAGTGAATTAATTAATAATAAGAAATTCATGTTTAAGAATCTTTAGTTTTACGTAACTTAAATCCTGAACTCAAATCCGAAATCTCCATCTATTCCGTTAAGTGTTTTGATTAAACTTTGATATTTATTGCACGACTCAGAATAGGAATAGAATAGGTCGGATGAAGTTACTTTCTCCGAAACAATTTGAGGAAACGATACAAAAATAGTACGACAATATTTTTTGGACAAAAATGGCTTTAAGGAAATGCAACCATTCTAAATTAAAAACAAGTTAAATAATGCACTTATTGATTTCAGGTTTATCACAACTACTTTTAACTTAAACGGCATCAGGATCAGAACAGAATCAGGTAATAAATGCAATTATACAATAGAACATAGTTCGGAGTTCAGCTCTTTTGTTTTAATGAATTAAATTTTACTCAAAATTATAAATATTCCTGGGATTAACATTTGATGTCTTTGGTTTAGATTTCACCCGTTTTGACATTAAAAAACAAGCCCCTCTTCGATGGCGTAGTTCAAAATAGAAAAGAAATACAATTCAGATTACATTGGACTTGGAGAGGATTGAAGTTAACAGCAGCTTCAATATAAAAACAATTTGTTCGCTTATTTTCAACAGTCAAAACAATTATTGACGAATTTGAATCTTTTAGAAATTCGAAAATAGTGTTGCCTAATTTCAATCTTTCTTTTCTTAAATATCATTTGGAAAAGATTTTTACTAGGCTTTTATTTTATATCACAGTTTGATTTTACGGGGTCCGGCAGCAGCAGGGTATGATAGATTTGAAAAAAATTGTTACACACTCCTTTTTTCAACAAAACTCAAATTTTATTAACTTCCCATACGCAGTTATTGTAATGGGTGCAATTTGTCGAATTGAAAATTTTGACATTTCTAGAAATAAAAGATTTTATGGAAGATGTCTGTGCATGCGTGTGTACAATGTACACACGTTCTTACGTCCGTACGTTCGCGACGTTTTTTTCGTCGTCCATAGCTCAAGAACCAGAAGAGATATCGACTTCAAATAAATTTTGTTGTACAGATAATAATGCAGAAAGATGCAGAAAGGGCTCTCAAGAAAATTGCGTGGGTGGTTTTTTTTACCATAGCAGTTTAAAAAAAAAGGTGAACATTTTGGTTAACCCTAAATATCTCATGAACCAATGACGCTAGAGACTTGAATTAAATTTTATATTGTATATTGTAACGTGATACAAAACCAGTATATTTTTGGACAGAAATCCAAGTAACGTTTTTTTTATAAATCAAAAAAACTGAAAAAAAAATGTGCCACCTCGAAAATTTTACGACTAAAATATGATTTCATCTCCAAAACAATTTTGTGCAACGAAGAATAATGGTTTTGGCATCTGATAAAATTCTAATTGACAGTTTTTTGTATAAAAAATAAAAACAAAAAAAAAAACATTACTCAAAGTTGGTAAAAATTGAATTTCGACTCAAATATCTTTTCAAAAATTTGATATTAAGTCTTCAAACTTATTTTGTCTTATAAAAAAATATTGTTTTCAACATTCTGAAAAATTTTGAGAAAATCGAATTGACAGTTTCTTACAAAAAATTAAAAACCTAAACAAAAGTTGGTAAAAATTGATTTTCGACTCAAATATCCTTTCAAAAATTTGAGATTATGGCTTCTTACTAATTTTTACTTATAATAAATATTGTTGTCAACATTAGGAAAAATTTTGAGAAAAAGCGAATTGACAGTTTTTTTTACAAAAAATAAAAACCTAAAAAAATTTATAAAAGTTTGTAAAAATTGATTTTCGACTCAAATATCTTTTCAAAACTTTGAGACATTGGCTTCAAACTAATTGAATCTTATAAAAAATATTTTTTCAACATTCGATAAAATTTTGAGAAAAATTGAATAGACAGTTTTTTTTACAAAAAATAAAAAACTAAAAAAAAAAAAACAATACTTAAACTTGGTACTTTGTAACTTTCGACTCAAATAGCTTTTCAAAAATTAAAAATATTGGCTTCAAACTTATTTTATTTCACAGAAAAAATCCAAAAGTCTGTTTTTTCATAAAAAAATAAAATCTACAAAAAATAGTACGCAAATTTGGTAATAATTGATACATATAGACAAACTTTTAAGCAAGACAAATCGACAGACGGGATGGGAAGTTATCAGTGTGGGTCGCATCCCAACCTCTTTTTTATGAATGCATTCTTTAGATGTTGCCAGTACAAAACCAGTCAAAAATATCAATCAGCTGCTATTCATTTTCGTCAAACACTCCTGAACATGTTGTGAGAAGTTCTGCATACTCCTCTGAAGCATTGGACGTGGTTATGGTCTCACTTAGAGCTTCGAGTGTATACGTGGTTTGTTTATGTATAATCGTGCTTTGAGCTAGCCCCATAAAAAGTAATCACATGGTGACAAATTCGTTGTTCGAGGGGGCCATTCCACATCTCCTTGCAATAAAATCAGCCGTCCATGGAATGTTTCTTTTAACACTGGAGTACACGCCCCCTATTTTTGTACACCAATGCACTCGTGGCCTACTATGGTAGACCATTTAATAATGTTAAAAAATTTTTATTTTAAAAACATATAAATGAAATAAATATTTTTACGTAATATTTAAATAGCCTTAAACATTTAATAACCATAATTTATGAATTTTAGGTTGAAGTGTAAAGTTAAAAAAATTATTTCAATTCTAATACTATTGAAAAACTGTTAAGTTATGAAGAAAACTGTAACTGTGGTCTACTATAGTAGTCCACGCGTGCACTCCAGTGTTAAAGAACTTCTGCAAACCTCATCCGTCTGCTGTAGTCGTTTTGCTGAATTTCTTCGACAACCATCATCTTGAATTGATGAAAATTAAAATCAAAGTGTAACATTCACCAAACTGAGCGGTCTTACATCCGTAGAGCCCGAGCGTTACATACAGCTTATCAACGAGGGCTGGCTTCAACTGCTTCACGCACTTTCAATATTTTCTGGAGTCCTAACTATTCGATCGTCTCCTCGCGCAGTTTCAAGTCTCAAAGAACCAGTTCTGTGAAAGTTTTCTACTTCATAATCGTATCAAAATTTGAAACACAATCGTGGCGGCCAATATTAAAATGATTTCGAAACCGTCTCTGTGTTTTAATGACCGAACGGCCAATTTCAATGAACGTGTTGTAAACAAATATAAACATGATTACTGATGGTATTTTTAATGGTATTTTGAAACTAGTCGATACTACCCATACTCACATAACAATACGGTTTCCCCACCTCGCTTGACGCACACTGCAGTAACGTGCTTTCAATTATCAAAAAACTTAGAAATTTAAGAATGTCATGTGCCAAATAATCAGCGCCTAAAAGTAAGCATTATTTTACTTTAGAAAATATATTTATCTTGTAATAACTTTATTTATCACATTATGCGGTCCCTAGACGCTTAATATTATTGTGTAAAATATTGCACAATGTTCTTGCTTGGTGCCAATATTTGGCAATATTGGCGATTCAATATTTTATACAATAATTTAGTTTAAAGCTGATACTTGTGTCGTGTAGACAACGTGCTGAGTGATGCTTTCTTTGTGGATGCTGCCTTGCAATGTGAATGGTTCCTCCAAGTTTCTAAGAAACTTCATCGTGTCATCTCGTTAAAATAACACTATGTCAACTGCACCACTTTTTTCAGAATCCGAATTTTTTTTAAATTCTTTTCTATAATTGCTGTTTATCAGCCTCGGGATCTCTTTTTCTGTATTTTGAAAGTAATTTTGCATATTGTTCAGTTTTTATTTGCGACAAAATATTGCATTCGTAAACTATTTCGAACTCGATATTTTAATCAAACAAAATATTACGATGGTAGAGAAGTCGAAAAAAGTGGGTCACCTGATTCCGCCCAGGTGGCTTTTTGTCCTCGCTTCTACAGCCCAAACCATTTGGTCGATTGACTTCAAATTTAGAAATTAAGTTTTTAAGCCAATTCGCCTTGGACATTTTTTTAATAAAATATATATAAATTTTTAAAAATAGAAAATTCGAACTATTTAAAAACCAACCGATAGATTTTTTAAATTTTCGCTAACATTTTTATTCTTAATTTGGATTTTTTAAATATAAAAAAATATTTTTGTTTTGCTCCAGAACGGTACCCCCATAGAACAGTTATTTCGTTTGCGCGTTTTAAGATTTCTCAAAAACCAATGAACCGATTTAAAAAATTCTTTTTTTTGCACAAGCTCTAATACTGAATCAATAAAATTTGATGTTCAAAAATGTCATTGTTTTTATTTTTGATTTTTTTAAATATTAAAATTTTTTTTTAGTCGAAATTCAGACGATACAATATTTTATATTGTGCAATACATATCAAAAGGGTTTTGATTTTCTTAAATAATATTGCATAACATTGCAATATTATCCATAGACGTTTAATAATATTGTGCAATATCAAAAATTGTACAATAATATTGAGCATATAGGAGCCGCTTAATTGAACTTACCTAAATAGAACAAATAAAAAACTTAAAGTCGGTCGTCCGTAATTTTTTAATAAGTTTTAAAAATTGTATTATTTATTAAAATTTGCCTTTGGTTGAACAATTTTACTTTATTTACCTCTTTTACAGGACACTCACACTTCAATCGTCAATACCCCTCAACTTGTAATGCTATAGCTTATGTGCTATGTATCTGAATGACGAAAAACTCAGGTGTTAAAGTGTGTAATTTTTATAAAAAAAACTGTTTTATCCGACGCATATTTTGTATTAAAAATGATCGAGAACAGAATTTAGATATGTATGGTTAAGAGATTCTAACTCAGGACCCCAAATTGGAAGCAAGAAGGAATTCTTAGGAGACCAGGGCAGGACTCTTAAATTTATACAATTACGTAATGTCATAAGATTAAAATTTTTTAGTTGACACAATTAACTATCATCTGTCAAGAAGCCTCAACTATACATCGCAAGTTAATGAATATACCTTTTCTCGAAGTCAAACTTCCTTTGAAACAAATTGTCCCCAGGACAACATCCAAACCAAAACTAATATGTCGTGCGTGAGATAAGAACTCTTTATGCCATCATTGAAATATCTAAGAAAAAGCACTTTAATCTAGTGTAATTTTCTAGCAATATACATATATATTTGTATGGATGTATGTACGGTACGTATCTCAGTATTTGTATCATGGCTTGAATGCAGAAAAACTATAGCATCCCATCTATTTCTATATATGTACATACAGTCGCAGTCGTGTCGTTGGCCCATTATATGCGATACATCCTAGAGCCATCCCGCAACTACTTGATCAGATAATTCCATCATGGATAAACTGAAAAGCCAATTTAGAGTCCAAGCTAGAACTCACCATCACCGACTGCATCACCATGTCGCATGTCGCGCAATGTGCTTCCCACTGGCCCGCGTCCACCACGTAAATAACATCAACGCCCCTAAAAATTGTATCTGATTTAATACGTTTTTTTCTGTTCTCTATAGAAATAGTTTAGTGTCCAGAGGTTCACTCTCTGTTTACCCAGAACCCAACCTGGGGGTTAGGGAATATTGCACATCGAGGAAGATGAGACACACTAGACTCTAGAATGACTACTTTCTGCGATAATCATTGTGAGTCTTTTCTTCCCAGGGGGCGATCTTCGGGGGAGAATTTGAGTATGTTTTTTTTTGTTTCTTAGGTCTGTGCAAAGATGTGATGCCACATTGGGACATTGCCCTGAGATTGATTCCTGATTCCTGCTGGTGCTTTACTAGGAACGAGTATTATAGACCTGCTATGTATGTATATAAAAGAGTGTATGTGGGGAATATTGTGCGCGCAAAATAGAATATGCGTTCCAGTAAAGTAGCAGCATCGCATCATGGAGCAGGAGCAAGCCAGTCAAGGCATTCGGTGGTCTTTCTCTATACACTTCCCATTATAAATGGGGACGGGAGTATGAAATTACACGAAACTATGCGATCCTGCAGCCCGATTTAAGTTGACTCTAATTACAGAGTGCGGGCACTCGATCCGCGGTGGCGGTATGCAGTAGGATTTCACATATACTACACTCAAGACATCAGCGGTATATAAATATAATATAGGTATAGGCCTTGATGATGGTTGGTTTTGGTTTAACTTAACCACTCGCTATGGCATTCGGAAGCTTCAACATTCTTTGGATTATTATGGTCATTCGAGTGAAGAGACAGAGAGAGAGGAAGGCGAAAAACTGAACAGAATTAGTCGTGCTCTGACATGCCCCCAAAACCTATATCATATCCAATTTATGCTCCTCGGATGATATTAGGTTTAGGTTTAATGATTTTTTTCTCTGTATTCTATGAAAAAGGTGGAGACTTACAGTGAGTAAAACAAGAAAAAGGATTTTAGTGACAGAAAGTTCGAACTGACCTTATACATATTTTTTATCGTCTGAAGAAGTTGTATTGAGTTAGAACTATTTTCAATAGAGAATGCATAGAGGTTTCAAACTTAACTTAACCAAAAGGTTAAGTTCGTTGCCCCATTATTGTTTTAACATTAACATTAACATAAACATTAACATTAACATTAACATTAACATTAACATTAACATTAACATTAACATTAACATTAACATTAACATTAACATTAACATTAACATTAACATTAACATTAACATTAACATTAACATTAACATTAACATTAACATTAACATTAACATTAACATTAACATTAACATTAACATTAACATTAACATTAACATTAACATTAACATTAACATTAACATTAACATTAACATTAACATTAACATTAACATTAACATTAACATTAACATTAACATTAACATTAAGCTGCATTTGTATACATCCAACAGATTCCCAATTCTTTCTTGAAATTTGTCCTTTTATTGCAGTTCATACTGTTACCACTATCATTCTTTGTTGGACGATATGCGTTATGTGCCCACTGATGGTAACACGACAATCTTATACCGTCATGTTATTCTGGATGTCAGATTGGCAGTGCTGCTACACAAGTCCCAGAGCAGATGCAACTAGGCACATAAACGCATGTGAAAAGTAATTTTGTTTAACTCATCTTTTTGACTCCATCTTACACCAGCAAAATGATGACCAATCTTCAGCAATCGACAACAAAAACCAAGTCGACGAAGATGACGATGATCTCTTCTCCTTAAAGATCATCCCGGGCCATGATGATCGTTTCCATATAGCTATTGAAGTACTGAAGCCAGAATGATAATTGATGGCTCTGCATATCCGCAAAAATTCATCTGTGCGATTGAATCCCAAAAAAAAAAAAAAAACAAAGGAAGAAAAACGCGAAGAAAGACGACCGCGACGTCGACGACGATTGCTTTCGATAGATGGATGATCGGTGATCATGTGAGAGGGAGGCCTGATCCGCAATGATGAGGAACCGATCACCTACCGCAATTCTCTTTCATGGTACTTTAAAGGAAATAATTGCTCCCGCTTTGGCCAGATAGTCTTCTAGTATAAACTCTTTTGGGTTCAAAATGTTCAGGGCGGATCACAACTAATGACATGATCGTTCGTCCTCGATCCTCACCGGATATACCCCTCTTGTAAAATCGATTGCTGAATTTATCGATGTACACACGGAATGGAACGCTGCTGCCATCGCATCGCATCACATCGCACTGAACTGGAAGCGAGTCCTATATATCGATTCACCTGTTGTTGTGTTAAATTAAAGAAAAATGCCTAATTTTGCGCTGATCGCGCAAACCGTGAACTCTAATCCCTCCAATTGCTGGAGTGCATATTGATTGGATGTCGGGATCGGGTAATTGCCATGCGGTCTTATGGAGTTGTTGTTGGTTAAAAATTTGCAACAGCAGCAACACGATAACACAGCGGCAGCAGCAGAAGCAACCAGAAGTAGAAGTCATGTGATATTGCACTGAATATGGGCGTGAAGGCGCTCCTGCTGTTGCTATACTTCAATACTATACTCGTGCAAGAGTGAATAGTCTATAATATAACTCGCGCGAGAAGCAATAGGTATCAATATTAAAAAAGGTGCGGGGAAAGTTAATCAAGTTTTAAACTTCTGCCTCAACCAGGACCATATATAGAAGAGGGATAAACGTTAAAAAGATAAAGTGTTCCCATATAAAATTTTTGCAGGATTTTACATTGTAATCTTCTGTATATCGTGGTGGATTATACTCTGTTAAGCAGGGGATACTTTCATTTAATATTTTCATAATATACGGTTACAAGTTAAAGGATAGTATACAGACGTTTTTATAAGAATTATTTTGGAAGCAAAAGGTGTTCCGATTAATTGTTTGTGATGAATTTAAGAAAGGGGTTGTTTTTCATCTTGTTTCCGATTTAAGCTTTCTTTTGGGTGATGCTAATTTTAAGAAGAAATTATGCACTTAGATAGAATTTTAAAACTTACATTTTCTACTTTTGACCGTATAGTTGTCAGAAACAGGCTCCTTGGATTCTGAACTTTCCATATTTTTTTTTATAAAATGCAATTTTCTCTTCTCGACATCAGATCCATTAACGGAAGTGACGAAATATCACATGAATAAGATTTTCCTAAATATCATTTACTTCGCTTCCTCGTAAGGGAGGATTTTTTTAACAGTTAAACTCATCACCCAAGAAAGATATCACCGAGAAGCAAACCAAATAAATATACGTTGATTTAGTTGAGTCTAAAATTTCGATGAGAAATTGAAAACTGAACTCGAGAAACATTTAAGTCTATCCCGACCAATACAAAACATAGGGTGTTTTTAGGTGTATCATCATCATAATCATCATCATCATCGACAACCGGGAACTAGATCTGACTTCCTACAAAAAGTCTCTCCATTTATCTCGATCGCGAGCCGACACTATTAAGTTGCTCTCCAAGTTTTCGGACGCTCTGGTCTACTCCATCTCTCCACCGTAAGCATGGCCGGCCACGTTGTCACCTACAATAAAATGTACTACAAAGGACGGGGTTTACCAAGTTTAATATTTGTCAAAATATCAACAGTTCTTTATTGTAGCATCTCCGGAAAAGAGGCCGTAGTGCCTTTCACTAAGCACCCAGTTATGGGATCCATTTGTGAGTGCTGGCAAAAACCATCGTCCTGTACAGCAGCAGCTTAGAAGTTATGGTAAGGTTTTTTTGATTTAAAAGCTTTCGCAGACTGACTTTAAGCAACCGCCTGCGTATTTCTTCTTCCATGTTTTTATCGACTACTGCTATTGACCTAAGGAATTTGAAGGATTGAACTACTTCAAATTCATGCCCTGCTGTCGATTTCCATTGTAGATGTTGTTTGGTCTGGATAGAAATCCGGATATTTTAACTTGGTTTGTTATATTCGTCATGCTCAACCTACATAGTCATGTCAATTAGTTCGGGATGCCGAATTCTCTCATAGCTTTGTATTTGTCCCTGGCTATGGTATCGTAGGCGTAGAAATACTTAATTCGTGACATTTGTCCATCGAATGCTTAAGGGTTAAAATGTGATCGATTGTTGATTTGCCTGGGATGAAGCCTCACTGATATATTTCGATCATAGTTTTAGCGTATCGAGCTATTCGATCTTGTAGCATAGATGAAAGTATCTTATAGGTGGTACTCAAAAACATGATACCTTTGTAGTTGCTGAACGTTGCGACATCTCCTTTCTTATGTAAGGGACATATAATACCTTTTTTCCAGTCTTTTGGCATTTCTTCATGTTTTGATACTAGCTCTATAAATTCATGCTGCATTGAATCGCACGATCTTGGAGGCCACTTCACGGGTCCGTAACGTTAAACTATATGCGGTTACCAAATGCTTTCTTCGATCAATCAATCGTGACGTGATCTGTGTGACATGTTCCGCTGTTAGACGTGGTGAATCCAAAGCTCCTGCACATCATCGTAAGTTGAATTGATGAACGACAAAAGTCTCTATAGCGGTCACGGTGTGTCAACATACTCTTGAAGTTTATCATCACTTCAAATACGGCTTTTTTGTTCATTGACGTATTCAATTAACCAAGAGCCAGCTTTATCGCTAACAAAATTCACGCGATACGTTACGCACTTCGAACAAAATTATTATTTTAAGGCTTCAGTCTAAATGAATAAATTAGGTGGCGTAACAGTCCGTAGAGAATCAGAGCCTTACCACTCTCAACTATTCATATGTGCAAGTTTTAAGGGATAGAGGGGACCTACAGTTTTTATGCCAAATTCAAACTGCAAATTTCATGACAAGAATTACGTTTAGAGGATTTATCAATTTCTCGCAAGAGGCAGTATCCGTGAAAAAAAAACTTTGGGTGAAACAGGTGGAGATTGGAACCACGACCTCTAGCATTACAGTCCTAAGCATCAACATCACGCCACGGGCACAAGTTTCAGTCTATTCACGTTAACATGTTAAAAAAAAACTGAAAATAAATCACTTCGAAACTGACAAAATAGCTGCTAATTAACATCCCGTTACAATCAGCCATTAATTTCGTTGACGTATGGGACTGACGATTAAATAAATATGAGAAATTTTCAAAGATGATTGGAAATGAATTTCTATAGTGATTTCTTTGTAACGTGTCAATTTTTTCCAAAGCCCAATGCAAACGGCACAACTCATAAAATTTGAGAATCTTGCTGAAATGACAGCAGATGTTCCTTTAGTGGAGTCCTACATTTTAATGATAAGTATAAACATTAACATTAGAAATTCTGTATATAAGTAATAAAAAAAACAGGGACATTTGTATCTTTCCATTTCCATCAATCGTCCTTGATGCAAATCAAAGCATATACTAGTGTACTTGTTTTTATTTTGTACAACAAAACTATCAATCAACCGAAATGCTAATTTCCTACGGAGAATTCATCAATTTTATTGCCTTTGCGATTACAGTATACTCTCCATTACTCACTATCCTGACATTATATCTTCTAATACTTTACAATGCATTCAAATCCACATCCACATATCCCCATGCTGAGATATGGATCCTTTTGCAAAAGAAAAAGTTAAAACAAAAACTTAAATAACAAATGGCGAAACAATTCTGGACAAGAACAATTCACCAATTCCGGTTGTTCTCCTCCCCAAGGATTTTTCAAAGAACAAAGGCACACTATTGCATTTATACAACAGCAGAAGGTAACATGGTACACCCTCGATCCCTTAAAACACTCAACCTCCAAAATAATGGCCCTTACTTAGTCGGCCTCCGCCTCCCTTCATCGCCCATGCCCGGGCTGGGCCGGAATGCCATCGCAACAAATAGAGTAATTTATTTGACTTGCAATTGCAGCAGGTTAATTGCAAATAATCACAACTATTGTGCCCCCTCTGCACTGCAACACAGGAGGAGGGGTTGAAAATGTTTCGAACTGCTTCTTGTTTTCTCTCTGCTGCCGAAAGTATGCTCTTGGTCGCTCCCTCTATCTAGCTAATTTTGTTTGCGGCGCATATTGATCGGTGAACATGGAAAACCTCCAGGGCTCCAAACTCCAGCACACCATCAGTATATGTGGAACCCGAATAGTTGGGCTTATCATCGGGCATGTATCTGAAGCGGTTGCATTTTTCTGACAGAGCGCGTGGAGGTGGAAGTGGTTTTTAGGATGGCCCTCACCGAAAAAGCCGGAAGGAAACACCGAATGTGAATCTCATTTTGAGTGAGGAACGACTTTACAACACACTCACACTGGGGTATGCCATCGCCATTGCCATCGCTATCCCCAGCTCCGCATAGAAAGGATAATTTTTGCGACGAGGACGTTCACATGACATCATTGGCTTTAGGTACCATAATATGTGTGGGGTCCTTATGAAACTGGCAATGGCAACTATGCCTACTACCGTCATTGCCCTACCCAACCCGGCCGGCCCCTTCTGTGAACCCAGTCTTGTTATACTGCTTCTGTTGATGGAATTCAAATACGACGCCGCCGCCGCTGCTGCTGCTGTCGTTATCGGAGTAGAGGGCAATTTTCATTACGAATCCCAATACTATGCCCTCGAGTTAGTGGAAAGGAAGGATAACATGTTAAGGGATGGTGTTCCGTTGCAAGAATACATCGCCGTGCCACGCCGGCCGCCTCGCGCCAGTTGCAATGTTATCACAGAGTAAAATGTTTCTTTTTCGTTTTGTTTTTGGCCCGAAAACAAATTAATGATCCAACTATACATTTTCGCCGGCCCAAGTTCCGGTGCCAATTTCACAGTTATCCTTATACCTAACTACGTAGCATACGGTTTTTTTTTGCTGTGTGATATGGGGCGCCGCGCCATACCATCCATGTTGCGAAGTAGGTACAATTGCGAGTTTGTGCAACTAATTTGCGACGTCACAAGTACAGGTACGTGGACGGGACGTATAGGTACGTGTACGTGGCAATTGGTGGCACGAACACTTTTCGCCAATTTTCCTGTAATTTTTCTGCATGTCACATATATGCAGGTAGCTATAAAATATAGAGGCACATATGTATATGATATGTCAGTATCAAAGTATATGTAATGAAAAGTTCTATTAGACGCATTTATATCTATTTTATTACCCTGAAAACTTTCCGGTGTACTCTACAGTACACAATAAATGTACCTCTTTGAAAGTACACTCCGTTTAATTAATTTAAGGACATATAATAAATGTTTGTTTAAATTGGTGTTGCAGTAAACATTTTTGGTTTCTGGATGGATTTTTGTATAATTCTTTTCTTTTTTATTTATTTTTTCGACACAGTTCGACACATCTTTAAAGGACTAAACACTTTAAATTATTGTATAAGTATTGTATAAATACATATATCAATGCCCTATTTCACCAAACACTTTTGACTTTGCAACTTTGCACTTTTATTTATTGAAAATTAAGTTTCACCAAACGCAAATTTTCAAATAGGTGCAGTCTTTTCTGAAAAACTTTCTTATTTTGTAAATTTTTTGTTCTTTTCATTTTACTAAACAATAAACTTTGCAAATTTTCTTAGTGAAAAGTTTTGTCACTTTGCAATTTTTTTGAAACACTTTCCAATTTTACTTTTCAGGATTTTTTTTTGTGCAAAGTGAAAAGTGTTTGTTGAAATAGGCCACAAGTACACACATTAACAGCTAATTAATAATTAATAGCTCGCTATTTGTGCAGCTGTAACTTTTGAAGCTGTCATCATTTGACAGTTTACAATAAAAATAAAAATAATACACATTTCAACAAAACATTGGAATTGAACAAATTGTATTTTAAAAGTGATGAACATTTTGCAGTCACAATGTTGGAAATTTTCCTAGTTTCCTGACCGTATTATTTCTCGAAGATGGGTTCACAATTGGAAACCGATATCTTGTGATTTAACACCTATGGACTTTATTCGTTGAGGCCACTTTAAAAATAAGGTATTTCTAAATGCTTAACAATTGATTCAAGACCTTAAAGATATAGATACTAAATTATCGAGGAATGTGCTAATTAGTCATGGAAAATTATGTGAAAATTATGTGGTGCTGCAACCATTTGTGTTAGCAGTGTTTTCCGTTGTTAATGTCATACTTTTCTCTTTACAATGAAACAACATTAATCGATTTCTCTAGTTTTGTTTAAATCTCAAAACGACATCTTATTGAAAAACTCTGTATGAAGAAGGGTAGATGTAGCTCGAGAGACAGTTAGTGGATATTAAGGTTAAGGGTGCCTCCCTTCTCAACCATCCTGATTTTTGGCAAAATTTTTAAATGTATTTCAGAAGCAAATACAAGACGTCCTCGTCGACCGGTCGCTAAGTTGTCGAAAAAGTATATTCCTTCTAGTGTTGTTTTTCTTCTTTAAGCCTGATTTGGACATCCAGAGAGAAAGTGAAAAATTTCCTCCGAAAGGTAACCTTTACGGTCGGTTAAACTTTGTATTGCCCTAAAATTTCCTTCATAAACTTAAAAATAATTAAATGCACGACTACGCGTATGTCGCAAAAACTTGCTCCTGTGTCCAAAAAGTCTGTTTAAAGCATCACTGAGTTAGTCGCAACAGAAGTTTCTATTATTAGATCATATTATCCCCACGGACTTATACAGAAAGTTTGACGTATTCAAAATTCTTTAAATCGACAACTCCATTTAGTTTTTTCATCTGACACTATAAGTACGGCAGTAGTTCAATTTGGAAAGCTAATATTCAGCAGCTTGTGGTATTAAGACCCTACCAATAATTAATGACGTTGATGTTGGAGTTTCATATTTTAACAATGTATTGGAATCCAACATAAAATATATCGTTCCTCCTAAACATCCAAATATTACACCTTTTTTCATCCATGCTATACGAAAGTACTTAAAATGCTTCGAAACAAGACAGACAAGGCTTGGAAACATCTTATAAATAGTATGCCTCCTGAAGATGTCAAGTATACATTACCCTATTTGAAGAGTTTAAATCTCTCTCCAATTATTTATATGCCGAATATCTTACAAATATTGAAAGTTTTCTTAAGTTTGACCCGAAAAGCTTTTGCAAATCTGTCAATTCAAAAAGAAGATCAAATGGCTTTCCAGTAAATTTTACTTATAGTATAGATAATTTAGTGAGTACTCCAGAAATTTGTAACGCTTTTGCTAACAACTCTCAGCAAACTTTCATGGACACTCCCGTAAAAATAGAGGAGAATTTCTTTCTAAACTTGCGAGACTCACCCCAATACTACATTTATTAATGTTGAAATGAAGTTAGACAAAATCATACATTGATTGACACTTGGACTTACTTAAGGATGAATATTCTTCTCGACCTGATGGAATTTCTCGAATTGTCTTGAAAAACTCAAATCAGTAGATACATCTTGCATTTTTCGCATATTTTCGATCAGTTAAATTCCTAAACCATATGAAAGAAGGCATTTATTACACCAGTATTTAAAAATGTAACAAGTCTGGCATTATTAATTTAATTACAGACCAATCACTAAACTGTCCTGTATTCTCAAATTTTTGAACAAGTTACTTGTGATAGTTTAAATTTGAACTGCAAAAATGTTATACATTATGTAATCAATAACTTATATTTTTGCATAATTGCTTAAACACACTAGAACTCGGTCTTATCAAGTTAAACTCAATGGAAAACCAGGCGGTAGTTATATAGGACCTCTACTCTTTATCTTAGCTATCAATGAGGTCCCCTTTTGTGTACGAAACAGTAACATCTTGATTTATACACAGATGATATGAAAATCTGACGAAATGTATCTAACCCATATCCATTGAAACAGAGTGTATGTGCACGTACAAATACAGCCTAAAGAGTAAGTATTGTATAACAGAAAAACTACTGGTTGCAATTTCGCATTTAATTGCAATGCTTGATGTGATGTTTGGGTTCTTTTTAACAAGATAGAGCCTAGAAGTTACACTTTAGGCAGAGTTTATATTAACTGTATTTATAAAGATAAGAGCCTGAATGCAACTTCATAATATACCAACCTAATGTGTATGTTGTTTAAAAAATAAATTGCTAAAGCAGTAAAATAGAAAAGTTTTTCGCACCGCTTAATTTGTTTTTTAATCTAAATCATATAGGCATTAGTACGTAATTATAACAAACAGGCATTTTGAATTGAAATTGGTTTTGGTTCTTGATTTTCTACGAATTGTTTTTCAGAATTAATCGAAATGACACTACATATACAATTAGACATACACAATAAAAATCAATATTTGACGCCTTGAGATTTTTTATATATGTATTTTTATTTTCGTTGCACTGACCTTAAGGATATTTTCAATCCAATTAGAGAAATATATAAGTACCTATACTCACTCACCTAAGGTACTCGTACTTACAAATTTTAAAGATAATTTATAAAGTGTTTTTATTGTAATATATGGTCGAAATGTGGTACTATACTTAAACGATATTAGGCTCAAGGAGATTCGTACATATATTTATGGTTTCGCACAGGATATTGATTTGTAATATCCATATAAAGTTAAGTTGCAATTTTCGTTACGTACTGAATGTAAAATAATCCAATACGTTTCTTCAAAATCAAACCCTAATGAACTTATTTCATTACAAGCCACAGGCTTCAGTTAGGCGCAATTTGACTTGTATAATATATACAGAAATTATAGCTTATAGTTGTTAAAATTAAATTAAAATTATTACACGAATATTATAGAAACTATTTATTGACTCACGGTCCTTATTAACAATAATAGCAAAAGAAAAATTATTTTTTAAATAGGTTTATATATTTTTGTACACTTCTTTTCCTAATTATTGTAACTCTGATACCAACAGTTATCTTTTTAACCAATATTTACGAACTACTACGATTTTAAACGACCTTAGTTTAACAATTGATTCAGTTCACTTGAATTAATTCTTCACAGTTGTTAAAGAAGTGCAATCAATATTATGACTGAACTTTCGGACTGCTACCGAAGTTTTTGGAGATATCACCTTTTAAAATTCGAAAAAAACGAATATATAAGGCTTTTTGAGGCTATATATATTCATGAAGCAATATTTAGTTAAAATAATTATAGTTAGTTCATAGTTTTTTAGAGTTCACCTGAAAGAAACACGAAATCATTTGTGCTTAAACGGTTTTTAACAAACCGCAAAACAAAACAGGTTGAAAGTGATTTATGTTCCTGTTACAAATCCATCGTTTATTTTAATTCTATTATATCAAGTTTTGAAAATATATTAAAAAATATAAATACAACGATGAAAACGGGTATTTTTAAAACTGGATCAAATAGTTAAAATCTAAGGTCGGATTTGCAAACAGCACTAAAAATTAACTCTAAAACGTATTTTTCAAATCTATGAAAGCATTTAAGGGGGTATTCTAGTGTAGAGACATGAATTTCGCCCGGTTTTTGAAGCGTTGTATAAAGGAAACAACAAATATTTTTAGTATACATTTTTTTATCATTTGTTTATTGATTTGTTGTTCATACATAAAAATTAATAAAAAAAAAAAATTAAAATTAACAAAGTTACAAGCAGTCAAAGTGGGGGGTCTAAATAAAAGAGGGTGTCTTGGCGTGCATCCTACCAACCCTCCTGGTGATCTGAAAAACAAAAACCAGACGGATTCTTAATTATTATAGATGTCGCTATCGTTTGACCCTTGGATAAGTTAAAAAAAAAAAACTTTTTAACAAAATGGCAGCAGTTTGAAAAACAAAAATGTTCTTGTTGCATATTTTTCAACAATTCCGAATTTTTTAAAAATACTAAATGAGAAGTTATATTTTTGGGCAAGAACCACACGATAAAAAGATGTATAAAGAACATCCTCTCCAAATTTGAAGTAAATCGGTCTATTAGAACTCGATATATCCTTACCGCCAGCTCGAAAAAAGTAGTTTCGAGAAAAACGCGTCCAGAGTTTTGGGACAAGTTTTCGTCAATTTTATTTATAGAATGATACAGAATACGTACATATTTTTAATCCATATAACAATCCTTGCTCTACTTCAAAATACTGATTCGATGTTCTCTGATGAAGACGAGCAGTTCTACCCTCCTTTGATGCCTCTGAAGTCCTGAATTCCGAGCGCTCGACCTTCAGAGTTTCTATGACCTTCAAAACCAGTTTCTATGACCTTCAATTAACTTGTGAAATAATAGGAATATTAAAAAATCCTTTTAAACGCATATTCTTGAATGTCTAAACTTTGGAAATATGAAAAAAAAAAATTTGATTTTTTCAAAATTCTACACTAGAATACCCCCTTAATACAAGGTTTGATCAAAACTTCATATAGAGTCAAAAAAAGACTCATGTCATAACAAACTAGGATTTCCAGAAACTAAGTAAAATACTTAAATGATTTAAACCATAATTATGAGACAAAGATTTGTACTTTGCAAAATCATTATGCAATGTATTGTATTTATGTATATGTTTTAGTTGTCTTTTTAGCATTTTTAAAATTCCATATTTTTAAAACCTTATGTGATAGACAAATTTTAAAACTAGATTCGAATTTAGAACAACTTAAACCTTTAAAAAAATATTGTTTTGTTTATGGGACAGGACAAAAATCGTATTTTTGTCGACTACTATAATTATTATTAAAATAGCTGAGCTTTTTGAAAGCTTTTTGAGCTTTTTGATATCCAAGATATCAAAATTTTACATGTAAAACAATCCAAATATCAAGATCTTATATAATTTGGTCAGCAATATAAGTGAGTATAGGGTATTTAATTTATCAGGATTTAGATGGGGCGCTTAATTCGAACGCAGACAAATATTGGTTTGAAAAAGTTTGGAACTAGGGTGTGCTGTTGGCTCTGGAGTGCATTTGTTTTTTCAGAGATTTGTATTCAGCCCTATTGTGAGTTCCATGGGAACAAGATTCCACATGGAAAAATTCCCATTTCCCTTTTCCCTAATTGTGAGTTTCGGACGAAAAAATTAACCATGTTCGAAAAAATCCCCTTATTGTAAGCATTTTTTCCGTGTGAAATGTTACGTTCTCAACAGCTGAAATGTTCACTTATTTTTTTGTGGGGAACGAGAGAAGAACAAAGCGGAAAATGTAAGTTGTGTGTTGTTTTTTTTTGTGACCAAAAATAAAAGTGAATTTTTCCAATCAGCCTTATTGTGAGTTTCACACGGAAAACCATTCACAGGGAAAATTTTCGTTCCCACGGACTTTCAAAAGCTATTGGGAGTTTCACTCGAATAAAATTTCACATCGAATCGGAAATGACTGTTCGAAAAATAGACATGTTCAAAAAATTGAGACCTAAATAAATTTTCCTTCTCTATGATGGAAACAGAGACTGAAATCTAAATCATTTCTTCTTATTAATGAACAAAATTCAAGAAATGAATGTGGTGCTGCAATTACTTTCTAAAACTGTGCCCACTGAGTGCAAAAACACTCTTTAAATTCAACCCTCATCGACTTATATGCAAAAAAAAAGTAACTTAACGACCACGTATACAAAATTTCCCTCTCCGTTTTAAAACATATGTGCACTGATGTTTTTAAAATGAACAGATCTTATTCCATGTTTATTTTTTTTTATGAAGACAAGTGCGAAACAAAATAAATTTAAGTTGTATTTTGATAAAAAAGAAAGTGAAATAATTATGTTTAGCATTGGAATTCGAATTTTATTGGATGAAGAAGGAAAACGCGAAGAACGAGCTGTTCGAAGATCTTTAAGGGATCATTCCAATCCCTTGGAGTTGCGCGATTCCTTGTAAGTATAAAATTCTTATCTACATTTTTGTTTATTAAAACAAAATTTTCAGATTTCAGCAATACTACAGAATCCTCCTCGATGTGCTAACCAATGCTTTGCCGCAAACGAAGCAAAAGTTTGCGATATCACCCATCGTCAAATTGTCCGCTTGTTTGCGATTTTTTGCAGAGGGTGCGTATCAAAAAGGAGTAGGTAAAGACTATGAAATTGGTTTGGCGCAAAGCTCTTTCAGTCTTGTTCTTTCGGCTTTATTTAAAGTTTTGCTCCTGAAATATTGGAAAAAATTCACTTTTATTTTTGATCACAAAAAAAAACAACAAACAACTTACATTTTCCGCTTTGTTCTTCTCTCGTTCCCCACAAAAAAATAAGTGAACATTTCAGATGTTGAGAACGTAACATTTCACACGGAAAAAATGCTTACAATAAGGGGATTTTTTCGAACATGGGGAATTTTTTCGTCCGAAACTCACAATTAGGGAAAAGGGAAATGGGAATTTTTCCATGTGGAATCTTGTTCCCATGGAACTCACAATAGGGCTGATTCAGTATTTCAGGAGCAAAACTTTAAATAAAGCCGAAAGAACAAGACTGAAAGAGCTTTGCGCCAAACCAATTTCATAGTCTTTACCTACTCCTTTTTGATATGCGGCAAAGCATTGGTTAGCACATCGAGGAGGAATTTAAATGTTGGTTTGTTGATTCTGTAGTATTGCTGAAATCTGAAAACTTTGTTTTAATAAACAAAAATGTAGATAAGAATTTTATACTTACAAGGAATCGCGCAACTCCAAGGGTTTTGAATGATCCCTTAAAGTTCTTCGAACAGCTCGTTCTTCGCGTTTTCCTTCTTCATCCAATAAAATTCGAATTCCAATGCTAAACATAATTATTTCACTTTCTTTTTTATCAAAATACAACTTAAATTTATTTTGTTTCGCACTTGTCTTCATAAAAAAAAATAAACATGGAATAAGATCTGTTCATTTTAAAAACATCAGTGCACATATGTTTTAAAACGGAGAGGGAAATTTTGTATACGTGGTCGTTAAGTTACTTTTTTTTTGCATATAAGTCGATGAGGGTTGAATTTAAAGAGTGTTTTTGCACTCAGTGGGCACAGTTTTAGAAAGTAATTGCAGCACCACATTCATTTCTTGAATTTTGTTCATTAATAAGAAGAAATGATTTAGATTTCAGTCTCTGTTTCCATCATAGAGAAGGGAAATTTATTTAGGTCTCAGTTTTTTGAACATGTCTATTTTTCGAACTGTCATTTCCGATTCGATGTGAAATTTTATTCGAGTGAAACTCCCAATAGCTTTTGAAAGTCCGTGGGAACGAAAATTTTCCCTGTGAATGGTTTTCCGTGTGAAACTCACAATAAGGCTGATTATGTCAAGACATTTGATAATAAAGTTTCATTTCTATCTTTATTGTTTTCATTGGTATATAAGAAACTACCAAATTTCCTTGATCACCAAGGATTAAGAATCTAATAAGATCTGAAAAATTTTCACGGAAAAATCGAAATTGTATGGATTTTGTTAGGAAAATTTCGATTTTTGAGCTTTTGACAATGATCTTTATTTTATAAAAAAGGTCAAAATAAAGTATTATACTCTATCTGTCAGACCTGTGAAATTCTATTGGATGGCTAAGATCTTGATCGTCTAATAAATCAGATTTTTTAACCGAAAGTTAAAAAAATGAGATTTTAGGACTCTTGACAAGAGATTTGTATGAAGAAATATTCTTAATACTTTACACGAAATGTAAAAAATGTCGAGATTCAACAAGTCAGAGATTCAACGAGTGGATGGTCTAATCGTAACTAATGACCGTACTGGAAATTACAATGTCCCGTGCACGAACTCTCGAACGTGCCCAATCACTTTTTTAACTTTCCATAGGAATAGGAAGTTATTGTAGTTCGTCAAATTAAAAATTTTGACATTTCTTGAAGTTTCTAAATAAAAGGTTTTTACAGAAATGTCTGTCTGTGCATGCGTACCTTCTTTTGGAATACCATTTTTCATCTGCCATATCTCAAAAATTGTCAGAGATATCGACTTTAAATACATTTTTTTATAGTTAGTAACATCACAATTTGCAAACAATTTTTTTTAGAAAAATTGAAACGACTGTTTTTTTCCAAAAAATAATTACCTAAAAAAATCTTATTAAAAGTTGGTAGAAATTGATTTTAGACTCGAATATTTTGGCAACTTTCACCGAAATTGATTTAAAATTAATTTTGTATTATAAAAAATTCTTCTAAACAGTTGGTAAAATTTTTAAAAAATCCAATAAACTATTATTTTTTTTTTAAATACAAATCTACAAAAAATTAGTACACAAAATTGGTAAAAACTAATTCTCCACTAGAATGCAATAAATATTACGACTAAAATATCTCAGAAACAAAAACAGATACTGAAATCAAACTTATTTTATCATAGCAGAATATTGTTGTCAACTTAAAGTATTTTTTTTTAGAAAAATACAATTTACAACCAATCAAAAACCAAAACCTTCAAAATCAACTAAAAACTCACAATAATGATAAACGGCTCAAGTATTTAGGGAACAAAAGAAACACAATATTTTTAATAATATTTTGAAAAACTTTTAGAAATATCGACAGACGGTCACGAATGTGAAGTAATCAGTGTATTTAAAATGAAGACTCTTACTTACACACTTTTATAATTATTTCAACTTATATGTACAAGCTTCAAGTCCATATACGATGCTAAAGAAAAGCTGCTGAGTTTTATGAAAATCTACCAAGCCCTAGGATTGTCACCGTACTGTTAGGTTAAAAAAAAATTAGAATAATTTTATTTAAAAACAAAACAACGAAGAAGAGATTCCTCGAGACCAAATCCACGCATTTTAGACAAGAGATCTTTGTGGCACCCTCTATCATATGCCTAAAAGATTTGTGCCACTGTGCGGTAAGATAAAGCTTGAGATCACCAGATATTGATACAAAAGACTTTATATAGGGTGATTTTTTTGCTATTTTCATGTTGGCAATGCTGGTTTCGACAGCTCAATCATATTTAGTGTTTTGTGTCACTAAGCGTGTTTTTTTGGCACAGCTATCCGAATCTGCAGTGGGAGCTTCCATGTATTACAAATACAACACGCAGCTGCGGATAAAACTTAAACTTAAATCTGGCTGCGGATAAAAAAATTGTCATTTTTTCGAGTATCGATACTCGATCGGAGAAAAATTGAATTTCTTAGGTTGGTAACTCGAATAATCGGATAACACAAAGAGTCTCGAAGGATTTGTTCACAGAGTACAACGCACTTTAAGTGCATGCTTTTATTTAAATTAATTTTGAGTTAATATTGGAACGCACAAATCAAGGAACGAGTCACACATATGTACATAGTTGCTCTTTGGTGTTTAATATTTTTCTTCTGTAATGTCGTTTTCTATTTGCGAGATTTAATGTATAACTACAACGGGCACTTTTAGCAAAAAGTGGGAAATTTGCAAAAGCAATTTTTTTTTCTTTGTAGCGCCGTTTGAATTTTGGGTGGATAAACTGTCATAAAATGAGTTTGAAAATGTTTACTTTTTGACTTTTTGCAAAAAGTGCTCGTTGTAGTCATACATTTAGAGTCGAGTCAAATTTGTGAATCTGACAGCTAAAAGAGGTGGTGAAGTGGAAAAATCTGAGATTTCATGATCTATTTGGGACTTGAGATTCAAAAATCTGAATCTCGATTTTTATCAAAATTCACACACAGGTGCAAGCACACGCACTTTCAAACACACTTCTGTGTTTGACATTTGTCTGAACATTTGTTATTGTTTAATTTTAAGAAAGTTAAGTTTATATGAAGAGATTTCGTAAGCAATTACAAAATTAAATTTCATCAACCATTTTTTTGCCAAGAAAAATCTAAGATTTTTACACAAAAATTTCAAAAGCAATTAGAAAACGACATAAGTTAAATATTTCTTTTCTGACCACAAAATACAAAATTAAAAACAATAATGCAGAAAGTTTAATTTTTGATTTAAAAAAAAAAAACAATTTTTGTAGTTTTTTTTTTTTAAACCAAATGGCGCTAGAAAGAACAAAATTTTTTTGGAATTTTGTAAATTTACCACTTTTTGCCAAAAGTACCTACATGTGTAGTTAAGTTAAGTTGTAGTTAAGTAAATTTAAGTAAAGGTTATTTATACAAATTTTGACAGTTTACGCGGCTCCATGAGTACCCCTTCTGTCAAAATAAAACTTCAAAAGTCTTCCACATTTCACATACGAATTTCAATTTCGACCCTATACATATAAATGGGCCACCTATAAGAACTTCAATTTCATGAACGACGACTAACCAAATCTACGAACATATCCCAATATGTCAAAAACTTATCCAAAAGCAAAACCAAAATTAACAAATCAAACTTTGAACAAATGCAGATGGATGTAAAAATGGACCATCAGGAAAGAAGGTAAATTAGCATTTACCTATTTACAATTATAAATCAGGTACATAATAAAATTCTTTCTTAAAATATGTAGCATCAAGAAAAAAACCTGGACAAAGGAGGAGACGGAGGCCTTGCTGGACTTCTACGCTTGTTTTGTTTTATTATCTGATGACAGCTAGACAAGCCTACCAACTTAAAAATAAAATAAAACAGCTGCGGATGGGCAACCGCGGATACGTTTTTTGGGAAATCGAATTTGGCTGCAGATAGCGATGCCAAAAAAACACGCTTACTGTCAAACATCTTCAGTTTGGTATATAATTTAAATATGAATCAACAAACAACGCTTGCAAATTATTGAATTTTATTATTAAAAGGCGTGCTGTATTAATGTTGCAAGCAAATTGGATTTATAAATTCAGCTTAAAAAATTAGTGTCATTGGAAGCGAACGTAGGAACAGAAGACCAAACATTTTTACTGCATTGGAACATTGTAGTATTTTTGGCGTAATTTCTAATCATACGAGTACACAAATTTAATTCGTCGTATGTGAGCTCTAGAAATCTTTTGTAGCTTATTTAAACTTATTCCGGCTTTCCTCAATGGGGTTGACTTTATTAAAACGGAAACTTACATCTTTGATCGTAATAATCTTTTTACCTACTTCTTTCTTGGGTTTGATAGATTGGGACATAGATACAAACACATTTCTTATTCAAGAAAGAATTAGGTTTGTAGTTATATCTTCACTGAAATCCACGTTACTATCGAGGAAGCATACTGACCAGTTAAAATTCTTGAAAAAGTTGAGTTGGCTCTAATATTGCTACATTGTACAATAGTTTGTTGTGCCTAAAACCGGTAATACCCTGACCGCATGTTTATAACGATCAGAGTTAAGAAATAAGACATGAGTGTTGCAGGTTTGGCCTGAAACGTCAGGAATCCTAGTAAGTTCGTCAACCAGCTGAGCCAGGTTGTTCAATTCAGCGAAAATCTCTTTTATCTTTTGGGGTATGTAATATTTTATACTAAAACCTTCAATTTAAAGTAAGTATGTGATATGTAAATAATTAAATATGCATCTACAATGTTCTTCATTAAAGGTAAATATATGTTAAAAACAAATGTAACTACATAATGTCTAACAATCTTATAGTAAAACTTGCTTACATCTGTTCTTAATAACAAAAGATACTGCAGAATTCCGTAGCTAAATGTATGAAGGTACCTATCTATCTTCCCATTAAGGTAATTGCATTTACAGAAAGGACATTATTCTTGTTTATGTTTAGACATCTATATAGTTGTATGCTGTATGTAAATACCGTACCTTCCTTCCTTAATAGTCAACTGGCCCTTAACAAAACTTCCAACTACGAGTATACTCCTTTCAAAACATCTCGATGGTGCACTTCAGAGAAATATCCTTTTGAAAAGACTTTTGACTTTTTTTTTCTTCTATATAGCCCCAGCATCATCCAATCTCACATTCTGCAGCTTCAAAGGATTCGCAATTCCTTTTTGTGTAAACTTACAGAGATATACTATAAACAGTTATACCTGCAACAAGACTCTTGGCTGCAGGTGCAGAATGCATTTTATGCAACAAAACCACCCAACCAAATAAAGTGCTACTGCGCTCTGGCTTGAGAGACTATTCAAATGTCATCATAGAGTTTGGTTTTCTTTGTGTTGGTAGTTGAATAGATGAAAGTCGGTTAGGTATATATAAAGCCCCCACACACCCTAACTCGAGAAGGACACAGGTGAAAAAGTCACACAATTTGACCATGGCATGGAGCTAGAGGGGTTTGAATATCAGTGTTGATGGTGCAAAGCAGGACTATACCAATACCTCTATACGCTATACATTTACCTCAACGTACCTTCTGACAATAATGTCCCTTTTACGAGAGAGTTCAATGTCCTTCGAGGCGTGGCACTTGGGTGCATTTATTTCTATAGTTAACGGCAAAAAGCTCCACCTACACCAAACACAGGTGCAAATGGACACAAAAATGGCTTCTCCTCGACCAGATACTACCTGATTTTCTGTTTTGCTCCTTTTTCTATGTTTTACCTACCTACAGTTATTTGCTAATTGGAAAACGTCATCAAATTGGTCTGACTAAAGTCTGTTTGTGTCTTCATAACTTAAAGTTGATATTTCAAACTTAGATTCATGAAAGATATGTAACTCTATAACCTTACCTATCTAAGATAGATACGTCTTCGGTTAAGGCCCTAGGCTGTGCTCTGGCTTGTAGTTTGAGCTCTTTTCTGGTTTTGTCTACACAACAATCGCACAAATGCAGATAGTTATAGGCAATTTGGTAGGTAGGTAGGTAGAGGTACTTAATTCAAAACAACTCAGCACCACCGCACTCTGGTGGCCAGTACGAGCAGCCACACCTGTATGAATGAAGTTCGATTGAGAAACTCGCCTCAGCTTTGGCTTACGATTACGAGTAGATCTGATTTGTAATGGAGAGCGTATACCCGAACGCAGATTGACTATGGAAACTATATCTTACAGCCCGGGGATAGGATTTCAAAATTTACGTTTTATCGAGATATACCGCGTAGATATTACAATGGGTCAGATGTAGACTTCAATAATGGCAATGATGATGATGGCAAAGATTATGTCATTCTTGTTTTCTTGTATTTTTTAATTTCTTAGAGTTTCTTTGTAAGTTGCAGTATTATTTGCTCATTTAAAAGTTTCGTGTTCAGTCTATGTTGGTTCATTACATACACTACACAGGTATCTGATGGTACGAGTATATTTGTTTGCGATAGTGACTCTGATGATGGTTGATGATGGCCGATGATCCGGATTAGGTGCTATATGAAAAATCTAGAGCAGATGGGCGCGATGGATGTTGGTGGGATTGAGATACTTTGGCAATAAAATAAATATGTACCTAACCTTATACAACAATTGAAATGGAGAGCAACCTTCGTGATGGATTGAGATTTTTCAAGACGTCCAAGACGAACGATTGACTTAGATTTTGACATATATACCAAGACCGACACCGACACCGAGTTGAGTTGATGTTGGATTGTTTTTGTAACATTGGGTTATAGTTATATACGAAAAGAGGAGAACAATGCTTAAAGTTATTTATCAAAAGGTTAGCAAAGATCGATGGGCGAAAGATCAAAACTTAGGAAACACGCGTTGTCGCCTCGGGCTATGGAGCTTTGATTTGAATGAGAAAAATTATAAAAAAAATCATTTGTTTGATCTGTGAAATATTTTTTTAAATCATAATCTTAGAATGACGTTTTTAAAATTGCAAGTACATAAAGTATTATAGTTTAAGTATCAAGCTTTGATCTTCCATAATTGTATTGCAGACAACATAGGCTCTAATTATTTTATGTTTATGAACCTTTTGCTTTTTAGAACCTGTACTAAACAATCCTTAATTAAAATAATATGCACGTACCTATTTTATTCTCAACCATTACTGTGAACCGTTGATATTAAATGTTACTGACCTAAAAGGCTTGGCTTTTATACCCTGTCTAGCATTTTAATCATTTTAATAAAACATGAACATGGAACAGTGAACTTCAAAAAACTTATTATAATTTTGTCATTTATTAAATGGATTCGAAATATTTAAAGAAACGCGTGGAGGCACAAAAGATCGATAAGAATTGTAGGTTTTAGATAAGTACGTTGAGGTACATAAAGCCTTATATTATATTATTGAGCAATAATTGTTCTTAAATTCTATTTTGTTATTCTATTAAATTACAAAACAATGTGACCAACCAACAAGACTGACTAACAACTCACAATACAACGTCTTACTCGAAAATGTTTAGACCGATTTGTGTAATATGAATCCATTTTCGAACTGAATAACAGAATAACTCATAATGATTTACGTTCATGTATCAAACATAAAATTAAAGAGAACAAAATATAGGCATAGGCAGCGTTGCCGTTGGGCTTCACGAAAGTGTAACACACTTTTTTAAAAAACGTAACAAAAGCGAAAAAAATGTAACAAATTGAAAAAAAATGATTTAAATCAAACTCAATTTTTTATTTTTAATAGCAACATAAGTTTTCTTCATCACAGTTTTTAAATTCAGTACAAAACTATACATTAAATAATAAGTTAATAAATTATTATAAGTAAGACACATTTTAAGTTTTACATAAAACATGCTTAGGCAAATTAAGAGAATTGATTTTTTATTTGTTTTGCAAACATTATTGATTCAATGGTATTCAAGTGATACCTATTGGTTAAATCATTTTTTTATCAAATTTAGCTCTGAAAAAATAAATAGGAGCAACGGAGTTGCGTGAGCGGGTGTGACCCCGAAAAAGGGAGTTAAAATCCTGAGATCCCGCAAATAATATTGAAAATAAACTTTTTTGTTTTTCCTAATTTTTGTATTATCACCGTATCAAAAAATTATTGTTCATTGTATTCCAATACAAAAACTTTATATTCTTTTTTGGCTATGCAAAAATTTGGGGACAATGTCCCATTTTTAACAAACAAATTTGGGACTTAGGTCTTACTTGGGATGGACTTAAGGCCCAAATTAAATTTCGGCTTTATGTCCCACTCGGGTGGGACATAAGCCCAAAAAAAAATCTGGCCGTTATGTCCCTGGGCCTTATGTCTCTGCGCCGCTACTAATACCATATACATATACAGGCTATAAAAATAATGCAAACTTGTATCCATTTGTTCATTTAAAAAATAATAACAGTGCTTTTTAGCAATTGATGTGTGTGTATAGAAATACATATTTTCACAATTATTAAGAATAAAGGACATTGAGCAGTTAACTTATGTGAAACTATTCTTGAAGTCCTTGAGTTAGTCTATAATTAAGGCTTCTTTGTCCAAAAGGACCCGAAATTGCCCCTCCTGCCTAAACGGGGGGAGATAGACCCCCCTCCCATAGTAAGAAATGCTTCTTTTTAACTTTTCTAAAAAAATCCGTAATAATACCTTGTCGCCTGAGTTATCGTACTCTTGCCGTCATGACAAATGCAAGAGGGATCGGAAATTAAAGTCTCTTAAATTCAAACGGCAAGTCGTTGAGATCATCGGGATCCTCGAAATGAGTACTTCCTCACCTTTGAATTTTCCTTTCAGTATCGTCGCGTAAATTACATTGTTCATCAATTTTCTAACCACCAAACGCGTACCGTTGCACCGCTTTGGTTGGTTTATGTTTCGAAGCATGATTACTACGGAGACAACCTTTAGGAGTGAATTGTACGGTGATAAGCCAGGCACATCCAAGGAGTTTAAAAATTCAATTGGATAGTTGGTGGCTTCATCTTCATTTTTGACGCAATCAATAGATTTGAATGAATGAATTTTTCCAATGATCTTATTTTGAATTATGTAGTTCAGCTCATCTAAATTTTTATTCTTAGCCGCTAAAATTGCTCGTTCACTCAACCATTCATTATATTTGTGTAGTTAGAAATAATGTTTGGAAATACATTGTTGATAAGTTTGTCTTTTGATGAGACAAAATTACAGAAATTATTTGGAAATGATATCAATCCGCTCGATTCCTCGACAGGTACTTGACCATTACCTATAGTCAGCAATTGCTCAGAGAAATCTTCAGCAGATGTATCATTAAGCAATGCAACTCTCATATTTGTTTTCAACTGTAGTTTCTTCACATAGCGCCATAGATTCGTCGATTTGAGGCAAGCGTTTATTTCGTCGGCAGCCGTAGATCTTGGAATTACTGACAGTGTTTGGCGAAAATCGCAATTGGTTCTCCAAACATCTCGAGTCATTGCGTAAATCTTTCAATGATCGGTTACTTCTTCTAATGCACGTTTCATTTGTTTCTTCACAAAGCAATGAATACAATGGCTCAGGTGGCGGAGTCGTCAACAATGGCAATATCACTTTACCACTAAGGCAGCATAATCCGGGCGTTTCTCCAGAAAACTTTAATGTACTACAATACTGGCAAACAACGTCCATTTGCCCAATGCAAACGCTAGGATGCAAGCTGTTATCATTGCTGCAATCGTATCGAAACGCTGCTCGATTTTGCGTCGCAAACTATCTATTTGTTGACCTCTGTTGTTCGCTCGACGATTTTGCATTGCCGTTTCAGGGGCTTCCCCACTTTGCTCTTGTGATTGAGAAGCACGAAGTCGAGCCATACGAACGCGGCGATATTCACCTGCTATTTCTTGTTCTTCTTCAGTCCTTTCATTTGCAGTGTTTCGTATCCTTCTTGCATTACGGCTTTGTTGGGAAAGACTCGATCGTCTTGCTCGCGTTTTGTTATTAAAAGTCTGATGCGTTTTTGGTTTACCACCTTTTATAGTTCACTTCGCTTTTTATTTAAATAGGCAATGGTTCCCGCATTACATTGTGATTGTTAATTATTTATTTAATATAAATAGTTTTAATGTTGATTTCTTACAAAAATCACCCTTGTCATACGTCCATTACATAGAAGCTGTCATTTGCGTTTTGTTAGTGACTGACTGACGTTTTATGTCAAGTCACACGGGAACGCTTTCGAACGGGATAAACAGTATCCTATGCCCGTCTCCCGGCTCTAAGCTACCTACCCACCAATTTTCAGCCATATCGGTACAGCCGTTCTTGAGTTATAAAAAGTGTTACTAACACGACTTTCTTTTATATATATGTATAAAGATGTATATATTGTAATGTGTATACACTCTTTCAATAATAAGGGGCAACATCTAGTGGTAGTAATAGGAGAACTCGCTTCTTTAAGCATCGAGAAACATCTAGTGGCCAGAGATGAGTATTTACTTCATATGTAGCAGATCTACTTCATTAATTTATTTGTATGTATCTGCTACGTAGCAACTTATTTCTACTTCGTTTTAAAAATTTTCTAACGCACAAAATTTCATTTAAGATGTGTTGTATTGATTCGTTTTTTGTTAACTGAAAAAACTTCGTTTTGATTTAACTGACAAAAAGTAAAAAACTTTTGGATCCAAAAGTAATACAAACTGAAACATATCCGACAATCCTTCCACTTTTGAATGAATTTCCTTATTTTGATAATAATGTAACGAACATAGAAACTCTGAACTCAGAATTAAGAACGCTTATGGTTACTAAAAGTATAAAAATTAACGACGACAAAGATGTTGTTGAGTTTTGGACGCGTTTACACTCTCAGAAAAATATATTGGAAGAAGATATGTTTAGGGTGTTGCCCGACTATATGCTTACACTAGCTAGTTTACCGCATAGCAGTACAGCAGCCGAAAAACGATTTTATAAATAAGGGAGTTTGTGGCTGGGCTGGAAGATTTTGAACCTCCCAAGAAGTTATTACGATATTTTTCAAAGTTTAAATATGTTCAGGAGGGCTACGTATTAAGAACCGATTAAAATCCTTATTATATGCATATACTTTATAATATTTTATGAATTTGTGTTATGTTTCCCTTAGAGGAGAATCTAATTTAATTTAAAACAGAATATTCCTATTTATTTCAATGTAATAATTTACCTACATAGTATGTACTATATATGTTGTATATATGTACCTTATTTATGAATTTGTGAGACTTGTTCTAGTCAATGTATGTTTTCGTTATATGGATGTAAAATAAAATGAAAATAAATTTGTTTTGTTTGTAATTTTTGGTTTTTTCGTTATCTGCTACATATTTTACAAATCTACTTCGTTTTTTTGGGCAAAATGCTTCACTTTTCGGGCTTAGCATTCTCATCCCTGCTAGTGGCTTAGAGGGGAACTCATTCAGCGCATACAAGAACCTCGAAAGGGGTAAGCATCTAGTGATAAAGTGGAGAACTTCGTTAAGCATCGAGAAACATCTAGTGGCTTAGAGGGGAACTCATTCAGCGCATACAAGAACCTCTAAAGGGGTAAGCATCTAGTGATAAAGTGGAGAACGTCGTTAAGCATCGAGAACAACCTCGTAGATTCTCGAACCGATTTGAGGTATATAAATAGGCGCTTGGAAGCGAAGCGGTTCATTATGGATTGTGAATTGCTATAAAGAAAAGACTGTGTTTGAAGAGTAAAGACTGTGTTTTAAAAAGTAATAATTGAAAGTGTGGAATAAAGAAACTTTGTTAGTAATTTAAAATAAAGTGAATTTGTGTTTTTATTTACGAAGTGTGAATAAGTTTTAGTTATCGGACCAAGCCGAATATTACATTGGTGTCAGAATAAGGGATTAAAACTTATTGAGAATAAAAACAGTGAGCAGTGATTGGACTATTTTGTGTGAAGTAGTGAAGTTAAAAATTAGAAAAAAAAAAAAAAAAAAATGAGTAAAGTTTTGAAAGACTTAACTGTCCCAGAGCTAAAGGCCGAACTAAGCAAACGAGGCTTAAGTGGGACAGGCGTAAAAACCGAACTCGTGAAACGGCTGCAGGAATAACTGGAGCAGCAAAATGAAGACCCAGATACGTTTGCTTTCGAATTAGAAGCAAAAGTGGAAGAGGTAAATGCAAATGTTGCCTTATCTAACATGATGTTAGTTCTTTTATCCAAATTTGAAGAGAATGTTCTTAAGAAACTAGAAACTCAAAGGAATGACCAAAAGCAAGAACAGCAGAATATTCTAGAGCGATTCGACGAACAGAGAAACCTTTTAGAAGACAGGTTTGCGGACTTCGAAGAGAAAATCAAAACTGTCGACGAGCGACAAAATGCACGTTTCGAGAAAATTGACGAACAAATTGAAACCATCACGAATGAACTAGAAAAAGTGCGAAAGATGAAAGCTCGAGAACCTTCTGGTGAGTGCTCAAGGAAGAGAGAAGTAAATCCTCCAAGCTTTGACGGGCAGATTCCGTGGTCAATCTACAGGAAACAGTTTGAAGCAGCAGCGTTAACAAACGGCTGGGACGATCACGAAAAATACATTGCTCTTACGCTTGCTTTAAGAGGATCTGCTGCTGAACTGCTACAAACCATCCCAGCAGAGAAAAGTGGTGACTTCACAGTTCTGGTAAACGCAATCGAACAGCGGTTTGGGGATAGCCACATGACAGAAGTCTTCCGAGTTCAGCTTAACAATAGGACACAGAAAAGAGGTGAAACTCTGCAGCAGCTTCAGGCAGATATCGATCGATTGGTTCACCTGGCATATCCAACAGCTGGTAACGAGATAATAAATCAACTTGCTGTTGAAGCCTTTGTGAGAGCTGTGGGCGACATAAATCTCCAAAGGGCTATCCGCACTGCCGGAAAGCGAACACTACCAGAAGCATTGGCTTTCGCTCTGACGATGGAAGCTGCAGAACAAGCTTCCCAAAACGTGCATCGTGTAAGAGAATTAGAAGTCCAAGAATGCTCTTGTCAGAAGGCTACTGTGGAAAGGAGTCAGCGAGATGGACCAGTACGATGCTGGAACTGCAATAAGACTGGGTATCTACAGCGACAGTGCAGATTACCGCGAAGAGGAACCGCATGCCAACACTGTGGAAACAGAAGTTATACAAATGGTCAAAGTAACACCAACAATGTTGCTTCCGAAGTTGTTTCCCACCCGGGAAACGAATAAGAACCAACTTCAAGGGGCAGAAGCTGGTTTCTGGTATCGATGGCCCCAGAAACAACATCCAGGTTTCCCAAACGAAACGTGACAACAAGAGCCTGACCGTGGAAGCAAGTATAAATGGCAACAAATGTGTGGCTACCATTGACACCGGTGCCACGGCGTCCATCGTACGGCAAGACCTCGTCAAGAAGGCATGGCTCCACAACACCAACAGCTATCGTCTAAGGACTGCAACTGGAGAGGCCGCAAAAGTTTATGGTGAGGTACGTCTTAAGATTCGGATAGCAGAGTTGGAATTCTCTCACCCGTTCCTGGTAGCAGATATATGCGACGAGTGCATTGTCGGCGTCGATTTCATGAAAGATCATGGAGTGATATTTTACATCGGGAACCAAGTCCTGAAATATCGAAACATCGAGATTCCGATGATCTATGGGACTAACTCGTATGAGACCTCGTCATTTGTGAAAACCGTCATCAAAGAAGATCTCACTTTGCCTGCTTCTTCAGAAGTATTCGTGTGGACGAAATTGAAGGGTAAGCCTGGCAGCCATCGATACCTCATGGTCGAACCAGCATCTGAAAAGTCCTCCCAAAACGTCACCATTGGGAAGACTCTTGTGAGACCTGTAAAGAACATGGTTCCCGTACGAATACTGAACATCAAGCCGTATGAAGTTAAGCTCAGAAAAGGTGAGATTGTTGGACAATGCGAATCTGTATCAGCGATAACAAGGATCAACGAAAAAGATTCAAGGCAATCCTTGAAGTCCGAAGAGCTGAACTCCATAAAGACGAATATTCTCAAGTCATCTAATCTTGGCCACCAACAACGAAGAACTGCAGAAGGTCTCCTCGAAGAATTTGCAGACATTTTTTCGTCATCGAAAGGGAAATATGGCAGAACGCAACTGGTGCAACATCGAATCAATACCGGGGATGCAAGGCCGATTCGTCAACCTGCAAGACGCCTTCCACTAGCCAAACAAGGTGAGGTTGAAGAACTGATAACCACCATGAAGGAAGAAGGGCTGATCGAAAACTCTAAAAGCCCTTGGGCGTCTCCAGTGGTCCTGGTAAAGAAGAAAGACGGATCAACCCGCTTTTGCGTGGACTATCGAAGGTTGAATGATGTGACTAAGAAGGATAGCTACCCTCTGCCTAGGATCAGTGATACTCTGGACGCAATGGAAGGAGCACAATAGTTCTCAACTTTGGACTTGAAAAGTGGCTACTGGCAAGTCGAGATCCATCCTGAAGACAAAGAAAAGACAGCATTCTCAACAGGAAACGGATTGTGGCAGTTCAAAGTAATGCCTTTTGGACTTTGCAATGCTCCAGCGACTTTTGAGCGCCTAATGGAATGCGTCCTGCAAGGACTCACATGGAAATCTTGCCTAGTCTATTTGGATGACGTCATAGTATACGGGAAAACATTTGATGAACACTGTACAAATCTGAGAGCCGTGTTTCAAAGACTTCGAGAAGCCCACCTCAAGCTTAACCCAGAAAAGTGTTCACTCTTCAAAACCGAAGTGAAATATCTGGGACATATCATCTCATCCCAAGGAGTAAAAACGGATCCTGATAAGGTTGACACCGTGAAGAATTGGCCAACACCACAGGATAAACACCAACTCCGAAGCTTTCTGGGTCTAGCCACCTACTATAGGCGCTTTGTGAAGGACTTTGCGGGAATCGCCAAGAGTCTTCATCAGCTAACGGAAAAGGGAAAGCAGTTTAAATGGTCAGGTGAGTGCGAGCGCAGCTTTCAAGAGCTCAAGCAACGCTTGTGTAATGCACCAGTGCTGACCTATCCGACTCCAGGAAAACCGTTTATCATTGATGCTGATGCCAGCAATGTCGGGATTGGTGCTGTACTGTCGCAGGTACATAATGGCGAAGAAAAAGTGATTGCCTATTACAGCAAGGTACTCTCGAAGTCGGAAAGAAACTATTGTGTAACCAGAAGAGAACTTCTTGCACTGATTTTGGCAACAAAGCACTTCCATAAGTATCTCTATGGACAGAAGTTTCTTCTCCGAACTGACCATGGAGCACTAAACTGGCTTTTGAATTTCAAGAATCCAGAGGGTCAAGTGGCGAGGTGGATTGAGAGGCTGCAGACGTACGATTACGAAATTCAACATCGGAAGGGGAAGCTTCACTCAAATGCAGATGCACTGTCTCGGAGACCATGCAAGCAAGACTGTAAGCATTGCAGACGACAAGAAGAAAAAGAAGTGGTTACTGTCCAACGAACCAGAGCCGATCCCGTTTATGGCTGGAGCAACGACGAGTTGAGGAAGGCTCAACAAGAAGACTCAGATATCGAACCCATCCTCGCTTGGAAGGAACACCAGGAAAAACCAGAATGGACTGACATCTTCGATAGAAGTCCGACTCTGAAGGCATATTGGGCACAGTGGGACTCGTTTCATGTCCAAGAGGGTGTCCTTCGACGTAAATGGGAATCAGCAGATGGAAAGTCTTATGTAATGCAGCTAGTCTTACCGAGATCGAAGGTTATGGACGTTCTGCGAGAGATGCATGGTGGAGTTTCGGGAGGCCATCTAGGAGTAAACAAGACGCTAGAAAAGGTTCGACAACGATTTTACTGGCTACATGCAAGAGAAGATGTCGAGAAGTGGTGCCGAAAATGTGATACCTGTGCTGCCACCAAAGGCCCGAACAAAAAGAACCACAGCCAAATGCAGCAGTATAATGTCGGAGCACCCTTCGAAAGGATTGCAGTAGACGTGGCGGGTCCATTTCCGGAAACAAATAATGGAAATCGTTATATTCTGGTCGTCATGGATTACTTCAGCAAGTGGCCTGAAGCATACGCCATTCCAAACCAAGAAGCCAAAACAGTCGCAGACCAAATTGTCTTCAACTGGGTGAGCAGATTCGGCGTTCCATTAGAACTGCATTCCGACCAGGGAAGGAATTTTGAATCAAACATATTTCAGGAAGTTTGTGGGCTTCTTAACATTAAGAAGACAAGAACAACACCACTTCACCCACAATCTGATGGCATGGTCGAACGATTCAACCGAACCCTGAAGGAACATCTTTGCAAAGTTGTGGACGACAACCAGCGAGATTGGGATCGACACATTCCACTGTTTTTGATGGCGTATCGAAGTGCAAGACATAGCTCAACTGGTCATACACCGTCTGAGATTTTGATGGGAAGGAACATCAGACTGCCGAGCGAAATAAAATTTGGATGTCCCACGTCGGAGCTGCAAGCCGAGGATGACTACATTGATGACCTCAGAGAAAGACTCCTTCAGATCCACGACAATACCAGGTTGAAAATAAAGATGTTCAGTGACCGAATGAAGACACGCTACGATATACGAGCGACAACAACAGAGTTCCAAGCAGGAGATCGGGTGTGGCTTTACAATCCCCATCGACAAAAAGGATTGTCACCGAAACTTCAACGGGACTGGGAAGGTCCATATACAGTCATTACAAAAATCAACGATGTCGTGTACCGGATACAAAAGGGAGTCAGAGGAAAACCTAAAGTTGTACATCGCGACCGGCTACATCGCTACAGTGGTGATGAGAACGATGGATTTGTTCGGGACGATCAATCCTAAGGAGGGGGCAATGTAATGTGTATACACTCTTTCAATAATAAGGGGCAACATCTAGTGGTAGTAATAGGAGAACTCGCTTCTTTAAGCATCGAGAAACATCTAGTGGCTTAGAGGGGAACTCATTCAGCGCATACAAGAACCTCGAAAGGGGTAAACATCTAGTGATAAAGTGGAGAACTTCGTTAAGCATCGAGAAACATCTAGTGGCTTAGAGGGGAACTCATTCAGCGCATACAAGAACCTCGAAAGGGGTAAGCATCTAGTGATAAAGTGAAGAACGTCGTTAAGCATCGAGAACAACCTCGTAGATTCTCGAACCGATTTGAGGTATATAAATAGGCGCTTGGAAGCGAAGCGGTTCATTATGGATTGTGAATTGCTATTGTAATGTGTATACACTCTTTCAATAATAAGGGGCAACATCTAGTGGTAGTAATAGGAGAACTCGCTTCTTTAAGCATCGAGAAACATCTAGTGGCTAATAGGAGAACTCGCTTCTTAAGCATCGAGAAACATCTAGTGGCTTAGAGGGGAACTCATTCAGCGCATACAAGAACCTCGAAAGGGGTAAGCATCTAGTGATAAAGTGGAGAACTTCGTTAAGCATCGAGAACAACCTCGTAGATTCTCGAACCGATTTGAGGTATATAAATAGGCGCTTGGAAGCGAAGCGGTTCATTATGGATTGTGAATTGCTATAAAGAAAAGACTGTGTTTGAAAAGTAAAGACTGTGTTTTAAAAGTAATAATTGAAAGTGTTGAATAAAGAATTTTTGTGAGTAATTTAGAAGAAAGTGAATTTGTGTTTTTATTTACGAAGTTTGAATAAGTTTTAACTGTCGGACCAAGCCGAATATTACACTATAAAGAAAAGACTGTGTTTGAAGAGTAAAGACTGTGTTTTAAAAAGTAATAATTGAAAGTGTGGAATAAAGAAACTTTGTTAGTAATTTAAAATAAAGTGAATTTGTGTTTTTATTTACGAAGTGTGAATAAGTTTTAGTTATCGGACCAAGCCGAATATTACAATATGTATAAGAAAAAGATTTTTGATTTTTGTCTGAATGTTATGATCACACTATTCCGTTCTCTAAAAATAAGTAATATTTACCATTATATTTTTGTACCAATTCATATTTTATGAAAATTAAAAGCTAAATTATTTTATAAACCAAGTTATATTATAATCGAGGTTATTTTCTAGCTTAGTTTATTTTATAACCAAAGTTCGTTTTCAGCTTAGGTTATTATATCCAATTTTATTTGATTCACAGGTTATTTTTGCAACCATTGTTATTTTTTAAATAAGGTAATTTCATAACCACGTTTATTGTTTAGCGAAGGTCATTTCTTACCAGGTTGAATTTATAACAAAGGTTATTTTATATCAATGGTAATTCCTTAACCAAGGTTATTATCTTACAAAGGATGTTTTATATTATATTATTATTTTTTAACCTAATCACAGGTTTTAAACCTAGATTTTCTAATTTAGTTACATGTTAATACGTTTAGTATTTTTTTACCAAACCTATTTTATAATTCAGATTATTTTCAACCTAAGTTTCTCTAAACCTAGTTTTGTAACCCAGTTTAATAAGAACAATTTGTAACAAAGAGAAATAAAATAAATAACCTAGGTTCTTAAACCAATTTTATTTTCTAACGAGGTGATTTTATAACATAGGTTATTTTTTAACTTGGGATATTTGTTAACCTTGTTTTTTAATTAAAATAGGTTAAAAAACAACCGTGGTTAAAACTAACCCAGGTTAAAAAATAACCTTGAAAAAACAATGACCTAGAATAAAAAATAAACCAGGTTTAAAATAACATACAAATATATGTAAGCTCAATAGGGATTTTTTATAAAGCTGCTACTTATTTCTGAGGATGTTGTTTTTATATAAACTTTCAAATTGTTTTCTTCATATTTTACCATAATTTTGGTGAGAGTGCATCATTTTAACTTTTGTTTATTCTTGTCATTTGTATTCTTGTTATTTAGTCAAAATTCCTTAATTCTTTCGAAATTGATTGGGTTACATATTACCCACTCATATTTGAACAACCTTAAAATATGAAATATTTGGGTGAAATATATCACAGTTATTAGTTTACCTTTTTTTCTTACAAGAAATGAAGTATATAATTTATTGTGAGGTTGCGGTTCGAGGAGGTTTTTGAATGCCGTTTGCACTTCTGGTTAAAAGGGTTAAGCAGATGTAGAAGTACATAAAATAAAGGCTAAGGTTCCAGCACCACGTACAGTAAATAGTTAAATTAGGTGGCGCAACAGTTGAGAACTAAAGCCTAGTGACTTACAACGTTCAACCATTTCTATATGCGAGTAATTTTGTCAGGGATCCGAACGGCTAGATTGAGAAAGCAACTTTAAATCGAACAGGGGTGGAATCGCGTAAGGCGATAGTTGATTGTCACTGTTTTGATAGTCAATTTTGATGATCACCTTTTCTTTGTTCTGTGTAAAGTGATCGCTAAAACTTTTGCTGGCAGCACTTACCCAAGTTTGGGAAACCTGGTACAAATTGCAACAGGCATAAATGTCATCTCGATCAGCTGTTGTGTTAATTTCATGAATTTTCAATTTGCAAATTTTTTTCATTGAAAATGTAAGTATACCTATAACTATACTTAATAATAGTTATAAATTAATAAAAATGTTTGTTATATTTTGCAAAAATATATTCTTTTTTTGAATCTAAGGGCTCAAATTAAATGATAAGTGGACATAGAACGGACTGCATTTTCTTTTCTTAATAACTGGAGCGCTTATTTCAGCTACAGTACTTTGGCCCATCGGTGCAGTTTAATCAGCCCCAACTTGTCGTTGATAACCACCACCTCCATGAAGATTTAAAGTTGCAGCCTGTTGAAGGATAGGTGAAATATGTGTTGATCTTATTACTGATGATAAATCGAGCAACCGCAAAACATACACAAACGTTTCTTTGTTCAATCGAACATTTTTAAAGAATCTAAAATAAATAATTTATACGTACATACATTATGTTCTAAATAACTTATTTATAAATATTCATAGAAAGTTTCATAGTTGCATTGGGTTCCAAAATATTTGCTTTATTCCTTAAGTTGGTTCTCAGCAATTGAACTTTTTTGTAGTCATTTCTCGTTCTGGTGCACTGATAGAAAATTTGCATTGAAGTATACATTACTGTTCACTTATTTTTATTTTAACTTTGATATTTTTTCACTAAATTTAAAATTTATAGTGGAGCTAAAGTTCACACAAATTATTTTTCTCACAAAAAATTAATCAAAATATATGAAAGTGACACCTAAATAGCTGTCACTAACAAACCATAGCAAAAAAGTGATATTCAATTTGATAATCACCTTACGTGGAGCAAAATCATCTATTTTGATGGTCAACAATCAACAATCAAACAACCTTACGCGATTCCACCCCAGTGTTTGAACACGCACTAAGCAATACATTATTTTTAAAAATAAAATTCTCTGACCAAATTGCGTAGTCCTTATCTTACAGGTGGCCCTAAGAAAAAAGTCCAAAAAATTTTAATTCACAAGATCTTGGTGGCCAATTGTTACAAAACAACAAGGTAAGGAAACTATTCCTGAAAAATTGCTATTGTTTCGTTGCTTGTGCGGCAAGTTAAGCCATCTAGTAAAATTTAAACGATTTCGATACATTGTTAAAGCGTTTATGATTCCTTTTTAAGTAAGGGCGTAGTTTTTACCTGCCAAAAGTAACATTTGCCTATAGCAATTTATCTTTTTAATTTCACACGTATGTATTTTTATTGTATTTTCCAACAAGAGTTCAAATTGACCCACTATTTGTTCCAAAAATTAAGAACAATTCAGTGTTAAGTTAATACTGGTCAACAATGTTATGTAGCTGGCAATCAAGAATCAAATCATACTCTTGTTTAATGTTTTTGCCATTCGTTTGTCAGATTTTTGAGATACAACCCTTGACAATTCGAAAAAAAACTCATATCAGGCTCTTCGAATTTATGTAAATGCATGCAGTATTTTTATTTACTCAAATTCGTGATGATTTTCCAATCCCTTACTTCAGAATTCCGTTTAAATATTTTCAGTATCTTATTTATTTTTTAAAAAATCCCTATTATGTATGTAAGTCTTTAACTGCTCTGCATACACCTTAAAAGAACGCTGAAACATTTATGCTAAAACTGTTTTTAACATACAAACACAAACGGTACAAAATCAATTTCTTTTCTTATTACGTTAAGACTTTAACATGAAGTTTTTGAAACATATTGGCAAATATATATAAATAATGTTAAAACCCGGTATTTCTGATTTACAGCACAAATAACTTAAATTGTAGTTCGGAATCAGAAACAGCACCAAAACGTAACTCAAAAACGAACTATTCGAAACCATAAAGGAATTAAGTTCTAGATTTATCAAAACTTCAGATAGGGTGAAATGAAGACCCATAAATCATCTCTTAACTAAAAGGAATGTTCGAAAACTAAGTCAAAATTCTAAAATGATTTGAACTGTATATAGAAGATAAAGATTTGTACTTTGTGAAAACATTAGTCAAAACAGCATTGTGTAAGCCACAATTTAGAAAAAAAAAAAACTTAATTTTGTTAGCCATTGTTTTCTAAGATCCCAAAGAAAGGCTTGAAACAAAATTCATTTAAATCAACTTTTTTACTTCTATGTTTCACTAGATCCATTTCTTTATTATTATTTTCCAATACTCACTTTTAAAAATTTGTTTCAATCAAAAAAACATCTTTGTAATTATTTTTCGTTGAAATCATTTTTATTTATTTACTTATTTTTCAATAATAATATTAATCTTTTGTTTTAATTTTAATTTATAAGTTACTTTCTTATTTTTCTTATACATTTAATTTAATATTTAATTCATAAAATATTTTAACTAGGATTTTCGATATAAATTTCATTGAATTTATATTTAATATATATTGTGAATACTTTAAAAAATATACACATAAACTAAAAATAAAATATATATTTAAAAACTAATTTTCGTACATAAAAACAAACGTAGGTAAAACGTCAAAATATCTCTCACTTTTTTTTTAATATTTTCTTTTTTAAATTGTATATATATATAAATTCTTTTTGTTATTTTTATTTTACTATATAATGAGGTCCAAATAAAACATTTCTTACATACATATACATATTAATATCCTAACTGAAAAGAGTGAAAAACATAATTAAAATCTTAATTTGTATCTATAATTGTGATTAGGGTCATAATGACAGGAAATGCATTTGTATGCTTAATATTTGTTTTATTTTTATTTTTGTTTTGTTTAATACTTTTAAGGTTGAAGATATCGTATTGTATTTTTGCACAAAAAGAACTAAAAAGGATACTTAATTTAATATAAACAAATTTTAAGGATACAAAATAACGGTTACTACACTGACGAGTATTTTTATTTTTTTAGATTTTATTTCTATACAGCGAATTCTTTTCTTAGCTAAGAGGTTCATATAATACAAGAAGGAAATTGAGGTTAGGTTCTACGGGAAGAAGCTACGATACGTTGCGGTTTGATATGATGAGCATTCTGTGAAACGGCCTCTCGTTGGATTTAACTTTATTGCACCATATTGATTAAAGATTCATGATCCGATTGCGGTCCCGATTACCAGGTCCAAGACCACTACGACATAAACTCGGGGTACGGTCATGAAACTCGGTCGGGAGGAGTCGGGTGATGGGTGTTCGATGCGAGGGTGTCCCGACTTCCCGGCGACAGCGAAGTGCGATCGTCCTCGAGTGGCATAGAGTATGGGCCAGCTGGGGGTTGCCTTAGTGGTGGATGATTGGTAAGACTGGCTGGCGAGGCAGCTGGCGGAGAAGTTATAGAGTGCGGAGAGTGCGAGTCCGAGGATGGTCGCCGGCTGAACAAATTAAGGCCATTGAAGGGGGAAGCTGAGAGGAGGTGCGCCGAAAGAGGTGGGAAGCCTGGTAGACCTGGCAGACCATGAAATAGCGCCAGGGGGTTGTGGAATAGTCGGGGATCGTTGCCCATCCAGCTTTCGGGTGGGAAACCGGGTGCATTGCTCTGCGGGAAATGGCCCTTTAGGGCGTCGGCAAAGTTCATAGCAGGCATGCCATGAGATCCGGCGTAAAGACGTGCCAAGAATTCAGCTTGAATAGTCGGAGGCAGGCCACCAAAAGGCTTGTTGTTATTGCAAGTTGTTGTTTCGTCCCCATTGTCATCTGAGTTGCCCGTCGACAAAAGCTTCCGGTGGAGATTCGAGTTCGAACTGTGCCGGTCTCGACTTCGCTTCGAAGGGAAAGCAGCATTGCAGCCATCAATGTTGCACTTGTGCAGGAGCTTGAGATGGATGTTTTGATAATGTGTTTGAAGACTGAAGTGATTTTGGAAGACACGACCGCACGCAGTGCACCGCAGTGGATTGTCCTTATCGATGGGTACATCTTCCTCTTCGATAAAGTCTTCGTAGTTCGGTGGTTCCTGTTCGCTTTCCGTGCCGGGACCGGGGTAGAGAGCGGGTGGCGGTGTTGGCAGGTGTTGTTCGTTCTTATTTTCATCGTTGTTGTTGTTGTTGTTGTTATTATTGATGAAGACCTGCTCATCAATGGGTTCTTGCTTAACCACTGGAACTTCAGACACAACTACTGTTTCCGCTTCTATTTCAGGTTCTACTCCAGTCTCGATTTCGGCTTCGGTTTCGGTTTCGTCAGTTTCTGGGGGTTCCTGTTTGATTACCTCGTCGGATGGTTTTTTTCTCGCTGAGAGATCGAGTGTGAGATTTTGATCTTCACGTGTTTCACCATCTTCTAGCTTTAGTCTCGATTGATTACCACTCTCAGTGCCATTGAACGACGTTGACGGAGTGAGCGGTGGTGATGGTAGAACCTTTGATGTTTCCGAGTTCGTTGCTGACATTGGGCTTTCCGATTTGCGTGGTCTCTTCGACAAATCGAGGGTTGGATTTTCAGAAGCCTCTTCGTCTGCTGCAGGAATAGGAGCTTGTTGAGGTTTCAAAGAGAGATCGGCTACATCGAACTCCTCTAACGAATTATCACAGGAATTGTCCAAGGACTGCAGAGTGCAACGAACAGGGTTTTGACTTTTTCGCTTTCGCTTATTCCCAGCTCCACCTGCATTAGCCCCTGCTTCTCTGTCGACACATTCGGCGCCTCCACTCGTTCCGACAGTTGCAGCCATCGAATTGTCGTATTCCTCCTTGCCACCACCATAAGACGAGTCAGCTATGCTGAGCGAATCGTCGGTGTTGCTATGATTGTCCACATCGTAATCCACATCGGATGACTTTGAATCTTTGGTAAGACTGAAATCGGTCGGTTGATCCTCACCCTCAGTCACATAGTCATCCGAAACGGTCTTATCGAGGATATTATCAGACTCCTCTCCCACCACGACGATTCCTCCTTCTCCATCATCATCGTCGTCGTCATCCAGCACGTGATCATCATCGTGATCGTCATCATCATCGTCGTCATCATCAAGGTCTTCAGGATGGGTTTCCATGTGATGCGAGTGCTGCTTGATCCCTTCAGGATGACCTCGACCGTCGTACCGTCCCAGCATCGCATTGTCCATGTACGATCGGTGAAGGAAGTCTTGACTGTGTTTGAGGTCCATGCCGGGCATTTGGTGATGACGCATATCTGGTGGGGGAGTGAGGAGTGGAAAGCTGCCAAATGGATTCAGAGGATTAAGAGCACCAGCCATGAGACCGTTTGGAGGTTGAAGCAGCAGAGGATGCGGTTGAGCACTGCGGCCGTCATGTGGGGAAATTTTTCTTCTCAGATGCGGCGAATGGAGCTTTGGGTTTGGATTGGCGCTATGACGATTGCGGGACCGCCTTGAGCTGAACATCATGCTGCAACCATCTACCGTGCACTTGTGCATCTCGCGGAGATGAACTGCAGAGAAGTGGATCTTCAGCGCTCCCTTGTCGCAGAACGTCTTTAGGCAAACGTTGCACTGGACGCGTTTCTTGCCCGTTACGGGATTGATAAATTGCGTCCCTAGATTCGCTGGCAGAGATCCCCATTGACGCTTACCCCCGGGCGAATGGGCCTTCCGACCTTGGTGGGAAGGCAACGAAGACGCACTTAGCCGGGACATACGCTGCTGATTTTGCTGATGCTGCAGTTGCTGTTGGTGCTGCTGTTGTTGCTGCTGGTGCTGGTGTTGCTGATGCTGTTGATGTTGTTGGTGCTGTTGGTGCTGTTGATGCTGCTGATGCGGCTGAGAACTGGAGTTATGAGGAGGATGGTGATGATTATTCTGGGGTGATTTTGTTTCTAGTCGACTATTGCTCAAGTTGAGAGCATTCTGCCCCGTAGGACCACCGAGCTTCTCCTTTTTGCTCTCGGGCGACTTGTTGCGTTGCAAACCCATCGACGGAAAGTGCGAGGCCAGCAGGCTGTGAGGCATTGGATTCCCCGAGGCAGCAGCTGCCGCTGCAATTGCCGCAACCTGATTGTTTGTAAGTCCACCTCCTGCCGATGATGACTGTGGTGGTGGTGGAGGTGGCAAATGAAACGGTAAGTGATGTCCGGACATTGCCATCGCATTGAATAAGGACTGATTTGAGGCATTCTTCTCTTCGGACATTCGTCTGCGAGCTTGAGCCAGTGCCTGTTGCTGCAGATGATGCTGATGTTGCTGTTGTGCTGCCATTTCGGGGCTCATGCGAGCTCCTGCATGCATCATTGACGGCGGAAAGGCTCCAAGTGCAGCCGTATTGATTTTCCGAAAATCAAACGGCTGCATGTTTTGAAGATGACTTAGGGGATTAGTGCCGGGATTGCCACCGCCCTGAGAGTTGGAATTTCCCGACTGGTTCGACGGAGGCGGTGGCGGCGGAGGCGGTGGATTTCGGAAGTAATTGTTGAGATGATTCGGTGGTAGGCCTGCGGCCAGTTTTTGATGCAAATGCGATTGAAACTGCATCTGTGCATGAGCCAACGAACTCAAATGCATGTTCATTGGGTGTGTTGCTGCTCTGGGTGGCGATGGCCTACGACTGGGTGACATCACCATTTGTCTGGCAGCCAGCTGCTCCGGATTGCGAGGATAGTCGTTGGTAACGCTGCTTTCGCTGCTACTCCCTCTATGTCCGCTGCTGTGATCCTGATTAACGCTCATTAAGACATTCAATGGAATTTTTCACCAGCATGGATGTCATCATTTCCTTAACGTGTGTGATGGTTCAAGTCAATAACCTGCAAAAGAAAAACAAAAGCAAATTAGATTTAAAAGTTCGATGAAAAGGAGAATTTATATAAATACTAGAAAACAAGATTCCATTCCCAGGAATCGCAAGAGACCTCCCAAATAGAACCTAAGGTGATGTGACAAAAATCAAACACAAAAAAAAAGCAAAAAGAAACATCAAGTGCACTCTGGAGACATCATCAAGCCACACACAGACTTATTGAGGGCTCCCAAGAGATCCCACTCATCACTTCGAACAATGGGACAACGATCATGCCTCATCTTAAACTCATTGAAGAGGTAAATATAGCGCGACAAGTGGTCTTCGGTTCTGGCATCATCGTATACAGTACATACATATGTATGTAGGTACTGGTCTGGTCTGGTACACGCATGCGTCACGGCAATGAGTAATCTTTCTTGTTACCTGTGCGGTCTTCAGGTACTCAGTGACGATGTCACTTCAACTAGGCCCTTTGTCATTGTGATGTCGTTCGTTCTTATTTTCAACATCAAGTTGCGTTGCGTCGCGTCCCATCGGTCGGTCATTTCACTTGTGACAGGCGTCAATTTATTTGCATAGGTAAGTTGAAGTGGGTTTCACTTTTTTCTTTATATATTCTCGCTATACTCTGACTGACTTGAGATCTTAAGTAAACATCACTGTGACACAAGGGAGGATAGGTAGGATAGGCAAACGTCAGTGAAGGACTTACATGGAATATTGTCATCATGAGTGTTGGCTAGAATACTTGATCATAATAATTTTAATCCTTTGCACACATCTTTTTGTTGGATGGAAATAGTTTAAGAAAAAAGTATATGCGATATGTCGAGGGTTTATTGAAATGCAGGTACGGAATAAAGGTTTGTTGACATTTTTAAAAGGATTGTTTTTAGAAGTAGAAAAAGGTTTAAAATTCAAAAGAAATGGAAAAACGATATAAAACAATGGATGTCAAAGAAGTCCTATGAGCTTCGTACATTGTAAGTGTGAAAAGTTGATTTTTGACGAATTGACTTGGCACTTTTTTGATCTTTGAAGATTCAAGGGGCGGTGTGAATAAAAACGAGTACGACGAGTATTTACTTACAAGTAAAGTGTAACGAGTATTTAAACTCCAAGTAAACCGATGTGAATAAAGCGTCGAGTTTACTTGTGACCGTGTACTCGTCAACCCGAGGGTATACTAGCAAGTATTTACTCGCGAGACAACTGAATTCACAAAAACGGCAAGTAAATACTTGTAGCGCCACACAGACTACGCATCATTTCCTGTTGTGACTTGTTCTGTTTTCGCCTAACCTTGTTCTGTTTTCGCCTAAACGAACCATCTTTCGTGTACAAGTACGACTGCAAGTCTTTGGTCGGGTTGACTTGCGAATAGACGAATATTTACTTGCTACAGAAGTATTTACTTGCGTTTATTCACACCAAAATTGGCATTTTTCCGGGTTTTACTAGCCTCTCAAGTATTTACTCGCGAGTAAGAGTAAATACTTGTTTTATTCACTTCAATTTTCGCATTTACTTGTTATTTTGATATGTTCAAGTATTTACTTGTCCTACTCGTTCCTATTCACACCGCTCAAGGTATCAAGGAAAAAAGTTGTTGTTATTTTGTAACCTTAGTTTTAATTGTAATTTTAATTGTATTCGTAATCGTAGTCGTAATCGTAATCGTAATCGTAATCGTAATCGTAATCGTAATCGTAATCGTAATCGTAATCGTAATCGTAATCGTAATCGTAATTGTAAAAGTTTTCTTTCATGGCTTAATGCATTTCCATTCAAGACATGAAACGCAGCCGTCCAGATCCTTACTAGGGCTAAATTCAATACTTTTGTATTAGGTATTACATTCTAATGAATTATCAAGGTACTCTGTAAATAGACAATCGTTTAAGAACATTTGTTCAGTTCAATTCCTGGAAAGTTTCTAAAATTATAGAACTTTTTTCCCACACGCAGTTTAACTCCCTATTTCCTTCTTATACCCTAATTCATGTGGTAGCTATACTTAAAACTACATACTTAAAATGTATTTTTATGACTCTTATTGCAACAGATTGTTTAATCCCTCTACAATGTTGCAGTTTTCATCAATAAAAAAATCATATAAAATCAATTCTACAAAAACAGAAATTTAGAAAATTCCCTAAAGTAAGATTAAAATCGACCAAAATACACTAAATTTGTCTATAAACAAATCAATTTATAAATAAAACAACAACACACGAAATCAAAAATACCATCAACTCGCTTCCATTAAGCTGACCATTATACCTATGCAATATCAGGGAATTAAAATAAAAACCAAACTTTCGATCCCCTTCACACATTTAAACTGCCCACAAGTGTCACATTAATGTCATTGGAAATGGAATTTTTATGACATATTATTTGATAGTGGCATGGTCCAGCCAGCCGGCCGGCCGACCGGGCGGTGGTGATGGTTATTATATTGTACAGTGGGCAAAAGAGTGGCACAAGTTTGAAAAAATAGCAGATCACTTTCTAAGTTAAAGCATGTCCAAAAGTTAAGGAATGTTAAGCATTGATGGCCTTTGAAAAAAACAACAACAATTTGATATCTGACAGTTAAATAAATAAATTACGTGGCGCAACAGTCCGTTGAGAACTAGGGCCTAGTGACTTACAACTCTTAACCGTTCCTGCGTGCGAGTAATGGTATCAGGGATGGAGGGGACCGAATGGCTAATTTGAGAAATTTGTGAGGATTTGTCAATTCCTCGCAAGATGCAGTGTTTACCCGTGAAAAAAAACTTTGGATGTCACAGGCAGAGATCGAACCCAAGACCTCTGGCATGACAGTCCTACGCAATAACCATCATGCCACAAGTTCTACTAAAACTATCTGAGTTAAGGCTTAATACAAATTTTGGTAATTTTGTTATTTTATGCTTGATTCGGTTTCAAATGTTAATCTAGTCTGCCCCACTGTTCCAACGACGACGATGATGTCGGCAAGATCTAAAAATTCCAAAAGAACTCATAAGAAACTATTTAAGTAGTTCCACCGAATCGACATAACCTTTTGATGTAACACAGAAATGGGCCAAATCATCAAATGTATACAAACTGATCAATTTAGATTCGAAATTATGTGTTTTATTGTTCTATTGAATCAAAGAACCCATCGCTACATCATACTACCACCTCAACCATAAGGAGGACCCACAGCACTTCGCCGACCACTTACGATATATTGAGACTGGGATATAAAGATCTGTGCATTTAAAGAAGGGGATTACAGAAAAAAAAACCTTTTGATGACTCTTTTTTGAAACGAAACATAAAATGATTTTAAAAAATCAAAAATAAAAACATAAAACTACCAAAAAAGTTAATTTCTTTGATAATAAATTCCGATTGATGACAGTTTTTCATCGATAAAGTCTCGTGTTTGAAGTTTTTGACTTAACTCCAATTTTTCGTCATAAAACAAAATATTTGAAAAACAGAAACAGAAAATAATAAACTTCCCAGAACAACACTTTTGACACATTGCTTTGGCTTGTCGATGACCTTTTTACCATATAAAATATAGGTACCGTAGTATGTATCTCTGTTTGAATCTTTTGGATACTTTTTGGCATTTATTGTATCTTCTTGTCTTTAAAGACAGAAGTAGTGAGAGAAGAGATTCATAGGTGCTCCTTTTATTTTTGTTAGACAAGACAAAATCATAAAACACAGGTTATGTTTTTTTCTTCTTTTTCTTCTTCTGTCCAAATGGTCGTGCATCTTTCATCTTTTAGAGAGATTAAGACCGGACTACCACCTATATCTACCTTTACCATATATGGACAGCTATTTGAAGCCGCCTGGACTTTTCTTGTTTTATGTCACTTGTTGTTGTTGCTGTTGTTATTGTGTTTAATGGCGTGTTTTACGACGAACGACATTCAACATCGGAATGTAATTTCAGTCATTTTCCCGCGTATAAATCTATCTGAATGTGCTGCTACTGATGAATTATACCGCTGCGCACACCTCTATGGCCTACTAGGTGTAATTAGGTAGGCCGCTCAGCGATTAGATGCTTTTTTAATGTCATGTCTTAAAAGCGACTTATATGACGACGACCAACAACTAACGAACGACTATACGACGATGGTGAGACGGTGGCGGACGGGTGTACATATTCTAGCAATACATAGTTTGAGTTTACGGGCTGTAAGGGGTGAATATGGGACGGGTATGGGTATGCATCAGTTTATAGACGCTTGAGTCTTGACCATAGAAACTCGTACGATGTATGAATGTGGATGGATATGTGAGGCGATAAGATTGTGTCTTGAAGTCTTGAAATTCAGGTTTTAAGTGTTTTGTCATCTCCTACTCTGTATGATGTCGAATTGCTGTTGTTTCTTGAGTAGAAAAAGTAGTTGTTGCTGTTGTTGTTGTTGGTTTTTGATAATATGGTTAAATTTAATTTGTTCTGTTATTGAGGTGCTTAGTGTTTAGTTGAGAGCTGACTATAAGATGCTACTTTCAAGATAAGAAAACATCAAAAAAACCCCGAGGGGTATATAACTATATACCCATATGTTTATGATGATGATCGAAGACCAAACAAGCGACAATGGACGAAAAAGCATCATCATCATCATAGCACTATAAAACTTTACTTATGTCGAGATATGCGCGGGAAGGTCATTGGCAAAGCAGTGCGGTGACATGCTTCGATTTGGTTTGACAACTTCCTGGAAATGGTTTATATACTAAAGATTTGGAATCTTATAATTTATTTTTGTTTTCCCAAATTAATGTCATCAAACGAGGGTATAAGAAGGTACATACCTATAGTGCTACCTTCTAACACTACTCGCGGCGAGTAAACCTTTTATTTTAAATATTTTTTGTTATTTTTTATTATTTAAGTATTTATTTAGATAAAATTTAATCGTGGGTATAATTACGTTTATTGGAATTTATCTTTTTCAGAAAATCTATAGCAAAATGGATTTGAGTTGAGATTTTATTTATTCTTCAAATGGCATTCGGTAGCTGCTTTTTTTATTGAAAAAAAAAAGGAACTGAATAAATATAAAAGCTTTTTAGTAGTTTATTTAAATTGTGTTAATGATGGATATTCCTTTGCTATGTGATTTTATCAGAGAAAAAACGCTTTAATTTCGGTTTGAATTTTTTAGTAAAGAATTTTGTGTATAGATATTTCAATATTTTTGCTATGAAATTGAGAATTAAAAGTGAGCCATAGTTTTTTTTTCTTAACCATTAAAAGTCTATTTGGATACCTATGAATTTAATATCTAATTGAATATTTTGTGCACATAAACGTCAATTTTATGATATTTAAAGTTGTAAATGGGTTTATATAGTAATTAAAATTTTTAGTTATTCCAGAAGCGTAATATATTCTACTTTTTTAATTTAACGACTGGGATCTTAACTACACAAATAAGTAACTATTAATGAAGACTAGAACTTATTAATACTTGTTTCAAGAATTCGAAAAAATTTAAATGTTTGAGTATAAGACTTTGAGATCTTTAGCTGACACTTATTTTCGAATTTAAAAGATCTGACTATTAAATGACGTCAATGTGGGAACACTGTTCTTAGTACAACCGTCAAAGCACGAGTGCAGTTGACTTAAGCACGCTTGAAACCATTCCAACTTGGCAGGAGTTTTGGTAGAATTTTGTTTCGTACCATGAAATTCTTTTTTTTTTTATTTTCAATTTCAATAATGTTGCAAATCTAATTCTGTTTTTAACTTCAAAGAGAAAGTTATTGTAATCGGTCCGATTTGTCACATTAAAAATTTTGACATTTCTCGACGTTTCAAGGTCTCTAGATTCGAAATAAAAGATTTTTAGAGAGATGTACACATGTGAGTGCGTGTGTATGAACGTTCGTATGTCCGTACCTTCGCGACGTTTTTTTCGTGGTCCATAGCTCAAGAACCAGTAAAGTTATCGACTTCAAATAAATTTTGTTATACAGATAATAATGCAGAGGGGACTCTTAAAAAAATTGAGTGGGTGATTTTTTTACCAAAGCAATTTAAAAAAAGATGAACATTTCGAACTGAAAAAAAAATCATTGTCATCTCGAATATTTTACAAACAAGAAATGATTTTATCTCTAAAATAATTTTATGCAACGAGAAATAACGTTTTTGAAATCTGGTAAAATTTTGAGATAAATCAAATTGACAGTTTTTTTTGCAAAAAATAAAAACCTAAAAAAAAACAATACTAAAACTTGGTAAAAATTTACTTCCGGCTAAAATATCTTTTCCAAAAATTTAAAATATTGGCTTCAAACTAATTTTATCTCACAGAAAATATTCTTTTCGACATTCAGTAAATTTTTTATAAATATCCAACAGTCAGTTTTTTTCATAAACAAATAAAATCTACAAAAAAGAGTACGAAAATTTGGTAAAAATTGATGTTTGGTTCTCGATATCTCGTGAACAATAGAAGATTTGACTTCAAATTAATTTCATTCATCCAATTTGTATTTGTTTATAGAAAAAAAAAACATTTAAGAAATGCTACTAAAATTGGTAAAAATTGGTTTTCCACTAAAAATCTCGTTAACAAAAATTGATTTTGAAATCAAATTATTTCAGTATATGCAAAATATTGTTGGTACTTTTTAATTTTTAAGAAAAATTCAACGGACAACTTTTTTTGACAAAAACGAAAACCTACAAACTTTTAAGCAAGACAAATCGACAGACGGGATGGGAAGTTATCAGTGTGGGCGCATCCCAGCCTCTTTTTTAAAAATTATTATTCGAAACAATTTCTCAAACATTGCTTTATTTTGATTTTAAATTACAAGTACAGCAACTTTTACTTAAATTAAATGAATTAAAAGTACTTGAGAAAGCAGGATTACAAAATATTGGATTTAAAAACCAAGAATAACATTTTTAACTAAGAGTTTTTCAAATAAGAAGTTTTATTGTGAATACCTTGCTATTTGGACAATTGACATGGACATGGACAATTGACATGGACAAGTGAAAACTGCGACAGTTTTAATAACCCATTATATATTAAAATATTAAAATTCACGTCGAAAACTGTGAAAGCTAAAGACCTTTTGAGTCGTAGTGAAGAATCTTCTAAACTCACAATAATGAAATTAATAGAAAAATTTAAGCTGTTGGGACAAGTAAGTGTGGGCCAAGAACAACTTTTAATATTGTTGACAAAACACTGAATTTTTTAATTGTGTTGACAAAAACACTGGTTTATCAATTCGATCTGAAATTAATCATTCATCAAACGACTTTACACTATATTTTACATAAAAGCCTTAAGGATTTTAAAGACATTGACGTGAAGGATTTCTATTTTCAAATTTTGCAAAAGAAGTTTAAAACAAAATACTCCACAATCAATTCAAGACTTGAAAATGGAATTTGTGGAGTTATCGAGAAAACAAAGCCGCAAATGTGCAAATTGTTCATAACAAATTTCACATGAAAGGAAGCTATCGTGATACTGTTTTTCTTCTTTTTTACAACAAAATAAACATCCATTGATTTCTCTCAAAAAACTACTTAATATTAAAATGAAAACTCTTATTAAGAAAAGCTTAACTTAAAAAGCGGTAGTATCAAGAAATTGTACTTCGGTAAACTTGTGGTATCAATATATTGCGGTACTGTTCAGATTTGTTTCTAATCTCTAGAAACTAGCAATTGCCCTTAAAAACAAGGAAAACTGAGTCACCGAAATAAATTGCATTCATCTTTTCGAAATTTCTAAAATTTTCAAAAAATAAAAAAAAAACATTGATTACATTTTAGAATAAAAATAAGTTATCAGTTCCAACCCCACTTTTCAGAAAGTGTTTTGTGTAAGTAAGTGGTTCACATACAACACATGATTGTTATGTATTGAATGTTATGTTGTTATATGAAGGACTATCATGTCAGAGGTCTTGGGTTCAATCCCTTGCTGTGCCTCCTAAAAGTTTTTTCACGGGTACTCCCCCTTGCGAGGAATTGACAAGAGTAATTCTTCTCATGAAAATTGCTTTCTCAAATTTGACGTTCGGATTCGGCATAAAATTGTAGGTCTTATTCATCCCTGAAATGACTTGTACACAGAAATGGTTGAGAGTTGTAATTCACTATAGGCTTCTAGTTCTCTACTGACTTTTGCGCCACCTAATTAAATTGCAACACGCTGTTTATAAAAAAAACATTAACAAATTTATATGCAATTCAATCATATGTTCCTTTACTAATATGACCTTCCTCATCACGACACTATTGTCAATTATTCCGGAATCTAACCTACGCTCATAGGTCTGTAGGTAGATAATATAACACTAACAATTTAACTTTGCAATGTATAATTTCCAACGTTGACGACGACGACACGTCCGTTCAGTGTTTGTCAACGTGTTGCAAATTAATTGCAAAGCCACAGGCGATTCAGCAAATTGTCAATTAAATAACAAGTATTCGCCACATTCGTGAAATCAGGCTAATCCACAAATATATATTGCAAATGTTCTAAGCGGTTAATTTGAATACTAATATAAAATGCTCGTACATCAGCTGCCAGGGATTTTACTTGAAGTGCATCTACACTAAAAGAAAGAACAGGGTTTTAAAAAAGATTGCAATCTTTTGTGAATGTAATCTTAAAAAATCATTGATTGAATTCACTTAAAAGAGTGGCTCGAAGGAATTCATTTTTTAGACTCGATGAATGGATTGTCATTGTAAATATTAATAATTTCACAATAATTGAATGATTTCATTAATTCATATCGTTACAGGGTTATACAAATGAGTGCGAATGCGAAGATGAACGAATATTGAAAAGATTTCAATCGATCCAAATCCTTAAAATTATTGAGGTAGCTAAATTTTACTCATGGGGATTGCAGAATTTAAAGCTATAGCCCTTAAAAATAAATCAATGATTAAAACTATTTGATTGGAGTCACCAAAGAATGCATTCTTTTGCAACGCTGAAAATAAAAATGACAAGTGTTTTTGTAAAATTCTAGAAAAAATTGAAACAAGTCTATGGAAAATTGTCAATGAACATTTTTGAGCCAACATTTATTTTATTTCAGTGTAGTGCATATTCAATCATTCGCTGAATGCTTGGCATAAAATCGTATATTTTTATAGTACGTAGGATTTGTATTAGTTTTATATTGAATTTATAGTTTTACGTGAGCGCGTGCAACCTCTCCTATATTGTATGTTTTAAGAGAGACACAACAACAAGCTTTGAGTAACAAACAACACTTGTTTCTTTAAATTACCAACATGCTATAAGGTGGAGTGGAACTATAAACAGTACAGAATCGTGCAACTAGATATATATTTACATATCCAATATATATGTAGTAAGGTAGGTATGTTCAATGGTTAAATTAATTGTCAATGATAGATTTGAATATTAATTAGCTAACTGCTGTGTTTGATGTTGAGTGTCGGTCTGGTAGTTGTTATAAGAAACATTATTATTATTTTTTTTTTTATTTTGAATTTTACTTTTCTATTAATAAATGATTTTGCATTTTGATTGTGGGAAAATTTTAAATTGATTGAGACTTGTCACGGATTTATAATTTTATTGTTAATTTTTTGTGTATACATATTTGTATTTTTATAAACAATTTGTAATATTTAATAAGCGTAGGTAAGAGAAAAAATATGACAATTTTTTACGCCATTGAAAAATCTTCTAGAAAATTGCCATAGTGAAATATGTTAATTTTGTCCTCTTTAAAATAATGACAAATTGAAAGCATTAGAAACACTAAGTTAATTGCGGATTCTATGAAGTAGAAAAAAACAATGACATATACGTACATAGTATGGAAAAATAAAAGAAATCAAGTGATGACATTAGGTAGGTTATGGAAATTGCTTAAATGAATAAAAAATCGGTTTTCAGGTTCCAACAACATTACTATTCTCCAAATTAAAAATAATTCAGAAATTATGCTCAAGAATCGACCGATGCAAACCCATTTTTGCCGCCTCTGCCTCAATACTCACAAAAGCCCCATTGACATCACGCGAGTTCTTCCGATTATGTCAATGTCATCAGCATATGCTAGTAATTGGACAGACTTTTGAAAGATAGTGCATCTAGTGTTGACGTGTGAGCTTTGCACTATTCTTTCAAGTACGATGTTAAAAAATCACATGACAGCGCATCACCTTGTCTAAAACCTTTTTTGACATCGAAAGGTTCTGTTAAGTTGTTTCCAACCTTTATGGAGCAGCGTGAATTCTCCATGGTCATCCTGCACAAACGGACGAGTTTGGCAGGGATGCCAAAACTAGACATGGCTCTATACAGCTCGTCCCTGTAGATACTGTCATATGCGGCCTTGAAATCGATGAAAAGATGGTGGGTGTCGATTTGGTGTTCTTGGGTTTTTTCCAGGATCTGCCATAATGTGAATATTTGATCGACTGTGGACTTTCCTGGTCTAAAACCACACTGATAAGGACCTATCAGGTTGTTGACGATGGGCTTTAGACGTTCACATATTACGGCACGCTTCTCATGCCCTCTTTTTTTCCTTCTGAGAAGTCGGTGTTCCTCTCGCCTCTTCGGCTCATAGAGCTCATGAGCAGATCTCGTCCTTTTATGCAGCGCCGCTTTGCGTGCCTGATGTTTTTAATAAAAAGTAGTAGTAGTAGTAGTAGTAGTATGGCTGCATTTTCCTGCCGACATTCCTCATCAAACCAGGAGTTCCTTGTTGGTGGCTTCTTGAAACCCAGCACGTCAAAGGCGGCTTCTCTGATGGCATCTTGGCAATGTTGCCACTGGTTTTCGATACATTGTGTTGGCGGCAGAGAACTTCGAGAGAGGTTACTTGTAACTCGGTCGGAAAAGGATTTGGCGATCTCCTGCGATTGATCCAAATGAATCAGGACTTTTTAAATATCATAAGCCAATTGATCTGAACAAGTTCTAAAATACTACGAAACAATTTCGTTTTTGGTAATTATTTAGGATTAGAACATTATTAGTACAAAATTATGTTCTGATATATGTATGTATTTCTTTCAGAATGGTTTGAGACAACAATAGGGGTTCGGCAAGGTTGCACTCTAAGTCCATATCTCTTTGCCATGTGCATCGATGACCTGACCGACTTTTTACCAGGTGGCATAGAGATAGATGGAGTTCTTAAAGGCCCTTTTTATTTGCAGACGATGTAGTTTTATTTGCATACTCACCAGATTCTCTTCAACTTATGATTAACCGTATTGATTCGTACTGCCAACTATGGATTCTTACGGTGAATCTTACGAAGTCAAAAATAATGATTTTTAAAAAGGGATCTAGCAGAACTTGCAGAAACGAAAAATAGTATCTTAATGGACAGCCCATTGAAATTGTAAATCATACAGGTATCTTGGAGTCACGATAACTAACAATCTCAGCATGGAACCTCACTTGAAAGAAAAGTTAGTGAAAGCTAAAAGTGCCATATCCGCAACCTGGAAAAGATGTTTTTCAAATAACATAGTTGATCACAGTGTAAAATATAAAGTATTTCAAGCTGTATCTGAGTCTGTGATGTTGTATGCAGCACAATCTTGGGGGTATTATCAGTAAGAAACCGTTGAAAAACTGCTGAAAAAATGTTTCAATCTGCCAAATACAACGCCCAACTACATGATAAATATAGAAACAGGACTACCACTACTTTTTATTAAAACCTTATGTTGCATGTTGCATGTTGATTATGTAACGAAAGTTCTAGAAATGCCAGATGATAGACTTCCAAAAATAATTGCTAGAAATATAATTGAAAGAAGAACTCTTTGGTGTAAAAAACAAGAGGAGATTGCAACGTACTGCGGAATAGAATTCAATCTCGTGAATGGAAATGGAAGGTACTGCACAAATGTTTTCCAAAACCTTATTTCAAAAGTATAGATAAACAATACAGAGCTGACTGTATAAGCTTAGCTACTGCATCAGTCCACAGATCTACATACAGCATTTTAAATCATAACTTGCGCGAAAGAAATTATTTTCACAACGAAAATGTGATGGAAATTATATCGTCTATTTTCAAAATGAGAGGAGAGCTTATTCGTCTTAATTATATCCCCCACCGTCCTGACTTACCAATTTACTGTAACCTTTGCAACCTATCGGAGAGAGAAGATGTTATGCATTTCATTGGAAGATGCCCTATTTTAAAAGAAATACGAAGAAGTTATCTTGGAAGTAACACGATATCTGAAGAATAAGAAGTCTTAGCACATCTCAACTGTGAAAACAATTTAAAGCAACCTTTTTATTTGTATAAAAATATGCTATGAGCTATCGCAATCAAATTATCAATGAAGAGTTTTAACAACAAAACAAATTTGTATTTTTTTACCACAATTATTTTTTTTATACATTATGTTCTAACAAATAGAAACAAACTTAATACTAAATGTTTATTTTAATGTCAATCAGGCAGACGGCAAAGCCATGCTTATCGATTTTTTGTTAAATAATTTGTAATATAAACAAGAAGAGAAACAATAAAAATCAATCTAATCTAAACGAATCTAAATGGCAAAACTGGGACGTAGAAGCACTTTTTTATTTTCGAAATTTATAAATGCAAGATATTTTTTGTTGTTGTATTTTATTTAAAATCTTGGGCTTTAATAAAACCTTGAAAAATTATACAAATCTTAAATTACATATGTTTCTTCGCCGATTGGATTTCCAAATAACAAATATCGGGCCAAGATTAAATCTTCCAAATTCAAAAAGGGAAACAAGAAATATTCTTGGAATTGTCCAATTTTATTTTCTAAACAGAATAAATACTAAAATTACTAAAATTAAAATACGTACATAAATAAAAACTTACAAATTGGTATTTTATAAAGGGCGAAACAAACAGGAATTGAAAACAGTTGATGAACATATGAAAATATTGTATCGACAAATTTAGAAAAAACAATGAAATTTAAGTTAGGGAAAATGATTGAAAAAATGAAGCAAAGTGTTTTTGAAATACAGTAAAAAAAAGTAAATTGATGTTAAAAAAGCGTTGGCTTGATGACATTCCGGGGGCCGTCTGAAATCTACGTTGAAGACTTTAAGTCCAAAACAGCAAGCCTTCCTACTGATCTCTTTGATTTGATTGAACCATTCGATAATTTGACATCTACAACTCGTACAATATTATCTGGACCTGGGTAAACTTTCATTACACGACCTAGTTTCCAAAGTGATCGAGATTCATCTGGTTCAACCAAAATGACTAGGTCATCTACTTCTACATCTTTGGTATTTTTGTACCACTTCTTTCTTCTTATAATGTCAGGTAGATATTCTTTGTACCAACGCTTGACAAGTAATGACGTCAAATGTTGAGCTCTTCTGCTATAAAGTCTGCTACAAGCATCATTTTCAGTGAAAACACCAGGCGCGGTCACATCTTTATCTTCTTCACCGAAAAGCATCATATTCGGGGTTAATGGTTTCGGATCTTCAGGGTCTACAGGCAAATGAGTTAAGGGGCGTCGATTTATCTGGGATTGGGCTTCCATAAGTGCATTTCTTAAAACATCTTCACGTGGTATTATAGATTTTAAAATATAATTGACACTCTTCTTAATTGACTGAATTAGCCGCTCCCATGAACCTCCCATCCACGGAGAATAAGCTGGGATAAAGCGCCAAAGAACGTTTTCATAGTTCGCAGAATATTCGCTCAGTTTATACTGCATCTCTTTGACATCCTTGTCCATCATGTTCTTAGCCCCAACGAAATTAAGACCATTGTCACTGTACAAAAATCGAGTTACCACTCGGTTGATGACAAAACGACGGACAGCCATTATACATTGGTCTAAACTGAGATCGTTGAGAAGCTCAATTTGCACAGCTCTGTAAGTAAGGCACGTAAAAATCATACCGTATCTTTTCACTGTGCCACGCCCGAACTTAACCAATAAGGGCCCAAAACAATCGACTCCAACGTGAGTAAAAGGTCTTGAGTCAAACGCCAAACGAGCTTCTGGTAATTGTCCCATAAGTGGCATGACAGGTTTGGCTTTGAGCCGCTTGCATTCAAAGCACTTAGATCTCACCCTATCGATTGCTTTTCGAATGAATATAATCCATGCACGATCTCGGATGTCTGATATAGTTGTTGCTGTTCCCATGTGAAAATTAAGGTCGTGATGATGTTGTATGAGAACATCTACCAATGGATGATTATTCGGAAGAATGGCTGGATTTCTTGAAGCATACGAACAATTGGCTTTTTGGGCTCGCGAACGCATTCGAATTGTTCCTTCTTCGTCTAAAAACGGTGACAAACTAAGGATGGAGCTTCTTGAAAATACGCTACCATTCTTTTGAAGAGATAATAAGTCTTCGGGAAAGGCTTCACACTGTATTTTTCGAAAAAGCCAATTTTCAGCACGGGTGTATTCAGTTGGCGTTATGAAGACTTGTTTTTCGAACGGAACTTTCTTAATGACATCTTTGAATCTGAGCAAAAAAGCGATAACTCGAACAGAGGAAGACCATTTTGCTTTAAATCTTGCACTCAGACTGTTGTAAACATCAAACGAAGGCAATTCAGGTCTAATGTGCACCGAAACAATTTCTGCTGATTCTTGTTCTTGTTGAATGTAAGGTTTAATAGGCCATTCCGAAAATTCTTTCTTAAGAAAATCTGGACCAACAAACCACCTTGTAAGTTGATCTCCTATGGATTCATCAAACCATTTTGTTCCATCATCAGCAACATTGTCATTTGAACGGACATGATACCACTGTCGTGGAGATGAAGAATCAAGGATCTCTCCTACACGAGATGCAACAAAGGTAGGAAATTTGTATGTTGTTGAATTTATCCAAGAGAGAACTGTAGTCGAATCTGATAAAAACAACTCTTCATCAATTTTTATTGTATGTGATTGCTTTATAGTGGAAACCAAACGGACTCCAAGGACAGCAGCTTGTAACTCTAACCTTGGAATAGTCAATTGCTTTACAGGTGCAACTTTAGCCTTAGCCATTACTTGCGATACTTCTACCTTTCCATTACATTCAAAGCGAAAATAGGCTACAGCAGCAAAAGCCTTTTCTGATGCATCGACAAAAGTAATAAGGCTTACCTTGCAATCGTCAGGATTCAATGAGATGTATCGACGTGGAATTCGGAGTCTTTCAATGTTCTTCAGCTCATTGATGAAAGTTAACCATTTGGTTTGCAATTCGGATGAGATTGGCTCGTCCCAGTCAAAACCCTCTCGCCAAACCTCTTGAAGAATGATTCTACCTCTAATGATGTAGATTGAAATAAGGCCCAACGGATCGAACACACGCATAATCGCACGAAGAATACGCCTTTTTGTGATGGCATTTGATGATAAGACCATCTCCTTTAAATCGTCATCTTCTGCAAGTCTGTAAAGAAAACAATCGGAAGAAGGTTGCCAAAACATTCCTAAGACCTTTGCGATATAACCCTCGCATTCGTTTGGATCGATGCTGACTAATTTAGTTTTGACTTGAGTTTCTGGCATCTGAGAGAGAAGTTCAAAGCTATTAGATTGTACAGAAACTAGATCAAAATTCATGGATTTGCAAATTCGAATGGCATCTCTGGTGACTGAGACTGCTTCTTCAACTGTGTTGTGGCTATTAAAATAATCGTCAACATATGTTCTTTTTGTCAAACCATCCACAGCTTCTGGACATTCTTCTTTAAAAAGGTTAGCATGATGGTTTTTGACGAACTGTGCACATGTGGGTGAACATCGAGGGCCGAACATCATAACTTGCATTATGTAAACCAATGGCTTTCTTGAAATGTCACCATCTCTCCAAAGTATTCTTTGACATTGCTGGTCTTCCTTTTTAATCTTAATTTGGTGGAACATTTCTTTGACGTCAGCATTAACAGCAATCTTACGCTCACGGAATTTAAATAGACCAGCATGGAGAGGCACAAGGTTGTCAGGTCCTTTCAGGAGAAAAGTGTTGAGTGAAACCCCATCAACCTTAGCAGCCACGTCACACACACATCTTGGTTTTATTGGGAGTTTATTGGGATTTTCAACAATAAAAGTGGGTGTGTACCAAACTCGAGGCCACTTTATTGATAACTCTTGCTCCGAAGCGATTCTGGCGTAACCCTTTTCTAACAATGTTCGCATGTGATTGTTTTGCCATTCTAGTAAGTGTGGTTTCTTTTTCAAGGACTTTTCGAAACTGGCAAGTCTTCTGAAAGCCATCGAATAACTATCTGGTAATCTTACATTGTCAGAGTTCCATAAGAGGCCGATTTCATACTGACCATCCACTAGCTTGATGGAAGATTCCATTATGTCTACAGCTCTTTTTTCTTCACGACTCACAAAATCTCCCTTTGGTGGCTTCACTCCGAACTCTTCCGTTGAAAAATGCTGTTTCACTAGATCGTGTAAGCTCTCTTCAGGTTTGATTGCATCGTGAAAATAGAATTTCATTTTTGGTCGAGGAACATTCTGAACACAAGAAACGTGTGGATGCGAGACATAACCACTGCCAAAAACGATCCATCCGAGCCGCGTTTTCAGCGCACAGGGCTCTTGGTCGTTTCCGTGACGTTGACTTTGACCCAGAAGGAACTTCGCTTGATCGAGGCCAATCAAAATCTTAGGCTTGGCATCAACTAAATCCACCAAAGGAAGACCACGTAGATGAGGATACTTGCTTTTAAGATAAGTAACATCTATCGATTGGCATGGCAAGTCCAAATCTTTGACAGTGAACACATTCTTCAAAATATGGCGTTTCGGATTTTTGACATCAGATACTTCTAAGCTTGTTCTCAAAGATTTTTCCTTACGTGTTACACCTTTCGTCCATTGGAGAGTTAGGTCTTCTGAAACACCGTCAAGATGCAAATCATCAAAGAGATCCTTTTCAATCATCGTTAAGGATGAACCATCATCGAGAAAAGCGAAGGTGTCCACAAAACGGTTGTCTCTACCATGAAGTCGAATTGGTGCAATCTTGAACAGTACTGAAGTATTCGAGCGAGCATGAGATGAATGAATGTGTGGCTGTGGACAAAACGGCGCAGCAGATGTATTGAGATCTGAATTTATTTCTTTGGATTGATGCAATAAAGGGTGATGACGACCAGAGCAACCATTTAAACCACAAGTTCTCTTCTTGGCGCAAACCCTCCAATTGTGCTTTGTAGAATCCAAACAAGTAAAACAAATACAATTCTCTTTAACAAAGGCGAGTCTCTCCGATTCTGATAAGTCCTTAAAACTGACACATTCGTGGAGTGGATGTTGTTTCTTTGTACATTTCTTGCACAAGATTTGAACGGCAGAAACTGAAGATTGTGCTTGATGAGTTAAAACTTGTTTTGAAGATTTCGCTGAACCTTGGTTTTTCTTAGTTTCAAAATTTGCACTAGTTATTGGCTTCATTAAATCAGGTGGCAAATCGATAACCTTTTCATTTAAAAATTCGGCAAATTGAACGAAATTTGCATTGAAAAAACCAGCTTTCTTCTTTTGCCACTCTTGGTATAAACCTGCACCAAGCTTACAGGCTAAATTGGTCATCACGTACCCATTGGTGAGGTCTTCTTCTCTATTCATTGACTTGACATCCGCGACGTAACCATTCACCTTCACTGCCCACAGACGAATTTTCGGATCACTCTTCGAAGCTAACTTGGGAAGATTCAATAAATCCGTCGTTAGATCGTGAACCAGGACATCACATCGTCCAAAAATGGCACGAAGGGAGTTCATAATTGCGTCGGCGTCCGATGAATACTTTAAACGATCACATACCAATTGGTACGCTTCTCCTTTTAAGGCCTTTCGCAGTCGAGAAACGTTTTCTTTGTCGCTGAATTTTCCTTCAATAGTCGTAGACTTGAACACCTCTTCGAAATAAGGCCATTCACGCCTATTTTCGCCAGAAAATGTCGGGAGCTCTTGAACATTATTTCGATTCAGGATAGTGAGCAGCGTAGCCATTTCCTGACCTTGAATGGAAGTTGAAGGAAAAGAGAAATTCTCTATGACCGGATTAGGAGGAGAAAATAGCGGTGTGGATTGTGGAACTTTGAAAATAGGAACGTTATTAACATCGTTTAACAAGGCCTGATGATTTTGTTGAATCTTTTTTAAGATTTCCAACCTATCATTGTCCTTTTGAACATTAACTGGAGATACACATGGTGGTGGTAGGTACACATGCAGAAAGTTTCACCTTCATGTCTTCAAGTTCTGTACGCAAAGCTTCAATTTCTTTGTCTTTTCGAGAAACTGCAGCTTGAGCAACAACGGCAGCTTCCATAAAAATGTCCAACTGCTTCAAAGAATCTGACAAATGAGGGCTTTGTTCTTCTTCTTGTTCGGGATTTCCTGATGTGGCTTTTTTACCAACACAATCACTTTCCCCACAGTACCAAGGGGTATTAGTGTCATAGCGATCAGGATCAAACCCATGGCAAGAATAGTGCCACCATCGAAAACATTTATCACAACTTACCATAAAATCATCATCTAATTTTTGACAAGTTGGAGAACTGCAACATTTCTTCGATTTCGGCATTGTTGCAATTTGTTTTCAATTTAAAATAAAATGATGTTTCTTCGCCGATTGGATTTCCAAATAACAAATATCGGGCCAAGATTAAATCTTCCAAATTCAAAAAGGGAAACAAGAAATATTCTTGGAATTGTCCAATTTTATTTTCTAAACAGAATAAATACTAAAATTACTAAAATTAAAATACGTACATAAATAAAAATTTACAAATTGGTATTTTATAAAGGGCGAAACAAACAGGAATTGAAAACAGTTGATGAACATATGAAAATATTGTATCGACAAATTTAGAAAAAACAATGAAATTTAAGTTAGGGAAAATGATTGAAAAAATGAAGCAAAGTGTTTTTGAAATACAGTAAAAAAAAGTAAATTGATGTTAAAATAGCGTTGGCTTGATGACAACATATTTGGGGTCTTAGAGCCACATGTAGTGTTGTTATACATATCTATACGCAGAATTCTTGAGATACAGGTTCAAAGAGTCCTTTATGTGTTCGGTGATATAGTAAGCGAGAGAGACCAGACTTGGCAATCGCATTCAGTATTCAAGGTTGATAACGTAGATGGTTTATAAAGTTTTGGTGACAATGGGGTTCGTTTGATAATAAGTTTGATGATACTAAGGGATCATAGTTGGTCTTGTTTGTTATATGATCAAAATGGGCTCTAAATTTAACTAAAAAATAACTTATAGGTTACGAATAGAATAGACAGATGTAATGGCAACCTTGAGAAACTATACATTCGAAAGGGAAGTTGTAATTCCTTAGGGCGTCAATTTTATGAATCCGCATTTAGCAACAGTGAGTTCTAAGAAATTTGTCAAACACCCAGTCTGAAATTAGTCAAACATCTTTTTTGATTAATATAGAATCAGATGGAGGAGTAAATAAATTTATTATTTTCAAGTCATCGGCGTAGAAAGAGAAGTTAATAACGTTCCTTTATTGTTAAGACAAATATCATAAAATTCAAGTGGCAAAAAAGGGATTACATACTCATAACCTGAAAACAACTCTTTATTAAAAGTGCTGTAGGTATGGTCTGCGCCATGCAATAAAAGAGGATGTAGAATGAAGAGTTTTAAGTTTAAGGTAAATAATTTGGTGACTGAGGATTCACTAAAATCTATAAGGTCATAATGTCAACTTCATATCCTTTCTCTAATTCATTTACAATCTAGAAAGAAATTCGATGAAATTGGTTGTAGTAGATCTGCATTTTAAGAAGCCATTATGTTGTGAAGAAAAAATGGATATACAATGAAAATAGACAGATACCTTCGAATGGAATTGAAAAAATCTTGGCAATGGGCCTGTAGTTAATAAAATAATTTGTTGCTCCTTTTTCATGAACATGAATAATAAAGGAATTTTTCTAAAGCTTTGGGAAAATGTTTCTCCATTTATGTTTGTATATGTTAAGTTTACATAATTTTTCTCGTAAAACGTTGATTTTATAGTGTTTAACTTATGTTTTGTGCCTTTAAAAAATATCACCCTAAAAGAAAAAGTCATTCGCTTTTCATTTTTTATTTGTGAAATAGACAACAAAAATGTAAAGTTGTTTTATTTACTAGAAACCCAAGTCAAATGGGATGCGACCCACACTGATAACTTCCCATCCCGTCTGTCGATTTGTCTTGCTTAAAAGTTTGTCTATATGTATCAATTTTTATCAAATTTGCGTACTATTTTTTGTAGATTTTATTTTTTTATGAAAAAACGGACTGTTGTATTTTTATAAAAAAATGACTGAATATCGAAAACAATATTTTCTGTGAAATAAAAAAAGTTTGAAGCCAATATTTTTAATTTTTGAAAAGCTATTTGAGTCGAAATTAAATTTTTACCAAGTTTTAGTATTGTTTTTTTTTTTAGGTTTTTATTTTTTGTAAAAAAAACTGTCAATTCGATTTTTCTCAAAATTATATCGCATGTTGAAAACAATATTTCTTATAAGTTAAAATTATTAAGAAGCCATTATCTCAAATTTTTGAAAAGATATTTGAGTCGAAAATCAATTTTTACCAACTTTTATACATTTTTTGTTTTGTTTTAATTTTTTGTAACAAAAACTGTCAATTCTCTTTTTCTCAAATTTTTTTTTAAGTTGAAAACAATATTTTTTATAAGTTAAAATTAGTTAGAAGCCATTATCTCAAATTTTTGAAAAGATATTTGAGTTGAAAATCAATTTTTACCAACTTTTGTTAATTTTTTGTAAAAAAAAACTGTCAAGATAAAATACTGTATAAGATAAAATAAGTTTGAAGCCTTAATCTCATGTTTTTGAAAAGATATTTGAGTCGAAATTCAATTTTTACCAACCTTGAGTAATGTTTTTTTTAGGTTGTTATTTTTTTTTTTAAACTGTCAATTAGATTTTTCTCAAAATTTTACCAGATGCTTAAAACGTTATTCTTCGTTGCACAAAATTGTTTTGGAGATGAAATCATATTTAAGTCTTAAAATTTTCGAGGTGACAAATTTTTTTTTCAGTTTTTTGATTTATAAAAAAAAAACGTTAATTGGATTTTTTTCCAAAAATATACTTGTTTTGTATCACGTTATAATATATAATATAAAATTTAATTCAGCGTCTAGCGTCATTGGTTCATGAGATATTTAGGGTTAACCAAAATTGTCACCCTTTTTTTAAACTGCTATGGTAAAAAAAAACCACCCACGCAATTTTCTTGAGAGCCCTTTCTGCATCTTTCTGCCTTATTATCTGTATAACAAAATTTATTTGAAGTCGATATCTCAACTGGTTCTTAAGCTATGGACGACGAAAAAACGTTGCGAACGTACTGACGTACGAACGTATGTACACACGCATGCACAGACATCTTCCTTAAAATCTTTTATTTCGACTCTAGGGACCTTGAAACGTCGAGAAATGTCAAAATTTTCAATTCGACAAATCGGACCCATTACAATAACTTCCTATGGGAAGTTAACAATATTTCAAAAATTATAAAAAAAAGTTACAAAAAACTCATTGTATGAGTTAATTTAAATAAATCATAAACGAAAGAGCTGTCACACGAACCTTATTTTTGTTTATTATTTAAAGTTTTGTTCTTGAATATCGAAAGAGAATAAATAACGTATTGAAATATATAAGCTATTGTGACAGTTATTTAATTTTATATAGTTGAGCTAAATTACACTTGTGGCTAAAAACTTACAAGTTTGTAGATACATTTTTCAAAATATTGTTCACAAAATCAATAATAATTAATTAAATTAGCGAACAAATCCTGTTATATTAAAACTGATTCAGTGACAAGATCATTCAAGTGTGTCCTTTATATATTTGACACGTGACTTAATCTAAAACCACATGTACTGAAAAGTGTCACCGAAATTGTTAGTCGCCCATTAATACACAAGTTCAAAAATTATGTCATTGTCATCTTAAAGTCTAAATTATTTTTGAATAAATTCATTCAACCGATAAAAACCTAAATAATTTCTTTCTTTTTCCAGAGACACATTCCATTAAGTCAATCGTTTGAATTTATTATTAAGATGTCTTTTCTGTCTGCAAGTTGCCGCGGCTTTGGTGGATCATGCGACAGAGTATCAAGTTGCATCCCCTCGAGTATGAAGAAGATTTAAGTCTTCCTCAATCGATGAATAAATTTGTGTCGCACGCGTTCTTCATCATTAGAGCGGTTGTCTGTCGCCTTAAGATGTATTTTTGTTTTTGTTTATGTTTTGTTTTTGATTCTAAACTCTCGAATAGGCCTTCTCTTCATTTGGTATTGGTCTACACACAAAAAAAAACACACACAAGCTCTTCATTTTGTGTAATCATTGATTTGATTAATTAAATACCTTTTGATCGCACACACACCAAATTCAATCTTATGCCTTTACACACTTTTAAAAAAAGTCTCGCAGCATGGCCCGTTTTTTTGCTTCTGATTTATTGGAAGTGCAAGCCACTTAATTATGCTAAGCGAAGTGTAAACCTCTCAGTCTGACCGCAAAAAAAAAAACAGAAAAAGGCAGAGGGACATTGAAGCTCAAATTCATCAGTTGGATTGTAGGGAAGCGATTGCACCTAGTATCCTCGTCCACACCTCCCTCTCGATGGCCGCCGCCGCCGCATGAACTTGATGTTATAGTTGTCGCCGCAAATGCCCATAATATTTACATATCACCTGGGTAATGGATCGTTAATATTTCTGACATCATAAATACTTTCTGCCAAGCTATACCCATCAAGCTCAAGCTGACAGCGAGATCCTCTGTCTCCCTGGATCGCCATCGTCAGCTTGTTTTCATTTTGTCGCGATCCGTCTTGAGAGATGATGGGAAACACCAAATTCGTGTTGTTCACTCGTGTATATAAGTTGCTCTGGCGAAGCCCGTCACTGCTCGATGGTGTGATGGTTGTCTCAATCGAAATGGATTTGGGCCAAAAAACAGCTGAAGGGTTTTCGCCTGGATGGGGATCTGAATGCAGTAACTCGGTTCGGTTGATTGCGTCGACACGAGGAAAATTGAAATGAACTTTCGGCGGCTGGATGGCGTGGTAATCTGATGGATTTGCTGTTCTTTTAATTACTGTGGGATCTCTTTGTAACGAAAACTGATGTCCGGTAGAAAAGGATGGGACAAAAATATGTCTGAAAGTTTACTGACGTTGTGACATGTAAGTGCGTCAAAGGTTCCTTCCATTTTTACACAAGTGCCAGACTGAGTTATAAAACAAAAACAAAAACTCGAAGATTGAAAAATTTCATGGCCTCAAGGTTGTATTCAAAATGCGAATTTGTATACACAGAAAAGTCATCAAACTCTCACCATACTATATGCGCTCAACACACAAAAACTTCCTGCTTATTGACCTCCAAATATTTTAGCAATCCATCATGATGGCTTGTCAAAAAAAAATCAAAATTAACTTAACCAAACAAAATGACAAATATACTTAAGAAAAAACGAAATCTTAAAACATAATTCTTACAAAACGATTAATAACACATTTTTTATCGTATCTAATCTTGTTAGCAATGCAAACGTGTATTTAACTCCTCTTCACTCTTCACAGCTTCGGTTATTTTTCTTTTTTTTTTTTTCAAAAGACTTGCTAACAAGATCTTTAAGTATCAAGAGGTACCTACAAGTATACATGTGTACATTTATACATCTCATCGTTTTGTCAAAAGTTTATCGCACAGATAATAGATACTCCAAACGCTAAAGTTTCGTTTTACTGTTAATGTCAAATCGATCATCATCGTTGTTCGTCTTCGTCTCGTCATCAAAACGTCGTCGTCGTTGTCGTTCCGTTGAGATGTTCATGTTTCTTCTTTGCGGTTTTGACAATCTTTCAAATTTTCAACCTGCATCGTGGCGGCTGACGACTCCGGCTTCATCATTTCTAATTCTCAAGGCTACTGGCACGATTTGTCAACTTAATGAAAATTGTTGCTATATCATCAATCAGTTTATTGTCGCGAGACGTTTAATTTTATTTTGTTGATACTTTTCAAATTTTCGAATGTGGGATTTTTGTTTGTCGATCTTTTGTTGTGTGTATATTTATTTGTTTGGGGGTGCAAGGGGAGAATTTTTATATTATTAAATATATTTGAGATGATCGTTGATGGTCAACAAGACGCGTTAAATGGTTAATAATACACACGACATACAAAAAAAATAGTAATTACAATAGCCCCATCATTTGGAATATCTTTAAGAGCCTGTTAGCTTGATCTTGTGATTTGATATTTTTGTTAGCTTCCTCTTCCTCTACTTCACCAACTCCTCTTCAGTGTACCTTAGAGTCTTCGAATTTTGGAGACAAATATGATGTTTGATTATTGTTAGTTTGAATAAAATTCAACATTCTATAAATTCGTAACCTTGGAGTCATATTTTTTTGATGTCATTCTGTCTGTCTGCCTGTCTATGTTTCTATCGTGGATCGTGGTTTCACGAAGTATGGTCACCAAATTGATTTTGAATTGAAAACCAATTACCGGATACAAAAGGAAGAGAGAGGTAACATGTTGCGTCTTTGTTGACCGACACAGCATCGTTGGTTGATGATGATGGTGTCTTATGGTGTTTTGTTGTAGCTAAAGGCATATTTTTGTCTTGCGCGATGTGATGGTATCAGTTTTTCTTCATTTTTTTTAAAAGAGTTCGCTGACTGTTTATACAAAGCTATTTGAAAGAATGCTACTGGAAATTTGTGTTGGTTTTTTGTTGAAAAAGAGGAAGCTTAGAGCTATTAGAGGTTTGAGGTGATTATTTGTTGGTTCTTCAATTATTATGAAATCTGTATACACCACGTGCTTAATAAGGAATGCACAGAAAAGTTTTAAGAAAATTGAAAAGGCATAACCTTATGGTCTTAAGAATATATAGACATTTTTTGAGTAAAAAAAAAATTAAGCATTTTACATAAAAAATCAAATGTTCTGTAAATTTGTTTTTTTAACTTTCAGTACTTCAGACAACCTTTTTTCATTGTTAATATTAACTGAACAGAAAAAAAAGACAGGGAAAATAATTTGGATGTTTTATAAGATTAAGACAAATACAAGATATCAAATGTTTAAGCTCTGATATATCTTCTAGACTTAAACTAAGAACCAGGGTTTTCGAAATAGATATTTTATTAGAATCATAAAAAACGTGTACTTTTAAGGATAAATCAATGATATTTGATTGATTTTTAAAATTCGAAATACAATTAACAATGGACCAAACGATATCAGCCAAATGGCCACGACGGCTACCAAATTACCACATTTGCGGCTTTATGTCCTCGATAACTTTAAGAATTGAAACCTTAAGGTTATAAATCGATAGGAGAACATTACTTTATTAACTTCCCATAGGAAGTTATTGTAATCGGTCCGAAAATTTTGACATTTCTCGATGTTTCAAGGTCCCTAGAGTCTAAATAAGAGTTTTAGAGAGATGTGTGTGCGTGTGCGTGTGTGTGTACGTACGTTTGTACGTCCGTACGTTCGCGATGTTTTTTTTCGTCGTCCATAGCTCAAGAACCAGTACAGATATCGACTTCAAATAAATTTTTTAATAATGCAGAAAGATGCAGAAATGACTCTCAAAAAAATTGCGTTGGTGGTTTTTTTGTTACCATAGCAATTTAAAAAAAGGTGAACATTTTGGTTTACCCAAAATATCTCACGAACCAATAAAGCTAGCGAGTTGAATTAAATTTTTTACTATATATTTTGACGTGATACCAAACTAGTATATTTTTGGAAAAAATTCCAACTAACGGTTTTCTTATAAATCAAAAAAACTAAAAAAAAAATATTTGTCACCTCGAATATTTTACGAACAAAAAATTATTGTATCTCCAAAATATTTTTGTGCAATAAAGAATAACGTTTTTGACATCTGGTAAAATTTTGAGAAATATCGAATTGACAGTTTTTTAACAAAAAATAAAAACCTAAAAAAAATTATTAAAAGTTCGTAAAAATTGATTTTCGCCTCAAGTATCTTTTCAAAAATTTGAGATACATATTGGCTTCAAATTCATTTTTTTTATAAAAAATATTGTTTTTAAAACTCTGTAAGATTTTGAGAAAATCCAATTGACAGTTTTTTTAACAAAAAATAAAAAATCTAAAAAAAAATTTAAATTTGACATTATGGCTTTAGAATTATTGTTTTATAAAAAATACTGTTTCAACATTCAGTAAAATTTTAAGAAAAATCAAATTGAGAGTTTTCTTATAAAAAATAAAAACCTAAAAAAAACAGTACAATATCTTTTCAAAAATTAAAAATATTGGCTTCAAACTAGGCTTTCTCATAGAAAATATTGTTTTCGACATTCCGTAAATTTTGTATAAAAATCCAACAATCAGTTTTTTCTACAAAAAATAGTGCGCAAATTTCTCAAACATTGATGTTCGGTTCTCGATATCTCGTGAACAACAGAAGATATTGACTTCAAATTAATTTCATTCATTCAATTTATATTTGTTTTTATAAGAAATAAAAACTTTTAAGAAATGCTACTAAAATTGGTAAAAATTGTTTTTTCGACTAAAAATCTCGTTAACAAAAATAGATTTTGAAATTAAACTATTTCATCAAATGCATAAATATTGTTGGTAATTTTTTAAATCTTTAGAATAATTCAACTAACAACTTTCTTAACAAAACACGAAAACCTACGAACCTTTTAAGCAAGACAAATCGGAAAATGGGATGTAAATTTATCAGTGTGGGTCGCATCCCAGTCTCTTTTTTTATATCTTATATTCACTCACCCCCAAAGAAAATTTTAAAGATGTTAATTATACAAAATAACGGGCGAATTTTAATCACATCTTCGAGAAATGTCACGGTCAAAAACTTTTCTTGAAAAATGTCCAATTCCCATACATAAGAAATCAGTATTTTTAGCTCAGTAGCGCAATGCATTCACCATAACAGTTGCACTAGCCTCGTTTTTGAATACGTAAGGTCCAATCACGTTATTCCAAAAACCGCAGCAAACAGTGACACATCCAGGATGAGCCTCTACTTCATCCAAAAATATTATTCGTAGATTTTTAATGCCAAAAATATGACGTCATCACTGAAGATGACTTTTACTTATTCCATTTGGAGTTGTTTTTACTTTTTAAACGTGCGTCGAAAGACTGTAGTCTTAAAAGCGACAGATGTACAAAAAGAGAGCTAATGAAAATTACCTGTTATTAGCAAAATTTCAGTTTACATGAATCAAATTACATCAGAGTAAGTTTTTCTTTAATTTCTGTTAAATGATATCAACATTGGAAAAAGGTTAAAAACTATTTCCTGGCATAGCAACGAAGAGGTTATTTGTTTGACATTGACAGTTGCAGGATCAACTAAGAACTTTCACCATTTAGAAACTCCAAGGGTGAAAGTTATTATTTAAATTGTATAATTTTAAGCATAATACAGTTTGAATAGATTTTGTCAATTTTCTTACTAGGATTTTTTTTTTATAATAAGCGCACACTCAAGGGGATAATACTTATTAATATTATGTATAGACACAGTGTGAGCACTAGGAAGGGGAGAGAGGGGTTGAAAGAAACAGAAAAATTGAGTCGAAATAAGTATTCACAAGAATTGAGACGTATCTTTTATTTCTCTCCATAATTATTTTCATTGGTCCTTCGAGCCGGATTGTTAGTAGTGATTGAACCAACGAACAAAAAAAATATATATTTTGTTTTGTCAATTGCCAGTGAGGTAAAAAATTAAAACTGATAAAAAGACTTGGAAAATTCCAAGCAAGATTCAAATTGGTAATTAATTGTTTTTAAGTTTTCCCTCACCAGCGGTAAGAAACTTAGAAACAAGCCAATAATTGATTTTAGTGTTGTCATAACTGAAATACTGACAAGCGCAAACGTGGCTTAACAACGTTATAAAAAAAAAACAAAACTGTGCTGTGCTGTGAATGTAATTAAAATAATTCAGTGATATGTAAAAAGTGCCGCTGAAAGAATTAAATAACTTACGTTGATCAACGAGTTGTGAGTCGAGGCACAGCTAGGTCAACCTGGTGACCAAAACAAAAACACCTCCAACGAAAATCAACAAATCAACATGGGTTTAGAAAAGATTGCGGCAGCAACTCGGGACCTTGAGATAAACCGATTTAAAAGGATAATAAATATCCTTAGAAGAAAAATCGGCGACTTTCGAGTATTGAAAGAAGTTGGTACACACAAAATAAGGTATTTGGAGATTTTATTTGAAGAAATGGAAAATCTCTATACCAAAAAACTCCTCAAATATAACAGTATAAAGGTGGGAGATTTATATTACGAAATGCTAGAAGAGTATTTCGAAGAGCTTCCCAAACTAAGAAGTTTGAAGAAAGAAGGGTTAAAAATTGTGGACAGTGCAAGAGAATCAAATATAGATGATCTCAAAGTTAATGCACAAACCATAGAGAAGCCTAATAAAGTTCAGGCTATAGACCAGGATACCCTTGTCAGAAAGTGTCGGTGCACATTGGTTTTGAATTCCAGAATATTGCAATGGCTGGGAAAGACAGAGTGCGGCAAGGCATTCCATTCACGTAGTACGGCTAAAGAACGAATCTCTGTACTTGACAGTACGACCGAAGTTGGGCTCGAGGGTATATTGATGAGCATTCCTAGAAGAGCAAGTATTACGGTTGAACTGCTTAAGGGAAGGAATGCAACTGGTTATTTCTCAAGAGCATAAACCGTTAAAATAACGGTAAAAGAGGGTGAGAAAAGAAACTTTACGACGATGCTCAAGCAACGTAAATGATCCAATGATGGTATTATCACCAATCAATCTAAATCCTCTACGTTCAATACTGTCCAAGAGGCTTAAGTAAGTTGCAGGAGCACCAGATAACAGCCAGATCAGAGGGGGAGAAAAACTTCTTGCATCACCTTAGAAAACCCAAACATCTTGCGGCATTTTTGGCGACATCGCGTATGTGATCGTTCCACAAAAGGTGGTTGGTGATACACATACCGAGAATATCGAGATGTTCAGTCTCCTCGATGCAAGTGTTACAGTCGTTATCTTTAATTCTGCATAATAAAAAGAAATCCACCATTTTAGCAGCATTCAATAATGGAGTCTTTATAAGAAGGTATCATAAACCATTTGCGCTTAAGTTGAAGGTAGAAGATATGATCAGCTTGCGATTGGTATAGGTAATATTCAACTACAGCGTCACACAACAGTCTAAAGTTCAAGAAGTTTCTTTTATGAAAACGTCGAAGTCATAGAGTTACGTTTCATTTTGAACAACGAAACATCACGCTACCATCATGTTAAATAATTGAAAAATATCAAGCAAAAGACTTTGAAATACTTTGAGGACTGACATTAAATATGAATTTAATCTTTTTAGTTGTCTCTTTGATCGTGATTTGCCCAATCAAATCCAATTCAAATATTCAAAGAAATATTTCACATCCGACAGAAATCCCATTTATCAATAATTGACTGCTGAACAATTACCAAATAATTACCTGCAATTAAAAGAAAAAAAAACTTCAATGACAAATTAAAAATAAAAGTAACTTGATGGACAACAAATTAAAAAAGAAACCCCAAAAAAATAAAGATTATAGCAATAACTCGTGTGCAAGAGGCGGTATAACGACCTCTCACATCACGACCTTTGTTCCATGATACTTGCGTTGCGAGACTATATCGTTTATCCAAATCCGCATCAAGATGGCATTCGTATAACAAACGATCTTTAAGCATACAATTTTAAAAAAAAGAAGCAAATCTTGCTAACGAACCTTCTCACGACATCAAAAAGACAACAGATTATGATTGATTCGATTGGCAATACACAAAACACCATTCAATTGGTCACCTTGCCATTGCATTTAAAATTTCACTTCATATAGCTCCTCTCTCTATGACCGAAGACACGACGGACGCTCGACGTCCAACCGATCGACAGATGCGACCGATCGATGGGTGCCACCTTTTTGCTGTCAACTTACAACGTAAGCCCCCGCTGACATTTCTCATTCTGACATCCACATCAGTAAAATGAAGCAGCGGCGACAACAAATTCGAGGACGCCACTGACAAGGAGCCTGTCCTCCCGATGTATACTCGTAGATTATGTATCTTTTATAACTGCAAGCTGTCCTCAGCATATAACATAACCTCGAACAACTCTTTAGCTGGACCTGGACGTGGCGATGGCGATGGATGGCGTCGCGTCGGGTTTGTCCGTTCCTTAATGAAATACATGTTCTCTCCGCATCCATTTATGCTTCATGAGAGGGAGAAAAATTCTAAAAACCATCATTCTACGTTTAATATTATTTTTGTTATTTTGTTACAACGGAAAACAGCAGCAGCGAATGACTTTTACGACATTGCGGGCTGTAAAGTGTTTGAATGCAGTCCGCTCCGAGCAGTCGTGCCGCCGCACCACCCGGCCGCCACGGTATTGAGAGCCAAAGATCCACACTGACATATCTCATCCGAGTAATATGGATAATTTTGCACACCTGAAGATGAAATGCCTCTATCTATGACACTGCGACTGGTCAAGCAATCCTGATGGTGGACTGGACGCGGACTCAGAGTCTCAGACCTAGACCCAAGCAAAAGCAAGTAATACTATGGAGAGGTTTTTCCTCTATACAAACTCCCAGCATCTCGCCCCATGGTGATGTTGTGGAAGATAAATCTCGCAATTAACGTTGTCAAGAAACTTATATGAGGACTAAAGACTGAGGAGTCTTCGAGTATTTTTGCGGTGAACGAATGAAATTTGTATCTATCATCAGCGCTGGAGGAGATATCAAGACTGGTATAAGACGACAATGTCGCATTTGGCGACAATTATTATTACCTATTATATGATTTTATTTCTTTTTTTAAATGGGGTAAAATTAAAATATGACTGTAATGGAAAAATTACTTGTTGTATGGAATTTCTTTAATTACAATAACTTGTTAGGTAAAAACAAAAAGAAAGACTCACTAAATAAGAAACATGTTGGAGTTGACATAGGTAGGACGTAATGTTTTATTTCAAAATGGTTTCAAAGAAAGCATATTATTTAAAAACATCAGCAAGAAAAGTAATATTAACAAATTAATGTCAGCTTGAAGTCTTAAATCGTAAAACATTTTTTAAAACTTGATCTCTGAGACCAAAATTATTGAGCCTTACTTTTTGCAATTAAAATCCTTTGAGGCATTTTATTTTGCCATCAGATTGATAATTTAAAAAAAGGTAAGTAAAACATCAATTTAAAAGGAAAAACTTTAAAAAAATTAAAGTAGGATTTGGGTTACTAAATTATAGATGAACTATACGAAAATCACTTGCTTTAGGGTTTAAACGATGTTTTTTCTTTGATTTTGTTTTATCAATGAAAAATCAAAATCAAACCAAAATACAAATAAAAAATCGCAAAATTGCATAATTATTCACAATTGTATAGTTTGTATTTCTCAATTTCTCGAGAAGTTGAACCAAACAAAAAAAGAGGCTGGGATGCGACCCACACTGATAACTTCCCATCCCGTCTGTCGATTTGTCTTGCTTAAAAGTTTGTAGGTTTTAGTGTTGGGTTAAAAAAGTTGTTAGTTGAATTATTCTTACAAATTTTAAAATTACCAACAATATTTTTCATATATAAAGAAATAGTTTAGTTTGAAAATCAAGTTTTGTTAAATAGATTTTTAGTCGTAAACCAATTTTTTACCAATTTTAGTATCATTTTTTAATTTTTTACGAATTGGATGACTGAAATTAGTTTGAGAGATATCAAGAACAGAACATCAATTTTTACCAAATTTGCTTTTTTTTGTAGATTTTATTTTTTTATGAAAAAACGGACTGTTGGATTTTTATAAAAAAAACTTCTGAATATAAATACAATATTTTCTGTGAAGTAAAAAGGGTTTGAAGACAATATTTTTAATTTTTAAAAGCTATTTGAGTCGTGAGTAAATTTTTACCAAGTTTTAGTATTGTTTTTTTGTTGGGTTTTTATGTTTTGTAAAAAAATAGATTTTCCTCAAAATTTTACTGAGTGTTGACAACAATATTTTTTAAAAGATAAAAGTAGTTTAAAGCTAATATCTCAAAGTTTTGAAAAGATATTTGAGTTGAGAATCAATTGTTAACAACTTTTGTAAAATGTTCTCTTAAGTTTTTATTTTTTGTAAGAAAAACTGTCAATTCGATTTTTCTCAAAATTTTACTGAATATTCACAACAATATTTTTTAATAGATAAAATTAGTTTAAAGCCAATATCTCAAAGTTTTAAAAAGATATTTGAGTCGAAATTCAATTTTTACCAACTTTGAGTAATATTTTTTTTAGGTTTTTATTTTTTATAAAAAAAACTGTCAATTTTTCTCAAAATTTTACCAGATGTAAAAATTATTTTTCGTGGCACAAAATTGTTTCAGAGATAAAACCATTTTGTATTCGTAAAATTTTCCAGGTCACCCATTTTTTTATCAGTTTTTTTGATTTATAAAAAAAAAACATTAATTGGATTTTTTTCAAAAAATATACTTGTTTGGTATCACGTTACAATATATTATATGAAATTTAATTCAAGTTTCTAGCGTTTTTGGCTCGTAAGATATTTAGGGTTAACCTAAATTTTCACCGCCCACGCAATTTTCTTGAGAGCCCTTTCTGCATCTTTCTGCCTTTTTATCTGTATAACAAAATTTATTTGACGTCGATATCTCTTCCGGTTCTTGAGCTATGGACAACGAAAAAAACGTCGCGAACGTACGGAAGTACTGACGTACGAACGTACGTACACACGCACGCACAGACATCTTTCTAAAAATCTTTTATTTCGACTCTAGGGACCTTGAAACGTCGAGAAATGTCAAAATTTTCAATTTGACAAATCGGACCCATTACAACAACTTTCTATGGGAAGTTAAAAAGGGAAAAGTTTTTATTTTTTAAGGTTATTTTAATAGACAATCGGCATTATGTTTATGAGGAATAAAAAACCTACTGAAAATTGGTAAAATTTAGTTTCGACTTTAATATCTCGGGAACAAAAATAGATATTGAAACTTAACTTATTTTATCACATGCAAAATATTGTTTTAGTTAATTTTTTAGAAAAATCCAATTGACAATTTTTTTTTCAAAAAAAAAGAAAACCTACGAAAACAATTAAAAACTAAATAATGGTTTTCGACTCAAGTAAAAACTTTGTTGAAAACAAAGGAAGATATTGACTTTCAAATGTTGCTATTAATATTTTGTAATATTTTAAGAAACATTGACAGACGGGCACGAACGGAAAGTTATCAGTGTGGGTCGCATCCCCGCATCTTTTTCAGTCGAAACCCATAGCAATTTTGTTTAAAGTGAAAATTTTATTTTATTGTAAAGGTTTTCGAAAACAAAATTGCTTTAAAATTGTCAAAACATATTTTTTGACAAAACTTTCTTGAAAAAAATAATGGTATTAATTTCAAGTCAGTCAATGAAAAAATTTCAATCGTAATTTTATTTTTAACTATACAACTACTAAAAAGGACGAATTGTTGGGATTGGATTGGGATATCAAAGTTGTTAGCAATTGAAAAAAAGAAAAAAAATATAAAAAAGCACAATTTATTATTAAATAAAAAAAATATATTCTTTACACTTTTTAGGGGACATTGGTGGTCTGATTCTACAGTAAATCCTTTTTACCTAAACACTTGCTTCTTTAGTAATTTTAACAATTTACCAGACTTGCTAAAATTAGACTTAAAATAAAGTTAAGGCAATCTGAAAAATCTGCGCTTAAAATTGAATCCTTTTTATGATTTTTTGAAGAAACAACAAAATGTTTGTAGTTATAAAGACCATAAACGTTTTTTTTTTTAAACTTTAAATTTAGAACACAAATATTGAAGATGAATAAAAGTTCTTTAGTCGAAATACTGGGGTGGAATCACGTAAGGTGATTGTTGATTGTGGACCATCAAAATGGATGATTTTGCTCCACGTAAGGTGATTATCAAATTGACTATCACTTTTTACTTACTACAAAAAAGTTTAATTGTTGAGAACCAACTTAAGGAATAAAGCAAATATTTTGGAACTTCCTAACCCGCAATGTAACTATGAAACTTTCTATGAATATTTATAAATAAGTTATTTAGAACATTATGTATGTACGTATAAATTATTTATTTCAGATTTTTTAAAAATGTTCGATTGAACAAAGAAACGTTTGTGTATGTTTTGCGGTTGCTCGATTTATCATCAGTAATAAGATCAACACATATTCCACCTATCCTTCAACTGGCTGCAACTTTAAATCTTCATGGAGGTGGTGGTTATCAACGACAAGTTGGGGCTGATTGAGCTGCACCGATGGGCCAAAGTATTGTAGCTGAAATAAGCGCTGCAGTTATTTAGAAAATGCAGTCGGTTCTATGTCCACTTTTCATTAAATTTGAGCCCTCGGATTCAACAAAAGAATATATACTTGAAAAATATATCAAACACTCTTATTAATTAATAACTTTTATTAAGTATAGTTTAGTTATAGGTATAGGTACTTACATTTTCGAAGAAAGAAAACTTTCCAAATTGAAAATTCAACACAATAAACACAACAGCTGATCGAAATGACATTTATGCCTGTTGCAATTTGTATCCAAATTTCCCAAACTTGGGTAAGTGCTGCCAGCAAATAGTAAAGTTTTAACGATCACTTTACACAGAACAAAGAAAAGGTGATGATCAAAATTGACTATCAAAACAGTGACAATCAATTATCGCCTTACGCGATTCCACCCCTGAATGAGTCATGTGTACTTTATTCAAAATGTAGTACTACCAAATTTTGTATTTCAAAATTATCGCTGTTAAAAAACATATATTTTAAAATGTAAGAAAGAGTGCATGATTTTTATTTTTCAGCCTATTTAAAAATTGTTTACAACAGACTTTTCATTGAAGGATAAAGTATCATGCCAAATTTAACATGTATACCAACATATCAAGCCCTACCTTAAAGTATCGTATGAGATAATTTGCTGCTAGCCCCTGTTATTACTTCTACCATAAGTCAAGATTGGATATTATTAACAGTACTTTAGGTAAAACGTCAAAAAAAGGTTTCATGGCTTCAAAAGCTGCTAAGAATATCAATATTTCTCTACATTTGTCTCTGAAATGTGTCGATTTTAAGATATGTCCTTATATTTAGTTATAAAGGTTACGATTTATTCTGATTTTGAATAAATAACAATAAAAAATAAAATAATGCAATAGCTTTTTGTAAAGAAATGCAGTATTTTGAGATATAGTTTTTTGTTCATACATTATTTTGATACATGTTTTTTAAATTAATAATATTTGGAAATACAGAAATTAAGATAAGACTATTAAAATATAGTAATTCAACCCACTTTCTTTTTCTTTAGTGTAATTTACAATTTGGAGCTGCTAAGCATTTCGGAGCAATACGCGCAAAAAATTGCGGTGTTAAAATTCACCAAATCTTGGTTAATAATAACCAACTAGCACTGTTAATATAGCACCTGTCAAGTTATTCTGTTGAAAAAGAATTAGCAGAGTAATAGCAAACAACTAGTGTCAATTTAGCTGATCAATTTAGTTGAATTGAAACAACATACTCTGCTATATTCAATCAATCGACTTTGTTTTAAATTAGCCAACTAACTTGACTTATATAAAAGCCAACCTACTCTGTTTAAATCTGCCAACCTACTTGGGTAATAGTAACTTGCTTGCTCGTCTACGTTACTAAGTGATTTGCTGTTTTAAAATGACCCTACTTGTGTTTTATTTACAGACCAATTTATCAGTTGTTTAAAATTTCATAAGTGAAAAGGGTATTAATAACATTTTACTTAGTTAAAAAATCACAAGTTATTTGTTTCCTTGCTTTCAAGTAAATTGTTTGAATTTTACCAAGTTAAAATACTAAATAATGTTTTATTTCATTCTAATCAACTAGGCAGATATATCCCATGCAATTGGCTGTGTTTTTAACCGGCTTGACTTAACTACTTTTGACAAAAACTTCTTGTTTATAATAATCTCACTCGGTTATGGCAAATAGTTTTTGCGTGTACATTTCAGTTAATATTCCTTGCAGAAATCATTTCAACATAAATTTCTGTTATTTTGTAAATACGTTAATGGGCTACTATTTCACACTTTTGTTTCACACAAAGTTGTTTCATTTTTTGAAATTGTACAAGAGCCAGACTTCAAATACCTATCTTCCTCTGCTCAACGTATTATCTAAAGTTAAAACTATAATTTTTCAAAAACAGCTAAATCCGAAATCGAGAACAAAATATAACGAAAGATTGAAACAAAATCAAATCAAAATATCAACAACTAATATCGACTCAAAATTTGTCTACTTGTTTTCTCTCTGTTCTTCTATATCTTCAATCGACAAAATGCCATTTCCTTTGGGGCTCTCACTCAAGTAATTTTTCTTCCTGCCAAACCACCTTCACATAATTAACTTCATTAAAACGCCCCATTTGCCTTGTATACGTTGCTTCACCACATCACAGAAGGAACGACATACGGACTGTCCCAACGACTAAGTGACGAGACGTTCCATTCAATCTGGGTCTGTCATATTGATTTGCTGTCGAACGACAACGACAACGACAACAACAACAACGACGACAAGGAACGTCATCGACGATTACTACTTTTGCGTTGTCGTTGTTGATGTCGTTTTTCTTGATGTTGTCATTTTTCTGCTGTGTGTGACTTGACTCCTTTTCCAGTTGACAATTACCGCGAAGGATGTCGAGGTGGGTTTGATGGCAATCGTTATGGCGATATATGTATAGCGAGCGATGGTGGCGACGATGATTACCGTAATGGAACGGGTGAGGTGTACATACTGTACAACACTATACACAAAGTATAGAGTGGAGGTGCTGTGGTGGCGAATGTTGCAAGTGCCTTTCAAAAACATGTCAGACACGACATTCCTGCTGCCACTCAATCTGTACTCCTGCCCAACTGTGTGTGTGTGTGTTTTTTCACTCTTTTCTTCATTTTTTTGTTGGTCTTTAACTTTTTCCTCATGGCAATTTGTCCGCCAACTTTGCCCTTTACCCACCTCTTCGTCTTCGTTACAGTCACCATCAACATCACCATAACTATCGCTATCACCATCGCCATCATCGTCAAGTATAACGACAACAACGACTTGGAACTGTAATCAAGTTTTCGATTTTGTCGATTGTCAAATCGGCCTCTGACAGTTTCAATGGGGGAAAAATGTGCCTTGCGGAAAAAAGCCAGAGTGAATAAGAAAATCAATCGAACGACGCGACGACTACGACGAAGACGCCGAGGCAGTATCGTATCGTGCCATGGGAACAACACGATTGGTTGTCATTTTGTCAACACACACACACACTCACTCACATTAAAATAAGGCACACATGCCGTGATATAGTCAACGAACCATGGGAATTCTGCTGCGGCACCAGCTCAAGCCTCAGCCATATGTAACTCCACTTGAGGGCAGTTCAATCGAATAAGAAAACGAATAGGAATAATGCCTCCTACATTACCGGCATGCACCGCACCGTTTGTTGCCTTCACTTTCGTGTCACTTTTCGATATCAGTGCAGAGTGCAGAGCACGCACGCAGCAATCTTTATTTCTTTCTTCCTTGACACCCCTCCTCTTGTTGTTTCTGATGCCTTCCGCTATACCATCACTTATTGTGTACGGCCATTTCGTGTCACTTTGACGACAACGACACGACCGAACAACGCCACGCTGTTGGAATGAAATGGAATGCGAATCGAAAATGAAGTCAACTTTTGTAGTCGTGCCACTTCAGATCGATCACGGAACAAGTGTTGCACCAGCACCAAGCACCATCAACAGCACTAGCACCATCAGCCCCAAACTCCATGTCCCCATCACAGCACCCAAGACCCAAGACCCAAACACTTAAAACCAGTTCGGAGAGTGAGCGAGTGAGACGGTTCAATCGATTCGAAAACAATCAACCAGAGCTTGATGTTTTGAAATACGAGTAAAAAAAGAAATAAGTATAATTGCACTGCGAAGTCTTGAGGAGTACAAATTTGACCTTGGACATCGAGAGCTGCTGGCTGATGTCGAAGAATACTTGGGCAACACCACCACACTACACTACACCACACCACACCATAACTCATCAGTATCACTCAAACTCGGACGGCAGCGGATGGATGGACCTCTGGACCATCCGGTCGAGCAGAAGATGCATAGGTATACTCACTCGTATATTCTTCTTCCATATGTCTCGAGGAACCCTTCGCTCGAGAGCGGTTGATGGGTTCGGATATAGTTCCATAAAACAAGACCAGTTATGCGCGTCACCGCGCCAGCCGCCGCCGCCGGTCTCACCGCCATCGCCATCCACCGGCGAGCAGCCAGCGCAGCGAACTCGTTTCGCCAGACTTCAAATTGCATCTTCTTCCTTCAATGCGGTACGAATACGGATGATGGCGAAAAATGTATATGATGGTTATATGAAATGTATAAGACGCGAGGAGGAGTCCATCCATCTGTGCACATATCTTATACGCGGATGATAATGGTGCGATCGTCTTGAAGCTGCTGCTGCAGAGATCAGCATCACCATCACCATCATCATCAGCATCATCATCATCATCGGTACGTGATGTGTGAGACCTTTATGCTCGTTGTTGCTTATTCCGTGGTGATTACTGGATGTGACACTGCAAACTGGATGTTGTTATGCTTGAAATGGAATGTGAAGAAAACGTTGACGAAGATATTTCCATGTCCATGTCATGATGATGGCATATGGGGTGACAGAGGAAATAAAATTACCAGATTTATCGTTATATATATACACATGCAGATGTAGAGGTTTTAAGTGTGCGAAGCACCTGGGGGAAAAAGATTTCTCAGATAGAATTCACTTTGATTCATGAAAGGACATTTATAAAAGATCATAGGAATGCAGCTAAATTAATGAATACATATTTTTTCATTAGATGATTCCTTTATTGGTGTTCCTTATCTGCCTTAGTCTGCCTACATTTATATTTTGGAGCTTAATTTGTGCCCGAAAAGTATGTAAACACCTGAAATATTTCCATTAACAGGTTTTCAAAATGACGAGTTCTTACTGTCTTTAATACGAATTTATACTCATACTTCAAACCAAATTTTTAGTGGAGCTACAACTCTAAGAGAACCAGGCCCTAGTCATTGTTATCACTCAACTTTTGCCTGATTTTAAGGAATGGAAAGGACTTTCTACTTTTAGTACAGGTAATATGATGCGTAGTACCCGTGGTATGATGGTTAGTGCGTTGGACTAAGACATTTACCGAACAACAATGCACACTGCACAGGTGCTGTTCTGGTTGATTTGGAAAAGGCCTTTGACACTATATGGTTAGAGGGTCTTTACCTAAAACTAAGCAGGCTTAGCATAAGCAAACCATTGTTGTATATACTTTATGACATGCTTAACGGTAGAAAGTTTGTTGTCAAAAGTGGCAATGTAACTTCTACCACAACATTCCTAATCAAAAATGGTCTTCAACAGGGAGCGGTGAATTCGCCGATTCTCTTCAGCATTTACACCAGCGATCTGATAGGTAGTCTTACAAACGCAATTGCGTACGACGACGATCTAATTGCGTACAGAACGGCCCGAAAGATTGAGGTTATTAGAATTCTCTTGCAGCGTGATTTGGACAAGATTCAGCGATTGAGACGACTGGAAACTGAAAATAAATATCCAAAAGTCGGCGACAATTCTGTTCCTTCCGGACTCCGTTGGCTGGGGCCACGAGGGATACGTTCAAGAATTGGAGCAAAATGGTCATCGCAGATCTTCACGGGCAGCGATTAGCGAGCAAAAGTGTAGTGAAGTACCTCGGTATCTGGTTAGATCAGTATTTATATTTCCACAGACATATAAATGCTGCTCTGACCAGGGCCAGAAGAGCCTTCGCTCTGACGAAACGGTTGTTTTACAGCAGTAGGTAATTTGTTACATGGCCCTCATACGGCCGATGATTGTTTATGGTTGTCCTGTGTGGTTCAACGTTGCCCCTTCCCAGATGGAGGTTCGAGCGGCAGTGTTTACGACGCTGTACCGGCTTATATCGAACAGCCGAACCTTCTTACGTGCATTACCATTCCAACGAGGTCCTATACAACGGGGCTCGAATCAACAGAATTGACAATTTCGTGATAAAACTCGTTCGAGGTCACATTGCAAGAGCTATGTCTTCGACCAACAATTTAATTTTCGGGGTGTTCTATCCCAACGACGAGTATTTTGAAGGTGCACGCTTGAGCGGCTTCATTCCACCAAAGGCATTCCTCTTTTTAGATAGATGCGGTCTGATACAGGATAGATTGGCAGTTCCGTTAATCTACCACGTCAGACGACGAACCGTGGATAGGCGACTCTTTACAATCAGGACATCATGGTACAAGGCGGAGCAGAGCTCCTTCATTTCAGTAGGGCTGTGTCCGAAAGGGACCGAACTAATAGGACGAGGCAGGAGAACCAGTTTTGGTGGCTTCAATCGGCATTTGATAGTGGGTAGTCGGGGGTTTTAAGCCTTGGCCGGCTTACATACTTGCTTTATAGTTTTAGGGTTTAGTTTTAAGTAGAATAGGCATGGTGGCACAAAAAAATCAAAAAAAAAAAAAATACAAAAAATAAAAAAAAGAAAAATACAAAAAAATACAAAAAAAAATAAATAAAAAAAAAACATGGAATAAAAAAAAATAAAAAAGACAACAAAATATGAAAAACAAAAAATGTTAGATAGTTAGATTTGCTGCTGTGGTTGTTCTAGTTTTAAGTAGTTTATAGGTAGAATAGGTAGTTTTAGTTAACTTTAAGTTTTATATTAAGGTAGGTACCCTCCATCCCTGACAACAGTACTCGGACACAGGAATGGTTAAGAGTTGTAAGACACTAGGCTCTAGTTCTCAACGGACAGTTGCGCCACCCAATTGATTTATTTATACTTTTTTGAAGTATTTGTCAATATTTCGCAAGAGGCAGTACCCGTGCGAGAACAAACTTTCTTGAATTGGTATTGAACCCAGAGCTCTGGCATGGTAGTCCTTAGCACTAACCATCTACCCTCTGATAATACTGTTCAAATTTTTAGAGAATATAATTTCTGTCAATATCAAAATAAGGTCGATATATGTTTCGACAAATATATCATTTCTCCAAGCTATTTAAGATTAATCTTCATCTTTCACCGTAAAATCTTTTACGGATTATTATTAGTCTTGATAATTTACGTTTGCACTTGCACAGAGTTTATGTGATTAAAACGTAACGTACCCAAATAAAGGAGAAGACATTTAAACAAACAATTAATAAAACAAATAAAAGTGCGTATACGTCCGGGTGTACCATCTTATAATTACGAATAGGTAATAGAAAGAATGAGTACAAATTATGCAGCTATAGTTTTGAAACATGTGACGAGTACTTACATATTTATTTCTATACGATATGAAAATGGAATTGTAAGACTTTTGGTGTTACACCATTGTGTTTTTCCTAACGGACTTTGTTTATCATTGATTTGGAATTGAGTCTTTTAGAAAAACTTTTATTGCAATTTCAACGTTTTTGAAGATCTGAATTTATTTTATAGGTACATAATTCAACTTTTCTAATTTTTTAAAGGTATTTCTGTTCTACAAGAATCGACATATGAGCGAGCTCACATGTACTTTTTTTTAATGTATGTAAGTTAACATCTGTGGACGGAATGGCTATTTTCGTATTCTATATAAAATTAATAATTTGATCGAAATCCATAAAGTTGTTAACGAGAAATAAAAAAATTTAAAAATAAATTAGGTTAGTCCAATTTTACCACACTTTTTCTAACCTTTCGACCGGTATCTCAAGAATAAATGCTTCAATGTTATGACTAACAATTCCCAACCATTTCTGTGTGTGAGTCATTTCAGGAATTGAGGGGACCTACATCTTGTATTCTGAAACAGAACGGCTTATTTGAGAAAGCACTTTTCTCTATACAAGAATTACTCTTGAAAGATTTGCCAATTCCTTACAAGAGAGGCAGTACCCTGAAAAAACTTTAGGTGCCACAGGAATTTATTGAACCTAAGACTTCTGGCATAACAGACCTACCCTACCCTAACCATCATGACACGAGTACTGCCTTAACATATAACCACAAAAATAGTCGAGAGATGTTAAATCGCACAATTTGCACACCAGCTGTACCTGTTTTGAAAGGTTCTGCACCTAAATTCTTTAGCAACATTTTTCACTTAGTGGAGTAGCAGAGGTCAAATTGGTGCAAACTGCATCGAATCGATAATTCAGGGTCATCACTTGGCCATAACAGCTGCGTTATATTCTTCAGTTCGCACTAAATGTAAGCGTGTTGGTGATTTAATGTCCTATAATGTAAATTTAATGCGAAATTTGTTCACAATAACCAGAATAGCCACGTCGCGGTCGGTAGATCTATTAAACTTAAAACATAAAATAAAGAAGTGTCCGATGAACTTGCTCGGTTAAGAATATTGATAATAAAATTCAACAATTTCCAAGCGTGTTCAGCTACACGCTTTCATTTAAAACTAGCAGACCCGACAGACTTCGTCCTGTCATAAAGATTTGTAATGTGCCAGTTTTTGCAATCCTGGCAAATCCAGCGAGTTTAAAAATTCCGGTGGATAGTTGACTACATCATCTTGGTTAGTAGCCGAATCAACTGATTTTAATATCCTCGATTCGCCTGTAATTTGTTCTTGAATTTTGAAATTTAATTCATTTACATACGTCTATGTTTTTGCAGCCAATATAGCTCGTTCGCTCAACCAATCATGGTTTTGAGAAACATCTGGAAACACCTTCTGAATAAGTTCATCTTTTGATTGCGTTAACTGACAAAAACTTTGAGGAAAGTTAATGCAGCCAGTCAACATGTCTATAGGAAATTTGCCATTACCAATGTCAATGAGTTGTTTAGAGAATATGTTTCCAGATTGGTCATTTTGCAACTCCTCGACACGCATATTCTTGCTTAAATGAAGTACTTTGACATGTTTCCACAAATTGGAGGACTTTAGACATGCATTGATTTCATCAGCTGGCGTTGATCGTGGAATCACTGCTATAATAAAATCATTGCACCACCAAATCTGTTATTATTTCTTCGTAGATCTTTTAAGGTTCTGTCTAGAGCCTCCAAAGATTTTTTATGTGCCATCGTATATTCATCCTAAACAATCAATTTACATTGCAAAACCTTTGCCATTGCAGAGTTCTTCAAAATGTTGCAGGTTGAGTTTCATTGCTTTGCATATTTAATGGCAATTTTAGTGCTGAATGGGCTGTTCGACCACCTTCAAGCAAAGTTGCTGCGATTCCCGGCGAGTGCAAGTGCAATTTTATTTTGTGAGCGAATTGTTGCTAATATTCAATTGTTGCGCGATTATTAGTTGAATGTCGCGCTCGCGCTTCACGCGTTTGTGATATCCGAATTCTTTCACGTTCAATTTGGTCGTCACCTTTTTGTGCAGTACGATTGGATCAGTAATTAGCTTGGTTTGTAGCATTTCTGGTTCTTCTACCTTAATGGCTTTGTCTTTAGAATGCATATCAAATATATATTATTTTGTTACTAAACACTAACTAAACAAACACTAACTAAATATTCACTCTGCACAAAACACGATATACGAAGTTGTTTCAGTCGTTTATCAGTTGACAAAAGCAAACTCAGTAGATTGGGTAACAGAAAATTCAAGAAAAACAATACTTGTACACCGGCAAATCGACATCAACACTTGTTGTTTTTTTTTTAATTTGACATGACTTGAAGTCAAATCCTTTAAGCCGACTACGTTTTAGTATATTTGTATAGAAAAAAGAAAAGGGCTGTTCTTATGGGTTTTCCGGCAATTATTTGAATTTTTCTCGCCGTAAAAACCATCCTTGAACTGCAACGAACATTTAAAAAAAGAATTGGGCAAATTGGTCCAGGCGTTGTTGAGTTATGCGCTTACCAACACATTTTGCGATTCATTTTTATATATAAGAAGATAGATACTGGCTTGACTTTTTATTTTGTATTTAATGCATTGCGAACTCTTTATTTTCTTGTCTAAACATAACGATTAAATACAAAATGGGGCGTATACGTATTTTAATATTATTTAAGTTATTTTTGAATGATACTGTTTTCTTTATGTGCAAGAATCATATGATACGAAAACGCACAAAACAAAGTCTGCTAGGCCAGCTAATCTTTCACAAATAAAAATTTTTGAGTAGTATACTTTGTAATTTTATTAACATTAACAGTAACATTATTTATATAAACAAATATATGTATCGTCCTGATATACATCCTTGTTACGAAATGGTTGCAAGTGAGTAAAACAGTGACAAAACTGATATCAACAGTCTTCTTTTACACTGAAGATGTAACTTCTCCTCTTATCATATTGGAATATAGAAACTTCAAGTGAAACGATAGTCAAGAGGTCTGAAATTCAGTCCCTAATATTTTTTGCGAGAAAAATGGAAGATTATGTTCCAAGCCTTCTTCTAGTCAAACAAAAATGTTAAAAAGGTTATTTCTCCTATAACACCAAAACAGAATTGATTTAGAGTCTTAAGTCAATTAGACCAAAAAATATACCCATTTAATTGCACAAAAGCTTATTTTTCTTATTTTAAAGAAATGAAACAGCACTAACGATCTGATATGTCTCCATCAATCCGAATATATGTTAAATAATCTAATTCGTTAATTATTTAAGGTTCTCTAAAACAACTAGCTGCAGGCGGTAGAAAAGAAAGAAAAAAAAACACCAAAAATTATTAAAAAGGCTTTTAAAAACCCTTTTACATAATTAAAAAACACAAATTTAAATAATTTCCCTTATTTGACTCATTAAACAAACATAAAAGGCTACGGTATTGTAAAATAGAAACTTTTGCTATATGATGGAAAAACTATATATTTATCTCTAAGTAAGCACCTACCGATTACCTACCTCCTTCCAAAATTACAAAAAGATTTGCCTTTCTCAAAGATCCAAAATCTGTAATCTTGATAAAAAGCTTTTAAAAAATTGAAAAATGAAAAACAAAATACACAAAAAAAAGAACCATGTCAACGCCTCTTTGCTAATCTCATTTGTCTTCACTTATAGATCCTCTTAACCAAACAAACTTAATTTAAGCCCATAACCCTTTGTGTTCAAAAAAAAAAAATTAAATATAGGAAAACTTAAACAACAACAAAAAAAAAGTATAAATTTGCCATTAGCATGCAAAAAGCATATTAAATGGACAAATGTGCTGAACAATAATAATTATTGCCATCCATCCATCTATTGCTGATGATGATGCTAAAGGCAGCTAGTTAGCCTATTCAAATTGTTCCGAGTCCGCCACGAAAAAATACAAACTATAAACATTTTTGCCAAAAGCCCTACACCGAATAAAAATAAAATAATATTCCCACTTCATACATATATAGAATGCCTATAGGTATAGTTATAGGTACATAATAAAATTAGCTATGAATAAATTTTTATACATATTTTTAAACATATACGTATAGTCGTATATACTCAAAACAATCCGTGATTTTTATTTTTGCTTTATAGATTTTCACACAATTTAAAGTGAAATTAGTTTTTGTTTGGAAAATATGTAAATTTCTTTTGATAACCTTTTGTTATTGTTGTTTGAGGTTAAGCAGAATGATTTTATTTTTATTTTTATTTTTCAAACACGAGTGTTGATGTGAATTTATTCATAAAATAATAATTTCAGTTAGTAGTTCAATGGTAACATTATGATTATCTCTCTTTTTCGTTTAATTCCTTTAAATGGTTTTAAGTTAAGTTGTCATTTTTGTGTGTTAAGACTTTTGGCAAAGCGATTTGCGGTTTTATAGGGAGGGCGATTAAGATGGTTTATCTGGAATTGTTAATAAAAAAATGTATATTTTGGTGCTTTGAACAGGTTCAACGGTTTAGTACTTTTTGAAAGCGATCGACATCAGTCAAAATGTCAAAAAATTAGGTAGAAGCATATACAAATTAAAAAGAAGGTAAAGAATGAGTGGTATAATTTTATGGAGACAAATATGAAAAATTTTAAATTATTATTTTAGAGTTTGAAAGGTAAAGTCAGAGTGTCGTAATTTTATTTATTTATTTCTTTATTGAATATTCCAATACAAGTATTTAAAAAACCCCCTTTTTGGGCAGCTGTCACTTTTCAAAGCATCATCTTTTTACATTTGACAAATTAGAGATTGCTTGCATTTATTTAAAGAATAGTGCAGTCACGATTAGAAATTTTACAAACAAAAATAAAAGTTTCCTGATTGTGTTATTTCTAGAAGAAGTTGAACAATTGGTCTTTTTTTAAATGCCTCAAAATCGATTATTGATGGAATTCGTTGCAGACAATATACAGCTTCAAAAATGCGAAATGTGTATAGTACCCGTGCCGTGATGGTTAGTGCGTAGAACTGTCATGCCAGAGGTATTGGGTTCAATCCCAGCATGTGCTAACTTCAGTTTTGTTTTAGCGGGTATTAACTCTTGCGAGGAATTGACAAATCTTCCAAGAGTGATTCTTAGCCGTTCAGTTTCGGCTTAAAACTGTAGGTCCCCTCAATCGCTGGCAACATAACTTGGTCCCAGTTTGGGAAAAAATTGAGACCCCTTGTTAACAAGGGCTGGCACTCAAATTATACTTTTTCTAAGTATTTTTATATGGCCCTACTTCGAATCACTACAAGTAATTCAAAAACGAAAATTTATATTCAGTTTTTTTAGGCTATACAAATTTATTAAATAGTTTTTTTAATAAAATTCTTGATGATTTTCAAATTAACAATCCCTGTAAATATTTGTAAAATCTTATTTATTTTTCAAAAAATCTAAATTAGTTGAAAGTTTTGCCTGCCCTACATAAACCTTAAAAGAACGCTGAAACATTCATGGTTAAACAGTTCTTAACATAAAAACACAAAACAATATTATTACGCATACCTGTCGTAAGGTTGAAAAAAATGAAAAAGTAATGTTGAAAACGGGCATTTCTGGACTGGAGCACATATTTACTAAAATTATACTCGTAGTTCATATTCAGAAGCAGCACTAAAAAATAACACTAAAACGAATTATTCAAAACCATAAAGGAATTACATTTAAGTTTTTTTTCAAAACTTCAGATAGTGTGAAACGAAGACCCTTAAATCACTCTTAACTAATAAGAATTTTCGAAAACTAAGTGGAATACTAAAACGATTTATACTGATGTTTCTAAAGGACTAAGAATTGTATTTTGTGAAAACATCTTACAATATTTTTTTAAGAACGACGACGTTGCGCTTTATACTAAGCTTAAAAACATTGTTTTATATATTTTCTTGAATTTTCAGACATGTATATATATTGTCAGGACAACAAATTAATTTGAAAAGGTATTACGTGTAAACCACATAATACAGACAAAAACTCACATGTACTTTTTTTTAATGTATGTAAGTTAACATCTGTGGACGGAATGGCTATTTTCGTATTCTATATAAAATTAATAATTTGATCGAAATCCATAAAGTTGTTAACGAGAAATAAAAAAATTTAAAAATAAATTAGGTTAGTCCAATTTTACCACACTTTTTCTAACCTTTCGACCGGTATCTCAAGAATAAATGCTTCAATGTTATGACTAACAATTCCCAACCATTTCTGTGTGTGAGTCATTTCAGGAATTGAGGGGACCTACATCTTGTATTCTGAAACAGAACGGCTTATTTGAGAAAGCACTTTTCTCTATACAAGAATTACTCTTGAAAGATTTGCCAATTCCTTACAAGAGAGGCAGTACCCTGAAAAAACTTTAGGTGCCACAGGAATTTATTGAACCTAAGACTTCTGGCATAACAGACCTACCCTACCCTAACCATCATGACACGAGTACTGCCTTAACATATAACCACAAAAATAGTCGAGAGATGTTAAATCGCACAATTTGCACACCAGCTGTACCTGTTTTGAAAGGTTCTGCACCTAAATTCTTTAGCAACATTTTTCACTTAGTGGAGTAGCAGAGGTCAAATTGGTGCAAACTGCATCGAATCGATAATTCAGGGTCATCACTTGGCCATAACAGCTGCGTTATATTCTTCAGTTCGCACTAAATGTAAGCGTGTTGGTGATTTAATGTCCTATAATGTAAATTTAATGCGAAATTTGTTCACAATAACCAGAATAGCCACGTCGCGGTCGGTAGATCTATTAAACTTAAAACATAAAATAAAGAAGTGTCCGATGAACTTGCTCGGTTAAGAATATTGATAATAAAATTCAACAATTTCCAAGCGTGTTCAGCTACACGCTTTCATTTAAAACTAGCAGACCCGACAGACTTCGTCCTGTCATAAAGATTTGTAATGTGCCAGTTTTTGCAATCCTGGCAAATCCAGCGAGTTTAAAAATTCCGGTGGATAGTTGACTACATCATCTTGGTTAGTAGCCGAATCAACTGATTTTAATATCCTCGATTCGCCTGTAATTTGTTCTTGAATTTTGAAATTTAATTCATTTACATACGTCTATGTTTTTGCAGCCAATATAGCTCGTTCGCTCAACCAATCATGGTTTTGAGAAACATCTGGAAACACCTTCTGAATAAGTTCATCTTTTGATTGCGTTAACTGACAAAAACTTTGAGGAAAGTTAATGCAGCCAGTCAACATGTCTATAGGAAATTTGCCATTACCAATGTCAATGAGTTGTTTAGAGAATATGTTTCCAGATTGGTCATTTTGCAACTCCTCGACACGCATATTCTTGCTTAAATGAAGTACTTTGACATGTTTCCACAAATTGGAGGACTTTAGACATGCATTGATTTCATCAGCTGGCGTTGATCGTGGAATCACTGCTATAATAAAATCATTGCACCACCAAATCTGTTATTATTTCTTCGTAGATCTTTTAAGGTTCTGTCTAGAGCCTCCAAAGATTTTTTATGTGCCATCGTATATTCATCCTAAACAATCAATTTACATTGCAAAACCTTTGCCATTGCAGAGTTCTTCAAAATGTTGCAGGTTGAGTTTCATTGCTTTGCATATTTAATGGCAATTTTAGTGCTGAATGGGCTGTTCGACCACCTTCAAGCAAAGTTGCTGCGATTCCCGGCGAGTGCAAGTGCAATTTTATTTTGTGAGCGAATTGTTGCTAATATTCAATTGTTGCGCGATTATTAGTTGAATGTCGCGCTCGCGCTTCACGCGTTTGTGATATCCGAATTCTTTCACGTTCAATTTGGTCGTCACCTTTTTGTGCAGTACGATTGGATCAGTAATTAGCTTGGTTTGTAGCATTTCTGGTTCTTCTACCTTAATGGCTTTGTCTTTAGAATGCATATCAAATATATATTATTTTGTTACTAAACACTAACTAAACAAACACTAACTAAATATTCACTCTGCACAAAACACGATATACGAAGTTGTTTCAGTCGTTTATCAGTTGACAAAAGCAAACTCAGTAGATTGGGTAACAGAAAATTCAAGAAAAACAATACTTGTACACCGGCAAATCGACATCAACACTTGTTGTTTTTTTTTTAATTTGACATGACTTGAAGTCAAATCCTTTAAGCCGACTACGTTTTAGTATATTTGTATAGAAAAAAGAAAAGGGCTGTTCTTATGGGTTTTCCGGCAATTATTTGAATTTTTCTCGCCGTAAAAACCATCCTTGAACTGCAACGAACATTTAAAAAAAGAATTGGGCAAATTGGTCCAGGCGTTGTTGAGTTATGCGCTTACCAACACATTTTGCGATTCATTTTTATATATAAGAAGATAGATACTGGCTTGACTTTTTATTTTGTATTTAATGCATTGCGAACTCTTTATTTTCTTGTCTAAACATAACGATTAAATACAAAATGGGGCGTATACGTATTTTAATATTATTTAAGTTATTTTTGAATGATACTGTTTTCTTTATGTGCAAGAATCATATGATACGAAAACGCACAAAACAAAGTCTGCTAGGCCAGCTAATCTTTCACAAATAAAAATTTTTGAGTAGTATACTTTGTAATTTTATTAACATTAACAGTAACATTATTTATATAAACAAATATATGTATCGTCCTGATATACATCCTTGTTACGAAATGGTTGCAAGTGAGTAAAACAGTGACAAAACTGATATCAACAGTCTTCTTTTACACTGAAGATGTAACTTCTCCTCTTATCATATTGGAATATAGAAACTTCAAGTGAAACGATAGTCAAGAGGTCTGAAATTCAGTCCCTAATATTTTTTGCGAGAAAAATGGAAGATTATGTTCCAAGCCTTCTTCTAGTCAAACAAAAATGTTAAAAAGGTTATTTCTCCTATAACACCAAAACAGAATTGATTTAGAGTCTTAAGTCAATTAGACCAAAAAATATACCCATTTAATTGCACAAAAGCTTATTTTTCTTATTTTAAAGAAATGAAACAGCACTAACGATCTGATATGTCTCCATCAATCCGAATATATGTTAAATAATCTAATTCGTTAATTATTTAAGGTTCTCTAAAACAACTAGCTGCAGGCGGTAGAAAAGAAAGAAAAAAAAACACCAAAAATTATTAAAAAGGCTTTTAAAAACCCTTTTACATAATTAAAAAACACAAATTTAAATAATTTCCCTTATTTGACTCATTAAACAAACATAAAAGGCTACGGTATTGTAAAATAGAAACTTTTGCTATATGATGGAAAAACTATATATTTATCTCTAAGTAAGCACCTACCGATTACCTACCTCCTTCCAAAATTACAAAAAGATTTGCCTTTCTCAAAGATCCAAAATCTGTAATCTTGATAAAAAGCTTTTAAAAAATTGAAAAATGAAAAACAAAATACACAAAAAAAAGAACCATGTCAACGCCTCTTTGCTAATCTCATTTGTCTTCACTTATAGATCCTCTTAACCAAACAAACTTAATTTAAGCCCATAACCCTTTGTGTTCAAAAAAAAAAAATTAAATATAGGAAAACTTAAACAACAACAAAAAAAAAGTATAAATTTGCCATTAGCATGCAAAAAGCATATTAAATGGACAAATGTGCTGAACAATAATAATTATTGCCATCCATCCATCTATTGCTGATGATGATGCTAAAGGCAGCTAGTTAGCCTATTCAAATTGTTCCGAGTCCGCCACGAAAAAATACAAACTATAAACATTTTTGCCAAAAGCCCTACACCGAATAAAAATAAAATAATATTCCCACTTCATACATATATAGAATGCCTATAGGTATAGTTATAGGTACATAATAAAATTAGCTATGAATAAATTTTTATACATATTTTTAAACATATACGTATAGTCGTATATACTCAAAACAATCCGTGATTTTTATTTTTGCTTTATAGATTTTCACACAATTTAAAGTGAAATTAGTTTTTGTTTGGAAAATATGTAAATTTCTTTTGATAACCTTTTGTTATTGTTGTTTGAGGTTAAGCAGAATGATTTTATTTTTATTTTTATTTTTCAAACACGAGTGTTGATGTGAATTTATTCATAAAATAATAATTTCAGTTAGTAGTTCAATGGTAACATTATGATTATCTCTCTTTTTCGTTTAATTCCTTTAAATGGTTTTAAGTTAAGTTGTCATTTTTGTGTGTTAAGACTTTTGGCAAAGCGATTTGCGGTTTTATAGGGAGGGCGATTAAGATGGTTTATCTGGAATTGTTAATAAAAAAATGTATATTTTGGTGCTTTGAACAGGTTCAACGGTTTAGTACTTTTTGAAAGCGATCGACATCAGTCAAAATGTCAAAAAATTAGGTAGAAGCATATACAAATTAAAAAGAAGGTAAAGAATGAGTGGTATAATTTTATGGAGACAAATATGAAAAATTTTAAATTATTATTTTAGAGTTTGAAAGGTAAAGTCAGAGTGTCGTAATTTTATTTATTTATTTCTTTATTGAATATTCCAATACAAGTATTTAAAAAACCCCCTTTTTGGGCAGCTGTCACTTTTCAAAGCATCATCTTTTTACATTTGACAAATTAGAGATTGCTTGCATTTATTTAAAGAATAGTGCAGTCACGATTAGAAATTTTACAAACAAAAATAAAAGTTTCCTGATTGTGTTATTTCTAGAAGAAGTTGAACAATTGGTCTTTTTTTAAATGCCTCAAAATCGATTATTGATGGAATTCGTTGCAGACAATATACAGCTTCAAAAATGCGAAATGTGTATAGTACCCGTGCCGTGATGGTTAGTGCGTAGAACTGTCATGCCAGAGGTATTGGGTTCAATCCCAGCATGTGCTAACTTCAGTTTTGTTTTAGCGGGTATTAACTCTTGCGAGGAATTGACAAATCTTCCAAGAGTGATTCTTAGCCGTTCAGTTTCGGCTTAAAACTGTAGGTCCCCTCAATCGCTGGCAACATAACTTGGTCCCAGTTTGGGAAAAAATTGAGACCCCTTGTTAACAAGGGCTGGCACTCAAATTATACTTTTTCTAAGTATTTTTATATGGCCCTACTTCGAATCACTACAAGTAATTCAAAAACGAAAATTTATATTCAGTTTTTTTAGGCTATACAAATTTATTAAATAGTTTTTTTAATAAAATTCTTGATGATTTTCAAATTAACAATCCCTGTAAATATTTGTAAAATCTTATTTATTTTTCAAAAAATCTAAATTAGTTGAAAGTTTTGCCTGCCCTACATAAACCTTAAAAGAACGCTGAAACATTCATGGTTAAACAGTTCTTAACATAAAAACACAAAACAATATTATTACGCATACCTGTCGTAAGGTTGAAAAAAATGAAAAAGTAATGTTGAAAACGGGCATTTCTGGACTGGAGCACATATTTACTAAAATTATACTCGTAGTTCATATTCAGAAGCAGCACTAAAAAATAACACTAAAACGAATTATTCAAAACCATAAAGGAATTACATTTAAGTTTTTTTTCAAAACTTCAGATAGTGTGAAACGAAGACCCTTAAATCACTCTTAACTAATAAGAATTTTCGAAAACTAAGTGGAATACTAAAACGATTTATACTGATGTTTCTAAAGGACTAAGAATTGTATTTTGTGAAAACATCTTACAATATTTTTTTAAGAACGACGACGTTGCGCTTTATACTAAGCTTAAAAACATTGTTTTATATATTTTCTTGAATTTTCAGACATGTATATATATTGTCAGGACAACAAATTAATTTGAAAAGGTATTACGTGTAAACCACATAATACAGACAAAAACTTCATTTTGGGGACTATTTTCATGGGAAAACCCTACATAAAAGCTTAATGCATTGCCGTCGGGAGTTTACGGATCATGAACATAACATAATGATTTTTGTTTTTTTTCGTTAACTTCGATAACTTTTCGTGGAACCAAAGTAAATATTAAAATTGCAATTTTTAAAACACTACATGGGTAGCATTTTGTTTATTTTAAGAAATAGTTGTCTTATTTAAAGAGGTAAGGTTGGTAAGTCAAAAAAAAACTTTTAAGCAATTAAAATATGCTGGTTTTGTTTATTATTTCTTTAAAGAAATCGATTTCATAGTAACCTTTTATTAATTATAAATTAATTGTGACAATTTGAATGTTCTTTGGCGAAAACTATTCAAAACGAGCTTAAGAGTCATTTAATAGTAAAATGCTTGGTTTATCATTGATTAGCCGATAATAATCTATTTCTGTTTCGTTGCAAGAAGACTCACCGAAATTATGCGATTTACTTAGAAGAAACATCGTATACTTGAAATTAGAAAGAGCTGAAACTTACTTCTTAAGCAATATTTAAAAGATCCTGGACTGCTTTATATCTATATGAAGAAGTTCAAAATTGGAAAAGACAGTGAAATAGAACTCTTTAATGAGATTTGTTAATAAAAATGATAAATGAAATGTATGTGGGAATATTTTACGACACATTTTAAAACGTCGCATTAATTATTATTAACGAGTTCTTTATTTAAGGAATAAATTATAATATTGTTAGAAGTTTTAAACTTATATTTCTAACGTTTATGTTTTTAAAAATTTTGTTGGGCAATGTTAGAAGTTTTAATCCAAAATGTTTTATATTTATTTATTTTGTTCAAAATTTACATAGGACAATTTCGATACACAAGAGTTCAGGTAATTATTTTCGGAATTTGGTAAAAGTCTATATTTCGGTAGTTACAAAATTGCTCTTCAGTAAAAAATTAACTTTTTTGGTTATTAGGCTTTTATATGGTTTAGTAGTATTTAAAAATGTAGTTACAGTTTGGTAAAATTATGCACCACTAAATTGGCTCATCCAACACATATTTATTTTACATTCAAATTGTGCTGAAAGTATTGCCATTTTTGCTTCATCGACACATGTTCTTAAGAACCTATTAGTGTACCCTTCCTAAAGTAATAAATTATTATATTTGTACAATCAGGTTTTGAAATTATAAGTTTATTTATTTATCTAGCTTAGCGAAAAAAAAAGTTATGGGCGACCTTAAAATATTAATCTAAAAGCTTAAATTTGGACAGGTGTATTATTTTATGTCATTAAGCTTTATTTTAAGACCTCGTTGCATTAAAGATCGAAGACTTAGTTTTTTTTTTTTGAATCAATTTAATGCACATGGAATTTAGGTTTTGAGAGACGAAGTTAGACTTTTTTCAAATTTAATTGAAGTTATGTTGATCTTTTCTAAACGATTATATACATTTTTTCCAGATCATAGTTCATAGAAACAAAAAAAATTGACAATCGACTTTTTAAGTTGAAAATAACGATAAGCCTATTCAAAAATCAACAAAAATTGTTAATATTAGAATACACGATTTACTCCAACATTTATCGTCCTTTCAATGGGTAATATTTTGCTGGCGAAAAATAATTCAAAATCAAGTATTAGTTTAGAAGTCATACAGTTCAAAAACATGAAGCTCTTTGGATTTCATAAAAACACTCTTATTTCAATTACTTTTGGTATGAGTCAAGTTCAAAAATTCATAGATCGAACGTTCGTTAAGTCAATAATTTGCCACTAATTAGTTTTTAATTGAGTTGTGACAGTTTTGATTTTGTTATTCTTCGTTTGTTTTTGTACCATCGTTAATTTTTGTATATTAACTCAGAGAAGCTTATTAGTTGTCTTCAATTAACCATTAATTAATTGGGACAAGTTTAATTTTGTCGTTTTATGATTTCTTGACTTTTTTTCACACACAAGTAAATATATAAATAAACTATATTCAGCGCTTTATCAAAACTAGATAAAGATATAAAATATTAAAATATGAGAAACATAATGTTTGAAAATTAAAATACAAGGGGAAATAAAGCTTTTCACATTCGTGTAGTGCTACTTAAGAAAGAATCTCTAAACTTTATTTCTTATTTCAATATTAACTTTAGCAAAATTATTGTGATGGCTAAGTTTTTAAAGGAATAGGAATGAAACTGATAGATTCTTGTCACTAAAAAACAGCGATTTAATAATGAGAGAAAAGAATGATGTTTAAGTGATTATATTTTCATCGTCTATCATTTCTATTGTTCTAATTTTTCATATACTTGAAATAACCAACTGATTTTTTGTGTCTTTAAAGCCTTTTCTGATTTACTGGAAAAAGAAGGCACTGACGTATAAACTTATGAACCTTAAAGTCGTGTACAGAAAAGATTAAATCTTATCTCTAAACCATGAAGGCCCTGGTTTTGAGATATGCTTACTAAGGATGGATAAACGAAAATTTCAGGTTAATTTTCTTAATAAGGGGATGGAAAAATGTTGTTGTTAGTTGATTCTTGGTATTGTTAAGGAATTTTTCGTTATATTGTAAAATTTGCTATAAAAACAGTAGTTTGAATAAGTTTTGAACAAGAGATCAACAATTTGTTTTGATCAAGCCAGGACCAATGGGGTGTAAACGATTGCAATAGGTTCCATTCTTGTAAGAAAATTTAAATTTTGTGTGAGGTGCTAGACAAATGTAGGCCTTCATTATGAGTAGCAAAGGGAGTTTAAAAACTTGCGAATTCGCTAACTTTGTATTATGAGTATCGATTCGCTTAAATTAAATTCGATTCAAATGTCAAAACATTATCAAACTTGCTTATCGCTAAATTATCATTAGCGAATGTTCGCTAATTTAACGGCTCAAAACGTCAAATTCTATCGGACCTCCGTTTCGTGAAGAAAAAGATTGGCATAAGGTTTGTTGATAAAAATTTGTAGTTTCCATTATAATGAAGTTTTTATTTGCAAATAGGTTTGGTTGGACTACAATGTAAAACTCAAACAAAAAATTGCTCAAAATAAAAAAATACCACAGCTACTGGTGGAGGACCATACTGCCAGGTGTCTTTCTATCCTTTGGAGCAAGCTGTAGAAAGACTTCTTAGTCTGAGCCAGGCAGTTAATCCACAAGGCAATTGCTTTGGCATACATTCACAGGCTTTACTTTCAACCGATGTGACGACTAGTTCTGAAGAACTTCAACAAGAGATTAGTATCAACCTTGAGGCATGTGAACAGGTTAAAGGATCTTTTGAACAAAACTCATTGATGCCAAGTGCAACGGAGGGCGAACATGGCCAAGAATTATCTGCACAACAAAGTTCCGTGCCAAGTCGGAACAGATCAACAATTCCAATGCAAGGGAATCTGAAAGATTCAAGTTGTTACAAACACAGACTGGGACCCAGGCAGACCTTTTAGATGTATCTTTATCCTTTCTTCCTTCTTTCTGTCATAATCGTTATCTTCCAATGTTGCTCAACATTATCATTGTTTTTTTTTTAATAAATAAATCAGAAGATAAAAACACTATCGGAGTATTACTATACTAATTGAAAGTCAGTATTTGACGTTTCACTTGTTTTTTTTTTCAATGAAATAATGTTGAAACCATTGATATTTGAAGCGAATGGCTAAGCTCGCTAACGATAATACTATCAAAAAAGAAATTCGCTTTAACATTCGAACTTAAGCGAACGTTCGCTTCGCTAAACATAATGAGGGAATTAAATTAAAATAGTTTTTTAACTTAATAATAGTAAATAATAATTGTAACTTTGTGTGTGTTCCTGTAAAACAAGAAAATAATAATGAAATGAAAATTTTGAATTCAAAGTTCTGACTTCACACAGTTATCACATACGAAAATGCAGACATACATATCTCTAAAAACGGTCGATTGAGAATCATTCAAACGATAAGTTTTGTCTACATTTTTATTCGACAAATCAAACCGATTTCAATAAATTTCAGTGTAGAAGTTCAAAAACCTTTCTATTTTTTTGTTCTGCTATTGCATTAGTACTTTCGGAAAAATGTGGGAAAAATCGGGTTTTCTAATAGAGACTTACAAAAATTTGAATTTAATTCGTGAACACACCCTTTCACTAATTATCAAACTATCAATGTCAGTTTAATCAATAAACTCATCATCATCATGACGTCTGCAAATTATAAAAAAGCTTTTCAGCGAAATTCGTCAACTCCAATTTTCGGGCGAAATTCTCCGGCAAAAATAAGTTTAGTGCAAAAATTTAAGTCTACATATTCGTTGTGTCAAATTGCTTGTCAGCGATGTTGTTCCAAGATATCGCTGCAAAAATATCAGGCGTCCGTAGAAAACGATCCAAATCAGTCAATTCCATGCCGTTCTAAAGAATAAGGCATCGTTTAAACTACATTATGGCGCATTCTGAGTAGGGATCTTCGTTTACACCCTTACAAGATTAAGCTGACCCATGAATTCAAGCCGATGGACGTTCTACAATAGGGAAAGTTATGTCAAGTCCTTATTGGAAAACAAGATTTCACCAAGAAGTCGTTCATAACAAAATCCAAATTTGAAACCTATCTCAGGATACCTATGTATTTATGTAACTTTTAAAATAGCTTAAATCTTTTCTTGTACTTTGCCTCTATTTTACATAGTTGCCACCCAAATAAACACCGCCATCATTATGCATATCAAATAAACACCCACTTTATTTTAGCCATAACTATATAGGTAGGTATGCAAAATTATATATATGTATGTACAAATGCACTTCATTTTAAAGACTTATAGATACCTACCTACCTCCCGAAATACAGATAATAAACTATTTTTATTAAGTCGTTGTATTCTTCCAGATAAACGAGAATATATTTATTTAATTTTTTTCTGTTTTTGCTGTTTTTAAATTTAATCTCCGTGTTAACATTTTTATTAAAATCGTGCGGGGTTATCGCCTTAGCGATAATGATCAAAATAAAAAGTTGATTCGTGTAGGTACCAACCTACCTAAATAAAGTTTTTCATTCTTTCTTCAGAAGATGATAACATTTGATATTTTATTTTCTATTATATTTATGAATAATAAATAAAATAAATATATGACAACTATGCACAAACAAAATTATGTATTTTTGAAAAAAAAAAAAAAAACGCACTAAAACTATAGGTAGATGTTTTTGGTACGAGTTCTTCAGGTCTACGGATTAAATTAAGTTCGTCCGTCGTCGTTGGCGTTGTAGTCGCGCAATCACATGATTTGTCCCAATAAACTTAGTGGATCCGTCTACATTGGAATAAGAAGTCATAGTATGGCAGTAGTAGTTGAAGACGACACGCCAACCAAAAGACCGCCAACGACGACGTCGTCGACTACGACGACGCGACGCCGACCGCGACGACCCACGTCTAACGTTTGTCGTCCTCGTCGTAGTTGTTGTCGTTGAATCTTGGTCGTAGCGTAGCTCGTCGTAGTCATCGTGAACGTGAATGCGCTTTTCATTGGCAACAAACAATAATAAAAGTTTTTATTCTCGCGCGATGTAGGTAATTTATTTATTTGTATTAATGTTTTTTTTATTTTTTATTTTTGTTATAAATAAAAGTCTTTGTTTATATAAATAGCACATTGTACAATGCACAACACTCATTGATGGTGCACTGAGACTGAGCTGCGTGTGCAATTGTGGAGAAAACGTATAAATTTAGCGAAACACAAAAAAGGTCAACACAAGGACGCTCTTTGTGAGCGCGCGATAGCAGTAGCATTTTGACGGATAGATGATGGACGGAGCAACGGCGGCGGTGGCGGAGCGGCGACGCAATGGCTGACGGACGATGGACGGTGTCTTTTGTCTTTGCGGTCAGTGTACAATTTAATTAGCTAAATATAATAAATTATTGATTTTCGTTGTTTGTTCAAATTCGATAAATTTTAGAATTAATGGCTTTTGTGTCGCATAGTTGGCTGAGCATCAAGTTTAAATCAATTTATCAATTTGGCTATTTCAATCATAAATATAATCTTAAGGACGTACAAAGGTACCTACATATAGGAACATTATACTAACAATCTAATGCAATAAATATACACTCTAAGAATAGGAAAATAACAATTTTTTAAAACTTTTAATTTTGATTGATTTCATTTTATTTTTTATAATATTTTAAAATAAAAAACAAGAACTTTTTTTTTTAAACTTATTTTAAGGTCATTTGCTCAAGGGGAAAATTTATTATATTATTCTAGGACAAGCCACAATTATTGTGATTTTCACACTTGAGTGAGTTTTACAATCTTGACGCTCGCCGCCGTCATCGTCGTCGTCGTCTTTGACGTTGTCGTCGATCGTCAGCCGTTCGACGACGGTCGACGACGGTCGTTGTCCATCAATATAAGAACAATGAGCCTGTTTGTGTCAAATAAATTAATACATTAGTTGTTAGAAATGCGTGTAGCGTGTGGTTTGAAGCTTAGAGTGTTTTTGTTAGTTTTATCACCATTTGATTGGACACTAATTAACCATAACCGATGGACTATTATTTGGTTGTTAGGAACAATATTATGTGGGTACTTCTAGATAGCTACAATATATGTATATGTAAGTATATACATCAAAGGAGATTCTTCATAGGTTATCGACAGATAAGTTGTTATTTTTGACAATAATCAATTAATACTTTGAAGGATTTTTGGAGTTTAAAAAAATGTTGATGCATACAATTGACACTTATAAAGGGTGATTTTTTAGCTATTATCTTTTTGGCAACACTGGTTTAAACAGCTGACGCACGTTTCGTGTTTTGTTTCACTGTCCAATATCTTCAGTTTGGTCTATAATTTAACCATGAATTGTCTTACAAACGAACAACGCTTGCAAATTATTGAATTTCATTATCAAAATGCGTGCTCTGTTAAGAAAGTTCATCGCGCGCTTCTTCCATTTTATGGTCAGTTTAATCGACCCACTGAAGCGGCTATTCGGGCTATTGCGAATAAATTTCGCACCAAATTTACATTATTGGATATTAAACCACCAACACGCTTACGTATAAATATCGCAGCTGTATCGGCCAGTGTTAATGATGACCATCAATTTTAAATTCATCGCCGTTCGCAGCTATTGGGCCTCTGTTACTCAACAACGTGGAAAATTTTGCGGAAGAATTTAGGTGTGATGCCTTTCAAAATACAGCTGGTTCAAGAATTGAAGCCGAACTACCTATTGCAACGTAAAATTTTTGGTGAATGGGCTCTTGGAAAGTTGGCCGAAGATCCTCTTTTTTATCGAAAAAGTGTGTTCAGCGAAGAAGATAATTTTTGGCTCAATTGGTACGTAAATAAGCAGAATTGTAGATTTTGGAGTGAATATAGCAGCCTGAAGCATTGCATTGGATGCTATCAATGCATCCAGATAAAGTCACAGTTTGGTGCGGTTTATGGGCTGGTTTCATCATTGGACCGTACTTCTTCAAAGATGATGCGAATCGTAACGTAACTGTGAATGGTGAGTGCTACCGTGAGATGATATCCAACTTTTTTTTGCCCAAAATGCAAGAGCTTGACTTGCATGTCATATGCCATATGGTTTCAACAAGGCGGCGCGGTGCCTCATTCCACACAGCACGCGCAACAATGTGAACATTTTATTTCACGTTCGGGACCGGTCATTGGCCGCCTAGATCGTGCGATTTAACGCTTTTAGACTATTTTTTGTGGTGCTATGTTAAAGGTCATGTCTATACAGACAAGCCCGCTTCAATTGACGCAATGGAAGACAACGTTGAAGCATTTATTCGTGAGACACCGGCCGAAATGTTGGAAAGAGTATTCCAAAATTGGATTAAGCGGATGGACCATTTGAGGCATAGTCAAGGTCAACATTTGCATGAAATAATCTTCAAACATTAAATTATATGGACCGTACTATCGATTCAAACAAAGATTTCGTGCATTATTTTTTTTGAAAAACTTTCCTATAGCTTTTAAAAAATCACCCTTTAGTTGCATTGGAAAAATAGATTTTTACGAGGACTCCGAAACGTCAGTTGATGGAGCAACGATAAGGTCTAAAGTTTATAATTTTTATAGAAGTCTTATGTCAGAAATTCTGAAATCCATATTTACATTTATTTATACAATTTACAAAAAAAAGGTATACTTTCATTAAGTTTTGACAGTAAAAAGTTGTTTGTTTCAACTGAAGGGTGTGTTTTTTTTTTAAAGGTATAGAAATTTGAAAATGAATAAAACAAAGATTATTTGTTTTTAAATTGCCATAAAATTTACTTTATTCGAAAGATAATATTTTGGCATTATAATTTTAATAAAATGTTTAATCTTATCTGGAGGCATAATTTTCAATGACATTTTTCAACAGTTTTGGAAATAACGCGGCGAATGTTATCCTCCAAGTCAAATATCGTTTTAGCGTTGACATGCGACTTCACATGTGACTATAGAAAATAGTCTAACGGTGTTAAATCGCACTAGCTTGTAGGACAATCCATGGGTCCATAACGTGTAACTATGCGGTTACAAAATATTTCATTATTAAATCAAGTGGGGGGCTTTTGTTGATACACGTAGGTTCGAGTCCCGCCTCCCGTGTTAACTTTTTTTTAAATTTTTTTTTTTTTTTAATAAATTTGTATCTATATTTTTTTATTTTTTGTTATTATTTTACTTAACACTCCTTCGTAAAATATGGATTGCTACAATAAAAATTGCCAAGAGGGTGCTAATAATAATCCTCTATTTGCCTGTTTCGGACCCTGTGGTAATCTTTACCATGCAAAATGCGTTGGTTCAACTAACGCTTTCATTGAAAAAATAGCCAATTCAAAATTTGCTTACTGGTATTGTCACGACTGCCGTAAGCTCTCTGTATCTCAACTGGCTTTTAAAATGTCTTCTTTTAAGGCTGACATTTTAAAACTGTCTAAAGATTTTGAAGAGTTACTGAAGTCTTTCAACACTGCAGTTGGCAAATTAAATGCATACTCTGTAACCAACATCATGGTTGATAGTTCTACTTCGACTAATGATTTGGCACAGCCTATTCCTACTACTTTCTCTACTGAAGATGAAGATATTCTCGTGCAATCAGGTTCTGGTGTTAAAAACGCAGAAAGTGTGCCTGAAAAACAAAAAAAAAAGTCTAAGAAAAGAAGCCGAGAAAACTCTGAACTAGCTATAAATTCAACCCCTCCATCAAAAAGAACAAATGTTAACATCACCCCAATACCTACAGACCCCACCGGAACCCCCCATACACCTCAAATGGTTGATTCAAATTTAGCTTCCAATAGCGACTCCGTTACAGGAACTTTAATAAATAACTCAATCTCTATCAAAGCTGTCTCGAAACCAAAAATGATTTTTATATCTCGTCTGGACCCAGCTACAACGCCAGAAGATATAACTTCCCACTTAGTGTCTACCAAGAGCATACCTTGCAGCTCATCCATAAGGTGTACTAAGATCAGTAAACCAAATAGCTTTGTTTCTTCTTTTAAATTAATAACGAATCCCACGTTCTTCGATTCTATTTGCAACACAAATATATGGCCCGCAGAGACTTTAGTCAAAGAATTTACACAAGGTCAAAAACAAGGTGTTTCTTTTAAAACCAAGTCAAAAAACTTAACAGGCTTACGCTCTTCTACCAAAACGTAAGGGGACTTCGTAGCAAGACTGCTGACATTTTCCTTAACTCCCAATCGTTTCCACACGACGTATTCGTTTTGACAGAAACTTGGCTTAATTCAAGCTTTTCCGACACAGAACTTTTCAGTCAAGAGTTCGAAGTTTACAGAAAGGATCGTCATGTTGGTAATGCAAAGGATTTAGGTGGAGGTGTTCTCATAGCGGTAAAAAATACATATTTCTCTTCTTCTGTATCTTTTCCATTTGAATTATCAATTGAACTGGTATGTGTAAAGATAATGGTACAGACTAAGACTATTTTCATTTTAAACGTCTACATTCCTCCAAAAAGTTTGGAGTCTGTTTATAACGATCTCTCCTTGGCATTAGACTTTCTTATAAATTTGTCCAGCTCTGACACCAATATTTTACTTCTAGGTGATTTTAATTTACCACACATTGACTGGATTCCATCCGAAGACGAATCCTGCCTTGAAGCCTCTCCTTCTTCTTCACAATTGGAACTATCTCTTCTCGATAAAGTCCTTCTTACTGACTTACAGCAAACAAGCTGTATTAAAAACTCAAAAAATCGAATCCTCGATTTAGTCTTTTCTTCTGACGCTATTAGTACTCTTGTTCTAGAATCTAGATCGGGAATTACTAATATTGATAAATATCACCCCCCTTTGGACATTTTTTTTGACTTAAGTAATCACCTTACTGAACACAGTAATTCCTTTGATTGCTTATATAATTTTGACTTCAGAAGAGCTAATTTCCAGCAGTTGTCTGAAGATTTAACCATTTCTGGAATTGCTGATACATTAGCATTTTCTAACATTGACGAAGCAGTTTCAACTTTTTATAAGATTCTTAATTATTGTTTGGAAAAAAATGTACCTTTAAAGAAATCAAAAAATACAAACTTTAGCCACCCTTGGTACACGAAAGAATTGCGTTTACTGCGTAACAAAAGAAATAAGGCATGGAAAATGTATCTCAAAACTCTGTCTCCAACCAACTTCTCTTTCTATGTTGAACTCTTTAACCAATTTAAGTCTCTTTCTAATTTTTTATATGCTAGCTATGTTACTGATATGGGCACCTCTTTGAAAGAGAATCCTAAAAAATTTTGGAAACTTGTAAACCTAAAGAAAAAATCAGATGGCTTTCCAGTTAACTTCACTTACAAGAACCTTTCATTAGATAAAACTGTTGATATCTGTAACGCTTTCGCAACAAATTTCCGTGAGTCATTTGTTAATAACCCTGAAGAAGTTGATGAAGTATATTTTCATAATCTTCACTCCTTTTCGCAAACTAGCTGTAGTCACATACCTGTGCTACAGAGTACGGTCCTTGATCTTTTATCCGCGTTAAATGATGACTGTTCAGCCGGTCCCGATGGTATTCCCCCTATAGTATTAAAAAAGTGTAGTAATGCTTTAGTTGAACCACTAACGTTCTTATTCAAACTTTCTCTAAAAACAGGCAAATTTCCCAATATATGGAAGGAGTCATTTCTAACACCAATTTTCAAGAAAGGTAACAAGGCGGATATAAGCAACTACAGGCCCATTGCAAAGCTGTCTTGCATTCCTAAAGTGTTTGAACAAGTTGTTTGTGAAAGTGTAGCATTTTTTAGTAAGAATCTCATTTGCGAACAGCAACATGGTTTTGTGAGAAAAAGATCAACCGTTACTAATCTCCTCACATTCTCAAACATATGTTCAAACGCTTTAGAACAAGGTCATGAAGTTGACTGTGTATACACTGACTTTTCTAAAGCTTTTGACCAACTTAGCCACGGAATTATTTTATTTAAACTTAAAGCTCTTGGTTTCCCACCATTTTTTTTAGCTTGGATCAAATCATACCTTGAAAACAGATCCTATGAGGTAAAATTTAGAAATTGTCTTTCTGAACCTTTTATTGCTCAATCTGGTGTTCCCCAGGGAAGCCATCTTGGCCCTTTTTTGTTCATCTTGTCTATTAATGATGTATCGTCATGTCTACGCTCAAGTGAAGTACTCATTTTTGCTGACGATATGAAGATTTTTAAAATAATAAAGTCCACCAATGATCGTATTCTTTTACAAGCCGACATTGATAGTTTCACATTTTGGTGTGGGAAAAATAGCCTTGCCCTCAACCCTTTAAAATGCCAGACGATAACTTTTACTAAAAAACGGATCGGTAGTGTATTTGATTATTGTATATCAAAGCAAAAACTCGGTCGCGTCTCCACATTTAAAGATTTAGGTGTTCATTTCTGTTCCAACTTAGAATTTACACATCACATTAATTTTATTGTTAATAAAGCAAGTTCTATGCTTGGTTTTATAAAACGCTGGGCAAAGGAGTTCAATGATCCCTATGTTACTCTCTCTTTATACAATTGTCATGTTCGTCCTCATCTTGAATATGCTTCGCAGGTGTGGACTCCCTATTACGAAATTCATAAAAAACGTATTGAATCTATTCAACATAATTTCATTCGCTTTGCCCTAAAGGGTCTTCCTTGGGATGATCCTTATGATCTGCCTCCCTATGAACATCGTATTCAGCTTCTTCAAATGCAATCTCTCCATCAAAGGCGTGTTAATAATGACTTAGTATTTTTTCATCAACTCATTAATAGTGAAATTGATGCACCTTATTTACTATCTTGTGTACATTTGAATTACCGAGGCGGAACTCATCACCTGCGTACATTTGATTTTATACATATTGACTTCCATAGAACTAACTATGGGAAGAATAAAGCATTAAGTCGAATGAGCATTTTATATAACTTAAACTGTTCATCGATAGATTTAAATTTAAATAAGGTGGGATTAAAATCATTGTTTAGAACCAGTGCTCCACTATCGTAAACGTTTTTATTTTATTTTTTTGTACTGTAATAATTCATGTTAAATGTTAATAATTATTATGTTTTGTATTTTGTGCGTGTGTTAGGCTATAATTGTATTATTTTCTTACTAACAACTAACACATGCACTTATGATGAGCTTCTGATCGTAGTTTGACGCTTGCTATAAGCTTACTACTTTCTGAAAATTCTGAAGTGTAAAAAAAAAAAAAAAAAAAAGTGTGGCACGAACTGTTTACAAGATATTTGCGCAGTCTTGTGGAAATCACTGCTTCTGCACATCATGACCGTTCAATTGGTGAACGAAAAAGTCAGCAATTATAGCTCTTTAGCAGTTACCATTGATTGTAACGTTCTAGCCAGTATTGCTTTCCTAGAAGTATGGATCCATTAATCCACCTTATCATGAAACACATCAAACAAACAGCTTGAGGATAATCATCACACCAAATACGAGAACGTTTGCTATTCAGGCTTCAGCTTATTCACGTTAAAATGCCAAACAAAATAAAAATACAACACTTGACAGCTGAAAAAATAGCTGTCAGTTAAAATAGTTATAGTTAATGTTATAAACCAGATTTATTTATTTTATTTTCATTTATTTGAACAAAATATTCATGAAATTTCGAATGTTATTTTCAACAAAACCTGATATTTATTCGATAGTCTTTTCATTTTTAGGGCAGTTTAGTTATAAAAAAATAAAATATTTACATATGTACCTCTGTGAAGGCACAAAAGCTTGACCCGAAGACGTACGACAAATGAAAGAATCTAATGATCGGTTGGGGACCATGGAACTTGTAATCCTAGCCATGCAACAACCAACGATCAAATTGTTATTGTATGAAATAAATACTACAAATGTTAATAAAGACGAGGCAATAGACATTCAAATAGACACTCATATGTTTACAATACTAAAATATGCAAAGCTGAGTGCACTTTTTCGATTGGTAAATCTTCCAAAATTGTTAGGTCTTTAAGTTCAAAGTAGACTAACAAATAAATTAGGTGGAGAAACAAGGCTAAGTGCAAGTAATTACAGGGATTAAGGGGATATATAGTTTTTACTCCGAATCCAAACGGATAATTTCAGAACACACTTTTTATGACAAGAAATTACTCTTGGAGGATTTGCCAATTCTTCGCAAGATGAAGTACCCTTGAGGTGTTTTAAATTATCACGTCACGGGTATTACAGAAACAGACTTATTACAAATAAGCTGACAAGTATGACAGTTGTGTGTACACACGGTGGTCGCTAGAAAGTCTATCAATTTCTTACAATAAATAATTGATATTTATTTGGAATATAGGTTGGTAGATTTTCTAGTAACAATGCAAGCACAAAACTTAATTATCTGTTTATTGGTAGTAAATTGTGAGGCATTGTCAGGTCTAACAATATTGTTCTAGATTTTCTTCAGCATAAACCAGTTGCATAATTTCTTCTGTTAAACTTAAGTATTCATGTTTCGCTTTCCCTTTACCCGTTTTAGTCATTGAAAATGTCCTTAGTTGAAGAATATAGAAGATATCCCAACGTCATATACGCACTGGTCAGAAAGCAGAAGCAGAACTAGATACCTCATATTAAAGATGGCGACCCAATTCACCCAATTAGTTTGACAGGTGTTTCATATTTTTCCAGATATTTAATACTAAATGGTAGGTAGTTATTTGAAAAACCAATCCTAAGTTTATCTCCTCACCTTGTTCCACAATTTCTTACATTATCAATACTCTAAACTCTAAAGTGTCAAAATGGGGTTTTTGAAACAACGGAATTCTTAAATTCTGCTCAGTTTACAATTGTAGGCATTTCTCTATATGATTATTTCAAAATCGAATCCTGGTTCTAAAAATTTTTAATTTAGATGTTTGTATTTTAAAGTTTTGAAGCTCATTAAGAATTTTTTGATTCATGCACAGAATTTTGAAAACATTTAGGAATTTGTAATTTTTAATTTAAAACGTCTTTTTTAACGATAAAGTGAAAGTATTATTTTAGAGACGTCACATTTCCCACTGTTGGAGATTCAAAGTCCCTTTTCAAGAGGGTGACCTACTTTATGTCGTTTACCTAATAAGTTCACATTTTTCCAGTTATTAAAGCCTGAATTGCCTCTTTTGGACAAAAAAACCTAAGTTTATCATATATTGTTCCACAATTTCTTTCATTGTCAATATTCCGAAAATTGGGTTTTTGAAATATTTGTATAGTTAAATTCTGTTAAATTTACAATTTCAAGCCTCTGATAATCAAAATGAAGGTAGATTTGTACCTATAATTATTTTAAAATCGTGTAAATCCCTGATTCAATACGATTTTCTAATTTAGAAAGTTGTATTTTAAAGTTCTGTGCTTTCAAATTACATGTGCACTTTTTTATAATGTTAAATTAGTTTCTTGTTATATTTAAATAGATACATATCTTGAAATACCAGAACATTTTTAAAATTTTAGGAAACTAGTCATTGGATTAATTGTCGTGATTTTGTCGTTAATTTGTTGTGAAAGAAAAAATATGTTTGCGTTTGTTTTTTTTTTAAATTAACCACGGGAATTCCTTTTTAAATGGACGGACATTTCAGAATAGGTATAGATTAACAGCACTGTTTTCATCTAAAATTTTTTGATTCATGGACAGAATTTTCATCTCATTCAGGGTTTTGTAATGCAGTAGTTTTGTTCTTTATTAAATGGACCCTTAACCAGGATAAAGTTTAAGTTTTACGTTAGAGACGTCTCATCTGCCACTGTTGGAGACCCTAAACATCTTTTCAAGGTTTGTCAAAGTGTTTACTGTTCATAATGCATTGCGGGTATAATGATTAGAGCATTCTTTGTAATTTGATTTAAAGACCAAAAGGGGTGCATCGAATGACTTACAGCCCTATTATGGTTATCAAATATCAACACGATATTTGATAATAGTTGATAATTATCAACAAAATTAATGAATCGGTATTATGGTGATCAATTATCAATATTTTTGATAAATAGTGAATTAAAAGATCTATTGTGAATAGCTTTATTGGTAAACTCGGTATTACGGCTATCAAACATATTGATACCCATCAAATATTCTATCAGCTACAAAATCTTCGTTGACAAATGTATCAAATATTCGTAAATGGTAAAGAATTGTAATTTAAATACGATTTATAAAAGTTTTTTGTAGTTTTTATTGCATATAGGTACAAATTGAAGAAAGAAATGCCTTCACTAGAATTGTTGTTTGAAGGCAATTGTACTGAGGAACGAAGGTTTATCGTGCAAGCTAAAATAAACAGTATTACGAGATGCTTCAAACCCACTTTACAAATTATAAATTCATGAATTAAAATAAGCAAATTAAACTTGGTATTACGGCTGTCAAAAATTATGATATCCATCAAATTTTCTATCAGCCACAAATTCTTCGTTGATAAATAGGCATGTACCATCAACTGAGCGCTCAGAGATTTATGCACAAATGCCTTTTGCAACCTCAGGATTTTCCTCCATTAGTTCCACAAGCCTTTCTATTTGTTTTCTGTTGCTAACTATTCTACTCCTAAATAAACAAAATATTATTAAGAAAAAAGAGAAATTTATTTAATGAAAACAACTTACATTATTCCGCCGAAATTATTTATAGACCAAAACACAAGAACTTAACACAAATGACAAACGTCAAACACCAAACAAAACCTATTCACAATCGTATATTGATTAGTATTCACAATGGGTGAAAATTATCATTTGATACTCATAATACCAAATTATCAATAAATTGATAGAAGTTATCAGTTATCAAATAATTGATAGTTGATAGCTATAATAGGGCTGTTAAATTTTGTTAAGTTTTTTTTTTTGTAATTTTCTTAAAAAGAAACAGAAGTTTTGTATTTTATTTATTAGGTAGATATTATATCTAGGAGTAGCTTCTGCAGTGCAAATTTTGATTTTTGAAATATATTTATAATTTATTGCACATTTGGATTATTAAATCTCTACATAAAATATAATAAGAGACTATCAATGAGATTTTAAATTTTTAAACGATAAGATTTCGAAAGTCTATCTCCCTAATTGAATAAAGGAAATTTAATTTCATATCGTTTTCGAAAATGTTTAATGCAGGTATTTATGCATTTCATGAAAATAAGAACTTTTGGCAAAACACATGCATAAATGAATTTTTTGGCAATTTAAATACATATTACCTATGTAAATATATTTATTCAAAGAAATTTGATTATATAAGAAGATGTTCATTACTTTTTTCAATTCTTGCAAGAAATAGAAATCTGTACATAAATACATGATTCCGACAAATCTATCAGTTTGGCCGTTCAAAGATTGTTATTTATAATTCAGAATGAGCGTAGGTAAAGGTCTACGTAATGTTTCTTTTTTTACACTATCAGATCTTTGCCTTAGAAAGCCTAATATACAATCTTCATCTTAAGACCAAAGTATTGTCAACACAAAGTATGTCACCTTTGGGAGGTTCTCTTTTTTAATGTCCACATAAGTTTGGGTTTTATTGATTCTCTAATTTAATAACTTACCAATGATCCAAAAAAGGCAGTTCCCAGGAAACCATCCGTAGCAAAACTTTACGTAGATAATGAGCTGAGCAGTTTGTAGATAGTTAGATAAAATCCGTTTGTTAAAAGTTTTTCCTTTATCTTTTTGCAACTTTTTTTTTTAATTTATTTTGCTTTTATTTATATTATTTATTTTTATGTTTCAAATGCCTAATTCAAAAAATCACAGACAACTAATTTTAATTTTGCACACTTCCTTCTTGTGTTGACCAAAGGAAACAAAAACTCCCACGTCTAAAAAATCCAACTTAAACTCTGTAAGAAGGTTGGCTATAAAATATTCCACTTTTTTTGTTTTCTCTAATTCAGCCTCACTCGGGTTTTGATATCCTTTAGGTATACAACTTATCGTAGACTAAGGTACCTATATTTAGGGTAACTGCAGGGTATAGTATATTAACTCCTTTTTTGTATGGGTATTTTTAATTAAGAAACTCTTATTGCTTATTTACTTTTAAACATCAATTATACACGATTCGATCCGCCTCTTCCGCGTTACAATTAAACTGCATAATCGTTGTTAAAGTAGCGTAATTACGCATTCATGCCAACTATTTTCTTATTTCAACTCCCACGCGATTCAACAACCAAATAAAAAAAAAACTACACAAAAACGAAATAATTAACCCTTAATATCCGTCCACCGAAATAAAAAGAAATGTTAAAAAAAACACACACACGCCCAAGACACGGTTATGGTTATAGTTTTGTGGAGAGCTAATCACTTTTTCTTTTTTTTTTTTATAGGTATTCAAGTATTTTTCTCAAAAAGACAAAATGGCGTTTAACTGGAAGTCAGGGATAATAATTAGTCCTAATGTACAAAATTCCAATTGGAACTTCAGCAACGAAAGGAAGATTGAAAAATGTAAATTTCCGTTTCCGCAATAGCTTTTTCAAAACAGTACCTAAATACAGATAATCCAGATGCAGAAAACGGTGCTGTAGTAAAAATGTCGCGCGACTTCGCGTCGAGTCGACTAAACTGGACGTAGGTGCTGCCGTGCTGTTGTCACTAAACGAGTCCAAGAGATGCCAAATTACGCGACACAGTCCTCCAAAGTCGCAACTCGCAACCGTTCCATGTACTTTACTCGATTGCACTTTATTTTCTCTCTTATATTTTTCTTCTTTTTTGTGATTCCTTTGAATTCTCTTTTATTTTTATTTCACTTACTCGACCAATGACACTCGACGATGACAAAAATTCAAAAAAAGAAAAAATCAAAGAATATAACTGAAATTCTATATACACAACGCTGAGGTATATAATGTCAAAGAGAGGACGACAGCACGAGATGGCGACAACACCGACACCGACGACGACGACGACATAACGACGTAGTAGAGATGACGACGAGAACGGAGAACGGAGATCGGATCGGAGACACAACGCCAACGACGACGCCAATGACAAACCGAAAGCTATGAACGAACGACACCACTATACACCGCAATAGCACTACATAGCCAGCCGAGCCGTTCGTTGTGTCGTTCCCGTTGTTCTGTGCTGTGCTCTGCTGTGCAATGCATACACAAAGTGGCCAAGCAAAGGCAACACGCCACGCACTCACACGAACGAGTTTTATAATCCCACTATAAGAGAGGGAGGTGACAAACGAAGAGAAACAAAAAAAAACTTTCCTATATACACTCACTAACACACACACACACTCAATTGCAGCAACAAAATCCAAGAACCAAGAAGTCCTTCTGTCACCACACTGCTGTAAGCTGTAAACTGTAAGCTGTAAGGGTGCTGTCAAAATGTCACTAGGGATGCGTACCCGGCTAACAAAACAACCAAAACACTCGGTGTGCAGTGTGGGTTATGTGCAAGAACATAAGCCTCGCCCTCGCTCTCTCTTTCTATCCTAGTGTCAAAGTTTTACTGTACTGTGCTGTGCTGTGAGCTGTGCTATGCTTTGCTAACGCCAAGTGTTGGTTTTAATTTTAATCCGTACAAACTTTCCGAGCTTTCCGAGAAAAAGACAAAAACAACTGTTTTTATTTTGAGAAAAACGAAAACCGCGGGTCACATCTAAAGCGTCCCATCGAACGGACCCATTGATACTGGGGCTCCATTTAGATGGCAAAAGTTTGCGGCGATGGCGATGGCGATGGTCATCCAAACCGAACCGCAAAAAAAAGCGTAGCACACGACCAGTTATTATCGGTCAAAGAGAGGGGGCCAATTGCCAACATGAAACCAACACACACCTAACCAAAACAACACACCAAAAACAACCAGAAAAAGCAATAAAAGCAACTGCCTGAAACTCAAGTCTCTAAGCAAGCAGCAAGGAAAAATAAAAAACTAAGAGAATTTCAAGACCTTAAAGTCAGGTGTCGCCCCCTCCGCGTCAAAAAGCCAAAGCCAACGAAAAAAAAAATCCAAGAATCTAAAGCAAAAGCAAAAACAAAAACAAAACAAAAATGTGTCTCTCTTTTTTTCAGTACTCAAGAAATGACACACACTCTTCTCCTCATTAAAGATTAAACAAAACAACAACAACAACACAAAAAAGAACTAACAAAAAGAAAGAGAAAAAGAATAAGTAAACATGCAAAGAAACGAGTACGAGTACGACAACGGCTACTACCAAATAGAACTACCACCCCGTGTGCCGTATGAGTGATTGTGATTCGTTTGAGCCTCAGGCTTTGGGATAGTATGTGTGGGGTACCATCATTGAATGATATACAAGCACGCATACATTCAAGGGACTTTTAGTGAAAAGTGTAATATCAAAAAGAGAGCGGGGAGGGGTACTTATCCGATTTGAAAAATCGTGTGACACTGTAAAATGTGTCCACTACTATATGGGTGCAGTTAAGTGGTTAAATAAGATGGGTGATACACACACACACATACACTCGCTCATCCAACACCATGAATATTCTCTTCTCGGCAAAGTAAATAGCAAATCAACCATGTTGAATTTAGGAGAGGGATTTTTATTCTCTCTTGAAATAAAATGTGATTTAATTTTTTTAAGAGAGGTATGAAATTATTTTAGATTTGTATGAGCTGATAGAAGAGAGTGAAAAACCAAGTGTCGGTAAGGTAGATTCGATTTGTTGATTTATTTTTATGGAAAGGTAAAGGTATGTTAAAGTAAATCTAAGAGATGTGTATTTGTAAATTTGGAAAAGATGTGTATTTGTAGGGTGAAATAAGTAATAAATAAGGTACTTTTTTCTGGTACTATTTTTATTTAAGAGAAGGCAACATAACATTAAATAAATAAGAGGTTGGGAAAGGGATGTTAGGTTAGTAGAAAAGAAATGATGGTTGATCTGGATAAACCTGAGGGGTGGGTTAGTTATAATGGGAAGATTATGCTATTGTACAATAATTGATAGAGGGCATAAGTGTGTTGATTTAAAATGTATGTTCTTAAGAATCTGATTATATCAAAGCTTCAGTTTCAACAATTTCATTGAATTCATTGAGTTTTGTTTTTAGACTTAAGACCAAAAAAACCATTCAGTTTTTATGTGGAACTTACTCTGTAGGTATACCTACCTTGTGCAGGTTGACATATCCGGAATATAGAATTTTTGTTTATTTAAATTTTCAATTTATTTACTTATATTTGTTATACCATTTAAATTCACAGGCGACTTTGGTTTTAAAAAATGACTTGATGAATCTTTTAAATTAAACTTTGTGTTGTATCAAACCCATCAAAATCTAATAAAAACCCTTTGTGGAGAGTCTTGAGATGCGATTGTTTTATTTTGTTCCGAATTAGAACTAAATCAAAACATTTCATAATGAAAGCAAAGTATGTATTATGTACTTAACAAACGTTTTGAAAATTTTTTGATGGGGTCAATAAATTTTTCGAAATTTCAATTTTTGTTTGGATTTATATTTAAAAAAAAAATATGTTTAAAATTTTGCATTAGTTTTAAGGAATCAAGATTTCTGTATAACGAAAGCAATCTTTTAACATGGTTCATTATTTGCCTATGTCATATAAATTAATTTTGAATTTTTGTCAGTAAAACAGTTTGGATTAAATTGTCCTATTTTGTTTGAGTTTTCGTTGGATATACATACATGTATAATTTATAAGTAGTAAGTGCGTTTTTTTCGTATTCCATATATAGTACAGTGAAAAATTGTCAAAAAAACGATCCGCAGTAGTCCGGTTTTTATATTTGAAAGTTGATACAACTGAATATTTGCCAGAATTATTTATCATAAAATTCCAAAAAAAAATAGCGAAATTCAGACCAGGGATGAAATCATGTAAGCTGATTTTTGATAGTTGACTATCAAAATCAAGAAAAATACGTCTGTGTAATGTGATAGTCGATTTCAAAGTTTTAACCAAACAATTTGACATAAAATAAAAACTTCAAGAAGGGGGTTTGTTCGTAGACTACTACATTAACATGTGGTGTTGAATCGAGCTTGAAGCTCGCCTAAATTCTTTATATACCTGAATCGAGTTGAAATGAGCTTGATTCGCCTCGATTCCGGTCGGGGATCGGAGTCGAGTCAAAATTTGTGAAAAAAAAATCTGATTGGAGGAGTTGGTTTTACAGATAATGCGTTACGGTCTGTTTATTTGCATGTTTGTGTACAAAAAATATAGTTTTGTTTTAATCAAATTATTAAAGTAGGGGTAGCATATTCTTATATGGTGCTTAACTATTCAGTTTTTCATTGTTTAACACGAATCAAACTATCTCACTTGCACTTCATAAGAAACATCGAAAAACCATTTGTATTTTAGAAAGTGCTGTCAAACTTAATCATTTTTAAATCTTCTTGTGCGTTGGAAACACACAAAAAGATTTATCTAATCTAAACTGATATAAACCTTTGGTGGAAACGTAGCAAAACTTAATTATCTTTTCTATTGTTTTCTCTTGCAAAATAAGCCCATTTTCACTAACAAAACTAAATAATATCAACAGTAATAGATTGATATTTCCCCCAATGGAAAACACTCATAATTCCAAATGCACAACTACTCAACGAACACAGCCATCGAGATACAAATGCAATATCAATCGTACCAACATTTGAGTACGAAATCACATAAGATCCATTCGAGACTCGTATAAATGTCAAAAACCCATCCATGGTAAGATTCTACTCTAACTTTTATCGGTGTTATTCATACTATGGATATTGTTTTTGTTATTTGTGTAAAATCCTACTATACTATGGATAGATTTTCCACTAAAACACGGGTAGTGGTAAGGGAAAAAGCAAAGATATTCAATTTATGTTAATAATACATCCAAAGAACTTTTCTATGAAAACATAAACAATTAGTGCGATGGAAGCCATATTTGCCAGAATGATTGATTTTACAGGGAGAATTTAAGCTTCCTTACTATAATATATTATATATATTTTTTAAATTTAATTTTTATCAACTTTGTAAACTCTGTAACTTTTTCTTTGCCAATAAAATAAAATATCTATCTATTAATTAATTTGGGCAAAATCATACATGTTTATTATATTCATTCATTTGTTTGCTTACAACTTAATTTCAGGAAATTTTGAATTTTATTTAGAGTCTTAATTTAAATTTACCTTTTTCGCATTTAAATAATTTCTGTGGTCGATTTTAATGATAATCTTCAAGTTTTAAATTGTGATTGCGTTAAATATTCATTTCTTTTTATTTTCTAAGCCATATACATACATATATGTAGTTACTTATACATTTTTAATTTTAAGGAATGATGAAAAATGATAGCCTTTAGGTTTTTAATTGCTCCTTTAGTGCACTGTAAGTACTAGTTAATTTATTTTATTCCGATTATAAACTATTTTTTAGGAGCTAACATTTTATTAAGAAATTATACCTAAAGGGTGGATTCAGTTTTATAGTCAGGGTTTGGTCACACTCTTCTTATAAAATCTAAGTTTTGTACATAAGCACCTACAAATTTCATGCAATGCCTTACGAATGTAGAACAAGAAAATTAGACTTTTATTTTAAATAAAAAATATCCCATTTTAGTCTTATATATAACAACCAGTTTCAAAATCTAAACGGTAAGAGTTCTAGTTTTTTTCTCATATATTTCTTTTGTAGTAAGACATGGTCTAAATAGTACGACAGATCCTTACCTACGAAAACATAACAATAGTTTTTTAAATATGCTCGATTAACATAAGTGTGAAAATACAATAACTAACATTCATTTTGCGGACTATTTTGTTCATGAAACTCATTGGCATTATAATAAGTTTGAAGTTTGGACAAACCAGTTTAAATGTCAAGGAAAGGAAAGTTTATATACGATGAATTAAAATGTGTATAGATACTTTATTAGAACTATCTGAAAAATTTAATTTCTTGCTTGAAGTTTCTAGGGCTCCTGTCCTTTATTTTTAATGGGCCGCATTGATAATTTTGTAACTGTACCCCGGGCCACAAGACATTTTTTTATCGTAAATAATAAAACTCATTTTAATTTGCATATATACATACATTATGTATTTACATATTTATTTATTGAAAATATTTTTGAAAAGATTTTTGAAATTGAGAACACATTTTCAAAACTTTATTTAAATCTGGCTTGTTGCTGCATGCCAACCTAATGACATCATCTAGGTGGGCGTCCGTAAGTTTGTTTCGGTAAATATTTTTTGCATATTTCATTCTCGAAAACGAAGATTTGCAAACAAATGTAGATCCAAATAATGTCAGCAGAATCTGTGAACTTCTTTTGACGATTGCATATTTTTCGGGGACGATGCTCCAAAATTCTAAGTGTTCCCCTTTTTCCCTTTTTTCCCTGAACAGAGCTTCAAGATTTGAATAGTTTTTAAAATCGATGAACTCATCAAAAAACTTTGCTTGATCTTGATTTAAAACAGAAGCCACCTGAGAGATAGTCGTTGTTTCCAGATGCCATGGGTTTTCTACAAGCGTTAAGCATTTTTTTATTTTCCTGATATCATGAAACCTTTTTTTAAATTCTTTTGATAGTGCTGTTAAGTAATTCAATATTGTTGAGTAGTTTTCTTCAGAGATGTCGATGAGGTTCTTTGTAGCTATTACCATTCTTGGAAAATTTTGTAGCTGTTTACTTTTTATTTCTTCATGAAAAATATTAAGCTTTTCTTCAAAAGGAAATATTTTACTTGTCATATGTGAAATAATGTTATTTTGTCTTTGTAAATTTCGATTGAGGCTATTTAGTTTTATTGTGATATCGCATAAAAATGCAAAAAGACACCACCATTGATCATCTTGCAATTCTGTGTAAACTTTTTTATTTTGTTGTAAAAAGAGGATTATTTCTTGGCGCAAGGAAAAAAAACCTTTCCAAAACCCTTCCTCTACTAAGCCATCGCACAGAGGTATGCAAAAGAACGTCACCATACTCCCTTCCCAATTCTTCCAAAAGGCTTTTAAATTTTCTGTGGTTTAATTCTCTCGATCGAATATAATTTTTAATATCAATATCATTCTGCTCTAGAAAATTTGAAATTGTATCAAGATAATCTATTCCCCGGGTCTGACCTTTCATCGTAAGGAATTTGAAAAATTCTGTTCTGTGCAATATCTAACAAACACCGAGCATTGAGATGTTGCTGAAATATCAGTGCTGGAATCGAAAGCCAAGCTAAAAAACATACAGTTCCTTAAGTTTTCTATTAAATTGTCACGAATATATTTGGAAATGTCTTCAATAGGTACATACGTCTCACACAAGTTTTTTTATTTCAGACAATATTTGTTTTTTGTTGCTAAATTTATCAAAAAGTATATCGGCAACACATTCTTTGACAATTTCTGCATCGGTGAATGGTTTCATGTGCTTACCAAGAGTATAGCAAATTTCGTAAGATGCCTAAGTTACCACAGAGTCTTGAGATAAAGCCACGGATATCACATTTTGTTCCTATTGTAATGACCTCTTTAAAAAAGTCAATTTCTCACTTCTAAATTGTGTTCCAGGAGGATAAGTTTCGTTGAAAGATTTGTGTTTTGTGTTTAAATGACGACCAATAGGTATTATACTTTTTTAAAATAACTTTTTCACGGCATATTAAACAGGTAGCCGCATTGTTTTTGCTTGGCACAACAAAATATTCTGTTTCCCATTCGTCTTGAAATGATCTATTTTCATCAGATATATGTAGGTACCTATTTCGTTTTAGTTTCGAAGAAATTCATGCCATTATTCTTTATTTACTAAAATTCACTGCAACACTAACTGAAATTCAAAATCTAAGTAAATGATTTCCAATTCAATTTCGCAATGGCAAGTGTCAGAGATTCACAGCTGAGCAAATCTATTGACACCGAGCGACAAACATATGAGCCATCCTAACATCCAACGGGACACCCAAAAACATCATCACCAAGACGTGAAAATTCTATTGCACATCAACCATATGTGCAGAGCAACGGCGGCGGCGCCGACAAGAAATTATTCTTCGTCCGGCAAATTTTTGGGCACGAGCGCAACAACAACCACATTAACGCTGCGCATCCCCATCATCGACGACGTTGACGATGGAATCGAAATCAGACCATCAACATACACGTGCGCAGGCCAAACTCTTTTTCATAGTGTCGTGATAAGCGGTACTTGCGACCGAGAGCGACGTCATCGAAGGAAAATAAATATCAACGGGCAACTGCAACGGGCCAGCTGCAGCAGCAGTAACAAAAACAACAACAATCAACATTGATGACTGGAAGTGGTGCGATGCGATATGGCGAAATATCATCCTGTGTGCTTAATATTTTATATTATTCAATATTCTGTATTATTATTTTCCTAGGGTTGAAAGGAGTGACATCTAGAATATTTTTTGAAAGCACACGATGTCCACTTTTCCGCTGATGTACGTTCTAGTGTTGCTTCCATTTTGAAAACTCAAAAGGATATATTTTTCTCACGTTATTCTGCAGTCACTTGAATTTATTAAACTACGCTGAGGGATAACTTGTATAAGCTCGAGGGCCGCAGGTTGAGTATAGCCGGTCTAATGCTAAAATTAAGCTGAAGAAGAGTAACAGAAGATGCAATGGTGTAAAAACATTTTTCAAAGGCAACTATAAGTACTATTAAAGCAAATCCGTGAAAAAATTTTAGGTGACGAAGGCAGGGCAGTCCCAAGCACTAGTGATCATATCGACGAGGTTTTGTTAAAATATTGAAGTAGGAGTTACTGTTTTTTTATGGTTTAAATTTTGGAAATACGTTCAACGCCATTGCAAATTTTTAGTAGTTTTTCAAATTTCACAAAGTCATTATGTTTACATGAATAAACTCTATGAACTTTATGAACCAGTGGGGTTATTACACACGTAATTACCTATGTTATATTCCAAAGTTGAATTAGTTCTTTTGATGTCGATTCCTTCTAGTTATTACCCCCGGATATCAGGGATTGCCACCCTTTGCTTAGAAAAAGCAGTGGAAAGCTTGTTTTTTTCCGAGAAGGTTATAACTGTGACTTTCAAAATGTTAACATAAACTCTCTTCAAAGATTATGCCGAGATATTTTACCGATGATGGTTTGGTTTGAAATTCAATAGACTTTCGTTAAATATAACTTTGGCTCGCTTTTTTTTGAATCCTAAATGTGTAAACACTTGAACTTCGTATGGAGTTTCCAACTCCAGGTAGAGGTATACCTATGACTGCGAAAAAGTTTCTGCTGTCCTTTAAGTACATCTTATTCTAATTTCGCACTACCAATAATATAAAAATTGATTGGTTCCGTCATTAACCAAAATGATATTGTCAACTACCCTACGAAATCGAAATTCTTAAAATTACTAGAAATTACTACCTCATAATCTGCAATTAAAAATTGGGTCGGTAATAAAATTATGTTGCGGAATACCTATATGAAACAACGAAAAAAATAAATGAGCAACGTCATTAAAGCAACGATTTTGGGAGGCAAGTACAAAGGCGAATAGTTTTAAATTCCACGGTTTCCTTCCAAACGACAAGTCAATCAATTTTAAGCAATTACAATTTCCCGTATATAACTAGAAGGTGCAATGTCAATAAATAAATCTTTGGGGGTCTCAAAGTGCCAACATTGTGCCAACATTCAGTACTCCCCAACACTGCAGGTTGACGTAAAAAATGTTTTCTTATATCGGGTGATTTTTTAAGAGCTTGAGAACTTTTTTAAAAAAAAAACGCATAAAATTTGCAAAATCTCATCGATTCTTTATTTGAAACGTTAGATTGGTCCATGACATTTACTTTTTGAAGATAATTTCATTTAAATGTTGACCGTGGCTGCGTCTTAGGTGGTCCATTCGGAAAGTCCAATTTTGGGTAACTTTTTCGAGCATTTCGGCCGGAATAGCCCGAATTTCTTCGGAAATGTTGTCTTCCAAAGCTGGAATAGTTGCTGGCTTATTTGTGTAGACTTTAGACTTGACGTAGCCCCACAAAAAATAGTCTAAAGGCGTCAAATCGCATGATCTTGGTGGCGAACTTACCAACTTACTTGAATTGTTCTCCGAAGTTTTCCCTCAAAATGGCCATAGAATCGCGAGCTGTGTGGCATGTAGCGCCATCTTGTTGAAACCACATGTCAACCAAGTTCAGTTCTTCCATTTTTGGCAACAAAAAGTTTGTTAGTATTGAACGATAGCGATCGCCATTCACCGTAACGTTGCGTCCAACAGCATCTTTGAAAAAATACGGTCCAATGATTCCACCAGCGTACAAACCACACCAAACAGTGCATTTTTCGGGATGCATGGGCAGTTCTTGAACGGCTTCTGGTTGCTCTTCACTCCAAATGCGGCAATTTTGCTTATTTACGTAGCCATTCAACCAGAAATGAGCCTCATCGCTGAACAAAATTTGTCGATAAAAACATTTCGAACCGAACACTGATTTTGGTAATAAAATTCAATGATTTGCAAGCGTTTCTCGTTAGTAAGTCTATTCATGATGAAATGTCAAAGCATACTGAGCATCTTTCTCTTTGACACCATGTCTGAAATCCCGCGTGATCTGTCAAATACTAATGCATGAAAATCCTAACCTCAAAAAAATCACCCATTACTTATACAACATATTTACTGAACACTATTTAAACTAAAAGATGTTCAATAAAATGTAGTTATTTAAAAGTTAATTCTCTAAAAAAACTTCATAGGTATTTATCTCTATTAATTGCAAAGAATCCGACTTCTAACATGTATGCCTCACAGACAAGTACCTAAGTGTACCTTCCGCTTCTATCATCAGCTTAGCAAAAATTGTTTAACAGAGCTTGAAATGGGATTTTTACAAAACTATTTATCATATCATGGTTTTTACCATATCAGAAAATCTCTTTTAACAATTTTACGAATTAAATTTTCTCTTTCCGGAGATTTTATAAACGATTTGCCTACTCCATTTTTGCTCCTCTTCCCAAAGCTCAAAACAAACTCCAAGTTCTCAATTCCTCACCAATATTGTATTTATATGGATACAAGAAAAATTTAATGTAGGTACTCTCTTACCCACAATTTTCCAAAGCGAGAGCCTGTGCTCTTCGAAGATACTATCCAGCATCCAACTCAATTGATGATGATGTGCCTACTGCCTATATGTTCAAGCCCGATAAACCTAAAGCCGGATATACTCGTACCATAGGCAGCTACATAAATACATATAGACTCATAGAAGGCTGTGGTGTCCGGCGGGTGTGATAATGGTGGTTGCGGATGGGGAGCTAAAGCCTTTCATGTTTGAATTAAATGCACGGTGACACTTTGGACACTCACTCCCGGTCCCGGGCCGGTTGTGTAGTTTAACTCATATAAAAGGGGAGCTTCTACCATACCATACCTTATACTTATACCAGACCATACACAAACAACATCCCCATGCAAAAGAGTCACCATCATCGTACCTACTGTTAACGTCGCGTCGGTCGGTCGTTTCTTCTCTGTTCCTCTTGTTCAATGGATACCTCCACTAAAGCATAGGTTTCCTTTCTAGCACTCGGAAATTTTGAGTGCGCGCGATTGCAATGTGACACAAAATCGCGCTACGACGACGACGACAACGATGGCGGCGACGAATGGGAGCCCAGACCCCCTCGGAAGTGTCGCTGTGTGTGCTTTCGATTTGGTGGGACGAATCGAAAATTCAAATCTCCATCACCGCATACATCCAAACGTGGGAGATGGTCAGGTAAAATTTTGTGAGAGAGCTGTGGGCTTATTTGAAATGGAGAGTGAAGTTGTACTCTTACCTTACCTTACCAATACCTGATTATATTTAAGTAGGCAGCCAGCGTTAATAAAGCGAGTTAAGTTAGTTAACTGTGGGCAAGAGTATAGTGACAATTATTTAACTGTAACCACTAAGTATGGGCAAAGAGAAAACCTTACCAATAGTTTGGTATATTTTTTAAATTCATTTACAGGTGGTGTGGTAGTTCCGTGATGGGAGCGGCTTGGTGACAAAATACCAGATCAAGAAGAGAACGACTAGCGTATTGGATAGAGGCATAGAGGATAGAGGTATGTAGATTAAGGAACTATAGATACTTTTACTTGGGCCTTGGGGGCTGTGTGTGACACAGTGCGAAAGAGATGGGTAGTTGAATTGGTGAGTGCGTGAGTATAGGAAAAGCATAGATTGGCAGGAGTAGGTAGGAAAGGTGTCTACCTAGAATAGGAGTTCCAAAAGATGACCATTAAAATTAAATTAGGCACTCGTGTGTCCATGATGGCTACAAAAATCCGTGGACAAATATAGTAGGGTCTATAAGTGATTTAGTTGTTTGGTTTCGAACTCAATTTTATGATCTGGACCTTTGTTGTTATATTTTTTAATTATTAGCTGGCTATTATTTTGTCTCACTCATATATGGACCATTTTCGTCAGCAGTATTTGATTTAGGAGACCATGTTTTGGTATTTTATATTGATTACTTACTTACGGTGGCTTTACAGTTCTGTGTGAACTATTAACTCACTCAACATTTATATTGATTGGCTTTTGAAATATTAACCAACTGAACGTTTTCAATTTACCATTCAAAAAGTAATTATTAAAAAAGTACGTATTCGCTCGGTTTTACATGGTTAAAATCCATTTGTACCCAAATTTAGAGAAAATAATATTGTTGTATTATTAATAGTGCGTATTTCAAGCCGTATTTTGTGATTTAACTTTATAGCTATATATGTAGGCAACTAGTAACAAGTAGTAACTGTAGGTACAAAAACTTAAATCATTTTATAAGTTTTCATTTGGAAGTTATTGAAATAGGTGCAATTTTTCGAGTTTAACGTTTTAACATTTCTCTATACTTTATTTAAAACTGTCGTTTTAAGAAAAAGATGTTTGTACGTGGGGGTGTACGTTCCGAAGTCCGTACGTTCATGGTTGATTCTTTTTTCGGCCATATCTCAAGCACGACTGCAAATACAGTTTATTTTTTAGATATTAAAATAAAGATGTGCAAAAAGAACAGTTTTTTTTATAAATCACAAAAATTTACAAAATACAAACATGATAAAGTTCTAAATTCAATTTAAAAACTGTATCTTAAAACTCTCGGTTTATCTTTGAAACTTGGTTTTAAAAACACTTAGAACTGGAGGTTTTATCTTCACTCTCTATAATTTTTTTAGAACTCGTTGTAAATTAAAAATTGACTTCCAAGGACTTTGGTCACGGGTTTATAATAAAAAATAAAAATAAATTGGGTGGCGCAACAGTCCGTTGAGAACTAGGGAATAGTTACTTACAACTCTCAACCAATCCTGTGTGCTAGTACTGTTGTCAGGGATGGAGGGGACCTACAGTTTTTATGCCGAATCCGAACGGCTAATTTGAGAAAGCACTTTTCATGACAAGAATTACTCTTGGAGAATTTGTCAATTCCTCGCAAGAGGCAGTACCTACCCGTGCATTATATTTTAATATTATTTTGTATTGTTCGCTTTTGACTTATTTTGTTTTCGACCTTTTCGTGTTGACTAGACTCTTAGTGTTTTTGGATTTAAAATATAATGTCCGCTATTTGAAAGTTAAGGTTGCACAAATTGACACAGGGCACATAGACTTCAGGCCTTACTTGTAACGTCAGTGGTCTTGATGTTTGTATGATATAACTCCCATATCTGGGCTGGTGCTCCTGCAACTTACTTAAGCCTCTTGGACAGTATTGAACGTATAGGGCATTTAAATTGATTGGTGATATTACCACTAAGATCATTTACGTCGCTTGTACATCGTTGAAATGTTTCTTGTCTCACCCTCTTTTACCGTTATTTTAACGGTTTATGGTCTAGAGAAATAACCAGTTGCATTAATCCTCTTAAACTGTTCAACCGTAATACTCGCTCTTCTAGAAATGCTCATCAATATACCCTCGAGCCCAACTTCGGTCGTACTGTGAAGTACAGAGATTCGTTCTTTAGCCGTACTACGCGAATGTGGAATGCTTTGCCACACTCTGTCTTTCCCAGCCAATGCAATATTCAGGAATTCAAAACCAATGTGCACCGACACTTTCTTTCAACCCCTCTCTCCCTTCCCTAGTGCTCACACTGTGTCTATACATAATATTAATAAGGGTAGTATTATCCCATTGAGTGTGCGCTTATTATTAAAAAAAAAAAGGGATTATTCGATAAACAGGTCACGATATTAAGGTAGACTTGGGTGTGGGAGTTGGGAGAGTAAAATGTCCATTGAAACTTATGTATTTCGTTGTAACGTTTTTATGACCAAATGAACATTATGTCTTCGAAAAATGCCATATTTTAAAAAACTCTTCTTCTAACGGTCAAAAAGTCTGCATTCATAATCATCCAATTGTAAAATTCTTGGAAATAATTAAATATGAAATTTTTGGGTGGTATCAAAGTGAATTAAAAATACCTAAACGTCAAGTCCTTTATAGAAGTATAAAGAATTATTGCTAAACGGAGCTTGAATTTCCTGGAACGCGAAAAAAGGAAGATCTAATAAATCAAAGTTCTATTTCAAACTGTGATCTAAATCAAGTTTTTAAGGCTCAAGAACTTGATAAACCGAATTTTAGAGACTACAACATTATGAACAAATTGGCCGTACAATTTTTAAAGGACTTTCATATATACTTATTACACCCAGTTACGAAATCTGTACATCTTTTCAACTATAACATTTTTAATATCTACGCATATGTATGTTAAATCACTCTAGGTCATGTACGCTATTAGCCAAAAACTGACAAATGTTTTTTTTGTTTGTGAATTTACAGCGTGAATTATTTTTTCGATTTTGAAAGTAAAGCTAAGTAAAATACATAAACCGATATAAGGTTAGGACTTTGCCATAAATGACCTTCCCAATTTTAACGATATTCACCAAAAAATAGGTTTGCCAAAAACAACTAAAATATTTCTAATAATTCACAAAATTTAAAACAAGGAAAAACTTTAGCAATGTTTGAAATGATTTTTATAAAATCTTTTCTGAGATTAAGAGCAAATATTCAGGTTCTTAAGAAGAAACCTTGAATTAGTCATCGTCAATTTGATATTATATTCTAAGAAAACAGCATATTTTATTTGCTTAACACAAAATAAAGTTGCCTTTAAATTCCTAAAACTTGTCTTTAATTTCATCTCAATTTTGTTGACGAACATAAAGAGTTTACGACTTTGCTAAATTGTTTTTACGTTTTGGACTAAATTTGCTTTATATGCTCTGGAATTAAGTTTTAAACATGAAATTCAAGAATATAAATATCCCAAAAACAGCAAAAGTAAAACTCTTAATACACTTTTCATATCTATTATTTTTATATAAAAGCTTGGCATTTCTCGAGAATTGAATTGAGAAGAGATTCTGCCACGTGTAATTTGTGAGTGCAATTTTATTAAATTCAAGAAACAAAATGTTCCTACTTTCTGCAATTTTTAAGTTTTGTTGACTCCTTTTCGATAAAAATATTTGCAAAAGCTTCAGGCAAAACATTGATATTTGAGAATTTGCCTTCTAGCATCAGCATAGGAAAAGAAACGCCAAAAAATATATAGACTTCATATTAAATTCTATTTGATTGTGCTAGAAAAAAAAGATCAAATTTTTCTGAAAAACTTTCCCATTTTCTGACTTTTTGTATCTATATTTTTGTAGCGTTCTTCGCATTTATAAAAATGGCAATGACAACAGAATATATTATTTTTGGAAAAAAAAAACTTTTCAACACAATTTTTAACATTTCTGCGCATGAAATGCATCCTAAACCTCTCTTAAATAGGGCATATTTAGAAAACTGTCAAAATCTTGGAAAACTTTCATAAGTAGACAACAGTCCAAATTAAATAGTTAGACCATGCCTTGTTGGACAACAGTGCTCTAAAAATAGTCTAATAACTAAAACTGTCACTTTAGCACTTGAAATGTGTAAACTTTAGGTTAATATACACATTATTTTATTTCAATTTTTGTCAGCCTCCTTAATAGAACATTAAAAAACATTTTTAAGCGGTGCCCAAAAACACCCTGATTGAAATCTGAATCTGCTTTTGAATTTACGTTGCCAAAACGTGGAACAACCCTACCAGGAACCAATGGCAGATCTAAGAGAGGGTCGTAGGAGTCATGACCCCCCCCCCCCCTGGGAGAAAACTTTTCGTTATTTTCCCTTGAATTCAAAACTATCTTTTTTTTTTATTTTTTATTTTTTATATATGAAAACAAAATTTTTATTTTACTTCCTTAAACTTTGTTTGCTAAAAGTACTACTTTTAACTGAGGACTGGACCAAGAACATAATATCAATAGGAAATTCAGCACTTTTCCAATAACGCAGCACAAATTCATCAACTTTTGACCAATGGACGACGGGCGATCTAAAGATTTGTTAGTAATTTAACGACATTTACCAAAATGTGGTTTGCTGCCAAAAACAACTAACATTTTTGTTTCACGCAATTTAGAATTTGGAAAAATTTTAGTAATGCTTTAAATTATTTTCATAAAATTTGTTTCTAAGGAAAAGAGCAAATATTCAGGTTCACAAAAAGAAACCTTGAATAAGAGATCTTTAATTTGATATTAAATTGCCTTTAAATTCCTGAAACTCGGCTTCAATTACGTCTTATTTTTTTGACGCACATAAATAGTGAACACTCAGGTGATTTTTACATTTGACATATAGGAACTACGTATATATGGCAAGTATTCGTTAAAAAAATTCGAACTCGAGCTTTTAATCGAAAAGTCGAAAAAAGTGGGTCATCCGATTCCTTCCGTCTGTCTGTCTGTCCTGGCCCCTACAACTCGAACCCTTGTGTCGATTGAGTTCAAACTGGGAAATAAAGGTTTTAAGGCGTTTAGCGTAAGGCATTTTTTTTTTCATTTTTTTTAATGCAAAATATAGCGTCCCCATACATTTTTTTTGGTTAAAAATCGAAAATTCGATTTTTTTCAAAAAATAACCGATACATTTTTTTAAACCTTTCTAAATTTTGTTCTTAATTTGGCTTCTTTCTAGACAAACATATTCCGAAATTGATTCAGAAGAGTTAACTTCATAAAACCGTTATTTTGTTTTTAAGTTTTCTCATGAATGTCAATACTATTTTTTTTAATTTTTAAAAATATATTGATTTTTGTTTACAAAACTCAGAAGAGGGTCACCACGTAAAATGTACATATATTTATAAACATTAAACAACTGCATATCAAAAATATTTTTAAGATAAAATCTAAAAAATGTGTATGTAAAAATCAATTTAAAAAAAAACGGCTCTATTGATTATCAAAAAAAATTAAGATAATCTAGATATGTTTTGCGAAATAAAATTACATTTAAATTTTTGAGGAGAACTTATGGCTGAATCACATACACGCTTCGGCTTCGCCTGACGTTTACGAGTTCAGCCATAGGAATTCAATGCATGCTATCACAATGGAGCTTCGACCTCACGTTTCGTTTGGCAATCGTAAGGAAAAGAACGTAATGTAACGTAATGTGACTCTAAACGGAAGCTCTATTTCAATTTTCTGAACATTTGCTTCGTCTGACAGCTCAACAGATGTAAAAAAATGTAAATCAAACAAAATATTTGCTCTTTGGAGGGATGAAATAATAGAAATGTCATTCAAAGCAACCTCGAAGCATGCCCAACGTAACGCAGACGAAGCCGAAGCTGAAGCGTGTATGTGATTCAGCCATTACATACATACATACATATATTGTAAACACATTTTAAAATCTTTAGATATAAGAAATATTTTTAAACAGACTTTTGAATACAAAAGATCTTGAAAAATTAAATAAATCTACTTTTGAAGTGAATTTGCTTTGGATGCTATAGAACTGAGATTTAAACAGGGATTTCAATAATATAAACGTCCCAAAAACAGCAAAAGTGACACTTTTGTTAAACTAATGGCTAATTGAAAAACATTATGAACGTTGCATATCTATTGATATAAGACCTTTAAATCTCTTAAGTTTTAAAGTGAAAAGAGATTCTGAAACGTGTAATTTGTGAGTGCCACACAAAACCAACTTATTTATGTTTACCTTAATTTGTTTTTATTTAATTTTTAGAGAAATTATTTACTGAAATGCACCTATTTCCTTAAATTCAAGAACCAAATATTTTCCTCTCTACAATTTTTAAGTTTTGTTGACTCCTTTATGATCAAAATATTTTCTAGAATCTACTAGTAAGCAGACTGATAAGCAAATAGATAGTAATATTAAACTCCCGAAAATTGTGTTCGAAAAATCTACTTTAAAAAAGACCGACAATTCTTCATATCGGTCCTCTCTCATTTTCTGGCTTTTTGAATTTTTATAGCGTTCTTCGCATTAATTGAAATGGAAACAAGAAAAGTATATACCTATTATTTTTGGGAAAAAGCTACGTTTGAAAACAATTTCTGTATGATCCACCCCCCCCCCCCCAATCTTTATTTAAAAGTCTGGATCCGCCTTTGCCTGGAACCACACACAGTAAAGCTTTGATTAGAAGAGTTGTATAGTTTGCTTTCACGTCTTTTTGAAACCACATATAGTCCAAGTGATGTTCTTTAATGGCCCGCCAAAAAAGAGCGGCTATATATTTGACCACGTCGTTCCGAATTGGCTGTAAAAGTTGTTATCTTTATAACGGACCAGTGAGTGTCACCTTTTTCAATCAGATGGCACACCAAACGGTATCGTTTTTCGAATCCAGCGTAACCTCTTCGATCTCTTGTGGGTTTGTTGAACCCATATACAGCAGATTTGTTATTTTACATATAAACCAAGTGAAAAAATCGATGCTTAGGTACTATCTTTGTTTCCAATACCCAAAAAGCATATCTACGATATTGTAAATGGTCAGCAGGCTTCAAATTTTGGGAAATTTTAACTTTATAAGGATGGAAATACAAATCCAAATACAAAAAACACCATATCGAAATAGAATACGACATGCTCAATTGCTACTTACGACGTAAATCGATAAATTCGGATTATAACTGAGCGTGCATCATACACCTTTCGACATCAAAAACGTGTCCACTCTCTTCAAATTGCTTTAAAATCTTACCTAATGTTTCCGTAGTCGGTCGATAATGGCGATCATAATCATCATCAAAAGTGTCAACGTTTACATTATCACTTTTGTAGCAAATTTCAATAATTTTAACACGTTGTTATCATGTAAAGGATCCGATATTGTAAATGGCAAACATTCATCTAACATTATATTATTTCAAACGACAGTTAAGTTTGACAGGTGTCCTTGAAAAGCTCTAAATGATAGATCCCTATCTAATATCACATTTTTATGTGTTGACACTTGGAACTTCGTGAAATTCAGAAAATCATACATTTGTTTACTTTTTTCTCTTAATTAAAAACAAAACCTGCGTTTAAAATTTTCTATTAATTAATTCCGTGCACCTATCAGAACATAGAAAACTGATGTTTTTCATGTAAAATGCGTATAAATTGTTAATTTTTTGAAAAAGTACAAACATTAGTCCAAGATCTACCTACCCAGATTGATATTCATTCATGATTGTATTGAAAATCGCCGTACCCAATTTTGAAGATCTGATTTCATTCAAGAAACACAGCGCAGGTATGATTATGATTTTCTTCCAAAAAGTCTAAAATTATTTGCATATAAAACAAAAACACAAAAGGAATATTAATACCGCCGCCGCCGCCACTGACCCACAATAAAAAAATAAAAATAACCAAATCAACCTTACCATAAAAATCCTCAAAATACCAAAAATTCATTTAAAATTTCTTAACCCTTTCGTATTGTTTAAAAAAAAAAACATAGACCTCTAGATATATGCACATAAGCTCGACGAAAAGACGACAAAAATCTTTTGAATGACGAATAGGACGTTGTCCCCTCGTTTCTGTCGTTTGCAAGGATATCCTTTATCTTCATATAAATGAGGATAAAGATATTTTGCCGTATTTATTATATCCTCTCGCGCACCATCTTTAAATCCTCAATAAAACCGTAACAATCGAGTTCAGTCAGATATGAGTAATGTATACGAATTTGTAAGATCTTTCAGGACACGCAAGACTCCGACTCTATTCGACTCGAACTCCGACAAAGAAAGGATCCTGATTGGTTTACAGCTTCATTTTATGGATGGAATTTAAGGTGATACGATCTTTTTTTTTTGTCCTTTTTGTATAGGCTTACATATAGATGAAGATACGACGACGCGAAAGGGTTAAACGAAATAAAAGATGACGCGCTCTATCATAAATGTGGTAGTAAAAAATAAAAACCTGAATTGATGCTGAAAACCCGAAGCTCAAAACGAAAGGGTTAAAGGATTTATACATTAACACCCCAATGATAATTGTGATGATATCTACCTATACCTAGATATTGTATACACATAATCTACCTGAGCCTACATACAAACATTTATGCGACGACGAAGACGGTCCTCGCGATCGCGATCCCAGTGCCATGTCAACACTCGCAGCACATTCACCGAAAGGATTCTTTGTTGTTTTTGTTTGTCTTTTAATAGTTGTTTTTCTTTGAGTAATTATTATCCTAATGAGTCCTGGGACAATAAATTTGAGACAAAAGATCGTTGCGCGTTTCGAATTTCAAGCGTGTCTTGTCGCGAGTTTATTATTTTTGAAGAATCGGAATGTCCCAAAAAATAAAGGGTTAAAATTGTTTAGAGGTATAAATGATGTGTATATGTATATAATGTTTTGTTTTAACCCTTTCACTGTTCTTCAATTTTCTTAACTCTTTATCTTGCAAAGGAAGGTAGGTATATTGAAATGGTATGCATTAGCTAAATAATAACTTCTTTTAATGATTTAAATTGTTTTTCAACGGTAAAAAGGAGGTACCTAACCTACATACGAAACTTTATAGCAGAATGGAAGGTTGTAATTACCATATACCTGGTTTTGTTTTTTGGGATGAAACAAGTTTTTCTACCTACTAGAAAGAAATAGTTCAATTTGTAAATCACTTATTTAAAAACTGTAACCTTTGGTGATACCGGATTTGACGAAGTTGAAATTTGTAGCTGGAACTTACTAACTTATATAGATTTTATTTATATTTTCCGCTAAACTCTTAGTTATACTTGATTTTAAATACAAAATAGGTCCCATCTTGGTTATAAGTACTACGCTGAAAGTTAGGGTTGATAAAAACAGTTTTCAAACGGAGAAGGCAAAGGATATTTGACCAGTAGGTACTTAGTTTAAATTTCCCAAACCTTACAGCGTATTTTTTGTATGCATGGATGCCTATTTTTTAAACGCTTGCAACGTCCCTTCTACATTCACATTTTTGTAAAACTCCCGTGTAGTGGAACTTTCCATACCAAATTGAATAACGGGTTATTGCCTTCCAAAATACTGAAAGTTTACACGGAAAGAATTGGGACACCGAATGTGGTCACTTTCCCTGAAAATAACAAAGTATTTACTATGAATTTTTTACTTTGTCTGAAGCCTTGAACATGATTCATAATTTTTTCTTGTCGGACTACAATAGATGGAAGTAGATACAATTCTGTTTCAGCAGAATTCAGTAAGGGCCCACACATCCAAAATTTAATCCATAAACACAGATGGTTTTCAGATCTCAGTAAAGAAATTGTCCCAAATGGCTCACTGTCGTGTAACAATATTGCCAGAAACTGCACTGTCAGTTATTATCATCAGACGAAAGTTTGGAATTATTAGAAGTTTTTGTCTAAAGCATCCGACAATTGCAGACCATTTGTCACTAATATAGTGTAATCAAATAAAAGGCTACATTTTGAATGGCCCGTAGTACCCGTAGTATGATGATTAGTGCTTTGGACTGTCATACCAGAGGTCTTGGATTCAATCCCTGCCTGTGCCATCATAAGTTTTTTTCGCGGGTACTGCCTCTTGCGAGGAATTGACAAATCCTCCTTGAGTAATTCTTGTCATGAAAAGTGCTTTCTCAAATTAGCCATTCGGATTCGGCTTAAAACTGTAGGTCCCCTCCAACCAGTACTCGCACACAGGAATATAAGTCACTAGGCCCTAGTTCTCAACGGATTGTTCCGCCACCTAACTTATTTTTATTTTGAATGGCCCGCTAACTGGGCAGTACTAGAAACAACTTTAAGCCATTACTAAAAATAGACTGGGATGCGTCTCAAACTGATAACTTTCCATTGTTGCCCGCTGCAAATTTTCAAATGATATTTTTTGTAACAATTAAATTTTGTATTAACAAATAAATTGAAAGTGTATGGTTTTGGTTTTTATAACAAACACTTTCATTTAATGTTACAAAACATTAACAATATTTATATGGGTTGAAACAACTTTGAAGTGAGTATATTTCATTGTTCTCAAGACAATCGAAAATCAATGTTTAATAGTTTTCAATGTTTCCAATTTTCTTAAAAACTAAATCACATTTTTATCTTCTTTTAAGCCAATCTTCTCATTCCAGAGTTATGGTATACCTTATGGCAATTTGTCTATTTCTGTTATTTTAGTATTATACGTTAATACTTTGTAAAACTCGTGTTTTAGATATGTTTTGAACAACTGCATTGTGAAAACCGTTACATTTCCTAACACAAATTTACCCTCAAATTATTGTTAGTTTGTTTGCTTTAAAATCGTAGCAAAATTTAGGGTTAAAAATATATACCAATAGTCGAAAAGGCGAGGTTCTTCTAATTTTTTGGGGGTCAGAAACTTTGATTACACTTGTCGACAACATTACTGGTACAATCAAAGCAAACCTGTTTTAAAGGATTAAGATGTCCTAAATTCGAATTTTACCCTTAAATTTTTCTACCACTTCAAGTTTTTTAAAATATGACATTCTAAAAATGTTGTAAGGCTAACGTTAAAACATCCCTTATCCCTTAACAATAAATTGTTTGATAATTTTGCAAAGGTCACATCCTTATCTTCTAAGTTTTTATGTTTCGTAATTTCTTATTATTTATGGGATTACTTCTGGGTCTTCATTTGACTCTATCTGAAGTTCTGAATGTTTTTGAATAATTCGTTTTAGAGTCAATTTTTATTGCAGATTCCGAATTTGAACTCCGATTTTAACTATATTTGCTCGAACTCAGAAATACCCGTTTTCAACATTATTTTTATATATCTTTCAATATATTCCCAAAAACTTGATGTTATAACCTACAAATTTGTAATAAGATCGAAAATAGCTTTTATTACGTTTTTCTGTAAGGATTGTTTTAGTATTAATGCTTCACCCTTCTTTTAAGGTTTATGTATAGAGCATGACGATTAAGGTTACTGTAGAGCATGACGATTTTTGAAAAATAAATCAGATTTTGAAAATAATTAAATCTAATCAGGAATTTTATTAAAAAAAAAAAAATATTTCATGGATTTAAATTGTTTCAAAAAGCCTAACATAAGGTTTTTTTCGTTGTATCTCAAAAACCTGACGTGGTAGATTGATTTTGAAGTTGGATTCGAAATAGAGCAATCGAAAACATTAAATAAAGTGTAATTTGATTGCCACCAAATACTTATATTAACTTATTGAACAGTGCTATTAATTAGGCCAACATCATAAACAATTATCCACAAAGTCAGAACTTACAAAAAAATAAAAATTTGACTCGACAATTAAAAATATTCCCTTTAAAGTAATTTTATTTTATAAAAAACATTGTTGTTTGAATATCTCTAAATTAAATGAAGCCTTCAAGTGTCTTCAGAACAATAAGAAGGACATTGTTTTTCAATATTTATTTATCTTACACAAAAATATCGACAAACGGGTACGAATAGGGGTTGTCAGTGTGGATCTCATCTCAATCTCCTTTTTTTCGATATACTAGAGTCGAAAATAATCTTTTTTACCAATTTTTAGAAGTATTCGTTTCACGTTTGTATTGTTCAAAAAGACTATTAGCACACGCTTTTTCTAAAAATTATACATGTTAAACTTTAATGTACACAAAGATAAGGCAAGTTAATTTTTTCGAAAGCATGCTATTTTGTTACCACGTCACAATGTATGAACACACACAGAAATGTCAAAATTTGCAATAAGTCGCATCCTTTAGGAAGTTAAAAATGTAACGAAATATTCTTCAAAAACGCATTAAATTAATTCAATGCAAAAATGGCAAAAAAATGTATGTTAGATCTTTTCGCCCAAACACTAAAATGTCATAAAGAGAACAATTGGTCACAAAGTTCAAAAAGTTAAAAAGAATCTCAAAAAAACCTAAAAGAAATGTCGTTACGCCTTAAAAAATTAAAAAGAACCCCCCAATTTGTAGTTGTCATTTGACCCAAAAGAATTTTTAGTTTGGAATTTGGGTTTTATGACATGGGGTTGGGCCATGATACAACTAAAACAGATAGCGCATTCGCGTTTCTATTTTTGTTTCGTTCTGCGCATCTACGTCACAAGAACTCAACGAGTTTGACGTTTATTATTCAGTATGTGAAATCAAAACAAAACAATGGCATTAATTTGTTTGGATATTTTGTTTTTATCATAAAATGTTAATATTTCTAATATTTTTCATTTAGATAAATGGTTTTAAATAGTTAATATTTGTGTTTATTCGTAAGTTAAAGAAAATTTGTGTGTTTGAGTGAAAGAAATTAATAAAAAATCAAAGTAAATGAAGAGTATGGTGTATTTTTTTTCTTTTTCATTCGGATGCATTTTTCTCCATAGAATTACCTGGGAAGATTGTTTAAATAGTGATAAATGGTTAAATAAAAGATATGATGGTCTTTTTTAGTCAGTGGTTTTTCAACCTTTTATTTAATTAATAATTTTTTTGTATTTTCTTTTTCGGGACAGTTTGCTTTCAGTGATTTGTCTGTTTAGTTTTCGCATTCGGAAGTACATGCGACAACGAAAGAAAAGCCTCATAATCTTCTCATCGCATTTGATCTTTGCTTTCTCGGCAACTTCAAGTAAATGCTGGATGTAGTTTGGACAGATGTAAATGCCTTCACCTTCTCCATTTACGGCATTAAAAACATTTTCTAATGCAGCAAAGTGAGCCATCATTGTGGGATTTGCTTTAGACAAGCCTCCTTCGTCCAAATGATTTACCCAAGAGCTTTCGTCTGGTTCAATTTGTTCCAGGTTTGGTATAGTGTTTTTAAAACGATGGCAAATGCAGCCAGCCAAGTTTTCCAAACCATCATCGTAAGTAAATGGGAGATTTTCTTCTGGCTCAGAAGCAATAGGCATACTATTGTCGACTTTGACAACGACAAAAATCCTTCCTGAAAAAGCGAATATTGTTAAGATGAATCGATTATTAGATTGTGAAATCAAACCTGTCAAAGAAGTTTCTTCCAAACATAAGTCTGGTGTATTATCCACACCAACATTTCCGTTGTCAGAAATTGCACCCTCATTCATTCACTTCAGACCAAGTTAATCTCTTTACGCCCATTCGAATTTTTTTAATTTGACTAGGAGTGAAAATTGTTAGAAGCTTTTCTTCTAAGTTGGACTGGTTAAACATGGCTTTTTTCACTTCAGTCTCTAACTTATTTATCCTCCTGGTCTTAGTCATTAACTCTGCTTTGAGTTTCTCATTTTCTTCGCGTAAGGTTTTTCTAATAAGTTTATAAAAACAAATTATTTTATACAATTTCAGAATGCATGGATAGTACGATTAAGATTTTGTTCATATCATAAATGCATACAAATATTATAAGGTACTTACAACTCTTCAGTTAACACATCAAATTGAGCTTGTTCTAATTGTGGATGTGAAATATTTTCCATCAAGCTATCATTTTTGCATTGCTGTTCAGGCAAATTGTCATGCTCGAGCTCAATGGGAACTTCCAGCAACCCACTCACTACTTCTTTTTGCTTTTTCAGCTCCATTCTTTTCGAGCGCTTTGTTGTGTCAGGCTCAGACGCTACAGACAGTTGCTTTGGGTAAACCGTAGGAACTGCATCTGGTTTCAAAATCCGACACCGTGTGAATCCTATTGATATAAATCTATTTCTGATTCTTATTCTGAACTACTTTTTTTTATTAACTTACCCATTTCATACTTTGTATTGTTTATAAAATCTTCTTTCAAAAAGTGGAGACTACAAATTCTTGCAGTCTGAACATTAATTTTATCCTTGCGTTTAGTGAACAAGACCCACTGCTTCGAGAGATTTAAATTTCCTTTTGGAAATGTATGAAAACTGGAATCTTTCGTTATCTTATTTCTTTCGTTATTGTTGCAGTCAAAAACAGAACAAACACCCATGTTTATTAGTAAATGTTTTTTTTTTTTTGTATAAATTATGAACAATATCACTTTAAATAACTTTATTGATTTAAAAATATTTTAAATTCACTTCCGTTAACATTCACAACAAAAAATAGATTGAAATTGCGCCAAATATACTAGCTCTCTTCAATTAATTGAGTTCTGGTGACGTCACGATAGTTTGACAGCCAAAACCTTACATGCGCAATGCGCTATCTTATTAGTTGTATCATGGGGTTGGGCTATGTGATATTTATTTTTGGCACTACGACGATTATAATTTCTATTGTTTCTTATGTCTTATCACTCAACGACTTATAACCCAAATCATAAAATGACATAAGGCCCAAAAAGAGAAACGTGCCTTATTTACGATTGGCTTTATTGGTAACTAATCAACACAACCTCTTTTTAATTGGTTAATATACGGTGAGCAAATTTACATATATGGGCATGAAAAGAAGTCCTGAACGTTGCAATACGTTAAAAAATATTAGCACTTTTGGAAAATATGCGTTTGATTTCCGGATTTAAAAAAATAAAAATGTTTTTTTCAATTATTTAGAAAATTCGCAACGACAATATTCCTGCTTCCTATAATTTTTTGAGCTCAATGTGCTCAACAAACTTATAATACCGAGGAATTTAATCTCTCAAATGACACGCAATCTTCAAAGAAAATGCAAATTCCCTCCCAATCAATGTTTGAAAAAAAGCAACAAAAATAATTTCCAATTCAAATGAAGTTCATTCCATCAACTGCCATCTTGAATATTATACTCTGCAAACATTGTTTATATATATGTACGTATAATGTCTTGACGCTTGAGTGTCAACGATTCTTATCAAGACATCATTATTGCGAGGCTGATTTGCATTACTCCACAGTAAAACATCAATTTTACTGGTAAAACGCATGTTACCTATGCCAAAGTGCGCATCATCAACAAGACGTCGAGTCGCGTCGTTACCACAGCGCCGGCCGCGCCGCCGCCGTTGGCTTCATTCACGTCATATAAAATCAAATTACCATGTCCAAGAGCTCCAAGACCTCTTCCTTATAGATGCGAATTTAATATAGGCATAAACGTCTCCTTAGGTGGTTGCAAAGAAGAAGATCGCAAGATTGCGGCAGTGCGTGCTCAGGGGCGGTTAGTTCATCAAAATCTAGTTTTTCCGAAGTGAATTTGAATTTGTCTTTATTTCAACGGCTAGTAGCAGTTTTTTAAGAAGGGTGCATCTTTATTTTATAAAATAATTCAAAATTCTTGCATATTTTGGAGTTCTAAACGTATCTTCAATGACGAAATATCCTTCGACAATGGCAACACGCATTTCCTCTTAAATTTAATTATAATTAACCGTTATCTGTGTTTATGAATGGATTCTTAAAAACAAACAAAACAATGTGTGATGCATCAGCATCATCGGTAATAGAGGGATATAGGGTGATCATTAAACTCTTCCATTGAATATCTCGCTGTTTTCTGAGGGTACAAATAAAAACAAAATACTATACCATCCAGGCTACCGTTAGAAGTCTTTAAAACATTATAATTCCTGGAGAAGCATCAGACACGATAAAACGCACGATTTCTAATGAAATACATGTGTGATGATGGAGACTCGCAATACCAATAGTTCGGCTGATAGAATTGGGACTGATGCCACACGGACGACATGTTTCAAGAGGTGCTGTTTGAGTTTGTGTGTGTGTCATTAATTTTCTGTCCAATTCCAATAAAAGAAACAAAAAATCAATTTGGTTAATGAAAACAAACAAAACAAACTAAAACAAAAATCATCTACTTTGTACGAGCTTAAACAAAAGGGAAGATAACGAAGACGATACACAGTGGGGCCATGTAGCTCTGAAATTTAACAAAACAAAAATTCATCAACTAACTAATTTTTGAATGTAATTAGATTTGACACATACTGTACCGCAAGAAAATGTCTTCTTATACAGAGTCATTCATTCGTGGTTACAAGTTGATAGCGCTGTCAATTGACATCTGTCAAACTCCGCTGTCATTTGAAGTGTCATTCAATTACCTGAATATTTACAATTTACTATAAAATTACGTTAGAATTACTCAAACATGCTATACCTATAATAATTGTGATTCCAAAGTAACTAATTTCCACTCATTACCCAATAGAGTATTGAAATCTGTGAAATCGTGAAGAAATTTGAAAAGACTGGAAGAGAAATGGTGTCTTAACGTCATCACATTCAGTCGAAATATTGTTTCTACAAGTGTGTTGATGATCCGAATTTTTCGATTTACAAGGTTTCACAGGTATTGAAAATGTCATAGACACTCGCTGTAGCGTATTTTTATTTGTATCTTTGTTCTTAAAAAACTACACAATCATTGAAGACAACTGTCCGTTCACAACGTCTCCGACCATCAGTAGGGAATCTTTTTGAGATTTGAAATAAAAGACAATAAAGACCGATTTTTCAAACAACGTTTTCCTCAGTTTCCTTTTCAAAACTTCTCACTCAGTAAGCCTCGAAACAGACAAATTTTGCTGCGTACTAGGCTCACAGATCTGTCGTTTCATCTAGTCTAGACAAAGTGAGAGTTTGGTGTCCTCTATAGTCGAAAGGTGTAGACGGTATCAATTTGGAACCATTTTAGCCCACTATGAGTGTTAACTCGGATAATCCTCGAATTCATGGATACCGTCGAAAATGTGAGAAAAAGTGGTTAAAAATTATTTTAAAAGGTGGTCGTTTGAATAATAATGTTTTAATAAAATAAAGTTAGAAGTAATCTCTGTTCCTGTATTTAAATATGATGAGTCATTAAATCTAAAACAGTATTGTCCTTAGTTCATTACAATTAAGATCATTGCATTGCTATAATAATTTTGTTCTTATAAATTATTTCGAACCAATTTTCTTCTACAGAGTACCCCACTGTACGAGACGGGGAGACGTTAAGCAGACACACGACACGCGCAGCATCGCATCTTCACCGACGAAACCGATCGACCAACCGACAACGGCGAGCGAAAGCACGCTACGCCCGCCGCAGCGACGACGAGATATCCAGAAATTCAATTTTAATTGCACTTTAAGAGAATTTAATTACGCACATCCAGAGATAAGCTAATTTCGGTTGCTAAGTGGACTTGGATTACAAACATGAGTATAAGAACTGGGCACTGAATTGTACCACAGAAATTAAAACGATAGATGAATTTAAGTCCAATCCACATATGAAGGCGTTTGAAAACCGATCACTGTCGATATTTTTATATAATTAGTTTATGTATTTTCTATTAATTGAAGTGAATTAAAATGACCAATTTAAATTTTGATAAGAAAATCTATTTTTAATTCTATCAAAAAAAGTGACCAAATTTATTTAAGAAATGATAACATGACACATGAATACACTGATAGAAAGACATTAGGGGGTTGATTAGTCAATACTAATTATTGCACTTTTATTTCTTTATAAATGAGGATTGATTGATTCATTAATAAGTTATGGTGAGAAGATCATTCAATTAAATGAACCGATCTGGGTAAAGTTAAATTTGTATCCTTATAATTTATTTATTATAAAACTGATGGGACATAAATGTTTTGACTTTCGGTTGATTGAAAAAAGATTGATAGCTGCACTGCTGTAGGTTATAGTTTAGGTTTGAACAATTTGTATTTTTCATAAGTTACATAATATCAAATTTTACGGGAATTTTGAACATCGGATGAAAAATAAGGATCAGGAATGGAAGACAAAGAAACCGATGCCGAATACAACGTGAGCTTTCGATGATAGCTGGAGGTATTAAAGTCTTAGAAGGGAGTAAGTTCTTCGAATTAGGATGGAACCAGAAGGAAGCGTCATTTCTTATATTTGTTGGGGTAGACTTTCTTAAAAATCGAAATCTCTAAAAAACTGGAATATCTTAACAGTAATGTTAACTAAAAATTGATAAGAAACAATTTGACTTTCATTTCTATCAATTATTCCCAAACTTTTCTTGTATCCAGCAGCGCAGAAGATTCTGTAATTGAGACGTATTCAAAATATCCGATTATGGCTTAATTTGACAATGATATGGATTTATTTGTCTTTCATATTTAAGGGTCTCTGTGTCTCATAATATATTCTAAGAAATTGAAAAAACCTCAAAAGAAAAATTTTAACGAGGTTATATTGAACGATCTAGGTGACCAATTCAGACCACTTTCACGTAAGATGACTGTATTCTGAATTAACTCATGCCGAATTCCCAATTTGGCGTGGAGCTTTAAGGCCCGTTGCGCCTTCCTGTTGAAACTAAATGTCGCGCTTGCCGTTGATGATGCCTTAGCCAACGCCATTCTCAAAGAAATACGAAGCAATTACTCCGCCTTCTCAACATCCCCATAAAATATTGAGTTGGGAATTTATTAGACACTCTTGGATCTCATGAAGAGATTCCATAATTTGGTTTCTTATCACTGAAGTGATTTTTCAAAATCAATATTAGGGTCGGTTTTAAACACTTCAAAGTCTTTTCTAGATGACCAACAAATATTGTTCTTAATTCTTCAACTATCGGGTCATTTAAGGTTTTGGTCTACAAATTTCTGAGTTCTTATTAGTAAATATCCTGTCCTTTCTCATACGGACAGGAACAATTGCGGTGTTTTTAACAGATCTTGCATTTTGTCCGCGTTTGGGTCTTGGTTGATCGTGTATTGAGCCAATGGACTCAAATTATTTATCTGCAACACTTTGAATATTAATCTCGATAAGACGATTACGGTGGGCAATGGCGGATCGAGGGAGGTGAAGGGGCCATGACCCCCATGGGATATAATTTGTTTGTATTTTCTTAGGAATTCTCTTCAATTCAAAACTAATCGTATTGCGTTAATGGATATTGCCCCCATTATATTTTGAATTATTTATTGTTTTTATATAAAAACAAAATTTGTATTTTACTTCCCTAAACTTTGTTGCTAAAAGTACTTCTTTTAACTGAGGACTGAACCAAGAACAAAATTTGAATCAGAAATTAAGCCCTATTCCAAAAACACAGCACAAATTCATCAACTTTTGACCAATGGACGATCCAGAGGGGGGGGGGGGTCATATGAGCCATAAAGCTAATACAGTTAAGTTGCATAAGTAAAGATTTCATCTAAAGATTTGTTAGTAATTGAACGACTTTCACAAAAAATTGGTTTGCTGTCAAAAACAACTTAAATTTTTGTTTTCACGCAATTTAGTAATGCTTTAAATTATTTAAATACAATTTGTTGCCTTTAATAAAAGATCGTTAATTATCTTATTTTTTTTTGACGCACATAAATAGTGAACATTGAAGTGAATGTTGCTTGAGACCTATATAGGAACTATATGGCAAGTATTGCATTCATAAAAAAAAACTCGAGATTTTAATCAAACATGAAATTACGATGGTAGAAAAATCGAAAAAAGTTGGTCCCCCGATTCCATCCGTCTGTCTGTCTGTCCTGGACTCTACAGCTTAACCATTGTGTCGATTGAAAAGCAAGGTTTTCAGCCGATAAGAGTAAGGCGTTTTTTTTAATTTTTTTTATACGAAAAATAATAGCAGCCTCCATACAAATTTGTATGCTAAAAACCGAAAATTCGAACTTTTTTTTAAAAATGAGCAGATAGGTAGGTACATGTTTTTAAAACTTTCTCTAAATTTGTTGTTCCTTATTTGGCTTCTTTCTAAAAGAAAAACGTATTTTGGTATTGCTCCAGAAGGGTGCTCCTTATCCTTATAAAACCGTTATTTTGTTTTTAAATTTTCTCAAGAACTAATGGACCGATTTCAATAATCCTCTGTGCAAGTTCTTGTCAATGATCACATGATCAAATTGATCAAAAAAATTAAGTACGAGTATATCTAGGTTTTTTAAAAAATAAAATGTGATTTAAATTTTTGAGAAAAACTTATTTTGCAGGTTCATTTTCAAATCTTAAAATATATTTAATATTTTGAAACAGACTTTTTGGAAGAAATAAGCAAGTTCTAGCGACCCAGTCGTGCATTTTATTTCTTTCAAAATTGATTTTCTGTTGAATACAAAAACTTCTAAAATCTTAAAAAATTAAAGAAATAATTACTTTTCAAAGTGAATTTTCTTTAGATGCTCTAGAACTAGGATTTAAACACGAATTTCAAGAATATAAATTTCCCAAAAACAGCAAAAGTGACACTTTCTTATGGCTATTGATATAAAAGCTTTAAATCTCTTGAGATTTGAAGTGAAAAGAGATTCTGAAACGTGTAATTTGTAATTTGTGAGTGCCACACAAAAGTTTCTTTCCAACTTATTTGTTTTATTTTATTTTAATTTCTTTTCAAGAGAAATTATGTACTTAAATGTACCTATTTCCTTAAGTCAAGAACAAAACATTTTTCTCTATACAATCTTTAAGTTTTGTTGACTCCTTTTCTAGCATCTACGAGTAAGTAGACTGATAGCGATAGAAATAATAGACTCCCGAAAATTGAATTCGAAAAAACTACGTCAGAGAAAATTCTTCATATCAGATCCTCTCTCATTTTCTGGGTTTTTGAATAGCGTTCTTCGCATTAATAGAAATATACATATTATTTTTGGAAAAAAGCTACGTTTCAAAACAATTTCTTACATTTCTGCGTGAAATGCACCAAAAACCTTCTAAACTATTCTGTTTTAGCTCTTAAATATGCCATATTTAGAAAACTGTTGGAATCTAAGAATGCTTTCATATGTAGGGAGTCTTCCAAATTAAATAGTAAGACTACACCTTGCTGGGCAACAGTGTTTTAAAATAATTTAATAACTTTAGCCCTTGAAATGTTTAAATTTAAGGTTAAGAAACACATTATGTTATCTTAATTTTGTTAGCCTCCCTTACAGAACATTAAATAAAATTTTGAAATGGTGACTAAAAACTCGTCTATATGTTAAGTGTGTGACCCCCCCTGATCAAAAGTCTGGATCCGACCTTGATGGTGAGCGTAAAAATTTGACCAAAAAGAATATCCACTTTGATAAAACATTTTTAAAGCAATATTATCGGTTGGAATCAATGAATGATCCTTTAATTCGTTAAAGTAAGGAGCGGATAAACCATAGAAACCAGAGAGGATTCTAATCTCGTTTTCAGACCTTTGTTAATTCCTCAAAATGTATGATTTTTACTTGCGACATATAGGAACTATATGGCAAGTTTTGCATTCGTGCCAAATTTTGTCTGTCTGTCCACACTCCTACAGCCTAAGCCATTGGGTCGATTGAGTTCAAACTTGGAAGTTAAGATTTTGAGCAGATTCGCGTTAGGCGTTTTTTCATTTTTTTTTAAGATCAAAACTAACAGTGGCCCCATACAATTTTTTTGGTCAAAAAACGATAATTCGAATTTTCTCAAAAACAAACCGATAGATTTTTTTTAATTTTCTCTAAAATTTTATTTTTTAACTTTGCTTCTTTTAATAAGAAAAACATATTTTTGTATTGCTCAGGAAAGGTACCGCTCATAGAACCGTTATTTAGTTTTTTAATTTTCTTAGCAACTTATGTACTGATTTCAATAATTTTTTTTATGAATAAGCTCTTATATTGCTTTAACAATATTTGATTATCAAAAGTGCAATTTATTTTTGTTTGGATTTTTAAAAAAATATTGAATTTTTTTTTTCAAAATTCTATATCTCAAAAATGGGTTAATATTTTTTTTACGAAATTCAAATGTAGAGCGTATATTTACAATCACTAAACAACTGCATACCAAAAATATTTTTAGAACAAAATTGAAAAATTTTATATATAAAAAATTAATTAAAAAAAAAACCGCTCTAACGATTTTTGAAAAAAAATTTTGAAAAATCAAGGGCTTTTTTATTTATAAAATGGCATTTAAATTTTTGAAGACAAACTTATTTTTCAGGTAAAATTTTGAAACTTAAATTTGTTTTTTTTTTTTAATTATTTTAACTGTATTGAATGTAACCCCCTCCCAAAAAAATTGAAAAATGGAGGTTTTTTCGACAAATCAAATGGCATTTATATCTTTGAAGACAAACTTATTTTACAGGTATATTTTTAAATCTTATATACATAGATACTTTTTTAAACAAACTCTTTGAATACAGGAGCAAGTTCGTGCGACCCAGTCGTGCATTTTATTTCAAAGACTCTTTTCAATGAGACCTATATGGTAACCTTCATTTGAAAACTTATACTTACAAGAGGTAAATAATATTTCCTTGTTAATTATTATTATTGAAAATTTCTAGAAACATGGTTGATTTTGTTTATAGGTTCGCAATTACTTTGGATATATTGATTTCAACTAGAATTCTTCAAAACTATTCTTAAACTAAATCCCCAAAGGAAAACGCGTTGTGTGGTCACTATATCCTTAAACATTCATCAATTATAGGCTTTCTTTTTTTTAATCCTCGTCCATTTCATCGAACCGCTAGAATGTGTATACGCAACGCAATCTGTTACGAAAAGAAAAATAATAGGTAACCATCATCGTCATAATTATTATTGCCATTAATTCATTTTTCGGCATCCTTTGTTCAAGAATGAAAGCGAAACAGAAAAAAAGATGTCCCTCCTTTTTAAAAAGGGGATGAAGACAATTCTATATTTTATTATCGGAACAAACCAGAACCTTTATCAGTTGGGTGCTTCTAGTGCGACATAACCAAAATTACCTTTGTTAGTCCTTTGTTATGTTGTCATCAAGTTATTCCCCTTGACCTCATCTCCAAAACACCATCACCAATTATAATTATTATTATCAATAAATATCCTTTGGGATTCAACTGTATAAGAGTCACAGTCTCGATATGAATCTTCTCACTTCACTACAAAAAAAAATAAAAAAGGTCCTTTTCTTATCTTAGTGGTGTGTTGAAAACAACACAACTCGAAAAGGTCCATTAGATTATTATCAATTCATGGCTAATAATTTAACAGGTAACCCAATAATGGTTACCCAAAAGATGTCAAAATGTCCTTTGACATAGGTTTTTGCTGGTAGATAAAACACAAAAAGAAATTGGTCCATTTCGTTCGTAAGTCTACCTTTTTTCTGTAAAATATTTGTGTAACTATAATAAATTTGTATTATTCCCTTTGGTTTTAATATTTCGAAGAGATGCCGATTGAGGATATACATACGTATATAATCCTTTAGCGCATGGCGCTTAATCTTCAAAAGGACATCAAAGAGTATCGAAAAAGAATACATTTTACATTTGTTCAACTGATGGGATTGAAATGTCATCGACAATAGAGATTTGCATCTTGATGGACACATTCAGAGTGTCCTTTTCTTTTTCTTTGTTTTTTGTTTAGGTAAAGGATCATCTTGTTGTGAGCCACTTGAACGAAACAAGATTAAGCTTTGTTCGAAATTGTTCTTTTTGTTTGTCATCTTTATTTTATTTTTCCATCTAAAAGGATTTATTATAAGACAAACGTGTGTTCAAATGTATGCCATTGTATCCAGAAGGAGCATATTTCTAAAGTTTAAAGTATTGTTCCTTTGTATAACTGATGTATTTGGTTGCTAGAAGAATTGATACAAAGAGATTACTTATGGGATTTTTATTATTCCAATATTTTTTGTGTATTAAAATTAGTTCACAAAATGACAATATATTTTTTTTTATTCTTTTATGGGAAATTTCTAAAAAGGATTTAAGTATTTTCATATATATGTACCGACTGGCGCCATCACTTATTTGGATTTGTCTGGGTTTAACTGTTTTTTTTTTTCAACAAAAAGATTGTTGTCTAAATATGCATTTTTTTAAAAAGATTAGCAATTTATAACAAACTCATTTTTAAAGTTGTGTGTTTAAAAGTTAAATGTTTTTTATTAAGATTTTAATTTTGGGGCAAATAAATAAGTTACATATAGGGATTTAAACTTAATGATAAAATTATTTATAAATACCCATTTTTTCTTAAAAGTTTTGAGAAAACACATAACGCTTTGTTACCTTTTATTACATGTTAAAAATTCGTTTTAATAATTTAATTCTGAAAAATATCAGGGCTTGTGATTTGCAGTATAATTCAAATTCGCAACTTCCAAGTAATTTAATAATAGTAAACGATTATGCCCACATACGTAGTGTTAATTGTCCCCAAGTTCCAAATCTTCTAAGCCTTAAGATTTGACTATGTAATTTCGAGAGGTTTCATTTGAGGACAAGTATAGGCAATTGTTCAATTGTTGTTTTTCCTAAAAACACTGTACTAAAGTATTTCGATAATTCTATTATTTTGGTGACGGTTATCTCAATTGTAGGTTAAACAGTATCTACGTTCAAATGATAAAACTTTATTATCAAAGTGAGTGCTTGTTAACGCAAACGTTGCGCGCATTGCGCCCATTTTATAGTAACGTTCGATTGCCAAATTTGAGACGACCGGTTCGGTAAACAATCAGCCAACACCCGTAAGTCCAAGGAACGCAATATCAGACGAGAACGTCGCCGCGGTCCTTGAAAGTGTACAGCAGATCCCGAGGCACTCTATTCCTCGCCGGCCGTGCACAAGAACTCGGCCTTTCGCATACTTCAACTTGGCGAACTTGGGCCTACACCCATACAAGATCCAACTGACCCAGGAGCTCAAAGTTAATGACTATAGACAACACCGTTTTTTCGCAGACTTGGCTTCGGATCGTTTGGAAGAGGACCACAATTTTGGCCGAAAAATCATCTTTAGTGACGAGGCGCATTTTTGTATGAATGGCTGTGTTAATAAGCAAAATTGCGGTATATGGGACGACACCAACCCACACGTGGTTCACCAGATGGGAATAAATAAATAAATTCGGTGGCGCAACAGTCCATGGAGAACCAGGGCCTAGTGACTTACAACTCTCAACCATTCCTGTGTGCGAGTAATGTTGTCAGAGATGGAAGGGCCCTACAGTTTATATGCCGAATCCGAATGGCTAATTTGAGAAAGCACTTTTCATGACAAGAATTACTCTTGGAGGATTTGTCAATTCCTCGCAAGAGGCAGTACCCGTGAAAAAAGTTAGGTGGCACAGGCAGGGATTGAACCCAAGACCCCTTACATGACAGTCCAATGCACTTTTTTTTTTAAATTCATTTTTATTAATTCATTCTTAAAACTATCTTGAAGCTAGACAAAAATTCATAAAACTAGCCTAGTTAACCATAACTTACAATTAACTTACTGGTCCCATACGAACACTCTAAGTTAAACTATATCACTTAATACTAATGCCTTTCGGTCCTAAGATTTATTTTACTTCAATTAAATTTTATTTATTTTTGTATTTATTAGAAAATTTGAAAAAAAAACTAGTATCAATATCCACTTTTTATTTTTACTCAAAAACTACTTAAAATTAGGTCCTCAAATAAAACTTAAAACTAACTTAAACTACCTATTCTACCTATAAACTACTTAAAACTAGAACAACCACAGCGGCAAATCTAACTATTTAACATTTTTTGTTTTTAATTTTTATTTTTATTTTCCTTTTTTTTTATTCCATGTTTTTTTTTTTTAATTATGTATTGTTATTTTTTTTAATTTTTTGTATTTTTTTTGTAATTATTTTTTTTTGTGCCACCATGCCTATTCTACTTAAAACTAAACCCTAAAACTATAAAACAAGTATGTTGTAAGCCGGCCAAGGCTTTTAACCCCATCCCGACTACCCACTATCAAGTGCCAATTGAAGCCACCAAAACTGGTTCTCCTGCTTCACCCTATCAGTTCGGTCCCGTTCGGACACAGCCCTACTGAACCGAAGGAGCTTTGCTCCGCCTTGTGCCATGACGTCCCGATTGTACAGGAGTCGCCTATCCACGGTTTATCGTCTGACGTGGTAGATTAGCGGAACTGCCAATCTATCCTGTATCAGACCGCATCTATCTAAAAAGAGGAATGCCTCTGATGGAATGAAGCCGCTCAAGCGTGCACTCTCAAAATACTCGTCGTTCGGATAGAACGCCCCGAAAATTAAATTGTTGGTCGAGGACATAGCTCTTGCAATGTGACCTCGAACAAGTTTTATCAGGAAATTGTCAATTCTGTTGATTCGAGCCCAAAAACCCTCTCCCAAAAATGTTATTTTGTATGTTATTTAAAAGAAGCAGAAAGCAAAAGAAGTCGTAGACAGATATGAAAGGTTAAAGAGTGTTTTTTTTTTAATTGATTGGTCTGATCACTGCTGAGAATAAAGTTCGCCTTAGCTAGACATTGTGTAGGATACAATTTTGGATTTTAAAATTCTGATTGGTCAACATTTTGTTTTCCAAAATGCTGTATATAATATCCAAGGATATTGTATATTGGATATTCGACACGGTGAGTCCAGGCATGAAACAAGGATATTCTAAAATGTATAATTGAAGCTTTTTTGTTTAAAATTAGTTGTGGAAAAAATGCTACAATTTGCATCGATACATTTTTGAATATCCTTGTTTATGCCTGGATACACCGTGTTGAGTTGGCACTAAATACAACCTTTTAAAATAAAATCTGAGTAACACTAAATACAACCTTTTAAAACAAAATCTGAGTAAGAAACAATTTACAAAAAATAATCATCAATTAGCATACTTAGTTTTCCCAATTTCTCAAAGTGGAGTGCTAACTTGAGATCAACCCATAGACATGCAGTGTTTTGTTCATGCTGAAATTTGGTATACAGTATATTCTAAATTTTCAATGTTCTGAAATACAGAATTATGATGAAACAGTATCATAAAATCTTTTGATTATACAGAATTCTGAGAAACAGTATTTCGACCCGCTTCCATCACGCGTCGTCATCTCAGACTGTGGACTATTTTTTGTGGGATTATTTTAAGTAACTTGTCTATACGCATACAAGCCCGAGACGATTGATGTCTTGAAAAAGACTGCGCGTTATTACTGACATATGGCCCCAATTGCCGCAAAAGATGGTAAAAATTGTTCTTCTTATCTTACCTTAAAATATATGCTTCCTATTTCGTCTTAAAATCCATACGTCTTAGAAAAAAATATCCCTTACAAGATCAATTTGCCATAAGATGTTTAAAAACAGCAAGCGTTTTGATTTTGTAAGTTTTAGTAATTTTTTTATTTGCACTTGCATAGGTTAAGGTAATGAAACATTTAAAATCTAATAAACACTTTAATTTCTAATAATTTATTAATTAACCACTAAAGCTTATTTCGCTCCTCCCATCAGGACCTCTCAAAATTTGGTAAATTTTTGAAATCTAAAAATTCTAAATTTTTTGTAAAAGTGTTGGTAACCGAACAAAAGAAAAAAACAATAAACAAGCAACAAAATCAAATAGAAGACTTTTTTCAGTGTAAGTATGTACTCAGTACTCACTTAGTTTTTTTTTAACTTCTCTTTTGAAATTCTTGTGAGATTTTAACGCCTACTTTGTTGGCAGCGATCCGATACGAAACTCAAGCAAATAAAATTCAAAACCGATGCCCATATGTCTGCTCGAACTGACCAAACTAAAGGTAGGTAGTTATAACCGGCCAACGCAATACAAGCCGGCCGCTCGGTCGCTTGGCCGCCACCGTCACCGTCACCGCCGCCACCGCCGATTATAGCTAGAGGCTCGAAACAATCTAACAACAACAAACAACTTAACACACCTTTTGCACAGGTTTGTTGCTCTTTTTTTCTTCAACTCCGCAATTGGATGCAATGATCGATATAACCTGAAAGATAGATCCAACAAAGCGCCCAACTTATATCTTGCATGGTCTTTATAGAGGTATAGATAGATAGAATGTATGGCGAGGATTGTTGGTATACCTGAACCTCCTTGATATAAATACCTACTTTGGATTTGGAATCAACTGCGCGCACTCGCATCACAGCAGTATGTTTGTCCTGGTTTAAGGTACGTGTGATATGACCAAGTTGTTTGTGCGAGAACTTGTGTGTATCCGATTCCGCAGTCCGCAGTCTGCAGTCCACACACAACACCCGGGAGACATGCTTAGAGATCCATAGCAAGCTGATCCTCCTCCATCTGCATCTCCATCTATATATGATGCCAAACGTCCAAGTCCAGGCCAAGATGCTGTATTGCACTGTATAAACATCGCCATCGCAGAATCCGTGCGGATTCGGAGTTATAGACTTTCGCCGGCTCCGGCATCATAGGTACATATTGCTATATGGAGTTCCATCATCATGTGCTCGCTGTTCATGTATGATCAGTGCTGGTGCTCCGCATATGGATGTGGAGTTTGTTATCTCAATCTCTCATGAAACATGGTCCTTCGGTATAAAAAGTAAGTGACTCCAACTCCAAATTCAAGTGATTCGATGCTGTTGTCTTGGGAAATATCGTTCTCTCAGTGCACGCCAGCATGGTAATCAAGCTCGGGTTGGGGGTGGAGGGCTAGAATATTATAAAACGTATATATGTATATATGTGTGTAGGTATAAATTTTGATGGCTAATATGTGTTCCTGATATGAGGACATGCAATTTTTGAGGCACTGGACAGGTTTTCTAGTCATTTATGTGTATGCCCGCTATAGTATGTACCTATGCTGCTGGGTGACTATTTTCCAACCATCTGGAGAAATGTTTTAATTCAGGGCCGCATTTGATCATAAATATCCCTACTCCCCCAAGAGACAAAGGCCCTGAAGTTCTTATAGAGGTCCCCAATAAGCTAAAGGCTTTGCACGATTAAAATTCTTTTAGTTATAAGAAAAAGCTTAGGTATACGGGGTGGTTCTCAAGCGACTTATTGAGTTAAAGTCGTATGATAACTTTTACATATTCAATTGGTATTGATAGTTTATATTAGAATCACAATATGGGGGTTTGCTTGTGCTAAGTATTTAATACAATTTTCTTACAAATTTAGCCTAGAATTAACGACCGATTGCACTTACGTCCATTGTCATTGAAGCTGTGATTTTTATTTATCAGCTTAAGAAATATCTCGAAGACCGAAGTTTTCGCAATGACCGGCAGTACGGCTTTCATAGAAATAGTTCCACTGGTGATCTCATGGTTCATCTCGCCGAACTGTGAAATCATAACATAGTTTTGGAGAAAGTAAGATTAATCTTAACATAGTTTTGGAGAAAGTAAGATTATTACGCTTGGTATTTACAAAACAAAAGCATTTGATAGGGTTTGGCATCAGGCTGTCTTATCACAAATGCAAGTCCTCGGTTTAGATGAATTCCTATTTGGTTGGATTACTATAATTGCCATTCGTGCTGTTCAATAAAAGTAGTATTGAATGGGCTGGGTTCAATTCTAAAAATCACAAAATAAATGCTGATACCCCAGGGCTCCGTATTATCTATTTCGCTCTTTCTTATTTTTATTAATGATTTCCTGTCTACAACTTCTAATACAATTAATTATTTTGCTAACTATAATACTCTTAACTTTTCATATTCAATTTCAGACTCAAATCTTCGGATGTGGAAGTGAAACTGCAACTACAAAATATGATAAGCTTGATCACATGATCACATGCACAATAGTGCCAGAAATGCCGAAAGATGTTTGAATTTGCTGAGTGGATACAAGCAATTTGTCTATCCTTCCGATCTGGCTACAATCTATAAAGTCTATATTTGTCCAAAACTTGAGTATAACTCCCATCTCTGTCTGGCTGGCTCCAGTAGTTTGCTTAAGCCTCTTAGACAGCATTCTAACCTTCTACTGCACAAGAAGCCATATATGGCTTTTGATTTTTAAACGCCCACTGCTTGGATTGCGCAACTGATATTGGAAAAGTACCGTTTTGATATCTTACAAGAGTTTATTGTTTATATTTTTTAGTGTATTTGGTTTTATTTTTCGTTGCACAATCGCGAAAATCCGCAATCAAATTTGACAGTGCGCGTGGTGTGACCGTTGGAAAAAAACATAGAAATAAAAGCTTATTTTTCATTGGCTTGTGCATAATTATTGACAGTAATATTTTTTTTTAAGGAAGATTCAATATTGATAAGTAATAATAAAGTGTTAAATGTTCAATTATGTCCGTGGAATTCAAGACACGAAGTGTTTTTGACAACATCCATATATGGCTCCTTATCCATTCACAACAATATTTATGGTGTATGAAGGTACTCAAGGAAGGAAAAAAAGTACGTAGATGTTGACCGCCCAAAGATAATAGATGAATATAATAAGTATATGGGTGGTGTTCACCTTCTTTTTCGAATTGACATACCAACCGAAAAGTGGTACATCAAATTTTTTTTCCACTTTTTAGATTTGTGTGTTGTCAATGCATGGATTTTGTGGTGGCAGAAGAGCGACACGTATATGCCTCTCTTCGATTTTAAGCTGGTTATAGCAGAACACCTATGCAAGAATAAAAAGTGCCTGAAAAGGGGACGCCCGGCTTCAATTTCGAACACTCCAAAGCGTCAAAAAACTACCATTGATTCAAGTCCTTTGACCCCCGCTTCCTTAACTCAACATTTGAAGAAAAAAGGAAGGCGCCATGACTTTCCATTGAATTCGGTTCGTTTGGACGCAATGGATCACATTCCGGAATGGCAGAAATCAAGGCAGCTATGCCAAAACGACTGCAAATACAGGTCATTTATTATGTGTAAAAAATGCAAAGTAAGTCTGTGCCTGAACAAAGATCGAAATTGTTTCACATCATTTCATTCCTAGTGTTTTTGTTTCTTTTATTAAATTTTGACTTTTGATACGAATATTTATGAAAATGTTTTTGTTTTGTTAAACTGTTTAAGTAAATTCTAGGTATACATGTTTGTTTTTTTTTGTAAGCTTGAAAAATGCGTAACTGCACAAGCAGCCATATATGGCAAAAGTTAAGTTTATTGAAATATGTGTAACTGCACAAGCAGCCATATATGGCAAAAGTTATTAACTTTTAATAAAATTTATTTAAACAATTTTTTTTTGTTTAATTCTTTTAATTTTACTAAATGAAAAACAAAAACGAAAAAATTTTTTTTTTTTTCATTGGATCATAGTGCGTGCAGTAGAGGGCTAAGAAGAGCTTTTAAAATAGTTGGTGACAATAACATCATTAACTCAATTACGTCACAGCATCGTCGTAAAATTTCTACCTGACTCTTTGCTACCGATATTTTTACGGACTATGCACTACTGAAAAAGCCCGTTGCATTCCCCCAATTGAGCCCTACTTAGGCCATTATTGTATAATAAGAAGATTCGTGCCATACTGCACGAATGTGGAATTTCTTACCACGCTCTTTTTTCTATCATTGCAATGTTCAAGAATTTAAAACAAATCTACACCGTCACCTTCTTTCTAACACCTCCCTCAATCTGTCCCCCCTGAAATATTAAAGGTATTTAAAAACGTTCAAGGGTATTATAATTAAAAAAAAAATGAGCACCAGCTTTTTGCTCGTTCACAGAGATGGGCTCTTTTATAGAGCGTGTTCTATAACACTTCGTTTAGGATATTTGGGGTTCATTTCTGTATTTCAGCACAAAATTTTATCTTCAGCTATGAGATAGTTTATTTAAGTACACTTTATATCAATAAAATTAACAAAAACCATTATCATAAATCTTTTGAAATTATTCGGTCCCCAAAAATTCCACTTGCCCAAATTAGATTTGTTATGGAAACAGCTTCAATATGGTTCTAAGAAATCTTCGTGAGAAACTGCGGACACACGAGAGCAACGTACGCCGTGTCAATGTTTCTGGAGTTCAGAACACTCAAAATGCTTTCCACAACTTTCATCCCGAGGAAGTTCAACCATAGCTCCTTGTTGCTGCAACCGTGCCCTAAAAGGCTGTTAACTTTAGTAAATCTCCTTTTAAGTACCTTAAAATAGAAAACAAATAAACACAGAAAAGCTTTGATTTTTTCAAATTAGTAAGTCACTTTTGACCCACCTTGTAGGAGATTACACAAAGCAGTATAGCGCCCTAATTCAGAGTCATAAATGAATATGGGTTAAATTGTAATCCAAGGCCTCCAGAACTCGCATCATCATGTTATCAAGAAGACTGATGAGTCCTGACATCTCTATTAGGTTTTGTTTTTATATTTTTATCAAGAGCCCTACGTGGTTCAGAAAGTAACGATAACCTCTTTTCGCCTTAAATATAATTCAATTAGTCCACCCCTGGACTGATGCGGCTCTACTATACAAACTCTGTGCATCATCTGGTGCGGTATCTCTATCTGTTTATCTAACCGTTTGGAGCGACTTTAAGTGAACTTATGGAATTATATGGCATGTGGTGGATGAGATGCTGGGATTCCATATTGCCTCGCGTCACCTCACCTCTATCTATATACATAGGTATACCGTACCTACGTATACATTGTATATTTAGCTTCAGGATCACATGTGGATAGTGGAATGAGAGCTGGTTGCTGCGTCGCACGTTATGTTATACACCTGTAATTCTGGTCGTTATCTCTTGTTAATTAACGAATCGAACATAAGTTCTCCTTAATTTTTCCAGGCCTTATAAGCGGTGAGATTCTAACTTTTCTTTCTTTTTCCATGTAGGTTAGGTTAAAGCCTCTATAATTCTGGACCAAAGAGTTTCCATATGTGTGTGATGTGAACTGTTTTTAATCTTCACGTTCCGCATGTGTGCTTGAGTCCCATGTTGTATATTATGGTTTATGGACGGTGACTGTAAGAGAGACGACTATATGCGACATATATGACCAACAGCTAAGGTGGCGGCAAAACGACCAACATTGACGACACGACGACGAGGACGACGTAGTTGGTGAAGGTGCAATTGTAATTATTATTAAAGTCTTGTTTGGTGTCATGCAACTTTACTTTTTTCTTAATGAACCACCATCAGTGTGGACTTGTGGAGTGGATGAATATAGTGTATTATGATTGCATGTCCTGTGGCGATGTTGTCACATAAACTCTGTTTAAACACGGAAATTGCAGCGTGAATTACTTTTTCTCTTTTTTAAAGATATTCTCAAGAAGATAAAATATAGTTTCATTACGTATTTTAAAGGTATTTTTGTATCTCTTGAATGTCCGAGTTTACTTTTGTGTTGTGGCTATAAATGTGTAATTTTGTCAGAATTTTTAAAGTTTACGGAAGAACTTAAGCTTTTTTTTAAAAAAGGTAGAAATTGAGGTATAAAAGAAAAGTAGGCGTGATAGAAGGTGGAAGGTAGATCATTTTCTTCCTGCTGAACGTGGTAAAATGTTACCATTAAGTTTATGCGTATAGATCAATATTTTAGAAAGGTGGTAACATTTTGCTGATAAAAATGGTTGATTTGTAGAAAAATGTCAGAGTTATCGTTTGGCTTAACTTTACCAAAATATTTTATTATATAGATATAAAGATTAGAAGAGTCACACTTTTATCAAACTTTTATTTCTACCACCTTTATACGATATTGACGTTTTCATGTTTCAATAAATCAGCATCATATTTATCTCTCCATTTTACTGCGCAGAACTCCTAATAAAGGTCCTTGTCAAAAACTGATATAAATCGGGAATGAAAGGTTACTCTTTGCATTATATTTGAAGGGCTCTTAGAAATTAGGCCCCAAAAGAAAAAATGAAATAAGGCCCCAAAAAAGGCATACAAAACAACAACAATGAAAATTCTTGAATTTTGGGGTGCTATTTCATTTTTTGGGGCCTTATTTAATTTTTTTAAATTAAATATTAAATTTGGGGCTTAATTTCATTTTATTTTGAAAAACAATTTGGGGCCTTATTCCATTTTGCATAATTTACTTAAAATTGCCAAAACAACATTGTTTTCACAAAAAGTATTGAGAAAATCCGCTAATCGAGGACCCAGAGCTATACATAAAAAATCATATTTTTGATTTAAACCCTTCCAAGTGTTTAACGGATTAGCAAAATCGCGCGATTTTTTTCAGCTATTCTGTTACTCGCTGATGGTTTTCAACACGATCATTATATTGAAAAGCATCAGTAAGTAACAGAATAGCTGACAAAATCGCGCGATTTTTTTCAGCTATTCAACACGATCCTTATATTGAAAAGCATCAGTAAGTAACAGAATAGCTCACAAAATCGCGCGATTTTTTTCAGCTATTCTGTTACTTACTGATGCTTTTCAATATAAGGATCGTGTTGAAAACCATCAAGCTGACAAAATCGAGCGATTTTTTTCAGCTATTCTGTTACTCGCTGATGGTGAAACAAACGAAGAACAAGTGCCGATTCCTGAGGACAGCGTTTGCGTCATTTGCAAAGATCAAAGAAGCAACATAGTGTTGTTTCCATGCAAACATTTAAAAACATGTTTAATCAAATGCCCTTGCTGCAGACAGGCTGTGCAGGACACTATGCAAGTATTTGTATGAGTTTGGGGTGTTATTTCATTTCTAAAAATAAAAACACTAGGAAACAAAATATTGGGGCTTTATTTCATTTATTTCTTGGGGCCTTTTTTCATTTTGTTGGGGCTTTATTTCAACATTAAAAATGGGGCTTTATTTCATTATGAAAAATCACCCAATTTTTGGGGCTTTATTTCATTTTATTGTTTGGGGCCTTATTTCCTGGGGCCTAATTTTTAAGAGCCTATTTGAAGAAGTCATTAGTATCTGTAGAAAAAGATTGAAAGGAGGGAAGTTGGAACAACTTTTTAAAAAACTCATTGTCAATTTGATACCGACTTGTTGAAACAAACTAACAAAACATATTTGGAAAAGTTTAAAATTTGTAAAGTCCTTTCAAAAGTTCTCTTTCTATTTTTAAACATTTACATAACTTAAAATAAAATTATGAAACCTTGTACAATTTCTAGCATTCAAAGATGGCCTGATCACAATACTGGAGTTGTAGCCATCTAGATAATTTCGTTTCCGCAATAAGGAAGTTTAGCCCCTTAAGAACGTTTATTTCAATAGATAAGCAAGATCAAATAAGATCGATTTTTTGTGAGAAATTACAGTGGCCCACAGCTTATTTGACCAATCGTTTATTATAACAAGTTTATTAGAAAATAGTTCTTAAGCGAATAAAAGTATCAGAAAAAATAAAAACGCAGAAAGGTCCAGTAGGTTTATAACGTAAACAAAATCTCTTCATACATTTTACTAAGATTAAAATTGCAAAACAAGATAACAAAAACAAAATTAAATCAATTATTCAGTGTCACAGCTTATTTGACCCATTTTAAATAAACACTTAATAAAAAAAGATTACACAAATTAATGTTAATTTTAAAATTTTGTATGTCCACCCTTTTCTTCTAATACTGCCTTAAGCCGTTTTTTAATAAGAATCCACCAATTTTATTGTTGTTTGTGGAGGGATTCTTGCCAATTCTTCCGTCAATGCAGTTTTAAGGTCATTTTGGTTTGAAATGTGGCGTTTTCGAATGTGTTGAAGCAGAAGCAATTCATCAACCTATTATTGAATTTTATTAAACTCACTTTTTGAATTCACTTAAAATCTATATTTAAATTAACTTTTAACTTAAAACTAAATTTATTTTCAATTTAATATTTTGAATACTTAAACTTTAATTTATATGTAAAACTTAAAGTCTAAACTTGAATTAAAACTTAAAACTTAAATTTGAATTAAAATTCTAAAATGTATATAAAAAATCATTGCGATTATAGCTTAAAATGTCAAGATCCTAAACTCGTACTAAAATTCTTAACTTTTCAAATTTGCCGCTACTAAAAATCTTCGGCCATCTTTAATTGTAACAAACATGTACTAAAATTAAAAACAAGAAAGAGAAAAAAGAAAATAAAAGAAGGATCTGGGATTCAAGCACAGACCACCGTACTTATAAAGTTTAAATTGGTTTTGCGTTTTTCTTTACTCCGCTCCACCGTATCGTCGTCGCTCTTTTTTTGGTCGAATTTTTCGAAGACTTTCAGATTAAAGTAAGTAAGTAAAAAATAATAGAAATATCTATTTGAATATTTATCTGCGAAGATTTTCTAATCAGATCAACATTCGCGATTAAAATCTAAGCAGAGCGCGTAAAAAAAGCTTTGCTCGTACAGAATGTTTGTATCCAAAATGGACCACAGGTTTTCTATAACATTCAAATCTGGAGACTGTGCTGGGGATTTTATGACGTAGGACAGTTATAAATCAGCCATGTTTGGACAATATTCCTGAAGTATGTTTCGGGTCGTTGTCTTGATAAAACTGAAACGAGCGTCTTATGCCCAATTGTTCTGTACTTCGGAGCAAATTTTTTTTGAGGATATTGAGGTAGGGCAACCATTTTATCCATTGTACTCTCAATTAACTCCAGCTTCCCAACTCCGGCTGCTGACATGCAGGCCCAAACCATGACATGACCACCTCCATGCTTTACAGTTGCTCTCATATTTTTGTCCTGGAGCTCTGTATTTTGGTTTGCGCCAGACATAAGATTGCCCGTCGGATCCGAAAATGTTAAACTTTGACTCGTTCGCAAATATAACTTGTTCTTAAAATTGCATCCTTTCTAATGTGTTCTTTTGTGAACCTTAAACGACTATCTCTGTTTTTTTTTGATAATGAAAGACTTTTTTCGAGCAACTTTTCCATTAAACTCGTTATTCCTCAAAATGCGTCTTATGGTTTCGGGAAAGCAAGACTTTCCGAGCTCCTTTTCCACATCATTAGTAAGTTTTGGTGCCGATAACTTGGGGTTTAGCTTCACTTTGCGCACAATATATCTTTCATCAGACGCAGAAAATATTTTGTTCGGAGCATTTCTTCCCTTATTTTCCACACGGTTTTCAAAAACAAAACGGTGGATTATGGCCTTGACCGTGCCGTCTGTAATATTGACAATTTCCGCTATTTTCCTCCGAGAAAGCCCATTCCTGTGATGAAACAGGATAATTTCACGTTGTTCAATTGTTTTTCGATTTTCCATGTTTAAAAAACGTGCTGATGCCTTTATGAAAAATAACTGAAACTAAATTTTATTTAGAAATATAACAACTTAGAGACTGACATAATAAATACCGTTATTCCCATGTTTTTGATTGAGCAGTTGCTCCTTAAACACAGTGGGTCAAATAAGCTGTGGCATTGGAAAATCTAATTATTTCGTTTTTCTTAGGTAAAATTTAAGATTTCAAAATAAAATAAGTTGGTTAAATTGTTATTTGTCTCGGGCTTATCTGCGTAGACAAGCGACTGCATATAACCTTATACAAAATACGACCATAACGCGAGACTTTCAGCAGAGAAACATTTAACCTTCTAAAATTCGGAGGCAAATAGCTTCTGCATCGTCTATTATGAACAGAACATCCTCAAATACAACTTCAACTAACATTTTGTATCTTTTTGTTTACCAACAAATACAAAAAGCTGAAATCAATTTTCAAGTTTCTTGAAATTCAACCATGTGTTGAATCAGCTGTTCTGTCAGATACCTACATACCCCAGAAATTCTTGGATACCTTTGGATTCCTTTTTGACATCTCAGCTGTTTTTGATCAGCTGTTATTTTACACGTAAAACACTAACAAAAAGGTATCCGGATACCCTATCTGACTGAGATTGAACGCAGCCATTGCCCCCTAAAAATACCTCTTCTGTGAAAATCTTCAGCTTGCAGCGTCCAGATATTTTTGACAACATCATCACAAGATCTAAATTTAAAAAAAAGCTATAATTTAATTTTCTAATATTTTGTACTTTTTCATCGTGGAAAAATTAATTGAAAACGTTAAACGTTCTTCGAATTTAACCAACAAGACACAATCTTCCATATTTGCAATTTTTGAATTTATGAGAATTATGCGACTTACTGTGAACTTATATGTTGTTATCTTATATATTTTTGCAGCTTAATCAATTCAGTCCCAAGCTGAGAATATAAAACTAAAGCACCTGTGCACTCTTTCCTGTTTGTCTTTAAGATTGAATTCCATAGAGTGCAGAATGAGTATCCCACAGCATTGAGCGATGAATAATGAGCCATACATATGTATGTTCCTTTACTTATATGAGTCTCCTACTAAGCTGAGAAGAAAATTAAGGTAACTAAAGGTAAAACACTGAAATGGTCAACATTTAGCATCTTCCCGAATGTGCATTACAAATTAGACCGAAATTCGAGAGGAAAATTACGTAATTAAGGCCCTTTCCAACTTAGAAGCCCATCCTAGTTTGACATTAAGACAAAACATTGTACAGGAAGATTTATACAGCTGTGACAAACCAAAGAATTTATAAACAAAAAACATGAAAACAGGACATTTGACCAACATCCCTAAGTAAAAAGTAATTTTAAAAAATGAATTGGTAACGCACACATCCTAGGGTGGAATTCTTGTCCTATGCCTCCCGATTAGATCGCTTACCATTAAGATTCACATAACAAAGAAAAAATGTGATTTCAGAAGTGAAGTCCTCATAAAAAAGCTCATTCTTTGTTTTTGACCTCAAAGAAATGTAAAAATTCCCAATGTTTAGGGTCTTAACATTGAAAAAGTAAAAGCAAAACATTCTATTTCAACAATTTTAAAAATTTCAAGTAGGTACTCCCCTATTTAAGGGTATACAACCCAAACTGTATTGACTTCACTTCCGTTAAAACAGAACACGACAAAGACAACCCTAATTATTGAGGTAAACTTAAAAAAACTTATGATAAAAGAATTTTTGCAACTTTATATAAATTAATACATTTTTAAAAATGTAGGTATTTTTACCCAAATGTACCCTAAGACTTTGACGACTTGCTGGGTCTGCCCTGATGGTGCGTTACACTTTGTCTCTTCGCTGTTTGCCCGTAATAACGTAGTTGGCTTGGGGTGAACGGGTTTTTTGCGTGCATGATTATCGAGATCTATTTCTATCTCTTTCTCTTTTGCAGGAACGATCGACAAAATGCGACCGACCTACGGAGACGCGACTGTCGCACCACGGACACAACGTAGGCAAGTCCAAGTAGTGTCCGAGCTAGAGGATGACACATAATGATTGGTTCGTTGTGAAAGATCGCTGCCATCGATCGGTGAATATATTGAGTGTTGCACTTTTTACTTTTTCCTTTCCTCGTGGATGGATGGTGCCTTGAATTTTATTGCTTTGCGCAATCACACTCACATGAAAAATATATATAAGTAGATTGTAGGTATATAGCCCGCCTTGCATTTACAACATTCTTTTGGGCCAGCAGCTCAGCGCAGCGTTCAAACTCAAAGCCTGTGTGTGATTCCTGATTCAAGTGCGCTAGAGGTCGATCATGATGTGCGAGATGGGGCAGCCGCATCAGCATCAGCATTCAGCAGTATCACTATAATAGTACGTTTGTGCAATACGCTGATATTGATACCAATAACGCTGATGCATCATTTGCACCGCGCTGCCGTCTGCCGTGTATATTTTGTATATTACAACAACGTGCGATGTGCAGTTTGGCGTGTCACTCGGTCGTGAGAATTAGATTTAATTGATTTCCACACGGTCCAGTCCAGTCGAGTCCGGGAGCATATGCCTACATATCAGAAAGAAGTAGGTATGTTCCTACATATAGAAGTTAAAGAAAAAAAAAATTAAAACTTCGCGTCGCGATGGAGTCGATTTGGCGAATGAGATCGACCGGGAGAGTTGAAGCCACTTATATGATGCTATGCTGACGATGATGATGCCAACTAAAAACTGAGGAGGAATTTCAATTATGGTTCAGTGCGTCAAAGCCGGAAATTAGCAATGGACATATGGGCAATGGGCATTGAGCAGACGGTAGACAGAAGACAGTAGACGAGGCTCCTCAAGACGCATAGGGAAGTAGGATGCTGATGCACTGCACCGTATGTAGTATAATTTATATGAACCGTGATGGAAACCAGATTATAATGATGGATTTACATGGATTTTGATTGATTGGACGTGACTTATGGGTTATTAAAAAAATAAGCTAAAAACATAAACAATTTTTATTGTCATTGTAAGGGCCTTAGTGGAGGAAATGTCTCTTTAATTGTTTGTCTCTTGGATTTAAAGATAGAGTGGTAAAGTTAGGAAGCCATAGGTTGCTGTTTAATATCCGGCTCGAAGGACCAAAGATTTTCAATTTCAACTTTCACATGAAAAATGAAACTCAAATTTTGTGTTGCTTTGCTACATTAATAGTAGTTCATCTTTTATTTTCTGCCCTTCATATAACCTTTTTTCACTTCCAATAATACGTAACGTAAGAGTAAGTTTGTTGTGGGTATTAATGGTTGAGTTCAGACCCTTTAAACAAACTCACCTATAGGAAAAATGTGACTCAACCACTTTTAAGACCATACCCCACACAAATTCCTCAAAAAGTCAAGTAAATCACCAAAAGCAATCACCATCATCATCTTACATTTGCCGCCCGTACTTCGTATAGTATCAAATTCAAACCCTTACAAATTATCTCAATGAGTCCCTGGGTATGGTCATGCGTCTTTATTTTCGATATGCAAACCACAATATTGCCAACGATATAGTCCTGGTTTGGCTATCACTGCCCGCAATGAAACTCCCTCAGTCTTTAATTTTTGTAAAAACCATACAACGCGTATTATACACACATTCCGCGACCATCACGCCAGAGAGCGGGTGAGATTAAGTGCTCGCGATAAATGTTTTATTTTTTTTTTAATATAAATCTTAACAATAAGTCGCCTGAGGACAATTGTTATTATCCTCCTCCATCACTACAGAAATAAAAACAAAAACAAAATTAACAACAAATCGAACATATAACAAACATGTATATAAATTGCTAAAAGGCCATACACATAAGTACAATAGATTGGGGAGACTTTTGGCCGCACATTACAGATATTTCGTGAAGAGGGAGGACTCACAGGGGTGGATTTGGATCAAGGAGCCTTATACACAAAGCTTTAAAGACCAACTTCGTGCATTCTTTAACAATCCATAGAAATTATAGAAACTAAGTTTTGCTTCCTACAACCTCCAGCTTTATGAGCACATGCTCATAAGCATTTACTTTGAGTTTGTACTCTTTTTCCACTTTTTTTCGATTTATGAAATACGGCCATGTCGAAAACTGACACAAGTCTTTTCCTTTTTTGGACACACCAGCACAGCAGCTGATTTCTGTGATCCATTGGCATTTCGATTGTTGGCCAATAATCCATGGCATCGCCGCCGTCGACTATCGAGTCAATTCCACCAGCGATACTTAATCAGGAAGACACGATAAAAACGTTTCCAATAACACAAAAACAATGAAGCAATAAATTTGTTTGAAAATGTTACAAGTACCAACGTCCAACATATATAAGTGAGGGCGAGGGCTAGGGCTACGCCTTGATATGCTTTAGCTCTTAGCTTATGCTGATGATGGATTCTTCGACTTGACCATCGTCATCATAATCGGAGACTTTGCTTAAGGAATTTTCATTAGAAAACTCATTTTTGAAATTGGGAGGGTATTGAGAAAATCGCATTTGAATTGAAAAATAACATTTAAAAATAGATTCGTGACTTTGTGGGTTAAGTGCTGGTGTGTTTCATAGATAATATCACAGACAAACAGCTCCAGAGATGAGCCAACACCATAACCAAGTTTTATTTTTTTTAAATACAAAAAAAGCGGAACTAGCTGAAGAGTGGCATTTTCAAGTGTTCAAATGACGCCAATATGTGCGGCGCTGTGCGTTCTCGACGCTATGTATGCTTCTGCTTCTGGGGTGCTATACCCATCAGAGAAGAGATGTCTTTGTCTGTGGGGGGAACGTTCGTCGTCGTCTTAGTCTTCGTCAGGCATATTTTTATACTCCATATACCTTAGTGATGTTCTTATATTATACTTTGCAGTATTATATGGACTTGGACACATTTTGGAATGGATTAAAAGAGGCAGAATCTCGAGTGCTTTTTGGGTTTTTGGAAATATGTGCTTGAAGAGTTCCGTCATAAGCGACGTTATCTTTGACACGAGCGTATAGATGATTCTTGAAGCTATACCATAGCCGAACTCGTATTGTATTGATATAGAGCCATGTGTTCTTTTAGATGGATTTGTCATATCTTGAAATGAGTCGCATCAGAGTCAGTCTTTTTGCTCTATTCAAACCATCGATATACAGCACCGGATGGAGTAGGTATAGGTACCTAAGTGCTTCTATATTTGTTTATCAATTAAATTGAGGATCACACAGGAATGTCACGGAGATTATTTTCATCTTTTATACGAAGTTTTAAATTGAAACACACAAATGGATCATTCAAATGAAGATTATGATGTTTGTTTTATTTTGAGTAATTGTGTGGGGAGGATGCATATAAATATTTATTTAATCGAAGGGTAAAATTATAATTATGGACGTGGTAAAATATTCACAACAAATTAATATTTTAAATATCATGTGAATACAACATTGATTCAAAAAAGTTTTTAAGATGGTTCATTTTTTCCTAAATTACTTTACTAAATCTTTCATAACAGCTCTTGATAGACAAAAATTAGAGTGCGTGAAGTTAGCCCCCCTTTTTCGATTTTCCTATTTTGGAAAGTTGTTCCAGGTTGTTCCAAAGTTTTTTTGAAAATTACCCAAAAATGGGGATTTTAGGCCCCAAAAACTGTTTTTGACCTAGCCCCCCCTTTTTCGAAAATCTATTTTTTGCAATTTGTTCCAGGTTGTTCTAGTTGTTCTGAACATTGTTCCAAATTTTTGAACCTCTATGACCAACATTTTAAAAGATATGGGCAAAATTTGAAACAATTCTAGCCCCCCCTTTTTCGATTTTCCTATTTTAGAAAATTGTTCCAGGTTGTTACGGTTTTTTCCGCATTGTGCCAAAGTTTTTTTTTTTTGAAAAATACCCAAAAATGGGGGTTTAGACCCGAAAAACTGTATTTGACCTGGCCCCCCCTTTTTCGTAAATCGATTTTTTGAAAATTGTTCCAGGTTGTTTTAGTTGTTCTGAACATTAATCAAAATTTTAAATGATTTTCGAATTTGGAAAGGGGGTGGGGGTGGAGAATTCTTTGAAAATTTTTCATACTAAAAATCAATTTTAAGAAACGAATCTCTGAAACAATTTAGAAGAACTCTGGAACAATTATGGGGGCAAGTTTTGGAATTTTGAATTTTGGAAGAGGGGGACCAGAATATGGTTAACAGAATAGTACACTGTTAGGTCTTATTTGGACTCAATATCTTTATTTTTGAACATATTTGAATGAAACTTCGGAACAATTTGATCTGAGTGATTATGCATATACAAATATGTATTTTTTTAATTTGGGTTTTTGTAGGGGGGGGGGGGGCTTGGTGATGTTTTTTTGAATGTAGGCATAATCATTATTTTATTTCATAGAGTCAGATTCTTAAAGACATTTTGTTCTTTGCTGAAAGAATTCAGCTTTGGCTTAAAATTTTAAAATCACTCAAGGGGGGCACTAGGGAGGGGAAATATTATTTTTTTCGTTTTTGTGCGCCTTTTGCTATATTTGCTTATGGCTTTAAACGAAATTTTGACACGATCTGGGGGAAGTATGGTTTGACTTGGAACATTTTTGAATGTTTGATTTTTGAAAAAGGGGAGAGCTAAAATAATTTTTACAAAATTAAAAGACATCGAGATTTTTTTTGGAAGATCAAATTATCAGCGTAATTAATAGCAAGTTTTGGTTGCTGTACATGTGCTTATTAACGTTTTATTAAAATGTAGGCTTTGAAAAAAAGACAAAAAATGGCGTATTTTGCATTTTTGGAAAAAAAATTTCACGACTCTTATTTTTTGAAACAATGGTTAGAACACTTTTTAGAATTAAAAAAAAAAAAATAAAAAAAGTTAGAATTTCGAAAAAGGGAGGGCTATCTTTTAAAATTTTGATCATAGAGGTCCAAAAATTTGGAACAACGTTTAGAATAACTAGAACAACCTGGAACAATTTTCAAAAAATCGATTTTCAAAAAAGGGGGGCTAGGTAAAAACAGTTTTTCGGGTCTAAAACCCCCATTTTTGGGTATTTTTTCAAAAAAAACTTTGGAATAATATGGAACAAACTTTCCAAAATAGGAAAATCGAAAAAAATATGGCTAACTTCACGCACTCCAAAAATTAATTAGATTAATTTCAAAATTAGTGCATTTTATGGATTTAAAAATCAACTATGTTTATACATGAATGTTAAAACGGTTCGATCGGCTTTTTATAATAAGTGCTCAAAGGCACGGGATTTAAAAATTTTGTTTTATTGAAAAGTAGTTAATTTCTTCCTTTTTCAATATTTTTGCATTCATTACTTTACATGAGTTACATGAGTTTTATGACCCTGAATATGACTGTGTAGTGTGTATGTTTCAAATCGTTTTCATACACAATTTACAGTATAAGAGCCCTTGAACATTTGTTGGACTTTTAATGTTGAGTTCCTGAAAAGGGGAGAAGGGAACTAGAACTATACTGACAAAGTTTTTAATGTTAATAGTTTAAATCTATAGTTTGTAATGCTTTTTTTGACCACTTCAAGAATAAGAGCAAATTTTTTTAAATAAATAGTCCACTATTTGGACTGCTGTCACTTTTGAAGTTGTCATCTTTTCATACTTAAAATGGAACGAGGTGATGAGGTACATTACATTTTTACCTCAAGGGCTACATTGATAAACAGTGATTTCACATCTGTGGCTCAGAAAATGTATCCTCAACGTATCACTAATCCTAAGCAGTAAAGTCTTAAGCATATTTAAGCTCAAGATCAAAATAGAAAATTCGATTCTTTCAAAAACTGTCGTAGAATGATGTTATCTCTTGAATTTTGTTCTTAACTTGGGTTCTTTCTAAAGGGTTTTTCAACTGGGACGCTACAAAAGTAGAGCGACAGGACAGCAAACGACGTCATATTTCTTGCCGTTCTTTTGACGTCATCCTAGCAGATCAACAATTGAAAATCCACAGGCACAGTACAAAAGATTCCCATGCCAGTGAGACAAAGAAGTTCCCGTAGTGTCGAGAATATTGCTGCCGCTGAGGCTTCAGTTGCAGAAAGCCAAATGCGTCTCTCACACCGTTCTAAAGCGTTGGGCATCTCTGTGACGTCGTTGTGGCGAATTTTGCGAAAAGATCTTGGCCTACATCCGTACAAAATTAAATTGACGCAAGAACTGAAGCCGCTTTCAGAAGCGTCCTTCGTATGTGTATTTGGCTGAGCAACAACTTGAAAATGATTCGGAGTTTCATCGAAAAATCATCTTCACCGAAGAGGCTCATTTCTGGCTGAATGGCTTCGTCAATAAACAAAATTTGCCGATTGGTCAGGCAGTAATCCACACGTACTCTATGAATCATCATTGCATTTCGAAAAAAATACGGTTTGGTGTGGTTTATGGGCCGGCGGCGGCGTCATTGGGCCGTACTTTTTCCGTGATGATAAAGATCGGCACGTTATTGTGAATGGGGATCGCTACCGTTCAATGAAAACCGAATATTTTTGGACTTGAGATGACGGCGCGGCACCACAAGCCACCCAGCGAGCGTCACAATCAATTTATTGGAAACCAAGTTTGGAGAACGTGTTATCTCACGAAATAGTCCAGCCGCTTAGCCGCCTCGGTCGTGCGATTTGACGCCGTTAGACTATTTCCTGTGGGGCTACGTCAAGTCTATGGTCTATATGCCAACAAGCCAGCGACGATTGATGAACTTCGAACGATTATCGAACGTGAAATTGCAGCAGTATCGAACCGATTTATGCTGGAAAACCGCCGAAAATTGGGTTCAGCGTCTGCACTTCTGCAAGCGTGCCCGTGGTGGCCATGCAAAAGAAATCGAGTTCCGTACATAATACATAAAAAGAATTTCATTGTTATCCAAAACCGTTTTTGTTTTATTTAAAAAAGCTTTTGTAGCGCTCGTATTAAAAAACCCTATACATACCTATATTTTTTTTTGTATTCCTCCAGAAAAGCTCCCCTATAAAACCGATATTTCCTATAGGAAGTTATTGTTAGCGGTCAGATTTGTGGATATGAATGTTTTGACATTTCCTGAAGTATCTAGCATCTAAATTAAATATTTTTAGAGGGATGTGTGTTAGCACTGTTAGCAGGTACGTACGTTCGTACGTTCGGAAAAGCTTTTTTCGTCAACCATATCTCAAGAACCTTCACAGATATTGACTCAAAAAAAATGTTGTTTGACAAAAAATAACATCAAAAGATGCAGAAAAATTGAAAGGTTGTACTTTTTTTTTACTAAAACAATTTTAAAAAAGTGACCTCGAATGTCTCTAAGACGCTAGCGACTTCAAATTAATTGTATGTATATTATGTATTGCAATGTGATACCAAATTTGTATGAATTCGAAACAGAAATTAAAAACTTACGGTTTTTATAAATCAAATAAATTAAACAAATGTATTTGTTACTCTAATGTTTTTCGAAAAAAAAATAATATTAATTTAAAAATAGTTGCATTTTTTTTATATTGTGCGCGCTAAAGGGGGTATGAATACCCATATAATGATTAGACACAGTGCGAGCAATTAGTCAAGGATAAGAAAGGAGAAATCGATGCACATTGGTTTTGAATGTTTGCACATTTTAGTGAGTGGGGAGTATTGAGCCTGATAAAGCATTCCACATTCGTGTAGTGTGGCTAAAGAAAAAATCCCTGTACTTGACAGTATGTCCGAAATTGGGCTCTAGGCTAAACTGATAGGCATTCCTAGCAGTACAGGTATTACGTTTGAATTGTTTAGGGGGAGAAATGCAACTGGATATTTCAATAGAGCATTGTTTACAAAAATAACGATAAAACAATTTTAGACATGAGACCTTGCGGCGGTGTTCAAGAGAAGCAAATGGCTCGGAAAGAGAACGATCTCCAATCATTTGTATCAAAGAATAAGGTTTTTAATACCTGGTAAATTTTTTAGAAAAGATGAAGTGACAAAAACTGTTTGTTTTTATTTTTGATTAAAAAAAAAAATATTTAGCATATTTTTTCGAAATTCGATACCTCGAAAATGGGTCGTTATTTTTTTACGAAACTAAGATTTTAAACGTATATTAATAAGTTATAAGTATCTGTATACTAAAACTATTTTTAAACTGAAACTGAAAAATGTTATACAAACAAAAATTATTTAAAAAACAATCGCTCCAACGATTTTCAAATAAAAATTTTGAAAAATTAAAGTTTTTTTGAAGAATCAAATGGTATTTAAATTTTTGAAAACAAACTATTTTTGCACGTACGTTATTGAATTTCAAAATACAAGAAATATTTTTAAACAGACTTTGACAGACATGAGCAAGTTCGTGCATTTTATTTTTACAAAAAATAGAAACTTTCAAGAAATGTTACGAACAATTGTTATAAATTTGTTTTCGACAAAAATATCTCGAAAAACAAAAACAGATATTAAAAAAAGAATAACTACAAACTGATAAAACATTGTTTTCGAATAAAGTATCTTCAAAATAAAGAAAGAAATTGACTTTAAATTCTTTTTCTCTTATACATTGGTTTATATCAAGAGTGAGATCTACGAAATGATACCGAAACGGTTTTGATTTCTAAGAGACCGAGACAAAACTCACTTATACATATACAAAATTTGTAAAACATTCAATCTTTAAATTTCAGTTTTGACTAAAAAGATCAGGAACATGGGTAAAATGTTAATCGTTTGCTTTGGAACTTTATGTTGAACAATTAAAGAAGTAGTTCTAACCAAATTGTATAATTCTTTAAAATGATGTTTTATTTGTAAAAAGGTCCAAAAATGGTCAGCAAACAGCGTCACCAATAATTATACATTTATTTCCAGAAAACCAATTAAATCCACTTCCGGTTGATGATATTATGGGACTGTCCCATTACAGGTACCTAACCTATGAATGCGTAAGTATAGGTATAGAAATGGACACTAAATCAAAATTTTGGGACCATTTTGTTTAAGGAACACCGCGTCGTTGTCATCTTCGTCGTCACATTGCTTGGCTATATGTATAGCACAATACTTCGAAATTAAGAAAAAAAAGGTCCTTAATAACTTGCCATCACATACACATTACCTGAGGGCTTTGTATAGTTCATTCTATTATTTATCTTCCTCTGCGGTCTACTTTTTGTTTTTTCTTATGATGTCAGAGCAGCGTCCGTCGCGTCTGGAAGATGGCCACCCGCCTTTCCTGTCCTGTCCAATACTACCCACTGCCATACTTAATGCATCCCGAAATATTGATGTTCTTTTCGTCGAATGTTTCTCGTGGTGTTTTTTAAATTTTTATTTTTTAAATTTTGTTGGTAAAATAATAAATGAGCAGCATGAGCAGAATACAAAGAAAAAATCATAAGAACAAAATCAGAAATTCCATTAAAATTGGTCCCTCCCATGTGTCATACAGTTCGAAAGGAACCACCATTTCACATCCTTTTACATTCCGTGTCCCGTCGTCGTCATCATCATCGTCCACCTATAGTCATCGCTGGTCGTTGTTGTTGAGACGCTTTTTAATATCCCGTCGTCATCGTGGTCGTCATAATCATCATCATCATCATTGCCATCGTCACTGTGTGTAGCGTTGCGCAAGTCATTTCACGCACCACGCAGTTGGTACATATAACTCGCTCGCCATAGTCCATGGGACAAGACAGGATAATATCACATTTGGGTCTTTCTTGGTAGGCACCTTGATGCGACACAAAAATAGGGACCGCTCGGGGCCTCCTATTCTCTTATATAGCTCTTTAACTCTCTGTCCATTGTGTGCCTTGCTCTGGTTTTACAATACTTCACCTTGGCACGATCAAGATGACCATTTCAACTTCAACTTCAACCACCGACGACCGACGACCGTCTTAATTATAGGCCTCGAGGAGCCAGAGTCAATCGTTTTATCCTTCGAGCATCTCTAAGAAGTTGAATTGGCCAAATGAATTGAGACCCACCCTTGTCTGGGTGATGATGAACAAAATATTTTTTTGTATATATTTGGAATTCCTCGGTTTGGGAAGCTCCTGAGTCCTAACGATTTCCCATCATCATCATCATCGTCATTGCATGCAGGCTCATTAAGGGCTTCGCAGATACAGAGTTCGAGTTCGTCCTTCGTCACAGAATGGCAATATCATCTCGGCAACACCCACTAATGTATCCTCGGCCTAAAAGCATTTATGCGAGTATAAGTAAAAATTCCATAACGGACATCTATTAAAAGGGAGGCAAAAATCGTGTCCACCCTCTATAGTGTCTGATGATGGTCTGGGAGCCACAGGATGCTTCCTCTGTTGCTTCTGAGTTGCTTCTATTGCATGCTTTAACTATAAATTTAATGGAACTCGCACGGAGCTGTGCCGGTTGCGCGATGCGGGTGCGGCTTCAGCTTCAGCTTCAGCTTTGGCTGCGGGTAGCTACAATGAAGAGTCGTAAAACTAAACTCAGACTTTTGGATTTGGAGGTCTCTTGCGTTTTATGGCGAAAATAAGTCCCGAATTTCTTTATTTTTTTTTAAAGAGGAAAGGATTTCTTTTTGTTATCTGGTGGGAACTCGGAATGGAAATATATCGGAAACCGTAGTCACCATCACATCGGAATAATATGATTTCGTTACAAATTTTATGGGACAGCCAGAGTATTGGCTCAGAAATGACAAATGGATTTGGTGCCTGCGCGAACAATAATAAATAATATCCGTTCACTGATGGTTATAAAAATCCGAAAAAGCTGCTGGGCTGGCGCACTGTACCTATACGGTACACACAAACAACGAACGTTTCGACGTTTTCTTGGAATAAAGGGCAAACATTTCTGACGAGGATCTTTTGTACCTATAATATCGCGCTCTCTGGAACTTCATCACCGCATTCACCGATTCACCAGAGACAACAACTTTGTATGTTTACATTTTGTTGCACGATTATTGCTAATGGTGTTTGGAATAATAAAAATATAAAGCATCCATTTTCAGAGACATTTATCATTTAGGTAGTTATGGAAATGGAGAAAAAACCTGAGTTAGTTGGTGCCTAAATTATAATTTTTTGAGAGAATTGACAGCTTATGGGAAAAGCAAAAGGTGAAGACAGGAAATTATGTCTGGCCTGATCATGAAGAACATAATTTTTAACAAAGTAGTGCGGGAAGAAATCATCATCAGGGATTGATTAAGAGAAATAAGATGCATGAAGTTTTATGATAAAATTTCTTGAGATCTTAAGCAAAAGTAGTTAATTTAGAATCTGTTTTAAATAAAAGTGGTAGAGGATTAGCGGTGTCGGCAGGAGACACCGCTAATAATATTTTACGATTTCTTGAGACAGGTTCAGTTCAAGAAGGGGTTGAATACGAACTGATAACCTAGCTCCTGAAACAAAAAGTATCAAATTGTTTCTTTCATTAAAGTGGATTTTTACTTAAACAAAGCCTGGTCAAGTGATTCAGTTAAGCGTGAACTTGAAATTATGAAAATTTGTATTTATTAATGTTGCTTTATGTTTTGTCTGGAAATCAGAAATTCATTTTTTTTTTGTTGAAAATGTGTCAAGAGTTGAAAAATAAAGAACAATAGGAGTAAACAGTTTTAATAACATACTACTATTATTTTTGATTATTTATTTTTGTAACATGAAACAGAATTGGTATAAACTTTAAAAGAACATTAACTCAAATTAAAGAAAGAACATTAAATAATTGCGTTCATCTGTTGAAAATTATCATATGAATGTACTTTTCATCTTATTGATAAAGAATTTGGATGAAAACAAAAAAATGTACTTAATAACCCGTTCTTCAATATAAAGAATCATGTTTGAACTTTTTAACCACCAACTTCATCAACACTTTTCAGGTACACATATAATGAACCCAAGTTTCTAATTATGATGATCATAATAACGAATGCAAACATTATATTGGATAAACAATTGATTCATCATATCAATGAATACATTCATCATATTTATGAAATACTTTTTCACATTAAGATCATCATGTGTCATCTTATTTCATTTTTAATTTAATCATCATATAAAATATTAAATATTATTTCATCATATTAATGACAAAATTCTTCATATTGATGAATGCGATTATAAATATGAAGAATTTAATCATCATTTATTAAAAATGTTTGAATGATTTTGATAAAATCAATCATCAAATTGATAAATTCGAGCAACAAGGTGATGGACCTGGTTATTTTATTTAAGAAAAATGTTCATCATATTGATGAATGCGTTTATCAATATTACTAATTTTATCATGATTGAAGAAATTTTGTTCATGATATTTCACAAAATTTAAGGATCTTCATCATATTGATGAATGAATTCATCAATGTTGTAAGGAAAGTTATCAAAATGTTTTAATGTCAACATTTTAAATTCGACAAATCGGACCCATTACAATAACTTCCTACGGAAAGTTAATAAGAATTAAAGTATGTTACATGTCTGCTTCTGTTTACTTTTTGAAAAAATTAATGTGACATAGGTACCTCGCAAAGCATGAAAAGTTACCTTTTTCCTATGTTTATGATTACTTTTGATTCGTCCATTATGTTTAAACTATTGAAATTTCGTGTTGAAATTAAAATGTATTGTTATAAAAATTTTGTTTGCAAATGTTTCATAAACGTTTTTAGTGAAAAATAGAGTCAAATTAAATAATTTATATTACTTGGCTCCAAAAAAAATTTAATGATTCAGATTTGAAAAATAAATCAGCAAAATAAACTTAAATCACATTTCTTATGGCAAGTTAGATACAAAAATAAGTATGTCTGCATAATGCTAAGAAAACATCCCACAGAAATTTAGCAGTGATTTATTTGTGTTTAAAAAATCAACATTTTTGAATACTTTTTGGCAAAAATAATGACGGCTCTTCGTCATTAAGAGTAGCTATTTAACAGGAAGGTAACAATAAATAAATTTCCTATTTTTTCCAGTAAGTATCTAAATGTTTTAAAAATTTTTTTAATTATTAATGCTCAGCACAATGGTAGATACGATTTAACAGAATCGGAATTAGAAGTGTGTTTGGCCTAAGAACAGTAATTCGATTATCGAGTAATATTCTTGCAAGAGATATTAAATCGTCCAAGAGACAAAAACAGATAAAATTCCAGGATCTACTTCTAAAATTTGATGTTGTCATTATATCACAATATCCAACATTTTGAATTTCTGTATATTCGGCTCACTAGATTGTATTATTTTTAAGTACGAAAATATCGCTGATTCCAAGATCAAAAACTTATCAATTAAATCTTAAAATTTGTCTAATATCAAAACTTAACTTCGTGGAAATCCCAATAATCTGCAACCAAAAAATTATGTTTTATATGGTTCTTCGTTGAGCAGGTTTCTTTAACGGACGCGGGCGGTTGATACGGCTCTGGAAACAACTTAAAAACCTAAAAAGATACTCTTCTTGATAATTTCACCACATTTCAAGCAATAATGTGGGCCAAAATTTTGTTTACAAAAAACAATCTTCCTCCACTAAAAAATGAAGACGTTTATTTACAGTCCACACAGCGTTCAGCAAAGTGTAGGTACGTTCTTTGCTCGTATGGTGATGTGTTATAAGGTGAACTCTTTTGTTTATATTCCCCCTGCAGAATCTCAATTGCTCAACAAATTGCCCCATAAATTCTTCTTCTTCAATTGCGATCCGCGACTGACAAAGCGTTTGTTACTTGTTGTTAACTACAAACAATTCGTTGCGGTAGTGCTGGAATAACGATATGGACGGATGCGGGGGTGTTGGGTGGGGGCTGGCCCACAGAATTTAGAAGGTGCTTCGATATAACGAGTGATGTTGTGTATCTAAGATGACGGGGATGTTCTGTGCTTCTTAAATTGCTCTAATTATCTGTTAGATATTTAAACTAAACACAAACTTTTGTGTGAAATTGTGTTAATGTGACGTGTCGGGCTATAACCGAAAAAGTTTTACGAGGCAGGTTTGTCCGTTAGCGTATCTGTACTGTATACATATTTAGAGCTACCTATGCGATATGTGTCTTTGAAATTTGTTTAAATGTTTTTTGTTTTCGACTTTTCTCGTGTTATCGAGAAATTTTTCATTTGTTTTTAGCTTCGATTTTATTGGACTTTTTCAGGTGAAGATAATTGTTCTTTTTTTTATGAAAATAGGTATAAAATATCTATAGGTTGTATTTTTAAGAAAAAATAAAGAATTTAAAGGCATCGAAAACCATCGATCATTTGGTAAAGTTTAGAAAAAAAATAATTACCTGCAAATTGAGTTGATGCGGGACGTTAAAAAATTAAAATAATGCTCAATTGGCTTGTTGTTTGAATACAGCGAAGAATGTCAAAACATACCTCGAATTTTAAAGCTTTTCATTTGGTTTATGTGGTGTTAGAATTGTTTTTGTTATTCAATGTATGTTCAGGCAATTATTAATTAAGTGTATTACTCCATATAGTTTACATTTCTGAGTGTTTTTTTTTTTTTTTTGAGATTTCTACTTTTAAATTTGTAAATTGTGTTATTGAATTGCTTGGTACTTAAAAAGTTCTGTTTCAGAAAATAATAATTATTTGTTGATAGATTTTAGTTAAATAATATTTGTTCTCTAAATTTAAGTTGTTTCCTTTTTTTCTTTGTATTTGGTGCTAAGTGTAATATCTCAACCAATAACGTAAACAGTAAAACTATGCCAATTATGTGTCATAAAAGTAATGTGTAGGGTAATTGAGGGAGAGATGCCGCACTCGACCAAATTTCTACTTCTGGTTATCCAGGCAACAAAATTTGTTTAGGCTTTTGTTCGTTAAGTATTCAACCAAAAAGGCATGGCATAAAATTAGATACAGCTTCCTATATGAATATGCCGATTTTTCAGCTTGCTTCTAATGACGATGTGGAAACGAGTAGGTAATAACTTACTTCCTTAAGTTTTAAAATGTAGTGCGGCATCTCTACCATATTTCGGGGAGAATTGCCGCACTTTCTTTTTGAGAACATTCCTCAAAGTAAAAATAAAAGCTTTTAAAGTTAGGTAGAACCAGCAGAAATACCAAGTATGTACTTGCTTAGAATTTTAAAGAAATTAAATTTGAAACAAAAAAAAAACAATAAAATAGTATCCAATGTACAAAATGTCGATAATTGCTGTACATGTGTAAATAATACACGTTGTAAAAACTACACTGCACCCTTTAATAGGCCTTGGGGAAGACACTGAAACATATTTGACAGTAAAAGTAATTATTTAAAACCAATTAATATTAAATACGTCATCTTTCCCACACATGCAGCGAGAAATGGCAAGCTTAATATATTTTATTTTGTTTTAAATTTGTATGTATGGTCAAGTCAAGTATTTTATTTTTGTGAAATATAAACCCATTTTCATTTTTTTTGCAAAAATAATGTTTACTTTAAGTTTAATAAAAAAAACTACGTACATTGATTTTTTAAAAAGCGGGGCATCTCTCTCGAAATAACCCTACTACGTAGAACACTTGAGTTTATAATTAGATTCAAAACTACGCATAGAAGCGATTTTGAAAATGTTGACCTAACATGCATGTATCTTATTATTAATTTTGATAACATTGAATGACACATCTTTTTACTGTTAGTATAGATACTCACCAATTCACCAATTTTAATGGTGAAATGTGTGTGTCAATAATTTATCAATTATACCAGGTTAGATATTGTAAAGAACAGATAAACCCTCAATGATTTTATGGTTGAACTTACTTGAAATCATCAGCTTAGGTTTAAAACAAATTAAAAGAAGGTATTTTCATTAAAACAGCAGTCCATACAAATTTTTTGGTCATGTATTTAAAGAGTGTGTTTAAAAATATTTAATTTAGTTCAACATCTAACATTTTTATAAATTAATTTTTTTAATAAAAGTTCAAAAACATTTTTAGTATAATCATAAATTTAAAGCTTATTAATATACGATTTACATTCCAATTTCGTAAAACCATGACACATTTTCGAGATATAGAATTTAAAAAAAAATATTTTTTTTTTTAAATCAAAAATAAAAACATTGACATGTTTGACCATGAAATATTATTGAGACAGTATAAGAGCTTGTGCAGAAAAAATATATTGAAATCTAATGCTCCATTAGTTCTTGAGAAAACTTTAAAACAAAATATTATGTTCTATTGGAGCAATACAAACATTTTTTTGTATTAAAAGAAGCCAAAATAAGAAAAAAAAGTTAGAGAAGATTTAAAAAACAAATATAGGGTTCGTTTTTGAGGAAATTCGAGTTTTTGATTTTGACCAATAAATTTGTATGGAGACTACTGATATTTTTAGTCTTTAAAAAATGGGGGAAAAAAACTCCTAACGCGAAATGTAGCTACAAAACAAGGACGAACTAAATAACTGTATACCTACCAACAAAATTTCTAAAGAAATATGAAACATTTTATAGATCGGGTTTTCCAATAGGGACTAATAATAATATTATGTAACTTTAACTTTCAGTAATCATCCAACTGTCATTGTAAATTTTTCAGTAAACTCAACAATATTTTATCATCGTTTTGATAAGAACGAGCAACGTCTGTAAATTATAAAAAATTTATACCGAAATTCAAACTTTAGGCCGTTAATTTTCGCCCTTTTTTAGTCGTGGGTTTTTAAGAAAAACGCATACAATTTAATAGAATGTTAAAGAATTAAGCTTAATTATAAAGATAAGGGTTTGATATTATGTTTCAAAAATTATTTTGAGAAAGTCATCGCCACGGATGGTTCAAATAAATTCCAGCTGGGAGGCCCAATTTTCGAACACTTTTTACAGCAGTTTGGGCTGTATCTCAGCAAAAACGCGCTTGATATTCCCTTTCAAAATGTCAATCACCTAAGGCTTATCTACATAGATAAACGACTTTTTATAACCCACAAAAAACAGCAAAGCGATGTTAAATCGAACGATCTTGGAGCCACGACACAGGCCCAAGACGCAATATAATTCGCACACCAAAAGTTTCCTTCAATAAATTGAGTGTTTCGTTGCGTCTAAGCGATTTGAATCAATTTTTCGGTTATAATTTGAACGGTTTGCAAAAGTTCTTAAAAAGTAAATTTATTATGAAATTGAAGACTTTGAAAAAAGTATTGCCAAATTAAAAGCACTCTTCTAAAAAAACACGATCAAGTGCAAAGATGCCCGCGTTGGTCATATTAACGAAGTCGAGTTCCGGTATTAGTTTTTAAAATATCTCAAATGGTTTCCGTTTTATTTAAAAAAAAAATGTGAAGCCCTTAATGACCGACCCTTTATAAAGAACATACATATTAAAAAACATTCTTACTATTTTCAAAAAGAAAAATATATATTAAGGTTTTTTTAGAAATAAAATGACGTTTAGATTATTGAAGACTAACTTATTTTGCAGGTACATTTCTAGATCTTATAACACAGATTCCTTGGATACAGGAGCGATTTCGAACGATCTATACACAAGTGTTTACAAATATGTATGTAACCTAATTCTTATTTTTGCTCTTTTAAAGTAATGCTAATGACACATTTTTGTCTAGCGGCCTTAAAATATTTTGAAATTTTAACATTTTTATTTTTTTTTCACAGAACTTTCGCAACTTAATGAATATGAAACTTCCCTTTCTCACCAAATGTCACATAGCTTTCATTCCTGTCGCTGTCACAATAAATTTTAGATATTGTGCCTACATACATTTTATAAAAAAAAGTTTTAAAAATAAAATATTGTCCACCTACAAGGAAAATTCAGACTCCATATATTGCAAAACTAAAGCAAAGACTCGCAGCAGGTTGTCTTCCTGAAGTTGACTCAAAAATATTCCGATCGGTGATTTTGAAAGAAATTAATGTTTCATGTTGTGCGATACTGTCTCACTCTTCTTCTTCTTCTTTATCATCAGGCCGCCTCCGCTGCTTCTAGCCTTGAAGTGAATACTTTTGATTTCAATTCCCATTGATACTGGTTTCTTTATAAGATAATTCGCCTCTTTGCTGGTGAGAAGATCGCACATAACCTATTGTACTTGTTTATAACTTTAACGATCGCCTAGAAACACAAAACTATTTTCTTTTTCTTATTTTGTGCGGCTCTGACGCAAAGAATCGACAAAATCGTCAATACTTCTCATACATAATCGCAACAAAGTGCCGCACAAAAAAGTATCTGGCGTAATGGCACCGTACATCGACCGATACGACGCGACGGACCGGACCGGACGACGCAACCAGTCTCCTATACGACGACGACCTGCGATGCGACGTCCAGTTAAAACCAAAACGATCTTCGATGATCTCTATAAATTTGAAGAAGTGAAGAGCTTTGGATGAAATGAAATGAAATTTACGCCTTGAGGGGGGAATTTATGATGTGGCGAATGGCAACATTTTGCTGCAATAATAAATGTCATCCACACTGGGTATGCCGACCGATTATTTTGATTCTGTTGTTGTTGTAAGTGGTACGAGTGTTTTTCTATACTTTCAATCGAAGGCACATCTCATCTCTTGGGTTTCGACTTCGACAGTATTGTGGATGGACCATTCTTTATATTGTTTCTGTTGCCGTTCGTATATAATAACTTGGCCTATAATGGAGGACGTGAATGGAGATATTTTTGTCGCGCGGTATAGTGTCGGTGTGAAAACGCGTCCGTCGCGCTTACCGGCCACCGCCGCCGCCGACCATTATACCCGATAAAGAATCGAAGGCTATTTCAGGATCAATTCAATACGTTCTTGAACGGTTCGATTGGAATCAGTTGATGGCATCTGTAAGATATTAAAAAAAATTGTGAATGACAAGCTATGTGCCAATGGCAAACAGATGGCAATGCGCAGCGCATAGGTATGACGGAGGAACAAAAGTATATATAATCTTCCCGCAGGAGGCATAAATATAGACTGTTGGAAAAAAGATCATAAAATCGATTCATGGATTACTAGAGCTATAGTGACGCAAACATTTTTGAAATTTTCGAAATAAAATCCTCTGCATCTTCTTCTCTTAATCAAATCGATTTACTTATTATTGCAATTTAAGCTTTTTGCACACTTAACTATTGGTTTTTTTTTGGTTGTAGTTCAATAATCTGGAAAGTAAAACTGAAGATATTATTGTTCCGCATTGAAAATCATCAGCATCACTTAAGCCAATATTTAAGCCATTAAATTGTTTTCAACTTCTGCTCTGCCTAAGCACGAATCTAATCTATATCTCCAGGCTGAAGCCACCATCATATATACTCGGCTTAAGTAGACTTTATTTCCTTCTATCTAATTAAAACAATCCTATAAGCTTGCGGCTGCGCTGCGCATGCTCGACTCATACTCACCATCATCAGCCATATAATCCAAGTGAGATTCAAATTTCTTTTTGAGAACCGCTTGCGGTTATCATTTGAACGCTCGTAAATATATCCAACTCATAATTAGATGCAACACAAATCCAAGCTCTCCGTGATGTGCTGGAGCACAACATTAGAGATTTACAGCGACTCAACTTTAATCTAATCAGCAAAGAGGTAGATCTACACGGAAAACCTGTTGCCATATCTGGGATTAGGATAAGATACTCGTACTTACTTTTATTTGGTCGTATCGTTGGATTGCTGAAGGCTGCAAAGCCTGCAAGAGGTATTAGCGAATCCGTTAATAAGCCATCGTTGCTCACAGAAGTCGCGTCCGTCGTCGACTTGTATAATTTTCGAAGTGGCAATTGCATTGGTACACATTCTTTCGTGAAAAATATTTATGGTGATGATGAATTTTGATTGATTTGTGGACACAATGATGATATGGGGAAGATATATTTTAAATTGGTCTTGCTGGAAAGATATTTTTTTTTATCATAATGACAACTTTTACGAATTTGTAAATTAATTCGTTGTTTTACAAAATTAAACCTCATGAATATATTACACACTAATTAAATAGTTAACACTAAATAGCAGGGCCAGATTCATCTTATGCAAGGTACGCTCACACAACAGGGTGCCAAATTCCGGGGCGCATAATCAAGAGCAAACAAATACTGACATTTGTATTCAAACCACATATTTTGTACAAATAATTCGATACAACCCAAAATATTGAAAAATTAATGACCCCATATTTAACAATTAAAGTTTAACTGTATTTTGCGAAATATTTCTGAAGTTTAACCAATTTTTAGTATTTCATTTTGCTAAGAATTATTTTTACTTGTAACATACACGACTATATGGCAAGTATTGCATTTGTAAAAAAATTCGAACTAGAAATTTTAAATCAAACATGACATTACGATGGTAGAGAAGTAGAAAAAAATGGGGCCACCGATTACGTCCGTCTGTTTGTACTCGCTCCTATAGAAATAAAGGTTTTTAACCAATTCGCGTAAGGCGTTTTTTAACTGTAGTACCCATGCATTTTTTTTTTTGTCAAAAATCAAAAATACGAATGTTTGCAAAAACGAACCGATACATTTTTTTCAATTTTCTCCAACTTTTGTTCTCTTAATTTGGTTCCTTTCAGTAAAAAAAATATTTGTATATTGCTCTAGAAGGGTAACCCCATAGAACCGTTATTTTGGTTTTTTAGTTTACTCAAGAAATAATAAACCGATTTTAATAGTTTTTTACTGCACTGCACTGTTTTTTACAATGCTGTCTCAGTAATATTTGATGATCAAAAATGTCGATTTTTTATTGTTTATTTAAAAAAATAATATTAAACATTTTTTCGAAATTCAATATCTCGAAAATGGGTCGTTATTTTCGTACGGAATGTGAATGTGAAACGTATTTTTATAAGCTCTCAATAACTGCATACCAAAGATAACATCAAATGGCATTTAAATTTTTGAAAACAAACTTTTTCACAGGTAAATTTTTAAATTTTAAAATACAGGAAATATTTTTAAACAGACTCTTTGGATACATAAGCATGTTCGTGCGACCCAGTCGTGCATTTCATTGATTCAATTTTTCATGAGATGGAAAAGTTTGAAATGAATATCTTAATTTTTTCTCAAGACATTCGAATCGTAACCAATTTTCACCAGAATTTTTAGTAGGTTTTAATTTTAGCAAAATCTAAACTGTTAATTGGATTTTTGTAAAAATATTACGAAATCATAACAACAATGTTAACAGCACAGTTTATGAAAGAAATTTTATGTTTGAATTGGTAAAATAATCAAAGTGAAAAATATTTGTTGTCAGTTTTTATTTATTTATTTTATTATTCTCTAAGTTCAATTTGGTAAGGAACCCGTGGCATTAATGTCATGCAAAAGGTCTTGAGTTCAATCCCTGCCTGAGCCACCTAAAGTTTTTTATATCAAAAGTAATTGTTTCTCATATTAACTGTTGGGATTCGACATAAAAACTGTAGGTCCAATCCATCAATGACATTACATAGGAATGAATTAATTTATTCACTTATTTGGTATGACGTCATAAAAAATTATACAAATTTATTGGGTTGATGTATTTAAAATACTGTATCTCAAAAAATGTATTTCAAAATACTGTATGTACAAAATACTGTATGATCAAAATACTGCACCTCAAAATTCTGGATATCAAAATTCTGTATTTCAAAATGCTGTAAATAAGGCTAAAAAATAAAAATCGTTTTGACAGTATTTTATTTTGTTATTTTTTTATTTTTTAGTCTTATTAACAGCATTTTGAAATACAGAATTTTGAATATAGAATACTTTTTTTTAAGAAAGCATCATTATAATTTTTCATAGCATAATGTTCTAATATACTTCCCTTGAACAATAACGTATTTACCTATGATAATTCATAAGTCTTTGAAATAATAAAAACAAAAACAATATAAATGGTATCTTCTTCTTATTTTCTCTTTACCATTTTCTTCTTCTTTGTTATTTGTATCTCTCTCACATTTTTACATGAATTGTTCCTATCATAATCAACAATTCCATTAGCAATTGCACCAAATTAATTAATCTGTCAAAACTTCCAGTATTATGCAGTATTATGAGATACAGTATTTTGACAATACAGCATTTTGAGACACAGTATTTTAAATTTACAGTGTTTTGAAATACAGAATATTAATCATACAGTATTATGGCCATACAGTATCATACAGAATTTTGACCATACAGTATTTTAAAACACAGAATTTCGACCCGCTCCCAAAATTATTGTTTCGTGAAAAATTTAATATTATTATTTGTAAAACAAACTTTATTCAAAGTCAAAATCTCTGCTGCTTCTTGAGAAATGGCCCATAAAAAAGGTGTCTTCACAGACGTAAAGATATAAAGACGTACGAAAGTACGCAAATACTTATACACAATGATTTCAGGCATCTTATTAAAAAACATAGATTTAATTTTTGAAGACCTTAAAACATTGAGAAATGTCAAAATTTACAATTTGACAAATCGGACCAATTACAATAACATCCATATGGAAGTTACTATACTCAAGTTTTTTGACCTCAATGTAATGTAGGTCCCTATCGAGCCCTTCCCGACAATTTAGCGTAAGCGCCAAAATAAATTTGATCGTTAATGACAAATCAAAAGCTTACTGCTTTTCCTTGAAATAACTTGTACCCAAAGTCAGTATTGGAAATTATTAATTATACTTAAGTTAAGACATGACAATAGCCTTCAAGGCTCTATGTGTTACTACCAAATTTTAATAATTAAGTTGTCTTTTTTATTGAAAATGTCGGTAACAATAAAATTTCGGGAAGGGCTCGATATGTCCTTAAATACATTTTTAAAATCTGTCTCAAGCTCCTTTTAACATTTTGTTCCGTATTTTGGGCCTTCTAAAATCATGCTTAAATTTCAAATACAAAATAATTATAAATAGGTAAACGAAATGTTTTCTTTTTATATTTTGAAATGATTTTTGGACTGCTCAATTGTAAAATTTGTATTTTGTTTTTGTATTTGTATTTATTATTGATGGGAAATCAGCTGAAAGTCCTGGTTTTAAATGTTTGAATTTATCAAGGAATCGCTCTTGTAAATTGCGATAGGTAATATAGATACAAGTAGTACCCGTGGCATGATGGTTAGTGCGTTGGACTGTCATGCGAGAGGTCTTGGGTTCGATCCCTGCCTGTGCCACCTTAATTTAATAAAAAAAAAAAAAACGGGTACTGCCTCTTGCGAGGAATTGACAAATTCTCCAAGAGTAATGCTTGTCATGAAAAAGTGCTTTCTCAAATTAGCCGTTCGGATTCGGCATTAAACTGTAGGTCCCCTCCATCCCTGACAACAGTACTCGCACACAGGAATGGTTGAGAGTTGTAAGTCACTAGGCCCTGGTTCTCTAAGGACTGTTGCGCCACCTAATTTATTTTTATTTATTTATTTTTAATATAGATACAAAACTTTTAACAAGTAACTTTTAACTTGTAACAAAAGATGGTCAATATGATGTAAAAATCATCAATTTTAGTTCAGTGAACCTTTTCATGTATAAGATAGACAACAGTTCTTCAATACCATGAACATTTAAACTGATGAAAAAAATGTCCCCTAAAGTTTCATGAATATGACATTTCTCCACGTTTCAAGGTCCCTAGAGTCGAAATAAAAGATTTTTAGAAAGATGTCAGTGCGTGCGTGTGTACGTACGTTCGTACGTCCGTACGTTCGCGACGTTTTTTCGTCGTCCATAGCTCAAGAACCAGTAGAGATATCGCCTTCAAATAAATTTTGCTATACAGATAATAATAGCAAAAAGATGCAGAAAAGACCCTAAAAAAAATTGAGGTTGTGGTTTTTTACCATATCAATTTAAAAAAAAAGGTTAAGGTAAACCAAAATTACCCAAAATATCTTACGAATCAATAAGGCCAGAGATTTGAATTAAATTTTGTATTATATATTGTAAGGTGATACCAAACAAATATATTTTTGGAAAAAAAAATCCAATTAACGGTTTTTTTATAAATCAAAAAAACTGAAAAAAAGTATTTGTCACCTCGAAAATTTTACGAACAATAAATGATTTTGTCTCTAAAATAATGTTATACTTACTTACTTCCTTACTTAAGGTGGCGCTACAGTCCGGGGCGGACCTGGGCCTCAACCAACATGCGTCTCCAGCCAGCTCGGTCCCTAGCTAGCTGTCTCCAGTTTCGCACGCCAAGTTGGTTGAGGTCTTCACCCACCTGAGTGCGCCACCTGAGTCGCGGTCTTCCTCTACTGCGCCGTCCCTCGGGATTGGATTCGAAGACCTTCCGGGCTGGAGAGTTGATGCCCATTCGCTCTACATGACCCAGCCATCTAAGCCGTTGGACTTTTATTCTGCTAACTAGGTCAGTGTCGCTGTACAGCCCGTACAGTTCGTCGTTATATCTTCTCCTCCATTCTCCATCTATACGTACGGCAACAGTGAATCCGTCCGTATCCGAGGCTTGTTGGTGCTTCGCAAACTAGACAATTTGTACGTGGTCAGGAAGTCACCCCGACGGCACAACCCCCAACCTGGAGGCAAATAATTTTATGCAACGAAGAAAAACGTTTTTAACATCTGGTAAAATTTTGAGAAAAATCGAATTGACCCTTTTTTTTATAAAAAATAAAAACCTAAAAAAAAACAATACTAAAACTAGGCAAAAATTTCCTTCGACTCAAATATCTTTTCAAAATTTAAAAATATTATTTTCAAACTATTTTTTTTCACAGAAAATATTGTTTTCGACATTCAGTAATTTTTTTTTTTAAATCCATAGTCAGTTTTTTCATAAAAAATTAAAATCTACAGAAAATAGTACTCAAAATTGGTAAAAATTGATGTTCGGTTTTCGATATCTCGTGAGTAATAAAATCTACAGAAAATAGTACGCAAAATTGGTAAAAATTGATGTTCGGTTTTTGATATCTCGTGAATAATAGAAGACATTGACTTCAAATTAATTTCGTTCATCGAATTTGTATTTGTTTATATAAGAAATAAAAACTTTTAAAAAATGCTACTAAAATTGGTAAAAATTGTTTTTCGACTAAAAATCTCGTTAACTAAAATCGATTTTGAAATCAAACAATTACATTATATGCAAAATATTGTTGGTAATTTTAAATTTTTTTAAATAATTCAACTGACACCTTTTTTAACAAAACACGAAAACCTACAAACTTTTAAGCAAGACAAATCGACAGACGGGATGGGAAGTTATCAGTGTGGGTGGCATACCAGCCTCTTTTTATTTTTAGTTTTCATATAACCCAAAAAAGATAACGCCTGAATCGTACAATAACAAAATGATTATAAAATTGTTTTAGGCGCTATGCCATTTTTAATATGATGAGCAATGTGGTTTTGAGTGATAAGACCTGACACCATAAAAAACATTGTTTTAAACATTTTCAAAAGTCTTAAACAATCCAATAGACAGTTTTTAAAAAATACTGATTTTGTAAATGGAGGTATTGACTTAAAAATCATTTCATTCTATATACATAAAATATTGTTGTTAACATAAGATAATTTTCTCAGAAAAATTCCAATGCGCATTACTTTCGTAAAAGGAATACAAACCTTCAAAAAAAGCTACTAACAATTGGTAAAAAATTTGGTTTTCGACTAAATTATCTTTGAAACGAAAACAGATATTGAAATCAAACTTGTTTTATCATATGCAAAATATGGTTGTTTACTTTTGGTTAATTTTTAAGAAGAATTAAAACGCGATGAGAACTTAAAAAACAACTTAAAACTTTTAAAGAACGGTTTCGACTCAAGTATCTTGAGAACAATGAAAAATATTGGCTTCAAACTCTATTTGTCTTATATAAAATGTTGTTATCAAGATGTTGTAAAAATTCTACAAATATCGATACACGGGTATGGAAGATTTTCAATGGAGTCAAATCCCAGACTCTTTTCTTAAATTAAAATAAACAAACATAAGCTACATAAATATAAGAACAAATTGAACTTTTTTCAGAACTGTAATAAGTTCAACTTATGTCGTTTTTCTAAACAAAATTCTTTGTTACACACGAAAGTAACTTCCATTGGGTTAAATTCAAGAAAATAACTTATGTCGCCCAATGCAAAAAAAAATAAAAGTCGGTTAAGGAAAATTAAAATTAAGTTTCAAAAGTGGACTCTCAATTCACTGATGGACAATATTAAAAATAAATCAAAATGGTGTCCATTCGTTTCAGAGAAAAGACAAGAAATTCAATTAAATTAAATTATATTTTTTTTAAAACAAATTATCAATCAAAATACTAATTTTATTCTGATAAGAAGAAATATAATTCATCATACCATCTCATATCGAGTGTACTCTATTGCCGGGTTTCCCAAAGTGTGCTCCGCGGAAATATTTGACAAAAATAAAAAAAAATTCCCAGACGGACTAGTAACTAGTTAATTTTGGGCTTCAGATCTTGTAATTTTGATTGCAGCAGTTGAATTGAAATTCATATTTAAAAAAAGTCAGCATGTAACTACAAAAAAATTTCAAATAATTTTTTGTTTTTTAAACGGCAGCCATACTAGGCCTGCAGGCAATCACAATCAGTCGAAGTCGAATACCGAGAAAAGACAAAAAGAAGAGTATTATTTCGTAGTTGTAAGGAACACTGACATTCATGGACAAATTCTATTTTTTTTCTATCTTACTCGTATAAATTTTCATACAATACCACGAAGACTAGTGAGAGTGACGATTGAAATAGAAACAGTTTTTGCAATGTTTCCAGCAAAAATGAAACGTCACTTTGCAAGGATTCATCCAGATTTCTTCAAAAGAAAGTATGCTGAACTTACAAAATCTCAAACCGTTATTACTTTTCACCCAAAGACAGTGAACGAAAATGTGTTGATGACGTCCTACTTTGCAAGTTTCCGAAGCCCATACTATTGCTGAAAACTTAATAAAGCCATGTTTTAAAGACATTGTTTAATGTTTGTTGGGCCATTCCTTAGCAATGAAAAAATGCCGTTCTCCCTTAAAGAGGTGTTGGACGAAAGCGTGAAAATAATTAACTTTATATTAAATCACGGCCAAAGAATCCAAGGCTTTTTAAAGTGTTGTGTGATGACATGGGTAGTCTACATACGTCTTTACTAATTCTTCACGCAGAAGTAAGGTGACTTTCTCGCGGAAAAACGCTGACGCGGCTTTTCAAAATAAGTGCTGAAGTTAGAACTTCCTCATTGACGACAACTTTGTTTTGGGGGACATGTTGTGTAATAAACGTTGGTTATTGAAATTGGCATATCTGTCAGACATATTTAAAAAAATAAATGATTTGAGTGTATCACTTCAGGGAAAGGCAATAACTGTTTTCGATGCCAGTGACAAAATAGAAGCATTTAAAAATAAAATCCAGTTTTGGGCTGAATCTATAAAAAATCGAAACCTAAGCAAAGCAGCTTCCCAATGCTCAAAGAATTTAAAGAAGAAATAGATTTGGACATTCCCGATGATATTTTAAATGAGTTTCATATCCACCTAGTAGGTTTGCTGGATAGCTTTCTCCACTATTTTCCAGACGAATTTAACCTGAACATTAAGGAAAACGTATGGGTAATAAACCCGTATTCTGCCGCGTTGGCATCGCTGCAGTTTGAGTGCTTGATTGACCTCACATCAGATTCTTCGATAAAAGAAATTTTCGCAACAAAGAAGTCTTTATCAGAATTCTGGTGTATGTTGAAAGACGAGTTCAGTTTACTGTCAAAAAAAGCTAAAATAATTCTTCTGCTGAAACAAAATTTGAAAAAAAAGTTATATTATTTGCTAAATGTAACTGCGAAAAATGGCATATGCGCAACGAAGTGCTCCGCGTGAAATTTCTCACGCAAAAAGTGCTCCGCGACTAAAAAAGATTGGGAACCGCTGCTCTATTGTATTACATTGCATAATTATTCATATTAACGTGATTCCCTCCATGCCTATTTTTGATATTCAGTACACATACATTTTTTTTTTTCTCAAGAATCTCTTTCTTTTCATAATTTGTCCCTTTTAAAATTAAAAAAAAAACAAGGATTAAAAGAACCATTATGAGTACTTATGACAAAAATTGGATCATGTCATTTATATGACAGACGTACTCTGATGAAAATTTTATACATCTTCTCAAGTTACTCAGCGACAAAAAGAGGATGGTTTAGAAAGAAATAAAAAAAAAAAACCTAAGAATTAAAATTCTTCACGATGGAAGATGCGATCTCGTTTCACGCAATTTTTTCCAAACATACAGAAATTTCAAATAATAATAGATTTTCCGATTGAAAAATTTCCACCAACTGTCGCTTATCCTGCCTGCCATATGTACCGTGAAATCGAGTATCATTCTAACTAAAAATATATCTATTTACTCAGGGTCTTAAAGTTCTATAACCAATCCTGTCTCTGCTGATGTTTGAATGAGTATAGAAAAGGACTCTCCCGCGAGGATGAATTGACATAAGGATGCATTCTCATAGTGCACATAAGACCTATGATAATCTGTACCTATACCTAACTTATACCTACTCCTCTGCAGTAATCCCTTATGTCATCCATTCCTCCTTGTGATGTGATGTTGATCCTTGGACATCTGTCTGCGCCATATTAGAAAATAAAAGGATCACAAAAACATGCAATAGGCTATGGATATAGAGGTAGGTATAGTTAGGATATGACAGTACAATTATTATTGCACAAAACCTCATCATAATCATCAAACCAGAAGAATCGACTACAATCGAGACATCGAATTGTGTGTGTGTGTCCCTTACCTTAGGCTTTGTTTGTCCTCTAAGTACTCCCGACCCATTTTCCATTGTCCTTATTGTGTCGTCGGGATCGAGAACAGCCATCATCAGAGAGACACACAAAAACATTTGGCATTGTATAAACGCCAAGGGATGATGATGGGAACTAAGCGTGATAACAAAAGATACCTATGTACTTCTGTAGTGGGTTCGAATATTATATTTTTCGATGATACCTCTCTCTCGTGATGGGTTGTTCCTGTTCATTGTTCGAAAATTGGAACCATATTGTGTTGTGTTTTTTCGGATTGTCAAAAAAGGACTATCTGTTATGGGTCTTTTGAATTTGTATTTCTATAGGGAACCCAGACTGGTTGTCTGACTGGTCGGTGGGAGTATATATAGGATGAGATTCGGTGACACATTAATGACTGATGTTGACAATAGCTTGACAATAGGTTGACAAATTTCTCTTCGTCTATTGGTTGGAATGATTCAACCAATTGTTAACGACTGGTGTATAGTTGTAGGGGATAGTATGGGAACATATATAACATTACATTATGTAGGTAATAAATTATTATAGGGGTGCTCTGTAGAAAAAGCAGCGTTTCTACATTGCTTGATCATTAGTTTACTTTAAATTTGAATTGGACTCCATTTTTTTTGTATTATCTACGAAAAATTGTTCAAAAATGATGAAAACTACGTGTAATACTTCATATCTACTTAAAAAGAAACTGAAAAATGTTAACTAATTAAGGATTATAGAACAACTTTAAGATCTTATAAGGAAACTTTTGTAAACTCTGTATGCATTTTAACAGGAGTAGAAATCTAGTGATTCCAATTCGAATTCTAGACACAAAGCTGATATCATACCGTAAAGGTAAAATGCTTCTGATTTAAATAGTGTTTTAGAGAATTATTTTAAACCGTTAATAGTTTGGCCTTTGCTGAAGTTTCACTTTCCATGAAAGTGATTCCGGACTGATATTACACTAGGGTTTCAAATGATCGGTTGATACAACATTCGCGTATTTCATTTGACTTAGAAACTTATCGGGTAGGTCTTCAACGATGTGTCGATCAAAGTGTAAGACCTTCGAGGCTCGTTATTCGGTTCTAGTTTGTGCAACTAAACAGTCGTTTGGGGGCCATAGTCAATCATAACCAAATCACCTTCAGGCTAGCGACTTCGTGGTAGGTGTTTTCCATTTGTTTCGTTCTCTCTGAATTTTGTCGGCAGATCTATGTCATTATTTTCGATGTTTTATCATGCACAGCTTGGATTAAATGATTTTTGCTGACGGACTGAGGATTAAAATTAAAAATTAGATCATATGAGGAAAACTTGGTTGTGGAATTCCGCTGAGTGTTGAGGCTCTTTTTTTTATAGTTCACGGGCACTCAAGGGTCTATTAATACCCTTAACATATTTAAAGTTCAAACACAGTGCGAGCTTTAGGAAAATAGGGAAGGATGAAAGAGGAGATACCGATGCACATTGGTCTTAAAGTTTTGAATGTTAAAATAATAGGGAAAAACAGAGTTGGAAAGCATTCCACATTCTCGATGTGCGGTTAAAAAAAGAATCTCCATACTTGACAGTACGTCCAAAACTGAGCTCAAGGGTAAACTGATGAGCATTCCTAGAAGTACGAGTATTACGGCTGAATTGTTTGAGGGGGGAATGCAACTGGCTAATCCAACAGAACACTGTTTATAAAAATATCGGTAGAACAACGAAAGGCATGAAATATTGCGGCGGTGTTCGAGTGACGTAATTGTTTCGGATATAGTTCTATCGCACATCATCTTCAAAGCACTTTCTTGCACCGTCGGAGAAATCCTTAGCATCTAGCAGCATTTTTGCTCTATCGAAGAGCAAAGCTGGTTTTGTTTGTCCACTACGCCTGACCATATCTCTCGCAGCATAATTATGACTGGCGTAGTTTTTGTATTTCGAAACGCCCTCAAAATATTGTATTTACAGAAAAGCAGACTAAAACGATTATATGAACAGTACTTTTCGGGAATGGCCTCAAATGATCTATATGTTTAGACACCTAAACGGAATTAGTAACACTTCGATCACGTGCAGCTGACTCTCTGATTTTTGACCCTTAACTTTATTACAGTAGTAGGTCTCGTGGCGTGACGATTAGTGCGTAGGACTGTCATGCCAAAGGTCTTGGTTTAAATCTCTGCCTGTGCCATATAAAGTTTTTTTTATTAAAAGTGCCTTCTCAAAACTTAAACTGTAGGTACCCTCAATTCCTGACAACATTGCTCGCACACAGGAATGGTTGAGAGTTGTAAGTTACTAGGCTATAGTTCTCAACGGACTGTTGCGTCACCTTATTTATTTATTTATATATTTATTTTTTAACTTTGTTACGGCAGCATTCAGGGCATGCCCAAATGCAGGATTTCATAAAATGATGTCTCATCCATGAAAACCGCAAATCTCTTTTAATCCTGTCGATGGTCTTCGCAACATCGCGTGGCAAACTCGAGCAACCCAACATTATACCAGCTGATGTACTACTAACTTCTTTTGGCCGTCTAGACGTGTGAACCACCGATTTTGTTTGTGGCCAAATGGAGCAAAAAGTTCATGAGAATGTGGTATTGACTTGACAATATTTATCTGTGTCGTCGTACGGTGCTAGTAATCCGAAAACGATTCAAGCACTTAACAGCACAGAACACCCTACTTCGAAGTCAGACTTTTAAACTTTTAAAGAGAAACTCTTATTTTATCCACCCTTTTAAACTTTCTTTTTCATTAAAATGTTACATTTTATCAAAATTTGTAACTCTAAGAATTGAAAAATTGTCATACAGTACCAAAACCTTACAATTCAGTTTACTAGTCGTTCATTTCTGCATTCAAAAACTCGTCTATTTTTCATTCAATTGCATTCAAAAACATATTGTAAGCTCTTGATTTTTATTTTTTTTTACTTTGATTTTTGTTAACTTTCCACTTACATTATTTCTTTTTAAAAATGTTTCATAAAGGGTTTTTCAATAAGGGCGGGTAGATGTTGTCAATGTCAATCGTGGCGTTTGCTGTGGAACCACATGTCGTCTAGTTTCAATTTGGGCCATAAAAAATTAGTTATCATCGTTATTTAGCGCTCGCTGTTGACGGTGACCACCTCACTAACGTCGTTTTCAAAAAAGTACGGTAACGGTAACTTTTTGAGGATGCATTATCACCTGGTGAACCTCGTGTGGGTTAGTGTCGTCTCATATATTGCAATTTTGCTTGTTAACACAGCCATTCATCCAAAAATGCGCCTCGGCACCAAAGATGATTTTTCGGCCAAAATTGGATCTTGTACGGGTCCCTACAAAATTTCCTACGCAAAATTCACCAAGTTGAGGTCTGCGAAAGGGATGTGCTGTACACTTTCACGGACCGCGCGATGTTCTGAGCCGATCTTGTGTTCCTTGAACGTACGGTTGTTGGCTGATTGTTTACTTAACCGGTCGTCTCAAATTTGGCCACCAAACGTTGAAGAGTTGACTGTGAATTGGACCCACGTCTACCGTAAAATGGGCGCAATACGCTCACCGTTTGCTTTAACGAACACTTATTTTGATAATAAAGTTTTATCATTTGAACGTGCTGTTCATTCGTGTAACTTGCCATGATGATTTGGCATAAACAACTGAATAATAAACAAAAGATTTGACAGATGTCACCAAAAAAAAATGGCCGCCACGGGACGCCAAAATCTACCCGCGCCAATTAAAAAACCTTTTACTTTATTTACATAGAAAAATGTTACTACCTACAAAATGTCTTTACTAAATTTTTGACTTATATCAAAAAATTAGGTTTTATAGGCTGCATAAATACTTCAAATAATGGTTATAGCGTCACTAGCGAGTATTCCCCTCTCTCTCAAATATCTCTTCTGTACCTTCTGTTACACATTGTATTTGCCACTAAAAGATAATTTTTTCTTTCATGAAATTTGATATCCCTGATTTTAAATGATGGTTGTACAGTTAGCTACTATTAAATCTCCATTTATCTGAACAACTATTATTTCGTGATTTGTCTTTTAAAATTTCATGTTGTCTATTCGAAAATCCAAGGCATTTATGAAACTATATGGCCCGCTTTTTTGCCCCATTTATAGATACTTTAATTACTACACCACAACATGTCATCCATTAGTCTACTGCAAGCCACGATATTTTTATGCAATAAGGCAAGCGAGGGTATCTGGTGGTTAGAGTGATTTTAAGGAAATTCGATACCGAATCTATTGCAAGACATATACCATATAAAAGGCATAAGACCATCAGAGAAACAGAACCAGTAGCTGATCTGGTATTTTATTCCAATTCCTTCTCATTAATTGGCCTCACCGAATAGAGACGTTTCAATTGAGGTCTTCTACCCACGAATCTTCAACCTATGGGCGCCCCCTACAAGACGAAGCAAAAGACGACTACGATGATGATGACGACTACTAACAAAAACAACTACTTCGACGACTACGACGACGAAGACAACGACATAATGGCCTCTTGTTCGTCATGATCGAACAACAACAAAAGTATCAGCTGAACAGCCAGATATTCAGCAGAAACAGTAACAGCACCCGCAGCAGCTCCTTAACAGCACCAAAAACACCAGCAGTAGTAGAAGCAACAAGAACGACCTCATCCGGAGACCGACCGCAGCAAAACAAAATATAACGGACCTATGTTTGTGTGGATACTACAACGGCAGCGTTTTGATTTAATTCAATTTTGATTTCGATTTAATCACGAACTACAACTTTATGCCATGTGTACTTGAGGAGTGATTTAATGAAAGCCATAAATTACCCAACGAAAGACTTTATAACTGCGGCTTTATGGGTGCAAAGATGCCCCCCTGATGTATTCCGTCGTCGTAGTTGTATAGTCGTAGTCTTGGAAGTCGAGTCGTTGTCTTCGCTGTTCCTGTTTCTTGCTGTCCACACCACGAGAGCTATACAGAGTGCGGTTGCTCCAGTTGGATGCCCTCTCGCCAGCCAAAACCGTGTGCCATAAAATCCAAACTTAAGACTCAACTGACCGTAGCACGAGCAGGCAAATAGATTGCTTTATACTCGTCTAGGTATTCAAACCTCATACCTGGGAGATGAATGAGATGAATGAGAGTGAACTACCTGAGTTCCTGTCATTGGGCTTGGACTTTTGCTTCCAGTCCTATTCGATGCACGATCTATAAAAGAGAACAAGTGTGCTGCCAAGGCTCAAGGCAACTCGTGCGCCGCCGCACCGGGTGCTGGGGCATCGCAGTTCTAACGTTTAAACAATAAAATTTACAAAACCTAGTAGTTCGAAATGATTCTTCCGGAAATGCATAGACTTCTCTTAAAGACCTACACTCTTCAACGTTCTACCAAAAACATAACGACCGGCGACGACAGGTATCTATGTTCACTAATTTTATATTCTTATTTGATGTTCCTGTCATGACAGCCTAACGCAAATTAAAACGCAGTTGTGCCAATAGTAAAATTTTTGTTATGCGTTTTCGGTAAACGAGTTAAGAGGAAGTTGCAATATGTTGCTGTACCTGCTGCTGATTCTGGGCTGCAACTACAAGAACTCACTAACTAGATTTGCGAGACAATAAAACTCCAGGAAAGCTACTGATGTTGATTGATAGGGCTAAGACAACTTTTGAAATGCAGGTATTTTATGTGGTCTTATAAATTTAAACATTTACTCGTTATTTGTAAATTAAGAACATCAATGTGTGCAATGTGTTTGGCTTGTAACGTTTAGTTATACACGAGAAGAGTGCTGTAATAGCTTCTGAACCTATTAATATGGAAGAAGAAGGTCTGGCAATTCTCTATTAATCTCACTTCGGATAAAGGTTGGCAAAATTTTGCAGTTTGTTTTAATGTTTATGTTACGTTACGAACCCTTTTTATATACTTGATACACATACCTACAAAACTTATCATCATTTTTGGAATATTTGCATTTCCGAAATGTTTGAAATTTCGAAGCTTCTTTTAATTTATTTCAATTTAGTCAAAATTAAAAAGGGCGCGTAACAGTCCGTAGAGTATAGTGACTACAGTTTTTATGCCGACTCCGAACAACTTTATTTGAGAAACAAAAAACTTCTTATGACAAGAATTACTGGAGGATTGTCAATTCCTTGCAAGAGGCAGTACTCGTGAAAAAAAACTTTAGGTGGCATAGGCAGGGATTGAACCCAAGACCTCTGGCATGCATGCATGCATCACGCAACATGACAAATTATTGATTGTCAAAAAATTGAGTTGGAATGTTGTGCTCTATGGAAAAATTTGAATATGGGGATTTATGTATTTTGAAAAGCTATCACCTCTGAAACTGACACCTTTTAACGATGGAACTGTGCATGCTTCAACAAAACAATGAAATTCATTTAAGAATGGTAAAAATTTAGCAGTCTACAAAACTAAAGCTTATTTTTGTTTGTAGATGATGAGCACCCGAAGGAATGGCAGCCATTTTGCTGATATCGTTTTTAATTGCTAATAATGACATGACATACCTTGCTCTTTACATCTTGGACAACCTTGTATAAATAAAGATCACCTGTTGTCTTCCATACTTAAAAAAAACTGGTTATACGAGGAACACCTAAAAACAGGAGGAAATATCTCAACGTCAAAAAAATACAAACAATTTATCACTTTTGATCTTTTTAAACCATCAACAATAAACAGAGTAAGGCCTGATTTAGTTCTTGGGAATGTTTAACCAAACACTTTTCACTTTGCAACTTTGCACTTTTATTTTGCAAATTACGTTTTATACGTTTTACAGAACTGAAAATTGCAAAGTGCAAAGTCTTAACTGAAAAGTGAAAAGTTTTGTTACTTTGCAAAGTAATTGTTCTTTCTATTTCACCAACCCATTACACATTGCAAATCATGTTTAAAATTTTGAAAACCTTTTCAGTAATATGTAAAGAGAAATTTTAATTTGTAAACAAGAGTTTGTTTTGAAAGGTTGTCGAAAACTGAAAGAAAAATATATGAACCGTTTTAAAAATGAGGAAGTAAATAATAGACATAGGCTATTTTTTTTCTTATTTTGACAAATTCACCAAAGAACATGAATTTTTTAATTGAAAGGTTTATTCCCCTCAATTTCAAAAATGTCTAATCTTGTAGGTTTTTTTTTAAATACATCGACATAGTAGCCATCCTTCAATGGACTTTGAAAGTTTAGAGCGAAAAACCTTTCTCTTGAAAAGTTTTGTAGAATGTTTTATACAAAAATTAATTATGTTGAAGATTATTTTGAACACGAAGAAGTTAGTTGTATGGTTGCATCTATCAAAGTAGTTCATCAAATGTCGAATATTATCGTTGATGAATTAGCTTTTAATTTTGTTCAACCTTCAAGACGGTTAACTTTTTATTATTTTTGTCTTATTTACACTAATTAGATACATACAACTGTCAACTTTTTACTTGCGACATATGGTAAGTTTTGCATTCTTAGAAAACATGACATTACGATGGTAGAGAAGTCGAAAAATGTGGGTCCCCGATTCCGTCCGTTTGTCTGCCCTGGCCTAAAATATTGGGCCGATTGACTTTAATTTGGACTGAAAATAACAGTGGTCGCCATACAAATTTTATCAAATGTTCTCAAAAACAGACCGACAGATTTTTTTTAAAATTTTAGCTAAATTTTTTTATGCAAATTTTCAAAATGCGTGTTAATTGTAAATTTGTATTTTAAATTGTTGAACACTTTTCTGAAAGTCTTTTCACTTTGCAAATATTGCGAAGCACTTTGAACTTTACTTTGCAGGATATTATTTTGTTGAAAAGTTGCAAAGTGAAATGTGAAAAGTGTTTGGTGAAATAGGCCTCTGTTCTTTGAAAGAAACAATATTTATGAGCATACAATAAATAATATTGCTTATGAGCATATATATGTAAATATGTACGTATACAATATTGAAATTGTATTTTCCTGAAAGCACAAAACATAAATTTTAATGCAGCTAACCTAAAAAAATGTAAGATATCGATTATTTTGACATCTTGACATTTTTGTTTAAAAATTTATTTCTATCTACTAAAAAAACTTAAATAACATTATTCTTAAGGAATCACAACACAAATGTAGAAAGTTTTAGTTTTAAATATTCAGGAAATGATTATCCAGGTTAGCAAAATTGAATCTTACTAATCAATCAATCAATTGTATTGTACTTCCCGAAAGTATATAAAAACATACAAATTGTCAAAGATCACCTTGCTTTAAAATTAATCAAAAAAAAATTTGAACTTTGGTCTTGAGCTTCATTAATAGGTCCTTAACACCCTAAATTTGAAATGGAGCAAAGAATTCACTAAGCATATAGAATGGGATTAAATGCATTTTATCCAAATCACTCGAAATTTATTTATTTATTATATAATTACATGAATGGTAAGAAAATGTGTATTTTTAACTCCCCATATTAAGCAACTATAATCGGTCCGATTTTTTGAATTAATGGTTAACGTTTGGTCATCAAAAAGATCACCGGAAATATTCTTGAAGCAACCATTTTAATTGAAAAGTTCAAAGGAAAAGTGGTCCTGTTGCCACGGTTGCCACGTATTCCAATGATACCGTCTACCACCCCCTTTAAAAAGTTCGATTTTTTTAATAAGTTTAGCTTTTGCCATGTGTCTAACAATAAGGCCTAAAAATGGGCATCTGTGGTTTAGATTTGGAAAATCCATGTTTTGCTCATGAGCAGCTATATGTTGAATGTTCACGTGTAGGAAAACCGGCCAACCTAATTGTGTTAGCGAAAGACAGGTTAACCAAAAATATTGTGCACCGATTTGTGCTTAATTAAATTGGAATTAAAAGTAGGTATTTATAATTCTTTTTCTAATTCTTTTGTATTGATTTTTGATTGTACGGAAATTTTGATCAAATGTGTTCAAAGTCCTTCTTCTTCAAATTTCAAACCAGTAAATTTGTATAAAAGCTTTAACGTTTCCGTCTTTGTTCGTAAGTAATAATTTCGTTGTAATAAAGGGTAAAGGTAGTAGAAAATCAGTCATGAAGGTAGCCATGTGTTTTTACAAATGGCGTATATGTATATATGTAAAAGCATGCTGGTGTCCATGTCTGATGTTCTCCTAATCTTCCCCTTAAATAGTGTAATATGTCGAAAAACGTTAGACACAGGCCGGGTCTGCTAGTTTCGTATAAATTGATTTTCGATTCTAATATCTTGGCAACATTTAAGGATATTGGCTTCAAAATAATATATATGTTAAGAAACATTGTTTTTAAGATTTGGTAAAATTTTTAGAAAAATGCATTCAACAGGTTATAAAAAACAAATCCACTAAAAATAATTGGTTAAGATTATTTTCTACTCCAATACATCAGAAATAAATGAAAGCATCAACTTCAAAATTATTTCGTTCTATAAAAAATATTGTTTTTAAGACAAGGTAAGTTTTTCTTAATAAATAATAACTTTCAAAAAATGCTATACTAAAAATTGGCAATTAGAATAAAATATCTCAGGAGCAAAAAAGAAAATGTTGTTTTACATTTGTAAGCAACTTCGAAATCGAGAATTTTATTAAAAAAAATTTCGATAGTAGAGAAGTCGAAACAAGTGGTTCTTCGATTATGTCCGTCTGTCTGTTTGTCCTCTCCCCAACAGCCCAAACCATTGGATAGATGTACTACAAATTTTACAAATTGTTTAAGACTAAAAATAACATTATGTATGGGATCTAAAAATGTTGTGCTCAAAGATCGAAAATTCGAATTTTATCCTAAACGAACTGATATATTTTTTGAAATTCTATATCTCGAAAATGGATCCTTATTTTCTTTCGAAATTTAAATTTAAATTGTGTATACTGTATACTTAAAACATTTTCAAACAAAAATTTAAAAGTTTTGTATATACGAAATAAGTTTAGGAAAAACTGCTCTAACGATTTTCGAAAACATTTTTTTATAAATTAAACTGTTATGATTAATTGAATGGCATTTGAGTTTTTGAAGACAAATTTATTTTAAAGGTACTATTACTAAACAGAGTCTTTGGATGCAAAAGCAATTTCCTACGACAAAGTCGTGCATTTTATTTCTTAATAAATAATATTTTTTGAAAAATTCTATTAAAAATTAGTAATTAGGATAAAATGTCTCGGGAGCAAAATCACACTTATCTAATTATGTATATGCAAAATATTGTTGTTTACTTTTAGATACCAATTTTCTTAAAATATATAAATTCTTTTACACAAAACTTACACCTGTAAAAACAACTAAAAACTGATAAAAAAGGTTTTTGACTCAATTATTATGAGATCAAAGAAAAGTATTGCCTTTAAACTTTTCTTTATCACATTGTGGTTATTAATATTTTGCCAAACAACACAGAAAGTCTTAACGACATAATATAAAATAATCTTTCCACTAAGAATAGCCTCATTATCAAAATCTTCAACTTAAAACTTTTAAAGAAAAACCGGCTTGTAACTAACATCTGCATTTGCAAATAAGTTTCCCAAAAACTTGTTTTCTTTAAATACGCGCCATACATTAAAGTAATATCTGATATTTACTCCCCCTCTGCTTCTCTAAGGGGATCGTTAATCTTCGCGGTTTGAAAAAAATCGATTTTTTGCATATTTCTAATATAGACATAACTAAAAACATGATCTGTGAAGGATTTGATCGAAAGCATGCTGGTTTGAAAAACATGGTAACAAAATACAATTAGTTTTCAAATCGCTGCCATTTTGTGAAATTTTCAAATATTCAAAAAAGCTTGTGTCTAGACCCTATCAACGTTCTAAAAATTAAGTTTACAAATTCTTCTGTTGCTTCAAGGCTCTGAAGCTGAGACATCGTGACAGCCGTTCTACTCCGTCGCACCGGCAGTAGTGCATTCAACGACGCGTCAAGGGCAAATTTTATTAAAAAATCCTTTTTTGTTTTTCATTAAAGTTTAAGAATTGACTAATCAAATAAAAAAAATGTTGTTCAAATATCATGTGTAGTATTTTTGAAATCCATCCTTGAATAATAGTCCCGAAATTTGAGCACGAAGGTAGACGACCCTCTTAAAATACCCCCTTTTGATTTTTAAAAACCACTGTCCTGAGCTATGTCGTGCCTCATTTTGTCATATTTAAACGAAATTTACGATGGTGAAACTTGCTGAAGTAAAAATCTATACAAAATGTAGCTTAGTAATAAACATTAAGACGATGTGCTGCTAAACAATTCATGAACCAAATTATATGAACCAAAATTTATTTCAATATCTCGCTTTCCCCGCATCAAATACATTATACGGATACCACTGTAGCCTTCAAAATCCAAATCTAAATAGCTGTGGACTAAATAATATTCATTTTTTTTTTTCAAGCAAAAAACAAATGTTAAAATTTATAACATACTTACTACCTTTTACTTAAAATAGATTCAATTTGTCATAATATTTCAAAAACAAAACAAAAATCTGAAAAAAAATTAATTAATTTATTTTTCCTTTTGACCCAAATATCTGGCATGAAAGTGATCAACCACTCCACAAAGTCAATTAAATTAAATTTCGTTTTTTGACGTGAATTATTAATTCAATTTCATTAATGCTTCTCGTTCTCTCTTTGCGCGCGTTTTCGACTAAAAAAATTTATAATATTTTAACGAAAAAATAAGAAGAAAAAAAGAAAAACACAAATACACAACTCTTTGATCTTGATTCGATCATCATCACCGATCCAGCCATCATGATGATGGTATCCATCGATTGACAGGAACATTTTTTCCGTCTAATGTCGTCCCATCCATATACCCGACCCGTACTCCAGCAACCCGCCCATATGTTGGACAAAGTACAAATTAAAAATACAAAATTAAAAAACGTTTTCCCCATTAACATTGATTTGAGCAACAAAACAAAAATCAGATGGTCGACGTCTCTAATGACTCCACTTGAGTTCAATAATTCATCTAAATCCAAATCCAAATCACTCGGTACTTTGCGAGCTTCGAAATTAATCGAGGAACCTTCCCCCCGAAAATAAAAAAATGCCCAAAATAATATTGGCCATTGTCGATTGTAATTATCTCACTCCCTTGGCACTCTACGAACGGCGGTGATGCTGGGCTTTGACAAATGTTTTTTGGCTGCCCCCTCCTTAGGTTGTTCGTCATCGTCTTTCGTCTGCGTCTATTTAATTTTTGTTTGGAGGAATCTTTGATGTGATTGATTTTTTTTCTGCCTTCATCTTTGCCTAGATCCTCAAGATCCATGAGATGTGATGGAATCATTATGAAATATTGCCGATCATTAGGCGCGTAGTTAGAGATACTCAATCGATGATTAGTGTGCGTAGTGTATTTTGTCGGGTCGCATCATCTCAGATCCTTCCTTGGTAACGGCGGCAGGTATGAGATAAACTGCGAGCGGTCGATTGACGAATGACAGATGTACCCATCAATTACTGATCTCTGTTTCACTATCTACTTACATATAGGAGGTATTTAATGTTCGTATAGGTACTATAGGTAGGCTATAGCTTCAGCCTTGCTCTTAGGTGCGCAAAGAGACCAAGACCATCGCGTTAGCAATGACAATGGCATGGCATGGCCCTGGAGAGTTAATGTCCCCCGATATGACGAGGATTGATCATATTTTCAGCGTTTAATTGGAGTTGATGCGTCGCGTCGCTTGTCCTCATCATCGCATCGGTCGTCTTCGTCTTGGTGATCATCAACAATGTTTTGGATCGTTTTTTGTTTTTGTTGTCTTCTCCTTTCCTTTTCTTTTTGACTTAGGATTGTCCTCCATCTCCATAACTACGTTGACCGACTAAATGATCTTAAGATTAATCGAATTACATTTGAAGTTACAATTTCGGATTTTTTTTTGTGTACATTAATCCATCATCTTGCTCACCTTTACCTGGGTAAGTGGGTATGGGATATTTGTGAGTTAAAATAAAAGAAATTTAGGGTTCCGCGCCTCTTATAAAATATATAAGACGAATGTATAACATTTGAATTAATGGCTTTTAAGTCGTGCGATAGTTTTGTACAGATACGCTTATCTACGTAATTGGAAGTCGATGGACATGTGTTTTACCAAGAGGCTATCACTTTGTCGGTTATTATGTTGAAAGTCGTGTCCTGTTTTTGTGTTTTTATAATATACATCAGATGATAGAGCTCTTTACCCGTACAAGTGAATGTGAGGGCGGGTTTTTCAAAGGTTTTAAGTAATTTTAATACCAAAAGCGATTAAGGGAATTTATTCTATGTATAATAAGTACCTTTAAATACACATTTGAGTATTATTGTGGAAATAAGGGAAATTTTGTTTTGAACATTTAAAGAAATTAAAACCAACTTACATGTTTTCGGTATATCTACATATTTTTTAGTCAAGAAAAACTATCAATTGATAATTATTGATACATATGTATAAGTATATGTATATAGAAAAGTTAAGAACTTTAGCAGCCAATTTATTATTATTTTTGTTTAGATGGTTGAGAATGATCCAGCCAGTTTTGATAAGAAACAAATTTAAAGGGTTAGTCAGAGAGGGATCGTCGACCGTTCTTGAATCATTGTAATTCAGAATTGTTTTTTTTTTTTTTTTATTATTTTTAACTTATAGAAGAACAACTCCTCACTGCAATTGGTCACCATCATACTTAAGAACATTTTTAGTCCGATTTCAACATTTATAAATTCTTCTTCAATTTTGTTTGTTTTTAAAAAATTATGAAGTTCTAGAAAATCGTGTCGACTAATTTTCAAGTATTCTTTTAAATTTAGGCATTCAATATGTAGTTGAACTAGTTACATATTGAATCGAATGAAATTCGTTCACATCTTCAGTAAAAAATTTAGCAAAAAATTTGCTGTTTTCTTTTAAGTCTTCTGTATTCAGATTTTTTAATCGAATAAAAAGTCAACACGTAGGCTAATCTTCGTGAACGAACCTAGTTGCTGTTTCAAATGAACCCTTAGACTTTAGAGTATCAACAACTGGAAGAAAGGTCATAAAGCAAACCACATTGCCGCTTAGTAATTTATAGGTGCTTCATATTTTTATTTAAATTTGAATGAAATTTCGCAGGAAATGTGATTTCAAATTTTCAACAAAGTTTGTTGTTCTACAAAGAAAATATGAATTCTGACCACTCTGTATGCATCTAAAATTTTATCGAAATATTTCTTTTTCTTTAAAATACATCAATAGAGGTTAAATGATGTTTCAGCAACTTGGGGGTCCCTAGTGATTGCGGGGCCTGGACCCGAGATCAGTGGTAAAGAAGAGTCTGGTTGCACCGTCTTGCTAGAACCGATAACTTCATAGTTTTCTCCTTAGACACAATTCCCGCAGCAATAGCGTACGCCGACGACCTAATTGCGTACAGAACGGCCCCACAAATTGAGGTTATCAAGACACTTTTGCAGGGTGACATCGACAAGATTCAGCAATATTGGGATGACTGGAAGTTGAAAATCAACATTCAGAAATGCGAAACTATTCTGTTCAGGACTCCGCTGTATGGAGCCTCAAGGGATACGAGAAAGAACTGGAAAAAATTTAGTGATCGTTGGACCAAATCGACAGCCACTGGCGAATAAAAGTGTAGTAAAGTACCTTGGCATCTGGTTGGATCAATACTTGTATTTCGACAGACATATGAGTGCTGCTCTGGCCAGAGCTAGGGGAGCCTTTGCCCTGACAAAATGGTTGTTTTTTAGCAGCCGTCTTGACAGCAGGGTGAAGGTGATTTGCTACATGGCCCTTATCCGGCCGATGATTGCCTATGGGTGCCCGGTATGGTTCAACGTTGCCCCATCTCAAATGGAAAAGATTCGGGTGTTTGAGAGACAATGTCTGCGACGTTGCCTTGGATTACACAGAACACCAGAGTCGGAGTACAAACATTACTATTCCAACCAGGTTCTATACAACAGAGCCAACATAAACAGAATAGATAATTTCTTGCTGAAGCTTGGTAGGGGTCACATTGCGAGAGCGATGTCGTCGACTAACAGCTTAATTTTTGGGGCTTACTACCCCAACAATGAGTACTACGAAAGTGTACGTTTAAGTGAGAACATTCCGCCCGAAGCTTTTCTCTATTCAGACAATCGAGGGCTGATACAGGATAGGGAGGCGGTTCCGCTAATCTACCACGTCAGCCGTAAAATTGTAGATAGGCGACTCCTTTACAGTCGAGACGTCCTCGCACTGGACGGAGCCGGGTGCCTTCGGTTCAGTAGGACTGTTTCCGATAGGGACCGAAGAGATAGGGTGAGGCAGGAGAACCAGTTTTGGTGGCTTCAAATTGAGAATGTCATTTAAAGTTGTCTAGGGCGTTTGGTCTTGGCCGACTTACATATGTAGGTTCAAGGATTAGGTTAGGGACAGTCAGGGTGGCACCAAAAAAAAAATTATATAAAAAAAAACACAAAAAAAACACAAAAAACAAAAAACACCAAAAAATACAAACAAAAAAAACACAAAAAAAAAAGCTTATACTGTGGCTGTACTAGTTTTTAAGTAGTTTTAAGTATTTTTAAGTAGTATTATTGGTTTTGGTTAGTTTTAAGTAGATTAAGTAATACACATAATGGGTTTCGGTTTTTTTTTTAAGTTTTAAGTTTTATATAAAATAAAAAATAATGATAAAGATACCAAGTTTTCTTTTAAATTTTCTTGGTTTTAGATTAAATTCTTGTTATTTAGTATTAAAATTGTTCTTAGGCCGAAAGGCAGTAGATATAAGATAATGGATTAACTTAGAGCACCCACATAGGGCCAGTAAGATATATTTTAAGTTTTTGAAATTTAAGCTAGTTTTTTAAAGAATTTTTGTCTAGCTATAAGTAGGCTTTAAGATTTTGATAAAACAAAATAAAAAAAAAAAATACCCGCAGCACAAACTCGTTTAACTGTCTATAGCTTTCAACGCTAACCCTTCCGTCATAAAAATAAAGGCCGGTGGCACACCACCACGTTTAAGAAACTCTTGAACTTCAGCTGTGTAAAATTAACTATGGCGAAAAAGGCACTGTAATGCTAATCTATGGTGGTTCGTTATAATACGGAATAAATTGTGCACACTTTCTCACACACCTTAAGATTCGTTTCCCTAATTTAAAAAGAAATGGTGCTATGATTTTTTAAAATACTGTATAAATAGTATCTATTACAATTTGATTAAAAAATTAATTAAAACTAAAAACAAAATAAGAAACAACTTGTACCCATAGTCAGTATTGAAAATTATTAGTTATGCTTAAGCTAATATACATGACAATGTGTTACTAGCAAATTTTAATAATTAAGATGTCTTTTTTATTGAAAATGTCGCTTACGATAAAATGGCAAGAAGGGCTCGATATATCAACTCTGGCGTTAGGTAAAAAGGTCTTAAGTAAAAAAATTGAATTTTAAGTTTTTGATTTGATGTGCTTTTTACTTGCGACATATAGAAACTATTTGGCAAGTATTGCAATCGTCTAAATTTCAAACTCGAGATTTTTATCAAAACATTACATTACGATGGTAGAGAATTCGAAAAAAAGTGGGTCCCCCGATTCCGTCCGTCTGTCTGTCCTCGTCTTTTCAGTATAAACCATTTAGTCAATTGGCTTAAAATTTGGAAATTAAGGTTTCTAGCCAATTCGTGTTTGGCTTTCTTTTTATTTTTTTTAGACTAAAAGTAACAGTAGTCCCCATACAAATTTGTTGGTCAAATATCGAAAATTTAAATTTTCTTATTAACGAACCGACAGATTTTCTTAAAATTTTCTCTACATTTTTTTTTTCTTAATTTGGTTTCTTTCAATAAAAAAAATATGTTTGTATTGCTCAAGAAGGGTAAGCTCTCCCCATAGAACCGTTATTTTGTTTTTAATTTGTATCAAGATCTTAACAATCGATTTCTGTCTCCATAATATTTGATGGTTAAAAAAGTCATTGTTTTTATTTTAGATTTAAAAAAGTATTAATCACTTTTTGATATCTCGAAAACTGATCGTCATTTTTTTACGAAATTGAAATGTACTCAAATTAAAAAATTTATGTATACAAAATTTATTTAAAAAACGGCTTTAACGATTTTTAAACACAAATGACGTTTAAATTTTTGAAAGCAAAATTTGTTTGCTGGTTTTTTTTTAAAACTTAAAATACACTTAATATTTTTAAACAGAACATTTGCATACATGAGCGAGTTCGTGCTACCCAGGTGTGCATTTTATTTCGCTTGCTTAGATTGAGATTTAAATTTAAATTTTTATTATTCTGGTATTTATTATTGATTTATTTTTCTGTCTTATGTTATGTTATTTATTTATTACAAAATGTTATCTATATTCACTCATTAAATTAACATATTAATTTATTGTAATCGGTCCGATTTGTCGAATTAAAAATGTTGAAATTTCTTTGCGTTTGGTGCCTATAGAATCTTAATCAAAGGTTTTGTAGATAGATGTCGGTGTGTGCGTGCGTTTGTACGTTCGTGATACCTTTTCCTGTCAACCATATCTAAAGACCCAGTGCGAGATATAAACTTCTAATAAATTTTGTTTGACAGATAATAACATTAAGAGATACAGGAAGGACTTTTGAAAAATGGTTTATGGTTTTTTTTACTATAACAATTTCAAAAAAAAAGTGAAAAATTTTGGTTGACATCTAACGGTTTTTTATAAATCAGAAAAAACTGAAAAAGAAAAATATTTGTCACTTGCAAATATAAAATATATTTCCACCAAAACAATTGTATGCATTAAGAAATACAGTTTTTGACATCTGGTAAAATTCTTACGAAAATCCAAGTTACAGTTTTCTTTTACAAAAACTAAAAATAATTCTACCAAAAGTTGTTAACAATTGTTTTCCGACTCTAAAATCTCGGCAACAATCTAAGATATTGGCTTTAAATAAATCTTATATTATAAAAAAAACATTAGACCATATTCATAGTTTACATATTTATAAGTTCTGATTTCGTCTTTTCTAAAGTAAACTCCAGTTTAGGTTATTAATAGACAATTCAAACCTATTTTTAAAAGATAACCTTGAATCTAAGAATGAACAAGACATAACTTATGTTGAAAACGGATTTTAACTTATTAAGAAAATTACATTGCGAGGCATTTGATGTCAAAAAGTAAAAACATTGCCTTCGAACAAATAAATGTAATTTTAAACATTTGGTCAAAAAATCTAAAAAATTGTCAGTATTTTTATAAAAAAAAATAAGAACCTTAAAAAAGTACTCGAAATTGGTAAAAATATTTCGAAAGAAGATGAAACTTCAAAATTATTTAATTCTATGCAAAATTTTCTTATTAACTTAAGTTTAAGATAATGTTCTTAAAAAAATTCAATCTGTACTTGCTTTTTGTAAGAAATAAAAACTTTTTAAAAACGTTCATAAAATGTATAAAAATCATTTTTCAATTAAAAATTTCGGGAATAAAAACAAATATTGAAATTAAATTTATTTTTTCATACCTATGCAAATATGCTAACTTTTGTTAATATCTTAGAAAAATTTAATTAAAAACGTTTTTTTTTCCAAAACACGAAAACTTACAAAAACAAGAAAAATTGATAAGATATGGTTTTCGACTCAAGTATTATGAGAACAAGGAAAGACATTGACCTCAAATTTTGTATGTCACCCAAAATATTGGTCTTAATACTTTGTTAAATTTTTAGAAAAATCTATTGACAGGAACGGGTCTTTTATTAAATTTTCAAATTGGTTTACTGCCAGAATGTTTTATTGTTAAAGCCAAGAAGATTAATTTGTATAGAAGCTAGTTTTTGAACATGGAGAAGAAGTAACAGAATTGCAGCTAGGCGAATATCTAAAATTTAAATTCTTTATAAAATATCTGAAAAATAGCTACGTAAAGTTATTGCAGTTACCCAATTTCGAATTTTTTAGTACCTGCTTTGTTGACTTATGATATTTAGTCTTAAATTGGAAGAAACTCCATTGTAGTATCCACAAGAAACGTTTGTTGCAAGGTGGAAGCTTCATCCCTAAAAACATTACTCGCACACAGTAATAGTTGAGAGTTGTAAGTCACTAGGCCCTAGTTATCAACGGACTGGAAAACGTTTTCTTTAAAAGTCAAACATTTTCAAAACTTTAAAAAGTGAATACCAATATTGATGTGTATTGCCGAGGTGAATTAGAAATTACCGAAGAAAATTTTTAATTTTCTTCAAAAGTTCAATATTGTCAACTGAATTGAAAAAATAGAGTCTTTGTTTATATTTTATACATTTTTTATTGTTTCAAAATTCCACTGTATGAGATTCCGTGATGATGATGAGAAACAACAGGAACTGAAGCAGCAATTGGGGCACTGTATACTGGAGCAGAAACGATTGGAGCAGAGACGATTTGGGCAGAAGAATGCTGATGGTAAACTGGAGCTGAAGCAATTGTGTGGTGATGGTGATGATGTTGATGTTGTTTGACAACTTGGACGGATTGATGAATCACTGGAGTTGATTGGTGAATAATTGGAGCAGCTTGGTGAACAATTGGAGCAGCTTGGTGGACAATTGGAGCAGATTGGTGAATAACTGAAGATGTTTGGTGAATAACTGGAGATGTTTGGTGAACGTATGACACAGCAGGGCTAGAAATTATGCTGCTTCCACTGCTGTAGACAGCGGTGTTTCCAGGGAGCAGACCAGCATTTGCAACAGCCAATACAGCAAACAAGCAGACGAAGAACTTAAATGATAAATGAAGAAATAGTTAGTTTTATTGTTATAATTTTAATCCGAAGAAGAACTCACTTTCATGTTGATAGATTGTGTATGTTTCTTTTAGTTTGAACTAAACGAGTAGAATGATTACTTTTTGAAATCACACATGATTTTATACAAAAACCAAAACCCAAGAAACTAACTTGTTCTGCATTATACTGCGATGATCACCCTTCAAACGTTATCTTTTAACTTAAGGGACCTTGATACATATACATAAATGTTGAAAGTGAATTGTATAAATCATTTCAAAGGCAGTGACCAATAATTGATTTAAAATTGATACATTTATAACACAAAAAGTACCCCAATGATGAATACTTTATTATAAATTATATTAGTTAACATCTCATTATCTCATTTCTTAGGCCATCACCGTCAAATTATGCAGACATCGATAAACATTATCAAGCAGCATTAGCAAACCAAAAGACCCTAAATGAGCTCCTTATGCATATGAGTTGATACATTTTTGTCTTAATAAATCTGTCTGTTTTTGATAGTAGGTAATAATGTTGCTGCAAGGTTTAACTTCCTCTTTCTCCAATAATTAAAATCATCACCTAATATAGAAAAAGACTTTTTTTTTAGATTAAAAGAATAAAACAAAGTGGGTCGCTGAATAGCGTGTTATTGTTCTAAACAAGAAATTATTTAAATATGTATAATATATAAATATATTTATTTAAATAGCTTTTGAATTGATTAAAACTAAAACAATACGTGTAAAACATTTAATTTACATACAAAGTATCATTAATTTATGCTAAAAATAAACATTTTTGGTTTAAACTAAATATTTTGTACCTACAACTTTGCTTTTATGTTTCTTTATAGCTTTTATTTTTTTTTTTATAAAATTTTAAACGAACATTGAGGTAAGGGCCACGGATCAACTTAAAAATGTACAAATATTTAATGAACTATATTACCAAGCTTAGAGAGATTTGAATGTCATTCAAACGTTTTACATTTTTCTAAGCGATAAGAAAGAAAATTTAAATAGGTCGTATTATAAATACCGGTCCCATGGTTTTTAATGCATTTTCGCAGGTAGGTCCGACTTCAGAAATCGTAAAAATAAGGAAGAGATGGGCTCCATTCTTTTCATTGACAAATATTTTTTACTTGCGACCTATATAGGAACATTATCGTAATTTTTGCATTCTCCACATTACGATGATAGAGAAGGCTAAAAAAGTGGGTCCCGGTCCGATTCCGTCCGTCTGTTTGTCTGCCCACTACCCCACAGACCAAACCATTATTGGGTCGATTGAGTTCAAACTTGGAAATTAAGATTTAAGCAGATTCGCGTTAGGTGTTTTTTTTTTTCATTTTTTAAGACTAAAAATAACAGTAGTCCCCTATACAAATTTGTTAATCTAAAATCGAAAATTTGAATTTTCTCAAAAACGAAGTAATAGTTTTTTATTAAATTTGTGTTCTTAACTTAAGTTCTTTCAATAAAAAGAAAACATTTTTGTTTTGCTCCAGAAGGGTACCCCCCATAGCACAGTTATTTTGTTTTTAAGTTGTCTTAAAAACTAATGACCCGACTTCAATATTTTCCTTCTACACAACCTTTTTCTCTATCTTTTTAATATTTGTTGATCAAAAATGTGAAATTTTACCTTTTGGATTTTTAAAAAATATTAAATTTTTGCTTCCAAATTCGTTATCTCAAAAACGGGTCATCAGTATTTACGAAAATCAAATGTAAAATGTATATTAATATGCTTTTAATAACTGCATAATAAGAATATTTTTAAACTAAAATTGAAACATTTTATATAAAAAAAATAATTAAAAATAAAACCCTTTGACCATTTTCGAAAAAAAATGGCATTTTTAAAAACAAATTTATTTTATGAGTACATTTTTAAAATTTACAATATAAATACTATTTGTAAACAGAGTCTTTAAATACAGGAGCAAGTTCGTGCCACCCAGTTGTGCACCTTTTTTAAAATGTTAATAAAATAAGTAGAAGTGAAAATAAGTCAGTGAGAAACTGGTCACACAGACTCAATAAAATGAACACGTTAATATCAAAACAATCATTAATTTGTTTATGTTATTGCCTAAAAACTAAATAAATACTGTATTTAGAAGTTGTTTTAGACTCAAGTTGTAAGAATTAAACGCAAGAGACAAAAATAGGCAGTTAGACCAAATCAAAAACCTGGGATGCATTTTTTGCTTTGACTTAAGATATTTTTACCTCAAGCCAAAGATTGATCCCAAGTAAATAAGAGGTGGTGGTCCGAAGCACAATGTTGACTAGAAATAAAATAAAAGTTGTACCTATATTTTAAGATTGAAAAATATAAAAGCAAAATAAGTTTATCTTTAAGAATTGAAATGCCTTTTAACTTCTCAAAATCTTTAATTCGAAAATATTTTTTTTACAATTAATTTTTCATACATTTTTCAACTTTTTTAGGAATATATTTGGTACGCAGTTATTTAGTGGTAATTTGGGTGTACCCTTCTGAAGCATTCGAGAAACAAAGTTAAGAAAATAAAATTACATACAATTTCAATAAAAATCTATGAAGTCATTTTTGGAAAAAAAAAACAATTTTCGATTTTTGACCACCAAAATTTATACAGAGACTAAAAAAAAATAAATTGGGTTGCGCAACAGTCCGTTGAGAACTAGGGCCTAGTGACTTACAACGCTCAACCATTCCTGTGTGCGAGTACTTTTGTCAGGGATTGAGGGGGCCTACAGTTTTTGAAGCCGAATCCGAACGGCTAATTTGAGAAAGCATTTTTCATGACAAGAATTACTCTTGAAGGATTTGTCAATTCCTCGCAAGACGCAGTACCCGTAAAAAAGACTTAAGATTGCATAGGCAGGGGTCGAACCCACGACCTCTGGCACGACAGTCCAACGCAATAACCATCATGCCACGGGCAGAGAGAAAAAACTAAATTATTAGTTCTTTCTCGATGCCACGGGTTCTACGTATAAAGAGACTACTGTTGATTTTATTCTCGAATATGGTTTAAACCCTTTCCAAGTTTGACCCAATGGCTGTAGGAAAGAGGAGAGGCAGATGGAAAAAACTGCCCGCGGGGCCACTTTGTTCGACTTCATCGTTATGTCAAGTTTGGTTAAAATTTCGTATTCAAAATTGTTTACAAATGCAATACTTGTCGGAAGTAAAAGCCACCTATTTTTAGGCATACATTTTTATTTGTTCGTCTTTTAGGAGTCCAAAATTAACTTAAGAACGGTTCGTGCTAAAATGTCGCTTTTGTTCTGAGATTACACGAAAAACAATATTTGAATTAGGGCATTCTGAGAAATAAAAAGAAAAATGTAATTTATCCAAAGCCACAGCTAAAACATGAATTTTTGAAAATTCATTCGAGCACAAGCAATTTAATGAAATAAATTCGAAAGCTTATTAAAATAAGGACTTGGAAACTTTAAAAAAAAGGGCAAACGTTTCAGATATTTAAAAAAACTTTTTTACAGCTTTGAATTAACAATAAAATATTAATGAATATAATTTGATTTTCTTCATCTTGCCAAAGCGGGCAAGCTTGCAGTGGTCAATTCGTCGAAAAAGATATGAGGCAACTGAGCCACATATTTCGGCTGAAACGGGCGTTTAGTGTGGGTTCTGAGCACTTCCAACATCGTCGGCTTGTTGGCATTAACGTATCTCCAAAGAAAATAGTCTAATCAGTGCTGTCAACGTTCTGTTGAAGCCTTCTAAGTGCATATATTGAAATTCGGGACCAAACTAATAGCACTATTAGTGCGTTATCATCGCGTGTTAACTCTGGTCATTCAGAAACGAAGCGATCGTTATCATCGATAAAAAAAATGTTTTCAATAACGCCGCCGGCATGCAAACCGCATCAAACAGTTATTTTGTGCAAATGAAGTAAATGAATATGCGTCCAATAACGCATATTTTGCTTATTGACGAACTCATTCAGCCAAAAATGAGCTCAGTCACAGAAAATGATTATACGATGAAGTCCATCATCTTGGCTCATCTTGTCCAGAACCCAATCGGAGAACGTTTTTTCACTTCAAAGAATCCATCGGCTTCAATTCTTGAATCAGTTTTATCTTTTATGGGTTTAAAAGGTTGGAAAATATCTCCCTTCCGCCTTTTTGTCTTTTGAATTTCTCGGCTATGTATAAAATGCTACAGAGATCGTTTCTGGCAATACTATACATCATTGAAAAGGTCTTGATATAACCTACAAAACGTCGCTATACATGATTAGTTTGGATATTGCGTTCAACAGTTATAGACGTGTAAACATGGAGTTTACTTACGCCGAAATTCTGGCTATTTTAAAGTTTTCCTTAGTTAAAGGTAAATCCGCTAGAGAAACGTTCCGTGAGATTAATTGTGTTTTCGGGGATGATACTCTATCACTTCGAACCACGGAGGAATGGTTTCGACGATTCAGAGCCGGTGAAAACGACATTATGGATAAGTCAGCCGGCCGGCGGGCGGCAGACCGGTGACGAAGAATACCGATCAAATCATGGAAAACATCGACTTAGACCGGCATGTGTCATTTCGTGACTTCGCCCAGGAGATGGGAATTAGTCAATAAACCAAACCATCTGCAAAAGGCTGGTTACAAAAAAAAGCTTGATGTTCTGGTGCCGCAAGATTTGACGCAAAAAAACCTTCTGGACCGAATCAACGCCTGCGATGTGCTGTTGAAACGGAACGAACTCGACCCATTTTTGAAGCGGATGGTGACTGGCGACGAAAAATGGATCACATACGACAATATCAAGCGAAAACGGTCGTAGTCGAAGGCCGGTGAATCGTCCCAAACAGTGGAAAAACCGGGATTGACGGTGAGGAAGGTTTTGCTGTGTGTTTTGTGGGATTGGGAGGGAATCATCCACTATAAGCTGCTCCCATATGGCTAGACGTTTAATTCTACCATCTTCGCAAATAAGGAGGTGGGCTTCTACGATGAGGTATAAAGAAGTTGCCGTCTAGATGGAAACTGATTATCGAACAAAACGGGACATATTTGAACTAAATCCGATCACTGTAATAATTTTTATAAAACATTGAATAAAAAGGAAAAAAGCGGAAGGGATATATTTTCCAACCTTACCATAATGTGATCTGAGTGATACCCAACCGACGCGCCTTGAAATTGACTGATTTCCATCGTTTGGTACGGTCGCTTGATCGGCAGTGATATTTTCGATTACCCCTTGTCTCTCTGACATGACAACATCACATAATGAGTATGTATAAACTTAAATTTTTGCACGAACAACGAACAAGATGTTGGCTCTATAAGCTCTTAAAATGTCTGGCATTTAATATTTTGAAGTTTCAAGGACGAGATCTTTGCAAACAAAACATCATCTAGTGGTAATGTTTCTGAACCACTTTTTCTTTCGAGCGTACATGGTCGTATTTCAACATCGGTACAATTGTTGGCTTCTAAATTCTAAATTCTAAATTCTCAATTGTTAATGATTTATCAGCCAGAAATTTAAAGGACTCATACAAAAAAGTATTCCTAGGCTTTATATCATATAATCATATATGATATCAAAGTGCCTAATTTTCAGATCAATTTCTTGAGATGAATTTTCATATTAATTTCTTGAGATGATCAGAAGACGTTTAGAGATGCAATGACATCACGGATAAGAGAATCACAAATAATTTGCACAATGAAAATGGAAAAAGTTTGATTTTACTTCCGTTGTTTTGGTGTAAGTCCTTGCTGTTGATTTTTTAATATATATTGAAGAAATCCAAATATCTTGATCTTGATTTTAAAGTTTAGTTATTCAATTTCTTCTAAACGCTTTTTTTAGTTGTGTTAAACATAAAATACTTTGAAAAATGTGGGCCAATTCTTTCAAAAACCTTATACAATTTTAAGGCATTTGCAATAGTTGGTTAAAAAATAAATTTTTTTTAACCAAATCTAACGTTTTTAAAGGATTTCGACAAAAATCTAGCTTAAAATTCTCTTAAGTCTGATGTAAGATTAAGAAAAATTGTATTCCTAGTGGATATATTTCCGAAACCCCACTTTTCGAGTCTTGAAAGCAAATTGTCGTACCCACTGTTACGTAAATGGCACATAAATCATTGTAGACTTACATTTCATTTGATTGATAGGAAATTACAAGATACTAAATTCGACCACCATATCTATAAACAATCTTTGTTGTTTTCAAAACAGACTTTCAAAACGCTATCTAAAAATATATTGACAAATTTATTTTAGTTCCAACTCTTAACCTACTTTCATTTAAAACGGTTTCAACAAAAAATGAAACATACGTACAAGAATAAACGTATAACAAACAAACCTATATCATGCACCATATAATTTTGAATGTTCATATTCCTATGGATAGCCTTTCAAAAAAAAGTGAAACGAAATATATTTAATTTTTTGTCGTAACACAATAAAAAGCCCATCACTCACTTGTCACTTGTTTCGTGACCCTCTCATTTTGACATGCACCTGTGACCCCGGTCACGAACGCGCATAATTTATCAATTAAAAGCCAAAACTGTCACACTAACCAACCATCAAATATCTCATAACGAAGCAGAAAATTTACGGCAATCACCTAAACCTAGGTCGTCTATAAACTGACCATCGCACAGCGACAGCGACCACAGCAACAGTCCATAAAAAGTACATAGTTTGATGTCTAAAGAATCGAGAACAGCGACAAAACCGAAGAAGAAGTCCACAAAAAAGTATCTTTTCCGCTCATTACTCTTCATTTGGCTCAAAAGGCACTCCACTAGAACTAATTGCCACTTTGTATGGCCCATGATGGACGAACCATTGTTTTTGTAAGGTATGAGGAAAGACCCGTAAGAAGAAAACCAACAACAACAACAACAAAAAGTGGAAGAAGTGTCGCAAGACACCGTCACATGGTTTCCCAATTCCGAACACCATACCAATGTCCAGTTCCAGTAGTTCGTTCGGTATCAGTTACAAAAGATCTAGCGATCGCCTCAATAGATGGAGCTACATTACATGTGATGCCACCACGACCACGACCGACCACATCACCATCGCGATCGTCAGCTTCGAACCACTGACCGCACACGATATAGATGGGACACCAGTTCCGTTCGAATGCAAATAGCTTTTGCTTTTGAGCTTGATGGAGGCACTGAGCGTGATGGAACTAACGTCCATATAACGTATTCTGGTGCAATCGTTTTCGTTTGTGATGCGGCGGCGGTGGTGGTATGGTGGCTCAATCGAGCACTCGCTGCCGCTCTCTCTATTACTGTGCTTGTGCTGGTTTAATGGTGAAACTTGGACACACGTCCACTGCGGTGCAGCGCAGCGCAGCGTCGCCTCGCGTCGTAGTCCTCTAAAGAGATTCGGTCAAATAACTCATGTCGAGCGTGGCTTTTGTATGGGGACGACCAAGACTAACACAATGGGGACTTAGACGCTCCAATGTGGATGCGCGCGAGTAACCCAGACAATGCCACCACCGCCGCCGTTCACTGTCGTGTCTTTAGCGAAGAAGAAGACGCAGTCTCGCTTTCTTGGCTTGCTTGACAAAGTGGAAAATCCGAAATAGAAATTTGGGACACATACACGCAGATTTTATGTTCGATTGTGGTGAGTAGATGGTGACCATAAAGCTATTCGTTTTCGAATAGAAAGACTCAAGTACAGTACTACTTTTTAGTCCCTGCGCCTCACTGGAGATGATGAGATGCAGCAGCAATATATAGCGGTGTGTCAGTGGTGATGGTTTGACGGTAATTCATGTGCCAGATTGTTTGTACGTTTACACGAAGGTTCCAACAAATGCATTCAGGTGATTGTTGATTTTTAATTGAAATGCTAATGAAGCCATCCAACCACGACACTGTGTCACATTTCGACTTCAGCAGATGCGATGCGCAGCGATTGAGAAATAATATTTTGTGAGCGCGCAATACAATTGTGTTTGGCGCTAAGCGAAAAAGTTATAGGATTTCTCAACATGAAATGCTTGTATGTTGCTATAACATAATGACTAGCGAAGTCTTCAGTTCTTTTTTCAAATCAGATATTTAGTTAAAGACTCTTTAAAATGCTGAGATATTTGAAGAATCAAATCAAAGGCGATATAAAGATTTTTCTTGGACATTAATCAAAGAAGAGCATTAAAAATGGAAAATATTTTTGTTTCGTTTTCGTCGCTTATGCATCATCTCTTCTTACCGTTATTTTGAGACATAGCCACTTGTTTTTCTTCTATTTAGCAGATTTACTTTCTCCTCCATTAATGCCCATCAGTACCCTTGAGCCCAACAACAGAGATTTGTTCCTTAGCCATACTCCGCGAAATTGAAATATTCCTCATCACACTTTGTCATGACATAAATCCACGATGTACTAATTTTTCAACTCTATTTGGATAGAGGTAAAATATCGATCAGTTACTGTCCAGGGAAAATACCATTCAGATCCCCATAGAGGGAGTAAGTTTGCTTGAAACCGCGGATGAAAAATCATTAATTAAATAATTTTTGAGGAAATAATTTTTGCATACGCTTACAATATAATTTCGGACCAAGATGGGACTTAAACTCTTTATGATTTTTTTGTTGTTATCGGATAGAGATTTTCAAAAGACCCTCGGTAAGAATTGGTACCGAGTAGTACACTAAAATCACCCGTTAATCAGGAACCATCAATGGAATATCGACAAATAGAGTTAGATATTACGTTTTGGACAGTTCAATTCAAGTAGTATTGGACGGGTTTAAATCTGATATCCACAAAATAAACTCTGGTGTGTCCCAGGGCTCCGTTTTGTCTCCGACACTCTTTCTTAGTTTTATAAATGATCTTTTGTCTGAAACTTCTAACACAATAAATTGTTTCGCTGATGACAGTTCCCTCAGCTTTTTTCATATTCGTTCTTAGATTTTCATCCTTGTTTGGACTTGGACTAGCAACCGCAGCTCATTAAATTCTGATCTTGACAGCATTGTTTAATGGGGAATAAAAAACCGTGTAGAATTTAATGCTTCGAAAACTCAATGCTGTCTAATGTCACAAAAGCGTAACCCTACCCTAATGCCACTATCCGCACGGGTGGTACTTGCATTGAGGAGACTGAACAACTTTCAGTTCTAGGTATGTGCATCACAAGTAAAATCACCAAAAACGCTGCTAAGTGTTTAGGTTTTCTCCGCCTATGCAATAAGTTTTTTTACCCCTTCTGATCTGGCTATAATTTATAAAGCCTAAATTCGTCCAAAACTTGAGAATAACTCCCATATCTGGGCAGGTGCTCCAATAACCCATTTGAGTCTCTTGGACAGAATTCAAAGGGAGCTTTAAAAATGATAGGTGACAATATGTTGTATAACTGAATCTTTTGTATCTCTTGAGCACCGTCGTAAGGTTTCTTGTCTTTTGTCTATCATTATTTTATCGCTATTTTCACAAACAATGCTTTAGTAAAATAGCCAAATGCATTTCTCCCTTAAAACAATGCAACCGTAATATCCGCATTTCTAGGAATGCCCATCAGTTTACGTTCTCTGAAGTGCAGAGGCTTGGTTCTTCTTATTCTCCAACATTGTCTCGTACATTTGAGACGTTCTACATTTCGGAGTTGATTGTGTCTTGTGTGATACAGCGTATTTTTAAACAACTTATGTAACCATTTCAATTTGAAGGTGGCTGTTTCTTATGTGTTATATACCAAAGGGTATTTATTACTCCACGAAGGACTTTTTCGATGGGTTGAGCATTTTTTTTTGATAACCATGGTTGGATGCTGTATGCCCAAACTGGTTTCAGTACTTGCTTAAATAACATTAGTTCGTTCTGGATCGATAGGTCAGAATTCTCTTCTAAACATTAACCAGTACATTCTTCTATACTTCAAGTTTAGCTCTTCTCTTTTCTTTTTGATGTGGTCTTTCCACTTAAGCCTCGCATCGAAATTGGCAGTATGGGAGTAAGGTACTTCTGTACTGTTTAGAGTAATTGGAAGAGTATTTATGTTTTTGTTTGTAAAATATATACCTATGCGTTGATTTTGTTTTATTTAGTTTGATACGCCATTTTACACTTACTTATTTCATCGGCAATAATATTGCAATATCATCGGCAGTGGACATTATAGCGTCGATATCCACTAGAAAAATCCTGGCATATAAAAGGTACAAGGTTGGTCCTAGTAGACTACCTTGCGGTTCACCAGCTTCTATTTTCATTAGTTCCAGAAACTTTGGTCGTACCGTACTCTAAAGGGTTGGTCCTTAAGATATGATTTCAGTATTTCAGAATTGTACTAAAGTCCCAAGTGCCAGTAACGTTTAAGAATATAGCCGAGCATGCTTGTTTTTCTTCAACATCCGTAATTCGATTCACTTGATTTATCGTGGAATTTGTCTTCTTTCTTCAATTGATTTGTTGAGCCTTTTCAATAGCAGTTCTTAGAAAACTTTTGTCATGGTCCACAAAAGCGATATTGGTATGTATGGTGTTACTTATATTGCTGGCTTACCTTGTTTAGCTATAACAATGACTTCTGCGCAATTTTCCAATGATGTGGTACATAACTTAGTTTAAGGCGTGTCGTTAACACAAATTGCAGTTCTTTTTTAAGGCTTTTGAGGGTATTTCTTTCAAAACCTGAGCAGTGATTACAAGATCATAACGTATTCTGGTGATTTTTTATTACATAAAATGAATATCACATTCGTCGTTACTGTCAACAAACTTTAAGAGATTTGTAGCCGTATTTGGTGGGAATGGTTTATAGACATTCTCGATATGTTCATTAACTACGTCAGCATTTTGTTTTGGGTTTCCAATCCATTTAACATCTTGGTTGAATATGGATTTATACCTCTGGGAATAATACGCCGCGCCGTCTTACGAGTATGATTATAAAGTTGCAAAAGAAAGGGATTATACATATTTCTAACAAGTGGATTACAATTATCCATTGCATTTATTATCAAAAGGTTCCCCTTAATTTTAAATTCACGAACGATTCGGATATCATTCTAACATTCACCTGAATTTCTGCGAAAAACTGCTCTACACTACTGCGCATAATAATGATACAAAAAAAAGTTAATTGACACTCTCAATTCATTTGCGCAGCAACATTCCGCCTGCCCTACAATGCGCAAAATCATCAACATTAATTACAATTGTCGTCCTTCCATGACAGCAATAATTGTCAACTAAGTTGTAGTAGAAAGGGTAAATTGAGCGTTCGCAGCTTTACATAGAGTGAGAGAAAGATGCGATGTCAGAAAATTCATACCTATAACTCCATTGTTATGCAAATGACACTTCTAAGCACGCTACATTTGAACACGCTGCACTGCACAGTACCTGTAACCTATACCTATCTATAAGCGTTGGCAGTTAAAGGCACCTCATAGATGCGATGCGATTGCATTCAAATATACAAAGCTCGGGATGACGCGCTTTGAAGTTCATTTATGAACCCGCCATGCCATTTACTCCATTCGAAAAAGATCTGGCTGATGGATCCGGTTTTGTTTTTCTTTTCAACAAACGACACTGAAACTGTGTGACACTGTAGTCGTCGTCGTCAACGAAACGATATAAAGCTGATGCTGAAATTACTGCACTGGAGTTGGCTGCGGGAGCATGCAAGGTGGCAATTATTAAATTGGCAATTGGATGTCGTGGCCAGGCCAACTACACACTATATACCTACCATGCCACTGCTGGCTGCCACCGACACCGACCGCCGCGCCGTCGCCACATGCTGTGCAGGGAAGTCAATTAGAAATTGCGTCACTTAAATGCAAATCAGTTTTCGGAATGGGATGCGGTAGTGGTTTGGTTGGTGTATCATTTGACTTGGTATGGTGAATCTCGGGTTCCCATCGCACCATCGCGTCGTCGCTTTTGTTGTCGCACTGAAATGGGAATTAGTCGCTTGGAATGGCCCCCAAACGACAAGCGTGACAGTGATACACACACTTGTTCACCGCGCGTTGCCCCTTTTCGTTGCACTATACAACATTTTAGCACTGATTGGCGGACTAGAGAAGATGGGAAAAATCTCACAGTTGATGTCTTTTTTGTTGGTATTTTATAATTAAGGAATGAAGAAGTTGAGCGGATCACCGCATTTCATGACATTTGTTGCATGAATTTTTGTTGGCTAACTGAATGAGGAAAGCAAAAGAATCAGGATGAAGTGTTAATTGGTCACTGTCATCTAAGTCATTAAGGTCTTCAATGATGCCATCAGACTGTAACGAGTGGGAGTGATACTGTAGGAACAAAAATATAAAATGCTGAAAACGAAAAAAAGATTACCTTAAGTGCAAACCACATAAAGCAGCAAAGGAACCAAAATAAAATGTTGTTTATGAATAATTTATTTAAAAATTTTTGAAGTGCACAAAGGTTTGTTTCTTCTTTAATCTTTAGAAATAGTTCAAAATGCAATTGATTATGATAAATTATGACAATTAATTGATATTGAAAGTTAAATTTCAACATTTAATTTTTGAAAAATGTATAACACAAATAAATGTATTATTTTAACGCAAAGTTACAGTTGAGAGTGAAAAGTTTTTTTTTCACGGGGAAAAAATCTTCAAAATCTTCTTGTGGTCAGTCTGAAAATTACGTTTATTTGGTGAGTTGCTTATAAAGTTTGTTTAAGAGGGTACAGCATTTTGAAAAAAGAAGTTTAAAAAACCAGTAACATGAAATACTGCAATGAAATCGGTAAATTTAAAACACACAATATTTCAAATTTCCAGTATTTCGAAATACATTATTTAGGTTATACAGCATTATAAAAAAGAAGTAGGTATCATACAGAATTTTGAAATTCCGTACTAATTTACTTCTAAATTCAGTTAATAACTCCAGGTTTTCAAGGTCCGTGGAAGAATTAACAAATTATTATCTACCTATCAAAGCTAGGTCCTTTCAAAGACACACTTCCATTGCTTATTATATTTTTAACGGGTTGGGGTCGTTTTGGTAATATTAAAAAGGGCACACATTCCTTCCCTTCCCTTAAACAATAATATATGTATGTACCTATGATAATTCATAAGTCTTTGAATTAATAAAAACAAAAACAAAATACATACATGGTATCTTCTTCTTATTTTCTTTTTTTCATTTTCTTCTTCTTAATTTTTTTTGTCTCTCTCACATTTTTACATGAATTGTTCTTATCATAATCAACAATCGCATAAACATTTGCACCAAATGATTGATCTGTCAAAACAATCCAGTATAATACAGTATTATGAGATTTTGACAATACAGCATTTTGAGGTACAGTATTTTAAATGTACAGTATTTTGAAATACAGAATACTAACCTACTGTATGGATACCGATTTTTGATCATACAGTATTTGAAAATATAGCATTTCGACCCGCTCCCATTTTAAACTTCCCATAGGATGTTATTGCAATCATTCCGATTTGTCGATTTGAAAATTCTGACATTCGACGTTTCCAGGTCCCTAGAAACTAAATCAAAGATTATTTGAGATATGCCTGTGCGTGAGTACGTGCGTTCGTACTTCCGTACGTTCGGGATACCATTTTTTGTCGTCCACATCTCGAGAACCAGTAGAGTAGAGATATCAACTCATATAAATATAATATATTGAAGTGGGTGTTTTTTTTTACTTGCGACATATAGAAACTATTTATGTATATGGCAGGTATTGCATTGGTATAATTTTCAAACTCAAGATTTCATTCAAACCTAGCATTGCGATGATAGAGAAGTCGAAAGTGGGTCCCCCGATTCCGTCTATTGAGTCGATTGAGTTCAAACTTGGAAATTAAGGTTTTAAGCCAATTTGCGTTAATTCTCTAAAACTTTTTTCATAACTGCTTTCCATAAAAAAAAATATATTTTTGTATTGCTGCAGAACGGTACCCATAAAGAACCGTTATTTTGTTTTTTAAGTTTTCTCAAGAACTAATAAATCGATTTCAATATTTTTTTTCTACACAAAGTCTTATACTGTCTTGATCATATTTGATGATCAAAAATATCATTGATTCTATTTTTGATTTTTAAAAATATATTGAATGTTTTTTTTTTCGAAATTCGATGCCTCGATAACGTGTCATCAGTGAAGCTCTAAATATAACGCTCTAATGATTTTCAAATACAAATTTTGAAAAATTACAGTTTTTTTGAGAAATAAAATAGCATTTAAATTTCTGAAAACAAACTTTTTTAAAGGAATATTTTAAAATCTTAAAATACAGGAAATGTTTTTAAACAGACTGTTTGGATACATGAGCAAATTCGTGATACCCAGTCTTGAATTTTATTTACTAGAGCAATTGAAAAAAAATTAAACACTTGCGTTGATCCAAAATATCCATCTCATAATTACTTTAAGAAATATCTTAAAAAACCATTTTATAAAAGTTGGTAAAAATTGATTTTTGTTCGAACATCAAAATGATTATATTTTGTGCTAAATTTCAAAGATAAATTTCAAAAAAATTTACAAAAATTGGTTAAAATTGTTTTTGGACTAAAAATCTCTTTAAAAAGTATTGTTAGTTATTATTAGTTAATTAAAAAAAATAATAAGTTGAAAACTTTTTAACAAAAACCTACAAAAAAAAATGCTTTTCGACTCAAGTCTAATGAAACCAAATATAGATATTGGCTTTAAATTTTTTCATCTCACACACAATTATTGTATTAATATTTAGTTGAACCTTTAGACAAATCGACACATAAGATCGGAAATTATCGTCATCAGTCGGATCACATCCTCTTTTTAATATTGAACCTTTAATTCATCTAATTTTTGTAAAAAAAGAATGTTTTTAAAACATTTTTCGAAAATTTCTAGTTTCGAAAAACTTAATCCTACCAATATGTTGTAGGGCCCCAAATAAAAGTTAATTGAAAAGTCCTAATATTGCAGTATATAATATTATTCGAAATATTATATCATTCCCTGCTGAGACTACAAAAAAAGCCGGTGGCGTATGTGGAACTATTTTTAACTTCCCATAGGAAGTTATTGTAATGGGTTCGATTTGTCGAATTGAAAATTTTGACATTTCTCGAAGTTTCAAGGTCCCTAGAGTCGAAATAAAAGATTTTTGGAAAGATGTCCGTGCGTGCGTGTGTAGGTACGTTCGTATGTCTATACGTCCTATACGTCCGTACGTTCGCGACGTTTTTTCGTCGTCCATAGCTCAAGAACCAGTAGAGGTATCGAATTCAAATAAATTTTGTTGTACAGATAATAATGCAGAAAGGACTCTCAAAAAAATTGAGTGGGTGGTTTTTTTTACCATAGCAGTTTAAAAAAAAGGTGACATGTTTGGTAAACCCTAAATATCTCACGAACCAATAACGCTAGAGGCTTGAATTAAAATATTATACATTGTAACGTGATACCAAACAAATACAATTTTGTAAAAAAAATCCAATTAACGGTTTTTTTATAAATCAAAAAAAACCGAAAAAAAAATTGTCACCTAGAAAATTTTAGGACTAAAATATGATTTTATCTCCAAAACAATTTTGTGCAACGAAGGATAATGTTTTTGACATCTGATAAAATTTTGAGAAAAATCTAATTGACAGTTTTTTTTTTTTATAAAAAATAAAAACCTAACAAAAACGTTACTCAAAGTTGGTAAAAATTGATTTTCGACTCAAATATCTTTTCAAAAATTTGAGATTATTGCTTCCAACTTATTTTATCTTATAAGAAATATTATTTTTAATATTCAGTAAAATTTAGAGAAAAATCGAATTGACAGTTTTTTTTACAAAAAATAGAAACCTAAAAAAAAATTAATAAAAGTTAGTTAAAATTGATTTTCGACTCAAATAACATTTCAAAACTCTTAAAAATTGGCTTTAAACTAATTTTATTTTTTTTAAAACATTATTATCAACATTCAGTAATATTTTAAGGAAAATCGAATATACAGTTTTTTTTACAAAAAAATAAAAACCTGAAAAAATTATCAAAAGTTGGTAAAAATTGATTTTCGACTAAAATATCTTTTCAAAAGTTTGAGATATTGGCTTTAAACTAATTTTATCTTATAAGAAATATTGTTTTGAACATTCGATACTATTTTGAGAAAAATCGAATAGACAGTTTCTTAACAAAAAATAAATACCTACAAAAAATTTTAAATATATATGCTTCAAATTAATTTTATTTAATAAAAAATATTGTTTTCAACATTCAGTAATTTTTTTTTTAAATCTAACAGTCAGTTTCTTTGATAAAAAATTAAAATCTACAAAAAATAGTACGTAAAATTGGTAAAAATTGATGTTCGGTTCTCAATAAATAAATGCTACTGAAATTGGTAAAAATTGGTTTTCGAATAAAAACCTCGTTAACCAAAAAGATTTTGAAATCAAACTCTTTATCATATGCAAAATATTGCTGGTAATTTTTAATTTTTTTAATTGATAACTTTTTTAACAATACATGAAAACCTACAAACCTTTAAGACAAACAAATCGACAGACGGGATGGTAAGTTATCAGTGTGGGTCGCATCCCAGCCCCTTTTTTTTTTGAAACAATCAAGGATCGGTGGAAAATTGAAGAAAAAGTTCAAACAACTTTATTTTTAAACAGTCTGACCTACATACATACATACATATACATGAACCTATAGTTAACTAAAATTGAAACAACTCTTGCCATTAAAATGTAATGTATTTTTGTGCTTTTTAAAGAGGAAGAACACAAAATTTTAGAACAATATTGAATCAATATATAAGGAACACGTGAAGTCATACAGACCATATCCAGCAACAAACCAAACAAAGTGTAAACATGACTAACAAAAGAAGCTGGTTTACAAAAGCAAATACGAACCCTCGGTTTTTATAAACCTTTACCTTTTTAACGGCCATGGCCAGCCACGTCTATACTGCAGTACCTGGATATCTATGTATGTGAAAACTTTTACCAGGTTATAAACAAACCACAACAACCTATTAAGGGGAGAAGTGAGTTTTGCATTGTTTTGAATTTCTTTTGAAACGATTTTTCAAAAAAAAAAACACATCCCGAAAACCAATGGAAAATCCTGTACAGGGGGAGTCACATATCCATAAAGAAATCTATATGTTGAAAATTGGACTTTATACAAACTGTTTTTCATTTCTTCTTTCTTTTTTAATACTTTTTTCTTCATTAAAAAGGGTCAGGAAGGACCTTTGTTGCTTGGCCTTTTTGTTTGTTTATTTGTGATAAATTTTTTCTATGCCATACTTTAATTTATACTCTGTGGTCAACTTTGAATTAAGACAATGGCTTTTGAATGCACAAAAAGCTCAAAAGTTATAAAAGGGCAGTCAAATATTGAAGGCATTGTTATTAAGTCAAAGAGTGTAAACAATAAGTAGAAATTATTTCACATAAAAGACCGCTTTTGCTAAAGGGACACTTTACTGGTCAAGCTTTTTAGGGGATTTGTTTTTGTACGGAAACTAGAAAACCATGTTTCTGAAGGAAGTTCGATAAATACCGAGAGGGAATAAGTGTACCTATGGCTTTTTAAGGGAAGTTAAGAGTGAAATAAAGCAAATTTTGATTTGCTGGTTTTATTGGTCTCCAGTTTGAAAGCATTTAATCTTTGGATCGATGCTTACTTTTTTGAAATTCTACAACATTTCGGAAAAGGCTTTGTACAAAAGATTCAAAAATGTTTCATACAGAAATGGAGACAATTATATAAGACAGCGGTATACAATTTCATGTTTCACGACTTCAACTTGATATTATCTTCAAATTCAAAGAGAAATTTAGAAACAAATGCAATAAGTGCGCATACGACTGAGACACCTTAGAGCAAGTTGATAAGAAAGGTTTTGCTTAGTTCATCCGATTTTCAAGTTGGTTATGGATAATGGGGCATACGCCATAAATTCTGCCTCGAAGCAGCAACTTCTTAAGGCATTTGGCACCAACGAAGGTAAACATTGCTTTTCTTGTTGTGTGATGGTCTTTCCCTAATTAAATTTCAATATTATGCGCGTATTCAGTGAGAAAGATATAATGTTACTCCTCAAGTCTTCCTACAATTGTTGTTGTTGCATTTGAAAAAAAAAGTTAATTGCCAGGTGGTGCCAGAGATGGTACCTAACCTACTCATATATATGTTTCTATAGCATTAAATATCAGTGGACATCGTCACTCTGCGTAAGCACACTCTTTTTCTTGTATATAATTCAGTGGTAAGGCAGCGTCAAGCGTGATCGTCATCAAAGTCGTGATCACAAGTTTCAGCGTTTCTTTTCTTCCTTTTAATATCACGTGAGAGTGTGTAATTTTCTTATAGAAATAGCGGAACGAAAAACTTAGATAAATACAAAGAAATATATACACAATAATGTATACTGGATGACCATCATTATTAACATAGACAATATATCAAGGTATAGAAGAGGTACCGCAAAGTAATGGAAGGAGGTTTGCTCGGTCATAATTCAAGCCTCATAAATTCAATGAGAAATTATATCACTGGTTGATCAAAGCAAGACTTCGTGTAAAATGCGTTGACCAAAAGACGTATTTTTTCTCTTACTTAAGGTCATAAAAATCAATGCGTATTTTTTTGATAAAGAGGGGCACGAAATAAATTTGGAGAAATGAAAAATCTAAAAATGAATGGAAATACTGATGATTAATAACAAAATCGAGTGTAAAAGGCTTTTACTCTTTAAAATAGACACCTCTTTTACAAGAAATAAAAATATTGTTTTGAAAGAATAGGTATCATCAATATTCACTGCAACAACGCGACGCACGCACGCAAAGTAACTTTCTCGTGCGCAATGTGCACACAGAAGATAATGCATCATCTAAAGGTACCCATGCACAGGACAGGGCATTATTTTATTTGACTTGTGTCAGAAAGGCACAGGTTCATTAATGTTATTTTTTAATTTTTGTGATGACGGATGAATGCGTTTTAAGAGGCTATAAATACGTTAGCTTTCTAAAACAATAAAATATTGAAATTCATATTTATTTAAATATGAAATGGTTGTATTACAATACACTAAATAATTATGCTTTGGTTTAGATGGAAAGTAGGTTTATGAAGAATAACATCTATTGCTGAATTCGGCGAATGATCTAAAGTGACATTGTCGGTAACATGCCCTGCACCACCGACATTTTGTTCAACTTATCTGGAAACGCAGCCTGTGTAATTCAAATCTCTTACTCATGAGTAAATATAAAAAAACCAGTGTTAAAATAATGAAACATGTATATAGAGATCATCTGAGATGTCGTAAATGCTTTGGGCACGTCAAAACAAACAGCGTCGGTAAGCAAGTTCGGATATTATAAGGTAGTCTTAAGAATCGATATATTGGCCTTACTGCACTTTAAAAAAGTGTTATAAAGCCAGTTTTTAGCAGTTGGTGGTGTTGCACTTTGAAATAGTGAAATATAGTCAAATTATTTTGAGAAATAAGTCCAACTTATTTTCACGGTCACTATAGCCGTGTTTTTTTGGTATTCCTTATATAGTACAGTGAGAAATTGCCAAAAAAACGATCCGCAGTAGTCCGGTTTTTATATTTGAAAGTTGATAAAATTGAATATTTGCCATAATAATTTATCAAAAAATTCCAGCAAAAAATAGCGAAATTAAGACCAGGCGTGAAATCGTGTAACCTGATTTTTGATAGTTGACTATCAAAATCAAAAAAATACGTCTGTAATTGTGAAGAAAAACCTGTGTGGAGGAGTTGGTTTTACAGATAATGCGTTATGGTCTGTTTATTTGCATGTTTGTGTACAAAAAATATAGTTTTGTTTTAATCAAATTAAAAAAAAAGCAAATGGAGTAGGTAGCATATTTTTATATGGTGCTGAACTATTCAGTTTTTCATTGTTTAACACGAATCAAACTATCTCACTTGCACTTCATAAGAAACATCGAAAAACTATTTGCATTTTAGAAAGTGCTGTCAAACTTAATTATTTTTAAATCTTCTTGTGCGTTGGAAACACCAAAAAGATTTATCTAATCTACACTGATATAAACCTTTGGTGGAAATGTAGCAAAACTTAATTATCTTTTCTATTGTTTTCTCTTCAAAATAAGCCCAGTTAGTCCATTTTCACTAACAAAACTAAATAATATCAACAGTAATAGTTTGATTTTTTTCCCCAATGGAAAACACATGATTCCAAATGCACAATTACTCAACGAACGTCGAACACAGCTATCGAGATACAAATGCAATATCAATCGTATCAACATTTGAGAACGAAATCACATAAGATAAATTCGAGACTCGTATAAATGTCAAAAACTCATCCTTAGTAAGATTCTACTTTAACTTTTATCGGTAGTATTTATACTACGGATTTTGTTTTTGTTATTCGTGTAAAATCCTACTACACTATGGATAGATTTTCCAACAAAACGCGGGTTATAAGTAGTAAGTAAGAAAACTCATCCTTAGTCATGCTTCCCTCCTGCAATCCGCCGATTTGGGGTTGGTGGTAGGTTGAGTGTAAACAAAGTTTCTTCTGCATTTATGGCAAACCATGCTGTTGAAATAAAATCAATTTGGCGTTACTAAATGCTAAGAATTGGCTTTATTGCAATTTACTAAAAAAAAGTTGGCCTTATTTCCCTTGACTTGAAATTTGTTCACATGTGCGAGCTAGCGACAATTTTTATTTAATTCATGAATTCATAAATAAAAAAAAATTTTGGTTTTTTCATAAATATTTTTCTATACATTAATAATTATTAGATTACAAACTTTTTCTACTTATATTCATTCATAAGCCAACAAAACGTTTCTATCTGTTCATGAATGCTTTTGAAGGCCAACATATGATTGTAATCGTTTTACATAGTAATGGGCCATTAATAAATTTAAGTGAAGTGAAAAGTTTTTAACAAATTCAACTCTTACGTTAAATTAACTTCGAGCCAATATTATTGAAATTTAGTTTAAGAATACGTATCGAAGAGAATGCTTTCATTAAGAGCCAGGGAAATGTTTCGTTATATACCAAAGTACGACATTTTTTCAGGCAACGAACTATTTTCATAATTTTGTGTATTTTTTCATTAAACGTTGAACAATTTTTATAAATTTGTGAAATATATTTATAGAAATTTGTCACATAATGAAAATATAAAATAGTTAATGAAAGAAAGTTCATATACTTTTATTAACATGCATTTAAAAATTTTCCTTTTAAATTGTAATGAAGGTCATCAACTTTAAAGGGGACAAACACTGTATGAAGCGTTTTCGTTAAGGTATCAAGGTTTTCATTTAGAAAAAATCAATATTTTTGTTGATTAATATATTTTTCTTGGGACACTATACGGAACTATATGGAAAGTATTGCATTCGTAAAAAATTTTGAACTAGAGATTTTAATCAAACATAACATAACCATGGTGGAGAAGTCGAAAAAAGTGGGTCCCCCAGTTCCGTTCGTCTGTGTGTCCTTGCTCCTTACAGCCCAAACCATTGTTTCGATTTACTTCAAATTTGGATATTAAAAAATTGAGCCGATTCGCGTTAGGTGTTTTTTTTCTTTTTTTAAGATCAAAACTACAGTAGACTCCATATACATTTTTTGGTCAAAAATCGAAAATTCGAATTTTCTCAAAAACAAACCCAAAGACTTTTAAAAATTTTTCTCTAAAATGTTTTTCTTAACCTGGCTTCTTTCAATACAAAAAATAATATTTTTGCATTGTTCCAGACGGGTACCATCAATAGAACCGTTATTTCGTTTTTAAGTTCTCTCAGGAATTAATGAACCGATTTCAATATTTTTTTTCTGCATCACAAGCTCTTATACTGTCTCAATAATATTTAATGATCAAAATGCCTTTAGTTTTTTTTTTTTTTTTTAATATTAAACATTGTCTCTATTATTTTACGAAATTCAAAATAATAAGCTCTTAATAATTGCATACCAGAAATATTTTTAAACTCAAATTAAAAAGATGTATATATGTATATAAAAAATTAATTTAAAATAAAAACTCCCCAACGATTTTCAAATGAATTTTGAAAAATCAAGGCTTTTTTGAGAAATCAAATGGCATATCTCTACCGTGAGTGCAGATTGGCAATGTCAAAAGCTCCCGATCTATTTTGAGACAGTATGGTCCTTAGAACTCAAAGCAAGTGCTCTCTCAGTAGAATTAAGATTTCAGCATATGTATTGCTCCAAAATAAAGTCGCAGCGGTTTCTTGACATAATTCTTCACTGTCATTTGTGGAGTTGATGCTTCCTCAAACTAAGATAAGCTCTTTCAAAACTGGTCATAGAAAAATAATCTAGAAATTCGAAATTCACCAAGAAAATGTTGCTTGGAGAAATTGGATGTAGGCTGTAAAAACAACTTAACTGATACGATACAACTAAGTTGCTACTATCAATAATGAATTTTTTTTCTAATTGGAGAAAACATAACTTTTTTATTGAAATTATGTTGACTTTAGTTTGTAGCATTCATGTATCGAGAAATTGTTGATGATAAATTTATCTTAAAAAAACTTAAAGCATGGCATATTTATTTCCAACAACTCTGCAAAGTTTCCTGAATCAGGACCATGACTTTCAATTTTTTCATTTGAAAAAACGTATTATACTCTTAGATCAAAAGAAATTCAAAAAGTTGTTAAAACTCAATCAATTAAATATTAAATTGGTGATGTCTCCAAATGTCTCCAAAACTCATTTTCATAATCAAAATCAAAATATACAAAAGCCAAATTCACCACATTTATAAAAAAACCAATACAAATTTTACTTCTCTTCCACCTGCAGCCTGCAACACCTACACCATTCAATATCAATATATTGAACATTCCTTTCAATACGTATGTTGCTTACATTTATTTATGCATAAAGCTACAAAAAAAAAAAAAAAACACAAATCAAAAACTAAATTACACTGCCCTTTGGCCATTAGATGGAATCATTTAAAATACCTCAACCAGGTGAAGCAAGAGATCATTCGTGGAGACAATGGTCATACGAGGAGGTGGCGCGCTCACATCCTGCATCAGTGAAGTGATGCACAAAAACACATATCTGATATTATACAAAAGAAAAAAAAGAACAGAAATAAGTTCAAAATTAAGAGCCACAGTTGAAAAACATACAAAAACCACAGCAAAAGATCATGTAAACAAGGAAACCCATCAGATAAAGCACACAGGAGGCACCTTATTCGCAGTTTTATTTTATTTTTCTGTCGATGCAGATTTCAGGGCATATGAAATGTATTTTAACGCTTCACTTCACTGATGGCAATAAAGGACCCCAAATCCAAGCTCAATTCAGATTATTACCGCAGATGACGAAGATGATGAAACGCAATACGAAGTTTACATAAAATAAAAAAAAGAATCTAGAATGAATCCTCCTCCATAAAACTGGAGGATAAATTCAGCAACACAAAAATACTATATATGCAATCCAATAATCCATTCACAAGGATATCCCGCGAAGCATATAATAACTTGGCCATCTCCTCGAGAACGCTCAATTCTTTCTTGTAGCCCCGTGGTGCGCACTGTGTGTTTCGACTTTTTGTTTTCAAACGACATCGCGGCCATTAATCACATTCCGATGAAAATATTAATACCGCTCAGAGTGGTGGAGCGGCAGCAGCGGTCAGGCGATAACCATATCATGGAATTGGAGAGTATGATCCAGTGAGGAATAATGTAGGTGGGTGGCATGGTATGGTGAAGGCGACATACTCTATACTCAGCCACGTTGCCAGTTCAAAGATTTTAAGTGAGCTTTTATATTTTCTTTCTTTTATTTTCGTTTTTAAATCAAAAAATGTAGGCATCAACATCCGAGTGGCGTTATATCATCATTTAAAACTTTTATAACATAATCGAAGACTCGAGTTGAAATTGGAGCAAATTTTCCGTCATTTGAAATTAGAAATCGACTTGCAGTTGGATTGAAATGATGTTGAAATTTCATGTTGTGGCTTACATTTTTAACTTCCCATAGGAAGTTATTGTAATTGTTTTGATTTGCCGAAATGAAAATGTTGATATTTCTCCACTTTTCAATGTTCCTAGAATCTAAATCAAAGGTTTTTAGAAGTTTCGTATGTCCGTATGTTCGTGATACGTCAGCCATATCTCAAGAACCGGCAGAGATACCGACTATACATTTTATTTAAGTTCCAATAATATCAAAAGATGTAGATAGGTCTTTAAAAAAAAAATAAGTTACTGCCGAAACAATAATGACGCTAGCGACCTCTATTAAATTTTATATTGTAGATTGTGACGTGATGCCAAATTGTTAGAAATTCGAACAAATTCAACTAACAGTTTTTATCGGCTCTTAGAAATTAGGCCCCAGGAAATTAGGCCCCAAAAGAAAAAATGAAATAAGGTCCCAAAAAAGGCATACAAAACAACAACAATGAAAATTCTTGAATTTTGGGGTGCTTTATTTCATTTTTTTTTTAAATTAAATATTAAATTTGGGGCTTAGTTTCATTTTATTTTGAAAAACAATTTGGGGCCTTATTTAATTTTGCATAATTTACTTAAAATTGCCAAAACAACATTGTTTTCACAAAAAGTATTGAGAAAATCCGCTAATCGAAGACCCAGAGCTATACATAAAAAATCATATTTTTGATTTAAACCCTTCCAAGTGTTTAACGGATTAGCAAAATCTCGCGATTTTTTTCAGCTATTCTGTTACTCGCTGATGGTTTTCAACACGATCCTTATATTGAAAAGCATCAGTAAGTAACAGAATAGCTGACAAAATCACGCGATTTTTTTCAGCTATTCTGTTACTTATACTGATGCTTTTCAATATAAGGATCGTGTTGAAAACCATCAGCGAGTAAAAGAATAGCTGACAAAATCGCGCGATTTTTTTCTGATGCTTTTCAATATAAGGATCGCGTTGAAAACCATCAGCGAGTAACAGAATAGCTGAAAAAAATCGCGTGATTTTGTCAGCTATTCTGTTACTTACTGATGCTTTTCAATATAAGGATCGTGTTGAAAACCTTCAGCGAGTAACACAATAGCTGAAAAAAATCGCGTGATTTTGTCAGCTATTCTGTTACTTACTGATGCTTTTCAATATAAGGATCGTGTTGAAAACCATCAAGCTGACAAAATCGCGCGATTTTTTTCAGCTATTCTGTTCCTCGCTGATGGTGAAACAAACGAAGAACAAGTGCCGATTCCTGAGCGTTTGCGTCATTTGCAAAGATCAAAGAAGCAACATAGTGTTTTTGCCATACAAACATTTAAAAACATGTTCAATTTATAGTTTGAAATTACAAGCAGAATCGATTGCAAATAATGAAAACAGCTTCAAATGCCCTTGCTGCAGACAGGCTGTGCAGGACACTATGCAAGTATTTGTATGAGTTTGGGGTGTTATATCATTTCTAAAAATAAAAACACTAGGAAACAAAATATTGGGGCTTTATTTCATTTATTTCTTGGGGCCTTTTTTCATTTTGTTGGGGCTTTATTTCCACATTAAAAATGGGGCTTTATTTCATTATGAAAAATCACCCAATTTTTGGGGCTTTATTTCATTTTATTGTTTGGGGCCTTATTTCCTGGGGCCTAATTTCTAAGAGCCGTTTTTATCATTTTGTTACCTCGAAAGTTTATGGTTCAAAGAATAATTTTTTGGCTCTTGCCATTATTTTTAGAAAATTTGAATTGCCAGTTTTCTTAAAAAAAAAATAGGAACCTAAAACAAAATTCTACTAAAAGTTGGTAAAAATTGATTTTGGGCTCGACAACAAATAAAGTCATGGACTTCAAAAGTATTTCATTCTATTCTTAAACATTGTGGTTAATTTTCTTAAAAAAAAGTCCCAACATTTTTTTTTTTTTTTAAGAAATACAAACTTTCAAAAAATCAAAAATGCTTTTAAAGTTTGGGTAAATATCTCGTGAACTAAAGCAGTTATTGAAATCTAACCTATTTTATCCTATGCAAAATATAGTTTTAAACTTTTAGTTATTTTTTTAGAAAATATAAAAAACCAACTAAAAAATGTTTTCCGGCTCAAATGTTTTAAGAACAAAGAAATATATTGACATTTTTATTTCACATTAAATGTTGTTGTTAATATTTGGAAAACTTTTAGAAATACCGACAAACGGACACGATTGGAACGTTTTCAGTGTGGGTCGCATGCCAACCACTTTTTTAACTGGCATCGCCAACCAATCAACTCAAACCAAACCTTCCAAGAAAAATTTTCCAATAGCGTGATCGAGTCGAGTCGACTTCGTTTGGACTCAATTTCTGTTTACATAAAGTCGAAGCCAACTTCAAGCTCGTTTTTACACCACACGTAAACGTAGTAGGTAAATATTTGACAAAAGTTAAGCCGATCTGAAATGAATGATTTGAGGCCTTCCAGAAACTAAAATGATCGGCAGGATCGTTACATTATTTTGATAGCTGTCACAATTGAAGCTGTCATCTGTCATATTTCATATATGAAAATATATTCCGATTTCGATCGAGTCGAGTCAACTTCATTTTAACTTTATTTCTGTTTACAAAAAGTCGAATCCACACACACAGTGTAGCACAAATTTGACAAAAGATTAGCCGATATGAGATGAATGATTTGAGGCCTTCCAGAAACTAAAATGATCGGCAGAATCGTTACATTATTTTGACAGCTGTCATCCGTCATATATGAAAAGATATCCCGATTGCGATCGAGTCGAGTCAACTTCATTTTAACTTTATTTCTGTTTACAAAAAGTCGAATCCAACTTCAATCTCGTTTGAACATCACACAGTGTAGTACAAATTTCACAAAAGTTAAGCCGATCTGAGATCCCTGATTTGAGGCCTTCCAGAAACCAAAATAATCGGCAGGAACGAAACATTATTTTGACAGCTGTCACATTTGCACCTGTCATCTTTTGACATTTGTCAAAAAAAACTACAACATTACTAAGTGGAATGATATAATATTCAACAAGGTATTGAAATTGATAAATTTCACTACAGAAATGGTAAACATTTTGAAGTCACAGTTTGTAATTTTTGAAGAAAAGTTTAATGACAATTAACCGTTGCTGATATAGTTTTCAATTTTAATACTTTATTTGTGCTTAAAAAACTTTCTAATTACTTTCAAAAACTTGTTGTTTTTCAGTTGACTCAAGACACTTAACCTAAGAGTAGTTCTCAAAACTGTCGATAAATTATTTTAAAGGGTACAAAGGTCCCAAAAACAGTTTTTCGTGCATATATCGGTTAAGCTTATTAAATTTTCTTGAAAATCGACCCTGATATCAAATTCTTTTTTTCAAATAAGTTAGTTCCGAAAAAAATTCAGTTTAAAAATTTTAAGTGGCAATGTTTTGAAATTTGAAAAAAAAAACTCAGCAGTTACGACTTCCAAAATGATTAGCGATCCAAATGTCGTAACAATCTTGTTCCTTCTCTGCACAGTTATTGTTCTTTTTGGTTGAACTTATGAGCACGCCATCACCATATCGTATATTTTATATACCACATCATCAACACAATCGCAATACCCATACCTTAACCTGGGACCGCAACTTAACCATCTTAAAATTGATTTGTCCGATTGGATTCTTGTTGTTTTGGTGTATCCAATCCATGTGGTTTGTTGGGCAACACTATAGGATCGCGTATGTTTATCCGAAAGAGCTCCTTCCATGAATGAAATTGCCAACCAGAAGAGGAGCAGGAACAGACAAACAGTAATATTGCAACAATGCTGCAAAAGGTCGTGGAACTTGGAAGCTAGAATTGTTATTAGTGGCGGACACTCTGGTGCCAATGGTGCTGGTGCCCATCAGTATAGGTAGTGTCTCATTTGAGGAAGATCATAGGTTACGTGCATGTTTGGCATAGGGTTCCATGTTCCATGTTAAATAACCAAAGAATGTTGCTGTTCTCAGTCTGGTGGTGTATGTGATTATGCTTGCGCGTTGCACTATGAGCTCTGCGCACTACGGACTGCCTCGCCACAACGACAGCGTGCAGTTGCCACTGGAGTTGGATTTTGAATTCTGGCGGAAATTACCAAGAATGTTTGTTTTCCTTTGGTATTTTTCTATTGATTTTTTTCGAGGTGTGTATAGTATCTGCGTTTGATAGAGCATTGATTAGAAGTGGTCAAGGCTAAGGAGACGTTCTCGAAAATTACCAATCGCAACAGATGGTTCGGCGTTAATAGGGGTTGACCATATCATTGACAGGCCATTGGAGAGGATCTTATTGAAATATATATGTACATATCTACGTATTAATATTGACAGGAGCATATGGCGGAAAGGGATTGGTGGATTATTAGGGAAGTACCTACGTGTGGTCATTTTCAATAGACTGACCACAAATTAACAGATGTATATGCGGATAAAGGAATCAAATTGGTTTTTGAAGAAATTGATGAAAGGTGCAATGTCCATCATCCAGTCATCAGGACAGAAGGTGTGAAATGATATTCTTCCCAATTTGTTAGTTTTTAATCCAAAGCCGTTATTTTCTATTTCCCACCAGCAAGTCTTTTAAAAATTCCATCGAAAGCAAGGACACTCAGTTTTTTAATGACGAAAATAGCCATTATATGATTCTAAAGACATTAAAAATCCTGTGAATCACTTTACGGTGTTTATATATGTATTTTACATGAGTATGTAGGTAAAAGGTATATAATAATGTAAGCAGTATAGACGTTCATAAGTGCCGTCCCGCTTTTGACTTTTATCGCTAGATAATTGCCATTGAAATTACAGAGGAGTGTTATTTATTGTTCTAGTAATAAGGGGGTTCACATTTACTGCATCCACTTCACTTCACTCCACCATCGTCATTCAACATTCTATATTCTTTCTATATAAACGTCCAAGTCGGTCGCGTCTCTTTGGTTGTCATCATTTTGTGATGCGGCAACCTACCTATAACATATTCCTTCACCTTGTCCAGAATATGGTGGCAAAGTATGGTTAGCTCACATCCATAAACCAGAGGACGAGTTTTGTGTTCTATGTCGTTCCATATATGGGAAGCATTTTGTCCAATTCAACTTCATACTCACCATAACCATCGAACAACCTATAGAACAACCACTAAACTGGCTGGCATAGTCGCGGCCGGCGCAGATGATATCGTGTCGTCTGTCCATTTGGAAAATTAGAGGTTAGCTGCCCAGAATTTCTGGACGATATATGACCAAAAATGCGGTCTGTCTCATATACTCGTAGGTACTGTGCTGTTGTGGTATTCGTCTTTGTTGTTGGCTGATGTTCCAGAACCTCGTCAATGCTATTTTCCAGATCGATAAGGTGGAGTCGCGCGAGTCCACAGTACGCGGCCAATTTAAATGAAATATTTGCTATGAATTTGAATTGTATATATGTATGTATGTATGTATCTGGCGGGCGGGCAGTGTGGTTATCTTAACGCCCAACAGAGGGTGTTTTGTGGTTTCTTTATTCGACAAACGCAGCTGGAATTATTCGAGTCGTATAAGTATATGAGACGACGAGTATTTAGCTGATGTATGCAAGGGGATGGTCCCATTTTGTCTATTTGACAAGATTTGTAACTTAATTTCGATGTGGTATTAAAGTTGGTTTATAGAATGCATATACTATACATATATGTAGATTGTAGGGTATGTTATGGTACTAAATTAAATATGAAGAGAGGAAGGGTTAAGTTAAGTGCATAATTGATGTTGTTGCTTTTATATGCACATATATGAGGGGCAAGATAGACACAGATGGGGAGGTTATTTCTTTGATGATGGCGTTAATGCCGACTACTATGATGCGCCATTAGTGGCGTTATGACATTAAAGTTAATAATAATTAAATTGATGATACGCATTTACATAAAACAGTTGTTTAGTGTTAAAATTAAATTGCATCAATTATGAACAATTAATTCACCATACTGGTAAGGGTCGGTCGACATAAAAAAGGTTTTTATTCTTTTGCAAGAAGCCAGAACCGCCATTTTTGATTTTCGAAAATCTTCTTAATAACGGGTGATTTTCTAAGAGCTTGAGAACTTTTTTTTAAAAAAAAACGCATAAAATTTGCAAAATCTCATCGATTCTTTATTTGAAACGTTAGATTGGTCCATGACATTTACTTTTTGAAGATAATTTCATTTAAATGTTGACCGCGGCTGCGTCTTAGGTGGTCCATTCGGAAAGTCCAATTTTGGGTAACTTTTTCGAGCATTTCGGCCGGAATAGCCCGAATTTCTTCGGAAATGTTGTCTTCCAAAGCTGGAATAGTTGCTGGCTTATTTGTGTAGACTTTAGACTTGACGTAGCCCCACAAAAAATAGTCTAAAGGCGTCAAATCGCATGATCTTGGTGGCCAACTTACCGGTCCATTCCTTGAGATGAATTGTTCTCCGAAGTTTTCCCTCAAAATGGCCATAGAATCGTGAGCTGTGTGGCATGTAGCGCCATCTTGTTGAAACCACATGTCAACCAAGTTCAGTTCTTCCATTTTTGGCAACAAAAAGTTTGTTAGCATTGAACGATAGCGATCGCCATTCACCGTAACGTTGCGTCCAACAGCATCTTTGAAAAAATACGGTCCAATGATTCCACCAGCGTACAAACCACACCAAACAGTGCATTTTTCGGGATGCATGGGCAGTTCTTGAACGGCTTCTGGTTGCTCTTCACTCCAAATGCGGCAATTTTGCTTATTTACATAGCCATTCAACCAGAAATGAGCCTCATCGCTGAACAAAATTTGTCGACGTAAAGCGCGAAACACATTTCGAACCGAACACTGATTTTGGTAATAAAATTCAATGATTTGCAAGCGTTGCTCGTTAGTAAGTCTATTCATGATGAAATGTCAAAGCATACTGAGCATCTTTTTCTTTGACACCATGTCTGAAATCCTGCGTGATCTGTCAAATACTAATGCATGAAAATCCTAACCTCAAAAAAATCACCCATTATATATAATTCTTCTGTGAGTGTGTTGTGTATGTCACTGAACTTCTCTGAAACGACTGGACCGATTTTGATGAAATTTTTTGTGTGTGTTCAAGGGGATCTGAGAATGGTTTAGATTCACAATTTTGTCCGCTAGGTACACCTGTTATGCTTTTAAGAAATTTAAGCCCTCCCAATATGTGTAATAGTACAAGACTATTGATCAAAGAATTAAGAGATAATGTGATTGTAGCAACTATCATTACAGGTCCCGTGGCTGGTCAGCTCGCACATGTTCTGCGGATTCCAATGATACCAACTGATTTGCCCATATCTTTTAAAAGGTTACAGATCACTTTAAAAATATCCTTTGCCCTAACAATAAATAAATCCCAGGGACAAACTTTTTCCATAGTTGGTATCGACTTCAGGAAAGAGTGCTTTTCTTACGGGAAATTGTATGTGGCACTTTCTCGAGTAGGATCTCCTGAAAATTAATACATTTTGTTGCCACCTAGAAATACCACAGCCAACGTAGGGTACAGGGAGGCTTTAAGATAAGCATACAATTTTTTCTAATTTAGTGATTCGTGGTCGTTTTAATTAGCATGCTTATAACTTAAATATCTGTACCTAATTTTGTCTATCCGTGCGAAGCCGGGACGGGCCGCTAGTACACTTATAAATTTTTAGTTTTCGTTCATTATTTTATTTAAAATTAATTTATAAGATTAATTAATTAATGTATAAGATCAATACAACTGGGAATCATGACAAAAAGGATCCAAATTGCTAAAAAAATTAACAAGAATTGAAGTTTGTATGAAAAACAGCATCTTAGTAAATAACTTACAAGAGCTAAGTTTTTAAAGGTATTCATATTTTGTAGGTAATGTGTACGAGGGTTTTTACGATAACTCTATAAGGTATATTAGAGCCTTGTTGAAGTCAATATTTAAGTTTTTATTTTGAAGAAAACATTGGGAATATCAATAAAATTTTACAAAATTAACTCTAAATTATTGCCATTAAACAAATTTTATTTTTATGATTTTATATAGTTTTCAACATTTGATTAAATTTTTAGAAAAATTCAATCAGTTTATTTTATAAAAAATAAGAATTTACAAGAAATACTCTGCAAAATTGTTAAAAAAGGATGTTCGATTGGAATATTTCCAGAATAGATCAAGGTATTGCCTTCAAATTATCTCATTTTATTTTATAATTTTGTTGCTAACGTAAGAAAATGGGAATACATTGTCTTAATCCAAGAGCCATGGATTGTGAGATCCGTTGTTCGAGGACTCAAGACTCCGGGTACTACACACTATATGAGACAGACAAAAGTGAACCTAGATATTGCATATTAGTGAAAAGTAGCATAAATGTATTTTTACTCCATAATTTGAGTGATAGAGATATCACCGTAGCTAGGCTGGAAACAGCCAAAGGAAAATGCTGGCTAGTGTCTGCGTATCTCTTGTCTCCGATACTATTCACCATATAATCTTGGAATGGAAAGTATCCAACACTCGTTCTCTGATCATAATTATATCCATTTCAATATTAATTCGATATATCTATGAAAACCCAAGTATACATTGACTTCTCGAAATTATCGGAAAACTGTAGGGGCTACATACAGAAAGATATTACAAAGTTTACTAAAACCTGGACTATTTACTCCTTCCTCTAACGCTAGTGAACTTGACAACAAAGTCAATGAGCTCACCTTAGTTATGAATAGATCGCTAGAAATTGCTTGTCAACTTATACTCATAAGAGGTAAGAGGAAACCACAATGGCGGGGCTCAGAGCTCGAATCGCTCAGAAGAGAATGTAGAAAACTCTTTCCGAGCCAAAACCACAAGATTGATTGATATCCATCTAAAGACACGTATTTATACAAGATTTCTGTCTACGTCTCAACATGCCTTCTGTAAAGGTAAATCGGTGGAAACGTTGGCGGCGGCGTTACACACACTCGAATACTCCCCCATCATAGAGAGTTCACTATGGTTGCTTTCCTTGACATCGAAGGTGCTTTTAACAACGTGGACACATCTGCACTTACATCTTTAAACATATTGAGTTCGCTTGGGGATTTAATTTATTTAATGCTGACTAGTAGAATAATTAACTTAAAACTGGGTAACTCTTCTGCCAGAAGATTCGTAGTGGTAGTGGTAAATGAAATCCTAACTAGTCTGGATGTGGAGGGTTTCAGAGTGACTGCCTATATGGATGACGTTGCTAAGCGGTTTTAGGAAAGCATATTAACACCTTAAAAGAACTTTTACAAAATGCCATAGACAGACTTATGCTGATCAGTTTGGACTGGGTGTTACCCCACACAAAACCGAATCAGTCCTATACTGGAGGAAATACTAAATTCTATTTGTTAACCCTCCCTATAATTTAAAGGAATCCACATAAAGTTCTCAGACGAAACTAAGTACCAGGATCTTGTTTTAGACAAAAAAAAAATTGGAAACGCAATGTACAAGAAAGAGTCAAAAAAAGCTACTGTAGCTCTCTTTCGAGGTTCACCAGGTGATAATGCATCCTCAAAAAAATACCGTTTGGTGAGGATTTTGGGCCGGCACGGCGGCGTAATTGGTCCGTACTTTTTTTAAACCGACGATAGTGAGGCGGTCACGGTCAACAGCGAGCGCTACATAACGATGATAACTAATTTCTTATGGCCCAAATTGAACCATATGGTCGTAGACGACATGTGCGGCGCTACGTGCTACTCAGCAAACGACACGATTGACATTTTGCATGAACGATTTGAGGGTAAGGTTATCTCTCGCAGGGGTGATGTGAATTGGCAACCAAGGTCATGCGATTTGACCCCGCTCGACTTTTTCCTGTCGGGATTTCTTGAAGTCGCTGGTCTATGGAAATAAACCACAATCGACCGATGCCTTAAAGGTGAACATAACACAGGCCATCGCTCAAATTCAGCCTGGTCTATGCGGAAGACTAATTGAAAATTTGACCACTCGGAACCGTGCCACCGTAACAAGCCAAGGCGGGAATTTGAATGATGTCATATTCCACAATTAATGGCATACATGCGCCTTTCAAATAAAAAAATAATTTTGTTAATACCTCACACACAGCTTGTTTTATTCCATTTTAACATCTACCCGCCCTTATTTAAAAACCTTTTATTATATGATTTTCCTCCAGGAGGGAACAATCCATAAAACCGTCTTTTTTTGTTTTTAAATTTGACATTTTAAAATATTTTTCTTGTCTTAAAAAGCCTTTATACTGTCTTAATAATATTTGATAATCTAAAATGTTTTGTTTCTATTTTTAAAAAATATTATTTCATTTTTTAAAGTTCAATTTCTCAAGATTAAGGCTTCTTTTTTTTTAAATGGCATCTTTATTTTTGAACATAAGTCTATTTTGCAGTTATATTTTTAAATATTAAAATATAATTAATATATGTCAATATTTTAATTTTTAATTTAACCGATTTCTATTTAAATTTTCAAAATAGAAGTTATTGTAGTAAAAGTATCTCCTATACAATGTTATTGTATACCATTTCCGCACTTTTTGTAGAATCGTAATATTTCGTAAAGTTGATATAGTTGACCATTTTTTAAAATAATCTAAAAGGAAATTGTAAACAATTTAGCGAAATTCAGACCAGAACAAATTTTAACTTAATCAAATGGACAATTTTTATAAGAGGTTAGGTTAAGAAAATATTAGGAATAATTAATATTTAATTTGTTTTTATGTTTTTCATATTCTAAATTGAATCTAAATGAAATAAGAAGAACTGAAGAAAAGGGTTTCGTTCGTAGATTATAGTCTAAGTAAAATGGTTCTTCACGTGCAACAGATAGCAGTATCGTTGATAAAATGTAATACAGCTTTCGTAAAATTAAGAAACTTAGTGGAGTCAGCTTACCAAAATAAATTTATATTTTTGTTTACTATCGGGTGATTTTTTAAGAGCTTGAGAACTTTTTTAAAAAAAAACGCATTAAATTTGCAAAATCTCATCGATTCTTTATTTGAAACGTTAGATTGGTCCATGACATTTACTTTTTGAAGATAATTTCATTTAAATGTTGACCGCGGCTGCGTCTTAGGTGGTCCATTCGGAAAGTCCAATTTTGGGTAACTTTTTCGAGCATTTCGGCCGGAATAGCCCGAATTTCTTCGGAAATTTTGTCTTCCAAAGCTGGAATAGTTGCTGGCTTATTTGTGTAGACTTTAGACTTGACGTAGCCCCATAAAAATAGTCTAAAGGCGTCAAATCGCATGATCTTGGTGGCCAACTTACCGGTCCATTCCTTGAGATGAATTGTTCTCCGAAGTTTTCCCTCAAAATGGCCATAGAATCGTGAGCTGTGTGGCATGTAGCGCCATCTTGTTGAAACCACATGTCAACCAAGTTCAGTTCTTCCATTTTTGGCAACAAAAAGTTTGTTAGCATTGAACGATAGCGATCGCCATTCACCGTAACGTTGCGTCCAACAGCATCTTTGAAAAAATACGGTCCAATGATTCCACCAGCGTACAAACCACACCAAACAGTGCATTTTTCGGGATGCATGGGCAGTTCTTGAACGGCTTCTGGTTGCTCTTCACTCCAAATGCGGCAATTTTGCTTATTTACGTAGCCATTCAACCAGAAATGAGCCTCATCGCTGAACAAAATTTGTCGATAAAAAACCGCGAAACACATTTCGAACCGAACACTGATTTTGGTAATAAAATTCAATGATTTGCAAGCGTTGCTCGTTAGTAAGTCTATTCATGATGAAATGTCAAAGCATACTGAGCATCTTTCTCTTTGACACCATGTCTGAAATCCCGCGTGATCTGTCAAATACTAATGCATGAAAATCCTAACCTCAAAAAAATCACCCATTATTAATAATTAAAAATAACTCAAGGAAGCGTAGGAAACTAAAAGACCGTCTTTATGCTGAGCAAAGTTAAAAACCAGAATAAGAAGTTTGATGTGAATTTTGTACCAGTATCTTTTTCGGAAAACTTAATAAAATACTTCTTAAGTTTTAATCTGATTGTAAGTAGGGCAATAGTCCATGCGGAATGGCCACACAACTTACTCAACTGATTAGAAAAACAGACAAAATTAAATCAATGTCTTCACATAGTGTTTTGTATGTTGGACACTACTCTATACGATCAAAGCCATCAAATGTCAAAACGTTCCAACGCTTAGAATAGAAACTTCGAGAAATTCTATTAATACTCAAATAAAAGTCAAATCCCTATCCGCAGCAGGATTTTACTTTGACTTTTATCGGCAGTGAATCTACTGCGAATTTTGTATTTACTGTTCATATAAATTTCTACTGTACTACGGATGATGGTTTTTCCAAAAAAACACGGGTAATGTTTATAGAAACATACTTAACGTTTAATAATTTCAGTTAATATACCAATAAATAGAGACATTAAAATATATACTCAAAATACAAAAATAAAAACAACAAAAACATTTTTAAATCCCTACAATCTTATTTTAAAAAATAAATGATTTTCCACTTCGAATATCTCAACAGCCATTATGACTTGATCCTTCCTTTTTTTATTTCTTATTTTTTCTTACTTTATCGCACAATTCATATTTTTATCTCAACAACAAACTTAATCGACTGGCAGTTAACATTTTGTCGTGACTTCCTTCCAATTAAACCTCAATTAAAGTGTCCTTTGCTCTTACCTCATTTTACCTTTACATATCTTAACTCCATCTCAGGTACCCAGGTGACTACTTTACGAAACAACAACTTTAAAACCTGACATTAAAACAATTTGTCAAAAGTGTCAAAATTCAACTGGATTTTTGTTGGCAAGACTAAGACTACATTTTTATTGTATATAAACGTGTGCATCATCATTGTTATTTTCCCATCTCAACATCCAGCTGCCAACAGGACAGCCTTTAAAAATAAAAAATTCAAGACAACTCTACCGACCGACGACGACCGTCGTCATATCTTTTGGAAAGAATGGTGTTGGCGTTCGGATGATGCTTTATATCGTGTTGCTTCTTTTGATCGAATCCAACACACCACCAGTACCACTCTTTGAGTGAGCGGTGTTTTCATTTTTCTTTCCGTTTATTTCTGATCAAAGACAAGATCAACCCCACGATGATCCAGCAAAAACCAATATCAGGCCAAAATAATATCATAAAAAAGTTAAATAAAATCCAAAACCAACCGAATCGAAATTGATAAACTGGCCAACTTATTGTTAAACAGTGGGGAATTTTATGTGTTAAAATGAGATCAAAACTTCAACTTTTGAATGCAAAAGTACGTGAAGTTGAAATGTGGATTATTGTCCATCTTCTTCTGACATTAAAAACAACACGTTTATTACTTGAAGCTTAGAAAATTAAATGAATTAAGTTCAAACTATATGTCCTTACGCCCCACTGTAAGCTATCTTTATCGTAATCTGTTGCAGAGTATCTTTTTGTCTTCTTCCGATTGTGTGTTTCTCTTGTGAGGCATCCATACGCACTTACTTTTTTCCATCAACAACAAAACAATCTACTGTCCCCAACACCGAACCCTGCTGATGCTGCTGCAGTAAGCCTCCAAAGCCTTATATTAAGTGCAACGGACACTGGTCTGGATATCTGGCTGGACTGGACATACATTGGACATACATTGGACAGCAGCAGCAGAAACAGCAGCGCAGCGGCACGGCCGGCGCTCTCTCAGACGACATTCGATTCGAAAATTGGTAAAGTGCTCATGCGACGACGATGACGTTGTAAATTATCGATGGCGTCTACATTCTTCGTCGCGGGACTTTGATTGACTCAAATTACGGCACGGTTGTGTCCAAAAGAAAAAAGAAAGAAAACCGAAGAGAAAACCTATTAAGCGAGATGAACAAAACTACCGCGCTCCAAGTGAAGGGGTAATTGAACAACACACACCAAAAATCCAGGTAGGTTAGCGAATGCATCACTCGGGATTCGACCGGCTTCATAAAAATATGACGACTGACACAGAAAGATGATGATGAAATGCCCCACCAGAACGAATTTGTATCTTTTATGTTTGTGGTGCACCTCTTAAAGGTTCCTATCCTACCTACATAGGTATACCTAGGCTTCGCGCCAGGTGAATACTTCATATTAATGCCTTCTATAATGTTTGAAACAGATTTGACAACGACCACGAATGTTATTTTTACTTGTTTTGTGTGTTCACAATAAATGCGGCTTTCCTTGTTTAGTGGGAGAAAAAAGTCTTTATTGGGACACTTTCGGGTCTTTTTTGTAGTTGGGTGTCTCGCTTTAAGCCTTTATCGATGGTGCAGCTATTTTTCATTAGAAAAATATTGTAGGTAGCTGAAAAGTTGGAGAATTTGGGCGTGTTGCAGCGGAGAACTAATGTGGTTAACGTGGTCTTTAAAGGGGGAACTGTGGGAATTTTGAAAAACAAGGTAGATATTGTTTAAGACATTTTAATGCAGAAATTTTAAATAATTTTGTTTTTTTTTTTACTGATTAATGTCCGTTTTGAACTTCCTCATGACTCTCTGGGAAAGTATTAAAAGCTTTTTGAAAGTTGTTTGACTAATTTTAGTTATAAAATCGACATTTAAGAGAAAATGCCAATTATTGTCAATTAGTTATTTGCTTTTACTTGGTTTTCAGAATTTTACGACGCGGCAAGCAATGCGGGTTGATTAATATTATGATGATTCTTCTTCTTGAGATGACTGAAAGACTTTTTAAGTACAAAAGTTCAGGCATTTGACTTAGGCGAATGTGTAATCTTCGGACTTATACTGTGATCGGTAGTGATTATGTTCCCATTCAGGACTTGTAATTGAAAAAGGACGAAAACTTCCTTTTGAAGATCTATAATCTTTTTAATTTTGAAAAATTCATTAAAAACCTTTGAAACTTAAATACGCCTCTTCTTTTACATAACACATTGGTTTGAAATAGAGTCCTACGTAGACCTAAGCTGTCTGTTGAGGAACAGCACTGGCTGAAGATGTTATGGTTGTTTGATATGGTACCTTGGTCTCACACTTGATTTTGGTGAGATCTTAAGAGAGTACTCGCCTGTTCTTGACCATGTTATTAACATTTTGCGCAGAAGCACTGTGATAACGTGATCGAAGTTCAGCTTCAGGATATACTGATTCATGGATGTGCGAATATTACGGTTGAATTAATTAAGACGGTAGAAAGAAACGTAATTTCACTAGAGCAAAACCCATTTAGCCTGTCGACGCGTCGCCAAATTTTGTTCTAACAAAGTATGCCTGACGAATGAAACTTAAGAACAATTTTCCCGATCACCTTCTTTGCTCCAACTAGAGTGGTTTTAGCCTTTTAAATTTTAAGGCTTTAAGACTGATAAATCTACCATCGACCAAACATTCAATTAACGCCAAACCCTGAAAAAGACCGAATAATATAACATCGATACACATCATGTCTTCATCAATTGCAAAGCAGCCTATGACAGTGTCAAATTTGACGAGCTATACCGTGCGGGGTTGAGTTTTAATATTCCTGATGCCAAGCTGACACAACTTATCAGAATGACGTTAGAGAATGTTTGCTTCTCCGTTAAAATTGGTAGAACTCAACAGATACCTTCAAAGCAATAGAGGACTACGACATTGCGAGATGCTGTCATGAAGATGTTTAAATATTTTCCTTGAGAGAGTGTGTGGATTTCAGAAATCCACATAAAATCTTAGGGCCCTTTCACACCAAACGAATCCGAATCAATCAGAATCACTCCGCATCAAGTTGAATCTGATTCGTCATCTCCACTCTTTCACACCAGCTGAATCAACCTGAATCATAAATCGCACTTATTTTCTTTAACTTTTAAAATTAATAACTCCACCTCCATCTCGTATGGTTGTTGATTCAAGAATCAAGGAATCTGACAGGTTGAATCAAGTGCGACCTCGAATCAAACCTGATTGAACCAGATTCGTCCGGTCTGAAGGCGAGAAAAGAATCCCTTCACATTTAAACGGAGCGCTCGAAGCCGAATCTTGGTCAATCAGATTCAACTTGATTCGGAGTGATTCTGATTGATTCGGATTCGTTTGGTGTGAAAGGGCCCTTAGAAATACAGATGACAGATGACTTCAGGGAAGAACCAAACAAGGAGTTTTGGGTGCCTTTTCCAATGTCGAGTCTGAAGTGAACAAAATGAGTCTTGTCATTAATTAGGACAAAGCGAAGTATGTATATGCTGCCAACGAAGAGCGAAGAGAAATAAGGCCCTATTGCGAAGTAACAAGCAGACGTTGTACAAAACCCTCATCATCCCAGTTTTGCTGCATGGTGTAGAAGAAGGGACAATCTCTCAGGCGGTTAAAGGCGCTCTTGATATTTTCGATCTATTGACCGATTGTCAACTGGCAAAATAACTCCTGCAGAGAAGACACACCCAAGATGGTTAAGATGGCTAGAGCGTGTTGAGCGAATGAATACCGAAACTCCAGTTCGTAAAGTGCTGAACGTCAATCCAGAAGAAACAGGAAGCAGTGGCAGATCTCATCTCCGGTGGAGTGACCAAGTTCAGACCTATACACGCCGCCTTGGTATTCAAAACTGGAGACAGCAAGCTAGAGATCGAGTAATAAGCTGGTGGAATCTATTATCTGAGGCCCAGGAGTATCACGCGCTGTAGCACCAACAAAAGTAAAAGAAAGAGTGTTGGTTACAGGATACGCCTGTACCCGTGGGGTACACTAGTGTTTATTTTGTTGGTTTGTGATCCAAAGAAGACGAGATTCATGAAATAGATGTATAGAAACACTGAAGTTACCTTTTAAAAATATAATACTCTCTCTCTCTCTCTCTTTTGCTGCAAAATATCTGTGCCAGGATCGTAACCCAATTTAAATATTAAACTTTGCATTAAGTGTCCGTAACATGCCATTGTTCAACGTAGACCAGATGTTGTGCCTGTAGAGTTTTCCAATAGTGATCACTACATATGAGAGACTCGAAAAGGGGGTCTAGGAGGGCTCTTGGTTACGTTTCTCTTAAAATTTACATTTTATTTAGGATTTTGTGAATATGCAACCCTTTCCTTGTCATTTATTTCTTAATTATATGGATTGCATCTTTTTTTAAAAAATTGACACTGACATCAGTAGTCGTTTACGTCTTCTTTAGAAGAAACCGATTCAAAGAAGGCAGATCACGTACTCAAAACCTCCCTTTTGAGAGAACTACATCGTTCAAATCTATTACATCAACCTATTATCTAATTCGAGCTGAAATTAATTTTTAATTATAAATGGATTTTGCTGAAGTAATTGTCATACCAAAGCAAGGTAAACCACCTACAGAAGTGACGTCTTACAGACCAATATCGCTTATACCAATTATGGCAAAAGTTTTTGAAAAACTGCTTCTGAAGAGACTTAGCAAAATCATTGAAGAAAGAAGGTTAATCCCAAACCATCAGTTTGGCTTTAGAAATAAACATTCCACGATAGACGAAGTTCATAGAATATCGGATGTAATAGAAAAAGCATTAGAGGAAAAACAAGTATGTTCAGCTATTTTCTTAGATGTTGCTCAAGCTTTTGACAAGGTTTGGGAGGGACTTGAGTATAAACTGCAAAGGGATCTTCCCAGGCAGTACTTTGAAATATTAAAATCGTACATTTCAGACCGATTGTTTAGAGTAAGGTACGATCAAGAATACTCGGAATTGAAGAAAATAGAAGCCGGTGTTGTGTACCACAAGGAAGTGTCCTAGGTCTAGGTCCTACCCTGTATTTGCTATACACAAGGGATATTCCAGTTGGTATTCACACCATAATAGCTACTTTTGCAGATGATACCGCAATTTTGGTACCCGACAAATGTGTCTCTAAGGCAGCAGTAAAACTACAAAATGCCGTCGACACAGTGAGAGCTTGGACCGAAAAATGGCGTATCAAACTCAATGAAACAAAATCTTCACATGTAAACTTTACAAATAAAAAGATAAACAATATTCCAATATTCATTAATAATCAAGCTGTACCTTACGCCAATACGGCCAAATACCTTGGAATGACTTTGGATGCAAAGCTAGAGTGGAAAGCGCACATCAAAAAGAAAAGAGAAGAACTAAACTTGAAATATAGAAAATTGTACTGGTTACTTGGTAACAAATCTGATTTATCAATCCAAAACAAAATAATGCTGTATAATCAAGTACTAAAGCCTGTTTGGACCTATGGAATCCAATGGGGCTGTACAAAGAAAACAAATACCGAAATCATCCAAAAATTCCAAAACAAAGTCCTTCGTGGAATAGTTAATGCACCTTGGTACATAAGAAATACCGATCTACATCGTGACTTACAAAGAGAAATGGTTACAGAAGTTGTTAAAAAATACGCTGTATCGCACAACCAGAGACTGCAAAGTCATACTCATTCTGAAATGGAGTCTGTCTTGAATATAAGAAACCATGTTCGGAGATTAAGAAGAACCAAGCCTTATGAGCTTATGGTCTAAAAAAACATGGGAAAGTATTAAAAGTTTAAACTTCCCCCAAAGTGATTGTACAAAGTTAAGAAAGAAAAATCTGAAGTCAATCCTTCAAGATTGGTCCTGATGAAGAGGTGGTTTTAGTGGTTAAGAGTCCCACACTACTTGGTGTCGAATACTGCCAAGTGTCTTTTGAAGATTTCCTCCTGTCAAAAAAAAAATAATAAATAAATGGATCGGTAAGGCCCTCCGTTAACTGTCATTTTCGAAAGAAGATTACCAACTGATATGAATCGAGATTAATCAATCCACAACCTTTCGTGGCTTGAAATCCTCCGAAATTACTTTCTTAGAAAACTACTTATCTTAACAAGAACCTTGTCTTAGGTGAAATAAGGCCAATTTTTATCAAATGGTGTTATTAACTTTAAACAAGGCGAATTAAATCGGAATTGGTTTTATTTCACTACACCCAAAGGCTGTTGTTGTGATTTTACAACTCGGATTACTGGTAACTTCTTTCATTCTTTGCATAAACTTTAGTTTTGCTTATAACTTCGCATAAAGTCTTAAGATTCATGTGTACATTACCTTAAAGCCTCTCGATGCAAACAAAAATTAATAAGGTGTCACAACAATCCGTGGATAACTTGTGACTTACAACTCTCAACCAATACTGCGTGCGTCATTTCAGGGATTGAGGCGACCTACTATTCTCATGCGGAATCCAAACGACAAATTTGAGGAAGCACTTTTCATGACAACAAGAATACCCTTGGAATTCCTTGCAAGAGGCAGTATCCGTGAAAAAAAAACTTTAGATGGCACAGACCTCTAGCATAACAGGCCTACTCAACCACACCACAGGCCTAACCATCACACCAGGGTGCTACTCGATTCTCAATATGTTTTTAAATAATCAGTAAAATTAAAACTGAAACCCCACCGCTTAATCATACAAAACACATGCTGTATTAAGTCGAAGAACAACACCACATCCGCACTTGTATACAAACATAGGTATAGCACTCTTTCTCCTGATTCAACACAAAAATGTATAAACTAAACACAAATTGTCAACCCCAAAAGCCGTCAATTATTTTGATCGTTTGACAGCTTGTTTATTTATTCAACAAGCGGGTATTTTTACAAAACGTTTTGCTTACGACAAAAACCACCAAAACTACATTCTATGCATACCTCCACATCACAAGTCAAAAAAAGAATTTAAAAAACGTTCGTCACCACCCACGCTGAAAATATTTTCCCCACATTTTCCTGTCAACCGACAGAAACGAGAAACGAATGAATCCATCACCTTAAAAATGTTTTCTACGTTCGTCGTCGTCATTGACGTCGTCGTCGTTACGTTTTGTATGTGCTTGTACATATTATTTGTATTCTCGCGTATAAATGTCATACAGCGGTAATGTCAAACTTGTCCCGCTAACGTTTATGTGATTTGAAAAAAAAAATATATAAATACAACAACAACAAAACAAAAAACCGCACGCATAAACGATCTTAGAGATGACAGTTTGTCTGTTTGTCTGGGTAGGTAGATTAGTCTTGTGGTTTGTGGACGACGACGACGACGACAGGGACGACCAAGATGGTGACGAACGACGCAACGGAGGAAGGACGTCGGGAATGCAGTTAATGTTTACTTGCTGTAAACATATGTTCCTGCCATTGCCAACGCCATCAGAGTCACTAGGTACACAGTCACCAGCTCAACACCACCACCTGATCTAATCAGGTAATGTGCCAGTGCAGTGCCTGCACGCATCACCAATTCCTGGCTGTCACGCGCGTTTTCTTCACCACATCGCAATCGCATCATCGGGCCCGGGTTAGGCGAGGCGACTCAACGCGACGACACAACGTGAACATTGCTCGTCGAATTATCAGCAATTATCGGTGAAGAGCTGCAGAAAATAAAAATAAAACAACTGATATTATAATTTAACGTAAACGCAATCATGCCAGGAGTCGATTAGCAATTATTTTTAGGAGCAAACAGGAAATTCGCCATGTGGCATGGATAGCGTTGCAAACTATCTCTGTACTTATATACCTAACCTAACCTATACCTATGGTGATGGCTCTGACATACAGTGCGATCATCTTCCTTGAGATATTATGTATCTTCTCTCGGGTGCTTCATAAACGCCCTGACAGAGATCAATATTTTTAGTTTGGCTGTTGTTGTTATGTCCCGGAACAGTGTTGTATAGTGATCCTCATCGATCTATCCATAGAGACACGGGAACTTGTAAACAGCTCGACACTGGTGCACTTAATTTTGACCATCTGGTCAGAGACACCAAGGAAGGCATGAAGCGAAGGGTGTACATATTTGCAACCGCTGTATAGTTCCAGAGTTAATCCGACATGGAGCGCGGAAATATATCATTCCTTAAAATAACACCCAGTGTGACCAGTTTACTATATATAAATTTCAAGCATTTATTAATGTAATTCCTTCGTCCTTCCTATGGATATCAATTTTGTGTGTAAAACTTAATTTATTCGTTAAAGACTCTAAATTGCCTTGCACATGAACAACGAACTGCGAATGGACGAACAAACGTGATTTTACACATTTCAAAAAGTCAATTCCACACAAAAACACATTTAAATTATAAGAAACCAATTGACACTAATATTAGGATAATAAAATTTGCATTTTGTTCTCTAAAACAAGAGAATTTTGTAAAAACAATTTGGTAGTAACGAATCGCAGTGTGGTTGCTGCGAACTGTCAAACTCTATTCGCGTTCCACATACCATCCACACTGCAACGAATAAATTGTTCGCGCTCAACTTAACCTCAAAATTATACCACTCTTGTTTTGTTTTTGTGTGAAAGATGATGGCTGAGGAAAATATGGAGAAAAGGGTTGACAATTCGTCGCTACCTGCGAATATAAATAAAAGCTCATGTGAAAGAAAAGTCAAAATATGCGAACATCCACAGTTCGCAGTTCGCAGTTCGTTGCTCATGTGCAAGATGCTTAAAGCATCTTGCACATGAGCTACGAACTGCGAACTGTGGATGTTCGCATATTTTGACTTTTCTTTGACATGAGCTTTATTTCTTTTCGCAGACAGCGACGAATTGTCAATTTATAATAACCCTTTTCTCCATATTTTCCTCAGACATGATCTTTTACCCAAAAACAAAACAAGAGTGGTATAATTTCGAGGTTAAGTTGAGCGCGAACAATTTATTCGTTGCAGTGTGGATGGTATGTGGAACGCGAATAGAGTTTGACAGTTCGCAAATTTTATTATCCTGATATTATTGTCAATTGGTTTCTTATAATTTAAATGTGTTTTTGTTTGGAATTGACTTTTTGAAATGTGTAAAATCACGTTTGTTCGTCCATTCGTTCATTCGCTGTTCGCTCTCATGTGCAAGGCCCTTAAGTTGGATAAACTATGTAGGCAGAGGATTGATCCTGATCAACACCAATCAGGTCTCAGTAACATCGGGATTCGAAATAATTTCTCAGCTTCTTGAAAAATTCACTCACGGTCACACCATTCAAAAATGTTGATCCTCTTATTCTCGCTATCGGTTTGTCGCCCATAAACTGCTGTCTTTTTGAAAAATCTTCCAATTTCGCTTGGCACGCCAGATGATTGCTCCTCGGATGAGAGATCTGATGCGAGCGCGTTGTTGCTGATGCTCCTGCTGTTTCTGCTGCTGGTGCTGCTGCTATAGCTGTTTGCTGATTTTGGATGCTGATGCTTGGTGGAGATGATGATTATGATTATAGTGTGAGACGCGGTGCAATCGTCGTCGTCGTCATCGTCGTTGATCGCTTTGGCTTTTACTATGCGAATTTTCGTCATCAGCATAGCGCCATCACATAGTTTTTAGCTGGAAGTCAGTCTCGACTTGACTGGAACAAGTGTTGTATACCTATTTTCGCAGTGCAGTGCGGATGGATCACCTCATAGGCAAAAGGCGCGACTACGGCCGCAACGCGTTGCACATAGAAGGATATTCCTTGTGGCAAACAAGCGATCTTTGTGACTGGCATGAATATTGAATGGCAGAACGTGACACTAAGTCACGATCTTGATGAAATGAGTCGCTATGAGACTGAGCTGTAGATGTAGAGTCTTTAAGGAATAGTCTGGATCTGAATAAGGTATACTAAAAAAAGGTAGATAAAGTAAAATTGAGAGACGACACTGACTTGCGTCCCTTATATTCCTTTTTTACACTTCCACTTCCATTTGGTTGGTAGTCATAATTTTGTTGCGAATAATGGCTTCACACCCAATGACGTTGATGATGAGTTCCTTCTTCATCCGCATAAACACGATTGCAGTTACAAGTTGTACCTATACCTATACGTATCTAGAAGTTTTTGACGTTGGGGCTGGTGCGGATAGGAATATAATAATTCGCGCATGTTAAAACTCCATAGATGAATAGATTTATGAGGAGCGGGTAATTACTTTTCGTATACTACTATATATTTGAATGGTTTTCAATCAGAATCAAATTGAAAAATCATAGACTACACAAAGAATGAATGAAGATCTTACCTATGTACATAGGGAAGATCAGATTAAATGTTACTGATTTTGAAAGTTTATGCTTTTTGTTCTTGTTTTCCTTTTTTTGTCACCCAAATCTGTGATTCGAAATTGTCTATCATTATTTTGAATACTCCAATATTATCTAACGGGTTATCCATTTTGCCGTTTCAAAAGTATAGGGCTGGAATTCGACATCTGTCAAGTTGCTAAATCATTTTTTGTTTCAATTGAATGTCTGACATTTACGAAAATTGATCGCTTAACTATCGCACAACGCATAAAATTTGTTTAAGGGTTGGGGTCGAAATACTGAATAGATCATAATACTGTATTTAAAATACTGTATCTCAAAATAATGTATGTACAAAATACTGCATGATCAAAATGCTCTATCTCAAAATGCTGTGTACCAAATTTTGTATTTCAAAATGATGTAAATAAGGCTAACAAATAAAAATCGTTTGGACAATGTAAAAAAGTGCACACATCAAAACGATTTTTATTTTTTAAGCTTATTTACATCATTTTGAAATGCAGAATTTTGAAAACAGAGTACTTTTTTTAAGAAAGCATCATAATAATTTTTCGTTAGCATAATGTTCTAATATACATACTTCCCTTGAACAATAACATAATATGTACCTATGATAATTCATAAGTCTTTGAAATAATACAAACAAAAATAATATGAATGGTATCTTCTTCTTATTTTCTCTTTCTCGTTTTCTTCACCTTAGTTATTTGTATCTCTCTTATATTTTTGCATGAATTGTTCCTATCATAATCAACAATTCCATAAACAATTTCACCAAACTAATTCATCTGTCAAAACTGTCAGTATTATACAGTATTATGAGATACAGTATTTTGCCAATACAGCATTTTGAGACACAGTATTTTAAATGTACAGTGTTTTGAAATACAGAATATTAACCATTCAGTATTATGACCATACAGTGTCGTACAGTATCATACAGAATTTTGACATTACAGTATTTTAAAATACAGCATATCGACCCACTCCCTTTGTTAAAAAAATGGTGATTCTGCCACAGCCCCATATCGTGCTTTAAGAGGAGAATATGGTTTACATAATCGTCCAACTACGGAAGCATTGTCAAAATTGTGAAGAAATTTGAAGAGACTGGATTGGTAACAGATATTGTAAGGCCTGTGTATCATCGTTTAGCTCGTCCCACTGAATATATCGCTGCTGTAAGTGAAAGTGTTGCCGAAGACCCGAATGTGTCGATTCCTCGTCGTTCTCAGGAATAAGGACTGTCTTGCGGCACATTATGGCGTATTTTGCATTTGGATCTACCTGTACTATTGAGTTAATTCGATAACATAAGGTCAATAAAAGACTGAACGGCAAATAAAATAAAATCAGCTTCTTTCGAAGAGTCGGCAAGTTGTTGTAGGCTGCACCCTGTTAAATATTAAAAACGTTTGTTCAAGACCAAAAAATAAGGTTTTATCCTATACTAGTTGCTTTAAATTTGTTTAGTTTTCCAGACTATTTTTCCAAATTTTTAAACTCATGATAAAAATTGCAAGAGAGAAGTACAGGTTCACACGATCACGAATTTAATCTTTGTATCAAAAGAGCAGTTTTCTTTTTTGTAATTTTTTTTGGAAATATTTTTGGTACGCGTTTTGAATTTGAATATCGTTAAACAATGTTAAACCCTTTTTAAAACATCGAATTTGGAAAAAAATGTTTAATTGATCATCAAATATTACAACAGTAAAGAGATTGTTTAGAAAATAAATTATTTAAATCGGTTCAAAGGCTTCTATTTTAATATTAAAAGAAGCCAAACTTACAAAAATAAATATTAATAAGATTCTAATTTTGGATTTTTCACCAAAAAAATTGTATGAACTACTGCTATTTTTAGTCTTAAAAATGAAAAAGACGACTAACGCGTATCTACTCAAAACCTTAATTTCCAAATTTGAACTCAATAGAACCAATGGTTTGGTCTTTAGGGACTAGGGCAGACAGACGGACGGAATCGGGTAACCCAAATAGTTCCTATATGTCGCAAGTATTAATAAAAAAAAAATTACCAAATTCAATTCTCAAAAAATTGTAACTAATAAAAATAATAATACACGAGAATTTAAAACTGCACAAACAGTTGATTCCTCAGCGTATCAGAAATGGTTGTCCTTTCAGCCGCTGCAATTTCTCGATGCTGATGATGGAAGTTGTAGCTCCCTTTCCAATTTCAGTAGTACTGTAGTTTCCTTTAATACATTTTAACCTTCAGGATCTCTAACCGGTATTTCTTTTCTATTTTCTATTTTCTAGTTTCACTTAGAAGCTTGGTAGAGTACTTCCTCTTCTTTAGGTTTGAAGGCTGTTGGTATGGTGGTTCCTTTATTATCGATATTTTGAAATCAATTGATGATATATTTTTAGAAGTTCTATAGCTTTCTGGTAAACTCAGTTGATCATCAACTACTGAGCCTGATTCCAGAATATCGAGGATGACCAAGTCAGCTTCGTCCATGACGCTATCCTTCAAACCTCCGGATCCCGTTTTTCAGGTGTTGTCCCTTTAACTCTGCAACTTGATAGATAATGTTTAACTTAAAAATGTCCTTGTTTTACTTAAAAATGTCCTACTGTTCCACAAAAATCAAATTAATGAGGGCAAAGTAAAAAGTTGATAAGTTTTTTGTGGAAAAGAATCAAAATTTTATAGGAAATGTCATAACTTCTTATAATTGGACCTCAAATAAGATCCTTCAGGTTTATACGATATTAATTTTCAAAAATGAAAAATTCGATTTTACTCCTTTGAAAATTTAACAAAAAATCCCTGAATTCAATTAAATAACATTACCAAAATTTGTTGGTGAACATTTTGCAGGCACAGTTCTGAAAATTAAATCTTTTTTGGGACATGCGTCGTCGTGAAATACCTTCCCGGGAGGAATTGGTTAAACGGGTAAGAAAATGTGGTCTGTTGTAACAAATAAGTTAAACGTGAAGAATCGAAACATTGTGCATTGCTTAAAACCCAGGTTTGTGGATTACTTGTCGATCTTTGGAATTAAGTATTCCACAAACGACATTGTACTGTTTTGCATGAGGACTTAGGTCTTGCAGATTTTAACTAGATTTTGAAGTTCAGGTAACTATCAAAATATTCAGACCAGTCACTTACCAACAACTACACCGTCGTATCTTCGCTGATTCGTTCCTTGAAATGCACCAAAATTATCCTGATCTTCATCGAAATATCATATTCAGTGATGAGGGACATTTTCATCTCGGAGGCTAGGTTAATATGCATAATTGTCGCATTTTGGATTCAGGAAATCCAAGAATAGGTAGTTGAAAACCCTTACCATCTTTTGTGTCACCGCAACCGATTTACAACCGATTTAATACCTAAAAGGAAAAATCAAGCCATTTGACTGATATGTTTTTCATTGTTAAATTTATAGCAACTAACTTACAATGATATAAACATCCGTTGGACTCTCAAGAAACACCACTTCATTTCTGGAAATATCACACGGTTTTTCTTATGACATGATTTGATTTTTTGTATGGACTTATGGTATTTCAGACATCATCAAAAAGTAAACATTCTTGACACCTTTTGAGTTTATTTTCTGTTAATATGCACAGAAAAAAATCATCCTTATTGAAATGATTAATTTCAATTTTAAAATGCTCGAGGTCTTTTTTTTTCTACTTCGAACATAAATTATAAAAATATACAAAATGATTTGTGCATCATCGGCCAGATCATCGAACCTCCTCCCAACAAAGAGACAATAATTATTCCAACAAAATACTTTCCTATACCCATATATCTCTAAACCTCTATAATTAAGAAACGTAAGATTTTCAAAAAAATCAATCATCTGTCAGTGCGATTTCAATAAATTCCTATACATTAAGATCTATACAACTATACAGTTCACTGCGAGTCAAAAAACAACAATAATAATAATAATAATAAAATAAAAATCCATATGCGGTCCCAATAATCGTAGCGTCATTGACAGATATCATCAATGTCATGCATCTCGCGGAACCATTATCATCAAAAACATCGTGATTGAACATCATCAGAGTTCCATTAATAACGCCACAGCTTGTCACTAATGCCGAGGATCAATTAATCTTCTTTTTTTTAACTTTTGGTTGTTTAATATTTTTCGTTTGTCTTGGGAAAACGTGATCCAACGCGGAACTGACCGGACCATAGTTGTATATACTTAGCTTGTACAGCCTTGGTATATCTATGCCTGTGCATATTAAACGGGCTTTTGCCAAAATTTTTGTTTTTCGATTGAACCGTCTCGTCGACCTGATGGAGTACATAATTGCTCCACCAACGACAGACGCGAGGCGACGAGACGCGACGTACCTACATTTAATAATTATGCGGCTATTAGCTAATAGCTGATTGAAAATTATGGGTCTGCGGGCTAATTGCTTAACCATTAACCAGTCTTAAATGATTATGGGGCGAAAGAAGCTACAATCTGTCGAACCACAAAGTTATCAGACATCACATGCGTTTGCGTTTCTGCGGTTCTTTTATGGGTACCTACTACCTACCGACGACGTTTGACGATTTTGACACATCGAAAAACCACCCTCTTAGGTAACCAGGCGACAAAAACGAAACCATCAGATGATGACAGAGTGCATCCAATTCCAAGGCAAGATCGTATAAATGCGGAATTCTTCATAATTTTTAATATGAAAAGTTGTGGAAGAGTGGAAGGCTAATTGCAGTTGCAACCACTCAGGCGATAAGTGAATGTGGTGAATGGCCTGCGGATTGGTTGAATGTATCTACTTATGGTGCATAAGTTGTGTGTGGTGGTTTTATTGCCACTGCCACCTATTCGTCTAACTTCGCATAGTTACACACAATATACCGTCGTCGTCGTCGTCATCGTCAATGAATGTCAAATTATCGACAGTGAGGGATTACCTACCATCATCGTATGGAGGCATACACCGACCGTTTGGGCTATGATGCATTGACGTGCAAGTGTCCGATGAAGATATACCTACCTCTACAAACGGAACGGCACGGTTTGGTTTTAATTTTTTCTTTTTGTGGGGATACTGTGGAGTACAGTATGTGCAACAAAATATTAAAATAGGGAGTATTCTGTCGTTAAATAGAGCTAGGTACTAAGATACTCGTACAGTTTTAGGATTTTCACTTGCCCGAGCACCATTTGACTTGTTTTTAAAACATTTTTCAATTTTTGATTGAGGTAGAAAATATTTAAGGAAATAACACTCAAAGAGTAATTTAAAGCAGAGGACTTCGTATAAAAATAAATAATTAAAGTTAATTATGCAGATACCAACTCTTTAATCTTGACATAAGTTTAAAGTAAAGTAAACTTATTTAAACTTGTGTTTTAGCACAGTGTGAATCATTCTGCCTGCGAAACAAACTTCTCCATCAACTAATTTGCTGAATATCTTTGGACGTACTCCAATAACTGATTGATTTCTTCTCCTACGACCGACGGCGGGCGCCAAAATGGCCATGTACCTTTATTTTGGGCAAGCAAACATCCGGTCCAAAGATTTGCCGAAAGCAAGATTTTCAAAAAGCAATTCCTGTTCATAAGCCCTTAATGCAACAGAAACCGAAACAAAATGACATTAGAAAATTCTGTATACTATTTTTTGAACGACTTTTAAAATTTGTTCTTTCCTTTTTTTATTATTAATACATTTCCAGAATATTTTATAACTTTTTGTAAGTAAAAAATTGATTGATATTTAATATTTTCAAAAGGTGTTATCTTTTCTTTGCTTTTTGTTTTATTCAAAACAAGAATGTCATCAAAAAATCGTACCAATGACAAAACTTTTTGTACACAGAATGAGCCATCTAGTGGTGTGTTCTTAAATCATATCTTTTTTTGACTTTGACAGATATTTTTAGCTTCAAATATTTGGCAGGAAGTTAGTATCATACTTCTAGAATGCGAAATGAGTCCCTCAAAATTGAAGTATTTTATTCTGGGACACGTTGCAAGCAACAGTGAGCGTTAGAGTAATGTTAGCATTTTTGCTCTAACGTAATATAACGAGTCCTTCCTTAGAGGCATAGAACTTTGAGTGGGCAACATTATATTAAGCAGCAGCAAATTTGTCAGCTGTCAAGTGGTTAGTTTTTAGTTTGGTTTTACATTTTAAAATTAATAGAATGACCCCTGAAGAAAAGCTTATGACTAGTTCAAATTAATTTTGAAAATCATGGTTCATTTTTTTCTTAATCGAATTTTCTTAAATAGATATGTACGTCAATGAGGTGTTTAGGGTGATGATGATCCTCAAGTGCATGTTGAAAGCACCAAGCACCTCTACATTCACAAAAACGGACTGTTCGGTGGGCTGTATTAATTGGTAGAACAATTGGTCCATACTTCTTAAAAACCATATTGGCCAGAGTCTTTGAAGTCAATGGTGACCGCTATAGAGCCATTATTACTGACTTTTGCGTTACTCAAGTGAACAGCCATGATCTGCAGGAGCTGTGGTTTCAATAAGACGCCAAAACATGGAACAAAGCTCGAGATGAAACAATTGATATATTGAAGGAAGCGTTTGGTTACCGCATAGTATAACGTTACGGGCCCGTGAATTGGCCGTCAAAATCGTGTGATTTAAAGCCGATGGACTATTCTTTGTGGGAAGAAGTCGTTAGTCTACGTTGAAGAGCCCGAAACAATTAAACACTTGGAGGACAACATACGGCCACTAAAAACAACCCTAACATCCCGAAACTATTAGCAATACATAAATTAGGTGACGGAACAGCTCGTAGCATCAGGGCCTAGGTGACTAATAATTCTCAACCATTCCTGTGTAGAAGTAATGTCAAGAATGGAGGGGACCTACAATTTGTATGCCAAATCCAAACGGCTTAATTTAAAAAAACACTTTTCATGACAAGAAATACTCTAGGAGGGTTTATCAATTCCTCGCAAGGAGCAGTACTCGTGAACAAAAAAACTTAAGATGGCACAGGCCAGACCTCCGGGATGAAAGTTCTACGCGCTAACCATCACGTTACTGTGAAACTATCAACAAGGCCTTGGGAAATGTTTACTTTTTTATATTTCAACAAATTGCGTTTGTCACAAAATTTAGAAAACTCGTTGTCAAAACTTTATTAAAAAAAAATAAATTAGGTGGCGCAACAGTCCGTAGAGAACCAGGGCCTAGTGACTTACAACTCTCAACCATTCCTGTGTGCGAGTACTGTTGTCAGGGATGGAGGGGACCTACAGTTTAATGCCGAATCCGAACGGCTAATTTGAGAAAGCACTTTTTCATGACAAGTTTTACTCTTGGAGAATTTGTCAATTCCTCGCAAGAGGCAGTACCCGTTTTTTTTTTTTTTTTTTAAATTAAGGTGGCACAGGCAGGGATCGAACCCAAGACCTCTCGCATGACAGTCCAACGCACTAACCATCATGCCACGGGTACTACTTTATTACTTTACTTTATTACGTTACAATAAATATCCACATATACCGTAAGTTCCATTTGTTTATACAGAAAAATCCCGCTAAATAGGTCAAATTTTAAGATTCCTCCAGAGTGGTTTGCACGGAGATTCATTCCAGTTTGCAACTTGGGTCAAATCTGTCAAAAAACATAGAAAGATTATTTTTAAAAATATAATAAATATAATAAATATCTTGTAAAAGGATGTCTCCACTTTTCATTTTTACTCTTGTAACATGTTGCTTTGCTAGTATGACACTTTTCTTGTCAACCCTACTTTAAAACCATTTCATCGGATAGTCATCTAGCGCATCAAGTTGACCATCGCCAACTAGAAATAGTTGTTGTTATTTCTTTTTGTAATTGTTTTGTTTGCGGTAGTAGGTATATATGTACATATACATATGTATGTAGTTTTAGGATATATATATATTTATATACGAAAGCGCACACGTTCTTCGTCTTATTGTCCATCGTCTTGGTGCTTTTTGAGGTTCGTGATGACATGATAATGAGTGCGGCCAACCACAGAAAATAAATTAGACCGCCTCCGTCCTACGTCCAATCTTCAATCCGTCCACAAATTATACTATATACATTGGTAGTATCAGTATTGTGTATTTGTTGATGGTCAGTTGCAAGTTGCAATGTGTTGTTTACACATCTCATAGTGCTGCACATGCAATCCACGGATGTGCATTACCACACTTTGTATACCAACTAGCAAAATAACATTGGATTTTGTAGATCGTTTTTAAAGTATACACTAACTTTCCTTCATATACAACTCTTTCTAACGGACATGGCTAATCTTTTAAGATAAAGCACCACAGGTCTGAAACGGTGGTGGCTTCAAATCATAATTATTATGAAGGTATTCGTTTGAAGGCGACTTTGAATTCATCGCATTTTTGATTTGTCCAGGACCACCTTCTTTGGTCCGAAAATATAGTTTTTTCTAACCAAAAAACTGAACCTCCCTGCCTGCAGGAGTTGACCCCAAAATGAATACTTATAAACCCACTGATGATTATTCAATTTCATTCCCAAAGATAAATGACCGTTGCATTCACCTGCTCGACGATGACGATGACGACGACGATCAAAGATACAGGATACGGCAATTAAGTGTCATTAACAGGAGGGAGTCTTTATACTTGAGACTCGGACTCGGTTTTTTTTTTCAGTTCCAATCCCAAGTCATCAAACTAGGGTAACCCCTTAAGGGTGACATTGTTTTTTGTTTTGTTCTTTTCGTTTTTTATCCCAGCGACTGATCGGATCGCTGCATTGTCGCCGCATATCGTGGACACAAAACTCAAATCCCGAATGGGGATCTGAGCGATCTTGTGGAATTATACACTTGTTGGCTGCAGGATATTAATGAGAAAATGTTGTCTGTTGCGCGCCGGACTTGGACCTAAGAGTACATATATATTCAAAGGTATACTTATGCGGAGCGGACTCGAGGCTCCCTGGGTGTGCGTCCAATTGTGACGTTTAATATTCATGAGTGTGGTGTTTGTTGGTCGCACTGGTGACGTCTCCATGGGGCATCTTTCGTTTAGTCGTTTTAAATATTTTTGTTTGTGTCTTGTTTTTATCTTGCCGGTCACTGTTGGTCGAGCTCTTATAGCTCTTCCCTGACTTAAACTAGGTATATTTAGTATATATATGAAATGTATGTATGTTTATAATGTACCCAACAATTTGATGACAGTGACGGATTTTTCCAACAGCTAACTAACAATGTCACTGCAGAAGACACCATCTCCATGTGGACATAAGACATGTTCTATAGTCTAGCTATCCGAGGATGACTGAACATGAAGTTCCGACATGCAATCAAGAAGTGGATGGAGATGATGACGACGACCGTAACTGTGACCTTAAGATAAAAATCTCGTTTTGCATGCCTAGCGTTGAGGAAAAGTCGTCTTTATACTTGATATGTATGTAGAAAGGGATTTAATCTCGAATCAATGACATTCCATGTATTTATATATGTGACATTCTCAAAAACAAAAAATTCAAGATGACAGAAAGTGTCTGTAGGAAGCTATCAAATAATTGAGACTTAACTGTCATTCTTGTCACAGCCTGAGTTGAGTGATTGATAATGTGTTCATTAGAAAATTCATGCCAGAATGGTCTTGAGTTCAAATAATCTTAATTTTTGACACTTGCTTTCACTGTTTTTGCCGCTTGCTTTCACTGTTCATGCTAACCTGTACGAAACAAAACCTTAAAAAGCATCTTTCATCATCCAAATAGTGTTTTTCAAATTAACGTTTTACAGTATACTAGCATGAAGTTCTTAATTCTTTCCCTTCATATTTGGCCTCCGAATGCAGTTTTAAGTCTTTAAGCTCTTTAATAACGATAATAAGGCCACAAAATACTGTTATAAAAATTTGTCTAATGGATTGGAATCTCAACCATTTGTAAATGATAAAAGAGCAATACAACAAAAACAAAATAAATGTACTCCATATCACAGACAGTTGACAACTTGATTAGCAAACATTTCAAAAAATAATTTTATTTTGTCAGTAACAGTTCGAAAATTTTATTAATAATATTTTTAATTTAAGGAAAATCGGATTTAAATAAATGTTCTTTCAAAAATATCATTACTTATAGTTTTGAACAAAGTGCTGGGAAATCATAATTTTCGATCTATCACCTTCAATCTTTCATTATTTTTGAAAAACATCTTCAAAAACTAATTGTTCTTTTACGTAATGCTCTAAATTAATTTTAATTATTTATGATCAACGCGCTCAGATTGATAGCAAACAAAACTTTTTGGTCCTTTAAAATTGAATTCTACCATTTAAAGTCAATATGTATATTTTTAAAAAAAAACATATCTTAACAATTTTTGTTGTTTTTCGTGTTTTGTAAAATTAAATTGTCAATTGATTTTTTATAAAAATTAAGCAACAATATTTTGCATATCATAAAATATTTCAATATCTGTTAATGTGCCCGAATTTTTTAGTTGAAAACAGAATTTTTTTTAAAGTTTTTAGTTCTTATACATAAGAAAAATTGAAGATTGAATTTTTCAAATAAAATTACAATTAAGTTCACAAAAATATTTTGAATAGAATAACTTAATTTTAAAAGTTTTGAAAACTAATACTCTCATTTGTTCTCGAAATTTTCGAGTCGAAAATCGGTCTTCTCCAATGTCACTGATATTTTCGAAAAAAATTACCACATGTTTAAAACAATGTTACCCACCCAATTTTTTGAAAATCCTTTCTGCATCTTTCGATATTATTATCGGTAAAACAAAATTTATTTGAATTAAATATATCTACTGGTTCTTGAATTATAGACAACGAAAAATAGTAAGTTGGGGAAACTTAGGCCTCTTTCACACGAGACGGTTTTGTCCGTACGGTTAAAATACGTACGGTTTTTATCCGTGAGCCATTGATACTAAACTAATAAAATTAACTAAAGCTTTCACACTGGACGAAAACTGGTTTTTTCCGTATACGGATGATTTAAAACAGCCGTCTCAACGACTGAAATATACGGCGACCGTGCCGTCCGTCGCCGTCACATCAGTGGCGTACGTGACTACGCGAACGCATTCACAACAGACGATTTTTATTCGCCTGCCGTCCGTTTTTGTGGTCACTTGTACTAAAGAAAATATCTAAAATATAACCAAACGTAGACGATTCACGGGGAAAATACGTTATGTGTGAAAACAAAGTCCGTACGGAAAAAAATCGTACGGATTTTAACCGTACGGACGAAACCGTCTCGTGTGAAAGAGGCCTTAGGCTCGTTTTACACTACACGGTTTTGACCGTACGACAAAAAACCGGACGGCATAAACTGGATCAATGGCTAATTACACATTATACGGTTTTAACCGTACGGTAAAACACGATATATGCAGTGTTCTTGTGCTTAGTATACTTTTTCACTGATATACTTTTTCATACTGATCGAACTCTGCCGCACAAATAAAATCGTATGATGTGAAAACATGCATTTCGTCACGTACGTCACTAAGCTTATCGCGCCGTCCGGCTGCCCTTTACTGTAGTGGCAGTAGACGGTTGCTACACGGCGAGGCGACGGCATTTTGCCGTGACCGTATAATATGAAAGCGTATATGTTCTTCTTAGCGCCTCTAACAAAATGTCGCTGTCCGGTTTTTTGCCGTACGGTCAAAACCGTGTAATGTGAAACGAGCCTTACGGACCTTGAATCGTTAAGAAATTTGAAAATTCTCAATTCGAAAAATCGGATCCCATTTTACATTTACATGTTGAAAGTATTTTTATCTTAGTTTGCGTCTGAGAGTATTTATACGAATTATTTCAAAAGTGTTTGTTTTTAGTACTTAAGATCATAAAAATAGGACATTTTTCCTATTTCAATGTTAATTACAATTTTCAGGGGCTTTTTCCTTTATTAAATAAGTACGACATATCTTCCGCTGCTTTTTTGACAATTTTGAAAATATGACGAAAACTATTGTCAAGTTCTAAATATACGATAAATCAAATACAACCCTTATGGAATCGATCAAGATTTACCATCGCATCGCCAGCCGTCGGACTTTGATATATTTTATTTTCTTTACAAAGCTTGTTATATTCTAACATTTTCATCCATTTTGAGTCCCGTTTTTTTTTTGTATATGATCATAAAGCTTTTTCTTACAACCTTTAACATTTTTGGACCAATAACTCAAGTTTAACGTTATGTTTTTTTGTTCTCAAAAGCAAGGTCTTAGTCACTCTTTATTTTAACATGTCACCCAAACTTATTTAGACCCGTGTCAAATGATCATCTCAAAGCTAATAGCTTTTATCGATCATTCAATGTGAACAACATAAAAAAAGACAGAAATGGAATCTAAAAAACACAATAATTGTGTTCTGTCAAACTTCCACTTTATCATAGATCCATAAACTGTTTCCTGTCAGTGTGATATTCATATGTGTTAAGAAATGTATCTCGAAGATAAGCCCCATGTTTAATACTTATGACAATAAGATTAACATAGTTCTTATACATGTATAATCTTTTCAAGGCCACCTGTCATCATCGTTATAGTGGCTATACGCCGCCGCCGATTTTATTTTAATTTTTTACATTTCCCATATACATAGAAGGTCCTCAATCTTGTATAGCTTAAGTGGGTTTAGCGCTTAGCCTCGATTCAAGTGACCATAATCGAATGTCAACCTTTTGTTAAACATGAATTCTCTCTCTCGTATTCCAAAAAGCGCGACGGACAAGCAGCCCCCATATAATGTTTGTATTTTATTTTATAACATCGCACCAAACTAAATCAAAAATCAAACAAAAACATATCTGAACCGCAGTCAACAATGAAGAGTCATTATGGCGTTGTTGCAAGTCCAATGGACTTTTAACTCTCTTAGCCATGACAATTTAATTATTTGATTGACAATTTTAATTTTGCATTTTAAAATGTGTCTCACTTCTCACATACTACGTCGAAAACACCGCCGCCGCCGCCGCCACTGCCACACTATACACAACATCGGATCAAGGAGATCGGACGAGATAAAGCATCGTGTAAACAAAACGCTTGTCAAAGTGACAGCTTCAACGACAACAAAATGTGACCGCGCGCACTCGTTTCAAAGTGAAATTCTGTGAATTGATCGATAAGCTATATAAGAAGATCGGTTAAGAAGGGGGGGATCTATATAGAAAGGTGAGAGGTATTGAGAGTACAAAACAAGCATTTCAAGCACAGCGGATATAAGTATCGGTACAAATGTATAGATATGTATATATATGAAGTAAGATCGTGCATTCAACGTGACACTAAAAAGTCTCTTGTCACTCGGCATCAACTTTTGTTGACCCTAAATTATTGTTGGCCGACAACATTTCATCGATCGGTTTGACAGCTGATTATCGTTTGCGCCGCTTGTTGCATATGATGCGATTATAAAATTTGCTACTAAACAGTGACATATCATTAAGTGTCATTTCAATGATAATTTTAATTAATCTGTAAGTATACTGTATAGCAAAATGTTGTCCAGTTTTGCGTCTTTGGAGTCGTCATCATCGTTGTCGTCGTTGTTGTAGAAATGTGAACGTGGAGGTCAAGGGTGTACCTAATCAGTGATGATGATGAATAAAATCATAACGATTGCTAGAACAATAAAATAGATTGTCACATAATTTTGCTATTATATATTTGCTCAATTTGAAGTTAATTAAGATTAATAACTTAAATTGTGAGTCTTTTTTTTAAAGCAAGAAGCTTGTAGCTGCCAACTTTGGAGAAACAACATTCACCGATCTAAAAGTTATTAATTGACAATTAGTGACTTATTACAATAAGTAAACAAACTCAAGTTTTTTTTTCTGCCACACAAATCGAACAATACATTTTCAAAATAATTATTCTCTCTCCTTATAATTTTTCTATTTGGTCACTTTTTTGAAATATAACTCTCGGAAAATGCAAAACAAAAAGTACATAATACTTACGCCTTTTTTAAGGGCTAAATTCAAACGCAACGTAATTCTCAGCAAAATATTTTATATCGATTTTACAAAGTAAAAAACCTTACTTTTCTGGATACAGTTTAAATAGTTTTGGTATCTCACTTAGTTTTCAAAACTAATTTATAATAATAAGCCTTCATTTCATACTACATATCTGAAGTTTTGGAAAACCTTCAATATAACACTGGTCGACAAAATAGCGTTATTGAATTACAAATTAGGTGGCGCCATAGTCCGTTAAGACGTAGGGCCGGCCAACGTAGGTGATCGGCCAACTTGAGTTCTTGTGTTTAGTGAACCATTAAAGCCTTAAGACCCAAGTCCTAAGTTACAGCAACAATATTCTTCTTCAGCGACTCACATGATTTCGAATTTTTATATTATTTAGTACTTATCCCAACAGCCCAAATATTATTCCATTCAATTTTCTTTTGACGAAAAGATGTTACTGATTTTTTTTTATAACTAGAGTAGTTCTTACTTGTGTTCTTACAAATGTGATAACTGCCCAAATAGAGGGCTTTTTTAAATGAAACCTCTTATTGGAAAATCCTTTATCTAAAAGTTTTAAAATAAGTGTCTGGGTTGTTTACAAACGATTTTTTTTTGTAACCTATTAAAAAAATGAATTCCACGTCTTAAAATGTTAAAAAAGATAATACTGCCCCAAATTCCATGTTCTCTCCAAGATAACGAACAATTTCAGCTCCCCGTATTCATTCTTTTCAAAACCTTTAACTTCTACACGGCAATTTATTATCTAACCTCATGAAATAATAATTTAGCTGACATTTGGATAAATGGCATTCTCTTTTAATTTTCCAACAATTTGTGACATAAAATTTCAACACGCTACATTACATCGACACAAAAATATCATCAAAGTTCTATACCTCCGTGTCTAGGTATACGAAAAATCCCATGTGGCCGGTAATTGTTTGGTTCCTATCTCTTTCCTTTTTTTTAATCAAATTCATGTCAAAGAAACTCTCTGTTTCATCAATCAACTAATACCTACCCGCTACCCAACCAAACCAACTTACCCAACACCCTAGCTTCAAAAACACAAAAAAAGAAGCCCAAGTCAACCCAATTCAATATTTCGAAAACAATTTGCATACCGAAAAATTGATGTCGCTATACACACACAACAATATACTGTCAACAGGCGATTAAACTTTGTGTCAAAATTGACTTGGAGAAGTGATGATACCGTCACAGAAGGTAAAGATAGATAGATAGGTAGGCATATATACTTTGCACATGGAAAGTGAGGCGTTATTTGACGAAACTATATGGTAGACAAGAGTCACAAAAAAGAAACTTATTTAAAGGGTGTGAAAAGTGTTGCCTTAATGAAGTGTACAAGTTGCCGAACAATACCCAAATACTTACCTACTATAACATACTCGTACCAGCAAATGTTTACAGAAAAGGGCGAGAATGCCGCATGAAAACGGTACGTACAGCTAAAGTGTCATGTCATACATCTTTGTCAGCTTAAGTTCTCGTTTTAATAAGTTTATTTCGAAATTGAGAATTAAGTTATAGGCATACAGAGACAGAGTATAAAGAAACATTTCGGGGGTGGTGTGAGACAGTTTTCGGAGTGTGTAGTGTATACAGTGGGTTCGTTTACTTTAAAAGTTGAACAATATAAACTTTCTCACAAATGGAACGATTGGTTTTTGGCTTCTTTCAATATAAAATATATATTTTTGTATAGCTCTAGAAGGCTATGCCTCATAGTAACTTTATGTTGCTTTTAAATTTTGTCAGGAACTAATGAATCGATTTTCTTAACTTGAAATAAGTTCTTATAGTCTCTAAATACTAATTAATGATACAAAATGTCTGATTTAGTTTTTTGATATAATTTTTTTTGTAGTGAAAAAATAATGTTGTCTATACTGACTTTTCTAAAGCATTTGACAAAGTAATTCATGATGCTGTACTTATGACTTTAAATAAATTAGGTTTTCACTCAAACTTTTTAAAATGGTTAAATTCATACTCAAGAGATCGTATTCAGTACTTAGGTACGTATAAGTAATATTCTTTCTCTACAGGTACCTATATAATATGTTGGGTGTCCCACAAGCAAGCCATCTTGGTCCACTTCTTTTTTTTTTTGCTTATAAATGATATTCCTGAAATATTTTTAAATTCAAAGTGCTTGATGATCTAAAAGTATTTCGTTGTATAAAATCTAAACATGATTGTTTTGTTCTGCAACAAGATCTTGATCTTTTATCGGACTGGTGTTTAACTTACTGTTTAAGTTTAAACATTATAACCTAAAAGATCTTTGTTGATTTTTGAAAAAAAAACTTGACTTTGTAAAGCGTATAGATTTTTTAGTTGCTAAAGGCAGTTCAATGTTAGTTTTCATATAGGGTAACTCAAAGCAGTTTTCCAATCCACACACCTTAAAGTGTTTTTATTCTGTGTTTGTAAAGTCTAACCTTGAATACTGCAGTGTAATCTGGAATCCTTCATATTTTCTTCATTCATTTAGAATCGAAAAAACCCAAAAACGTTTTACGACAGTTGTAGTGAAAAGACTTCAATGGGATATAGATCTTCCCTCCTATAAAACAAGATGTAAGTTACTTGGTAAAGTTCACAGAAATTATGTTAATTCGTGACATATTAACAGACCATATCAGGCCCGTAGCTAGGATTTCGGTTCGGGGGGGGGGCTTGTTCAATTTCGAAGAAATAATTCTATATTTTTTATATTAATTAATTAATTAATTGAAAAAAAACTACATAATGTAAATGTTTTATTTTTGTTTGTATTTTTTTTTATTTAATTAAATAAATAGTTTGGATTTTTACAGCAATAAACGCCTTGTCTTTTTTTAGACATAATGTCGATCACTTCATCTGGATCCACATCAATACCTGAGTCAACAGACAGCATTGCAAGTGCGCTTAGTCTTGGATGGCCCATAACGCTTCGGGATACTGTTTTGATCCTTTTCATCGTTGAAAAGGTTCTTTCAACGCTAGCTGTTGTAACTGGTAGTGTGGCCAAAATTGTAAGCAAGTAGCTTATGCTCCTGAAGTAGGTCTTTTCACATATATCTAGCAGTTTCAGAACATCGGAAGAGGGATCCATTGATGAAATTTTTTCGCACCAGAGAATGTACTCCGCTTTAACAGCTGACAATGATATTGCGTTATCGAAGTAGAGTGTTAGATTTTCCATTTCATTTACTCGATTGGCGGCAGCAAAACCTGGAAGCAGAGCTTGAAACGATAGTAAAACGTCCTCGTTGACCATAAATCTGTCAGTAAGATTTTGAATAAGAGAATCTAGACAGGGAATAAGTATAGAAACTCTAAAATAGTCTTCTGGACATGATGTTTCTGGATTAGAGCGCGTTGTTTGTTTCAAAGAAAGCCTTGGAATTGTTATGCTATCAAATAAATCCCTGGCAAGTTGTGATGCGGATTGAAAAGCGTCTCTGAAAAAGTCTCTGGCAGTTTCTCTTATGTTCTTAAGAGAACTTAAGGCTTGTTTCGTGTGATTTATTGCAGACACGAAATTTAAAGATTCATTTTGAAGGAAAATTGATAAGGGTAGCGTTAAACTAAAAAGTTTTTCGCATACCATGAGGCTTACCAGAAAATCACTTCTTTGAATTGCTGCTAACAGAGTTGATGCTTTTGAAGACATTGCCCACGTCTTGGTGGATATTTCTTCAAGACTAATAGCAATACATTTGAAGAGCTCTACAAATGAAAGAATGCTGTCATGCCTTTCAATAAACCTTGTTTCACAAAGGCGCAAAAGTCGTTTTTTTCTGCTTTCTGGTGCGTATTTTTGGATGGCGATTTGGAAAGTCTTATTTGCATTTGAATGGTTTCGGAAGAAATTAGCTATTTCGCTTACTACACCAAGACAATTGCGAATCGAGGGTGTTGACATGGCATTAGACAGAGCCAGGTTCAAGCGATGACTTGCACAGTGAACATATCTGGCATTTGGATACTCTGTACCCCACTTAAGTGGCCTGACATATTTGCCTCTACGTCATAACCTTGCCCAACACACTTGTTCATATCTAGATGTAGTTCCTCACATCGCTGCAATATGGTTTTAGTCAGGTTTTCAGAAATTTGGTCATCAACAGGAATAAAACCTACAAAATCTTCCCGAAGCATACTTTTCGTGGGCTCTGTACAGCAGTCAACATATCGGACACATATTGAAAGTTGCTCAGTGCCAGAAACATCCATTGTTTCATCAGCCAGAATGCTAAAACAGCTCGATCTTATAACCCGGTTATATATTTTTCTGGTGACAATATCAGAGCATATATCCAAGATTTCGTTTTGGATATCTGGACTTATATAGGTTGCATTTTTTGACTAGATAGTCTCTTAACATTAATGTGTATTTGTCTTTATTAAATAATAGTACCTAAATAGTCTCCTTTTGATGAAAAAAAAGAGTCTGCTGCAACCAGATTGAACCAGATTGCTAAGAGTTATTTTTAAACACAATTTGAACTTAAATAGTATGTACTCTTATTTATACCTACTTGCGTATATAAAAAAATGCATTTATGCATATAGAAAAAGCATGAAATCTGCCGGATAGTAGCTCTGCTTTTCTGATGTGGCGTATGATAGATAATGCACCGTCGTTTTCGACGGATTTATAATATTTGTGGGATAAACATTTATTAAAGCAACATGATTTCAGAACAATATACATAAGTAGTGAGGAAGTAATAAGAGAATATACAAACTTTTGTTCAAATATTTTTTTTAAAAATCATTTCGGGGGGGGGGGGGCTTGAGCCCCTCTAGCCCCTCCCCTGGCTACGTGCCTGTACCATATTGATTGTTCACAAATTATAGCTTTAATTGGGATTATTGTTCCTGCGAGATTGCCTCGAAACAAATGGTTTCTTAATGTTGCATATCATAGAACTGTGTATGCTGCTAATGACCAGTTTAAGAGAAACAAAAAATACTGTTTGGGACATGAATGATTTTAATGTTAGTAGATATTTATTTAAGTCAAATTTACTGTTAATTTTAAATAACTTTGATGGTGGTAATGTTTAAAATTTAAACTAAACTAAACTAAAGTATAAGAGCTTGTTCAGACAAAAATTAGTGAAATTGGTTTATTTATTCTTGAGCAAACTTAAAAAAATAACGGTTCTTCTGGAGTACCTAATACAAAAATATTTTATTATATAAAAAGAAACAATATTAAGAAAAAAATGAAGAGAAAGTTAAAAAAAAACCTAAAATAAATAAATTAGGTGGCGCAACAGTCCGTTGAGAACTAAGGCCTATAGTGACTTACAACTTTCAACCATTTCTGTGTCGTCGAACTCACTAACCATCATGCCACGGGTACTACAAAAGAAAATCTAACGGTTTGTTTTTCAGAAAATTCGAAATTTCGATTTTTGACCAAAAAAATTGCATGGGGACTACGGTTACTTTTAGTCTTTAACAAATACGCTTATTGCGAATTGGATCATAACCTTAATTTCCAAACTTGAAGTCATTCGACACAATGGTTTCAGCTGTATGGGCGAGGACAGATAGACAAACGGGGGAACCACTTTTTTCGACTTTTCTACCATCGTAATATCATGTTTCATTAAAATTTCGAGTTCGAAATTTCTTACGAATGCAATACTTGCTATATAGTCGGAAGTAAAAATGAATTAGGAACTTAAAATGTAATTTCAAACTCTGAAAATTGTTTTATAATAAAAATTAATTTTCATGAAAAAAAGGAAAACAATCCACTGTAAGACATTCTATTGAGTCTTGCAATACGAAACAATAATTATTTGCTTTTTTTTCTGAAGTATATTTCTGTGTTACGTATTGTTTGCTGATTTACATAGCTTTGGAACTTCAAAAAATGATGGTTCTTTAAAAACATATAGGTTTTATTACTCCAACCTTCACCAAGTTGGATTATTTCCACAAACATACAAAAACTAAAATTTTAAATGAAATCGGTCAAAGAACGTTATCTATAATGCCCGTTTTTCTTATAACTGAACCTAACAAAAACTAAGTAAGTGAAATAATTAGACAAAAAGCTTAGTAAAGTAAAAATAGTGCGTATACGCCAGATAACACATCATTTTTTCGTTTTTGACTTAATTTACAGTGATTTAAATTGAACAGATGGTTATGGCCACAACTTTTTAAAAAGTGTAAAAAGTTACAATATGTAAAAGTACATAAAAGTTTATATATTCTATCTAGCTTCTCGTATTAAAATAGGTCAACATTTTTTAGAAAAGACCGATGTTTTTAAATATTTTTAGTGGTTTCCTTTCTTGCTTTAATGACACAGCCCGACCAAAAAGTTCGTTACATACAATTCGGGGAGAATAAAATAGTTTTTAATTTTTGTTTCATAACTATGATTTTGTTTACATACAAAATAAATTAAGATAGGACTTTTCATGACAAGAATTACTCTTGGAGGATTTGTCAATTCCTAGCAAGAGTTAGTACCCCTGAAAAAAATATTTAGATGGCACAGTCCAACGCACTTACCATCAAATCTGGCCTACACTTGATCAAAGTACTTGCTATCTCTAAGCAGATCGTATGTAAGCTCGATAATCTGTGTCATAACCGGGCACTGTCTAATAGGAAAGCACGCCAAGCGACTAGGCATAATCTCAAATGACTTTTGCATAAGCTGTATGAACGAGGAAGTGGAGGAAACAGTTCTTCACCTCCTCTGTACATGCCCTGCTCTAGCTTAAAAACCCAAGAATTACCTAGGAGAATTCTTCTATAATGATCAAAACGATCTTATTAACAGGATCAGCCTCTCACGTTTCGTAAGGGACTTGAACTAGTTAAGTTGAGCTTAGAAGAAAGCCTCAAGATTCATGTGGTATCACAATGGGCCATTAAACTGGCCCAAGTACTCCATCACGGACAGCCACTTTAACCTTACCTAACGTAACCATCACACCTCTGGTACTTCAGCTTTGCTTTGTTTTGTTTACATAGAAAAGTTAAATAATCTGAAGCTAAGACAAGTTTGCCTGCAAAAGGTTGTTAAATCAATAATATAAAAGTTTTTAAGCGTTGAAAATTTTGTATTTAACAAAAAATAATAATCAATTGCTGAATAATTGGTAAAGAGAACTAATTTTTACGACGAAAAAGAAGGGAATTTTCTAAAAAAACATGTCAAAAGTGCTAAACTTTTTAGATTCTAAATTATCTTCAAGAAATACAAAATATACATGCACATATTTTCAAACTTGTAATTGATGACAATAGTTACTTTTACGAAGTTTGTGAAATCGATTTCTTTAATATTACAATTTTTTCGGAAATTGGCATTTAAGAAGACATCGAACTCATTTTCAGCACATTTCCTGTGACGAATAAATGAAGGTGAATTGTGCATACTTAGCGTATCGTATGTTCTTTTAATTTCACTTTTCCATCATGCCAACGGAAGCTCTATCAAAATCTAATCTACTTATAAGATTTACCACTGAAGTTAACCTCAGTTTGCCATTAAGTGAAAGTTCCACATTTGAAAGCAAAAAGATTATAAACTTTTGACTTTATATCAATTGATTCACAGGCAAGATAGATTAATTTTAAATAAACAAGTACCTTTATTTATTCATAAGTCGTTTTACTTTGAAAAATATCAATATCAGAAAATTCATCAATTTAAGATATTAAAATGAAACCAAGCTAGTTTTTATTAACTGTTGTAATTTTACGACAAACATTGACATTGCCATTGTGCCTTTTCCTATGGTGGTTATACGATACGTTTATATATTTATATAGTTCCACTGAACTTGACCGAACAACTGACAATTTATGCACCTGTTCCATCATCACAATAATTATAAAAAAAAAACAACACCCCGACTTACATCATTCGAATCAATTTGAATAAATTAAAAATATATCTATGTACCTACGAGATACTCCTATAAATTATTCAAGCTCGTCATGCCAAGTTGTCACCATAATTATAAGCCTTTGGATGAAAAGAGTACGTATATAAGATGATTGCGACTCAGTTTCTCATAGAATTGATTTCTATTGAATTACGCGTGGGACCTCACAACAACAGCTATACCTACCGAATATCAATTAAATTCACACATCTATATATACGACAGCCTCTCTAAACGTGGCCTTCAACTTTTGCAAAAACACGACAATACGTTCATTGTCACCAATTTATTCATAAGTTAATATTTATTTTCTTATTGAAACGATGATTATCATCAGATTATTCCATCACAATATAAAATGTAACCTATCCCTGACCCCAACGCAGGAAGTTCAACTTGACTTGCGCCATTAACATGCGCAAATGACCTAAAGCTTATCCGCTGCAAAACGCATCCAGATCAGCCATTCAGCCGATCCATGTGAAGCTGAACCAAACTAAGAGGAAGAAAAAAGAAAACAAACCCAATTCGAAACGAACTCCGGAAATATTACTCATCGCCACCACCGCGTTATGGAGTCCATTTGTTTGCGCGTTCCACTTCATCCAACGTACTTATCGCCATTCGGCATCTAAAGATACTTTTGCAGCTCTCGAAATCGCAATGAAATACATTTGCCCGAAAGCAAGTGATTGGTCAACATGGTATAAAACTCCCTCTTCGACGAGCCAGAATTATGAAAGACCATCTGCTACTCGGAGTTAAGTTTTTAGTATCCATAGGTTTGTGCGTCCTATATAGCTGAGTGGTGGTGTCAGTAGCGGTGGCGGTCGGTGGTGGCATGTCCAAGTTGGAACGAGGAACGAACTCCAAAACCGAAGTCGAACAGCAATTGAAGTCTGTCCCGTTTCGGGGCCAAATGCGAAATTGACTCAATGCGCCGCGCCAAAGCTGGCGGCGCTTTTAGCCTATATACTCGATGCTTGTACACCATCACAATGTGCAACACACCTGGGTAATGAGAAGCCAAAGCTGATGGGACAATGCAACTCCCTGGCATAACCCAGTCTTCGTAGCCTTCGCACCAACCAACGCAGGCTATTCCGGTGGATTTTTATAATCAAGCGTCTTCCTGTTCGTTTTTGTGTTCCTACTTTTTCATTTTATTTTGTGAACCCAAAGGGTTTCGTAATTAAATTCCGATCCTTAGTTTGAGCGGGACTGTGACTCAGACAGTCCTTGCCCAGAAAATTTGTATTCCGCCCGTAACGAGTCCTTTAATGGCAGTTTACGTCATGTTAAACACTTATTACTTCATTGCTATTATTAGTCAGAGCAACAACAATATCATTTTTTGTTTTTGGGACAACCAACGCACCACTGCAACCGCACCGTCAAGCCACCTTTCATCTCTCATCATCTCATCAGCATCTCTCGATCAGAACGGGGTATAGACGAAGGGCTCCTTCCATACTTGCTTACACATAGGTATACAAGTTAAACGTAAACCCCGACAGCTTGAATAAATTTCTTTATTAATAATTTGCTAGCCCTGAACTTACTGTACCAACAAGCACACGCCACCGCACCGCTGCTGCCCCTTCTGCTGCTGCCGCTGCCACTGCCGATGCCGCTACCACTGCTATGTTATTCTCTTCTGCAGCGTGTAAACATGAATTATGATTGACATCCTCAGGCTATGGATTCAGTTTACTTAAATAATGTTAACAATTACCGTTTTGGGTCCGCTAAGTAATAATTGTTTGTCCTCTTACTGATAAAAAAAGTAACCCCCCTCCCCCCAAAAAAAACTGATATATCCAGGAAGACTTCTTTAGGGTGTGAGACATTTAGGCGAAAGAGGAAAGTGTGGCGTTTTAGTTATCCATCTCGATGCGTTCGGCGACGTCAATATCGACGATGGCCACTTTGTAATATGCGTTCTTTCGAAAAGCCGTTTAATTAAATTGGTGTGATTAAATGTTTCGATTAAATGGCAGTTAGCAGACAATTAAGATGAAGGTAAGGAAATTGTTGTCAAGCGTTTCGTTGCGTTGGAAGATGGATGTTCGTCGGATTGAAAAATAATTTATTTTGGGGTACTTAGGAAGCGGCCTTAAGGGCGTGTATTATAACGAGTGCTTTTTTTGAGTGCTAATTGGAATTCAAAGGGAACCCGCGCAATGTAAAACGGGGACAACTACTTTTACAGTTTGATGGATGGTAAAAAACAGGATATTAATATTTTGCAACGCATCAACATTGTAAAAGGTGCTAAAATGAACACATTTCAGGGAAAATTGATAGGCGTTAAGGCGTAATATTTCAGGACGTGTTATTGTTCCCATTGCAACTTAATTTACTGGAAGTATAATGATGGAATTGTTTTAAGGCGGAAGTGGTGTGAACTTAATAGAAGTGGAATGATGCCGTTTCGACTGATAATGATGGCCTGAACAATGCCGTTCCCAAACAAATATGACACGCAACCCACTAGTCCAAAATCCACCCAAGTGACTATTTCAGGATATATTTAGAAAGCTATACTTAAGTATTGGTATTAAAAAGAAAGAGTTTAAGATAACACCTATATACTACTGCCCTCCGAAGAGCTCTCTAAGTGGACAAGGCTTTGTAGAACTTCTAAATTTGTTAGGACAAAGCTTTTTTATTGGTAGCTACTTCAATGCTTAACAAACCCAATGTGATCTTGGCTTTTAACGACAAGGGGTAAATGGCTATGTCATGTAAGCCGCAAATACAACTGTAAATTATATTCTCCTGGTTCGCAAACATATTGGCTATCTGATTTTAACACAATATAAGATCTTTTAGACTTATTCGTAGTTAAGAATATTATAAGAAATGGTAGTACCAATTTTTCGTTAAATCATCCAATATTAGTGAGTGAAGCAGAAACAGTAGAAAAAAAGCAATCCTGAACTCGTAAATAAGAAAACAAACTGAAAAGAAATCAGAGATATACTTGAAAGTTTTAAAACCTTAGATCCCTTGCATGCAAACGATTCAACAAATAATAATAAAATAGGAACAGAAACAAAAGAGAGTTGATTTTAGAAAAAGGAAGAATTGAAAGGAATTGGTTAGCTAGGAGATTTCCATATTAGTAGGTACTTAGGTAGTCTTAACAAAAGAATCAGTGAGTTCAAAAATGATTCACTATATATAAATTCATGAAAAATCTGAAAATTTACCGAATAATAAAAGCGTCTAAAAAGACTCCCAACCAAAACCTCTTAATAAAATCTCAAGATGGTAAATAGATCGATCCGAAACCTGAAACAAAAAGCTTGTCCCTTTGCTGAACATCTCGCGAGTATGCTTAAACTATTTGCAGCAAATGCAGGTACAGATTCCTTACATTTTGTTAAAAGAATATGAATGTGAAATTTCTTCTGTCACGCCCAAAGAAGAAAGAAGCATGTATCGACGTAAGTTATCTAGTACAAAAATCCACCAGGGTACGATCTTATAACAGCTCAGTTTTTGAAAGAAATGTCTTTAGCAACCTTCAAAAAAAAAAAACTCCAGTTTATATTACAAACGCATGCCTTTAACTAGGATTTGTACCACATCATTTCAGAAGTTAAGGTAAGCCACCAACAGAAGAACCATCCTACAGAACAATATCGCATGACAAACATTTTCGAAAAACTGCTACCTTTTTGAGAGCTCAGCAAAATAATAAAAGAAAGAAGACTAATTTCGAACCATCAGTTTGGTTTTAGCAATAAATATTCGACGATAAACCAAGTTTCGAATTACAGATGTGGTGGAAAAGGCCCTTGAAGAAAAACAAGCATGCTCAGCTATGCTTTTCATCTTGCTCAACTCAACAAGCTAAACTTGAAGTACATAATAAAATACTAATTAATAAAGGAGACCTATTGCTTCACAACAGGAGTAATGCTATTTAAGAAAATACTGAAACCCGTTGGGCATCCAACTATGGGGCTGTAAAAAGAAAAACAATGGTAAACCTGAACAAATGCTGAATATTAAATTGAAATGGTAACAGAAGTTGTAAAAAACGTACTGTATTACAAAACCAGCTACTACAAAGTCTTTCTGACTCAGAGATAAAGACCGTCTTAGATGTTCTCAATGAACTAAGAACATTCAAGCCTCTTGAGCTGATTGTCTAAGATCCGTGTTAAAATACAATAACTAGAAGCTTTCCCTAAAGTAAATTATAAATTAAGAAAGAAAAATATTTTGTTGATCCTTCATAATAGATTGATCCTGTTTAACCGGTAGAGTCTCACACCTTTTAAAGACTCCCTCATCGAATAGACAACGTAGTTTTTCTTTTTCACATGAGAATTAAAACTGTCCTAAATTCGAAAAAGACTTATTCATATAGAAGTAGACTTATTGCACATGATTTTTCTGTAGGATTCTATGGCCAGCTTTCAACTGATCAATCACGGTCTAAAATTCCTCATTCGAATGAGGTTTTTGTCTATCGACGCACGTTAACATTCAGCTCAGTCAGTTAGTAGAATTTTGTAGGAGTTTCGGGTGTAAACCGTGTAGTACCTGTGCCACTTAACTTTTTTCATGGGTACTGCCTCTTGCGAGGAGGAATTGACAAATCCTCCAAGAGTAATTCTTGTCATGAAAAGTGTTTTCTCAAATTAGCCGTTCGGATTCGGCATTAAACTGTAGGTCCCCTCCATCTCTGACAAAATTACTCGCAGACAGGAATGGTTGAGAGTTGTAAGTCACTATAGGGCCTAGTTCTCAACTAGGCCCTATTATTTATTTATTCGGGTGTAAACGTAGATTTAAATCCCTATGCAAAATTTACCAAAGTTTGTTCTTGTGACCTTGTGAGCAATGCGGGATGCGGATTTTTCTTCGAATTTTGCGTCTTGTTAACGCAAACGGGTGTTTCTTGATCACTTACAGTGCCAGTATATTCAAATTTATCGACCAGACTGCGAATAGTGTTCATTACTTTACAAATTTTTAAATATACAAAGCAGACAAAATACATTTCATACATTTTTAAGCTAAAAAATGGACCTGAATTAACCCTCCGAATTGTTTATACTGGTTTTTCTTTGGGCTTTTAAACTTATATACAAATGTTTTCCTCCCAAACTCAAACTCACCTCTATAAACTAAAAAGTCTCAAAAAAGAAAACCTTCAAATTCTATAGATATCATTAAATAAATTAGTGCATCCGTAGACAAAGAGTGAATGTCCATGACTTTTGACTGCTTACAAAAAAATTACTAAATGAAAATCCCATTCCTTGAGATCTCAGCATCAAAAGTATTTTTTTTACTTCCAATTCAACTGTGATGATGTTCCCTCTGTGACTCGATGCCATTGCCATCAAAAGAAATGAACATCGTAAAATAAAAAGCAACCGTTTTCAAATACTATCTACATTATAGACTCTGTGCTTTTACTCTTACCATAACTATATGCGACTTCCGAACGTTTTAACTCGATTGGATCCATGAAATTTAAGATTGAAAAAGAATTGAATCCGTAGAATATGCTAATCTCCGGAGAACCGTCCCTCAATGTATTTTTTCGGTTGCAAATGTGAGTTTTTTGTTTTTGTTTTCGTTATCCTTTTTCTTTTTGCTCATTTGTTTTTTTTTCGCCAATGATATTGATGATTGTACCCTTTAACAGAAGATCTGGAAGTCAGGATGAACAACGACTGCAAATGCATTAGACAAAGTGTGCTAAAAAGGGTTTTTTTTACAGCTTCCATAGTATTATAAAGCATCACCATCATCAATGCAAAATAACATTCCAACAAGAAATAAGGACTAAGGTTCTGAACTCATCATAAGCATCAGCATCAGCATTAGCATCAGCAATTGCAATTCAATACCTTTAGCCCGATTAAGCTGATTAAATTTCTTTTGACCAAAAGTCCTTTGGTCCTTTATGGGATTTTTTTTATTTGTTTGCTCCCCTAATCTTTATTCCTTTAGTTATATAGAATATCTGTTCATAGGTAGGTAACAAGGGTTGATGCAGTTCTATTAGTGATATATACCTTATAGCTACTATTCGTGGTTAATTTAAGGGTAAATGTTTATTTCATTGATTGTAAGACATTTTTTTTTTTGCTATACTGTGAAATGTAGCTCTGTGTAATCGATTGAGTCAATACACCTCAAGGGGTAGCACATTACAGAAAAAGATACAAAATTATTCAAAAAAAAAAAAAAAGAAACATTAGCTTTAAGCTAAGCGTATAGAATGGAAAGGGTTAATCTTTGAAGTTGCTAAAAATTCATTACGTAACTACTTCAGATTCAGATTCTACTCTTCAATTTCAGATTCTGGATGGTGTTGGCTGTGGGGAGAGATTAGGGGCGGTGTGGGTATAATAAATTGCCAGACAACATTTATTTCTACTCCACTGCCAATGCTATAATATAAAGAGGAAGGGTTAATTGGGATTAGGTTTTGTGAATTGAATGCGTTGATGGCCTAAACAAATAATGCCTTGCAGCCATATGGAAACTATTTACTTGCTTCTCTATATGTATAAATTGATTAGATTGTTTCAACTAATTATATTCAATGTTTGGCAGAGTTGATTTTGAGCTAAGAAAGGATGTCGTTTGGAAATATAATATCCTTGGGTGTTCTGTTAATTTCAGTGGAGATACGTGTGTGTGTGTGTTTAAGATTATTAGTACCAAATGACAATACAAAAACATAAGAAATAGATAGCTTACAGCTAATGCCAAATGCATCCATAAGGCTTTCCATTATGGTTTTCTCTTTATAAAAGTATTGGTAATTTGATCATAAATTTCAAATTTACCTTTTTGTATTAAATAAAGTTATTATTGCAGACAGGTTGTTTGCAACATTTAATGTGATGCTTTCAAGTGAGACAATAAGCCTTATACAATAAAATCTGCTAACCAGATGAATAGTTGAAGATTGCAGGTGGATTTATGTTAAGTCCTCACTTTACAATGTTAAATATCTATAAGATCTTCAAATACAGTCTTTCAAACTTCGACAGTTGAAGCTACATCTATTAAATTGGCTGTCAGTAAATGTTTGGATGAATCATATTTTACGCATTCGACAATACTTGGAAATACGTTTTATATTGGAGCAAGGTGTTCGGTATGTGTCTCTTTATTTAACATTCGTTACATAAACATTCTACCGAGAGAAATATTCACTCAAATACTTCAGTAAACCTTCAACCAACGCCTTTTGCCGACCCGTGCACCTACTAAATTCAACTGACTCAGGAGGCAAAGACTTTGGATTCGTAACAATTGGAAACTGATTTTTATTTTATGGAAACATAATATGTATCTTTTTAAGTGATAAGGGTAATTTCTGAATTAATAGACATTTCAACAGAGAAAAGTGTCGAATTTGGTAAAGTACCAATTCAAGACCGTAAAATAGCGAAGAAATCTTTGATTAGTGTGTTTTTTACGCTGGTAGAGTGATTGTGATGTTGTTTTTCGAAATGACATTGATCAGGCTACTGAGGTCAATGTCAAAACAATTATGACAAAATTGTTTAAGCCCGAATTGAATGATATGGACACCAAAGGCATGAGATTTCAACAGGACAGCTGCGGAGCTATGTATGTATGTGAAGCAAAGTTTAAGTGTCAAAGTCAGCATGAGCGAATCGCACTAGCTACCCAACCCATAAGCTTTTAATCTGTTACATTTTTTTCTACCAATGTTTTTTGAAGCCATAGGTCTGTTGTAAATAATTTACAAGCCACAATAGCCCAAATAGTCATGGAAACCAATGCTCCAGCCCGGAAAGTCTTCGAATCCACACCCACAAGACCAGTAGAGGAAGACCGCGGATCAGGTGGCGCGCACAAGTGGAAAGTGACCTCAACCAACTTGGAGCGCGAAACTAGAGACATCTAGCTAGGGACCGAGCTAGATGGAGAAGTTTGTTGGGTGAGGCCCTAGTTCACACAGGACTGTAGCGCCACCTTAGGTAAGTAAGTAAGTAAGTAGCCCAAATAAATTTTAAAAAATATGTCAAATGTCATACTATGTATAACTAACAATTTTGTTGTAGCTATCAATGAAAAGCAATAAACAAATAACGAATAAGAAAAAGTAATAGCCTATACTTATTGATGAAGTAATGAAATCCATGGAATACTATAATCAAGAATCAGTGAATTCGGTTAGTATAGACCGATAGAAGACCATTTACAAAAATATCACGAGCTGTTGTCAGGTGTTTCTTTTGTTCTTTTTGTTTTTCAAATTTTTCTTATTCTTAAATTTTTAGAATCAGTTCCTTAGCACACAGACTATACACCATTCCCCAACTTCGGTTCGATAAGACTCAGATCCAGATTTCTATAACTTCTAGATCTTTCTGGAAGGATAAGACATTCCTGGAAGCCAAGTAAATCCCCTTTTGTACCGTCAACAGCGAGCGCTACATAACGATGATAACTGATTTCTTATGGAACAAATTGAACCATATGCACCTAGACGACATGTGGTTCCAGCAGGACGGGCGCTCGTGGCGCTACGTGCCACACAGCAAACACCACGATTGACATTTTCATCATCTACCCGCCCTTATTGAAAAACCCTATATTATGATAATATTGGTATGGTTCAATTATGTATAGAATAAAATATCGACCAAATGGCCGCCACGATATTGGCGGCACACCTCCATCTGATTGTCTAATTTTTCGATTAGACTGAGGCTATATACCGTTATTTGTCGAATTATCTCATCCTTTAGCTCTTGAATTGCTGCTGGCCAATCGACTTCCTTTTTGTTCAGATAACCCCAAAAAAGTTCAACGGTTTCAAATCACATGATATTGGCGGCCAATAGACAATGCCACCACGCCATTGAATTTGTCGCGTTAGCTGTGTGGCAAATGACACCATCCCGTTGAAACCACATATCGTCCACAAACATATCCACTAATTCGGGCCATACAAAATTCGTTACCATCTCAAGATAGTAACTACCTGACTGGCCTTTGGAAAAATACTGCCCGATGATGCCGACAGCCCATTAATCGCAACAAGCAATCGTTCTTTGTGGGTACATCTTGAATTATTATTCGCCCAAATGCGGCAATTCTGCTTATTGACTAATCCACTGAGGTGAAAATGTGCCTCATCACTGAAGAGGATTTTCTTCGGAAATTTACCATCCACTGTTACCATTTCTTTCCACAATTCTCACCATTGACGACGCTTGAAATGGTCAAGAGAATTTAGTTCTTGGGTCAATTACACCTTTTAAGCGTGTAAATGAACGCACATTTGGACGATTAAATTGACCGAACAAATCACAAAGTCTACGATATGCATTTTGATTTAAACGCCCATTTTCACAATAAGCCTGATTAACCTTAACGCATTGTTTGATTGGGTATCTTTCCATGGTTCAAATTGAATTAGTCTGAAATTGAGAAATAGGTATCAAATGAAATCCAGAAAACAAATTGAAGTTTAGGTGTGGCTCACATTCAACATCAGCCCCTAAGATTTAACCACTCCTTACATTTATATGTTCCGAATTTACTTTTACTGTTATGAAGAATGTTTTCTAATCTAATATGGCAACTCTTTTTAAAAAAAAAAGTAGCACGGACAATTACTTAGAAATATTAGCGTATTTTTCGAAGAAATCTATCTTAAACTTTTATATTGTTCAAAGGATATACAAAAACATTGCTTCTTGAAAACCCAGCGTGCCCGTAACCACGACAAATCCATGAATTTCATAAAATACTAGAACTCATTTTAAAGCGATCTTCTTTATCCAATAAATTATTCCTACAACCTTAGCAACATCTGGAATCGGAGATGGTGATGCGTTACGTATACAAAATATTGTGTCTCCATCATTATTCTAAACCATTAAACCTGTGCTCGCGACAGACATCGACATCGAAGTTTAACAACCCCTATAAACCATGTGCATGAACGAGAACGAGAACGACCCGTCAAACCTCCTCTTCCGTCGCCTCTGAAATCCATTAAACAATTAACTCCAACGATCCTGATGATCATCGCATCATTATCGGCTGCGTCATTCTCTTCGTTCCATCAAAGTGTAATTCAAATTTAGAACCACCTCAATTTTGTGTAAACAAATTTGAAACAAATTTTCAAATTCAAAAAACAAAAATCCTCTTTTTGTGTCTTTCATTTGCGTTAGAATAAAAAACAATCCACGAAGAATAAATAAACAACAAAACTATTTTCACCCGCACACCGAGATGCTGGTCGCGTTATTTGTCACCTCATTACACGCACTAAAGCTTCTTTTGACGGAATGGGGGGGGGTGTCGGCAGCAGTTGCTGTGTATTAGAGAGCATAATACTACCTACACAACTTGGTGCGATGGAGCTCCTTACGATCGACACTGAGGTCGTAAAATTGTCGTCCAACACATTGCCTTGTTTTCGTTGTCGTTGTCGCCGTGCGTCGTCGTCGTCGTAGTCATCGTCATCTTTATCGTTGCGGCAATGCTAAGCGTTGATGCCTTCAATTAAAATTTCGTTATTTTAGGCGACTATGTACTCTAAGTCTAACGCACGCACTATAGGTACAGCATACACCCATCACCCACACACACACCACCCACCTCCTATTAAGGAAAACCAATTTGCTTTTAGTTTAAGTCACCGAGAAATACATTTTCCTGTCAATAGAATCAATTTGATATGAACAAGTTTTCCATTAGTCACTTTCTCTCTATAGGCTATAATGGTTGGCCTTTGCGCTAGAAGTAGAAGTCTGGTCGTTCGTGAGGCTCTTCAGTCGTGCGTCTTCTTCGTCGATTTGAATTGAAACCGATGATGGCTGAAAAGCGATGATGAGCGGATAGGACAATTTATGTGTAGAGTATAGATAATGCTTGGGATTAAGGTGTGGCGGGACGACACACGCCACTCCATAACTTGCCATCTGGTGATGCGCGACAACGACAAGCAATGTAGAGTTTCATATCTGCCATAGCCATAGCCACTGGTGCCACTCTTTTGCGATATGTGAATGAAACCAGAAGCTTGCATCATCTAATTTTAGCGCCATGTTGGCAGGGATGGATTTTATTGGAGTAGACATTTAAGGCGCTTTAAAACTTGTTCTATAGGAAGTTGAGTGAGCCGTTACAAACCAGATCAATATTCTGTGAGAAGAGCTATTTAATGCTAGATGATCCTATTCATGGATTCATTTTTGTATCCTGATTGCAACAACAGCAGATCGCCTCGATTTTCATTAGGCTTACCTAAGAAAAATCAGAACTGTCAAACATACATATACATATAAATTAATGAAGAGAAGATACAAAATACGTTCGTTTGAGTTATGACAGTTTGAATCATGAACCATTTGCAATTCGTAGTTATAAGGCCCTTAAGTTAATCCGCCCCTGTGCAATATGGATTATCCTGTCTATGCCAGTTGAATGTTATGTACATATGCTCGAGTTTACCGGACTAGATGGATGGCGACGCCATCGATGTGGATTTTCATTTGCTACATCGAACATATCGCCGGCGATACTAGGCCGGGTGTGTTCGGTGACGCCACCAAGCCGCTAAACAATGTCAATAATTCCACTCGCATTGCGTTACATTATGATCATCATGTCGCCGCCACCACTACGGCTGTACGTTAGCCGCCACCGACCGTACCGCTTCGACGTCGAAAGTCGTCGCCGTCGTCGTCGTCGCGGTAAATCGTCATATATATTCATATATTGGCGCATTGTTTAGATTTGCGCCTGGATGCAATCTGCTGAATTTTACAATTTAGACACGTTGAAAGCCATTATAATCCTTGTTCCGGATGTGTTCTTTCTTTTTTTCTTGTGTTCTGATCTGGTGAGGTACGAGTATGTTCATATATCCACAGACACAGACCCAGACACAAGTCTCCTCCGTATAGAGCGTTGAAAGTTCTCCAAAATTAAAATTTTATGATTTGTTTGGAGTATAGGTTAGGTACCTACGTATGATATCCCATCAAAGATTTCTTCGTCATCGTTTTTCTTGGGATTTATATTTACGTTTGTGGAGTAATAGTGTAAACAATACATTATTTTGGAGAAAATGTGGAACGTGTTCTTTGACACACGTGTGTGCTGGGCCTGGGTGTACAACTTTAGAGGTACATTGTAAATAAGAAGCCAAATAGGGACGTTCTATCTATAATGTAACATGATGTCTAATGGATGTTAAGTCGTTTGTTTTTCTGTTGGTTTTTCTTTTTGTTTTTAGAAAGACAAATTTATCTTTCAGTGATGAGAATTTGGGGGATAAGTGTAAAGGTGTCAAAAGTAAAGGGTGTTTGTATTGTGGGATGTTATACTCACTCACCCCATCAACCCAAAAATGATGGAGCTCCGGAAATATATTTTTTTGTTTATTTATTTTATACCGAGATGGGATTTTATTTTAATTACTAATCGATGTCAATGTTGTCGCTTCAGGTTGTTGAACTGTAAATTATACATCAATAACATTGAGTTCAATGATCTCAGTCAATAAATAATTTGTGTTCTAATTTTGAATATGTGTGGTTGAATTTTGAATATCCTGCTATTTGAGTAGCTATAGCACTTTTGAAGTTGTCATCTTTTGACATTTGACAAGTAAAAACTACACCATTTTTTAAAATGTACATGATACACAACATACATTAAAATTGTTTTACTGTCATAGTTTGCAAAACGAAAGCACCATTGTATCCTTGTTGCGGATTAGCGGAAATAGTTGCTTCTTCAGCCCATATAGCGTTGAAAATAAGCCAATTATCGATTCCTCCGCGATTTTTACAAGCATTCATTCTACAAACGACATGACATTGTATTTTTCATAAATACTTAGTTTTTAAGGCTTTCAAAGTTCGGTCAAAAATACATATTTAAAAAAGGACTATCCTCAAAAATATTTTAAAACTTATTGTTCAAAGCTTTACGGGATAAATTAGGCGGCACAGCAGCTCATAGAGAACTCAAAGCCTAGTGAATTACAACTCTCAACCATTTTTGTGTGTGGAGTTCAGGGTTGATGGGACCTAAAGTTTTTATACCGAATCCGAATGGATAATTTGATAAGGCACTTTTAATGACAAGAATTACTCCTCTTAGGAGGCATTACCACTGAAAAAGAACTTTCGAATACGTTTTGAAATAAGATAAATAAAGAAGCGAAGATGAAGTAAAATGTTTTTAAAAAAGGAAAACATTTAGAAAGATGTTAATAAGGCTTATTGCAAGGAATACACATTTTCCAAAAACGACCAAGGAATTTCCGAATGGCATTTTTCAAAACCATTTGTAATTACCAGGGCCCTGTTTCACCAAACAATTTTTACTTTGCAACTTTCCATTTTTACATTTTAAATTACGTTTCAAAAAACTCAAATTTGCAAACTGCAAAGTCTTTTCTGAAAAGTGAAAAGTTTTGTTATTTTGGAAAGTATTTGTTCTTTTTTTTTCACCAAGCAATAAACATTGCAAATTATATTTAGACTTATGAAAACTTTTTAAGTAATATGGAAAGAGACATTTTCATTTGTAAATAAGACTTTGTCTTTGAAAAGTTGTCGAAAACTAATAAAGTAAATAATAGTTAACAAGACAATGAACATAGGAAATGTCTTGTATCAATTTTGACAAACTTACCAAAGAACTTTGATTCATCTCAATTTCAAAAATGTCTGCTTTTGTAGAGGTTTTTTAATACATTAAGTGCGTTTTTTTGGTATTCCATATATAGTACAGTGAGAAATTGCCAACAAAACGATCCGCAGTAGCCAGATTTTTTTATTTAAAAATTGGTACAACTGTCAGAATAATAATTTAAAAAAACACACAAAAAGAAGAAAGTTTTGTGAAAATCAAATGTTAAAATTAACTTAGCAAAAAAACTAACTAAAACTAATAAAATGGTGAATTTTCAAGAAGAAATGGTAAGAAAATATCTGGAAATTGAGATTCTATAAAAAAAAGTTCATTTAACAATTGCTTCAAGGAGGGGGTTTGTTCGTAGACTACTACATTAACATGTGGTGTTGAAGCGAGCTTAAAGATCGCCTCAATTCTTTATATACCTGAATCGAGTTGAAATGATTTATTTGACTCGATTCCCGTCGGAGATCGGAGTCGAGTCAAAATTTGAGAAGAAAAACCTGTGTGGAAGAGTTGGTTTAAAAGATAATAACGCATTATGGTCTGTTTATTTGCATGTTTGTGTACAAAAAATATCCAAATTATTTAATCTAAACTGAGATAAACCTTTGGTGGAAACAAAGCAAAACATAAATATCTTTTCTATTGTTTTCTCTTGCAAAATAAGCCTAGTTAGTCCATTTTCACTAAAAAAACTAAATAATATTAACAGTAATAGATTGATTTTTTTCCCCCAATGGAAAACACACATGATTCCAAATGCAAAACTACTCAACGAACACAGCCATCGAGATACAAATGCAATATCAATCGTACCAACATTTGAGAACGAAATCACATAAGATCCATTCGAGACTCGTATAAATGTCAAAAACCCATCCATAGTAAGATTCTACTCTAACTTTTATCGGTGTTATTCATACTATGGATATTGTTTTTGTTATTCGTGTAAGATCCTACTATACTATGGATAGATTTTCCAACAAAACACGGGTATTGCAGTCATCCTTTAATAAAATTTTACAGTTTATATCAAAAAACTTTTTTTTTAAAAAGCTTTTGTAGAATAATTTATAAAAAAAAATCGTTTTGAAAAATATTTTGAATACGAAGAAGTTAATGAATATTGACCAAAGAAAAGTGAAACTAAGAATTAACTTTGATGTCGGAAATGATTTTTGAATAAACGAAAGCTTTGGATTAACAAAAAGTACCATCGAATTTGTGTTGTCTAAAATTGGAAGTAAACTACAATTTAATAAACAAAGAAGTGACTTAGAACAACTTTTGTTTAAACTACAGGCAAAGATAAGAAACTAAAGTTTCTTATCTGTGCTACAGGGTTATCCATTTTGCGATTTCAAAAGCATCGACTCTTTTGAAGTAATTTTCGACCACTTTTTGGCACTTTTGGGCCATAACTTGCCGAATGTTGGTTTTTAACAAAACAACACCAGCGCTGAGATCAAACAAAGAATAACTCTTGCTAACCGCTGTTTCTTTGGGCTAAGAAAGCAATTGAGTAGCAAAGCCCTCTCTCGAGGGACCAAGTGTCGCTATATAAGACCCTCGTCATCCCCGTCCTGTTGTACGGTGCAGAAGCATGGACTATGACAAAAGCGGATGAAAAGACCTTGGGTCGTTTCGAGAGAAAAGTTCTTCGTGTGATCTACGGTCCCTTATGCATAGAAGGGGATTGGAGGAGAAGTTGGAACTACGAGCTGTACGGGCTGTACAACAATGTAGACATAGCCAGGAGGGTAAAAGTCGAACGAGTAAGATGGCTGGGTCACGTAATACCGCATGGAATTCTCCGGCTCGGAAAGTCTTCGAATCCACACCAACAGGACAGCGCAGTAGAGGAAGACCGTGGATCAGGTTACGCGACTTATGTATGTTTCTTTTGGTAGAAAAACACAATTTATTTATTTTGATTTTTTGATCTTTATTCTTTCAATGATACTTTAAGACTGACTTACAATTTCATTAAAACCTAAAATGAAGCATTAATTTGTTATTTCTTATTTCAGCGAATTTGCAAAGCCTCGCAATATCGTATTACTATGCTTTGCAACTTATGCTGAGAAAATTATTGTAATATGATTAATTAAATTGCAACATAATTTGTTGTGGATAAATTCGTTTTGATTTTACTATGCTTTGCACTTCCGCTGAGAATATTATTGTAATATGATTAATTTAATTGCAACATAATTTGTTGTGGATAAATTCGTTTTGATTTTGTTATTTTTGAATTCAACGGAATTGCAATGTTTCGCAATATCATATTTCTATGCATTGCAATTCCGCTGGGAAAATAATTGTAATATGATTAATTTAATGATTATTGTTAGAGTGACCAGTTTATGGGAATTTGAGGTTTTGACATAACCCCTCCCCCCTTTAAATCGAAACTCTCCTGGGTTTCGTTATTAATAACAACTTTTATTGACTTATATTTATGAATTGTAAACAAAAATAGAAGTATCAGAAGAATAGCTATTACTATAAAGGCAATTAAATATATATAACTGAACATGATGTACTTTTTTTTATGATATTTAATTTCTTCAATTACTTCCATGTTTTTAATCTGATCAATTACAATGTCATCAAACGATAATGTACTATTATTTTCTTTAAATTGGTTATCATTGTTCTTTATTATAAAATTTTGTGTGAATTCTTCGTTTTTTCCAAAATAAGTTTGATTTCTTATTTTTACGTTACAGTTATGAAAATTTATTAAGTAATTCCCATTAAGGGTTATAATTCTGTCATCACATGAACTTGATAGTGTTGTACTATTTTGATTTTTCAGCAAAATTGAATTTGGATTTATTTCTATAATTTCGGATTTTGTATTTTTTATTTTAAAGCAACTATATTGATAAATACAAAGCTTGGATTTTTTTAAAGATTTTTCATTTACATTTCCATTAAAATCATAATAAGTATTGTTTAAAATTACAATTTCTTTACTTTCAAAATCAAATTCCTCAGATTTATTATTGGTAATTGGAATAACAATAGAACGTTTAACTTTAAATATATCTTTAGGAATTTTTATTGCAAATATCAGTTTTTCTTTTTTATATTCTGCAGTACCTAGTCTAATGTTTTGTAATTTGTATAAATCTATGTCATATTTTCTGATTTCATCTTCTGTCAAGATATTACTGCTCATAAGATTCATTCTTGATGATGCAATATTATTTTGTATATGTTCTATGTTATCTCCGAGTATTTTTATTTTAAGAAGTATGTCTAGATAAATTAGCTCTTTATAAATTTTTTCATTATTTGTTTTAATATCATTAAATTTTTCTAGAATCTTATCCCTATCTGCTTCTATTGTTTCTCTGATTTTATTAAAAGTATCGTTAAAATGATTATTAATTTCGATATTTTTGTTCAAATTATTAATTATGTTATGATTATTTTCATCAATTGTTCCTAAATGTTCTTCTATATCTACTCTATCGTTTTCGTCCATTGTACCGAAGAGCCATTTAAGTCCTGTTCCTACAACGTTGATTAAACCCCTCTTATGTCTATGTGGTAACAAGGTTTTTACTTTTGTTCTGAGTAAGCTAAGTTCGTGAAGTAAAAGGTTTTTGTTAACTATGTCTCCTAATTGTTTTATGTTATTTTCAAATGTATCTAATATATATGTTATTTGCTGGGGTTTTATTATATGTAGGATTATGTTATAGTTGTGAATGATTGGAACTTCTTCAATGTTAACTTCAACGTATCCGTTATTGTTGTCGATTTTTTCAACTATCAGAGTTCCTTTCGTTGCAGGTAGATGTGTCATTATTATCAGTATCAAAAATAGTGTTGTCCAGTTGACCTGAAAATTTTGTACTTCGTTTAATGTTTGTAGGGTGAATGTTTTGTAATTTTAATTTTCTATATTTGGGTTCGTCTTTGTGTCTTAGTGCTTTATAATTTTTTACATAACCTTCTTCTTGACTTTGGTTGTAATCTTCCCTTTTTTCATTTCGTTTGTTAATAACTTTTTCTTTGTGTTCTTTCAATAATTTTTCTATTTGTTTTTTATCAACTTTTCCTTCTGTTACATCTATAGGTTTGGATTTAATAACAGAATGAATAGACTTATTGTACCATTCTACGCATTTAAAAAGTCTTTCTTGTATTGGCAAATCAGACTTTTCTGTTTCTAAAACTCTAAGTTTTTCTCCTATTGTGCTATGGAACCTTTCTACATCTGCGTTGCCTGTATGGCTATTAGGCTTTGTAAAATGAGTTTCTACTTCTTCTTGTCTTAAAAATTCCTTAACGTTTACAGAATTAAACTCATTATCTAGAACAACTAAATTTGGTTTTCCTTTGATTGAAAAATATAATCGTATTTTCCCAACTATTGTGACGCTATTCCTATCTTCTAAATAAAGAACAACTGCATGTTTTGAGAACTTGTCAATGAAGGTTAAGAAACTATGTTTTTTATTTATATAGACATCTAAATGAATTATCTGATTTATATCACTTGGAGTTTCAGTTATATGGAATTTCGGTTTGATAGGGTTTCTATCATATTTTGCTCTATTGCATGTGTCACAATTATTAATATATTTTTGAATATATGTTTTTAAATTTTTATAGTATATCAGTTTTTTCAGTCCTTCATAGTTTTCATTTATCCCTGCATGTCCTGTTTCGTTTTTGTGATATTTGCTAATGTATCTAAATGTCTCGTCCTCATTTTCCATGTCTTTTGCATAATGGGTACATTTATAAAATTTTAAACTAGTATTAAACAATTCTATCAGCTTTTGTTGGACTTTATTATATTCGGGGTCAGAGAATTCAGAAAAAATTCCTATTTTGCCTGATTTCAAAAATCTTCGAAATATGTCCGTCATGAAATTATTTTCAATGTCATCTTTACTAATGTAAATCTTTCGTTTATTCCCAATGACCTCAATTTCTTTTGTTTTGTTTTTTGTTAAAATGATTTGAGTGGAAAATCTGTTAACAACAGTATCTAAAATTGGGAAGTGGTCGTTTTGTTCTTCCTCTTGTGAGTGAATCGTTGCGTCTGTACTTATGTTATCGTTGTCTTGTTCCGTATCTAAAGCATTTATTTCTCCTGTTTCTGAATTTATTCTCGACAAAAAATCGGCTACTTTGTTCTCTGATCCTTTGATATATTCAATATTTATATCATACTCTCCCAGTCTAAGTAACCAACGCTGTAACCTGTGATTAATATCTTTGCCCTTATGTTTGGTTTGGAGCCATTTGAGAGGCTGGTGATCAGTAAGAAGATCAAAAGTTCTACCATAAATATATGGGCGAAAATAGTTCACGGCCCAAACGATGCTAAGCAGCTCTTTTTCCGTTGTGGAGTATTTTTTTTCATGGTCATTAAGAGTCCTACTTGCATAACTCAGGGGATGATCGTCCTGTGTAAGGACTGCGCCTAAAGCAAAATCGCTGGCATCGGTTATAAGTTTGAATCTTTTATTAAAATCAGGGTATCTTAAAATTGGTGTATTAATAAGTAATCTTTTCAGTTTTTGAAATGAGTCTATGTATTGGGGATCATTTTTGTTAATTTTCGTATTTTTCTTCAAATATTTTGTCATACCGTAAGCTACTTTCGCATAGTCCTTTACGAACTTTCGATAGTATCCCGTCATTCCCAAGAATGACTTAATTTGCTTCTGGGTTTCTGGCAGTTTAAGCTTTTGAATATTTTCTATTTTACTCATATTCGGCTTAATGCCTTCTGTCGTCAGAATGTGACCCAGATACTCTGTATTTCTACTAAAAAAATTGCATTTATCAATTTGGATTTTGAGATTATGCTCTCTTAGTTTATTAAAAATTTTTTGTATATTCGTAATATGTTCTTCTAAAGTGGTACTGAATATCAAAATATCGTCTAGATAGACAACACATATACGGTTTATATGCTCTCGTAGGACAGAATTTATTAATCTTTGGAAGGTCGCTGGGGCGTTTTTAAGCCCAAACGGCATTCTTATAAACTCATAGTGCCCTAACGGAGTTGAAAACGCAGTTTTCTTTCTGTCTTCCTTTTTTATTAATACCTGATGAAAGCCTTTGGCAAGGTCTAATGTAGTGAAGTATTGTGATCTTCCTAGTTTCTCTAATATCGTTTCTATATTAGGAATAGGATATTTATCACTTACAGAAACTTCGTTAAGTTTTCTGTAGTCAATCACAATTCTCCATTTTTTCATGCCTGAGTTATCGATCTTCTTTGGAACGATCCATAACGGCGAATTATATGGGGAATTACTTTCTTTAATTATTCCTTGTGTTAGCATTTCTTTCATCTGTCTATTAATCTCCTCTTCATGAATCTGAGGATACCTATATATTTTAGAATATATGGGTTTTTCTGTAGTAGTTATAATTTCATGTTGAATTTCATGGGTGTGGGTAAGTTTATTACCTTCTTGGAAAAACAAATCTCTATTTTTATTAATAAGATTTTTGAGTTCCTTTTTTTCTTCTATATTCATATCCTTTCGTTCTAGCTTTTCTAATGTATTTTGGTCAATTATGGATTCATCTAATGAATTTATTTCTTCATACTTAAAAGGGCAAGAATTAATAAATTTTATTTTTGCATTATTTATTTCTAAGTACTCCTCTTCTAGATTTATAATTGCTTGTAAAGGTTTAAGAAGATTTTGGCCTATAAGTCCGTCAAAACTTTTATTATAAAAAGATGTCAGTTTCCAGCACATAGAATTATTTTCGTTAAATTCGATTGGTAATGGTGTTATAATTTCTTTGTCTATTAAAGTTCGTCCACTAAGTGTGCTAAAAGAAACAACGTTTTGAAGTTTTATTCGTTTATATTTGAGTAGTCTGTCTGAGTCTAAAAGTGTGGTTGTTGATCCTGTATCAATAAGGCATCTTATTTTTTCATTCCCTATTGTCAGTTCAACTATCGGTAGACATGATGTTGGGCTTCTGACTGAAAATTTACTTCATCTGAAACGGTTTCAATGTGATCTACCTCCATTGGGGTGGAATTGGAATTATGTCTAGTCTGTAGAGAGTTCCTATTGTAGTTGTTATTATTTACTCCACTTTGTCTGGATTGTCTAGAATTTGTGTTGTAGCTGTCCCCATTTTGAGTATACTGTCTGGAATAATTGTTTTGTCGAAATGGATTCTTAACTGTAGTTTCTGGTTTAGGATTATAATTATTGTTCTGTTTGTAATGTTCTGAATTTTGATTTGAGTTTCTATTGTATCCTGATGAATTTCCCCTATAATTGTCTTGTCTATCGTAATGTCTCAGTATTCCTGTCTCTTCAAGTATATAATATGCGTCTCTGAGTGTTTTTATATTTCTACTATAAATAATACTTGATAAATTTGGGTTAATACCATTCAAAAAAATTTTTAATACAATTGATTCATTCGAATCGGGAGCAAATTCACTAGGTTTTGTATCATCAAACTCATATTTAGCGTTTAACTTATCTAAAATATTCCTTAAATTATAATAATATGCACTTACAGATGTTGATTTGCATGTAATTGCAAGGTGGTGTAGTTTATGATAAGTGTCCCTTACACCAAAATTCTTTTTTAACTCGTCTTTGATTTTATCCCACGTTGGATGAGGTCCCAATGTTCTTATGCACTTTAAAGCTGCCCCTTGGATTTTGTTGAATACGTATCGCTGGTATACAAACTCCTTTAATGCTGGGTTATCGTTGAAAAGTGGGAGTATAAGCTCTGCTTCGCGAATAAAGGATGATAAGTCATAATTTTCATCTCCTTTGAACTCCTTTATTTTTGCAGCTTCTTTTATGAGTTCGCTGACTGGTATTCCACTATTTTCATTTGCCATCTTGATTGTTTTAATTTCTTCAATATCGTCGCTGTCGTCACTGTCTCGATTTTTTTTATTATATACAAACGATAGAAATCTCTCACTTTTGTTTTTTTTATCACTGTTTTTTGGCATTTACAAGACTTATTGAATTTAAGCTTTGATTTTTTTATTATTTTTTTTTTTTTTCTGGGTGTAGGTTTTGGTATACACAAACAACACCAAACAAAAAATCTTCAAAAGGCGAAAGGAGAGAGAAAAAAAAATTAAGTCACTGTGTAACTGATTGATTTTATTGTCTTTGGACAATAATATTTTTAATTCACTTCTTTATAGGAATAAACTAATTTCACTGTCTTTGCACAAAGAGTTCAATTCACTACTTAAGAGGAATTAGGATCGTCGTTATTATCTTTAGATAATAAGTGTTTTATTTAGTTCACTTCTTTGGAAGGAGATTCGATTTTATCATCTTTGATAAGATGCACAAAGAGTTCAATTCACTACTTAAGAGGAATTAGGATCGTCGTTATTATCTTTAGATAATAAGTGTTTTATTTAGTTCACTTCTTTGGAAGGAGATTCGATTTTATCATCTTTGGACAATAAAATTACCGACTGCGCCACTTATGTATGTTTCTTTTGGTAGAAAAACACAATTTATTTATTTTGATTTTTTGATCTTTATTCTTTCAATGATACTTTAAGACTGACTTACAATTTCATTAAAACCTAAAATGAAGCATTAATTTGTTATTTCTTATTTCAGCGAATTTGCAAAGCCTCGCAATATCGTATTACTATGCTTTGCAACTTATGCTGAGAAAATTATTGTAATATGATTAATTAAATTGCAACATAATTTGTTGTGGATAAATTCGTTTTGATTTTACTATGCTTTGCACTTCCGCTGAGAATATTATTGTAATATGATTAATTTAATTGCAACATAATTTGTTGTGGATAAATTCGTTTTGATTTTGTTATTTTTGAATTCAACGGAATTGCAATGTTTCGCAATATCATATTTCTATGCATTGCAATTCCGCTGGGAAAATAATTGTAATATGATTAATTTAATGATTATTGTTAGAGTGACCAGTTTATGGGAATTTGAGGTTTTGACATAACCCGCGCACAAGTGGAAAGTGTCCTTACACAACTTAGAGCGCGACACTGGAGACAACAAGCTAGGGACCGAGCTAGATGGAGAAGTTTGTTGGGTGAGCTTGTTTTCAACGAACTTTATTGCTTTATGCTTTTGTTTGAAAATTCTTGGAGTTATCGAGGACATATAGCCGGAAATTTACAAATTGGTCATGGAAAATGTTATAATGCCTAACCGTGATATTCATTTAGTTGATACCCTTTTTCTCATAGATTTTTCTTAAAAAATACTCGTTTTTTTAAATATTAAAATAAAACGTCTAACTGCAAAACCCTACACTTTGTCAGTCATAAATTTTGTTGAGTTTTTTGACAGATAAAAGCTGCAATTTTGAATTGGAATAAATACGACAGAGTTAAAAAAAAAATAAAACAACTTGCAAAACAAAACTCTGTCGATTTCCCTAAAGCTATTTTGATTTTACCGACAATTTAATTCATGCAGCTAATGAAAAAAGTTTTCCTCTTATAGTGATGGTTAACCTTTATACAAATACCTATACATAATATTCTACATCCATCTACACCTTCTTTTATATAAGGTACAGCACATTATAGTGTCCTGTCATAGCAATATAACGCTTTTCAAAAAACACTGTCACTTCATATCCTTGTATACGATATAGTACGTATATCCTCGTTATAGTTAAACCTTTGCGCTGTCAAATGTCGTGGCTATATCAAAAGCTTACCAACAACTATACTAACGATGACGTTCGCAGACTCACAACATCTTGACAAGTTCTCAAAATGAACGAGTTCACTATTACGTTTATTTCTCGAAAATGAAAACGTGCGCCCTATCACTGCCAGATAGCCACCCACAGGCGAAGCTCGAGCGTCCATCCGTCGAGAAGTCGTAGCAGTACAGCGGTAGCGGTAGCAGCAGCAGCAGCAACATCACAACTTTTCAATCCTGTCAGATGAAAATTTAATAACAAAATTTCAAAATGTCCAACTTTCTACGTCCGTCGTCGTCACCGTCACTGTCATCGTCGTCGTCGTTGTCGTCGTCAATGTCTTAGTCCGGCCGAGAGTGGAGCAACATCAGCTCCACTCATATGAAGCTTCATTTAAAATGGTGAGGACTTTTGAGATATCGTAGGTGGGGGTGGGGCTCAATGTTATATCTCTTCACAATGGATTTCAGTACGCTTATTTACCTTTTCATAGGGCTCGGCTCGGTTCGGCTCGATGCTGCTGTATTGCTGTGTGGAGCATAATGATGATGGATTGCCAAGCTGATATTCTCTCTCACTCGCAAGTTCGGAGGCAAAAAAGGATTTTCAAAACCGAAAACTCATTCTCTGTTTTAGACCAAATAAAAATGATTTTCAATCATCCTCCGATGCCGACGTCATGATGGCTTGGCATCGGGACTCCAGAACTTTTACTCGAACTGGAACTGGGACTGAGACTGGGACTAGAGAGTGTCCTAATGGTATTTGCATTGCGTTTAAGGTTTACACAAACTTTTTGAGATCTCTCGAAATCCGAGAGACAGATTTTAATTTATTAAAATATTTCCCAAAATGATGAGGGCGAGTGAGAGCACATCACAACAATATCGTATACAGAAAAGACTCTTCTTTAATATAAGCTTATCATAGAGCGTCGGGTATAAAGTATCCCTGATGGTGGTGGTGTGGGGACTATGATGTGGATCTCTAGTTGTTCAGAGGGTGGCAGGAGGCGGTGTTGGCTGCGTTTGTGTATTTTGTATCCTTTTTACAGTGTTCAACGGAGTTCAAGTTACACAATGTTGTAATTTGCGGTCCTGTTTAACCCTGTTTTGGATTTTAATAATGCTTGTGTACATGAATAAATAATAGAATGGATCAACATTTAATGTACCTCTAATTGGGGTGTGTTTACCACGATACACCCTGATGAGGGGGAAGGGGGGTAACTCTATTATATGGTTGAAATTGATAGTTATAACTTATAACCTTATACCTTTGTTCCTATAAACATATTTATGAAAGTATATACCTGAACTAAGTATGCATTTTTTAAGGAATGATGATGATGTTTTAATTCAATGAGATAAAATTAAATCTTGTTTGAAACATTTGATGTGGTTTTGAAATCCATGCGAAATTTTATACGGTAGACAAAAAATGTCAATTTTTGGCAATTTTTCTAAAAAAAACTATGTCATACAAAACTATTTTCGAATCAATCTTCTGAAGCATGGCTTGGGATTGATGTAGATTTAAGTATACCAAATAACTCCTAAATGGAAATACAATAATTAAAATAGGGACATCCCAGTTGAACAAGGACAAATGTAGAGTACAATGTAAAGGGTGCTCTGTTCAAGCAACATCAATTTAAGGTCAATTTTACGGTTACCAAAATCATTATACCGGTGAGAACGATATGAAGTGCTTTAATTTTCAAATCACTGGCACAGTAAACAATCAACGAATCCGTAAGTTTTCAAAGAAATTTTAGATCTGCCGTCAAAAAAACATTGTCGATTTCTGTGAGAAAGGTCAGGAACCTTCGAAGCAATCGATCCTGTAACGTTTTCGAAAACTGACAGACGAGTTAAGAGTTATAGTGACTAGCGACAAAGAAGCTCTGAAGCAGTTGGAAACTGAAACTATTTTCATTGAAAAATTATCTTCAATAATGATGTCTTCTTTTAGATAAACAGGAACAAACAAAATTGTCGAAATTCGTAAGACACATAAAATCCACCAACGTCACATATGTGTGTCCGAATTTGTTTCACAATGGGGTTTGTAAGGAAAGCGGTTTATGATAACTTCTCGCCTGCAATGGATGTGAGATGGACACCATCTATATAGACTCGAAAATTAAGGTTTTAATCAGATTAACGTTTTTTTTTGGTCAAAAATCGAAACTACGAGTTTTCTCAAAAACAACCCTACAAATTTCATTATTGAACTTTTCTCAAATTTTGTTTCCTATCTTGAGTTCTTTCAATATAAAAAAATGTATTTTTGAAAATATTTTAAAGGGTACCCCCCCAAAAACAAACATTCTTCAGGGACTAATTAACCGATTTCTATTCATAACAATGTCATGTTTTGGCATCCTTTGCCTTGCACTGTCATGCGACTTCTTCAACCTCGTTCTGGAAGAAATATTGCAAAATTCAATCGTCAACCTCGAGCCACAATCTTTAACATAATAATGGATACGCATGACATTAACAAAATTTGAAAGATCAAAGCCTTTTGTCAATGGCCCATTTTTGAGCATGGCGACGGATGCGGAGAAGATGGATTTAGTGGTCAATGATCACTAGGCAAAGTATGCTGTCATTCAGAAAGGACATTGAACGACGACGTCTTGGACAAAACGTCATCATAGGCAGCTGATTTCGAGTTAGTTTAAGACCTACCTAGACACCGCTTCAAATTCAGACAATAGCACAAGCACTGAAATCAAACGGAGCTGCTTCTTTATACTTAGAAGGCAACTTAAGTCACCCTATTTATAAGACACTTATCATTCCTGTTCTCATATATGGCGATGAGGCTCTAAAGTTGTCAAGATAAGATTAAAACATCTTAGGCATCCTAAACTTTAAATGACTCTAATTCATAAATCAGGCTTTTAACCAACAAATAAAGTGCACGGCTGGATCGCACAAATTTTAAAACAAAATAACGGTTATATGGCCGTAAGAGAATATTTAATAAAAATCTATCGGTTCGTTTTTGAGAAAACTCGAGTTTTGAATTTTTGACTAAGAAACTTGTATGGGGAGTACTGTTATTTTCAGATTTAAAAAAAAAAACAGAAAATCAGCTTAAGACTTTAATTTCTAAGTTACACCCGAAAGAGTGTGTGCTGAGATCTTCGCTGAGTTGAACCACCTAACTCAGCTGGTCAACGAACCCACTCGAATATCGTACGTGAAAGGTCAAGAAAACACTCTTGACTTATTTCTTACCTCTGACCCTGATAAGTACACTGTAAGTGTTTTATCTCCTCTAAGCACATCTGACCATTGTGTTATATCTGCAAATTTCTCGTGTCAAAACTATCCACTTAAAGGAGCTCTTCTAGGAGAACCGTTTGGCGATACGAGAATGCCAACTGGGACGGTCTCAACTGGTCACTATGCTTCCTTGATAGTGACGTTGACGCCAGCGCTGATATGATCACAAGTTTGGTTCTCTTGGGAATGAAAACTTTTATCCCGAACAGGGTTAAAAGCATCAGACCTAAGGAAAACGCAGCTGTAAAGAGGTTATTAACCCTACTGAGGAAAGCCGGAGAAAGTTCAAACAAGCCAAGAAGGCCTGCAACGCCCATATTCGATGGACCACATTTTTACATGACCAAAAATTACAGCAAAAAATACTGCAATGTCCCAACCCAAAGACTCTTCCTCTGTTCCTGAGCTCGTTGTCAATGACACTCCTTTTGTTAGCCAATTCTAAGCTGCAGTGAGTGTTATGACTCCGCCTGTACTTGAGTGAGTTAGTGATTCTATGGGACCATTCTTTGTTCGCACTCGTGCTGTGGCAAGAGTCCTTAGAGATCTAAACACACATAAATCCGCTGGTCCGGATGGTATCCTCGCTATTGTTCTGAAGAGGTGTTCTTCAACGCTGGCAAAACACTGCGTAAGCTTTTTCATCTGTCCTACTCCTCAGTTCTCGTTCCGAGCGGATGGAAAACTGCATTCCAAAAAAAGGGGAATCTTCCTCACCCTCTATTTACGGGCCTATTGTACTTACGTCCCTTCTTTCCAAGGTCATGGAAACGCTGATTAATTATCAGCTCAAGAAATATTTTGAAGATTGAAAGCTTATTAATGACCGTCAGTACGGCTTTCAAAGCAATAGGTCCACTGGTGATCTTTTGGTTCATCTCACCGAACAGTTTCTTGCACTTGATATTTCAGCATTTGATAGGGTTTGGCAATAAATGCGTGGTTTCGGTTTTCATGAATCCCTGCTTCATTGGATTAGTAATTACCTTTCGGATCGTTCACTACAAGTAGTATTGGATGGATTGAAGTCTGAAAACCACAAAATAAATGCTGGTGTGCCCCAGGGATCTGTTCTATCTCCAACACTCTTTCTCATTTTTATTAATGATCTCCTGTCTGCAATTTCTAATCCAATACATTGTTTCGCTGACGATAGTACTCTTAGCTTTGCATATTCGTTTTCAGAATTCAGACTCACATCCCTCTTCTTCGGATGTGGAACTGCAACGACAAAATATGATAAGCTCATTAAATTCCGACCTATATATCATTGTACAATGGGGATTAAAAAACCGCGTGGAATTTAATGCTTCGAAAACCCAATGCCGTCTTGTATCGTTAAAGCGAGATATACCCCCTTGCCATTATGTATGGATGGCACTTTCATCAATGAGACTGAACATCTCTATATTCTCGGTGTGTGTGTCACCAACCACCTTTTGTGAAATGATAACATACGCGATGTTGCCAAAAATTCCGCAAAGTGTTTGGGTTTCCTTAGGCGATGCAAAAAATGTTTCATCCCTTCTGATTTGACTGTTATCTACAAGATTTATATACGTCCAAAGTTTGAGTATAACTCCCATCTCTGGGCTGGTGCTCCTGCAACTTACTTAAGCCTCTTGGATAGTATCGAACGTAGAGCATTTAAATTGATTGTTGATAATATCATCATAACTTCATTTACTTCACTTGAACATCGTCGTAAGGTTTCTTGTCTGACCCTTTTTAACCGTTATTTTAACGGTTTATGCTCTAGTGAATGTTTTGAGTGTCTTGTTTGCGGTTCATATTATTTTTGTTGTTTATTATATGAAGTGTTTCTAATGTATAGCGTTTGGATGTATGTTTCTCCGTTGCAAGAATTTGGACTCCTTCAAAATCTGGTTGATGTCCAGGAGTCCAAAGGAGTCCAAATTCTTGCAACGGAGAAACATACATCCAAACGCTATACATTAGAAACACTTCACATAATAAACAACAAAAATAATATGAACCGCAAACAAGACACTCAAAACATATCCGCCGTTTACTGTTCCCTAGTTTCAGACAAAAGCAACTCAACAGTTTACATTTAACAGTTGACAAGTCTTCAAATCGGAAGCGCTTTAAATTTTATTTGTTTTAATTGTTTAAATTGTTTTTTAATGTTTTTGTAATATTTAAATCAATGTAAGTCATACTTATACGCTTTACATAATATTCGTATGTAAATACACTTTTTTATCCTTTTTGTAAATAAAGACATCCCCTGAAGAAGACGGCAATCACCGTCGAAACGTTGAGAAAAATCAAATGAAAACTGTTTTCATTTAATCATCAATAAGACCAACAAAGCCGATGAGAATCAACACTTTAATTGTTCTCAAATCAAATATAATTATCAAAGTTGCTTAATATTGGTCAATTCTATACTGAAAAGTTGAACACTTATGGCTATGTTAATAATTCAAATGTACAGAAGCCCAAAGCGTCACAATATAGTACAAGGTTTGACGCAAAATCGTATTATGAGTAAACTTATCATACCTTAATCAACCCTTATTTATAAGTGGATTTTAAGAACACCATTGGGTATTGTTTCTCGAATCCCAATAATTTTGTTTATCAGTTAAAATGACTTGGTTAAGTATTTGGCGCCCTGTAATGACAGCTTTCATTTAAATACAAAATTATCTAGTAAGAAATATTTGTACCGCACTGCTTTCAACTATCAATCAGGTATCCATCCATAATCCATAAACCTTCTTCAGCATTTACTCTCACACACAAAGTATTTAAATACAACATTGTGTAGCTTTATCGTACCTACATACGTAAGGCTTTCGAAATTTTGACAAAATTCCAAAGAACTTGCCACACACCGTCGGCTATGAGCAAAGCAGTATCAGGATATCGAAGGATTAGATTTAGAATACTGGTTGGCATGTCATGAACAGGAACTCATCATCACGGAAATCAATACACCTCCTCCATACGAGTATGCTATATAGGACCCCAGATGGATGCCATTTGCGATGCCATGGCATCCAACTTCAAAATACCATTACGATTAGTGTAGGTTTTGTTTATTGTTCTTATACGCATAGGACGTACATATGTTTCAATGGAAGGTACGAGTATATTCTTTCCGACATCACATTCAAACGCAATGCGTTGCATTTTGATTAAATTAAACGAAGGAGTCAGGCTCACCCAGGTAGAATCGACAGGAATTGCGTTGACAGGATTTGGGATGGGATAGGGGATTATATATTGTGGAAGCTGCAAACTGGGTGTCTGTCTGCATGCGATGATGATGATGATGGCACTGGCATCCCGGATAAAATATATCGGGGGTTGGTTCGGTTGATGATGCGGTTATGCCATTGAACGCTCTGGCTGGCTGGGCTGGGTTGTTGCAATTTAATTCATCAGTGATGCGCGTTTGTTTATATTTGCACTTGGGTTTGTTTATTTGTGTACACATTGCACATGACGTGTTGTAATTACAAGGACTGATACGCAGGACGATCCTATACACCGGACGCACGACGAATAACGACGATGACGACCATAAAGCACTGCTATAGCAACAGGGACATGAGCTGAGAATTTGTATATGTTTTTATATTTGTAGATATAAATGAATGTGGTGCGACTGGTACATTACATACATAAGTGGGAATGGGAAGCATCATAGCATCAGGGTTTTGAATTCATTTTTATGATTTCTGATTTCTGATTTCAACAAACCATCAGCAACGGCATAATTTATCTGCAGTAATGACCACTTTAAATGGATTTCGTTGATTGCGGATAAATTACTAGAGTGTGTGTGCTTAAGAATTTGAAAGAGCTTCAATGGCATATATGTAACTCTGCAATTGGCACACAGGTATGGCACGGGCAAAAGTACCAACCAACCAACCAACCTACCTACATTATAATGAATGAAAAATTACGATGGGGCTTCTTTGTGCATCGGACTGACCATCGATCGCTTCGATGATGATTCATTTATCTGTTGGTCATACCTACGCAGGCGAATTACGTAATTAATTTCAAATTAGTAATTAAGTAGGTAGAGTGCATAGGCTCATATACCGTATAAGGCCAACAAAAATCAAAAAGGTATAAATAGACTGTATTTATTATAAATATTGCGTTCATATGACTTTACATATGCAGGAATATTTTCGAGGGTTGCTGAGTTAAAATTAGGAACTATATCAGTTATGGTTTAATGAAAAGCATCATTGAAGATTTAAATTGAAGCATGATAAATCATCAAACAGCTTAAAATATCTTACAAGTTATAATAATACTTACTTACATAAATGAGAACAGGAGGCACTTCAAGTGTTAAGAATGAACCTCAACTAAGAACCCCTCAATAATGCCTTATATTATGCTTACACAGGAAATAATATGCAAAAACCCCTCGATTCTTCTCACATCAGATCTTTTTCTGCTGTTGTTTTACAAGTCTGAGTAGTGTCAAGCGTTTTAAAGATATGTCTGACTCTCCTTGCAATTGCTAAATCCTAAATAACAAAAACTGTATCGAATATCGAAGTTTCAAAGAACTCCTTAATCATCCATCAATTTGTGAATGCCTCAACGTCTACAGTAATTTTGTAATTACAAATGATTGAAATTATGTTCTTTTGATTGAATTATGCGATGAACAAATAATAAACACGCCAAAAAGTAAGGGTCCCAACAGCCATTCTTGAGGTTCACCCACTTTTCAGTGCAAACATTCAGAAATCAAAAGCTCCAAAAGAACGGACAGGAATCAAATTGATTTTTTAGTTCAAGAATGCATTCGAATGGTTGTAACTAAATTATAGAAGCTTTGTCATCTGAACTTTTAAAATACGAATATCTCTTTGCTCAAAACAGTGACATAAGAGTCAATGTTTATTTGTATTCCTATGGTAAAGTGAAAGTTATGTTAGTAACATTCGAAATCGATGGTAGTTGCAGCAAGATATTAATGAAATTTTCTATGACCAATTCAGTGTTAAATTACAAGACCATTATTTCCTTTTGTGCCCATTGGAACCCGTGAAGGTACCAGACTAATTTTTGAATAAGTAAGATCCAATCACACTAACAGCCCAAAAACCACACTAAATACTGATTCTTTAAGGACGGAGACGAAGAGGCTTTTCGACAAATATTCTTACATTATCAGAGGTAAAAGTGGGACTCATTATCACTGATAATGGTTTTTTGATTTGAAATCCGAATCATTTTGATGAATTGTAAGGAGACAATTAGCAAAGATTTGACATTACTGGTGATTGACTGCCTTGAGTTCTTGTGTTAACTAAACTATACAACCCTGAAAACCTCCATGAAAAAAAAACATAATGTAATCTATGGTAATTGACCCAATTAAGGACCACCTTAATGGTTTTAATTAATAATTTGCTCTTCTCATTGAATATTTCGGAAAAATAAATTTAATATAAGCAAAGGGTTTTTCAATAAGGGCGGCTAGATGTTGAAATGGAATAAAACAAGGAGTTTGTGAGGTAATAACAAAATTATTTTTTTTATTTGAAAGGCGCATGTATACCATTAAGTGTGCAATATGACATCATTCAAATGCCCGCCTCGGCTTCTTACGGTGGCACGGATCTGAGAGGTCCAATCATAGATCCGCAAATCGCATGACCTTGGTGGCCAATTCACATCAACCTTGCGGTAGATAACCTTACCCTCAAACCGTTCATGCAAAATATCAATCGTGGTGTCCTGCTGGAATTACATGTCGTACTTATGGTTCAATTTAATATTAAACACAGCTACCTGTGAAAAAAGCCAATCAAAAGTCAACCCAACGAAGAGTTCATGGTATCAAGCTCTGCAAGTCTGACATTGCCTCATATCTTCCATACTGACTTTATATCAGGAGTGCCTCAGTCCCAAATTTGTTTTCAGTTTGTTCTTGGACGACAATATATTAAATGCTCATAAAAAACTTGGATTTGTGGACAGGTTTTTATCGTTGGAAAAGTCCTTAGTAACTTCTTGACCCTTCAAATTCAACGCCTTTTCTCGAGTTGTTTTGTTGGTCTTTAGCTTAGGAGTTGGCAAAAACTTTTGAAAGGTTACCTTAAAGAATTATTTTCTATCTCCATCTGCTGCAATACTCGGAACATTGCTGGTATATTATCAGTACTGGTTCAATTTGGAGAGCGACATTAACTGTTGGAATTAAGGTGGAGAAGGACATGTTATCTGATCTGCATCAGAACTATTCAGGTGAGGTGTAATTGGCTCAAGGCCGTCATATTTACCGTGTTGTCTGAATAGAAAGAACAGATTGAGCCGTTGCTCAAAAGGCCGCAGAATATTATCGTGTGTCATACATTTTAACCAAGCACTAGATTGAACTACGTTGGAACTGCTTTTTTATATAATTTTCTTTAATGGTATTTAACGATGAATTTCAGCAATAAGTTCAAGTTCGATTAACTGACTTATTAAATGGTTGTAATTCGTATTTTGTATTCGATGGAACACAATAGAGTGTAATTTCATGTCGTTTCGCTTCATCAACGATACTTTAATCTTAATAGAAGGCTACACTTTAAAAAACAATATGACATGATCCTCCAGTCTTTTATTACTTGAATGGGATATAAAGTCAACAAAAGTTCAGTGGTTCATGTAACCTTTTGGTGTCATCTTCACTACAGAACCAGTTAGCAGATTATCCGAGAACCCTGTGTTATGTCGTTTTCCTCCAAAATTTACAATTGGTAGAATGGCTAACATAACCGACAATGGTGACACTTTCTGCGGCTTCATTAGAGATTTGATGTACGCTCTTGGAACCTTTCGGTAATAGGACTTTCTGCTGGTGATTAAGAGACATTCTGCAGTCCATATTATAAATGCATTCAGGTCTTTTGCCTGATCCTTACTTTCTCGAAGTAGTCAGTCACGTTATGTTTGTTAATTTTCATTATTTGAGCCTTACGAATTAAAATTTTACGATGTCGTTCTATGAACAATCTCAACCAATTTCTTCCGGCAACGCTCGTTAATGTATTGAAGCTGTTGGTAATGTTATTTGCTTTACAAATACTTTTAGTGTCAGTGGTAATACAACTTGCCCCAGCCTTACTATCCTGTTGCATAAATACATCTCCTGCTCAATCATAAAACAGATTGTTGGCCTAATTTTTAACTTCGGTAGCTTGTTCCAGCAGTAAAAATTTGTTCATCAGTTTCATTATTGCCCACTGAAAAGGTGCCTCGCAAAGCCATAAAAGTGAGTAAGCTTTGCGAACTGTGACAGACAAATTTTACCATTTGTATAATGAATTTCAACAATTCTATTGCGTTGGTGAAGGATGTATCTTTCCAATTTTCTTATGGCGTAGTTTTCACTTGTCGAATGTCTTAGAAAGATATCTTAGAAAGTGACAGTTGCCTAAATGAAGATTTATTTATAATGTAACCTCTTATTGGAAAATCCTTAAAAAAATTTGAATAAATGATATGATACCTATATACATCCTGTCTAAATCTTGTTTGGTATTTAAAATTCCAGTGAATTTATATTTCAGTGCATGCATACTTGAACAGAGAGCGGTGTGAAATATGCTGTTTCAAATATGGTGGTAGTTATCGATGTGCTGCTACTTATTACTTTCCTCCAAGACACTGTCAGATTTTAAAAATTTGACGATGGTGTACTTAACAACTTTAAGGGTTCATTAAGGTTTGAGGCCAATTGTGCAATATGGTCTTATTTGCTATATGTTTTGACGTCTTAATCTTATTCTAATAAGTAAATGATGCAAATTGTTGATAAAATAAAAAAAACTTTCTTTGATTTGAGATCATATAAAAAACAACGAACCCGAATATCTTTTCTAAACAATGAACAATTCTTTTTCTAAAAAGTCAAAGTACCTTTGTATACCTACCTTCAACAATGAAAACTAGTTCTTTGTGTTATGGAATAAGAACTCTTGAACTTTAAATAATATTCCCGCATAAAAGTTCCATGACCTGTCTATCAAATTAATGTAAAATACCATCCTTTACATACACCGCCACTTGATCCTTTGAAATGAAAATATTTTACAGTTTCATTTCACCACAAAACGAAAAAAAGATAAAAAAACACGAACAAAAAAGATCCAACATTCTTTTTGACATCTGATGAAAATGTATTTATGTACATACAATCCATACGTAAACAAAAATATGCATCCCACACCTTTCCCAAAATATTACGATAAAAAAGACAGCGAACGAATACAAAAATTATACATAGCCTTATCCTCGACCACAACGTATCCTTTACTATTATTTTATTTTCAATTCAACTCAACCACATACACAATCTGCCAACCTAACGAACCAACCCTCTTGAAACTGTCAAAAAGAATTCCTTTCAATTTTCATTTCAGTTTTAACCAAAATAAAAACCTCAAAACTATGCTATCCGTTTCGGGTTTTAGTCTAGAAAATATCCGTGAAAATGTCAAAAATTCTATCAAAAGACCTAGAGATAGGTAAAGGTACATAACATACCAACCACACCATCATCAGATGCGAATGAGTGTGTGAATAATTTCAATTCGTCATTTTTCAAATGGAACTTAAACATGAAAAAAAAACTCGACATCTCTGACTGTCGAAAGGGTGCATATAGCATGAGAGAATAATATTCCAGCGATAAGGATTTTCACCACAATTATTCATCATCATCCTTAAATAGCCACAAAAGTTCCGTAACATATCGCATCTAAACATCGGTGGTGAGGTGGTATAGAACCTTGCCATCTTCAATCGAATATAACGGGTGTCCCCATGTCATATACCTTTCCTATACGTCGTCCTTTCAGAGAAATCATCCGGAGGAAGCCGCGGGCTAAACAAGCAAGAAGGCCATATAAGAGAGCAGATTAAAAAATTGAAATAAATAGATCCCATGGGGAGCTTTTTTTGAGATGAGAACAAAGGACTCGTCGTCTCCTGGTGATGGTAAGTATAACATCATCATCGATAGATATGACGTTTGGGACGAAATAGATGTGTGTGAAAAATTGGATTACAACCATACCAAGTCACATACTCGAATTCTTTACTATAAACGCATCCTTGCGGTGTGGTGGTGTCAGTTAACTGTCAAAAGGGGGATTATTTTTTTGTGTTCATATTTTAAACATTTTACATTATGATGGGTGTATAATGTATAAAATATAGGACGCTTTGCATAATTTCAAAAGGATACACTTGATTCAATCAATTGTTTAGTGCGGTACACCCTCTTCGATTCAAAAAGCACAAGAATTGATGGCGCAATAACACAATCGGAAGAAGATCCTTTTGTATGTGAGTGTTTTGTTGTTATACTTGATCTTTTCGATGTATCCTTTTGGTTTTTTCTTTGAAATTCAATTGATGATGGAAATGGGATTTTCATTTTTTAAGAAAGTTTCAAGTGCGGTTAAACGTTAAACCCATCATATATGTAGGTAGAAAAGTAAAGCGAGGGTCTTATAAGAACTTGATATGAAGCTTTTAAAAAAAAACGTATATTTTATGAAATTTAACTGAAACTTGAAAGGACTTCATGCGTGAAAACACGTTTTGAAATTTGGTTATTCGTAAACTGAAAAACTGAAAATGTAAGTTACCGTTAATGAAGAGACATATTTTGCGCCAGAAAATTCAAACATTTTTTTAGAAAAGAAGACCGTTTATAGTTCCATTTTCATTTCTTTGAAAAAATACTTTTATTGAGTTATACAAGCACTTATTTCTCTGTTCTTTCTTACTTCAATCTAAAATCTTTAAAACTTCACAATTGTAATGTGTTACAAAACTCTATTTTCTTGTAATGCTATATATGTAAACAGTCCTCACACAATGTCCCCCCAATTCCTTTCAGAATAGATATATACTTTTTTTAATTTAAGGTCCCAAGTTTGAAGAAATTTTCTTGATAGGCGTAGATTTGACTTCACGCGACTTTTCTGGAACTCCAGTTTTTTTTAATTAATTTGTACAGAAGACGGCAACACATTTTTCAAGTTAGGTTAGGGTATATACCAGAAGATATTTTTCATCAGCTTTGATATTGATATTTCAAACTTTTCAAAATACAATTTTGAACACAATTTTTCATATTTGTTCATCTCAACGTCACTGGGCTCGTCACGTTTATGGCTGAAATATGATTTTGGGGGGACTCGAAATCTTCAAGATTGAACTAAACCGGGAACGAGTTTATTTAAGTTACAGCAGATAAGATAAAACATATCATACTAAATTGATTTAAGGTGTTGAATACTTCGACAAAATTCACCTTAAAGTTTAATTATATTGTATAGTTTTCGAAGATTTTTAAATTGCAAAAAGATATCAGTCACACACTCCAGAATCTTCTTAATAGCGACATATAGGAACTATATGCATGCATATGGCAAGTATTGCATTCGTACAAAAGTTCCGAGCTCGAGATTTTAATGAAACATGACGTTACGGCGATTCCATTCGAATTGTTGTCGTCTCATTGGGTCAATTGAGTCCAAACTTTGAAATTAAAGCTTACAATAGATTCGATACTCCATCCCTGACAACATTACACAGGAATGGTTGAGAGTTATAAGTCACTAGGCCCTAGTTCTTAGGACTGTTGCGCCACCTAATTTAATTTAATTTAAAATTCGAATTAGGCGTTCATTTAATTTTTTAAGACCAAAAATATCTGTAATCCGCATTTAATTATTTTAAAAGCGGCCCAATATGCTTCTATGAAATTTTCTCCAAAACTAACTTGACTTCTATCATTACAAACTTTTATACTGTTTTAAAAGGGAACTTCATTAAAAGCGTTATTTTTTTTTTCGTTTTAAAATTTTCTCGTTACAAACTAACTTTTATGTTGATAAATAATAGTTTTTGATCAAAAATTTGATTTCTTATTTGATTTTTAAAAATCTGTATCTTAAAAAACGGGTTAACATTTCTTAACGATTTTTTTAAAGCGCTAAAGAAAAAATAAAACATTTTTGCATATAAAAACTTAACTTCAAAAAAACAACTCAAAATGGACTTTTCCAATGGGTTTTGATGGCCTTTATTCAAGTCTGACTTCAAAATTACTCAATGCTGTAAAGTTTTTGAGATACTTCTTTACATAATTCATTAATAAACACATATACACATACATATGTATGTAAATGAGGCTTTTTTTAAACTATTTAAATGCATGAAGTATTTTTGTAAATAAAATTCGTGATGGTTTTCCAAATCTTTAATCCCTTTCTTCAATCTTCAGTTGAAATATTTATAGTATTTCATACTGAAACAGAAAAAGGCAAATCAGTTTGAAGGTAAGTTTTGGTCTCGTAACAAATCCGTCGAATTCTATTATATCAAGTTTTTGAAACACATTATAACATATTAAACCCACTCTGATAACCTTCCATCCCGTCTGACGATTAGTCTTGCTTAAAAGGTTTGTAGGTTTTCGTGTTTTGTTAAAAAAGTTGTCAATTGAATTATTCTTAAAGATTTAAAAATTAAGATTTAAAAATTTTGCATTTGATGAAATAGTTTGATTTTAAAATTTATTTTTGTTAACGAGATTTTTAGTCGAAAACTAATTTTTACCAATTTTAGTAGCATGTCTTAAAAGTTTTTATTTCTTATATAAACAAATTCAAATTGGATGAATGAAATTAATTTGAAGTCAATATCTCCTATTATTCATGAGATATAGAACCGAACATCAATTTTTACCAATGGTGCGTACAATTTTTTGTAAATTTTAATTTTTATAAAAAAACGAACTGTTGGATTTTTATAAAAAATGTACTGATGTCGAAACCACTATTTTCTGTGAGATAAAATTAATTTGAAGCCAATATCTCCAATTTTTGAAAAGATGTTTGGATCTAAAATCAATTTTTACCAACTTTTAGTAATGTTTTTTTTTTAGGTTTTGTTTTTGTAACAAAAACTGTCAATTCGATTTTTCTCATAAATTTACCAGATGTCAAAAACGCTATTCTTCGTTGCATAAAATTGTTTTGGAGAAACAATCATTTTGTTCGTAAAATATTCGAGGTGACAATTATTTTTATTTTTCAGTTATTTTGATTTATACAAAAACCGTTTATTGATTGTTTTTCCGAAAATATGCTTGTTTGCCATTGCCTAAACCAATGTCCTTTAAATTCGTCCATAATTTATGTTTAGTCTGTGCCGGATCAAGGCGTGGGTCATAATAGCGTTTTTTTAGCTTCGCGTACTTCACAAGAAAATGTAATTCTAAGAAAGTTGATATAACTCCTAATTGGGACAAATTTCATTTCTCTATATTTTTAGAAGTTTTTTGATCACGTAATAGTTTCTAAAAATAATAAATGAAAGAAAACCTAAACTTGATGAGTAAATATGCAGGTATTGAGTTTATTGATTCCATAAACTCATTAGAACTGTGGATTGAGAAAGAAAATTGTATAACGGACTTTTTCGCGTATGAAAAGGTAATCCGGTTTTTGATTTACATTGTCGAGAGTTTATCAAGATCGATAAGGAATGCTCTTCTAATAGTTGAAATTCTCAAACTGGCCAAATTAGAAAATTTACAGAGAAAGTGAATCATAGTTTCCCTTTTATGTTGGTCTCCGCAATTACAGCATGGAGTATTGTGAGGGATGACCAAATTTGCTGCATATTCTATTGGTCAAGGTGCAGTAACCCTGATTAGGTATATCATGCCTGGGTCTTCACAAAATATCGATAGAATGGTTTTTGTTAAAGGTATATCTTTCTAGATATAGTACAGTCCCTTAGACTGTTCCACCTGCGGTTGGATTTTGCCAGAAAAAAATTGAGAAAATGTTGTACTACATAGCTCCAAGAGGAATATAGCCTTTCCGCAAGTGAGTTATGAAGGGTCGATCCTTGCCGCGACAACTCATCAGCGTGTTCGTTTCCATTAATGCCACTATAGCCTGGAAACTAAACAAGAGTGACACGGAGGCTGATTTTAAGGCTGGATAGTTCATCCCGACTTTGTTGCACCAAACAGACGAATGATGGCTGTCAGTGCAGATAGCCGTGTTTGAGTTCGACTTCAGTATTTTTCACGCTTCTCTGAAATAAACTGACAATATCATTTAGCCAAAGAGACTAACGAGACTCGGAGAAAATTCCCGAACCAACTCCACACTTCATCGAAGTCTTTTGAAACTATGCTTTTTGAATATACCATTATTGATTATTCAATAATTTTTATTTGTTTGAAGTCTTTAAATGCATGTTTGTATGAATATTTGCATTATTTGCAATGACTGCAAAAGACTTCATATGAAAATGATGCATAAATTCTCAAATCTTGTAAATGCAATTGGTTGGGAAAAAAGTGACTGCAATCTTCTTAATTTCAGGTGACTGATGATTGCAAGTTTGGAAGTCACAGTTTCTGTTAATATGAATCATATAAAATAACATTTTTTTACAACCCTAGACAAATTGATCAAGGTAAAAATCGTTTAAATTAATCATTTCTTTTAATCCAAAGAATTCATCAATAATCATTAAGTTTAAGTTAAGTTCTTTTAAGTTTTAAACATAATTTCATTGAAAGTTAACAAACACATGTATGCATAGACATTTTCCTATAAAATCTAAATCTTGTTAAAACAATTTTAAACATAAATACTATTAGAATTTCCTATGGCATCAAATCTTGAATTGTTGAAGTCTCAATTCAAGGAAATTTCAAATTAAATATTTACACTCGAATCAGGTGCAAAAAATAAATAGTGGTTTCCCATTTTTAATTTTTGTTTGTTTTATGTTTTCTTCTTTTTTTAAGTAAATGTTTATCATTCCATCTGAAAAAAATGTGATTCAAATTTGTTGCCATTATTTAAGAAAATATCATTTATTTCAAGGTGAAGTCCAAATCCAGGTGGTAAATATGTATCTCACCTTATTATAAATTATAAACATTTATTTATACTTAAGCAACATCTGTTTATAAAACACAAAAAAAGTGTTAGCTAAAAAACGACTCTGTTTGTTCTTAATGCGAAAAGAAATATTTATTCCTATTTAAAAACACTTGATATCGGAAATGGGTATAAATTAATAAATTATTGCTAGCATTTGAGAAATAGAAAAATTAATGCATATCATTGCAGTCATCAACGAAATTATATAAAATCATTTCTTTTAACACAAAGTACCTAAGTTATTAAAAAGTAAACTTCTCAGGATACTTGCACTAAGTAGCTTACGAAATTATCAATAATGAAGTCAGTCAGAGTGTTACGATACTTATTTATTTTTAAGAAAGTTGTGAAATGAAAATACTTCTAAAAAATTATTTCAAAAAACAAATGTTTACTTGCGACACATAGGAACTACATACAGTACTGTGCAAAGCTTCTGCAACTATCACCGCCTATCAAAAAATCGAAAATTCGTGTATATAAAAGTTGTTCCAATCAAATTATTGTTATGTGTCATCTTATTGTTCATAATCTTAAAGCACTGATCCACAGGCAAATTCTACAAATGCACTGCTTTTACAAAAACAATAATGATTTCAGCTGTGCAAAACATTTGAAACTAGTGGCCAATTCTCTTTTCGTCTCATTTTGATAACGGTTAATCTGATTTATTTTGAGGTTGGTAATTTTAAACATGTAGCTTGATTTTTTTAGTTAGTTTTAGCCGGGACTGTGATCGATAAAACGATTTTTTAAGATAAATTCTGTTAAAATTGAAAAAAAAAAGATGTTGTTTTAAAAATGGCGGGTAAAAAATATTATAAAAACATTAAATCTAAAATTTTGAGTGATTTCAAAAAAGGAGCATCACAGAAAGATGTCTCAAAGAAATATTCCATTCAAAGGATGATTGAAAAATAATAAATTTTTTCGGAAGAAAACCCACGGAATTATCCAGAGAAGCAAAAATTGAACTTAGGTTACACATGGACCCATCAACTATCAGACGCCGCTCACTGCAGGCCGTATTGCGTTGTTTTCAAATAGCAAAAGAGACATTTATTTAAAAAAAAATGTGAAAGTTCGTTTGGCTTTTGCAAAAACTCATCTCAATTGGAGTCCCCAAAAATGGGAAACAGTCTTGTTTTCTGACGAATCAAAGTTCAATATGCACGGATCGGGTGGAAAACAACGTGTCAGAAGGCCAAGAGGTGAGAGGCTAAATCCAAAATACACTAAAGAAACGGTCAAAAATTGAGGTGGTTCAATTTTGGTCTTGGGCTGCTAATTTGGCCAAGGAATCGGGCCAATTCGACAAGTGGAGTGGAGTCTGAAGACTATATATAGACATCCTTTGTAACACCATGCTGCCTTATGCCCATTGGGACATGGACGTTCCAACACGACAATGATCCAAAACACAAGTCGAAGTTGGCCACAAAGTGAATTGCAAATAAAAAAGATTGAGGTTTTACCATGGCCAGCCCAATACCCAGACCTAAACCCAATAGAGAACCTGTGGGAAATTGTGAAGAGAAGAATTAGGAGCAACATTTTTAAGCACAAAAGTGACCTATTGGCTGGAATTCAGAGGCAGTGGAATGACATTCCAAAAACGGTTATTAATAACCCTATAGATTCAATGCCCAGAAGATATACAGCCGTTATAAAAAATAAAGGGTATGAAATTAAATATTAACATTTCCTTGCCTTAAATTTAGTTGTAAGATCTAAGTTGCAAATGTTTTGCACAGCAATTTTACCAACTATGAACGTATTTAGTTATTTATTTTTTGTTTAAGTGAAGAGTGTTAATTTTTTTTTCCAACAATTATAACGTAATATCAAAAGAATTTAGAAAACTAAAAGAAAGAATTTTGCTGTTTGATTTTCTAAACAATTTTTTTTTTTAAGAAAAATGTTGGAGTTTCTAGTTGCAAATGTTTTGCACTGTACTGTATGTATATTACAAGTATTACATTCGTAAAAAAATTCGAACTCGATATTTTAATCAAATCTGTCCTCGCTCCTGGGGCCCAAACCATTTTGTTTACTGAGTTCAAACTTTTAAGTTAAGGTTTTAAGCATATTCGCGTTAGGTGTATTTTTCAATATTTTAAGACTAAAAATAACAGTAGTCCCCATACAAATTTGTTTGTCAAAAATCGAAATTTTTATTAAATTTTCTCTAAATTTACCTTGACTTTTTTTAATACAAAAATAATGTTTGTATTGCTTCAGTAGGGAAAACTAGATTTAAGACGTATATTTATAAGTTCTAAGAAACTGCATCTTAAAAATATTTGGAAACTAAAATTCAAAAATTGTATTTATAAAAATTAAAAACAACGCTCTATCGAAAGGTAACTCCGTACAAACAATTCTTATATTCTTAAAAACCTTAAAGGTTTCCAAAACCCTACAACTAGACATACCTAAATATACACAAGACCTAATATAACTAAAAGAACAACAAACCTTCTTAAAGGATCCCATCAATATTGTTAAATGTTCTTATCTTTTATCGCCAAATGTACACACGAAAAGATCCTCTAAACATCAAAGAATCAAAACTCCTAACCGCTTTTGAATGTTTTGTAAAAAGTGTGATTCTTTGCCATTTAGTTCCATATTAAAAATTCCGAAAGCATGTAAAATTGAAAGGAAGAAAATCCTTTTTTCCTAATTTCTATTAGTTCAGGCTACTGAAACAAAATGTGACGCATTCATTACGTCAAACATCTATAGAACCTATCACTATACGCCTAAATAAACATACTCGTATTATATCTACTAGTCGGCATCGACTTCGCATAATCCTTGATGAACTGTCATAAACAGGATAAAACCCAATAAAACCAACAACACAGCAACTTATTTTATTTTGTCCGCTCTTTGATGCACTAAATGCAAACATACGCTACGCATACATAAGTAAAGTGAGTCGCTTTTCTTAATGTTTAGTTTTTGGTCCTTTGTGTCCAAAAACAAATGTTGAAAAACATTCAAACACCGCAGCACCATGAGGCGACATGTTAAACAAACAAGCTACCGTATTTTTTATTACTCAAATTCAAACCCATCATCAGATACCCGCTGTTTGTTCTATGATCCTTTGCCGAGCATCAATAAACATAGAAAATATCCTTTTTGTTATTTGGACTGAAAGAGTTTTGATTACCAAGCCAGTGTTGATCGTCTGACCCTGAAACGTGTAGTTTTTGAGTTTCTTCAAGATATCTTGAGTGATGTCTGACAAACCATTTAAGTTCGAAATTGAAGATGACATTTGGTCGGCGTTTTTGTAGTTTCTAGCTTGCTGATCACTTTTCGATCTCGTGTTGGCCGAGAGTGATCACTTTGTTAATTTGCCGCTTTTATGTCTCAAAAGTGCTAATTAGGGTTAGGGATCATCGTTGCAGCACCGCAATGAAAACGTGTCCAGCTGATGGTTGCCTTAATTTTTGAATTTTGTATTTTTAATCGGCTGATGTTTTTATTCTTCAAAAATGACCTAATTCATTCGATCTCAATTTTCCAAGGAAGTAATAAATTCCCATCGTCATCGCGTCGCGTCGCGTCGCCCATCGCCATCGGCCGTTGCTTGACGCTTGATGCGGTGGTATTATACTTCACGTGTAAAGTAATTCTGATGGTTTGCTTCCAGTTCATGCTACAGTCTAAAGTCTATACAGAGACATCACTTTACATCTGGAGCCTGCTGGAGCCCGTCATCGCGATGAATATTGTTTTCTTTTTCTGTTTGTTTTCGTTTGCGCATTTTCGGTGATCGTGATATATTTTACGATCGATTTCACAATCAATTGGAGAGAAAAAAAATTAAAATATCCTGTTTGGGTGGCAAGAGGGGCACCAGCCAGAGTCTATGGCGGTGCAGCGCACCCCTTTTTTCCGTTGTTGTTTGAATCAATAAACAATCTTATAAATGTATATAGATATACCTTGCGGCACATGAGAATACTTTCGATTATTTCGAATTCGATTCGAATGTGAACGCTCATTTTGCTGCTGAGTGCCTCATGTCAAAGAAATAAAACTAATGTTGGCTGACTAAAAATAGAGAAATTTGAGTGTGGCAAGTGGCAAGTGCCAAGAGAAATGTAAATAATTTTCAATTGTTTGTGTTTTATTCACGTAGTAATTCTTATACATTAAGATGATGAAACGCCGATTAGGGATAAGGTTTACATTCTTAGGTGTAAGATAAACCTATTGGTACATAATTACTAATTTGTTTAAATTCGTTAAAAAACTTGAGTTAAAGCTTAAAACTAGTATAATAATATTATATATTTTAAGTTTTTAATTGAAATAAATACCTATGTTTACAATATGGAAGTTTACATTAAATACTAAAGTGAAATGTTGACAGCATTTACTTTTAATAATTAAATTTAAAAACCATCACTCAGAGAAAAAATTAAAAAGTATTATTCGTTATAAACTTAAACAAATTGGTTGAAATGACAATTCTTGAAATAGTTTGTTCTACTTAAAAAAGGACGTAATTTTATTTATCTCCTACCAATAAAGATGGCAATGTGATTTACTTATCGATTAATTTTATAATAAAACAAAGCCGAATGTACTGTCTAAGCTTAGAAAGCAATGAAAGAAAGAGCGTACTGAGGAAGTTCGAGCCTATTGGGCCATAGAAATAAGAGGAGACAGAAACAAATTAATCTTGTTTGCACTCCTTCTATTCTATTTATACGAACCGAACAATAGGACACCATATTATAATATTGGAGTACAATTGATAAACATGCAATGTATAAGAGTTTAAGGACATAATGCGGAAGTCATTTGAAAAATGTTTTATAAATCTGAAATATGGCAATATTCTATGCCCGATTCTGAAAAAAGAAGACCAACTATAGAGGATCGCCTACAAAATCTTCTCTGCCGTATTATGTAAACGTCTAAAGAGCATCGTCAACAACCTGATCAGTGTGGTTTTGGTATCCCTGCCAAACTCGCCCGTTTGTGCAGGATGACCATGGAGAATTCACGCTGTTCCATAAAAGTTGGAAACACAACACTTAACAGGTGATGCGTTATCATGCTATTTTTTTAACATCGTACTTGAACGCAGAAAACAACACCAGCGCTGAGATCAAACGAAGAATAGCCCTTGCTAACCGCTGTTTCTTTGGGCTAAGAAAGCAATTAAGTAGCAAAGCCCTCTCTCGAGGGACCAAGTGTCGCTGTATAAGAACCTCGTCATCCCCGTCCTGTTGTACGGTGCAGAAGCATGGACTATGACAAAAGCGGATGAAAGCACCTTGGGCGGTTTCGACAGAAAAGTTCTTCATGAGATCTACGGTCCCGTAAGCATAGTAGGGGAGTGGAGGAGAAAATGGAATGACGAGCTGTACGGGCTGTACAGCGACGTAGACTTAGCCAGAAGGGTAAAAGTCCAACGACTAAGATGGCTGGGTCACGTAGAGCGCATGGAAACCAATGCTCCGGCCCGGAAAGTCTTTGAATCCACACACACAGGACAGCGCAGTAAAGAAAGACCGCGAAACAGGTGGCGTGCACAAGTGGAAAGTGACCTCACCCAACTTGGAGCGCGAAACTGGAGACATCAAGCTAGGGACCGAGCTAGATGGAGAAGTTTGTTGGGTGAGGCCCTAGTTCAACCAGGACTGTTTCGCCACTTTAAGTAAGTATGTAAGTAATATCAATATGCCAATATTGGCTTTGTTAACCATATACTCATAAGAATTTATAAAAGTTAATTTTGAGTCAAGAATAAAACCTTAGGTCAGAGATAACGGAGAAGAGTTAAGTGAAGTGGTGGTCAAGAGGTGTTTAATTGTAAAAGCGATTGCAAGAATTCCATCAGGTCCTGAGTAATAATCATCCTTAAGTAATTCCAAGTTATCATTTTCCTTTTGTAATTGGCGATTTTCCAAAAGCTTTTGGGTCCAACTTTAGAGACTTTTCCATATTTATAAGATATTTGGCACATAAACAATTGAAGAGAGATGTATGCTATTCAAAGAGCGTAACATATACTTCACAATCCTCAGAGGACAAGCTTTTCATGAGATTTGGCTTGGCCTTGTTTTTCTTGTTTGAAGCATTTTAAGCTCTTTCGTATACCATATACATACATATATATATCGATGACATAGGCTGTAATATTTGGCAAAAGGAACGATATGTTTTATGCATGGAACGTCAACGTCATTTAAAATTGTCAAGTAGATAGATGTTCAGAAAGTTGCTGAAAATAATATCTATTTCCGAAAATCAATAGAATATAAACAGTCATGCGAATCACTATTTTCAAGTAGGGGGGTGAGGTTATCTATTCGACAGAGTTTGATTCAACTACTGACGTACCAAATGCTTAAGATGAAAAAACAAACTCTAGTTGTCAACTTAAAGAATTTTTAATAGAGCTCACTTGCTGAAAGTGGTGTAGATAATATGGTCTGATAATAGAAGCTCTTCTTGAGACGAACTCAATGTCATCAGCGTAAATTAAAGCGAACGAGTGTTTAAAAATCGAAGGTAAATCGTCACAAGGGTAAGGGTCACAAGTGGCTTCCTTGTTGTACGCCATAGTTAGCATAAAATTGTGACTACCGTACATTCCTTAATTTAACGCTATACTATCTGTTATGCATATAAGTTAAAAGAAACTTCAGTTTGGTAGATATCAAACATATTTGAAATCACTTCAGTCATTACTAAGTTTGTTATCAAAAGAGATTCAGTATTTGAAATAAGGCTATGATAAAGAATATCATAATGCATTGTCAATAGTTTACATCACATAGAAGATTAAGCAGTTGATTTAATTAGGAATATTGTATAAATTTCAGTTAAGTGATAAGTCTAAAGCTTGGTGATGTCGGCCTTCTTCGACTAATAGGGTATTGGCTGGGTTTGTAGCAATGGCAGCATTAAAATTGTTCGAAATGTAAATAAGAAGCAATATTTTGTTAAAGTTGTTGGTGATTCCATTAAATTGGCAGTACTGTGGAAATTTTATAATTACGTACTTATCCATAGTTTTGACTTTTTCGTTCTATTTTTTTTGCTTTCTTAACTTCGTGTCAATTAAGCAGAGCATCCCTAAAATATGGGCTGAAACGAAATTTTGCAAAATATTTCACTGGATAGTAATTTGATTTAATGAATCGTTAATTATTTGTGACACTTTGTGTAGGTAGAGATGGCAGCCACAAGCAGCCCTTGCTGCACGACCATAAACTCATTAGACCTATGTTTTTAAAACAAAAGTTGCAAAGATAATTCTATGAAGGATTTATATTGACAAAATTAGCGACATTTCGTCACGTTCAGAAAGGGAATCTTTGATTTTCATCTTGGAAAGTTCATCAAGATCTTTATAAGAAATGTCCTTCCGAAGCTTAACATTCTAGAACTGGCCAAGGCAGGACATTTACAGAGAAAGTGATTCACAATTTCCCTTTCATGTTGGCCTCCACAGCTACGGCAGTGAGTATTGTGAGGGATGACCAAATTTGCTGCATGCTCTCCTATCGACTAATGTCCGGTACATATTGCACTAAATCATGCCTGGGTCTGCATAAAACTTCGATAGAACGCTCCACCTGAGGTTGGATTCTGTCAGAAAAAATGAGAAAATCTTGCCCTTCCTAGCTCCAAGAGGAATATTTACAATTTACGCAAGTGAGCTATGAGGGCCCGATCTTGCCGGGCCAACGCATCAGCCCGTTCATTTCCATCAAGAGGTTACTCTTGAGGGTTGATAATACATCCCGACATTGTTGGACCAGTATAGAGGATGTTGTGACCGAATTGATGATAGTCATAATAGCCGCCTGACTGTCAGTGTCTATAACTATGTTTCCAAGAAAATTCCCAACCCATACTCCATCTTTGGCCAGTCAGTTAAGATAGTAGTACCAAAGTCTTTCGTAACTATGCCACCTCCCAGTCTCTTTTCTGGCAGGAAAGATGACTTTAAAATATTTACTTTGCTTACAACGTCTATCTTTTTTCATTAAATGTATTTAAAATTTTCCCTCTACATTCAATTAATTAGACTTTTAATCAATGTTTTTTCTTCTTGGAATGTCGGAAATATCATTCACATAGCTTCACTAATCAAAACGAGTGATCATTCATCAAGCAATATCAAAAGTGATTTGATTTTTTTTCGATCAAAATTTATCAAATACAGACACACATGTATTTATGTTTTTACAAACACACGTCTTTGCTTGAACTGATATTTTGATCGTGCTAACGTTCATATAAATATTTCAATTCAGGAGAAAGACAAAACTTTTGAACACATCCCTGCAAAATAAATTCAAGAATTGACATTTGAGATAGAATATATGTATACTATGTTGACAATACCAATGATACCAATTATAAAAATGAACCTAAAATGAGTTATATAAGTGAGTATAGCATTTTATTGGCACTTGTATTACTTCACAAACTCTGTGAGTTATTAATAAAAGTAAAATCACCAAATAATTAAATATTTTATAATAAAATAACATCAATTCCTCAGTAGTCGTTCGTCTTCTGTTGCTAAGGCACGCTCGATCATCACCAGCTATAGTCAATGAACGTCCTCAGTCCCCACGATCAACATCATCTCATGAAGCTCATGATCATCATCATTCCAGCAGCACTCGAGAAAGTGCTCCAAATCGTCCCACAAACAAAAACAACATTTTTTCTCCGATATCTCCCAGATTTTATTATTATTAAATTATCGGAAGCTGATTGACGCTTTCCAGATGAACACAGCTTGCGCGTTTTTTTTACGGTGGTGGTTGCTTCTGTCACCCCTTGCCGCCGCGACTCAACCCAATATTCCTAAAAGATAAGTCCTTCGAATTGTGTGGTGTTTTTCTTTCGGTGGTTATCATTGGCTGGCCGAGTCGGAAAGCATAGAGAAACTTTTTTTTAAGCCTTTGAAGTGTGATATACATTCCTGCGGTGTGGTCGGTGGTGATGGTGCTGTTAGCTAAGACTAATACGACTCGAACACATTTCAGTTTTTAAACAACAAATTAATTTATTATCGATCGATCCACTGCGGGTCACACAGCAGTGATCGTCTTCTTTGATTATTCGAAAGAATGAAATGAAATGAGCAAACAAAAAAGTTTGGAAACGGATCATTTGACCTAAAAATAGCTAATGACATACCGGGTGGGCATCAGAGGCTATAGGCTAGGCATGCCGTGTGGCTTGTGGTGATGTTGTTTTCTTAATTTTTCACTAAATCGTTTTTACTTTTTTCTCGGGTTTTTACACAAATTTCACGAGCGTTTAGTACATGTGGACAAAGTAGCACAAACAAACGCGGTATTCTCAGCTTTGAGTCTTTAACAACAAAAATGAAAACTAGCTATTCTGGGAAGAGGATTAGCCAATATCTGAGGGAAGTTTGTCATGAAACGGAATGCAGACCGCCTCACTATGCCACCGTTAAGCCTATTCGGCCATTTCTATGGCATGGCACTATGATATGACGTGATAGAGGTAGAGCTGTGGTTCTGTTGGTGATGATAGTGATTACGACTATACGGACTTGGAGGAATCATTTAGGGGCTACAAAGATACCTCCGTACATATAACACACATATTTACTTCAGATGGGGGTTGCTTCATGCTGTCAGGTAAATTGTAATTAAATTTTTGTTCTTTTCTCGTGCGTTGGCAATATTTTTGTTTCGTTTACAGTTTTTGTTAATTTTATAGATTTTTGTTTAGATTTTCCGGAGATTTATTATGTCATTTCGGCGGATTATAGTGTGTGAATTGTTTATAAAATCTGGTTATGGGCTTCAGAAGCAAGGCATGGAGAGAAATAAGGCACGGTGGCGGCCGGCGGCGGTCGGTCGTTCGCGTCGTCGTCGTCGGTTGGTCGGTGGTGGTTCTTCGCCTTCTTCTGTTCCTCGATTGCTTTAGTTTATGTTCTAAGAATAAAATTGTATTGATGTGTTCTGAAGAATGTCAACGGGGTGTAGAGCGTAGGCGCCGCTATTGCAGACGGCCGACACTAAATGCCAAACATTTTATTGGCTGTGAAATTTTTCGTTGTGTATTTTTTTCGTTTTTAAAGTGAGTTTTTTTGCGCAATTATATAATGGGAAACGATTGGTTCGAAAATGCAAGTTTTGAAAAATAATTTTTGAGAGTACCTATTGATGGATATTTTTTTATAAAAAATGAAAATTTACTTTGGAAATAAATTATTTAATGGGTGTCGTAATAGTGCACAATTATCGATAATGCTTATAAATAAATAATAAATAAATTGGGTGTCGGAACTATCCCTTGAGAACTAGAGCCTTATGACTTACAAACTCTCAACCATTCCTGTGTGCGAGTACTGTTGTCAGGAATGTAGGGGACCTACAGTTTTAAGCCGAACCCAAACAATAATTACTCTTGGAGGATTTGTCAATTCCTCGCAAGAGGCAGTACCCGTGAAAAAAACTTTAGATCGCATAGGCAGGGATCGAACCCAGACCTCTGGCATGACAGTCCAACGCACTAACCATCATGTCATAGGTACTACAATGTTAATAGACACAACAAATTAGACCAAAAAGTGATGGTGGCGAAAAATGCAACGATAAAAACAGATTAAGCAAAAATTAACGATTTTAGCAAAATCGATACTCGAAAATCCTTAATAAAAATAGCACAAGCTCAAAATCGTTGAACAATGTTGAGCCAAGAAAATGATGTGCAGCAAAAAAAAACATCTAAGAAAAATGTCCTAGTAAAATTAAAAAATCACAAGGTCTCAGTGGCCAAAATATGATCATCCCTTTAAGAAATAATTCTTGAAAATTGCAGGATAGATATCTTCCAATTATGGCCACAAGAATATATTTATCATCGCTACATTTAACGAAATAGTTGCAACAGCCTCAATTAAGAATATCTAGATTCCAATCAAACCCCCAGCATAAAAACCGAAACGGTGAGTATAGAGAAGCTTTTCAACAATCATTCTTAGATTTTCCAAGCCCTAAATCCGATAGTTTGGCTTAATAACAAAGCGTTCGAAGTAACAATGGAGCTTATCAATGAAGATGATTATTTTTTGAAAATCAGTATCATTTCAGTGAACCAATCGGCGAATATAAGCCGTTGCTGGAGATCGACCAACTTCGCCCCTTCTATTAACTGATCTTTAAAAGCCTTAACACCTAAGTCCTTACACAAAATATGATGTAATGTCGTGTGTGGAATTCCTTATTCCGAAGATCGAAGGGGATTCGATGTATTATCGTCAGCACTACGAGCTACAGCAGAAATATTGATAGTTTTTCTTAAGCTATACTCAAACGGTTTTGATTCTTCCTATCATTAACTGTCACCAACACCTTAAATGATAAAGTGCTGTTGAAGTGGGCATCTTTCCATATTTAGTAATAACATAGGTAGGATAGGGGCGGACGCATCGGTATTGGCAGAAAAGCATCCCACTTGGATCTCGGTTGATTGATTTTCTCCTCAGGAATACAAGAATTGGACGAGGTGTAGATAAGATGGTTAGGTTTTCAATTGAGGGCACTTCTATGAAACACCCTGATTTTTTGAAGAATTTCAGAATGTCCTCAGGTGACAAAGCCGAAACGTAGCATAGTTTGTCGAAACCCTGCAAGTTTTAAGGGCCGACCACTTGTTGTTTGCTTTTTCAAGAAAACTTTGGTGAATTTGCCCATTTAATTCCTGTAGTGGCCATTTAGTATATGCCTTCGATGAAACATTGATCAGTTATTGGTCACTGTTTCTGCATACTCTTTCATTTGCATCGATGTCACAGTGCTCTGGGACGCAACGGAGAGCAATCGTGTTAGCTTTGCTGAGTAAACTTGAAACTTAAGGCACAACAGCACTGTTTTACCAACTTTAGCTTTTGCAGAAATGGCTTTGATTGCTACTTGGCAATCAATAAAAAAGTCTATGTTTTTGTTTCCGAAATTGTATATGAAAAGATACCTACTTTCTTCTTCGGTTTTGAACCATCCGTAAAGACCTATACGTTATTTGTTTTTATGACCCTATTTTTCATCAATCCTCCCTTGTATAATGATTTCCGTAATCGCTATGGATTAAAATATATGTGCTATATATATATATGCTTAAAATAGTCTGTTTGAGTACCAATAGTAGTCAATAGTGTTATTTACGAAAGACGTAATGCGCTATTGCCTGCCGGTATTTTTACGAATATATCAAGAGGTCCATAGCGTGAAAAATGTCTCTAGGGCTGCAGTAGTATCTATCGATGATATTCTCTGAGTTCTTGTCATGTTTTCAAGATTGGTGGCCTAACCAAACATGCGTATGTCAATATTGGCCTTATAATGGTTGTGTACATCCACTGAACGGTTTAGAGGTTAGAATTCCATCTTCTTAAAAAAATTCCACAGCAGCTTTAAAAACCAACCGAAGCTTTCCTTGCTGTATTTTTGATGTTGTCGTTCTAGTTTGGTTTGCTATCAATAAGGTATGTCGAATTTTTCGCTTGTCATAAGTAGTACCTAATAGTAATGAAACTTCTAATTATAAGACCCTTAAAAAAAGGGCTACGATATGCTGTTACAAAACACCTTGCGACTTAAAAAAGCTGAAACGAAAATTTCTTGAAGAAATTCTTGGACAAATAGAACTTGCTGTAAAAACTACTTGCAATAAAAATTAGCTAACGAATTTCCGAACAAAAACAATGCTTTAAAAACGGGGTGAAAAAATATGTTACACCGGAAAATTGTTGTGCTTATAATTACGGTATGACAAAATATTAAGAAACTTTTTGCTTCTACCAAAGAACGTCTAGTGTAAAAAAAAAACAAGAACTGCAATGATCCTTGAATGTGGAAATGTGGGCTTTAAACATGATACCAGAGCATGTTAATGAGGAATTAATGCTTGTTATGGGTTCGTGATATAGGTATAGAAATCTTTTTTAATATGAAGCCACAGATAATTATTGTTTCTTCCTTAAATGCCTTGCCCTTTAATTGCTTGTTTTTCCACTTACTTTAATCGATTGCATCGCTTAAAAACTGAGCATTCTACTGTCAGTTGGCTATAGAGAATCTTGCGTGCAGATAAAGCACCAAATCTTTTCAATCTCAATATACCCTCTATGAACTATACAATCCTGTAAAGTCCACACAGGTGTCGCAGCGTACTTCAAAATTCAATTAATCACCATCAGGCGGAGATTATTGTCTCATAGGCTCTGTTCTATCAGATCACCCACCCGCTTTTAGACTCCTCCTCCCCTTTCTTTCATACACCTATATTCGAGGTCAAATCTCACCGAGTAGTATCTTATATATATGTACTTATACAATATAACTGAGCCTAACCTAAAGTGTAGGTACACGCAAAAAATGTTCTGTGCACGAATGCGCAGCAATCCGCACATCTATACAGTCTATAGGTACACTGTACGGTACGTACAATACCTCTCGCTAATCAACCTGGAAGATCAGGCTATGCCAAAAGGGTCCCAACTTCGAGATATGCGTATTAACGTATCTCTGCGCAGGCGCAACCGCATTCACACGAACAACACAAACCAAATCGGCAGTAAAACGCTCGAGCTTGTAACGCCGAACCTTATCAACTTTATCTGCCAACCGGTGTGGTGTAACTCTGAAGGCACGCTATGCCGCGTTAGTGCAAAACTATGTGCACCACCACTTAAACCGCCACCGGGCTCGCGCATAATTTCCGATTCCCCAGGACCGCATCGGGACCGGGCGCGATAAGTCCAGATCGCGGCCACAACCACAAAGAGATAATGGGAAAAACGTGTAATCCATTAGCGTTGCTCTTTGTAAATTGTGACAATGACAATATTAAGATAACAGTGGACAGTGGACAGGACACGGACAGGGACAGGACACTGCGCGAAACCAAACGCAAACGCGAAAGCGAACCACAACCCGAACGCGGACACCACTTCCAGAGATTACGCGCTTCTGCGCGTTCCTGATCGCAATGCCGATGCGATGTGGAGATGATGATGATGATGCTGATGCTAGTGATGGTGATGTCGGATGTGGCTGATGATGATGATGCGCAGCGCATGTGCAACGGTGGACAAATGATGATCATACCCAGCGACCAGCTTTTGGATATCAGAATGGCGACACCGATCGCGAGATGGTTTCTGGTTTTTGTTTCGTGCTTTAGGATCCACTTTGGCTTCTGTTGTTCCATCAGTCCTGCTCGCGCATGGGCGTAGGGAATTAATTTGTTGTCACCACTTGCAACATAAATCTTATGGTGAATTCGTGCCGATTGCTCTGCCGCACCAGTCGGTTGGTCGGACCTAGCCAATAATGCTAAGGCTGATGGTGCTGTAGGTGGTCCACGATTTATGCGCGAACAGCACTTTGATCTCCGTTTTCTGATGTTGTCGTTTGGGTTTCCATCGTCGCCGTCGGTCGTCGTCGGCGTTGTCGTTGTCGGTCGTCATCATCACGGTGCGGTCTTAGCCAGGATAACATGATTTGCATAGATTGGCAAATTATCATTCAGTTGATGGTACATGAGCTTTAAATTGGTTTTCAAATACGATGGAACGTGTGGGTTTTGCTTCGCGTCGCTCGAGTCGTCCGTCCGTATAGTAGACCTTGCGGAGAGCGTATCCGAAGATTGCGTGATTCTGCAGGTTTTTGATGACTTTGAGTGGGTAATGTTGTCGCTTAGAGATTATCAAAGAATTTCAAGTTATTGCAGAAAATGTAACAAATTAAGTGTAAGGACAATCAGCTAAATGAGTTTGAAATTTAATTAAAAAATAACAAGAATAAGATCAACTTGTTTGCTTGTTCGGTTGGTATAATTGTACAAACTCTATATTTTGTTGATATAGGTACTCCTTGTTTTAAATAAACTAGCTGACCCGGAAGACGTTGCTCTGTGTTCTCATATAAAGAAAATAAATTAGGTGGCGCAACAGTCCTTTGAGAACTAGGGCCTAGTGACTTACAACTCCCATCCATTCCTGTGTGCGAGTAATTTTGTCAGGGATGGAGGGGACCTACAGTAGGTATAATGCCGACTCCGAACGGCTAATTTGAGAAAGCACTTTTCATGATAAGAATAACTCTTGGAGAATTTGTCAATTCCTCGCAAGAGGCAGTATCCGTGAAAAAACTTTAGATGACATAGGCAGGGATCGAACCCAAGACCTCTGGCATGACAATCCAACGCACTAACAATCATACCAAGGGTACTACCGTATTCTCATATATAAATAAATAATTTAGGTTTTAGCAACAGTCCGTTGGGAACTATTGCCTAATGGCTTACAACAATATTGTCAGGGATCGAGGGGACCTACAGTTGAAGCACTTTTCATAACAAGAACTACTTTGGAGGATTTGTCAATTCCTCGCAAGAGGCACTACTTTAGATGGCACAGGCCGGGATTGAACCTTAAGACCTCTGGGATGACAGTCCTACGTACTTACCATCACGCTATGGGTACTAAACATATGGATAAAAAAATAACGGGTGTTTTTTTAAAGTATATTATCAATTCGACAATACTTTTTTCGGAGTTGGTCTTTTTGAAAGCTGTCTCTTGATTTATGATCAATTTGGTTTTCAATTTTATAAAAAATAGACATATCACTGAACAGTGTTTGCAAATCGTGCGAATTTGTGTTACCAAAGTAATGGTTACATTTACGTGACGCAATGAAACAGTCAATGCATTGAAGAAATCTTTTTTATTAATTTAGCACTGCAAGATTTTTTTTTGGGGGGTTAAGTAAAGCCGCTTTTCTACGCAGATATTCGTCGGTTTATTGCTGACATTGGACCCCAAAGTGTCCCCATTTGGAAAACAGTGATCCGAAATTGGGCCTCTCGGCTGGAATTTATTAGGAGACTACTTGCCCGAAATCATTTTTAAACTTTAATTATAATAATTTAATTCTTACTTATGGAACGCAAGGCAAAATATTTTGCCGGTCAAAAGGTTAAATACTGTAAAGTTGTTAAATCATCGTTTTTGGGAAAAATAAGAAATGATGATCATTGATTTTAAAAACAAGTTTTGCATACTCACATAACATATCTTAATTTTTTGATAGGTCCAATTTTCAACAACAGTTGTTCTTATTACACGTTAACAATTTTTGAAAGTTTCACTTGGCTTTAATTCACGGTACCGTGTGTCACGTAGTACCAATTTTTCAATGAATAGCTATTAACAATTTTAATGTGTTGTTGAGGCGTGTATCGTTCCATTTCTAGTAATGGAATAGATTCCACTTGTCAAATGTCAAAAGATGACAACTTCAAAAGTAGCAGATGCCCAAAGAAATAAAACCTCTTATTTATACAAACCTCCTAAAAGGACAGTCATTTTCGGTTGCTAAAAAAATTATTGTTTATGAGCTTGATATTGAAAATTTAGGTTTCCGGATCTTTTTGTTTTGAGGATTTTGAGCCAACGACTTATTGAAAACTAGTAGTTCTTAATTTATCAAACAGGTAAAGCCCACACTTATTTTTTGCTTAAGAAAATAAAAGTAAATAGTATTTTAAGAACAACCGAAGATGCGATAAATCAATAACAATTCCACATGAACTCATCCAAATGACCATCTTCTGCTGTTAAATACAAAAACAAACCCTGCAACCCTTCAGGCGGAACAACGAAGGGCTTTATACATATATTTAAACTCTCATCTTATTGCTTTTGGTTCCAGCTCTTCATCATAATCACCATTATTATATTGTTCTTCGTTCTCCCTTAGCCAAAGACTTTAAAGCATTAAACAACTGCAACAAGAAACTGGAAAGACAAAGAAAAAAACAACTGCCGGCGATAAACATTCCGCAAACAAATTAACACCGCTAACAAGTTGACGTTTAAACAATTCACATCACAAGCCATCCATCCATCCAATCCTTTCAGCTTTGAGAAGACAACAACGACACAAAGGCTATATACATATTCGAAGATAGGTATAGGTATAGATTAGTGAAGAAGACGTGAAAAGTGACTTCTTCGTCGTTCTTCCCAAGATCGAACATCAATTTACGCCTGTTTACCTCCTTAACTTAGGCAACAAATAAGAATCCCACCTCCTACGCCACCATCACCATTGCTGCCACTATACCACTGCCGCCCTTTCTAGTAGTAATTAGCAGTTCCTTGGTACCCAGAACAATGCGTCGCCTTTGTCTTTGGCTGATGCCTGTGACTTTGGCTGGAAGAACGACTGACAGAAGACGTATCTTTAGGATCTCTTATGGATCTGGAGCTGATTAGGAAGAAACTTCCTAGTGAGACGGTCATGTGCATTGTCACTGATGCATGTGCGTCTTTGGGTGTCAGTGTCGGAATTGGTATTCGGTATTGGGTAAGTTAGTTAAATCATTTGCACGTGATGGGGCAAGTTGGTCGATGCATGACACTCGCACATGAGTGTGACATGGCCAGAGGAGCTAGTGATTAGCGCCTAGTTAACCCGATGAGCTATCGTATATGGGGTTAAGAAGATTGGAAGCTAAAAAAAAAAACAGAAGAAAAAAGTCTGACCAGAACATGGCTTTTCGCCATGTCATCAATCTCGACGAGTGCGGTTAAGGCTGCCATATCCGCTGCCACAGTGCTCCATGTTCGCCGAGAGTTATGGTCAATCACAGGGCTATGCATCATAGTGGGATGAACACTCATGTACTGTACACACCATGGAACACCAAAACAGCAGCACCAGCAATGGAGCAGCAGCATTGATGCAACTATACCATACGCCATACCAAAACCAGCTGCTTGAATGGCGAGCTGCGAGTTCTGATGCTATATAACGCGGGAAAAATAGAAAACATGGCTTTCGAGCACTCCAGATCTAATATCACTTTATAAATCATGTTTACACGAGACCGAGGACGCAAACGAAGGGTACGCCGCTGGAGCGGGTAGAAATGTAATATCGCGGATAATTTCGTTCGCGAGGATGCGGGAGGAACTCTTTTTCAGGTTTTTTTTGTTTTTGAACTGAAAATTGATGGCAGTGGTAGTTTCATGACCGACATCGTGAATTTTGTGCGCGGCGTAACTTTCATCCCGTGAGAAGAGTAACATCAGAAGTAGCTTTTTGAAAACATTCCGTTTTGGGGCAACCATAAATATTCTTTGCTTGATTACATTTTCGGAATGCTACCCTTTGCTTTGCTTTTGGGGGCCAACAACAACACACCAGCCATCATATAAAACCGGCCATGGGGAGTGTTTTGGTACTGGATGATGGTGCTGATTTTTTTTTTTCTTCTTAGGTTATCATTTTTATTACCGAGGGAACAACTTTTTGTCCAAGGTTGAGTTTAGTTCAATTGCATTTCAGGGTGCAGAACCTTGAGTTTTTGATAAAAAAAAAAATTGTATACATTTTTATAACATATTCTTTTGAAATATAGGGACTGCAGTGCCATCTAAAATTTGTAGCTGTATAAGCGATGATATATCTAATAAAAGTTTTGGTTACAAAATATATGCAGCTATATATATGTAGGTATGTACATAAGGTTGGATTGGTTTTGGTATCCCAAAAAATACATTGAATGGAAGTTGCAAAAAGGCAAAAAAAAAAAAAAACAAGACTATGTGACATGAGAATGAGAGATTCGAAAAGTTAGCAGCGAATAAACGAATGAATATTCTCTACTACTTTAAAAAAATGTAGGATGCCTGAAATCCAGCTGTCTATGCGCGGAAACCGTTAACTTCATTTTTAAATTATGCATACATCATTTATTCATTAAAATCTTTTTTAACTTCCCATAGGAAGTTATTGTAATCGGTCCGATTTGTCGAATTGAACATTTTGAAATTTCTCGAGGTTTCAAGGCCCCTAGAGTCGAAATAAAAGATTTTTAGAGAGATGTCTGTGCGTACGTGTGTAGGTAAATTCGTACGTCCGTACGTTCGCGACTTTTTTTCGGCGTCCACAGCTCAAGAACCAGTAGAGATATCCACTTCAAATAAATTTCGTTATACAGATAATAATGCAGAAAGATTCAGAAAGGACTTTAAAAAATATTGTGTCGGTGGATTTTTAACATAGCAATTTTCAAAAAAGGTGAACATTTTGGTTAACCCAAAATATCTCACGAACCAATAACGCTAACGAGTTGAATTAAATTTTATATTATAATTATAACGTGAACCAAACAAATATATTTTTGGAAAAAATTCCAACTAATGTTTTTTTAAAAATAAAAAAAAAATAAAAAAAAATAATATTTGTCACCTCGAATATTTATATTTTTATTTTTGTATCTCTAAAATAATTGTGTGCAATAAAGAATAACGTTTTTGACATCTAGTAAAATTTTGAGGAAAATCGAAATGACCGTTTTTTTTTTATAAAAACTTGATAAAAATTGATTATCGACTCAAATATCTTTTCAAAAATTTCAGATTATTTAAATTTATTTTATAAAAAATATTGTTTTCAACATTCGGTAAAATTTAAAGAGAAATCAAATTGACAGTTTTTTAATAACAAATAGAAACCTAAAACAAATTACTAAAAGTTCGTAAAAATTGATTTCCGACTCAAATATCTTTTCAAAAATTTGAGATATTGGCTTTAAATAAATGTTTTCTATAAAAAATATTGTTTTTAACTTTCATTAAAATTTTAAGAAACATCGAATTGACAGTTTTTTTTACAAAAAGTAAAAAGCTAAAAAAATGAAAAAAAAGTTGGTAAAAATTGATTTTCGGCTCAAATATCTTTTCAAAAATTTGAGATTATGGATTAAAACTAATTTTGTTTTATAAAAAATCCTGTTTTCAACATTCAAAAATTAAAAAAAGTGGCTTCAAACTTATTTTTTCTCACAGAAAATATTGTTTTCGACATTCGGTAATTTTTTTATAAAAATCCAATAGTCCGTTTTTTCATAAAAAAAAATAAAATCTACTAGTTCGCAAATTTGGCAAAAATTGATGCTCGGTTCTCGATATCTCGTGAATAATAGAAGATATGACTTCAAATCAATTTCATTCATCCAATTTGTATTTGTTTATTTAAGAAATAAAAACTTTTAAGAAATGCTACAGTAAAATTGGTAAAAATTGTTTTTCGACTAAGAATCTCGTTTACAAAAATAGATTTTGAAATCAAACTATTTTATCAAATGCAAAATATTGTTGGTAATTTGTAAACCTTTTAGAATAATTCAACTGACAACTTTTTTTACAAAACACGAAACCTAGAAACCTTTTAGGCAAGACAAATCGACAGACATTTGTATGTAATGGAATCAAACTGCGCGTTGGTGTCCAGCTCAACTCTGGCATTATACTCTTTTTTTACAGAAACAAATTAAACCAGTTTCAGCGCAACCCCTTTATTTCAGACGCTTTAATATTTTAAATTAGAGAAGTCAAGTTCTGCTCACTGCTGTCGTTTTTGCTACTATAGTAGTGTTTTACTCCTTTCGAGAGTCAACTGCTACTCTACTACCCTTGGACGAAAACTACTACCCAAAATAAAAAGAAATTTTTATTTGGTTTACAATAAAAACCAAAATTTAAAATATAATGCCAAAACTTGCAAATCTCTGATTGCATTTACCTACTAACATCTCTGTTATGTTCTATTTCCATTCCAAATGTTCGTTCCATTCTTTCCAGATTGCGATAGCGAAATATTATTAAATAAAAAACGCAAATAATGATTTAATGTTTCCCCTGATTAAAAAATTCTTCGGTTTATTTATCAGTTTGCCTCATAGTAGTGCAACAGCAGAAAAAAAATGTTCAGATGTTAGCCTTATAAAAGATAAAAAAAGAAATTCATCCAAGGTAGAAACGGTGAATGCCTTACTAACTTCAATTTCACCGAAAAATGGGAGCCATCGAAAACTTTAATCGAGAATTACAAACAATTGTTTTAGGCGCTAGTTATAGTTATCATTGGTTTCCATCATTGAAAACAAAAAAAAATGCTGTTATTGAAAAAAATGCCCTAATTGAAAACCACCGACAAATTTTTACTGACAGAAATCTGTCATTGGTACTGTGTAAAATTGGAACACAAATCAGTGGAATGATTCGTTTCAGTTTTGAACATAAAAGTATCAGCTGTTTAGGAAAATGAATTTCCATCCGGAAAATAGAAAAATGCATTTTTAGCAAAAAATAAATGCGCAACTAAACTTTTTTTTCTCAAAAATAAAATTCTTTGTGTGATTTCTGATCGATCCGTAGGTATATGATTTTCATTTCTAATCAAAGGGAAACACCGTAAAATATCGATTCAAACATTTTTCTGGATCGATTTCAATGATAGCTATAACTGGCCCCTTAATGTTTGTAACTGAAAATATTAAACATCGAATTTACAATAATGCTCTAACGATTTTCAAACAAAAATGTATTGAATTAAGGAAGTTTTGATTAATAAAATGGCATTTAAATCTTTGAAGACAAACTTATTTTATATGCACATTTTTAAAATTTGAAAATATAAGTAGGTACTATTGGTCAACAGAGCCTTTGGATACAGAAACAAGTTGTCAGCTATATCTCAAGAACCAGTAGAGGTATTGACTTCAAATAAATTTGTTATTACAGATAATAACATCGAAAAATACAGAAACGACTTTCCAAAAAATTCGGTGTCATTTTTTTACTATAGCCATTCAATAACGCCAATAACCAATATTTAAATTTTATTAAATGACGTGACCAAAAAGTAATTTATAATAATTTTGAAAACAAATCAATCAACAGCTTTTTTTAAATCAACAAAGCTGACAAAAATATTTGTCACCTAGAATATTTTACGAACAAAAAATGAGCTTACCTCCAAAATAATTGTATGCAACGAAAAACATCGTTTTCGACATTGAAAATTAAAACCTATAAAAACACTACTATAATTTGGTAAACATTGATTTTCGACTTTTTGGTAAAAAGTAAAGACATTTTTTTCAAATTAAGTTCATGTTATGAAAAATTTTGTTTTTAACATTCGTTAAAAAATAAGACTCTACAAAAAAATACTACTCAAAATTGTACCTTCTAATGTTCGATTCTACAATATTTCGAGAATATATGAAGGTATTGACTTTAAAATTATTTCATTCTATGCAAAATTTTGTTGTTATCCAATCGGTATTTTTTTATATAAAAATAAAAGGATCGGTTATCAACTAAAAATGCCTTGAACAAGAACAGATATTAAAAATTTAATGGCCAACTTTTTAAACAAAACACGAAAAGCTATAAAAACAACAAAAACGGATAAGAAATGTTTTTGACTCCAGTATTGCGAAAAAAAGAAATATATTGACTTGACATTTTTGTATCTCACACAAAAAGTTGTTATTAATATTTTGTTAAAGTTTTATAAAAATCAACAGTCGGGCACAGATGGGGCCAGATTTCCACCTCTTTCTATCTTTATATTTCAATAATCCGAAATTTAAGAAAATGTACAAAACATGCATGCCAAGACATCTAGAGAGATCGTTTTACGCGCCGCTTAAATATGGGCGCCATGTCACAATCGATCTTTTGGGCTCCAAATTCCCAAATCATGTTATCAACCGTTTCGACGAAGGCAAGTGGTCATTTCGATGCTGTCATTTGAACACTTTCCGCTTGTTTTATTGTGGAAATAATTAACACAGAAAGACTGATGTTATGCCAACAATCCGGAAAGGATTGAACCACTTATGGCTAATATCATCTATGACAGAAAGGGCTACTGTGAAGCCAGCCGACACAGTCACTTAAACAACATTGTTTTCATAATAAAATTTGAATGTTGTTCCCTACTAAGAAAATTGTAATGAAATCAAAAATTAAATCTTATTCATTCTTTATTGCATTTTGAAAAAGAAACTTATAACTGGCCCACCCTTTTCATGTATTGTTTTCTCCCAAAATGTACAAATTGATAGAACGTTAACCCCGTTTCCCTCCAATTTTTCTTTCATTACCATAATGTTGTTTTATGTTTCATCTTTCAGCTAATTATATGACTAATTATAACACTAATATTATTATTTTCATATTTAATGCGGAAGACCATAAAATATTTACTTTGACGCCAGTTATCCGGTAAAAGTTCTAAGAAAATCAATAAAACAATGCATTTCTATAAAAAGGTATAGTCCAGTCACACATGAGGCATACAGGAAGACTTCCCCACATTGTATGTAATGCATAGACAAAATTCATCTTTATTATTCTCTGTGTAATTAAATATTTTAAAAATCATTTTCTTATTCCAAACAAACCTATATGATTTTCTGAAAGTAAGTAGATCAAAATTAATCATAAACGCGTCCATCAAAGTCATTTTGATGCTGCTCATTTCGTAAAAACCAAACATTGAAATGTGATACATATTTTGAGCTTGAAGAACGAAAAAAACAACAACCCCTATAGCCTTTAATTTATTATTCAACAGCATTCGTGTAGAACTAAACACTTCACGATGACTTCATATAATAAAAAAGTACGACACATATGGCGTGTGGTGTCCCGCATGTTCCCGATTGCCGCCCATTAGAATTTTCGCACTCTTTGCACCCCAAGTCTATATTCATCAACCACATCACTAAACAATAGGAGGACGTTGCTATGTTCGTAGTTAGCTCGTAAATCTCTAAAAATATTTCAATACGCGCTTCCAATTTCACCAGGATCTCCCGCCCGAGTAGATGGAAATTTTGCCTTCGCTCGGATCGCGGCATCAGGGAATTCCAAAGAAATCTCTTGCGAATCCGCGAGCAATCAAGACAATATTCGTTAGTTTTTGCGCCTTTAGTCACGCACGTCGTCTATTTTGGGGGTGGCACGGCCGGCGCAACTAGTGCACATGCATCGCCACGCCACGCCGGCCGGGCATCGGCCAAAACAAGTGCAACTGTACATAGCATACAATTTCCGCAAAAGAGTGTTTAGTTTAGAGCTCTTAAGAGGCCTGAAATAGATCGATTGGAACGGGAACTCATGTTCGACAGGCGTGCGTTTCGCGTTGCATCTGCGGTTGAGATTGAAATTCCCAGAAACTCAGACTGATCCGGGAGTGTAGTGCAGCCAGCGGGACACAACGATTTCATATCACCAAACTCCCACCCAGAGACAGGCCTTGTGAGATAAGAACTCCCGCAGGCTGTTGATAAATTTGCAAACGCTCCGCCGTCGAGTCACGGGAATGCATGACTGGTGGTGGGCTCAGGGCATGGTCGATCCTCCAGCCCTTTGACACTACAGCCACTGTCTGTCTCGCAGGCAGCGTCTATGGGACAGTGGTGGACTTTGTGCTGTGAAATTAATGTCACGAAATTATCATCAGCACACAACAGACAAAAGATCCGACATCGATAGCCGAGGAATGATGTCGCGCTTGCTATACAGCACAGAGCGGTAGCAAGGGGGACAAACTCAAACTACGCGATCTATGCGACTTTTGTGACGTCCGCACGACGATGACTGCGACGACGACGATGATTATGACGATGGAGGAGCATCATCATTGTCGCGTCGCGTCGCATCGGGTCGCATCGGGTCGCGCCTGACATTCTGAGTGGGTTATTGTGTTGGGCCACTCTCTGGCACTGATGGGACCGGACAGAGGGATGGGTGGTTGGTGGTGTGGATTTATCGAGGATTCATGGAGATCACAAACTACACGACATGACCACCATTGAGCGAGTATGATGGCATTGGAACTGAATACAGTAGCTGCCACGACATTAAAAGGATTCCATTGTCTGATGGGGCGCTATACTGCGGTGACTTCGAAACAAATGACCCAAGATTACGATCGGGCTTGGTGTGCTTCCACCAGCTACTGCTATCAACTCCTACATTATATATGTATATTTATACCTACTTGTGGCTTGTTCAGTTTCTTTTTTTGAAGATATTTCTTGTAGCATGAAAATCTGTAATCTGAGACATTCTGGGAAAATTTGACGTTTTCAAGACGTTTGTCATTGTGGTGTGTCTTTGTGTGACTTTTTGGTGTCCTCTTCGAGGAGAACACTAATCGTGGTCTATGCAATCATGTTCTTTGCGTTGCTATGGCTCATGTTGGATGTTGGGTTTTTGTATTCCACTTGAAAGGCAAGGTTTCGATTACAGCAGCAACAGCTTATAGAGTTGGATGAATGCGCGCTGTTTGCTTTATACTGGCCTGGCAGTGTACTCGTTCGTAAGTGGCGTAAAGATTAAGGCGATATTGTAGAATTTTGACGTTTCTCAGTGGAGCACTGGGCACAGATGACTGATTTGAAGAGTCAGGCAATTTTGACATTAAATTGAGTGGAGGAAGCTGATGAGTGGAAGGATGCTGTAACTTTGATTAGACGTTGATGTTACGCTATGATGTTGATACACTACTTAGATTGTTATCTTTCTGTCAAGCAAACAAAGAAGCAAGATGTTTTTCAGTTGAGATTTTTGTATTCTAATAAAATGAAAAAAAAAGCATATAAATTAGCATCAACTGCAGTGACGGATTTAGGCTTGATGCCGCCCTAGGCCCCGTTCGATGCGCCGCCATTATTGATAAATTTTATTTCATAAATTTTGATGCAATATTTATTTTTTCAAAATAACTTTATTTTATTGAAGTATAATAATTTATAAATATAATTAATTAACATGAAAGACAAATAAGTTATAATCCTTAGACATACAAATAATAAATATTTTTTTTATATTAATGAATTCAAAAATGTTTTCTCCTTGCTTTCGTCCGCGCAAAAACGTCGTTTCTATCGTCATAATTAATATCTTGGACTAGTTGTGCTTCAATAGATAGTAATGCAAGAGCATTAAGTCTATCTTGGCCCATGCTTGCACGTAGTTATGTTTTTACTTTTCTTAGAGTGGAAAAAGATCTTTCTCCTGAACAATTTGTAGCCGGAATACTCAAAAAAATTCGGAGAGCAATGTCCACATTCGAATAAACATCTTCAAGACTATTTACCCGTGAGTCATCTGGCTGAATTTTTCTGTTTTTTTTTTTGCGATGAGTATCATAACGATAATAATCCTGAACTACAGACAGTGCTTTACCTTTTTCTTTATATTCAGAAAATTGTCTGTCTCTCATGTCTTGAAGAAATAAAGCCAGAGAACTATAAATCTGCACAACGGATGATAAATCAGCTTGAGATTCTTGAAGCTTCTTACTACCAGCATTACAATCCAGACAATGACTAGGATTGCTGTTTCTAAATGTTGTAATTTTCGCTGCAATCCTGTAGCTTCAGATCACGTAGTCGGTTTCTCATCTCTGCTTTCAGCAATAAATTCCAGTGCATCAATTATTCCAGACCACCTACCAAATTTAAAGACAGTTCATTATATCAAAAACTTTATTTTCTAGAGATTTTAACAATGCATTTTATCTTTGTGGCCGATATGGCGATATTTGGTAGAAATTCTAAAAACCTTTCAACAATTTCACCGTTATCACGTACATATCCTATAATTATTTAAGCTGATCGACATGTGCTATATCAGGCGTAGAATCTACAATTATAAAATACTTAGCAGATTACACTTCACTGAAATTTGTTGTAGTACTTTATTTTGAATCAATAATAGAATTTCTTCATAGATTGTTTTACAATTTTAAATGTTAACATAAAAATGGATCAAACTCAGTAAGGAGCTCTACTATTCCTAAGAAATTCCCATTATGAGGATTTCCTCGAATTGCAGGCCTCTTATTGCTAGTGATTTGATAATTGCAATTATTACTCGGTATACAATTTTTTTCCAATACATTATTTCCTCATCGAGTTGTTTTATTAGGTTTTGATCAACACGCCCGTGAACTACTACTCGAGCTTTAAAATGATCAACGTTAGTTTTGTGATAGTCAGAATTTTCATGAGATTTCGATGCGTGCTTTTGAGTTTTTCCAGTCACGGAATCCTTCGTCAGTAAAAGCATTCATTTCACCACTTCTACCAAATAATAAGCATGGAATACAAAATAAAGAGCCTTTAGTTTCAGAATAAATCAACCACTCACGGCGGCGTTGAATCTCTCCATTTTTTAAAGTACGTTGAAATAAACTTTTGGAACAATACCTCGTTTTATCACTATTAACATTTCAGGAATGTTTAAAGTCTGCATTATCATTTCGTGGTACACCGTTTATGGATATGAAATCCCGTATTTCTTCATTCAAGTTTCATTAAAAGGGATCAGTATTAAATTTAAAAATATCAGCTGTTGACTGGATTTCTTCAGTATATTGTGATGAAGGAAAATTTGACGGTGCCTCGTTCGTACCTTGTGATAGGGAAGAGTGTATATTTTTCTATTCTTACAGTTCTCTTTTGTTTGTTCAAGTGTTAAGCATTTTATAAATGTTCCCGCCCTTCAAATTATGCCGCCCTAGGCCTGGGCCTCACGGGCCTAGGCGTAAATCCATCACTGATCAACTGCGTTTCAAGAAGTATAACATAAAAAGGTTAACTGTCAAAAATAAGCTGTCATAATAAGAACGTTATTTTTATATTAAAACAAATAAATTGAGATATTTATTTTTTCCACAAAAAATTAATTTTAATTTCGTACTACCGAAATACTCAATTTTGAACTAAACTGAATTTTTGGCTACAAATATACAACAAAATTGTATTTACAACTAAACACAATCACATTTAATTTACTTTAGTTAATAATTCAAGCCATTGCATTGAACTGACATCTACTTTGAAATTTCATTTAAAAAATTGAAGTTTTGGCCACGACAGTTTTTTAGTGGGACTTGTTAATATCAACATTAAATTTATCTCCAACATGTGGTGAGAATCATTTTTTTCAATTATTTATCAGTTAAGTAATTACAGTTACTTATGGAAGTGAAGCTACACATAAATCTCTCTCTAAATCATTTTTTAAGTATTAAATCAATCAAGCAACATATTGGTAAAATTGTGTGCTATGCGTCTAGTAATAGTAGTAATCAACAAAGCTTCCAATAATGTTCTAAACGAGGTTCTAAACAAATAGGGAAACATATACACATAGTTCAAATTAACAGGAGTGGCCCTGAATGACAACCCTGTGGAATTCGTATTGGAATTGGGAACAAGCTTCTGAATTAGATGTGGTAAGTCTTATTTTTCTAAAAGTAAAACCACTCATTAATATGACTTTAATTAGTTGAAAATATTAGAAGAGTCCATGTTTAGATAGTGTCAGTAATGTTGCTCTTCAAGTTCTGGGGTAGGTGAGCTATTATGTATCGATTCACTCGAACGACTAACATTTTTACTACGAAAGTGAAATTCTGCTTGTTCACTTACCAATTAAGTGACCATAATATTGTTTACAATTTTCAGCACATCATTTTTTGCCCTCTTAGATGGTGAGTTTTAATAATATTCTGTTTCAAGGCCAATCATGGAGCAATTTCCTGAAATTCAAATTGATAATATCTTCACAAAATGTTGGAATCGATTTTTGGTTTTTATACGTGGTGGAAGTTTTTCACCATTAAACGTTTTATGCCTGTGAATAGATACGTACGTATTTCCCCGTTATAAAGGGTATAAGATAAGATAAGATATACAAACGTGTGTCACTAGGATGAGGCCACATGCAAAATTTCAGAAAAAGTTAATAAACACGTAAGTAAGTAAAGAAGAGAATTAAGAGATGCCTCGGATCCCCTCTCTCTTCCAACAATGATGTAAGCATCAATGAATTATAAAATGTATTTCTTTGTTCTAAAAAAATGTTAATAATTTAACGGTTTCGACGTACATACATATATCTCTCCAATACTGACATTTAGAACAACTTTAGAGATCCTAGGTGAAAGCGAATATCAGTGACTAACTTAACACGATTTTGGAATCCCTATTGCCAGAAACAAATTCTACCATTTGAGTGATGTTTCTGAATTTGTTTGTATAACTTTCGAGCAGTCCTCGAAGATTTTCTTCTAAGTTATCAATTTCTTTTGGATTCATAGGATGTGGTGCTACAAAACAGTGTGAACTACTTCCGGCCACTTAAGTACGAAGGGTAGCATGTTGTGACTGCTTTCTTTTGGTCCTATTTAAAATCAGTCCAAATCTTTCAAAATAATTTTTTTTATATTTTTAAAGTTATGAATAAATTTACACTTTAAAAACCAATTTTTCTCTACGCTGTTACGGCGTAAAGAGAAAAATGTTTGGTTCTTGAATTTAAGGAAATTGGTGCAATTAAGTACATAATTTCTCTAAAAATTAATTAAAAACAAATTAAGGTAAACAAATAAGTTGGGAAGAAACTTTTGTGTGGCACTCACAGATTACACGTATCAGAATCTCTTTTCACTTCAGTTCTGAAGAGATTCAAAGCTTTTATATTGATAAATATGAAACGTTCATTGTGTTTTTCAATTAGCCATTAGTTTAACAAAAGTGTCACTTTTGCTGTTTTTATAGGACATTTAAAAGTTTTTGTATTCAACAGGAAATTAATTTTGTAGAATTAAAATGCACGACTGGGTCGCTAGAACTTGCTTTTGTCTTCCAAAAATATTTATTATATTAAAATATTTAAAAATGTATCAGCAAAATAAGTTTTTTTCGAAAATTTAAGTGCCATTTTATTTCTCAAAGAAACCTAGATTAACTCAATTTTTTTTTTAAATCATTTGAGTGTTTTTTTTTAAATTGGTTTTTACATATACATTTTTTAAATTTTGTCTTAAAAATATTTTTGGTATGCAGTTGTTTAGTGCTTGTTGTGAACATATCCCCACATTGGAACAGGCCCCTCTGAAACAGGCCGTGCAAAAATAATGTAGCTATCTCCTTATGGATAAAAGCTTAATTTCAACGTCATATATGTCATACCCACGGTGGCCAAATATTCAAAAGGGTGAATTTCATATAATTTCAATTTCATTTCATCATTAACATTCACCAGCGACAGTAATAATTGAATCTTTAAATTAAAAGTTGTTGTTAAATATCTTGAGCAATTAATAACTGTAAGATTCTTAATGAATAATTTAATTGTTAAAATTTGTTTTAAGTTAACTCTTTTGTAGATGTATATTATTGCAATTGTAATCAAATTTTATTGTGAGCCGAATATTAATACCTATACGAAAGACACTGTAAGCTATAATTTAAAATGTATATTGTTCAAAAATCTAATAACTGAATTAAAATTTAGGTTTTGTAATTTCATCTCAAGAAATCAACTGTTTTTTTATATTGAGTGGATTAACAAAAGGTATTTTGTTGCCAAGAGCGGCAACAGTACGTATTTACGGCTGTTGCTAAGACACATCGCAGATATTGCAAGTACCGGTTGTGGCTAAAGTGCCGCAAGTTTAACAAGCACCGGTTCTTTTTGCTTTGTGCCGCAACAGTGCTTATAAATATACATTCATTTGACATGGTGACCCCTTTCTGAGATATCGAGTTTTGTAAACAAAAATCAATATATTTTTAGAAATTAAAAAAAAAAATTAATGACATTCTTGAGAAAACTTAAAAACAAAATAACGGTTTTATGAAAAGTACTCTTCTGGATCAATACCGAAATATTATGCCTTTCTTGTAGGGAGAAGACAAATTAAGAAAACAATTTATAAAATTTCAAAAAATGCATCGATTATTTTATTGAAAAAATTCGAATTTTCGATTTTTAACTAAAAAATTTTTATGGGGACTGCTGTTATTTTTCGTATTAAAAAATGAAAGAAAAATGCCTTGTGCTTATCGGCTTAAGACCTAAATTTCCCAGTTTGAACTCAATCGACACAAAGGCTTGAGATGTAGGGGCCAGGACAGACAGACAGACGGACGGAATCGGAGGACCCACTTTTTTCAACTTTTCTACCATCGTAATGTCAATTTTGATTCAAAGCTCGAGTATGAATTTTGTTTACGAATCCAATACTTGCCATATAGTTCCTATATGTCACAAGTAAAAATCACGGCGAAGGCGAGTTTCAGGAATATTAGCAACTTAATATCAAATTGACAATCTCTTATTCATGGTTCCTTCATGACCCCTAAGACCCTCGCCTCCCCATTCCTCTGGGTCCGCCACTGCCTCTTGCCAATTCTGGGTGCTCGCTCGCCCATAAATTCTATTAGAATCTGGAATTGTGGTGATGCAACAGTCTGCTGAAAACTAGGGCCTAGTGACTTACAACTCTCAACCATTCCTGTGTGCGAGTAATGTTTTCAGGGATGGAGGGGACCTAAGCCGAATCCGAACGGCTGATTTGAGATTGAACCCAAGACCTCTGGCATGATAGACCAACACACTAACCATCACGCCACGGGTACTAGAAAAACAACAATATTTCGTAAAACTCGATGAAAATTTTAATTTAAAAAATAGGTTCGTTCATTCAGTGTCTGTCAACGATAGACTATAAGAGCAATAATGCAAAGTGAAGCAAACTTCTGACGATATCGTTCTCGGCTATCGCTTAGCCTTAGACGATTGTCGGCTATAAAGTTACGTGATGAGAGCCCAGACATAAATTGTCGTTGTCTCACATTGTTTGCCACCTTTATAAAATTTATGAGATCGCCATGACGAAAGTTCCAAATCTTCTAATTGAAACCAACTTTTTAAACCCATGTCAGTGTGGATGTGCTCATTTTGCAAAATTTGCTAGGAGTAAACAAGATCATACAAAAAATGTTTAATCTAATTCTGAAAAGTTGCTCGAAATTTCTTAACTTCAGTTAAAGTTTAAAATTGGCATACAGTTTCAATTCAAACTTTATGTACTGCAAAATTTAAGTTTTTTACAACAAATTTCAGTATTTCGACAGTAAAGTTGGGAATCATGTTTTCCACCATATTTTCATTCACTTACTTTTACGCCAATACCAATCAACAACTTCTTGTCTTTGCTTTAAGAAAGAAAATCTCACCAAAATTAAACTTTGATACTTAAAAACCTTCTTTTGTCTGATACCACTATAAATATTCTTCCTAAATGACACAACTTTCAGTAAGCCATTTCATTGCGTAGATATTCTCTGAGAAAACAAAAAACAATGTTATTAATTTACAAAACTTCATTTGAATCACCCTAAACCTATTTGGCCTCCAGGTTTTTGCACTTCTTCACGAAGCAATTGAAACTTGAAAATTACGTTTAATTCTTCAAAGAGTATACCAACATAAAGTACAAAAGTAGAAGCAGATATACACCGCCCAAAAACAATCGGCATAAGCAAAGTTTACTTAATTAATTTACCTGCCACTTACCACACCGCCAAACAACAATCAAACAGGAGCACAATCAGAAAGATGTTCTTACTTATATAAGGCAGAGGCAGGTATACCCCTTCCGGGTTGGCTTCCAAAAATGGTAGCACAGTTTTCTATAAGACTCAAGACCCGCACTATACTTATAGAAAATTCTCCTTTTTTTTGCTTTATTTTTGTGTGTGGCAAAGCCCCTCGAGTCACAAGAGCCATAACAAACACAAGACTTCCTGCGAGTTTCTTATGGATGTACCTACTATGAAACGTCTTATAACCCTTCCTAACGGCATTTGAGTTCGAAAGATTCCTTAATTGCTTGCGTTTTGCCGTTTGTTAACATTCTAAGTTATCGTCCCACAGAGACAAACTTTTTGTCTAATTGCCATTTAGCTCCTCAAAGGTTCAAGGATATACAAAATGATGCTAAGGATCAAGAGAGAGAGAGTTTGAGAACATAAAAATCATACTTTTTTCTCTCTTGAATTTCAATTCGTCTTCGGTCCATCTTCATAAATATTACGAAGTGTCAAATCTGACATTCTTTTATGGTATACGTGCGAGGGACGGACGCGTGCGGCATGGGTTAAAAATAATCATTCGCGGGAAAGAAATTTACATACCCCATCACATCGAATACACACCATATAGGGGTTGTTTCTTATAAGTATAAAATTCAGTGACTGGATAGCTCCTTTTCCTTCGGCAAAGCTTCCTGCGTCCTGCGTCCTGCATATAAAATGAGTGCATATTCTTCTCTGATGGGATATGTCAGACGCTTGCCGCTAAGGATTTAAGAGATTCTTAGTGCAAATTGATATTGGGTCGGTTGGGTTTGTTATTTATGTTCGCCTGGGGGACACACACAGAGCAGCAGCAGTAGCAGCAGGAGCAACCAGACGGAGAGAGTCTTGCTTTTGCTAGAGTGTTCCACCAGAAAGAAACATGTCACAACAAGGAAATGGTCTGATTATTTATGTGACGCAATTTCCATATCCCTGGGATATGAAGTGAATTGAAGGCACTTTAGAGAGTGGTAATTGAACCAGGGCGACAAATCATCTTGGAGGGTGAGTTTCATTTCAGTTTCAGATTCACAACCCTTTTTTTTTGTTATGTCCTTTTTCCAACCTAGCGCTGGCTTTAACCTCTGTGTCCGAATTTATTTTTTATTGGCTGACCCCAAGGTGCAATAGATTATCGGAAAATCGACAAAGGATCATATATATCTGTCTATATGCACTTACGGTAATTGCCAATTGTCGTCATGGTTGTTTCGAGACCTTTTTCTGTTGTCCATTTCCTGCCTCTCCCCTGGAGTTATTTTCGCCACCCTCAAAACTACCATGAAATTGGATACAAACAGGTTATCCTTGGATGCTGCCTATGGACTTTTTAAAACAACGACTTTACGGAGACGCACGGCGACGGTATGGCAGAGACCATAGCGATGGCGACTCCTGGACTCATTAACCGCTCTGTGAACTCAAGATCACCTCACTGAGTGTCCATATTATTCCGCCCGGTTTCGATGTTGTTCGCTTTAGCGTTCGCGTTCACTCCGCCACCACGTAGATGCATAGTGCTCGGGCTGTCCCCAGCATGATGGAAGCATCAGCCAGTAGAAGCACATCCGCCATATACACCAGCAACCATCAGTAACCATAACCTTACCCAACTTAACCATACCGTAGCCGTAGGTACTCTTTAAGAAAATTACCGTCGCGTCCCGTCTGGCGGCGTTGTGGCGATGATGATGACGATGCCAAGTGGTTATGGAGCTGAGCCATGAGGTTAAGTAATCGCTCCTAGGATGTAATGCACTTCGCGCGCGCATCCGTTTGAACAGCAGCGCAGTAGTAATGGAGCCAGCACCATCACCGGCAGCACCAACTCAGGATGGAACCACCGCGCCATTGAAATTGCTTCACCTCCGCACATCCGCTCCGTGTCTCTCCGTATAGCAGCACATCGATGATGATATGGAACTCAATGTTTTCTTGGAGTCTCATAAAAGCTGTGAATATGTGGTGTAGCCTGGGAGGTGCATCATGGATAGATGGACGGGTGTTCACTGCATATATATTGTAGTTATGGTAGGTATTTGAGGAGGCTCTATATGCCTTATGTGTGTCTTTACTGGATGCGACTCTGATGGTAGTTCAAGGATTGCGTGAATTTGGAATTGCTAGCTGATTCGTGATCTTCGGTCACGTTTATGGGTGTGATCGAAGCTATTTTATTGGTGGAATTTATGGGTGAGATGCGATTTTTCACTAAACTGGAATTGAAGACGACTTTAACAAGACAAAAAGAGATAGAAGGCAACTGGGCAAACTTTTAAACGTAAGTATAATAAGTAAAGATGATATAGAACAGGTATAAGATATGAGGCGATGGTCAAATGAGTGAAGGTATGGGCTAGATTGATTCTATATAAATTAAAGTGTTTATCAAAGATTGCAGATGATAATTTTATCATTGATGTCCTTTGGTTATTAATTTAAGTTACCTCTTCAAAGCTCGTTTGGATCAAAGTTATCCAAATATTTCATGGTCTTGGCACATTAATCAGTCTAAATTTGGCCGATAATGGAATTTATTGTTGTACCAGTGGCGTGGTGGTTAGTGTGTAGGGCTGTCACGCCAGAGGTCTTGGGTTCAATCCCTGCCTGTGCCACCTTAATTAAAAAAAAAGTTTTCACTCGTAAACTGCCTCTTGCGAAGGAATTGACAAATCCTCCAAGAGTAATTCTTGTCATGAAAAGTGCTTTCTCAAATTAGCAGTTCGGAATCGGCTTAAAATTGTAGGTCCCCTCCATCCCTAACAACTTTACTCGCACACAGAATGGTTGAGAGTTGTAAGTCACTAGGCCCTAGTTATCAGTGGACTGTTGCGCCATCAATTTATTCATTTTTAATGGAATTTATTACCGCTGTGGTTGAAGGATTGTTCGCTGTAACTTCAGTAATATAAAACTCAAGGGGTTTTGAATACCTTTATGTATGAGCAATTGAGCATTTGGAATAGAGGGACGGGTTGAAAACTGTATGTGTGTATTGGTTTTAAATCCTTGAACATTGCAAAACTTTCAAATGAAAATGAAAGAAAGGGCGTTGTAAGGCATTCCACATTTATCTGTACTTCACAGTACTACCGAATTTGTACTAGAAGGTAAAATGATGAGCATTCCTAGAAGCATAAGTAAACCATTTAAGGTTGAGGAATGCAGCTGGCTATTATTCTAGAACATTAAATAACAGTCAAAAGAATGAGGCAGGACACATTACGTCTCATATTCAATGATATTATATTCACCAAGCATTTTAAAAGCTATTTTTTGAAGATTTTCCAAGGGGCTTAAGTAAGTTGCTGGAGCACCAGACCAGATATGATTTCTTACTCCTCATTGTACAGTGTGAGACAGTTCAAAATTTAATGAGCTTATCATATATTCTGTTGTTACAGTTCCACATCCGAAAAGAAAGAATGTGAGCCTGGAAACGTACACAACATAAAGTTATGAGTCCTATTGTCAGTGCAACGATTGCCTGGATTACAAGTTGCAAGCGGGAGATCATTTCTAAAAATGAGGGAGAGATCGGGAACAGAACGGAGCCTTGCGGCACACCAGCATTTATTTTGTGGTTTTCTGACTTGAATCTATGTAATACTACTTGTATTGAACGTCCGCAAGATAGTTTATAATCCAAGGGATTCATCTAAAACGAGGGCACGCATTTTTGGCAATGGAGCCTTATGCCAAACAGTATCAAATGTTTTTGAAATATCCAACTCAATAATAGGTAAAACTTCCTAGAAAACGATGTTAATATTTGTTCCTCTGTTCGGTACGATGAACCATGAGATCACCGGTGGACCTAATGCTGCCTTACTGCCGGCCTTTATAATTTCCATGTGACACACTGTAGTCCTATTGAAATAACATCAGGTTGTTGTTCATATTAAAAAATGCAGGCCAGAAAAAGTTGTCAATCATCGATCTACGGTGCTTGCCATTAACTCCGTCGTAGTTTCCCCATAATCCACTTCAAGCAGTAACTTATTTGTTGATCTTTCAAAAAATACTGCTTCTATTTTCGGTAGAATTGTTATAGCTACTTTATTGCAATCATGGAGCAAGAAGTGAAACAAGACATTGATTTTTATAAAACAATAGTACGTTTATTTGTAAGAATTGATTGCTACCCTTTCGATGTGATTTCGCAAAATTTAACTAATGTCTGCTATCAACTCTCAAAATTGGGAAGACCGTTTATGATCTAAAATGTTATCAAAAGATGAAACCATTTCCATAAAATGGCTGTAAAAATATTGATTTAAATAGTCCAATAACTATAAAAGTCTCTTAGAAGTTCAATTTCAATATCTTACATACTCGAGCTCATTTAAGTCTTGGTTAACATAAAGCAGTATTCGAAAGACTCATCGTCCTTTTAGGTTAACCACATCTGCTTTCCAAAGGATATGGTTTGTATTTAGCCTTTTTCTATCACCTTAAGCTTCTATTAAGCTATCAACAAGTCTTCCCGAATGAAAAACCGCATCAAGTACTTTGTGGAAAGCTGTAACCTATAACCACACAAAAACAAACAAAAAAAACAAACGTGTTCACTTGAAGTTATTTGTCAAGTGTCCCATTCAACTAAGAGAATATGTGTTAGCATCTGGGTTTTGAGAATAATTTCTTAAGGACACGTTAGCTTATCTATATGAAAAAATTCACGAATCATCCACAAAATAAATGAGTGTCACGTAAGCCAATCTGTTGTTGAACAACAGAACAACACGCAATTGTCAGCTGTCCGAAAATATTTGATGAGTCCTTTAATAACATCATTACACATCGGGGTCCTTGAAAGCGACGTGACTTACTTTCAAACAAAATTATTCGGACACATCATCTGTGCATCGAACAACCAAATAGGAAGAGAACTCTTATAAGGTATAAAGTATACAAACACTTTACCACCGTTATAGGATAGAATAAAGCGGAAGGACGAAAAACCTAGAAGACCATCTAATTCGATTACTCTGTGGTTTTGTCAAAGTTGTTTCTTATTTGAAGGCATTATTTTCGTTTTCATCTTCTTGCAAAAACCAAAGTTTGACAGGAAGAACAAGAGCGGTGATTAGTTATCCTTATATTCTGCCTCTCCTCTCTGCCTCTGATGCTTAAATTGTCGAACTCTCAGACCACACAATATACGAGTATGAAGCTAGGTACATACTCTATACCTTTGCTATGCAGCAAAAACTCTCCCTTCAAATTCCATTGGTTTTTGATGCTTGATTAAAATTTCATGAAAATCATTTTCGTTATGCGAAACGATTTTCATTTCGGAAAGTCCTTGGTGTCCTGGCGTCATATTCATTAAATCATTTTGCAATTCCACTGCCAACCCCAAGTGAATATATAGATACATGTTCATAGTGGTTCACCTATCGCATATGTGAACTTAACATCAACCCCTTTATGGATTATTCAGGAGATGATCCTACTTAAGACAATATTCGGGAATATTTTTAGGATTTTTTTGTATTTGTTGTTGTTGTTTGTTTCTTCTGCATTTTGGCTTGAAAATGTTATATTTGATGTGCTGTGTAATGTTACATCATAACGGCCAAAACGAGGACATGTTCCATAAGAATAAATGGTCAGAATATACATCGTGTGGATTATGTGTATAGTTCTATGATTGGTAACCTGTCCCCAGGGTGTCGTGGTTATTCTTCTTAAGGTATGGAAGAGCACCACCACCACCACCACCACTGTACAAAACCACTCGACCAAGAGTTCCACAAGGAAGACTATGACGAAGGCATTTTATGGTTTTGGCACAGGAACAAAATTATTGTTTCTTCTAAGAATAAGAACATGTTACTATAGGTATCTACACCGATGCAGCACTGGACGTGGACATGGACATGGAGATGGACATGGAGATGGACATGGACACGGACAGGACAGGTCATAATTCATTGACCAAGTGAAATGAAGAATACATTTTTTCATACACACAATCAGGGTTGCAACTTTGGGAAAATAAAGGATGAAAAGGAAAACGGAATATCCTTTGTTTCGGTCATTGCACAGAGAAATGAACTTCTATATTTCGTATAAAAGTCACAAGAAACCTCAGACTATTGGTTTTGGTTATGGTATTAGAAATAATAAATGAGGGTATACGTTGGGAATGAAGCGTCTTGCAACCACAAAACTGTTCTCCTTAAAGTTATCTTTTCTTATGCCAGTCAAGGGCTTTATAAGATTAATCAAAGCATTTTCTTAAATCAACCTTACCTTTTAAGATTGTTATAGTCGTTCGTCTTGACAAGGATGAAAATATATTTTTCATTTTTTCATTTGAGGACACTAGATCCTTTGATTGACTTAACCAATTGGTGCCTTAGTAGTACCCGTGGCATGATGGTTAGTGCGTTGGACTGTCATGCCAGAGGTCTTGGGTTCGATCCCTGCATATGCCATCTAAAGTTTTTTTCACGGGTACTGCCTCTTGCGAGGAATTGACAAATCTCCAATAGTAATTCAAATTAGCCGTTCGTATTCGGCTTAAAACTGTAGGTCCCCTCCATCCCTTACAACAGTACTCGCACATAGGAATGGTTGAGAGTTGTAAGTCACTAGGACCTAGTTTTCAACAGACTGTGCCTTAACTGGACTTAGAGACTGGAGTCCAAAAACAAGTATTCAAATTGTCCTTTAAAGAACTTCGAAAAAAATGGAATCAATTAAATTTATTTTTATAAAGCTGTTTTATGTCGAGATATATGTATTATGTAGAATGCGTAGAGAATAAATAACTGGTGTTTTCTAGAGGCATAGGGCTTAAAGTTGGCAATACTATTTTAACTGGCGGCCAGGGCATATATGTTTCGTTCATCAATTGAACAACCATGATGTGCAGGAGCTGTGGTTTCAACAAGGTGGCCCAAAAAAATGTTGGAAAAAGTCATCGAAAATCTTATCACCAGATTAGTTTGAGCCAGCCTTGGCAGTCATATCCAAAAACCATATTTAAATTATAATGTCAAAACATAATCTTTCGAATATAGTTAATAAATTATAGGTGAATTTAAATAAAGGGCACCACTGGGTTGCACGAACTCTGCTTATTCTGTATCAAAAGACTCTGTTAACAAATCTCACTGATGTTTTACGACATATAGAAACTATATTGCAATGTATTGCATTGGTAAAAAATTTCGAACTCGAGTTTTTAATCAAACATGGTTAATCAAACGATAGTAGAGAAGTCGAAAAAAGTGAATCCCCCAATTTCGTCCGTTTGTATGTGAGCTCCCCTACCGCCAAACTATTGGGTTGATTTAGTTAATTCTTGGAAATTCATTTCTTAAGCAGATTCGTGTCAGCTGTTTTCTTTTCCTTTTTTTTAAGAATAAAAAAAGTAGTCCCTAAACAAATTTTTCAGTCAAAAATCGAAAATTCAAATTTTCTCGAAAACGAACCGAAAGATTTTTATAAAATGTTCACTAAATTGTTATTCTTAACTTGGCTTCTTTCAATAAAAAAAAAATTGTATATCGCTACAGAAGGGTACCCCCCAAAACGATTATTTTGGTTTTAAGTTTTATCAACAACTAATTAACCGAATTTCAATATTTTTCTTATTTTAATGATATTTAGTGGTCAAAAATGTCATTGTTTTGTTTTCAAACTTAAAAAAAAAGAGGCTGTGATGCGACCCACACTGATAACTTCCCGTCCCGTCTGTCGATTTGTCTTGCTTAAAAGGTTTGTAGGTTTTCGTGTTTTGTTCAAAAAGTTATCAGTTAACTTATTCTAAAAAATTTAAAAATTACAAGCAATATTTTGCATACGATAAAAGAGATATTGATTTCAAAATCTATTTTGGTTAACGAGATTTTTAATCGAAAACCAATTTTTACCAATTTTAATAGCATTTCTTAAATGTTTTTATTTCTAATATAAACAAATACAAATTGGATGAATGAGAAATTATTTGAAGTTAATATCTTCTATTATTCACGAGATATCGAGAACCGAACATCAATTTTTACCAAATTTGCTTACTTTTTTTTGTAGATTTTATTTTTTAGTGAAAAAATTGACTGTTAGATTTTTATAAAAAAAATACTGAATGTTGAAAACAATATTTTTTATAAAATAAAATTAATTTAAAGCCTATATCTTGAATTTTTTAAAAGATATTTGAGTCGAAAACCAATTTTTACGAACTTTAATTAATTTTTTTTAGATTTTTATTTTTTTGTAAAAAAACTGTCAATTCGATTTTTCTCAAAATTTTTCCGAATGTTGAAAACAATATGTCTCATAAGATAAAATTAGTATAAAGCCAATATCTCAAAGTTTTGAAAAGATATTTAAGTCGAAAATTAATTTTTACCAACTTTTGTTAATTTTCTTTTAGGTTTTTAATTTTTTGTCAAAAAACTGTCAATTCGATTTTTCTCAAAATATTACTGAATGTTGAAAACAATATTTCTTATAAAATAAAATAAAGTTGGAAGACATAAACTCAAATTTTTCAAAAGATATTTGAGTTGAAATTCAATTTTTACCAACTTTGAGTAATGTTTTTTTTTTGGGTTTTTATTTTTTATAAAAAAAACTGTCAATTCGATTTTTCTCAAAATTTTACCTGATATCAAAAACTTTATTCTTCGTTGCATAAAATTGTTTTGGAGATAAACCCGGATTTTATTGGTAAAATTTTTGAGTAGACAAATTTTTTTTCAGTTTTTTTTTATTTATAAAAAAAACGTTAATTGTATTTTTCCAAAAATATACTTGTTTTGTATCATGTTACAATATATAATATAAAATTTAGTTCAAGTCTCTAGCGTTATTGGTTCATGAGATATTTAGGGTTAACCAAAATTTTCACCTTTTTTTTAAACTGCTATGGTAAAAAAAACCACATCGCAATTTTTATGAGAGCACTTTCTGCATCTTTCTGCACTACTATCTGTACATATAACAAAATTTATTTGAATTCGATATCTTTTCTGGTTCTTGAGCTATGGACGACGAAAAAAACTTCGTCGCACGCACGCACAGACATCTCTCCAAAAATCTTTTATTTCGGCTCTAGTTACCTTGAAACATCGAGAAATGTCAAAATTTGCAATATGTCAAATCGGACCAATTACAATAACTTTCTATGGGAAGTTAAAAACTCGATATCTCGAAATTGGGCCATAATTTTCTTGCGAATATAATAAAATAACTCCATACTCAAAATATTTCTTAACTAATAAATTGAATAATTTTATATATTCAAAATTAATTTAAAAACAAGCTCTCTAAAGATTTTTGAAAACAAAAATAGTAAACAAAAAAATGTTTGAAGACAAACTCATTTTATAGCAATTTTTTTAATTTTTAAATATGGGTACTATTTGAACTGGGTTGAATATTGCTGCTATACCTTGTTGTTTGGAGCAAACATGGGTTGCATAATGACATAGCTCTTGAGGATTTTAAAGTCCTGTAAACACAAGAATTTAAGTCGATCAATCACTAGTAACTTCGTATTTTCTGTGATTAAGGAATTGAAACGTATCAACATAATCCTGTTTTTTTCGAAAAATAATCTTTAGTAAAAATAGACCTCAAAAAATACGTCAATAACAGATTTGTTGCAATTGGGCCTGGGTAAATCCAAGAAAAATTCTTGTCGTGAATAACATAATACTAACTTAAGAAAACTTTAATGGTCGTCTTATTTCTTGAAGTGGTGATTAAAATTGGACCCTATTTTGAAATTCTTCTTCCAAAAACGTGGAAGATAAGGTCTCTATGCCAATGCTCCACAAGCGATTGAAAACCTCAAAGAAGTTGTCGATAACATACAGTTGTATATATGCTAATTACCATAGGAAAATTTCAGTTGAAATAAGAGAAATAATAATATGGTATGAATTAAATTCTTTAATTCGTTGATATTATTCAAATGAATTGATAAATTTATCTATTCATTTTATTATGCTAAAATATATCCTAAACCCTAATTATTATTTTAAGATTGTTCCTCTTCTCTTTTTCCTCCTAACACACACAAATACCTATGCAGTCATCTTATATTACATCAATAATTTTTTTGATTTCTGAGGCCTCTATACGTGACAATATATAAATGAATGTTGCAGACCTGGTCCTGATGGAATTAAGTCATAAGATTCTTCTTAACAAATTAAGTTAAATTGGACTTAACGACTGTTTCGTTATGTTGATCAAGCCATATCTTTAAGACAGATATTATATCATGTTCAGAAGTAACCCTTCATGTCAATTAAAAGTTAATTCTGGTGTACCTCAAGGCAGTCACCTTGGTCCATTCCTGTTTATTTTATTTACTAATGAATTGTTTTCTGTTTTTAAATAATTGTATAACTCTAATCTATGCAGATTATGTTGAAATATTTTGAGTTATTGACTCTATTAAGGACTGCATAAGTGTACAGAGATAAGAGAAGATCTTTAAGAATTTTGGGAATGGTGCAAATGTAGGACAATGTGTTTTACACGCAAACGTTTTTTCCCCTGGCCTCATAGACTTTTATACCTTAAAAGCTTCCCTTTATAAATCTCACATCTCTTTCTGGCCACATTATTAATAGTTCTGCTTTTTATTTGGTGTACTAAATGCAACGATTTCATGCTGATCTATTCTTTGCTTATTGAGCTTAAGAAGAAATTAAACCCCCATAACTTTTTTGTATCAGATTTCGATTTAACAGGCCCCTTGATCAGTAAATCAGTAAATTTCCCCTACAAATGACAATCTTGAATCTGCAAGTCCTAAATGTAATTTTGTATATATGTAAGTAGTCGAAATTATGTTACCTACTTTTAAGTTTAGACTGAAGTTAATATTGTAACCTTTACTTTAAAGCATTTAGCGTATTTAATAAATAAAAATCATCAAAAGTAAAATAGGAAATTAAGACACCAAACATATCAAGCACTTCCGATACATTCAAAAAATATACACTCTTCCTGAGAACAGATTAACACGTAAACTGTCAAATATTATCATCAGGAAACAAATATTTTGAGCAAGTGAATGGTCCACAATCTTCAATCAAGTTGGAATTGTTTTCAAATGGTCCGCAAAGTCTGAGTGGAGTAAAATGCACATAGAAGTTTGCTCTAAACTTAGAGAAAAACACTGGATAGAAAACACACACAACGAGCTACACAATCACAATTTCACGGCGAGTACTGCAACCTTAAATACATGGAAGTTCCAAATTATTTCAATGATCAGAACTCACGGGAGATGATTATACTCTGTCCAACAAAAATAGTCAGTACAGAGAAGATAGGTCGTTTCTCGTTTACCTCTCACACTCACTCTGACTGAAGTGAAATCTCGTGAGAGAGAGCAAATATTACAGGGTTTCCGTAGTGCCCATTATACACCATTCCCATATTTGTTCTCAAAAGCTTTTAAAAAAGCACACATTCTAAAAGCTCCCAAATAAAATCAAAAGAAAAATCCACCATGATTTGCATTAACGTGGAAATGGTAACTCTAATAACGATCTGCTTATTTTCAATACATACGAAGAGGGTTGTTTGTGAACACATTATTTATCAGTGTCAGTGTGGCTTTGGCTGCGCATGGTAAAGGTTGTGGGGATGTACGCTCGTCGAAGCGTAATTACAACAACAATTCATGTGTAAGTCAGTGGTTGAATTTTCTTTTTCAGTAGGTAAAAAGGGAATAAAACCACTGACTGGCACCATTTGCAAGAAAAAAGCTCTCCCATAAGACGTGTACTGACTATTTTTGTTGGACAGAGTATAGTTTGGTTTTCAGGTCTCGATGTGGACTGCTCAATCTTAATGCACGAGCATTCAACAGAGAATCTGTAGGCATTTGTACAATCTGTAATCTCGATGCAGCCGAAAATACATACCATTTTGTAGGAGTCTGTCCCATATTCAAGACGTATAGAAAGAAGTTTCTAGGCAGTGAGCATCTTAATCGTGATCATTTTCTTAATATCCTCAATGGACAAAATTATACCAATCTCTACAACTTTCTTAGAAATGCACTACGTTATAGAAGTTTAATTATAAATGAGTATTCATAAAAAATCGCTAAGCTAAAACTAATTATACAAATTTATTAAAACTCTTTACCTGACAGGCAACTTTATAAGTTATTGTCATTAAATTTAAATTTTAAAGTTAAGAAAACTAAATTAACTATGTATATATTTCTTGGAAATAAAATTTTTATCTATCTATCTATCTATCTATCTATCTATCTATCATATCAAACACCTTTAAAACAGGTACCCACATTTTAATATATTAACAAAGATAAATACATACCTCGAACTCCAAAAATCAATGTACAAAGGTTTGTGTTTTCGGACCATTATAGGTTTGTTGTTTTTCTCTTAAAATATTGAAATCTATATAAGCTTTCAAATACTAACAATAAACCTGCAATTAATCAATTAGAAAGCTCACTTTAAACATGATTTACCAAAACCTCAAAATCATATTAAAAAACCCTCTGCCAAACATAGATACATATATAATTTTTGTTTTGACAAATTGAGACATAAATTTATTAACGTGACACTTTCTGGTTAAAACCCAAAACAAAATTATGCAAATTTCATATAATCCACCTCCTGTTTTGCATTTCAATCACTTGCTCAAGCAAACCAACCTAAAAACCCACTGACTTTTCAATATTGCCGCATATATATACAAACGTGGATATATTTATGAAGTGTGCAGGCAATAATTTGGTTACTTTGTGAACACAGCCACAACAACCAACAGTTAGTAGCAAATACATTTAATCACCATACATACCTACAAATGTATGATATATATGTACATTGTACATATGTACCGCCGCCGCCGCCGACCAGAGTATAATTCGAATGTCCGATCACCTGCTGGGATTTTTATTGTTTGCAATTACCTAAAGGTAATCATTCAAAATATTTTCGTTTAAACATTTCAATATAGAGCACAAAGCTTTTTTCGAATTCAATATGCAAATTTTGTTTATTTACACAAAATACTAGAAAAACTGTGAGGGAAATTTTTTGAAAAATAAAAGAATCTAAATGTTCGTCGATACATTCATACAATAACGTGTGTTGAAGCATTTTCTAATAAAATCCACATTAAGTGCCACAAGGTTGCAATATTAGTCCTAAACTCTTTGTTTATAGTTTAAACAACGCGTTTATCGATGTAATTTTCGGTTTGTTAAAATTTATTTCTTCAGTTTTTAGATTTTTGTTTTTCAATTTTATAGTTCTCTTTGTTTTTTACTTCCTCCTTGAAGTGTACGAGTAATCAGAAAATATGACTGCTGGAAAATCCAGATGGCCACAGATATTCTAAGTATCTGGAAGGAAAAACGAGGCCACTCAGGCATCCATCAACATGAAGAAGATTAACTTATTCTTCATAGGTATGATGGTTTCGCAATATGTGTATAAGTATGTGTTATTTGTGGCGGACTTGAAGATTCTTCCCGCAAGCTACGTTGATGGCGGTTGGCTGGGCTGGAGTGGGGTGGGTTGGGGTGTGTAGCGAATGATGAATTCTTATACTTATAGTTTCTCATTTTATACCCATCCGTCGCTCGTTGGGTGAATTAACACAGTTAGCTATGTAATATGTATCTATTTTTGAGGTTTTATGGGGATATTTGTGAAGAAGCTCAAGCAATAATAATAAAATTATTGTTATTCTCGAAGCACAAGCATCACCTTTAGCGAGGAGTGAGCTGGGATCTGTTAAATGTCTGTCAAATATTTTGGTCATAACCATTTCGGCCGAGGCTTTTTTTAATTGACTATTGAGAAAATAAAAACGACCTTTGTTTCTATGTTTACGAATGTTAGACCGAGAATTCGGAAGCTTATTTTGACCGCGACTTAAAATCAGTTGATATAAAAGTTACAAGTACCCCTAGGAAAATTGAAAATAGTTAACAACGCCGGTAAGAGTGGTGTTCTTAAATTCAAATGACATAGGGACGGGATGACTTTGACAACTCGTGGTGGCCAAATTGTTTCTTTTACTTTGTGTCAAAATATCATCCTTTAATCAATCAATAAAGACAAATCGTCATGGCAAGTTACAGCCTCAAGTAATACGTGCAAATGATAAGGCTTTATTATAAAAATGGGTTTTCTTTGGTAGGAACGATGCGCGCTTTACGCATTTTTTGTGAATTACATGGTCGTCCTTTCAAGTGGATTATTCAACGTTTGGTGGCCAAATTCGAGTCCACCTGCTCAGTGAACAATCAGCCAACAGCCAAACGTCAACAAAACATAATATCTTCTAAAACATCGCTACTATTCGTGAAAGTGGTAGACAATGCAACGTCGCTCACAAAAACTTGGATTTGGGCCTGCAACCATACAAAATCTAGCTGACCAAGAAGCTGGAACCAAACAACCATTAGCCACACCGTTGTGTGTTCGCTTATTGGATTTTGGAGCAGTTGGAAAATGATCACAGTTTTGGCCAAAAAAATCATCTTAAATGATGAGGCCATTTTGGGATGAATACGTAAATAACCAAAATTGTCTAATCTGGGACGACACCAATCCCTGTGAGACTCACTAGGTTTCGCAATGCATCCAAATTGGGTTACATTTTGGTGTGGGATGAAGGCGTCATTGCTCTGTACTTCATGTAAAATGATACTGGTCAGGTCATTACAGTCAATGGCGGTCCCTATAGGTCGATGATCACCAAATTCTTATGGACCGAAGACATATGGTTTCAACAGAATGACGCTACGTGCCACACAACTCAAGTAACAATCAATACTCTGCACGAGGGGTTTCATGGCATGCTTATCTCGTACCGAGGCGACGTGAATTGGATAAAAAGATCGTGTTATTTGACCCCCTTAGACTTTTTCTTGTGAGGCTTTCTTGGGTCGCAGGTCTATGCAAATAAGCCGCAAGCCACTCAGCCCTTAAAAACAACATAATCGATGGGATCGGTCAAATTCAGCCCGATTTATGCAACAAAGTCTTCGAAAATTGGACCTTTCGAATTCTCCCCGCCCAGCAAAGCCGCGGCCATTTAAACGATGTTATATTTCTCACATAATATTATTGATAGTTGTGTTCCAGTAACTTACTAAAGCCTCTTGGACAGTTTTTAAGAAGGAATTTTTCAAATGATTGGTGACAATAACATTCTTGCCTCAATCTTTTTTACCGTCGTTTTAACGAACTATGCTCAATGAGATAACCAGTTCCATTCATCCCCTAAAATAGTTCAACCGTAATACTCGTAAAGAATGACAATCCGTGCATCCTTGAGTCTAACTTCAGTCGTATTGTAAAATACAGATATTCGTACTTTAGCCGTACTAAACGAATGTTGAATGCAACGCTCTATCTTTTTATTTCATTGCAATTTCAAAACATTTAAAAAGCAATGCACACAAATGCGTAAATATGCCAACACATGTTTTGTTTTCGCTACGAACCTTTTAAAAATCACTGTGGCGTATACGCAATTTTTTATTAGTATGGATTATTTGATGTATAGCAAAATTATGTCTATTTTTTAAAATCATAATAACAACTGTGTAAACGTGTCCATTTATAGGTTTCCTCTATTCCCATAATGTTTTGGGCTTAGGAATTCTTAAGAGTTTAAGTCGTTGGGCTAATAACTTTCGTACACATTTTTCAAATGTGGTTTTTGAAATTTAGCTTACAGTTAATTATAAAGAGTACTCTAAGTAAGAATGAACTTTTTGTTTTAGTTTTTATGTCCGCAAGCCGTTAAAATTAGAAAAAAAAAGAAATAAATGTTCTATTTCTATCTTTACAAATGCAAAACACTTTAAAGCTTTAAAACCTCTTAGTTTGATCATCAATTGTCACATGCACAAACGCCCATTCAAACTATATCAACCTTGCTGAATCAAATCAGAAATCACTGTCCAAATGACGCTATTCTATGTTAAACGCACACAAAAAAGCCTCAGGAACACAAAATCACAAAACTTGTCCACTACAATCAACGTCAATCAAGAGTGTCTCTCCCCTTTGTGTCAAAAAATAAAAATTTCCGCCTCTATCTGCAATAAAACTAATGAATACAAAAAGTTTGTTTGGTATTCTAAGTAAGTACCCATTACCAAAATGAAATGAAAAAATCCAAAATCAAATCAAATTGTCAAGAATATTTCAAGAAAAAAAAAAAAAAAAAACATCCAAGGCTCATCACAAAATTACCAAATTATAACCTTGCGCGCATGTCTAATAGACATTCCCGCTCGCACATTCAAAACGTATAACGTCACAGGAGGACACAAAACCTCCCAACTTAGCATGTTAAGAAAAACATATTAAGAAGTTACTTTCTCACAAAACGTCGAATGCCAGATAAACTCAACTCGTACCTATTCATGTTCGTTTTGTGAAGCTAACAATTATAGGCTTGGTGAATCTGTTGCATCTCACCATCAAATATAAGATTCAGAGCTCCAGTCCAGCAATCAGCCAGCCAGGGCCCATCCAGCAAAATCACGGAACGACCGACATGTGAATGTGGAATTGTTGACGACAGGTGACAAAGTGATTTAAAGGCTCTGCGCGCGCCCGCGCTTACCTCAGCAAGACGGAGAGTCGCATTTATAAAAGTCGCTCGTCCAGTTTACACCTGGGCTAAGATATTAGAGCTCTGTCCACTGTTAGTCCAATGCCAGTCGCGACTATGTGCGAGATAATTATAGTAATTCGAAATTTCTACTACAATCAGTCCAGACGGAGACGACAGAGGACCGACGACGACGACGATGAAGCTGGACCACAGCACATGACAGCGCATGGTAACATTTGAATACGCAGTTTTTCAGCCAAGCCATAAGAACTATAAGCTAAGGAAGCTGGACCAAGTCCCATGGTTTGTTCGAAGTTAGTTGTCTGAGCTGTGCGCGATCATCGTCTTAACTCATTCCCAAGCAGGGGCATGTCGGAGTCGGTATAGCCGCTGTGATGGCTTTGGCTGTGTATATATGACCAAGAGATGAAAGATAGCCTTGTTGAGATAAAGCAAAATATCTCTCTTTCTGCCTGATGGTGTGTCCACATATCATCGATGTTGACATATGTCACACATCAATCAAGCGGTCTTGAATAGTTCTGCCATTAAAGTCGTCACTGGTCCCATTAATGGTGAACTGTTGCTTGTTGCTGTTGCTGAGGCTTTAGAGTGTTCTCATTTTATTTTTTAGTGTCCGGCCTGTTGTGTATTTCTTTGGGAGTTTTAGTTAAATGAAATATGTATTTTTTTGTATGGTTCATGTTAATTTTTAATGGTAACTCTTTTTCCTTTAACGTTCTAGTTAGTGAAGTAAGTTAATTAAGTATTTATAAGTGAACTTAGAAAAAAGCTCTATTAGCAGTTATTCATGGTTCAAACACATAAATATGCCATCAGTGCGTCGAAAGGTCACAACTTCTTGAAAAACATTTCGATTAGGCAAACCTTTCTAAACAAATGATGGTTTAATGTTAAATATATTTCTTGTGTTCTTACAATGCAGGGTGATTCAAAATTAAAGTATGATTAAAATACTTTAAGTTTCATGTTGGCAACCCTTTAAATTTCACAATTTTGTTGATTAATAGTATTTCTAGCCAAAGAACCAAAATTAATTTTATAACTTATATGTATATACTCAACTCTTTGTGGAACAATCACATGAGTAATGTCGCTAAAAATGCCGCAAGAAGTTTGGGTTTCCTCAGAAGGTGCCAGAAGTTGTTATTCAGTTTTATTTATTCGATCATAACTATTAATTCTCGCTCTAGTAGACAGGCAATAACGAATTTAGTGCAAAAATTTGAATCTACATATTCCCATTTCTAGAAAAGTGTACCACTATTTTACATTCGACGAAGAGCGCTCAAAATTATTAAGGTTTTTGGACACTTTTTTTAGAAAAACTACAAAATATATCGGATTTACAGAAATGGGGTTTTATTAAACACCTTTTAGACTGCCTAGTGCCCAAAATTATTTTGTTTAAGAGATTCATTTCATAAAAGTGGCTTTAAGGGGTTAGGCCACCCTAAAAGTCTGAAGAATAGGGTTTTTGGGGATTTTTCTTTTAGAAAAACTACAAAATATATCGGATTTACAGAAATTAGGTTTTATTAAACACATTTTAGACTGCCTAGTGCCTAAAATTATTTTGTTTAAGAGATTCATTAATTAAATTATAATGAGTATAACGAATGCCGATATAACGAATGATCGATATTACGAACACTTTTCTCAAGTCCATTAGGTATTCTATATAACGAACAAAATAACGAATTTCAGATGGTAAAAAAAAAATTCTGTAAATGTTTTAATATCTACTAACATGTATGTTTATGATAATATTGGAAGATACATACATACGCAATTTCTCATTACACAAGTGTTTTTTTTTCGCTTGCTTAGTTATGTCCTACGTATTCGTCTTCGTGTCTGTAAACAGTTGCTCTGTTCGCTATGCACAAAATTGTAACGGATTTTTAGTCCCATTTTTGTTACAACAAAACGCTAGCTCAGAAACTGAAGTTCAAAGAATGAGTCATCACGAAGCTGTCCGAAATTTTGACAATTGCATCCAATGGGCAGAACAAAATGGAATTGAAAACTCTTAAGTCTTAGGGGCCGGTTATAGCTATCAGTAAAATCCATCAGTAAAATTTGAAACAGGAGGAATCTGAAATGTTTTACTGATGAGCGTTTATAGCAATCAGTCAATTTACGTCATTAAAATAAATGTCACTTTGAGGCTTCGCGCCTCAGACAATTTTTTTACTGTTGCTTTCATCAGTAAAATTTTTAATGATGTGATCGGAACAGTAAAAATTGGAACACCAACAATAAAACGAAATGGAATTTTTTTGGCTTTTGGCAGTCAGCTGTTCAGTAAAATGAAATTTCATCATTAAAAAAATTAAAATGGATTTATAAATTAATTAAAACTTTAATTGCATTGTTTCTTTTTGAAAAAAAAATACTTGAATAAAGGATTCATCTTATTGCATCAATCTTTTGCTAGAAATAAATCTGTAACATGTTCAAAAACTAAAAACTAAAATTTTACTGATGGATTTTACTGATAGCTATAACCGGCCCCTTAGTTCTAAGAAGTTTACGGGCAGAGGCATTCAATAATAACATTGAACGCCCAAAAAAACAAATACATATTAACGATTTTTGTTCTTAAATACATATGAGTACAAATATTTGTATGTACTATTTATGTACGTAATTTGAACAAAACTAATACAAGTATATTCCTTAAATGTTTCGTTATATGTAAATGAAGTTATATATGATTTTTTTTATTCTAAAATAAAGTATGTAATTATTTTTTTTTTATGAAGTTTCAAATAAATTAATGAAAAATACAAATGTACTTTCTATCAACCTAAAGATTTGTATGAAAAAAATGTTTCGATATAACGAATTGACTCTGACATTATATCGTTCGTTATACTGGACCGCTACTGTACTTACAATTTTTGCGATATATTGATTTTTGGCCAAATCCAAATAACAAATGAAATAAGCGATCTTTAAAAATCCCACGTACTTTGATGGAAAATGTACTGATACATACTCTACTCGTATATACCAAATTTCAAGTCAATCGGTTGCAAACTGTGCAAGCTATGAGGCAGGCAAATTTAAAAAAGGCATTATTTTTATTATAATTATTATAAATTCTTTATTTTTTCAATTTAATTTTGTACAAAGTTCATTAAAGAATACGGTCATGACTATTCTGCCGTCTGCCGGAGTTTACATTACAAAATCTTAATATATAAAAATCCAGTGTCATGTGTATGTTCCCAGTGAACTCTTCACCAAGTCAACCGATTTCGGTGAAAGTTGGCATTTTATGTGTAATTTGGTCTAACTTGAGATATAGGATAGTTTATATTTCGATGAATGGTCTAAATTGTATATAATGTTGCATTAATATATAAAAATGCAGTGACATACATATGTATGTTCCCAGTGAACTCTTCACCAAGTCAACCGATTTCGATGAAGGTTGGCATTTTATGTGTAATTTGGTCTTACTTAAGATATAGGATAGTTTATATTTCGATTAATGGTCTAATGGTCTATATGTTGCAAATGAAAAATCTATAATATAAAAATACGTCGGGTTTTCCTTTCTGACGTTATAACTCCAGAACGCACGAACCGATTTCCACGGTTTTGCATTCGTTAGAATGGTCTCGGGCTCCGTGAGGTTTATAGCAGACAAAATTCAGGAAAATTTTCAACAGAAAAGAGATGAACTCCGTTTAGCTTCCCATAGAAAGCTATTGTAAAAATTCCGATACTTTTGGGAACCTTTTTTAGTCAACCATATCTCTAGAAACGTCAGAGATATCGACTTCAAATAACGTTTGTTTTAAAGATAATAAGAATATTTGCCTAGAGTACGACGCACGTGCGAACATCGGCCTTCGCACAAGACATGCAAGGCAGCAACAAGTGTATTCACAGAACTTAAGCGAAGAAAGACAAAATATATGTATTAAGAGAAAATTCCAAACTGGCCACAGGTGTTTTCCACTGATGCGCTAGGTCGCATGTACATGTACACTGTTCATCCTAGAAATGATGAATGTTTTTATTTGCGACTGCTGTTGGTAGATGTACGAGGACCAAAATCATTTGCGCATTTGAAAACTGTGAATGGCCACCAATGCCAAACATATCGAGAAGCTACTGATTGAAGTAGGAATGATTGCGCCAAATCGACCGATGCACGATGCATTGAACCAAAAACTAAATCGAGAGCTGCATTTTGCTTTCGTTCGAAATAATGTGCCGTTGCTGAATGAACAGAAAAAACAAGTATACGAAACATTAATGCAAGGGGTGGACAAAAATATTGGTGGTCTATTCTTCCTGGACGCACCTGGAGGAATAGGGAATCATTTCATTGATTTTGGCCACTATTCGATCAAGATTTGACATAGTTTTTGGCGTTAGGATCATCTGGAATTGCGGCAACTCTTCTAGATGGCAGTCGTACTGCACATTATGAGCTTAAGTTGCCACTCATTGTTAGGAATGGGTGCACAATGGCACATAAGAAATCACTTGAAGCACTTAACTTCACACTGAAGGATATTCGACGAAGTAACAACATCCAACGGAGTTTTTGAACTCTCTGGAGTTACCACGATTTCCACCACATAATTTCCAACTCAAAGTTGGTTCAGTTATTATGATATTGCGTAATTTGAATCCACCGGGACTTTGCAACTGTACTCGACTCTCGGTGAAAAGACTTATGCCGAATTTGATTGAGGTAACCATTATTAACGGAAAGTACGCAGGTGAAAATGTATTTATTCCTCGAATACTGATTCTGACTGATCTTCCACTTGACTTCAAACGATTGCAATTTCCGGTTCGCCTTGCTTATTCAGTGACAATTTACGCTTCGATTCAGTATTTACTTTGGATTCACTTTCAATTTTTACTTAGAGAAGTTCAACTAAATTACACTTCATTTTTGTAATCGAAATGAATTCATTACTGTTGTTAAATGAAATAAAATGTTTCCTTTTCAAATATAAAACAAAAAAAAAATAATTTTTCCTCATCTTTTAATCCCCAAACGAAATGTTACAAAAAACGAAGCCATCTGGTAGCGAAACGGAGTTCGACGGGTTTGCTAGTAAACTAATAAAATATAAGAAAAAGGAGGAAATATAATTGAAATTACTAGATTTAAACAGAAATTTACAAAAAAAAAGACTTTTAATGTAGTTAAGTTAAATTTAATTATTGCAATTTCGGATGAAAAGCGAGAGTTTTGATTTTTTACAATTTTAATGATTTGAAACATAAATAAAAAAGTCAATTTTAATGGTCATTTGAAACACAAAAAGTAATAATTTTAATGATTTAAAAGAAAAAAGCATTGTATAGCATATGTGTTATTTTAGAAACTATTACGGTACATTTGAGCATGTTTACAAAATTTGTACAATTTATACCAACCCCGAGCACCATCTAATATTTCGTGAAGACTATTGATAGACAAAAAACTTTCTTGAAAATACAATCGCCGAATTTCTTGCAGCTATAAAATGGTAAACATCTTCTAGTTCTCTTCTGTTACACAGGTTACAAATTTGCTGCAAATCAACTCTATGGGGGATGAAATTAAGGTTGAGAATTTCCATCCTTGCTTTAAAAACTGTACTTATTAAATCGGCTGAGTTTTTAACATTAAAATAGCTTTCTTCCGTAGGTATTTGGTGATTGAGTTTACTATAAATATTTCTAGAAGAAGACGATGATACTCTGGTCAATTGTTGATCAAATATTGCGTCAACTATTCTTGAGATGGTAGTCGCAGAAAAATCATGCCACTCATGCAGATTTCGTTCAGTTATTGAAAACGCGATGTCATGAGATTCCATTCCCTGAAAGGTGATGCATTTGTTTGCAATAGTCTAACCAATATCAATTTATGAAGACTGGTATCATTTCTTCTCTTCACTCTCGTATAATAGTCTGAAGTAGCCTTAAGGTTTCTTATATAGATTGGTGGTAATCCTGTTTCGACATGAATCGCGTAGGTCGGTGTGGAGTTCGGCAAACGAAAAATGCGTTTAAGAAAATGTCTTTGGACCAACTCAAACTCTTCGAACGTAGTAACCCCAAATGCTTGTATCCCATAGCACATACAGGTGTTGACTGTAGCATTATAAAAACCTTGAATTTTGACGAATGGTCAATATCGGGATTTGCAAAAAAAAATCGGCCAAATTGAATTCAATGCTAACTTAGCTTCACTGCTTTTTTTTCTTGGCGTGCTTGGAAAAGCTTAAGTTATATGTACAAAAGGCATTCATGAGATAAACGCGTTTGAAGTTTTGAAAAGCAGAAGATCATGAGTAATTATGCAATACTTTTAATACAAACATTTGAAAAGCGAGTAATTTTGCTATAAATTTAATATAAACATACAACAATTTAAAAACCGGGTACAATAAAACCGGCCATAATCTTTTGGCACAACATTTGTTGTGATCCTAGGGAACATTTAAAATAAGAAATCGATTTTCCGAAAATTCTAGGTGGGCTTATCCCTTAAGAAATTTAACCGTAATAAAACCGTCTCCAGAAATGCTCATTATTTTTTTCAAACTGATATTTACGAGATTCGTTTCTGAGCCATACAACGAGAATGTGTAATAATTTACCTCATTTTGTCTTTTTAATTTATTGCAATATTCAGAAATTCGAAATCAATTTTCACCGACATCTCGTTCAACCCCTCTCTCTCTACATGGGTAACAAAATTTTGATATTAACAAAATTCGGCACTAAGAACTTTAAACTTTAAGGTCTTAAGAAATTAAAGAAATTTACTTTTTGAAGTGAATTTGCTTTGGATGCTCTAGAACTGAGATTTTAACACGAATTTCAAGAATGTAAATGTCCTATAAAAACAGCAAAAGTGACACTTTTTTTAAACTAATGGCTAATAGAAAAACACAATGAACGTTTCATATTTATCAATATAAAACTTTAAATTTCTTGAGAACTGAAGTGAAAAGAGATTCTGAAACGTGTATAATTTGAGAGTGCCACACAAAAGTTTCTTCCCAACTAATATGTGTACCTTAATTTGTTTTTATTAAATTTTTAAAGAAATTATGTACTAAAATGCACCTCTTTCCTTAAATTCAAGGACCAAACAGTTTTCTCTCTACAATTTTTAAGTTTTGTCAGCATCAGCTCTAATCTACGAGTAAGCAGACTGATAGCGATACCGATAATAAATAATAATAGACTCCCGATAAATGAGTTTGAAAAAACTACGTCAAAAAAAGCGAGAAAATTCTTAATATCAGATTCTGTCTCATTTTCTGGGCTTTTGAATTTTTGTAACGTTTTTTTGCATTAATAGAAATGGAAACAAGACAAGTACCTATATATTATTTTTTTTTAAATCTACGTTTCAAAACAATTTCTTAGATTTCTGCGTGCAATGCACCAAAAACCCTCTAAACTATTGTGTTTCAGCTCTCAAATATGACATATTTAGAATACTGTTGGAATCTTGAAATGCTTTCATGTTAGACTATACCTTTGCTGGACAACAGTTTTCTAAATAATTTACTAACAAAAGTTGTCACTTTAGCCCTTGATATGTGTAAATTTAAGGTTAAGATACACATTAGGTTATTTAAATTTTGTTAGCCTCCTTTACCAAACATTAAAGAACATTTTTAAGCGGTTAGTAAAAACTCGTCTATATGTTAATGTGTGACCCCCCCCCCTCATTAAAAATCTGGGTCCGCACTTGATGCCAGATTGTTTAAAAAAAATACCTCCATTCTAATTCAGAGCGGGCACAACTTTCCTTCGACAATGTTTAATATTTCCTTTTCAGTATTTTACTTAAGGTAGGGTATGTGTTGATTGAGTGAAAAAAATGCTGCCGTTTTAGTTCAAAATACGACTAATCAAACACCACTAAAACGATACGCCATTTAAATAAAACGTCTTTCAAAATAAGGGTGATTAACACCATCAATTTTGAATGAAATTCGTTGCTTTAAGTCAAAAGTAGTAAAGGAAAACAATGCTCATAATTCCAAAAAATCTGCCGGTCGTAAATTTCACCAATCGTTTACATCTGCTTAGGAGAAAGAAAAGTAAAACAATTGTCTTTTCTTTTATATTTATATAAATTCATTTTATTTAACGTTTATATCAGTTTTGTTTTTATTGTTTTTAAATTAACTTTACACATTTTCCTTAAGATCTAAACATACAAATTTACAACTTAAAAAACCTTAAATTAGTTGACAAATTAAAAAGCAATAAGTACCAACACGATATAGATATATATGTATGTAAATGTATAAGATAAAGGACGAAATAAAAAAAAAAATCATTTTTCATACAAGGACATGGTCATGAAATTCATACATTGTTAAATTTTTCAAAAGAAAATATTTTTAAATGACTTATTATTTATTTTTTTATATTTTAAGGAAGAAGAATTTCTATTTACAGAACAAAATAATAAAACAAAAAAGTTAAAAAATCGGACGGCCCATTATTTTCTTGTATATTATTGCACATCCTTACAGTCTACAAAAACAAAAAAAAAGATTCTTTTTATATTTAATAGGAAATACAACTTTAGATAATACTTTCGTAGGTAATTCGATGGATACGATTTGTATATAATGAATATATATGTATAGGCATTTTATGTACTTTAATAATAATAATAATATAATACATAAGAGGTTACACAATAAGTCAACAACAATAGGATAACAACAGTCGCCTAAACACTAAATATATAGCGGTCTCTTAAACAGAGATTGTTGAATTCGACTGCAACTCACTGTATTGTGCCTTCAGACTGTTGTTCATGAGCATGGATCGGTAGACTTCAGAGAGGATGTTCCACATTGCAGGATTTCCCTGATCTATGAGTCCAGAGGGGGCGGCTGTTGGTGGTGTCTGGGCAGGAGAGCTTGACTTTTGTTCTTTGGAAGGTTTGACTGATAAATCCAATAGTCCAACTGACTCGGCTATTTGTTCAGTTTTTATTTTCTTACTTAGCAGATTATCGACGGAGAAGCTTCCTGAGAGTTTTACGGGACGGCTTGATTTGATTTCAACTGTTGATGTCGTTTCATCGCTACCGCCGCTGGATGTCAGAGGTGGACTTAAACGATCTTCGGAAACTCGTCTCTTCACTGAGAAATCGAGAGGTTGATTATCATCCTGTGGTACGGGTTCTGGTTCTTCTTCTTCGTCACCCATGTGAAGTTCTTCGCCATAGTCCTCTTCGTCTTCTTCTTCAACTGAAACCATCAATTCATCCCTGCACTCCTCATCTGAATCTGATCCTCCAATCTTGTAGTCATCGCTGAAACTGCTATGACTACTACTACCTCCACTATTCGCTGGCAAGGGGCACACTTCTCCAGCACTCAGTCCGGAGAACATTCCAGCGGGTCCATGTGGGTATGCAGGATAAGGAGCGAATCTGTCAAATGAATAAACTCCCCCACCGGGAGCACCCGACGGCATCAGTGGTGTTTGGAAGAGAAGTGGGGGAAACTGCTGAGCTGTTCGTCCGTCATGAGGCGAGATCTTACGACGAATATGAGGCGAATGCAATTTAGGGTTTGGATTGGCACTATGCCTATTGCGGGAACGCCTCGAGCTGAATACCATATTACAACCGTCGACTGTGCATTTGTGCATCTCACGCAGATGCACTGCCGAGAAGTGAATCTTCAGAGCTCCCTTATCGCAGAAAGTCTTAAAACAGATGCTACATTGGACGCGTTTCTTGCCTGTGGCCGGATTGATAAATTGCCCTGCTAGATTAACTGGCGGAGAACCCCAACGTTTGGGCTTGGGCATGGACGAAGCTGTCGGGCTCGAACCCGATGATGATGACGTTGACAAGGGCGACTTTGATGAAGTTGCAAAAGCTGCTGCTGGTAGTAGATATGGTGATGGAACAAACGACAGCGGAGAGGTGTCCATTGATTGAAATCTCGACATAATATGCTCCATGATTTTCTGTAAGAAAAAAAAAATAGAAAATAAAATTTAGAGATGTTTGCTAAAATATATTCGTGTATAGTCATTGTTAAAAATAAGGGAAAATATTGTGTTTCAAGAAAAAAAAAAACGAAAATGCTAAGAATATTGTGCCAAATCATCCCCTCTATTTGGTTAGAAGATTTCCTCTATTTCATCGAGAAGTAAAGGAAATGATTGATGATGTTGCTATGCCAAGAATGTGTGAAAAATGAGGGTGGCTCTTGAGAAAAATAAAACATACAAAAACAAGAATATGAAATATTAAGTGGAGCCAGCTTAAACAGACGATATCAAGAGAATGACTTTTATATTTTGTAGTTGAAGAAGAAATCTCTCTATCAATGTCGGTTTTGCTTCACGCCAGATTATGATTGTAGCCAAATATTGGTACACTGATGATGACCACATATTATGGTTGCAGCGATTTATGGAATAGGCAATTGAATGGAATAGATTCGGAATGACAAAGGTCAAGTTGTCATTATTGTATCATTATGATTTCTGGAGTTATAGTGGTAGAAGTCAGATTTGACATCAAACCGTCAAAGGATCACCTCCCGTTATCTAGAGAAACTCAGGTTTTGAAATCAGAGTAAGTTGATAACCAACATGGGTTTGCTAACAGATTTTCTTAAAACGGACAAAGTCGAATAACATAACAGAAGCAAAATAACGTCAATTCAATTCAACCCATCAATAGATTAAATAAATTGGAAGTAATTTGATAAAATGGAAAGATTGGTTAAAATTAACCAAGTGATCGTAGTTGTCTAAATACTGAGTGAGTTTTCTGTATTTATACCTCACTAGTTTGGTGAAGAACAATGTTTCTACCTGTAAATAAATGTTTTAAAATTTCTTAATAATATCAATCAAGGTCAAGAGGTGTCCAGAGCTATTAGAAACTCAGATTCGAACCCTTTAAAACGTCACTGATATTATAAAAACTGACGCGCGTTATTTCTTCAAACGAATAAAACAGATTCTATATAGAATTCCCTATTTTTATCTTTTATGAGCCTAATTACTGCTGATGAAGTTTCTTTTAACCCGACCATTTCACACTTCTTAAATATTACGTAGCTCATCGTCGGTGTCCTTCGTAATATCTCCGAATCTAAGGCTTCATCCACATAGCATAGCGATAGTCCTATTAAATTCCTTAAAATCCGGCAAGACCTTGCGTGACTGACGGAAATAAATGAAAAAATAAAGAAAATTCCTTGAACTTTTATACAGTATCTATCCCTATAAAAATTTTAAAACAATTCGAATGACAAAAACAACAAGTTAGTGTGCAATCGAGCGGATCCTCACACTATCCCAATAAAACAGGATCAACGCGCGTACCTTCGTACCTTTAATATAGGTTCGAGATGATCATAGGCAGAAGTTAGGTTTTTCTTGTTGTTGTTGTTCACTTTAAGTGGGTAATAAAACTTAGTATTTTCACACCACATCATGGAAAAATAGTTACAGCAGCTCCACAAGGCGACAAACAACACAACACCATCAGAAATAAGATTCAATCTTCTTTTATAAGAGGAATAAAAACAGCGCAACAGTGCATCATGCAATGCGCGCAATATAACTTTTGTCCAAAGATTGCCTCGCTATGATATATAGAGAGATGGTGTAATATCTTACCAACAAAGACGCGACGACCGAACGACGACAACAACAACGCAAACGGACCGAGGACACTTTGGGGCACAAGAAAAAAATACCATCATAAAGGGTGTAGATAGTACCCAACTCTGATGATGTGAAGCCTTGATCTGATACCTTTCTGGTGTGTGTCGTCCGCAGTCATTGCTCGACCCCTCTCAGTTTATGTAAACTCTGTGTGATATGTGTGGCTATAAATCCAGGTAACGATCGTAAAAATCGATCGAAATGAGTAGTTGGAACACAGGACATAAAAAAAAGAATGAAGAAAACTCCCGTCCGTTGTCCGGACGTTTCGTCTTTGTCTTTTTTGGAAGTTAAAGTCTCCCCTCGGGGACATATAAAGCATTGTCACATAATCCCCACATCCCATTGCATGACCAGGCCAGGCCATAGCATTTATGAGAAAAGCCCACCCTAAATAAGATTCTCAAGAAACGAAGACAATCTTTTATGAAGGCGGAAAAAAAGGATCAAGAAAGGATTAACAAAAAAACCTATACCTATGTATAATAAAAGTAGGTAGGTACTATAAAAATAAAAACCCGCAAGGGACATTATGAATGAATAAATCTTCAAAAAGTCATAATTCAAACTTTTTTGAGAACCTTATGCGAGAGTATATACCTATCTATACATTTTAAAGAGTTATATATCGGTTAATGCAGCTTTAAAAGTCAAAAGACGTTATGTAGGTAGGTTAGGTAGATGATGTTTATTACAGGAAAGAAAAATTGGTCACACAATCAGCTCATAGCGATGACCACAGCAGCGTCGCGTCCGTCGCTTTGCGTCGTCACATGACATTCAACTGTCAAAAAATTATTATGTTATTTTTTCCTTGTGGTCATATGTGTTGTTGGGCATTCGATTTTTGGCTGAACACTATCGATCAGCTTAGTGTGGGTTTTATGGAGACAGATGAGATTTCTATAATTTTTTTTTTTGAAAAAGGCCGCGACTTTGAAATAAGGTATTTGGCAACCACAAATTAAAATTCGCAATATAGCGACAGATGGAAAAATATTATAGAGGGTGATTTGTTATTTTGTCACAAAGAACTTCTTGGAAACTTTTCTGTAAGCATTGAAAAATTTACTTTGACAGCTGTCAAAAAATTAAAACTAAAACTTTTTTCACTTTTGATTTCATCAGTGGAAGAGGTTAAAGAAATGATTTAGTTATCGACCAATGTTGATTGAAAATTATTTAGATCTAATTCTAAAGCTGTCATCTTTTGACATTTCACAAGTAAAAACAACGCCTTTACTCAAAGACTTTTTTTTTGGGGGGGCCACTTGGAGCATATGGTCTATATTTGTATGCTTTACAATCGATTCAAGACCTTTTAAATGGATTTCCCTTAAAAATGAAAACTCTTATTGAAAAAGCCTCTTCACTCCTAATCAGTCTAATAAAATGTTCGAAATAATTATGTACTTTTTTGACGTGTTCCTAATTTGGAATTCTCATATGCTCAAAGCAGCTATCACATGTGAAGCTAGATCATAGGTACATATAACTCCTAGGTTAAGTATGTATCTACATACAAACGCCTATATAACTGACAACATAGCTCTGACTCTGACTTTCAATAATCATCCTTAAAAATGTTACTTTAGAAATTGATTTTCGAACATGGCTCATAAAATCTTAACTACATCAGGCTTCAATTACTGCTATGACTATGAGACGTAATGAGTTTTAGTAAAGCTTATAAACTTTAAATGTTTTGTATTTGTCAACTCTTTTATGGAAGTTTTATAGAACGCAAAACTTGTTTGTGGATTTTGTCCTGGTATTATTTTGATCTTAAAACTCAAATCTTATGTTGGTAAATTGTGTAATAAAATCTACACGACAACCAAGAGTGGTGTTGTATCTATCTAAATACTTAAAACTTAAAACTTTAGATCAACAGTTTAATGACAGCTGGTGAGTATATTTTAGACACGATAGTAAAACAACTACAAACAATCACGTATGTAGGTACCTCGATTGGTACCTGGAAGAGGGAATTCGAATATAGCCGATGACGTAGTTCTTTTTGTTTTTTGGCCATCATAGATGATGTTTTTGCTAAAGTTGAAGCACGAAGATACGACAAATTAAACTTCAACTAGAAGCTGAAGACTGATGCCGGGGGATAGATACACAACACAGCACGATTATTTAATGATCAAAACTTCAACTCACTGGAATTGTATCTATATCTTTCACCCCATTAGAGAGCTCAATGATGATGGAATCTGCGCGCAACGACAACGTATCTTCCCCATTAAAAAAAAAGATACAAACAAAAAAAGAAAACAAATTTTAACTGAACTGAAAATCCATAAAATTAAATTCCAGTAGCCATAGTTTGTTGGCTTAGATTGTCGGTCATTGGCCATAATAGTTTCAAGCCTTATAGGAGTCCAAATTTCATATGTGATGTTGTGACTTTTAGCATAGGTATATGACAGAAATGGTAACTTAAGGTACCTACATTTAAGTTGAGTTGATGCTTTTAGTCTTACATTAGTCGCTGAGTATGGGAATTGGAGCAATTAAATGAGTCTTAAACGATGGGACAACAAAAAGATGCTTTTTTTTTATTAAAAGAGACTCTGGCGGGCTTGGTCTAAATTAGATACAAAGTGACCATAATTTAATGTTGTTAATGTAAGTACGTACATTATGTATGTTGGACACCTCTCTTACTGCAATATTTCAATTAAGCTAAGTTATCAATTTACTTAAAAATATACTTTTAACATAATTAGTTAACTTATTTCCACTATTCCAACCTAATCTACATAGGCACCTTACCTAGTTATCTTTTTTTCCCACAGATAAATCAAAAACAGAAGTTGAAAAAGGGCCGAAAGCACTCTAAAAAGGCTTTTAAAATCCATTCTATTGTGTCATGATGTGTCTGTGACGTTTTTTATTGGTTTGAAATTTTTTTGACAAGTAGATGGTGTTTTTTGTTGTTGTTATAATTTGGTTCATAATATTTTTGACATCTAAATGGTGCGTGTTTGACTAAGTTGGTTATATGGCTATGGCTATGGCGAGTTATGACCTCGTACGTATAAATTTATATATCTTTTATTATATATTTTGTTTTAATTTTTAATTTTTTCTTTTCATGGCTTTATTGTTCAGTTGCGCTTGACGCGTTGAAGGTCTTCATATATAGATACCTTTTTGTGTCTAATTTTATATATAGTTTGTGTTGTGCTCTACGTTGATGGTGTATTATGGTGTTCTGCGTTTTGATTTGTATTTTGTTTATAAAATTTTAGATTCACTTTCACTTTATACACGAAATCGGTAGATATATTTTATATCTAATAATAATTGTTTTATTATAGCAGCATTACATTGGTCGGTATACATATATAGAGACCATCAGCTGAACAAAAACAAAAAGTCTAATTGAGACGCTTGAGTGGATATTAAGTGAGCCATTTGATATAAAATGAATTAATATTGCACCCAATTATATTGCAAAAGCTAAAATGCCATTATTAAAATGCAAACCTTTTAAATAACAAGGTGTTGTAAATTATGTATTTTACAACACACAAAAAAAAACAAAAAATTGTTAAAAAGGAAATTAAAACTTTTAATGTAAGTTGGAGCAGGAAGTTTTTTATGTTTGTTCATGAGCTACAGAAAACTTCCGATTAATATTTCTGAAAGTTTTAAGGACTAACATTATTAATATTGATATTTAGTAAGCAGAAGTACCCGTGGCTTAATGGATAGTGCTTAGGACTGTCATGCTACAGGTCTTGGGTTCAATCCCTGCCTGTGCCACCTAACGTTTTTTCGACGGGTACAGGAATTGACAAATCATGCAAGAGTAATTTTTGTCATGAAAAGTGATTTTTCAAATTAGAAGTTTGTATTTGGCCTGAAAACTGTCCCCTTCATCCCTGACATAACTCGCACTCCGAAATAGTTGAGAGTTGTAAGTCACTAGACCCTAGTTCTTTACAAGCTGTTATACGCTACCTAATTCATTCATTTAGTAAGTAAGGTAAAACAGAGGAAAGTTTATCATGTTCTGAAAATGTGTGAGCAACAAATTTATATAGAATTCTATTCGTCCAAATTGTTGATGTCAAAACGTGTCGTAGGTAAATCGTTTCCTTTTCTTGACTTCTATGAATGTTTTGAAGAAACACCTTTTCTAGATATGAAACACATATGACATAAAACAGTTCAACCCGTGGCAGGACTATCATGCCAGAGGTCGTGGGTTCGATCCCTGCCTATGCCATCTAAAGTTTTTTTCACGGGTACTGCCTCTTTCGAGGAATTGACAAATTCTCCAAGATTAATTCTTGTCATGAAAAATGCTTTCTCAAATTAGCCGTTCGGATTCGGCATAAAACTGTAGGTCCCCTTCATCTCTGACAACAGCACTCGCACACAGGAATGGCCCTAGGCCCTAGTTCGCAACGGACTGTTGCGCCACCCAATTTTTTTTTTTTACCTACACTTACTTAATCATTAGTAATTAGAGCTTGTAGTATTATTCATTGAGCCTATGAAAACTTATTTGTATCCGTATTGGAATGGAATCATGGCTTACGATACTTTTTCAAAAAGCCTTCGTCAATGTGAATGAGACAACAGTTAACAATAGTAATAAATAGGTAATAAATACGTTAGCCTAACCAACTCATAAAATGATTTAAGGAAATAAAAAGCAGTTCCATCAATCAATCAATTGAATTTCAGAATAAAATAGGATGCACATAAAGATCAGGGATTGCAGTCAATTTTAACAGAATTCAAAAAGTTAATTTTGTATGTCCTTTATTGCCTTATACATTTGTAAACAATTTTATATCGAAATAGGCTGTTGCATTTGAACCCTAAACTATTTCTACTGTAATACTCAAGCCTCAAGGAATGCCAATCAGTTTACCCTTGAGCACAATTTCAGATACAAGTATAGAGATAATTCTTTCAGCCGAACATCAAGTATGTGGAAGGCTTTACTCAACTCTATTTTTCCTCTTATTAAGATAGTCAAAACTTAAAGACCAACGAACACCAGAATCTCCTTTTATTTACTTCCCTATTTTCCTGTTTTTTTTCTCGCACCCTGTTTTTACATTTTAATGGCAATTGTAACCCCTTGTGTGAGCCGTTATGAACATTTTTTTAAGTAACTACACAGGTTTAAAACTTTTTTCAACGTTTCTCAGAAAAATGAAGAAGTAAAACTTAGACTCCGCTTAAATAAGTAAATAAGTAGGTAAATAAATATCTAGAAGATCACCAGCCAATAGTTTATTTTGTATGTACTAGAATAGTTTTGAAATTTTCTTTTTTCCGTAGGAAAACTTATCTAATATTATTCTACTGTACATTTTATAGTCTTTTAAAAACTTAAATTGTTAAAAAATGTAAGAACTTTTGCGGTCAACATGTTGCTCTAAATATTTTAAGATACCTACTAAAAATTTACTCCAAGTCGAAAAACTATTTTATTTTAAATCTTCCAGCAAACAAATCGTTAAATCTATGTTTTTGTTAGATATTCCTTTATGAATATGATAAGAACTCTCCAATACTTTTTCACTTGTTTCCTACAATAATCTAACCTGTTTCACTACAAAAACTAGTCGTATCTACGGAGAAACAGATCATTACAAAAGTTTGCTATCAACTTCTTTGACTAAATAAATATAAAAAACACAAATGCTCAGAAGGAAATCACCCCTTAAGATAAAAAAATATAAGTTAGTATCCTACATAATATTATGTACAAGAAAATATATTAAATAAATATCTAGAAGACCTAATTTTCAATAGATTAACAGCTTATTTTTTTTTTTGAAAAAGTTGTGGTTGGAATTTTGTAAGATAGCGTACTCATAGCTTTTAGCAGACGTATTACATATGTGTACTTTGTGAAACTGACATTTTAAGATTCAGGGCTTGCTTCTTCACAGCTGATAGGTAATCTTTACTCTTTGACAAAATCCAACTGTCATTAAGTGATCGAAATAATAATAATATCCCCCCATATTCTTTCATTCACTGAGTAACTAACTTTAATTACCAATATTCAGAATTTTATTCTGTGAAGAAATCGGCACTAAAATGTGAAATAAGTAGACTTAAACTTCCAAAATCAATTTTTCACGCCAATTCATCAAAGAATGATGATAGAAGGCTAATTTTGGTAGTCACATTCAATAATTAATTTTCACATTTCCCGTCGGCAATTTTTCACAACATTTAAATTAAAAATTTAGTACGTACTTTAGTACATGAGTTACATACATACATAGTTCTAGAATATTTATGATTTTAGGCTATACTTACAATTTAATATATGATCCAACACAGAACGATTTTCTATCAGGTCAATCACAATTTTTAGGAATAGAAAATGAATTATTCAAATCCAACCTTTAAACCACTTTAGCGACGGGATGTTTAAAAAAGTGTTTTTTTTTCAAATGTTCTTAATTAATTGTATTTTGTATTCTTAAATCACATAAAATTTGACTATTTGTAATTTTTCGTCAAAACCATTCTCATAGTTTTTAAAGCGCAGATGTTAGATATAAGGTAGATAGGTTTTTCAATTGTACAAAATTTTTAAATCACTATTTTATTTAGTTTTTGTAGAGTATACAGTTCAAAAACACTTTTGAAAATAATTAAAATTTTTGTTTTGTCAAACACACAAAATGTCATAAAAGTTCAAAATATATTTTGTTTTGTTTTAACTATCACTTTAGTAGGTAAACAAGGTTATCTTCCACACAAAACATTTATATATGTAGGCAAGTAGCAAACAAGTTTATAGGAAGACTCAACCAAATATATAAATAGCTAAAAGTATCTATAGTTTTAAAACTCAAGTTGACAAATTAAATTTGTTTGGCGACAATAATTTCTATGTCTCCAACAACACTATTTTGAATGTGAAACGCACAAGACGACAAGTTCAACGCAACTGCCCACAAACGTCTTTCGTTTCGTCATCCTATCCTAAAACTCCTCAGGCGCATTAAGAAGTACATAGATAGATATACTCTACTCTTTGGCAACAGATACCGAAACTGAATACAAAAAGAAATAAAACCGAAACACCAACAAAAACAAAAGAAAAAACAACAACAACTAAAAGTTAAATCCCATAGTCACAGCTCACAGAGTCACAGCTAACAGAAATACACGGCAGTGACAAAAATTCTCCATCTCCACCCTACACACACTCTCACGTTTAGAGACAATTTGTATCTGAGAAAAGGAAAACAAAAAAATATTTGTATATATATGTATGTGTGGTGATATTAAAACATCTACCCGCACACACATTGAATTTATTTTTGTCACAATCAAAAATGACTTTTTTCTTCTGTTGTGTCAATAAAGAGAATACGAGAAAAAAAAGATACAAAAGTATCTACTTCTGCATTAGCTCGGCCTCAGTGTCACAGCACACAACCACTTAGATAAATCATTCTGTTTCATTCTAACACACGATATTTTCCTATCTGCATCTCAGGAAAGGGACAATTTTTTTGAGATTCTCTTGAATTCCGTTTATTTTATTTCTGTTTTCTATACCTGACGTCCTGTGACGTGACGATGTGCTCTAAAGAGAGTGGCTATGGCTACGTAAATGTAAACAAGTTCGTCACACACAAGTCGTGCGTCGGTAAGGCAGATTCGATATCAAACTGAGTTACTTAACCAAGTTTCGCTCTTTTTGGCTCTCTTAAGAGAGAATTTCAATCGAAAGTTATTGCATTGAAATCCAATCTCATTGTGTAAATATGTATTGGTGTGTTGTTTTATATCTCAAAATTCACATAGATACAAACTCATACATTGACATTATTTGGTTTCACTGTGTGTTGTTTACTTCGTCGTCGGTGTCGTTGTCGTTTTGTGGGACGACACTTTTCGATTTGTGTAGCATCACAGTCGTCGTAGTCGCCTGCGATCATGGTTCCTCTGCCAACAATCTACCTTAACAGCCCAGCGCCGAAGAGAGAGAGAGGACTTTTTTATTTGGTGACATGCGACTTGGTGACCAGTTGGGAATATTGTTTTTCATCTTAAAGATACAGATATATAGGATGTAGAGGGAGACGGTAATACGGATATAATGCAGAATGTAGGTATACTCTATATACACTATACAGTTACTTGGTTTGCGTGAATGTATTTGGGTTTGGGAACATTTTATTTCAACCAATTGGGACATTCGATGTGGTGACAAAATCACAAATTTTATATTTTTGTCATTTTATGTATAATTTTCTCTTACCAAAGTTAGTATATATGTATGGCGATATGGTGGCGGGTAGATTCCCGATGTTATATTGTACATAAGCATAAGAACAAAAATAAAAATGTCGCCCGCATATATGTAGGTACCTACACTAATACAAATGGCAATGGGTTTTCTTGTGATTGCGACCAGAGGACGTAATCCAATGGGAAAGCAGAGTTTTGTTTTTGGTTGATAATGTTTTTTTTATTTTTTTTTATATTATTTTTGACTGAGGAATAGAACATCATCGGATGGATAGAAAATGTCATTGATGTTGGAATCTATCCCAATTTTCAAAATGGAGCTGTTGTAGATAGATACGTTTGTATGGATGAATAGATACATATGTAGGTACCTACTTTTGGCAAATTCTTGTTAAGTTTGCTTTTCAAAATTTAAATATAGGCAAAATCTTGTTTTGCCGACGGCAAATCATGATTCATTTTAATTTTTGAGATGATATATCTATGATGTACCATGTACCTACCTAATGGGTACGTTGTAGTTAACTAGATAGATTTAGGTCAATATTGAATAATAAAGGGACTTAAAGGGATAGGAATAGCTCCATTTCTTCATCTCCTTGCCTTTTGATCCAAGACTTTTTAATACAAAATGTTTGGACTGAAACTGTTTTTCCAATATCCAGACAAATCAAGCCACTAATACTTAGTCATTTAAAACATTTATGTATGGACAGTCAATTTGTTATTGATAAAAATTGAATGTTTTTATCCTTGTTTGAGTAGAAAATAAAAATATTAAATTAATTCTTTTTGCTTTTTCTCCGATTATTCAGGAAAAAATTAGAGAAACTTTAAAGATTATAATGGGTGATTTTTTTGAGGTTAGGATTTTCATGCATTAGTATTTGACAGATCACGCGGGATTTCAGACATGGTGTCAAAGAGAAAGATGCTCAGTATACTTTGACATTTCATCATGAATAGACTTACTAACGAGCAACGCTTGCAAATCATTGAATTTTATTACCAAAATCAGTGTTCGGTTCGAAATGTGTTTATCGACAAATTTTGTTCAGCGATGAGGCTCATTTCTGGTTGAATGGCTACGTAAATAAGCAAAATTGCCGCATTTGGAGTGAAGAGCAACCAGAAGCCGTTCAAGAACTGCCCATGCATCCCGAAAAATGCACTGCTTGGTGTGGTTTGTACGCTGGTGGAATCATTGGACCGTATTTTTTCAAAGATGCTGTTGGACGCAACGTAACGGTGAATGGCGATCGCTATCGTTCAATGCTAACAAACTTTTTGTTGCCAAAAATGGAAGAACTGAACTTGGTTGACATGTGGTTTCAACAAGATGGCGCTACATGCCACACAGCTCGCGATTCTATGGCCATTTTGAGGGAAAACTTCGGAGAACAATTCATCTCAAGGAATGGACCGGTAAGTTGGCCACCAAGATCATGCGATTTGACGCCTTTAGACTATTTTTTGTGGGGCTACGTCAAGTCTAAAGTCTACACAAATAAGCCAGCAACTATTCCAGCTTTGGAAGACAACATTTCCGAAGAAATTTGGGCTATTCCGGCCGAAATGCTCGAAAAAGTTACCCAAAATTGGACTTTCCGAATGGACCACCTAAGACGCAGCCGCGGTCAACATTTAAATGAAATTATCTTCAAAAAGTAAATGTTATGGACCAATCTAACGTTTCAAATAAAGAATCGATGAGATTTTGCAAATTTTATGGGTTTTTGTTTTTTAAAAAGTTCTCAAGCTCTTAAAAAATCACCCGATATAAGCTGTAAAAAGCTTGATTTCAAGTTTTTCTATACGATTGGAAAAAATAAGCTTATTTTTAGTAGGTAAGGTAGGTACCTACCTACCAATTTATCTATTAAGTCCCTCGCTGGTTTTTGGTCCATAAGCAATTTCTGTATCCACCCAAGGGCTTTAAAGTACCTACGATAAATTGTACCTATATGCTTGCAAAATATATAGGCAAGGCACATACCTATACAGTACAAATTTGCTATGATCATAAAAGAATATTTTAGACTCAAAATAGTAGAAAATGTTTTCATTGTGAATTTTCAATATTCTTATTTTTAATATACATATCTACATAAGTAGATATGTATAATGTACATATGTATATGGGTGATTATACAAAAGTTGGGTAACTTTTAAGGATATTTTGTTTACGATAGTAAAATCAAACTTCTACAAATTCGGGTGTATATGATGGCTAATCTAATTAATATATTGTTCCAAATCGGTCCAGTAACTTTGACATGACATGAACTACATAATTCAAAATAAGATCATTGGAACAATGCATTCATTCAAATCTATGGATTGCGTCACAAATGAAAATGAAGCCACCAACCATTCAATTGAAATTTTAAACTCCTTGAATGTGCCTGGCTTATCACCGCACAATTTTCGCCTAAAGGTTGGATCCGTTGTAATCATGCTTCGAAGCATAAACCAACCAAAACTGTGCAACGTTACGCGTTTGGTGGTTAGAAAATTGATGAACAATTTAATTTACGCGACGATATTGAAAGGAAAATTGAAAGGTGAGGAAGTTCTAATTTCGAGGATCCCGATAAAACGACATGCCGTTTGAATTTAAAAGACTTCAATTTCCGATCCGTCTTGCATTTGTCATGACCATCAACAAATAACAAGGCCAATCTTTAAAAGTTTGTGATTTGAATCTAGAAAATCCATGTTTTTCCCCATGGTCAATTATGTGTGGCATGTTCACGGTACGGAAGACCTTCTTCGTTGTTTTTTTTCGAGTCCTGATAATAAAACAAAAAATGTCGTGTATCACAAGGTACTTAAGTAAAGAGCAACCTATGTACTAAAATACAGATAAAATGACGAATGATTAATGTAGGTACTTGAATTTTGTTTGTATTTTCTTTAAAAAAAAAATATAGAATTTAAAAATCTGCTTATTTATTGTCTTTAAGACTGAACAGAGTTCGCCGGGTTAGCTAGTTTTTATAAATATAATAAATATTCTGTCTAAAAAAACAAAAATCTTATTTTGGAATTTTTTTTTTATATTTTTAAAAAAGCTATCGTGCGTTGCACCAATGTACTTAATAAAGAACAATGCTGCCTTAAATAAAGCGTATTTGTAAAAAATTACAGAGGAAGATATTCTTCTATATGAAAATGTTTCGCTTTAAATGAAAATCATATTCGATTTAAAAACACTTTTCAGATAAAATAACACGTACATAGGTATTTACAAACTTTAACTATAGAAAACTAAAAATTGAAGCATCTTTTGGTTTTGCTGGAAGAAATAACAACGTCTAGTTTCTATATTTACTAGAAAACAACTCATGATATACGATTCCTGAGTCTTTTTTAGTAAAATTTCGACTTCTCTCCAATTCGACTTTTTTCAAATCAAGTAGACATTCTGACCACAAGCTTATATAAATTTTATAAAAAAAACAATAATGTTGTAATTAGGTACAAGCTATAATAAGGCTCCTTCCATTTTTTTTATATGAGCCTTATAATAATTTTGTATATATTCAACTGAAGAAACAGACTTAAGAGTTTTATAATATAGACAAATAGTTTGCTTTGGAGGTAGACCTTCCTTTGTATGTTGCTCTAAATTTAATGTTAGTATTTTAAAGGAACAACTAAAAATATATTTAGTCAGCTCATTTGAAAAAATCACTGCTTAAATGCCTTTTTTATGAAACGAGAATAAGTGACCGATGGATTCTAAACAATGGAACAAAAAACTCCGTCATTTCTTTTTTAAATTCTACTCTTATTTGATTCACCTTCTTTAGGTATACTTTCTTCGACCATAAGAAACTGTTGCATATACTTTTCATTATTTTTGAGATATTGTTGAACAAAAATCTATAAAAACTATATATGTACATATAATTTCAAAAATCCAGAATATTTAAAATTCAGGTGTTTTTTTTAAATTCTTCATTCATTCAAAACTGTAAGAAATTCTTGAATTGGTATACATTATTGAGGAAGTTCTTGTGCGCCTACTAGGCAAAAAAGGACCGGTTGTTAATGGTTTAAATAGTTAATTTCTGTACTATTTACAGAAAGTTGTATTTAAACAATCTAAAAAAATGATCCAAAACTAATATTAAGAAATAGTATTTACTAGATTCAAATGAATTTCTGCAATATATAAGTACATATAAAGGGTGATTTTTTTGAGGTTAGGATTTTCATGCATTAGTATTTGACAGATCGGGCGGGAATTCAGACATGGTGTCAAAGAGAAAGATGCTCAGTATGCTTTGACATTTCATCATGAATAGACTTACTAACGAGCAACGCTTGCAAATCATTGAATTTTATTACCAAAATCAGTGTTCGGTTCGAAATGTGTTTCGCGCTTTACGTCCGATTTATGGTGAGGCTCATTTCTGGTTGAATGGCTACGTAAACAAGCAAAATTGCCGCATTTGGAGTGAAGAGCAACCAGAAGCCGTTCAAGAACTGCCCATGCATCCCGAAAAATGCACTGTTTGGTGTGGTTTGTACGCTGGTGGAATCATTGGACCGTATTTTTTCAAAGATGCTGTTGGACGCAACGTTACTGTGAATGGCGATCGCTATCGTTCAATGCTAACAAACTTTTTGTTGCCAAAAATGGAAGAACTGAACTTGGTTGACATGTGGTTTCAACAAGATGGCGCTACATGCCACACAGCTCGCGATTCTATGGCCATTTTGAGGGAAAACTTCGGAGAACAATTCATCTCAAGGAATGGACCGGTAAGTTGGCCACCAAGATCATGCGATTTGACGCCTTTAGACTATTTTTTGTGGGGCTACGTCAAGTCTAAAGTCTACACAAATAAGCCAGCAACTATTCCAGCTTTGGAAGACAACATTTCCGAAGAAATTCGGGCTATTCCGGCCGAAATGCTCGAAAAAGTTACCCAAAATTGGACTTTCCGAATGGACCACCTAAGACGCAGCCGCGGTCAACATTTAAATGAAATTATCTTCAAAAAGTAAATGTCATGGACCAATCTAACGTTTCAAAAAAGAATCGATGAGATTTTGCAAATTTTATGCGTTTTTTTTTTAAAAAAAGTTCTCAAGCTCTTAAAAAATCACCCGATATTAAATACTTACAAAGGTTCTAGTTCATAAACCTCGATGTTTCTAGTATTAAGTGGAAATTATTTAAGTTATTAAGATACAACTTGTAAATTTTTTAGTGATAACGTTCTTATCTTAGTTTCTTATTTAACTTTACAGGGAGCAAAGACAGCCCAGAATTTACAATTCAAAATTCTTTATCGTTTTGAAAGAGAAAACGTTGAGTGGTTTTATCGGTGAAAATTTGTTAAAAAATATATTGTAACGAAGTACATAGTTACACATTTAAACTTTCTTAAGTGAAGTAAATACAATAAATATTGACTACTACTCCTAGTTGCTATAATTATGACTTCTATACTTTAAAAAATAATTACAATTTCAGTTTAGTTTTCACTGTTTTTAAAAAGATTGGAGGATACGATTGGTTTAGATTTTATGGGTCTAATGAGAATGCCCAAAATAACCACAGCAAATAATTACCTACCTATAGATATATCCAGGATCCTATGTTTCGATAATTTTTTGTGTGGAAGGAAATATATATTTGTTCATACATTTTCGTGACACTTCGGAATACATATGTTTTTTAAAAAAGACGCCAAGAGGCAGTTGTATTAAAAAGGCGTCGTAATAAGACCGTACAAACATTTATTGAAAGTTTAGTTCATCCAGATTCAAATACTTCTTTCCAATTAAAATTAAAATAAAAAAAAACAGAAGGTAGTATCCAATTCACTCGAAAATGTCTACGTTACAAATTAAAAAACGGTATAAAAACTAAAATGAACCCTTAACACATACTTCTGTTAACATGATCAATATTTTACAGTAAAATTAATTATTTAAATCCAATGTATTTAATGTGCGGCATCTTACCCACAAACCACTCCACTATAGGCTAGGTGAATTTTTGTTTTTACTAAACAAACTAATTATTTAGGCAAGTATTCATAGACTATTCTATTTATGAATCAAAAACGAAATTAGATTTAGTCAAACATTGAAAATTCTTTGCTCATTTCATCAGTATAAAAATAGTTCAAACCTAACCATGCTCTGCCAAAAATAAGTTGATATTTACTCTTCTCAAGGAGATCCGAAAGTTGCACAATAATTAAATATGAAATACCTTTACCTATATTTAAAAACAAGCATTGTAGATAATATCTACCTTTCTATTTGCTATTTATATTAAGGTAGATACGGGGTTGGTAGGTGGTGAAGAAGGCAAAAGCTCAAACAAAATTATTCCCTAAAATTTAGACAATTATTTTTCCAATTCACCGGATCTCATTTAATTTCCGCAAAAGTCCAATACCTATGTATATTATATACAGACCTTCGCGTCTGCCACTCCTCAAAAAAAAATTCCCCTCCCATGCCCATCACCTAATTCCTTCCGATTGAAATTTAATGAGTAGCATCAAACGACAAAAAAAAAATACCTACAAACTTTTCCCATCCAAAAACTCAGTCCAATTAATTCGCATTTGAGAAGTCCTTATTATATCTATTTGGGTATATCTTCCTACCTAATTTCATGACAATTAAAATGGGATGATACCCACTACCTTATAGGACAGACAACAACAATCTCTAAAAGGCCCGCCAACGATGACGAAGACACACCATTGATATGAACGGGAACGCTATACTGCGTTGCTGCCGGAAGGGTTAAAAATTTAAAATTATGAAAAATCAATAAAAGGACATAAAGACAACCATATCTTCCGGAGCTAGGATGTAGGAATATAATGAACACCATATAAGAACGAAACGATAAACAAACGAGACACGACGACGACGATAAGGGATTCATAAAATGATGACAAAACAAAGATGGAGTTCAAGGGTGATTGCGCCAAGCGGTTATATAGGGATGAACCTCTGTTGATATACGGCTTCTTCTATACTATAGACATATTTTTAACATTATCCTTATAACTCCTGCTCTGCTCTCTGAGGTGGAAGTGATTTCTATATTCAGATTTTTTTTTGTTTTTCATTATTAGATATTATTAAATCCACAGATTCCTTGACGCAAAATGGCAGCCAACTCGGTGCGGATATATACGTATATGTATAATTTGTGTATAAAGGAACGACAACGCTATTAAGATGTATAAACCCTTTTTTTTGTCGGCATATCGTCATCATAACATAGAAGCATCAGCATCAGCATCATCATAAAACGTCGCTCTTTATGTCGTCCTTATACGGATCACCCACCACATTTACATAATTATAAATAATAATGAAAATAATAACAGAGCCATCCCGGTTAGAGGCACCTTCGCTTCGCCTTCCATATTCATCATCCAGTTCCATCAGAGCAGCTTCCGTTTGTTCCGCAATGTCATGGGATTCATTATGACAGGGTATAGGATGTCGACATGGATTGAGTGAGATTGCCTGTCTCTTGATGTGTCCTTTTGTTTGGATTGTAGGTTGATTGAAGGTAGGTATATGTCTTATGTACTACAGGGACAAGGATTCTGATGTGATGTGCACCCAATTCACCGCCGCCAAACAAAAGAGTTCGAGAAGTAAAAAATCACGATTGTTATGAAAAAAATTATACCAAAATAGTAGAGATTGAGATAAACTTTGTATATCTATGTGTATATACAATAACCTAACTATGTCCTGTCCTTATATATAAGTTAGTATAGAATTCAAGAAGAGTTCGCGCTTCAGGGCAACCCCGAAGTCTATTGTTATCCTTTATAGTTTAGTTTTAATGGGTGCCCCTTTTTTGCTTGAAACCATCACAGGAAGGGTAAAGTTGTGAACAAAGTTGATACACGTCTGCCTTCTGGATGGTGGACTTAAACGAGTAAAAGGGTTCTGCTGATGTTGTTGTTCCTGCTGCTGATGATGGATGCATACATGTATGGACGAAGGACGAGAACAACAAAAAACTTAGCATGGAAATCATCCCTGAGAGCTTATGAAGTCGATATAGTTCTTATGCTTCATGGCAGTAGGTAAAACAACTATTCTATATATAGGTATAGAGTCTTTATGTCGTATAGGTAAACCTTAAGCTTTATACCTATACCGAGAGCTATAGTTGGATTTTTCATCCTTATACTAGTTCTGTATGTAAATATATAGTGTACTTGATGATGTCTCGTCTCGTGTTATACTATAGACATAGGTATACCTATAAATAGACTATGGAACTACTTTTCAGTTTATCCTTCAATGAATAGGGAACATACATACATACGTTTGTAGATATGTAATGTACATATACATGTATAGGGGGCGGTGACCATTTATGAAGTTTTGCCATCGGGTAGATTAGAATCCTTTTTCTGAGTCACCACAATTCAAGTTTTTGTTTATGTATTTGTGCATGTTATTATGCATTCTTGTATAACTATATATATGCTTAGGTATAGTTATATAGGTAATAGAGGAATATGGCCAAAGGAAAGTTAGTACTATAACCAACTGCAGTCTGAGTTCACATACAAGGTACTGAACCATACATGTATATAGGATTGTGATTATTAAAGTTTTTAGTTGGTGCAAGTGCAAGTTTGAAGTTACATAAAAGGCTATTATAGGAGGTTAGATATGAATCAAAAAGCCTTAATTAGTTTTTTATAGGTAGGTACTTACTTTTAAAGGATTTGACGGTTTGCAGATCAATGAACTAACTTATGATCTATAAATAACAAATCAAATCACGATGAATATTATTATAAAGGACATTCAGCACAAGAGAAATTAATTGAAAATACCTACCTATTCTCAAAATGATTCCTACCATTAAATTAAATTAAAATAAAATAAAATGTATGTCAAAAATCATAGAAATTTAGAAAGCAAATCCGCAGCAACCATTGATTTTTCGGGATGCACTGGGCTCTAGTTTTTAATGGTATCAAATTCGATCAAGGAAAATTCCTTGCAAATGTCAAACATGGTCGTACCTTCTTAACACAAAGATGTATCGAATGATACTATTAAAGGCTATGTTTAGTTTATTTTTGTTGATGGAATCGCAGTTGTAAAAAATTTCGCATCCATGAGTGAGGTATAACTAGGGTCCTTGCTAGTATTAGTCTGGTTTTAAATAGAGTGATGTTTCGGGCGGTCCACAGCGTTCTAAGCGTTCCATAAGTTTTACCTATCAATTGGTTGATGTGATCATTCCAGGTCAATGTTCTATTGAAGATTACACCTAGATTTTTGCTGTAATTTACGATTTCTATTGGATTCTCGTTTAGAATTATGGCTGAAAATCAACCCATTGCTAGACTCTCAGTAGGATATCTTTTCTAGTTCTTGGTTCAGGGTGAAAACACAGTCGTCAATTGAACCCAAAGTACAGCTTTTGTAAATTTGAATGTCATCGGCATAAAAAAGTTTTGATATACTTCATTTATAATAAAACCGATTTCATTCGCACATATAATGAAAATAGAAGGGGGGATAAAATTGATCCTTGGGGGAACTGCTTGTTGAATCGGAAGAAAATCGGAGAGATTTTTATTTAAGAAAACGGCTTGCTTTTTATCATTCAAAAAGAAAGAAAGCAGTTTAATAGCTTCTGAAGATATGTTGAATTTGTGATGCAGTTTATTCAGAAGTATCGAGTGATTCACCATGTCGAATGCTTTTGAAAAGTCTAGTAGGACTAAAAAAGTTACTTCATCAATATCGAGTTCAGTCCTTATGTCTTCGATTATTTTAATTAGTGCCGTTATACAGCTATGGTGTGAACGAAAGCCTGATTGAACATCGACTAAAAGGTTGTTGCGACTGATGAAGTTGCTTAATTGTTTTTGCCTTATCCTTTCACAGGCTTTAGATAGAAAAGGAAGTATTGAAATCGGTCTAAATTCATTACAAAGCGAGTTTTTGGGGATAGGACTTATTTTTGCTTTTTTCCATTGGTGCGGGAAAATGCTAGTGGTAAGGATTGTATTTATTACATGTGTAAAGTAGGGTAGAAGCAATGGAAGAATAGCTTGAGTGAAAATTGTATTCAAATCATCAGCACCAGTGGGCATTGGACTTTATACTTATGCAACTTTCAAATGTGTCTAACTTCTAAGGCGTTCACACAATCGAAACTGAACAAAGTGTCTGTAGAAGGTGGTTGTATGGTATTCAGAGATACATGATCTCTTGGAGTTATTAAATGCGTAGAAGCAAATTTACTGTTTAGCTCATTTATATTCATTGCAGCTAAAAAATTATTTCTTTGTTTACCTATTCCTGGCTGGCGGAAGTTGTTCCATAGTTTACGACCATTGGATATTAAATGTAGATGGTTAGAGTAGAACTGTACTTTTTCGCGTCTAACCTCTTAAGGGCATGTGTCCCGCAGAAGCGAACTCAGAACTCATGTAAATGTATTTGAATGTATTAGTGAAAGAACATTACTCTCTTCATTATCAAATTCAAAATTCGAATTTCCAATTACTCCATATTTTGCAAAGAATTCTCTTCCTAAGCGCTGTGTATTGCAGCGGCATTCTTGGGAACTGGAAACTTCATTGTGTGCGTTTACAAAGAAATTTGTTGTTAAAAAATGCAAAATAGACCTCTTTTATAAAAATTAAATTAAATAAATAGTGGGCGCAAGAACTTTTTACTTTTTTAAATAGAATAAACAAAATGCCAAAAAAAAATAAAAAAAATATTTTGGAATTATATAAGCTCCCAATCCCTCACAATTGCACCACAAATGTTGTTATTTTGAAATGCATTTTTAATTATGTTGCGACAAATATTTATATGGACCTTTTTTTTAAAAAAAAAGTAAAAACTAAAAAAAAAAAATCAGTTCGCCCCATGAATTACCAAAAAAAATTGGGAAAAAAAGAAAGCATTTTGGATTTTTTGTCTAAAAAAGTTACTATAACTATTTAAAAAAAAAAAATTAAAAAGCAAATATCTGCACATATCTTTAGAATTTGAAAAAAAGTTGAATTGACTTAGCTGGCTGTTATACTTTGGAAGTTCTATCAATTATTGCACCTATGCCTCAATGCAAATTTGCCCTATTTTTCATAGTTTTCTAGAATTTTTCTTGGAATAAATAAATAAATTAAAAAAAAAAAAAGATCGATGCTATGTATAAAAATGTATTGTTTTTTGGAAAAAAAATAAAAAATTATATTTAACACACTGCCCCATTGATTTTCCCAAGTAACTACCTGAATTTAATGATTTTTTAGTGATTCTAGTGCTGTTAAGGAACAAAAAATTTTTTTTTTATTTTGGATTCCTTTATAAATATTTAGCGCAATATATTTTCAATCAAAACCCGTTTATTTCGTTTAAATATTTAAAAAAATGTGAACGCTACAAAGCTAAGCGCAAAGCACCAATCAATTTTTTTACATGCCACATGCCCTTAAAATACTTTATTTCGTAATGATTTGTACAACTCGCTGAGCTCGTTAACACGGAAACGTTTCCAGCGTCGATATTCTAGATCACGCTGATTTATAAGGTTTTTAATCCTACTATTTATGTTTTCAATGGAACGTGTTGATTAAATAAAATACTAAGATTTGTGTTTAAAAACTCGACTTGGTCATCTGGTGAAGCGTATTAGGAAAATGTCATTACATGCTACATGTTTATATCGTTTTCAAGATGTGTTTTATTGATATCCTTAAAATATCTTAACTGAATTCTAGAAATAACTTGGTTTACATTTGAATTAAAATCATAGGTCAAAAAAATAACATCATGTCTAGAAAAAATTGCGGAGTTTCGAGATGATCATATAATTGTACCCGATCTATTTCATTTACATAGTAATGATCTAGTAGCGTACAAGATGACTGAGAAAAATGGGTTGGTTGAGTAATGTTGACTGAGTGCAAGTCGAAGGATCTCATGTTTTCAATTAACCTTTTGTCGATTTGTTCCAAATCGATATACCTGTTAGGTCTACTTACTTATTGATAGCTACCAAGAGAAGTTTACCTTCACTAGCCTTTAACCTCCAAAAACAAATATACTTGCAAGAAGAGCCGGGTGACGAATAGTACAACTTCTTACAGATAAGGTTTTCCTTGACATATATAGCAACACCTCCTACGCGGTTGCCCTTATCAGACCGGAAGATCCTATATCCGCTAAAAGAGTATGATGCATATTTCACAGATGCAGAGAACCACGTTTTGGAAACACAGATCGCGTCGATTTGCGAATCTTCAAAAAGTAATCTAAATTCATCAATCTTTTTCATCAAACTCTGGAGCATTGATATGAGCAACTTTGAAACCGTCACGTCTACAACTCAAAACTTTCAACATAGTTCGCAATATAACATCACTGGTGTATCCTATGGAGCCCACCATACGTTCACTCAACTCTGAAACGAGTGGTTATAAGGCGAGATCTAAGAAACAAAAGTAACAACTTTTACAAAAAGGTTTCCATATGATAGGAATGATAAATAAACATTGGTGAAAAAGGTGTTTTCCAATAAGATGATTTTGATATTAAAAACAATCATTTTCCATTTTTATAAAATGTTCCCTTACAATTAACCACATCCCAGGCTGTGTCTCTCGATAACATCAATAATTCTATATCTTTAAGGTCCTGAATCGATTATAGGGCATTGAGTTTAAGTGGCCTCAAAGGAATTAAATCTTAAGGTGTCAAATCAGAAAACCCCGTCGCCAATTTGTGATCACCTCTTCGAGAAATAACACTATCATAGTTAACTTAACTTTTTCTTGCAAGCCTCAAAAAACAGTTAACGATTGCGGTTAGACATGCTTTTCAATAATGTCTTAGATGACCATTTGATGCATTAAAAAGACCCATTCAATAAAGATAAGATGATGCCAATTATTGGCTGGCTTGAATTCTTGTGTTAACTTAACTTTTTAAACCTTAAGGCCCTTGTTTTTATACAAAATATACGTTGTAATGGCGTTTGTAAAATTTCAAATATCTATACGAGGAATCGACAAACCTATATGGGTTACAGCACCAATATTCTCAGTTGTCCGTAAGTGGCCCACAAGTTTTCGATTATTCACTTTACTATAAATTGTCACCACCACCGGTCTCACTATTGCCGGCCGAGACGGTAATTCACGACATAGATACTAAAAATGGTTTAGTTTTTCGATTTTAAACTGTGACCGTTAAATGTTCAATCTTTTTTTTTAGTGAATTTTTACAATTTCAATGCGTTGTTAAAGCGTGAATCATTCCGTTCCATGCTTATTAAATGTCCATTCAAACTATTCAAATAGTGAATAGAATACCCTTTATGATTTCAAAATGAAAAAAATTATAACAATAAGAAAATTGTCTGACATCTGACAATTTAAAATGTCAATGTATTAATGGGTGGCAATAGCGTTTTGTACAAAATTTTGACCCAAAATTGTTTGAGTTCATACATTTAGGACAATTTTACTGCCAAACGATCTGGCGACATATTGTATTATAATGCATCGAATGACTGCACTGCATTTGAAGTGTTGTGACCTTTTTGATAGAGGAGATGGTCACAATCCCGAAAACCAAAATCCCGAAGATTTTCGGGATTCTGTCCCCAACACTTTTTATAAACTTGGAAACATTTTTAGCAGACAAGAGTTTGATTTAAAAATTGTCATTTAAAAAAAATTGAGACTGTTTAAATAATGGCTTGAACATTGGAGTCAATATACCTTATATATTCTATCTTAAATCCTCTTGCAAATAATGGCTTGAAAATTGGAGTCAATATACCTTATATATTCTATCTTAAATCCTCTTGCAAGTTCTTTTGCTTAAATAAAATCAAATTTTATTAAACATCAATCAGTTAGTCGGAAATAGCTTATCCATACAAATATCGACAGAAACGCACGCTAAATAAGTTTATTATCAGAATTAAGATTTATTGCCAATTTCTGCAAATATTTCTCATAAAGATATGCAGCTATGTATATTTTCAGATATGAATTTGTGTCTTCTTTCACTAGAGGAAATGCCTAAGAACCTTAAATAATATTTTTTGAGTGAAGTGCAATTTTAGTGACTCAGGTAGCCAAAAATAAATGACAAAAGAATTGCTTTTTCTTTCATTGTCATTGTTGCAACCATAAAAGACCACACAACAACATAATGGCAATCTATATAAAGTACCTATATAGGATGACACTATAGAAAACAATGACGTAATTGTAATTATGTGCTAAATTTGCGGGTGGTTTATAATTCTGACACAGAAAAAAAAGAACAAAAAAGAAGGACTGTTAGCTACCTATCCTTAATCCTATAAAAATGTCATTTTATGACATTTACTATTGTTCCATAATCAACTCTCCTGCTCAAGCCTAATATATACCAACAAAAGACACAATAGAGGTTATTATTAGGTTTACTTATACATAGTTTTGTTAGCTTGTGGACTTGTGGTCGTTATGCCTGTCAACGCCTATTACATTGAAAATATTTATGTGAGAAATTCTTGCGTAGAACGTAAGTAGGTAAGTAGGTGCGTGATAGTTGCAATGTGATTCTATATTATATTCCATACAGTTACCCTTAACTAATAAAACCACTCTTTAAATAGTATCATCATCAGCTCCGTAACGTTTTTAAAGTAGTTACGGATAACTAAAACATACATGTACAAACATTGAAAAGCCTTGATTTTTGTACTACAAGTTCCAAAATACTGATGTTACGTGAAAAGCATCGAGTTAATTGATTTTGTTGACCACAGGACATTAGAAAATACTCTGACATGGCGTTTAAAAATACCCAAGATGTTGTAGGGAACCACGATGTTGTGACTAATGCCGACCGAACTTCAAGCATAGAGGAAATATATTATCTAGAGTCCCGACTTAATGGGTTTGCTCTCTTTCGGCCTACAAACTAAATTGAGCGAATTTTGCCCATTAGCATAAGCATGTGTTAGTTGTCCCGTGCATTTCTTATGGGAAAATGCAGATTCTATGTAGTTGTTACGGGCTCTTAAGAGAGTTACCTCAAATAAAATTTGAGGGTGTTTCAGGCAAGACGGGTACCAGTCGGGACTCTAGATAATATATTTCCTCTATGACTTCAAGTTAGTTTCAGCCTTAAACATGTATAACCAAGGTGTAGACAGTTGAGCAGCGCGTTTTACAGATAAAAACATCAAAATATACAGAAAGGACTTTAAAAAAAACTCAAGTGGTTGTTTTTTTTACTTTATCAATTTAAAAAAAGTAAAAAATTTCGTTGACCCCAAATATCTCTGAAACCATTGACACTAGTGACTTCAATCAAATTGTGGCGTGATACAAGGGGCCCTACTCTGTAATACGTTTCGAAAACAAATCCGATTCGAATCTGATATTCGATTCGTTTATGAATTCGTACTCTGTAACATAGAGGAAATATATTATCTAGAGTCCCGACTGGTACCCGTCTTGCCTGAAACACCCTCAAATTTTATTTGAGGTAACTCTCTTAAAAGCCCGTAACAACTACATAGAATCTGCATTTTCCCATAAGAAATGCACGGGACAACTAACACATGCTTATGCTAATGGGCAAAATTCGCTCAATTTAGTTTGTAGGCCGAAAGAGAGCAAACCCATTAAGTCGGGAGTCTAGATAATATATTTCCTCTATGAACAAGACGAGGAAGTTGAAATTAAATTTTAAAGAGAAAATATAAAATTCAATAAAAAGTTAATAAAATGAATTCGGTTGCGCTGTGGATGTGGAAAAATTTTAATAATTTAATATTCATTTTCAAAAAACAGTTTCAATTCAATCTTACTTTTTTCCAGCCGACACGGACGACCGACGCCGTCTTGCATTGGTGGTCCTTTCGTATTCAAAGATGACGATAGTCTTTCCCACAAATTGTTTGAAGTGTTTCTGGGATCCGAGGCGTTCAAACGTCTTTTGGCTGAATCGGGATGAGCACACATGAATTCCAACATAATTTCCAATTGCTTTTGTTTGGTATGCACATTATTTGCTGATCATTCCTGAATGAAAATTATTTGCTTAAATTTTGAATAAAATTATTACATAGGTATTTCCTTACTTATATTTTATCTATTTCACACAACTTAACACAATTTTCCTTTTGTGTCCTTTAAAAACGACCTTCGAATTACAATCCGTTACCTCTCTTGGTGTAGAAACAAAATTACCGTTTTTGAACGCTAATGACATTCGGAAACGCATTGCCAGGTACGAAAAATCCGAATGCCGATTTGTCATTCCGTAAGTACTAGATTTCTTATCCGCGTTAGAAATAGAGAGTGCAAAATATTCGTTTTCGAAAATATTTGCTTTCGAAACGCATTACAGAGTGGGTCCCAGATTTTGTGTGAATTCTAAAAAATCAACAAACTGAAAAAAATATATTTGGGGCAACTTTCGATTACCGCAGCACGAATTTCGTTCTGATTTTTTTTGTACAGTTAGGTAGGGGTCTCAATAGAACATATTTTAAATTAAGGCGAGGAAACACCGTTAAGTCATAAACAAAATATTTTCTTTTTCGGACTTAACCCTATTTTTTTTGTATAGCGTTTTTTGAGCCTAAAACAAGTTTTTTTTAATTGATACTACGGTATACTAAGAGCTAGGTACGTAAGGGGGGGCATGCTGCCCCCCTGCAACACCCCTGCTTGGAATCACTATAGGATTTGGGGCTGGTGCGAGTTTGGGTATTGCAAAGTACTTTTCGCATTTGAGCACTAAAAACAAAGAAATCCCCAACGAAAAAAACAAGTATGGCAACACTGAACAAGAAACAGGGAAGAAATGTCAAAATCAACCAATTTTGCGTGTTTTGTACATATGTGAAAAAGTGAACTTTGAAAATTAATTTAAAATTGAAATAAATGTTTCCTCGCTCTAAAATTGCTATAATTATTATTTATTTGTGCATATCTATCAAATAAAAAAAACCGCATGTCGAAATTCGTGCTGCGGTAATGGAAAGTTGAGCCATATATTTGTTACCTTGAATATTTTTGGAACTTAAAAGGATATTACCTACAACATAAGTTATGCATCAGAAAATTACGTTTTTGACATCTGGAAAAGTTTTTAGTAAAAGCATAGTGATAGCTTTCTTACTGAAAATGAAAACAACAAGTATTACTAAAAGTTGGTAAAAATTGATTTTTGATTCGAATATCTTGGTCAAAATTGAAGATATTGGTTTCCAATTAATTTTATCCTATAAAAACATTGGCGCAAAATTCTAAACAACCTATATGTATGGTTAAGGGTTTAACAATTTACTAGTAAGCAATTTGCTAAAGGAGTCCAAAATTTTAAATCTTTCTTTTCGTTTTGCTAACTAGTAAATTGCCAATTTGCTTTTATTAAAAAATGAGCATCCAAACATGCCTAAAAAGTGATAGTTCGTAAAAATAAACAAAGAAAAAACGCTAAAACGGAGCTATTAATTGAAATTTCCAACTCTTGACTGGACAATTCAACTCTTATAAGAATAATTGTACAAATGCCATATATGTACATAGATTTAGAAAATTGCTAAAACTTTAAGTAGCCATTTCGTGATTTGAACTTTAGCAAATTGTTAAAAGTTAGTAAGATGATAAAATTGTTTAAAATTAAGCTATCATCTTTTGAGCTTAGTAAATTGCTAAAAATGGCTTTAACATTTTACTAAATCGTTTAAAATTTTGCACCATTGTTTTTAATATTACTTAATGTAATTTTTTATAACGTATTTTTATACAAATTAAAAACGTTCAAAAAAGCTACTTTAAATTGATACAATTTGCTTTTCGACTTAAGTATCTCGGGAACAACAAAAAATTATATCAAACTTATTTTATCATATACATATGCGAAATATTGCCTTACATTTTTTTTTGGAAATCCACTTGACAACTTTTTTTTTTAAAACGAAAACTTACAAAAACATTTAGTAACTTATAAGAAATATAAAAATACTAGCTTTCTACCCGCGGCTTCGCCCGCAGTGGAGAAATTAAATAAGTATGAGAGATAAAGGGTAAGGGTATAATAATAGAAATGAGTCAATATAATAACTAAATTTTATTGCTTGGCTGAGATCAACAATTTTTAAAAATTACTACAGACAATGAAGTTTCAACACCTTAATATATGCTTATTGGAATGCAACAACAAATGTTAAAATATATTTCACCGTAACAAAAATAAATAATTCTGAATTCTAACAATTTAAAAAAATAAAATACAAAGTATTAATTTAAGATATTTTTATAGACAATGTTATAAGTTTTCCCGTTGGGTGCAAATATGTGTAAATTCCGGGCATTAGATACACGTGAACAGGCTACATAAAGTTGACCATGAGAGAAGCATGGGTTTTCTAAATGCACTCCTGCTACCTGCAATGTTTGTCCTTGTGCCTTGTTTATAGTAACAGCAAAGCTAAGCTTGACGGGAAACTGAACCCTTTTAAATTGGAATGGAAGGTCAGTGGGAATAATTGGTATCCGAGGTATTATAACACTATTTCCCTTACCGACACCTGTTAAAATAGTAGCACCAAGTATGTTCTGTCCCAATTTTGTTATCCGAAGCTTTGTTCCATTACATAGCCGAGGAGCATCTAGATTTCGCATAAGCATTACTGGTACATTTAGTTTCAATTGAAGTTTATGTGATGGTACACCCGATAGTTCAAGTGAATTTAAAAACTCCACAGGATATGAAGTACTTAGTTCCGTATCCATAATTGTATCCATTGACAAATATTCCTTCATTTCTCCTTGAACCTCGTTTAAAATGTCAGTGTTGATTCTATTTACAATTTCATTTCTTGGTGCTAATATTGCTCTTGCACACAACCACTGATCACTACACAAATTTTGTTGCAATTCCGGAAAAACATTAGCAATGAGATCCACATCACTTTCTACTAAATTACAAAATTCTCTTGACAGTGATATGTAGCCTTCAGCGTCAACGTCTAAACAACCATCACCAATTTTCAACAACATTTCTGCGTAAAGTCCTGAATCCACGTCATTATGAAGATGCACTCTCATATTCGTTTTCAGGCGGAGTTTTTCAACTGTCGGCCATAAGCTTGATGATTTAATGCACGCTTGAATTTCATCTGCGGGTGTCCCCCTTTGAATCACTGGGAGGGTTTGACGGAAATCACCAGCCAATAAAACTACCATGCCTCCCATTATGTCTGTACTATCTCGCAAGTCCTGGAGGGTCCGGTTTAAAGCTTCTATAGCCTTCTTGTGAGACATTGTACTTTCATCCCACACTAAAAGCTTGCATTCTCGCAGCATCCTACCTCGTGAACTATTTTTACTAAAATTACAGATGGGCGAATCTTCGTGTGCCAAATTCAATGGTAATTTTAAAACGGAATGTGCCGTACGACCGCACTTTAATAGCGTCGCGGCAATACCTGACGAAGCTACAGCAACTGCTATTTTTTGGTCTTTTCTGACGGACATTAATAATAAGTTAAGCAAAAACGTTTACTCTTAAAGGTATTAGAAGTAACATAGGATACTTTTTATTAAAAAAAAATAAAAACAATTTACGAAAAATAAGAAAATTGTTTGTCAAAATATCGTCAAATTTAGCTACAAACAATTTTCTTATTTTTCGTAAAATTTTTTTATTTTTTTTTAATAAAAAGTATCCTATGTTACTTCTAATACCTTCAAGAGTGTATGTGCAAAGTTTCATGATGATCGGTTAAGTAGTTTCTGCGTGAAAGCGTAACAAACAAACTTACATTCGCATTTATAATATTAGTATAGATTGGATTAGGTAAAGCTTTTTTAACTGACAGAAATATCGACAGAATAGGAAGTAATCAAAATCTATATTGAGAAAAATAAACTCAGTAAAATTTCATTTACAATCTTCTATGTAGTTTTTTTGTTTGTCGACTCAAAGATATGCCTGACTTAATAGATATTCAATTTAAAAAATATTTAAAAAATACTATAAAATAGAGATGTATCTAATAATAATTATTTATTTTTAGTCGCTTACTAAGGGCGAACAATACCTTTTATACTCTTTTATGACAAATATAACTTATTGACTAAAATTAAAATTAAAACTAAAAACAAGTGGATTTGCATGGAGACTTATCCGTTTCATCTTTTTTGAAAGAAGATCTATTTGGTATTTCATTAATGGTGTAACCTGAGTTGCTTCGTATATTGTTTTGCTTGAAAACCACTTCCTATCTGGCTTTCTAATCTAAACATTCCACTGGCACTGTTAAATATCAATATTTTCCGTTCAAAAATCTCCAATTCTTTTGCTACACTCAATGAAATTGTAAACCAAGTACAAAAACCGTATGTAAGGATCGGTCTAATATAATAATCGGTACATCAGAATTTTAGTATTTCCTTACATAGATTTAGAATTTCGCCTTTTTAAGACTTCTTGATCTACCGTGTTTAGTACCCGTGATGGTTAGTGCGTTGGACTGTCATCATGCCAAAGGTCTTGGGTTCGATCCCTGCCTATGCCATCTAAAGTTTTTATCACGGGTACTGCCTCTTGCGAGAAATTGACAAATTTTCCAGGAGTAAGTCATGTCATGAAAAGTGCTTTCTCAAAATTAGCCGTTTGGATTCGGCTTAAAACTGTAGGTCCCCTCTATTCCTGACAACAGTACTCGCACACAGGAATGGTTGAGAGTTGTAAGTCACTAGGCCCTAGTTCTCAACGGACTGTTGCGCCACCCGATTTATTTCTTATTTATTTCTACCGTGTTTATCAAAAAGAAATCGGTTTTGGAAATTTATTCCTAGATACTTTTTTTTCCGATCGTAATGGAATCTCGACAATCGGAATTTTCCCAATAATTTTCTACAATCGCTCAATTTTGTTAAGAGCTAAATTTGGTCGAGCGTGGCTTTCCAATATATGTTATTGTGTCATCAGCATAACGCAAAGATCCAGGTTCATCGGAAATGGGATCTGTAAGAAGAAAGTCTTGCAGAAAAATGTTGAACAACAATAGCCCAACTATCGATTCTTGAGGAACACCTGGGTTCACTTTAAAATCTGCGTGTTCAGATCCTATAAAAATTGGTATTGATCTATTTGTTAAAAAACTAAAAATGATCTTAATAAGCCCATTCGGAAAGTTCAAATTGTTAATTTATACTTTGTATAAAACTACTCTCAGTAATTTATTCGAAACTACATTAATCTCAGTTTACTTTTCGATTCAAGTTTTCTTTAATTTGTAAAATATAATTAGCCTTTTTTTTAAACTTCAAACAGTAAAATACTTCTTTTATAATAAATATTGGTCTTCTTCTTTTCTCTGGATCTCCGAACATTCTGAGGTTATGGGCCCAGGATTCGATTGAAGAAAAATTAATTTTTGAATATTTCTAGAAGAAATTATTTTTCACTGCATTTCCGGGATCGTTTTTAATTTGAGACGAAGAAAAAATAATAGCAAAATGGCTGATCATTCGGTTTCTAAGCTTCCATTATTTGATGGTACGAATTTCAGCAACTGGAAATATCGTGTGGGTATTTTGCTGGACGAGAAGGTTCTACGAAAATACATTGAGGAAGATTTAGAAGAAATTCTTGCGAAGATTGAGCCTGCTAACCAAGACAGTGTGAAGTTAGAAGAAAAGAAGTGTATTTCAATTTTGGTCCAGACTATTCATGATGGACAATTGGAATATGTGAAGGAGAAGAGGACTGCCAAGGAGATGTTTGACACGTTGTGTGGTATTTTTGAACGAAAAAACATTTCGAGCCAGTTACTACTCCGTAAACAGCTTCTGATGATGAAGTACAATGAGTGTGCAGACATCATTGAACATTTTCTTCGATTCGATACGAAGGTTCGTCAGCTGAAATCAACCGGAGCTAAGATGGGAGAGCTTGATGTTGCTGTCCATTTGTTGCTTACTTTGCCAGCAAGCTATGACAATTTAGTAACTGCACTAGAGACCATGAATCAAAGTGACTTGAAGTTAGAATTTGTCAAGACTCGGTTGATGGACGAATACAACAAGAGGAATGGTTGTGCATCGGCAAGGTCTAGTGATCCCGGAGCAATGAGTGTAAAGCCTAAGAAGAAGATTGTATGTTATGGATGTGGTAAGCCTTGGCATATCAAATCCAAATGTTTTTCCAAGCAGAAGGAAAAGAAGGACTCAGAGGGTTCAAGCAAAGCTTTCAGAAAGAAGGACTCGACAATGTGTGCAGTTGTTGACAAAGCAAGTGAAAAAGAGCATGCAGCGCAAACTGTACAACCGATGAATGATAAAGTGAAGTTTGTTTTGGATTCTGGTGCTACCCAACACATGGTCAACAACAAAGATTATTTCAACGTTTTGAAGAACATCGAGGAAATTCAAATTTCAGTTGCCAAGAAAAACGAAAGCATATCAGCATCTGAAATTGGTGACATTTCTGTTAAAACGATTTATAATGGTGATTCCGCACCAAAGACTATGAAGAACGTTTTATTTGTAAAGGATCTGAAATGCAACTTGATGTCTATCCGAAGTCTTACAGAAAGGGGTTACCGTATAGTTTTTGAAGGCGACAAGGCATATGCATCGATCGATGGAACACCTATGTTTGAAGCAAGTACCAGAGGCAAGCTGTACGAAGTAGATTTGCATGTTGAACAAAATAAATTCGCTGGCATCTCAGGTGAGAAAAATGATTCACAATCTTTGTGGCATTACAGATTAGCACATTTGAATACATATGATTTGAAGAAGATGGTCAGTCATCAGATGGCTAAAGGTTTGGAAGAAGTGAATGTTGACACTGAATTAACATTCTGCGAATCTTGTGCTTTTGGAAAACAAACACGTTCATCGTTTCCAAGGAACAAAAATACTAGATCCAATCGCATTTTGGAACTAATTCATAGTGATGTCTGTGGTCCTATGCCAACGTCGGCATATGATGGAAGCAGATATTTTGTGTCATTCACTGACGACTATTCCAGAGCTTCAATGAAGAGGCGGTGTTAATTTGTACTTTGTATAAAGCTACTCTCAGTAATTTATTCGAATCTATGTATGTAAATCTCAGTTTACTTTTCGATTCAAGTTTTCTTTAATTTGTAAAAATATAATTAGTCTTCTTTAAACTTCAAACAGTAAAATACTTCTTTTATAATAAATATTGGTCTTTTTCTTTTCTCTGGATCTCCGAACATTCTGACAAATAAATAAGTTTATAAATGAGATCATGAAGCCAAAGCGAATCAAAAGCTTTTTCAACATCTAAGCTCACAATAAGTACAGTCTTTATTTCTCAGATTTTGAATGACCTTATTCTGGAATAAGAGCAGGACATGTTTTGTTACATTTCCTTTTTTAAAAACCAAATTGGTTATTTGGAAAGATATTAGTATCTTCGCAGAAGCTTTGTAAAGGATTGGCTAAAACCCACTCAAACAATTGACCGATATAAGAAAGAAGTGAGATAGGTCATCAGCGTGGGTCGCATTTCAGCCTCTTTTTGGTTAACATAATCGACATGCGTTCACCTCAGTGGATTATTTAATAATTAGCTGAACTGCTGCATTTCGGTAAATTAGAAAAAATGAGTTATTGTTAAAAAGCTGAGTCACTGTTCGATGCGATTTATAGACCCAATGGGTTTATACCTTGATAGCTGGATGATAAAGGACTTTTATACAAGTGATCTTACGAATAAGATAATTCCGCATATTAATGATAATGAATCTCAATTATGCCTCAGCGTCACTGAAAATATATGGACCATCGGATAAAGGTATTCCAAGAATCGGTGTCAAACATTTAGCCGATATTTTGTTTTACACACATAATTGTCGTAGATTTTTCTATCATAAAATTAAACTAAAAACCATTCTTAAATTAAGAGAATTCGTTTGAAAACTTTTTGGTTTTATTTTCAATTAACATCTCGAGTTATGTTTGCACAACATTAGTTGTGTGTCGTATATCCTTTACTCGTTCATCCTTTTTTGCATCAGTGTTGAATTTCTTGGGGTGCATTTTGAAAAATGCTTGCCATTTGTTTCGTATATTGTGTAGTAATGATTATTAAGAATATTGTCGCAGAATGTCCATGTAGCTTTGAAATATGGCCAAACAGTCTTCATGATTGTAGTCCTCCGAGCTCTTTTTGTGAGGACATCTATGTGTGTGTATATATTTCAAAACTTCCCTCAAAATTGTTCTCGAGCTCAGGGAAATAAATATTGGTATATTACCTACCTACTTATTTCGAAAACCAGACAAAGATAGATACATGTAAAGAAAAAGAAAGAAAATTAAAATAGACATCATCACAAAAGTTCCCTCAATCAAAGCTACATACCTATAAAACACTCATCACAAGCTTTGCCCCACTACAAGTTTAAATTAGCTAATCCTGTCAAATTTTGTGATTTCCTTATCTTAATCGTTCCCTTGTCTGATGTCAATAAACAAAACATTAGGAAATAATGAGAAAGAACAACAAAAAACAAAACGCGAAAACATCAACATCCTGTAAATAGAAATATTCTTTTTTTTTTCTACACGAACACAAACAAATCAACCCTCAGAATAAAAGGGGGGGTGGTTAAGGCAAAGTATAGCGAGCCTGTAGCCATGAAGGACAATTTAATTCACTTAACAGACTTAACAGCGATGACGAACGATAAAAGAATCCAAATAAAAATATAAGAAATATGTATATAGCATGCCATATATCCAAAAGAGAATAATTCTATACGACACGAAATATACTACTGCCCTTAACTCCCCTTCCCCCAATCAAAGAACCAAAGCGAAAAAATCAAAGAAAACAAAATTCTCCCAGAGGGTGGGCGTGATGATGGTAGAAGCAAGGCATTGTGGTGCGGCATCGGGAAAGACGGCAGCCAGCGGTGCGGTGCGGTGCGATGACGGTGGCGGTAGTGATGGGAGAAAATAACAGAACTCGCGATGTTATCCCCAATTTTTTACGGCATTAAATGATGGAATCCCATCCGATTTGCGTACAAACAGAAACAGTTATACCTACACCACGGATACGGATACGGATACGGTACCGAGGGCAATCATCAAATGTCCTGCGAATCTTGTATGTCTGTGTCGACAGCTTTATCGAAGTGATTCGCCCCTTCCAACCAAACCAACCCGCAATCATCCCTTAAGTTCGTCGTGTTTCCAATTTTTTCCCGCTGCTTTTTTGTACTATACTTTTTTATTTTCAATTGTTGCTGGTGTTGTTATCTGGGTGATTGTGATGTTATAACAATGAGATACTTTTTTATGATGTATCTATTGGCAGCAGGATCATGGGATGGGGCTTATACGAAATTGATACACCAGCAAATTGACTACTCTGTGATGTGGGGGGACGATGTCATGTATAGCAGCAGCGGGATGCTGGCTGGCTGGCTTTGAGCTGTTGTGAATTGGTGTACTATATATCGCCCCAACCATGTGAACAGGTGTTGAAACCTTGATTCTGATACTGTGAGCTGATATACATACCTTACCTACATCTTTTTTGGTATTTTTTTTTCCGAAAAACGGATAAAAAAGCTTTAGAAATATGTATATGTAAAAAACAACAAAAAGATTTTTTATTTTCATGTCTCCCAGAGGATCATGTAGCGGTTGTTATAATCATTTTTGCAAATTGAAATGTTAAAATACGAAATAAATGAAAATTCGTTTAGCTGGTCGGGAGTTCAATTGAGGTCGCCATCATCACACAGGATTCTGGATTCTGATGATGACGATACGTTGAGATGAGAACTCAAAAAAAAAATGCGATATTTCTATTGAATTCCAGGAAAAAATTAATTCGCGTTTTTCTCCACTGGACATGGACAACCCAAAAAAAAAGAATCTCAATTACACGGGCTCAAAACAATGTGTTCACAAAGTGTGATATAACGAGATGTACTCCATATAGACCGCGGTATTAGCGTGTAGTGGGACTTTGGATACTTGGTTTACATAGTATTTTCAATTATTTTTATTTTTCGTTTTAATTTAGAGATTGTGGGTATAGGACAAACATAGGGAAGTATATATACTCGTATGTATAAGATATGAAAATAGGTATATATCAAAAAAAACTGACCAGATATTCATATATGTATTTTTATTTTTAATTTACCTACAAACGAATTGATTATTGATGATGTTGATTGTCCATTCGTTTAGTCGATATTTTATACTAAAAGCTGTTAGCTTTATTTCATTGAACAAAATAGTTTAAGTTAGAAGTGATATACGAAGGCAATTAATCATATGGAAAGGGGCTTGAGCGGGAGGCCAAAATCTTTATAGTTTAGTTTTGGGAAAAAATAAATATTCTAAAAAAGTAGAAATCCGATTGAAAATGTTTACAACATTATATAGCTCTATTTAATGGTGAAGAAGGGTTTTATAGAATTTGGAATTAAAAAAGCTTAAATGCTACAGACAAGTTTAAACTTGACAGATGATGAAAACGATTAGAGAAATCAAATTTCAAAATTAGTTGAAAACGCTCTTGTGTCGATAAGTACACAATAATGAGAAACGGATTTAAGATACTTGATTCAATTTGATTTACAAAAACACAATAAACAAAACGCAGAACAACTTTCATTAAGTTTTACGATCTTAGAGAGCTTTTATGTAAGATTTTATGGGGAAAATATATGGTTTTGAGTAAAATTATGATCTAATTAAAAGTTTTTAAATAGGTGAAGTAGTTTAACATTTTACGAATTTAATTTTTTGAACTATTTCCAAGTTTTACATATGCGTTGTTGGCCAAACACCATCCCAAAACATTTTGTAATGGTTTTAAAGTTCTTATTTCATTAGTTTTATCGCGTTTTTATGTTGTATTTTATACAGGAAACGGATCGAAATGCTGTATTTTAAAATATTGAATGGTCAAAATTCTGTATCGTACTGCATGACACTGTATGGGTAATATTCTGCATTTCAAAATACTGTACATTTAAATTACTGTGTCTCAAAATTCTGTATTGTCAAAATATACTGTATCTCATAATACTGTGTAATACTGGAAGTTTTTACAGATCAATTATTTTGGTGCAATTGCTGATTATGATAAGAATAATTCATGTTTAAATGTGAGAGAGATACAAAGAATTGAGAAGAAGAATGAGAAAGAGAAAATAAGAAGAAAATACCATTTATTTAGTTCTTGTTTTTATTAATTTAAAGACCTATGAATTGTCATGGGTACACATGTAATTGTTCAAGGAACATTATGCTATTGAAAAATTATTATAATGTTTTCTTAAGAAAAAGTATTTTGCATTTCAAAATGCTGTTAATAGGCTGAAAAATAAAAATCGTTTTGAAAAAGTGCGCACTTTTTACATTATCAAAACTAAATTTTATTTTTCAACCTCATTTAAAGCATTTTGAAATACAGAATTTTGAGCAACAGTACCTATTTTTATCATACAGTATTTTAAATACAGTATTCTGATCCATACAGTATTTTGACCCCAACCCTTTTATATATGGTTATCCAATTTGAGGAAAGTTTTAAATTTTAACAAAAACCTTCAAATTCACTTTCTGAAAAAATTTAAAAAAAAATCAGAAACAGTAACTTATTAAATGCTGATTTATTGTGAAAACTAAACATTTGTTGCTCGCAAGTTTTTGAGTTAACGTTAGTGGAGTTTTTGATTGGGGTTTTGAACAAGCCCTCCTTTACGTCATTGGATCCAAATGTACCCCAGAACATGTTTGGGATTTATAATCAGTGAACAAAATTCAATTTTCTATTAATGTTGTGTGTATGATAACTGACCTTTTACAGAATGTTTTGCGATTTTCTACTGAAAATAATTCATAAACCTGACATGGGGTCCATATTTAACCCACTATGATAATATAATAAATTTCACATCTGATCGCTGCTCTTTACATAGACGGGTTTAAATAGAGAAGGAGGTGTTTTATTTGCTACTCGATCTGAATATAAAAAGTTAACAGATGACAGTATACATCATAAAGCGCTTGAGATTAAATTTAGTGTTTCTGTTTCAATTGAATCACGATTGTATTCTAATTTAGTTCATAAACATGATTTTAAAAATACTGATTTTCTTTCTATGAATATTGAATTGTCAAATAATTTTAAATTGTTATAACTTAGAGATAGCTTTTACTATGTTTGGGAATATATTGGATCGGGCTGTTTTAGTTTTGTTCCCATAAAGAAATTAAACAATTCAAAAAGACCGATTTGGTTTAATAAAAGTTTATCAAAAGGCTTAAAAATGTTATGATTAAACTTCATAAAAAAGTACAATTTCGGTTTCTTTTCGAGAACAATTTAATAGAACTAGGAAAAAGTATGAATTTTTAAAAAGTTTTACTTATAAACAATATATTTGGTTTCTGGAATTTAAAATAAAGAGTAATTCTAAAGTTTTTTTGTAATTTTTGAATATTGAATTTTATTGACAATAAATTATGACCCAGATTTTATTAATTTCAATTATAATATAATTGCTGGTAGCCTTTGTTTATCTATAGATGACGTTTTGTCAGCTTTATCAGTTTCAGTTTCTCCTTTGCACCAGATAATATTCCTCCACTTCCTTTAAGGTTTTGTAAATACAATTTAGCAGCCCTGCTGTTTTTTATTTTCAACATGTCTTTGCGACAAGGTATATTTTTCGATACTTGAAAACATTCTCTGATTACTCCTCTGGCATAAATCTGGATCTAAGGGATCTGTGGAGATTATAGACCTATTGCTAAACTTCAGTTAATTCCAAAAGTATAGAAAATCGCTTGCAAGTCGACGTTATTTACACTGATTTTTCAAAGCCTTTTTACCGTGTTCAACACAATATTCTTTTGAAAACACTTGAGCTGAAAGTCCACTCTCCTTAATTTAGTTGGACATGTCAATATGTTAAAATTGGTGATGTTTTATAAAATAAAATAATAAACTTTTCAGGTGTTCCTCAAGGCAGCCACCTTGGGCCACTACTTTTTATTCTTTTTATTAATGATTTGCCAAATTATATTTCTTATGCAAAGTGTCTCTTATACATGCCGATGATCTCAAGATTTTTAGCTGTGTAAGATCTCCATTAGATGCCAGTAAAATTCAAACTGATATTGACTGCATTGTTAACTGGTGTATACTATAAATGGTTTATGTTTCAATCTTAAGAAATTAAGTGTTGTTACATTTTTTAAGATACTAGATTCATTTAGTTTCAATTACAAAATTGATAATCAACTATTACAAAGGTCAATGAGACAAAAAGATCTTGGAGTTATCTTTGATTATAAAATGAGTTTTTCGCTTCAAATTGACCAAGTTATTTCTAGAACTAACGTGATGTTGGGTGTTATTTCTATAAGTTCTAATCATATTGAATCCCTTTACTCAATTAAGTGTTCTTAGGATTGAAAAGTTCAGAAAAGATATACCAAATTTGCTTTACGTAAGGTTTTTAGAAACTCAGATATTCCATCTTATGAGACCAGGTGTATATTAATTAATTTAAAACCTTTAATGCTGTGAAATAGCTATGTATATTCAATACTCTTTGATTTTATGTATTCTCGTAGTTTGCGACATAGAGTAGGTCGTAGGCTAGATATTAAGAGAAAATAAAAACATTTTATTATTTTAAGTTAATTATATTGTACTCATGTATTATAAATCTTATTATTATTTGATTTAAATGTAGTCTCTATTAAGTCATGTTACTTGAAAGACGAAAATAAATAAATGAATAAATAATATCTAACAAAAAAAGTATTTTTTCCAATAATTTTTTTAATTTCAATTCGAAATGTACATATATAGTGCTTCTATCAGATTGAAGACGAAGGTAGTTCTAAGTGACATTTGACGCTTATGTTATTTCTAAAGCGATGGCAACAATATCTTTTTTGCACTAGCCACAGGCGGATCTGTTTATGTGTCTCTTGCTCTTGAACAAAGGTGACATCTACCTCTTTTGCAAGGAAGTCTCTCAGGGAATGTTTGCAAGACCTCTCCTCATAAGGCAAAGGGCATCCAAAGAACTTTTCCCCCCTATTTTGATTAGCGTTGCATGCTGTTAAAGGTCATTTATTTCCCACTCTAGAATTTCGATGAGATTAACGTTTCTGAATAAATTTTAGTTTTTCCTTGGTGAGTTTCCAGAGGTCTTGGGTTCAATCCCTGCCTATGCCATCTAAACTTTTTTTCACGGGTGCTGCCTCTTGCGAGGAATTGACAACTCCTCCAAGAGTAATTCTTGTCATGAAAAGTGCTTTTTCAAATTAGCCGTTCGGAATCGGCTTAAAACTGTAGGTCCCTTCCATCCCTGTCAACAGTACTCGCACATATTAATGGTTGAGAGTTGTAAGTCACTAGCCCCTCGTTTTCACCGGACAGTTGCGCCACCTTATTTATTTATGGTAAGGGTCTTGGCACTTATCTTTTGTTTTTGCGGATTTTTTCCGAGATAATGCGATTTCTTTTTGAGAAACTTCAAGGTTTAGCCCACTGGTGTGAAAAAGTTATCAGTTGTACGGTTGCACCCGGTGTGGAAATATGATGGCGTTAACGACTTCACCACATCATATCCAAAACCAAGTCCTATAGGTACTTTGATTATAGAGCTTTACTATTACTAACCACTAGTTTTACCAAATTTAAAAAAGTTATAAAATCTTAGCACTCGAGTTATAACTCACTTTTTGCGCTTTTTTTTTTATTGTAGTACTTCGTATCATTTTTGTACATTTATTTTACATTTATAGCCGAAATTGTCAACTGTGATTGAATAACAAATTAGAAATAATGGATATTTGTAAGCATAAATGTACCAGTGGAATTGTTGAGAAATCCCTACCAAAGGTAATCTGCGAGAAATTTTTAACTTAAGGTATTTCATGCCTATTTTGATGTCAAACAAATTTGAGAATATATTTTCGAATGACCTAAAATATTAATTTTCTATTGAAATTTCAACTTTACTTATCTGATAAATGTTTGAAAAATATTCATAAATAAGTTACATTAATTGAAACTGAAGGAGGGCTAGAGGACAAAATCTTTATGAAATAAAAAGGAGACTGGGATACGACCTACAACGATAACTTCCCATTCGTGACCGTTTGTCCATATTTCTTAAATTCTAAAATACAAATATTGATAATAACATTTTGTGTAATATAAAACAAATTTGAAGTCAATATCTTTCTCTGTTCTCAAGATAATAATAAAATGGAAGCCAATTTTTTATCAGTTTTTATAGTTGTTTTTGTAGGTTTTCGCTTTTTGTAAAAAAATACTAACTAAAAGTTAACAACAAAAATAAGTTTCAATACCCGTTTTTTTCCCGAGATGGTTTTGTCGAAAACTGATTTTTACCAGTTCTTAGTAACATTTTTGAAGATTTTTAATTCTTATACAAAAAATGCCGATTTGATTTTTTTAAATACTTACCTTAGGTTGACGATAATATTTTGCATACAAATGAAATAATTTTGAACCTAGTACTATATTAATCGATATATTCGAGTAAGAAATTATTTATCAATTTGATGTTTGAAACAATTTAATTAATTTGTAAGAACAACGTTTTTTAGAAGTTGAAATTAATTTTAAGCTTGTAATTCCTGCCAAGATCCATCAATTTTAACCAACTTTAAGAAGTGTTTGTTTATGTTTTTATCACTTAAAAAAAATTACCAAGTGCCAAAAAATGTTATTCTTCAATTATTTGGGATGTAATATCATTTCTTATAATAGAAAAATATTCTAGGTGATAAATATATTAATTAATAATAACTTGATGTGCATAAATGAATTTTATATTTTCATTTTAAGTTTCCAAGTCTGCTTCCAGTTCGCTTCAACAAGTGAAGATAATTTAAAAAAAAATATTATTTATTTTGGAAATTTCCTTTTTTTTTAATTAAACTTTTGAAACTTAAATTTGAAATTAAAAATCATCTTTAAGACCAAAAAAAACATTTTTTTCGTAACAATTCATCTGCGATAACTGGAAAAGAAAATATTTTAAATTGTCAGTGTTTTGAAAAATATGACCATTAAATATATGTATGTTTCCTTCATATTGAAGGGAAATACTGAATAACAAAAGACAAGTTTAAGGTATTTAATCGACAATTGTAGGGTTTATATATAGTTCAAGATCAATTTTTTAGTAAATTAATATTTCAAAAGAATAAATGTTCACATTATTAATTTTATAGATCAAAAGTATTTGAATTCACAACAAAGTTTCTGTTAATGTACGGGAAGCATGTTTTTGGATTGCTTACAAAATTGTGGATTTTTTCTTGTTGTCTTATCTTAAATCTTGCGGTGTTTTGAAACACCCTTTATTTTAATCTTATACGCTCCTCATTTGAAAAGATTTTACTTTCTTTGTATTGATATATCATTATTTTATTTGGGAAGATGTACAGACGTCTACCCAAAAGCAATTGGGTCCCAATCTTTCCCTGAAGAGACTTTGTGCGTTTTTTATGTCTATATGCCTACTTTTAAAAACTCAATTAACCTTCATGACTTGCAAGAATTTAAAAAAATACCTTTCCCTAAGAACAGTTATGTTTTATTAATAAATCGATAAAGTTATGATCCAAGGGCGGTCTACCTTTAAGATAAAAATAATAATTTTCTAGTTGATTCGACATAAAAAGGTCTCACTAGAATACGAACTTTTTTTCAACTATTCCTTTCTTGGATAGGTTTATATATAATCAATCTCAAGATCCTCAATTCTCTGGGGAAATATGAGTGAGGCAACTCCATCTCCATCTCCATCATTTGAAACATTAGACAAACTTATAGGCGCCTCTTGATGCTACAGTCTATTAATTCATTTCAAGCTACACAAAGAAATTGTCAACCCATTGCGTCTTACCTATTATACGCCTCTGCAGTACGAGTAGATACCTTGCTTTTAGTAAGTAATGACTTTTATTCTTCAGATATGTTCCGCTTCAATTTTCGCCCCTGGAAGAAAAAATTAAATACAGCAGCCATATGCCAAGGACCATATCATGATGGATTTGAGTCTCATATTATATACCTGTGCGAATCAATAACACATCGATTGATTAATGAAGTCCTTGTGTCGGCCTCGAAATTCCTATTTGTCTTCTAGAAAGGACCTTCAATATTTATTTCCCAGTATAAGCCTTACGCTTATATATTATATAGAAGACAGGCGCATTACTCTCTCTCAGTCACATGAATAATTATCTCCTTTGTTTTGCACACTTGTGTATATTGACAAGATGCTGGGCTGAGGTCCTTCCTTACCTTTAGTTTCTTTTTTCTTCAATTGTTTTCATCTTGCTGTTGAAGCGGTAAATCCGATGCGTAGGCGCATGGCGCTTATAGTTGTTTTTGAATCTTTTGATACCATTTTTTTTTTTATTTCAAAACAGAAGCGGCATTTGTTTCAACCCGAACTACGACCAATTACCTCAGCTGGGGATATTCGTTTTAAGATTCTATACATATCCCTTAGAAAATAAAAATGACCAACAAAAGAGACAAAAAGAAACCTCAGAAATCCTTCTGTTTTGCATTTTTCGGTAGATAAGATATAGATAATTGGTTACGAAAAAAGATGCACAACAAGGATAAGATTTACATCAGGTTTATATAGTTTTTTTCGTTTGTATTGTGTTTCGACGGTGTTTTGAGAGATCAAAAAGGATTCAACCGATAGAAACACTCTTTTCTCTTTCATATTTTTGTGTTTTTGTTTTATTTATGTAAATGCGGAAATAAAAACCTATTTTTAATCTATCTGTATAGCAAACGCTTAAAATATTTGATTGACACGAGTCAAGTGCAACCATCTTCTAAGCAGTGAATGAGGTCGAAAAAGTAAGAATAAGATTTTGTGGAGAAAGACAATTTTTTCTGATCACTTTACGAAAATAAATTGCTGTCGAGATCACGATTCAAGGGCGGATCCTGACTTTAATCAGGAGGTTATACACTCAACATAAAGAGATTTTGAGCACCACTTAAAAATATTCTTCAATGTCCTGTAAAGGATTTTGAATTTACAATACCATGATAATGTGAATATATCTTAATTTTATATTTACTTTTTCAAAGGGTTTAAGTAAAAATGTTTGTTCTTAGATTCTTTTAGAGCAATGTTTTCCAGCTAGGCATGGTTTAACTATTTAATTCGGCCGACTCACTACATATGCTAACATACAATAGGTTAGGAGCTTTGGGTGTGTTTCATGCAGAAATCTTAGAAATTGTGTTGAAACGTAGATTTTTTCCCAAAAATTATGTTTTCTGTTCTTGTTGCCATTTCTTTAAATGGGAAAAAGTTTTTGAGGCGTATTATCTTCTGATCTTAAAAGTTATGGTATTTAATAGATATACACAATTTGGAAAGAAAAAAACACTTTAGAAAAGTCTTACACTCTTAATGTGCGTCAAATAAAATAAGCTGGAATGGCGAGTTTCAGGAACTTAAAGGTATAATTTAATATTAAAAAATCTTGTATTCAAGGTTCTTTCTTAAGAATCTCAATATTTGTTCTTTCTCTCAGAAAAGATCTTTTGAAAATAATTTAAGGCATTACTGATGTTTTTCCAAATTTAAAATTTTGTGAAAACCTTTGTTCTCGAATTGGGCAGAGCAATAACTTGAAAATGATTCGGATTTTCATCGAAAAATTATCTTCAGCGATGAGGGCATGAGGTTCATTTCTGGTTGAATGGCTTCGGCCTTCGTCAATAAACAAAATATGCGGTATTGCTCAGGCAGCAACACACACGTACTTCATGAGTCATCATTGCAAAAATTACGGTTTGGTGTGGTTTATGGGCCGGGCGGTGCGGCCGTACTTCTTCCGTGATGATCAAGACCGGCACGTTACTGTGAATGCGGATCGCTACTGTTCAATGATAACCGAATATTTTTGGCCTCAATTGGATGATATGGACTTGGAGGGCATGTAGTTCCAAGGGGACGGCGCGGCGTCACAAGCCACACAGCGAATGTCACCATCAATTTATTATAAGCCAAGTTTGGAGAACGTGTTATCTCTCGAAATGGTCCAGTCACTTGGCCACCTCGGTTGTGCGATTTGAAGCCGTTAGACTATTTCCTGTAAGGCTACGGCAAGCCTATGGTCTATGGCTCTATGCCAACAAGCCAACGACGGTTGATGAATTTCGTACGAATACCGAATGTGAAATTGCAGCAATATCGGCCGATTTATGCTTGAAAACCTTCGAAAATTGGGTTCAGCGCCCGGACTTTTGCAAGCGTGCCCGTGGTGGCCATGCAAAAGAAATCGAGTTCCATACATAATGGCATCAAACGTACTTTCACAGGAACAGGAATAAAGAATTTCATTGATATCCAAAACTCTTATTGAAAAATCCGATATGAACCCCCTGGGTACTGAAGATTGGAATAGGACTAAAATAGAAATTTTATTTTTAATTATACAAACTATTAATTTAAAATATATGAGGGGCTCATATCTATTAACGCAATACTATATTAGTTTTGAATTCAAAGTAATTACTACGAACATTTAAAAAAACATCTTTCCAATGGGGGGTCTTGACCCTTACGCTTTTTCTTGCATGTCATGTTCTGAGCAATTTTAATCAATTTCAAGACACCAAAATTACTATACTTTTCGGCAGCTTCCTTGGGCTTCCAATTATTCAATTTCTATGTATTTATTTATCTATGTATGTATATGAATAGGTATATGTATTTCATTTTCTACCTGACCCAATTTTAAAGAAAAAATATAATTCTATTAAAACCTAAGTTAACTCCTTGAATATACAAGTTTTTTCCAATAAAAGTCTGTAAAGTTAAAAAAAATTTACAAAATCACTAATAATATAGCACCACAAGTGTTTTTCTTCAGTCTCATTTATTTGAATCAGTTAGGTACAATCACACAGAACGCCATCCCAGTATAGCTTTTAAAACAGTGACTCCTTTAGGATAAAGAGGCTTTCAAACAATGACCCTTACATTTTTCGAGTCCCAAATGCGACAATTCTACTTTAACGTAACCTCCAAGAACTCAATAAGCTCAGCGTAGATATACGAGGTTGCTGGTGATCGATCGGCTTGAGCTTTTTTGTGTTATAGCTGAACTTTGAAAGCCTTAACGGATAAGTACCTAGATGCATTTATGCAAAATACGGTGTAATATTGTTTGTGGAATTCCCTTATGCCAAAGATCGACGAGGAATCCTGGGTTATCTACAACACCACGAATTGAAGTATCATATAATCAGTTGTCCTTTCAATTTCGTTTCTTCACACCACTTACTTGTCCCACCAGCTCAAATTTTCCATTAATCTGATTATTGCCGTTCGAGAAAGTTCGTCAAAACAACCTAAAAGTGCTTTAATTTTGCGAATTGGGCCATATTTTGTATTGAATTTTAACAATTTTTATTAGTTGTTGAAGGGTGCATTGTTCCATTTTAATTGTCAAATGATACCTTCAAAAGTGACAGCTGCCCAAATAGCGGGCTACTTATTTTTAAATATCTGACACACAAAATTGAGCGACCACGCGATTTGAGACAATTTTTGTCACTAAGTGGTCTAAACATAACGTTTTTTTTTAGTGTATAGAACTTTAAGCTGGCAACATTTTTCTAACAGGCGGTCGCATTTGGTCAAATAAATAAAACTGCAATATTTTGAGATACCTTTACATCCACAAAAACTGAATGTTTGGTGTGCTTTATGGGTTGGTGAAATAATTGGTCTGTACTTCTACTTCTATAAAAACGATTCTGGCCAGAACGTTACAATCAAAGGGGACCTCTAGTATAGTAGTAAATAATTTTTATTTCCAAAATGTATTTAATTATATATTAAAATAGTTTAGTTGGTTTAAAAATGAATTTGCCTGTCAGGTTAAAAAAGGCTTGATAAATTAAGTAACATATTTACAAAAATTCATTCATTAATAATTAATGATGACAATATTTAAAGGCATATTTTGAAAATTGATATAAATCACAATAGTAAGCAATCTAGGAACTGAGTTCTGGTTAAATGATGGCTTTCGAAAAATTGCTCCCTGTTTCCCTTGACTATGGGACAAACTCCAACAAAGGAGAATGTATTTTCTCGGTTGCGTGGAGTTTACACACCGAACATAGTCCAACGGCGGAATTTTGAAAGGCTCTTGCATTCAAACTGTGCGCTTTGAGAATGAGACTAATCGTCTTTTGTGAATTTGAATCCAAAAAGTAACCGGGGATCATAGCGTAGAATAAGTTGCTGTAATCATCATGGAACTGCGACTGCTTTGCGTTGCTTACTCCAATGTTTTTCTCTAAGCATTCTTAGCACAAGCTTTTGTGAGTTAAGTATCTGCAATGTATTTAGTGTGAAGGGGTTTTCAATTGACGCTTCTGACAAAAAAAACCCTCCATTCGTTGGCCCAGTAGATGTTCCTACGAATAATAACTTCCGTTAGGATTTTGGGAAGTCTTTTATTCGGTAAAGGGTTGTCAGGAACGATTTTGGAAATCCCGTTTTTAAGTGTCATACCTCATTTGGTGTGTTATTAGGAAGAAGAAAACATCTTTTCCGAAGCCGAAGGAACGATGCAGCTTGCACCAGTACAACATAATTGACCTTGAAGACGCATAATAGATTTTGAATTTAGCTGAGTGTGGCATATTTTTATTTCTTAGAAACTGAGACAATGTAGAATTAATACCATTTTCCGAAATACTTAATCTTTTTTAATAAGATGTTCCGTTTGAGGCATGTTACACTTTAAAATAACTCCAAGATATTTATATTGATTTTGAACAGCTTTCTCCACACCACCGAAAAACCATTTTTCTTGGACTGCTCCCCAGTCTCCATTTAGAAAAATCACTTTTCTGATTTATCAAGATTGATTGCTAAACTCCATTTGGCGCAGTAGTTAATAAACCCGGCTATAAGAATTTTCAGTTTAGAAGCACTGTCAAAGGTGATACTGATATCTATAGCGCCATGCTTACAGACTTTCTCGTTCATTAATTGAACCTTCAAGTTAGACTACGTCTGATCCAGCCGTAGAGCTGCCAGAAATCATATTTTAATTATAATGCCATAAGAATATCTTTCAAATAAAGTAAATCTCTGTTTAAAACCATTACACAGTTATATTCCTCTAAAAAAACACTCTTTTATATAAGATCTGACCGTCTTTGTTCAGCTTTAATGTCGGTTAAGTTTTCTGTTGTTAGTTTAATTAAATAAAACTTGTTCCAATACGTTTTTGAAAGAGATACTAAACATTTATCAGTTTTCGTTGATTGCGTCATCCATAGGTTGGATAACTTATTTACGGAAACTAAGTTTAAGTGTACAAATATCGAACGTGCCTACATGAACCGCTTTTACAATAGATTTATGTTAATAAGAAGTTTTAGAAAACACCAATTCCATCTCGTCAAGAACTAAAATAACATCGATCTTATGATTACAAAGGTCATTTTCGCTTAACTGTGCTTTCAATAGTCCCATCATGACACAACAAACTTACATCAGACTGAACTCAAAGAATATACAAAGTCTCTATATGTTAGATACATATATATCTTTCATATATTACGCTGTGAATTCTCATTCTCATTCTAATCGCCCAGAACTCCGTAAAGATATGCAAAAAAGATTGCCCCGATACGACCAAACTCTAGAATGATCAGCAAACGATTGGAGTCTTACATAACTTCGCGCGTACACCAAAAAGTGACCATCTGATACTGAAGAATGTATAACGTGAATCCGAAGATGACAACGACCAAGACTATATAATCCTTATCAGCTGCCACAATCTGGACGACCAAGACGACGACTACGACCACAACGACGAATGCGCATCATGAGACTTGCGAGATCCAAACCTCTGGTTATGTCCAACATACCCGGCAGCGATAAGGAGACACTTTGCAAGCAGATAATGGGAAAGTCTTGTTAGACCCATTAGTGTGGAGTTTGGCTCCAGCACAGATTCTTGCAACTCTCGCGCGAGGAAGTGAATTCTACGCCATATGTATTCCTTCTCGATGTCCGTGGTATACAAATGTGGCCTGCATCTTTGCCTGGATGATGAACCCCAGCCAAAGGATAGATATGCTGGTGTTTTGAGATTCGGACTTGGAGATTTGCCTCGATGTTGCTGTTGTTGCTGCTTGGCGACAAACGTTAGAAGAGTTTAAGCATAATTTGATTGATGAAGTGCTTTTGCACGAGAGTAGATATGCGAATGTTGTTAAAGAGCAGATTTGAAATCTAAACTGAATCTTATAGCGGTTAACAGCTGTGAAATACTTTTCCATCTGACCATCTCGTCACCGCTCATCCACCATATGGCCATGATGGGTTATGTGTGTTGTCATGCTGGCCTATAATGACACAGGCGCACTAAATCAAAGTTAATTGGATCTACCGCGAGTTGTATAATAATTAATTTGTAAAAGTCTTAATTGGGCTAATTGGTGAAGCCCGAGTTATAATATATAGTGAGCGGCTCTTCCCTCGTTGTCGTCGTCTTGTTCGCGTTCGTAGGTATAGTCGGTCGGTCGCTTTTATTGAGAGGGATATTTATAGCACGAAAAAGAATATGAAATTTTAGACTTGAAATAAATGCTGTAAAAAAGAAGAAAATGTGATTGTCCATTATTAATCAAAAGCGGTAGATGTAGATATAAGACTGTCAAAATTTGCGTTGATTTGTTTTTGTTGTGTTTGACATTTATTTTATTTTCCTAATGGTTGCCAAAGTTTAGATATTTCTTTTCTAAAGCAATTTGACAGCTGACAGTTGTTCAAATCAGGACTGTCAAAATATTTTAAATAAACCATGCTTTTTGTATGGTTTGTACACACTAAACTTTGAACATTCTTGATGTGCTGCAGACAAAATAATTTCTAAACTTGCCAATATGTAACTCTACTGATGGGAATTTCTGAAAAAGAAATACTATCAAGGAATTGTTTGAGGGCAGATGCAACTATTACAATAGAACTTTGCTTATAAAAATATGGACAAAACAACGAAAGTTTTTTTTTATACATATTGTGCGTGCATTTAAAGGGGTTATGAATACCCTTATAATTTTTAAACACAGTGCGAACAATTAGGTATTTAGGTAAGTAGGATAGGAATAGAGAGCAGATACCGATGCACCTCGGTTTTGAATGTCTGCAAATTGTAATGAGTGGGAAATATTGAGCCTGGTAAAGCGTTTCACATTCGTGTAGTGCGGCTAAAGAAAGAATCCCTATACTTTACAGCACTCAAGGGTAAACTATGAGTACTAGTATTACGGTTGAATTGTTTAAGAGTAGGAATGCAACTGGCTATCGCACTAGAGCATTGTTTATAAAAATTACGATAAAACAATGATAGGCATGACACCTTGCGGCGGTGTTGAAGAGAGCAAATATCTCGGTAAGAGAACGATCTCCTATCATTTTTAGAACTCTTTTTTCAATTCTATCCATAAAGACTTAAGTACGTTATTGGATCACCAGGCCAAATATGAGAATTATACTCAAGTTTTGAACAAATAAAAGCTTTTTTAAATTATACCAAGATCAAGGGGGTACAACATTTCTTGCATCGTTGTTGGACAAAACCTAAATACTTAGCAGCATTTTTGGCGATGTCAAATATGTGATCACTCCAAAACAAGTGATTTATGATGCACACACCAATAACTGAAAGCTGTTCAGTCTCCTCGATGCAAGTACCACCAATGGGTAGTGGCATTAGGGGAGAGTTACGCTTTTGCGACAGTAGACAGCATTGAGTTTTTGAAGCTTTAAATTCTACACGGTTCTTGATTCTCCATAGGACAATTCTGTCAACATCTGAACTTAATGAGGTTGATAGCCAACTTCCGAAGAAGAAGGATGAGAATATAAAAACGAATATGAGAAGCTGAGGGTACTGTCATCAGTTAAACAATTTAGGGGGAAGAAGTTTCAGACAAAAGATCATTTATACAAATAAGGAATAGTGTCGGAGACAAAACGGAGCCTTGGGGCACACCAGCGTTTACTTTGTGGATATCACATTTGAACCCGTCCAATACTATTTGAATTAAACGGTCCGAAAGGTAATTTCTAACCCAACAAAGAAGAGATTTATCAATACATAATGCCACATTTTTGATAATAGAGCTGAGTGCCAAACTCTATGCGTTTGAAATATCAAGTGCAATAATCTTACTTTCTCCCAAACGATGTAAGGATTTCTTCTACTGTTCGGTTAAATAAACCATCAAATCACCGATGGACCTAACTTGAAAGCCATATTGCCGGTCATTAAGAAGCTTCCGTTCTTCAAGAAATTTCTTAAGCTGGAAATTGATCAGAGTTCCTATGACCTTGGAAAGAAGGGACGAAAGTGCAATTGGACGATAATTAGGGGGTGAGTGGGAGTCATCTTTTCTAGGGACAAGCTGGACAAATGCTGTTTTCCATCCACACCTGTAGAATAGGACAGATTTAAATTCTTACGCAAAACAATAGCGGGGATACAAGCCGCGCCAGCCAATTTGTGAATGTCAAAATCTGAAAGTACTCTAGCAACTGTACGAGTGCAAAAGAAGCTTTGTCCCCTAGAATCGTTAACGCTTTCAGGTACAGTCACTCATTGGCAGCATCAAATTTAGCAAACTGTGCTGCAAGCAAATTGGTTTTATCAATTGAGCTTACAAAAGGAGTGATATTGAAAACAAGCTTCGGAACCGACGCCGACGTTGCAAACGATGTAAAATTTTCTGTTATATAGGGTTTGATAATGATGAGTTTCGTATTAAATAGTCTGCTATGTGACAGCTGTCACTTTTGAAGCCATCTTTTTTTGACATTTCACAAGAAAAAATCTCTGCGTCATAACTAAAAATGGAACTATGTACAACAAAATGAAACCCTAAAGTTCGGTCGCATATCTGTTTTCTAGCTTTTTTTGTTTTCTTTCTAAAAGACTAAGGCTCGTTTCACACTACACGGTTTTGACCGTACGGCATAAACCGGATCAATGGCTAATTACACATTATACGGTTTTTAACCGTACGGTAAAACACGATATATGCAGGGTTCCTGTACTTAGTATACTTTTTCACAGGTTTTGAAGGTTTTTGATCGAACTCTGCCGCACAAATAAAATCGTATGATGTGAAAATACGAATTTCGTCACGTACGCCACTAAGCTTATCGCGCCGTCCGGCTGCCGTATACTGTAGTGGCAGTAGACGGTTGCTACACGGCGCGGCGCCGGCAATTTGCCGTGACCGTATAATATGACAGCGTATATGCTCTTCTTCGCGCCTCTAACAAAATGTCGCCGTCCGGTTTTTTGCCGTAAGGTCAAAACCGTAAGGCCCAAACACATGATATTATTTGTCATCGATTTGAATTTCTCGTGCAAATGGTTCTATATTTATATTCTGCTTTGAGAACCTAAACAAAAAAAGTATTATTTTCTATAGTTCATAATATAGTCTGATCTTAGCCTTTTTCGACAACTCTCTAGGTGGTGAGCCGCGCTGAAGTTATCTAATTGACACCCCATACATGTTGGATAGCCTGCACTACATCATTTCCTTAGCATAGGCTAATTTATTTCTAGATTTAGCATAATTAAAATATCGGTTTCCTTTCACAGTATGCCTACGTTACGTTTGTTAGTCGTATCATTGTCAATATCCCGTGAGTATTCCTGTCTGCAAAAGTAAATTGATGGATGCCAAATTCTTCATTGTATGTCAACTTGCAACTATTGTTGCATTTATGTGTATGAAGACGCAAATCAGCTTTTGTTTTCAACTATTCAAGAAAAGCCGCTTTTCATTGTTCTACATCGCATCTCTCTTCCAGAACCTGATGAGACAACTTAAGAGATGGGACTTCGTCTTCGCTTAGCGTCTAGTCGCTTGCACGCAGATCAAAATAAATACATTTGGATGCATTTGACACAAATAAACCATCACACGATAATCATTAGCTGTCCCCCCAGCTGGAATTTCTGTCATTGATTTCGGCCTCCTATTCAATGTTATCTTCTCCAAATGACAGTTAATCCCAACCGGACATGCTTCAAACAAATATTACAATAAGATGTCTATTTCGTGACTACATCCTGGACTCGAGGCAAAATACACAAGATGATTGAAGTCGCCTCGTGTCTGTCTATAGGTCTACCAAATTCAAATGACCAGAAGTCCCTTTATATTGTGAGCTTATAATGGTAATGAGCGGCCGCGGCCGGCAGCCAGAGTAGTTGTGACCGAGATGCGATGTGACCACTGACAGACGATGCGATGGTTCGTGTGCCGCTGTCAAACCAAGGCCAAGACGACTTAACTAAATATATAAGTCTGAGTTCCTCCTTTGACAAGACGCGCGGCTTTGGAACACATAACGTGATTTTAATTGGAATATTCACAATCAAAAAGCCGTTATTGTCATTATAAAAACTTCTGCGTTCTCTTTTCCCGCGCATGGCGCGGGCTACTTTGGTAAGATTAAATCCATTCACAATGTCAACTCATCTTGCCACAGGAGTCTTCCATTTCTTCTGAGCTGATGATGGAAGCTGCATCAATCGCTTTATAGCTGTATTAATCCATGAAACGCATTTGTCATTTCATGCATTTCTACGTTTATGTCTCACTCTTTTTTAATGAATGGAAAATGAAATGACCACCTTGCGTCGTCATCGTCGTCGCCGTTGCGTCGCTCTTCGTATAGTTGACGGCAGAAGCTGCTTCAACAGCATGTTTGTCCACAGGTGAGCTTCTTCCGGGCGAATATATAATGGTGGATTTGTGGACCGATTCCGCTCCGACGACAGACAAGAATGACCGACTGACAACAGCAGCGGGAGAAGGCCACCAAACGCAATGTTGGGGCATTTAAGTCGTGTCGTTGTAATGAGACGCCTAGGCTAGGCGATGGCGATGCACTAACACGCGATGTTGTAATTTGCGCGCGGTAGTTGAAGTTGGGTTGATGCCGTGTTATAAAGATGATGCGGCTGGCCACAGAACCGGACGAAATATATTCTGGGGCTAATAACGTTTTGATTTAGATTGGGAGCAGTCCGCCTTCGACTTTGAGCCTCGCGCTGCTGATGCTGCCTGAACTAGATCGAGTAATATAATGGTGTGGAGCGACACACGGCGACGGTGATGGCGGTGGTGGAGGCTGATGGAGGGGTAATTTAAGAATTTGGAGTCTTCTTCTTTTCCTTATTATGGCATCAGGCTTGTTATACCTAGATAAAGATGATGATGACGATGATGAAATGGATGACGCACGACGACGACGACGATGTCCAATGTCCATAACATCATCAGGTGTTGTTGGGCTGCTTTTCTGTCATTCGAGTTCTGAATCTGCTGAGCATAGTGGCGGCTTAGCACGCCATCATATGATGGAATGACAAATGCGTTTTAGTTTTATGATGTTGTTAGCCCAGAGGTCCTCATGTTATGCCACCGTCAGCCTGGAGTGTGGTTGTTAACGTGTGTTTAATTGAAGTTTGTCCGCCGATGATTGGGGTAACAAATTTGCGGTCGCAGTTAGCTTTCCGCTGATGCTGATGCTGGCTTAGGTATAGATATGTGTACATACATACATATACATATAAAAATTGGAAATTTGTATTCGCTTTAATATTGGACTGGTTTCTTGTGGCCTATACCACCTATGAGCTCCTATATAAAAAGAGACACGGTTTTGATACAGAATTGAGGATGTGGACAGCTTAATTTCAAATTAATTTTGAAGTGTGTTATAATGTGTATCATGTTGAGCCGATGTGAAGTACACAGATTAACTGTTAATTTTTTGTTTTAGAATGGTGTGATGTAAAAAAGAATTGTTAATACATAATGTATTATTTATAATTATTTCAATTTGTTATGAAATTCGATTCAGGTCAAAAGCTAAAAAAAATAAACATTTGACAGATAAAATGTAAAATAAAATTGAATATTATTTCTTAGTTAGATATTTTTATGTTATACATTAAGGTTATAGGTTTTTGAACTTTAGGTCTTTTAAAAATGACCTGAATTGCATAGCTCAGATGAAAAAAGTTTAATCGGTGAAACAACTCAGTAAAATTAAAGATTTTAAAAAAGAAACACGGATGTTGCTTCCAATAAAGAATTTTGAACTTTGACAGCTGATAGCGACCATATTCTTGAAGTCAAAAATGTCAAATTGATTGTCATTTATTAAGTTTGTTTTGGCTAACTTGGGCCGCTATATCTATATTATTAAACCACAAGTGCAATTCCGCTTGGCATATAAGGATCGAAATCCTATAAGAGGACTGCATCAGGTATGCTTCTTTTATATAATTTACAGACACTCAAGGGGTTATCAATACCTTTTATATATGTTAATATTTAAATGCAGTATGAGTGTTAGGAAAATGGGGAAGGATTTAAGAGGAAATACCAGTGCACGCATTGGGCTTAAAGTTCTGAATATCAAAATCGGAGGGAAAACAGAGTTTGCCAAAGCATTCCACATTCTCGATGTGCGGTTAAAAAAAGAATCTCTATACTTCACAGTACGTTCGAAATTGAGCTCAAGGATAAAGCATACCTGAAAGTGCGAGTATTACGGCTGAATTGTTTAAGGATTGGAATGCAAATGGCTAATTCTACAGAACAATGTTTGAGAAATATCGGTAAGACAACGAATGGAATGGAAAATTGCGGCGGTGTTCTTGCGATGTAAATGTTTCGATTATAGTTCTATAGCCTATCATTTTAAAAGCCCTTTTTAGGATTTTATACAAGAGATTTAAACTTGTTTTTGGTGCACCAACCCAGAAATGAGAGTTATATTTGCAATCTTTTTACTAATGAAGGCTTTGTAAATTGCATCCAGATCAGAAGGGTTGAGCACCTAGCAGCATTTTTGGCAATGTCGAATATGTGTTCATTCCATAAGTGGTAATCTGTTGTACACATACCGAGTACTCAGAGTTGATTAGTTTTCTGGACTCATGGTGGAGAGTTTTGAGTCTTATGATTCACGAAACAATTTAACAAGACCTCACTTGTTTCTTGATGGAAGGCAAGATCTCGCGAAAGAATGGCAGCTGTCCGTGAGAGTGTACAGGAAAATTGGAGGCAGTTGGGGTAATCTTACTTTTCTTCGTGATTTTGAGCTGCCACCAGTAAAAAATAAATTGACCCAGGAGATCTAAATACTCTACCATAAGCGATGACATGTGTTCGCTGAATGGTGTCTAGAGTAGTTGGGAATTGATCCTATTTTTCATCGAACCAGAATGAATACTGTAGATGGCAGCGTCATAGTTCCACATTTCTTTGAGAACGACGACGGCAGCGGCGACGATGTTCGCCACACCTTTATAGTCGCTGAGGTTTCTTTTAACTTCTTATAGTTTTCAACAAGACTGTGACAGTTCTACATAACTCATGCTAGACTGAAAAATCTGTTCGGGTAATTTGAAGGCATCTTTGCCAACCTGCTAGATAATTCTTGTGGATTTTTCTGAAGTTGTAGGTCTATGCAAATAAGAAACTTACCATAGTAGAATGAAATAAATAGTAGCTGAATTATGCGACAGAGTCATAAAAATTGGGCATGTGTGTTACCAAAAATATTTCGAGCTAAGTTTAAATTCACATAAAATAATGAAATTTAAGGTACTCTGGAAACATTTGTTCGTGCTTTTATTATTTATATATTTCTTTATGGAAAGTAAGCAGTTGTAACATCAGGGTTAAAGTCACTAGACGACAAGGTTTACTTCCTGAAAATCAAGTAACATTTTTCCAATGGATTTTGCTAAAACAGTTTTTTACAGAAAAAGGCAAAACAATTTGAAAATTATTTTTGTTTTTGTCACAGATTTATCGTCTTAAAAAGGATGTAACATAAAATTTTTCAAATATTTTGCAAAAATATAAAAATAATGTTAAAAACGTATTTTTTTTTAATTTGAGCAGATAGTTAAAATCAAAGATTGGATTCGCACTAAAAAATACTTCCGAAACTTATTTTTCAAAACCATGGAAACATTAAATTCAAGTAGATTTATGTTTGGTAATGCAGGCTATTTTGGTCAATTGATTTTAAATGCAAATAAAAAACTTTATTTTATCTTTTACCCAACGTTTCGTCGCTACTCACGACTTCTTCAGGGGGTTTTATTATGATCTTTATTTAACATTATGAAAAAAAAAAATAATGAAATAATAAATACAATTTTTTTTTTTCATAATGTTAAATAAAGATCATAATAAAAACCCCTGAAGAAGTCGTGAGTAGCGACGAAACGTTGGGTAAAAGATGAAATAAAGTTTTTTATTTGCATTTAAAATCAATTGACCAAAATAGCCTGCATTACCAAACATAACTCTACAAATATTCATTAAAAAAATTGGTCACATAAAACATACATATATTAAATTCAAGGTTTCTTAAAACTATACCTACATTAGAGACACAAGCGAAGACACATAACTAATGAGGATTTCCAAAAAATAAGTAAGGTTCTAAAATTATTTAAACTGCACCAATATAAAAAATATCTTTTTTGCAAATCCATCAAACAATTGATTGTTAACGGATATTTTGTGTTTTAACTTATGCCTTACCCCGTGTTTGGTTGCCTTTGGCATTTTTAAAAGTGCGTATTTTCAAAAACTGATTTTAAGGCGAGATTCGAATTCTAGACAACAATAATTCTTTAAAAAAGTATTGTTTGTGTCAATCCCTGAAGCACAACAAGTTATGAGATGTTAGTTAAAAGTTGCCGGTCTGATGAATAGATGTCTCTAAACAAATTGGGTGGCGCAACAGTCCGTTGAGAACTAGGGCCTAGTGACTCACAACTCTCAACCATTCCTGTGTGTGAGTAATGTTGTCAGGAATGGAAGGGACCTACGGTTTAAATCCGAATCCGAACGGCTAATTTGATAAAGCACTTTTCATGACAAGAATTATTCTTGGTGGAATTGTCAATTCCTCGCAAATAGATGTCTCTAGTGATATTATTAAGCATCTATGACATTTCTTTCTATTGACATTAGCCTTACACAGAAAAAAAAAAAGTTGTCATATTAACAATCGTCGATAGTCAACCTGAAATTTGGCCAAATTGTCGCATTGACTACCAAAATAGTCAATATGACAACCTAATTTTTTAAAATTGACTACTGGATAGTCAATAGAACAATTTTCGATTGTCAATTTTGGGTAGTCAATATGACAACAGAAGTAGTCAATAGAACAACTTCGATAGTCAATATGACAATTTGGTTGTCATATTGACTACCAAAATGGACTATCGAGAATTGTTACATTGACTACCCGGTTTTCAACAAAAATTGTCATGTTGACTACCGCAGTTGTCCTATTGACTACCGCAGTTGTCATATTGACTACCGTGGTTTTCATATTGACTACCAAAATTGACTATTGAGAATTGTTATATTGACTACCGCAGTTGTCCTATTGACTACCGCAGTTGTCATATTGACTACCGCAGTTGTCATATTGACTACAGCAGTTGTCATATTGACTACCGTGGTTGTCATATTGACTACCAAAATTGACTATTGAGAATTGTTATATTGATTACCGCAGTTGTCCTATTGACTACCGCAGTTGTCCTATTGACTACCGCAGTTGTCCTATTGACTACCGCAGTTGTCATATTGACTACCGCAGTTGTCATATTGACTACCGTGGTTGTCATATTGACTACCAAAATTGACTATTGAGAATTGTTATATTGACTACCGCAGTTGTCCTATTGACTACCGCAGTTGTCCTATTGACTACCGCAGTTGTCATATTGACTACCGCAGTTGTCATATTGACTACCGTGGTTGTCATATTGACTACCAAAATTGACTATTGAGAATTGTTATATTGACTACCGCAGTTGTCCTATTGACTACTGCAGTTGTCCTATTGACTACCGCAGTTGTCCTATTGACTACCGCAGTTGTCATATTGACTACCGCAGTTGTCATATTGACTACCGTGGTTGTCATATTGACTACCAAAATTGACTATTGAGAATTGTTATATTGACTACCACAGTTGTCCTATTGACTACCGCAGTTGTCCTATTGACTACCGCAGTTGTCATATTGACTACAGCAGTTGTCATATTGACTACCGTGGTTGTCATATTGACTACCAAAATTGACTATTGGCAATTGTTATATTGACTACCGCAGTTGTCCTATTGACTACCGCAGTTGTCCTATTGACTACCGCAGTTGTCCTATTGACTACCGCAGTTGTCATATTGACTACCGCAGTTGTCATATTGACTACCGTGGTTGTCATATTGACTACCAAAATTGACTATTGAGAATTGTTATATTGACTACCGCAGTTGTCCTATTGACTACCGCAGTTGTCCTATTGACTACCGCAGTTGTCATATTGACTACCGCAGTTGTCATATTGACTACCGTGGTTGTCATATTGACTATCAAAATTGACTATTGAGAATTGTTATATTGACTACCGCAGTTGTCCTATTGACTACTGCAGTTGTCCTATTGACTACCGCAGTTGTCCTATTGACTACCGCAGTTGTCATATTGACGACCAAAATTGACTATTGGGAATTGTTATATTGACTACCGCAGTTGTCCTATTGACTACCGCAGTTGTCCTATTGACTACCGCAGTTGTCATATTGACTACCGCAGTTGTCATATTGACTACCGTGGTTGTCATATTGACTACCGTGGTTGTCATATTGACTACCAAAATTGACTATTGAGAATTGTTATATTGACTACCGCAGTTGTCCTATTGACTACTGCAGTTGTCCTATTGACTACCGCAGTTGTCCTATTGACTACCGCAGTTGTCATATTGACTACCGCAGTTGTCATATTGACTACCGTGGTTGTCATATTGACTACCAAAATTGACTATTGAGAATTGTTATATTGACTACCACAGTTGTCATATTGACTACCGCAGTTGTCATATTGACTACCGCAGTTGTCATATTGACTACCGTGGTTGTCATATTGACTACCAAAATTGACTATTGGGAATTGTTATATTGACTACCGCAGTTGTCCTATTGACTACCGCAGTTGTCCTATTGACTACCGCAGTTGTCCTATTGACTACCGCAGTTGTCATATTGACTACCGTGGTTGTCATATTGACTACCAAAATTGGCTATTGAGAATTGTAATATTGACTACTGCAGTTGTCCTATTGACTACCGCAATTGTCCTATTGACTACCGCAGTTGTCCTATTGACTACCGCAGTTGTCATATTGACTACCGCAGTTGTCATATTGACTACCGTGGTTGTCATATTGACTACCAAAATTGACTATTAAGAATTGTTATATTGACTACCGCAGTTGTCCTATTGACTACCGCAGTTGTCATATTGACTACCGCAGTTGTCATATTGACTACCAAAATTGACTATTGAGAATTGTTATATTGACTACCGCAGTTGTCGTATTGACTACCGCAGTTGTCCTATTGACTACAGCAGTTGTCCTATTGACTACCGCAGTTGTCCTATTGACTACCGCAGTTATCATATTGACTACCTTGGTTGTCATATTGACTACCAAAATTGACTATTGAGAATTGTTATATTGACTACCGCAGTTGTCCTATTGACTACCGCAGTTGTCCTATTGACTACCGCAGTTGTCATATTGACTACAGCAGTTGTCATATTGACTACCAAAATTGACTATTGAGAATTGTTACATTGACTACCGCAGTTGTCCTATTGACTACCGCAGTTGTCATATTGACTACCGCAGTTGTCCTATTGACTACCGCAGTTGTACTATTGACTACCGCAGTTGTCATAGTGACTACCGCAGTTATCATATTGACTACCGTGGTTGTCATATTGACTACCAAAATTGACTATTGAGAATTGTTATATTGACTACCGCAGTTGTCGTATTGACTACCGCAGTTGTCCTATTGACTACCGCAGTTGTCCTATTGACTACCGCAGTTGTCATATTGACTACCGTGGTTGTCATATTGACTACCAAAGTTGACTATTGAGAATTGTTACATTGACTACCGCAGTTGCCCTATTGACTACCGCAGTTGTCATATTGACTACCGCAATTGTTCTATTGACTACCGCAGTTTTCATATTGACTACCGTGGTTGTCATATTGACTACCAAAATTGACTATCGAGAATTGTTATATTGACTACCCGGTAGTCAAATTAGATTGCGGTTTTCAACAAAAATTGTCATATTGATTACCGACATTTGTCCTATTGACTACCGCTGTTGTCATATTGACCACCGTGGTTGTCATATTGACCACCGTGGTTGTCATATTGACTACCACGGTTGTCTTATTGAAATCCAAAAAAGAGGCTGGGGGTGCGACCCATACTGATAACTTCCCATCCCTTCTGTCAATTTATCTTGCTTAAAACTTTATATTATTCAGAACAATATTTTGTGTGAGATAATTAATTTGAAGTCAATATCTTTACTTGTTTTCCTAACACTTGAGTCGAAAACCATTTCTTATCAGTTTTTTGTTTTTCGGACGTTTTCGTGTTTTGTTAAAAAAGTTGTCAGTTGAATTTTTCTAAAAAAATTACTGAAACTAGCAACAATATTTGCTCATATAAAATATGACGAAATAGTTTGATTTCAAGATCTATTTTTGCTAACGAGATCTTTCTTGAAAATTTGTATTTCTTATGTAAACAAATACAGAGTTTTTTTAGAATAATATTTTACGTTCAAATTTTAGCAAAAAAATAAAATCATTAAGTCAATACCTTTATATAAATACACGAGATATCGAGAATATAAATGTTATTAATTTTGTACTATTGTTTGTAAATTTTAATTTTTATGAAAATAGCATTTTTATAAACATTGAACTTAATGTAGAAAACACGAATGAATAGTTCCAATATCTTAAATTTTTGGAATGATATTTTAGTCGAAATTCAATTTTTACCAAATTTTACAAATGTTTCTTATATGTTTTAATTTTTTTTAATCCGTTAATTAAATCTTTTCCAATTATATTGGACTGAATGTTGAAAATCATAGTTTTTAAAAGATAAATACATTTTTTGTTCGTAGAATATTCGTGAGAAATATTTTTTTCAGTTTTTTGATTTAAAAAAAACAGACCGATTACAATAACATCCTATGGGAAGTTAATAAATAATTACTTAGAAAACCAAAGTAAATATTCAATAGTTGTCTTATCGATAAACATAACCTTTTGACAAATAACGTTTAGTGAAAGCGTAGCAAACGTATTTAAATTCTCATGGTTTTCATGTTCCGTGATCCTTCAGTGTTTGAAAAGTATGCTTGACTTTTCAAATACTTTTTAAACATATTGACGGTGCTTCAATTTTACAGGCTTAACAAATAAATCAGAAAGAGTTAGAAGTTACAGCTTAAAACATTTGTATGGCGCTGTAATCGTACAGGTTTTACATAACGAAATCAGTTTCTGATGAGTGTTTTTATTGTATTTTCTGAGCTTTTTGGAAGTTTTCCATCGTTCACTTTTGCACTTTTTCATTTTTAATACACTGTCCATAAACAAAGCCTAAAAACTTGAATAAAATATTCGAGAACTAAGATACATATTTTTAACGATTCAAAATGTATATGCTAAAAATTATAAAATAATTTAAAATAGTAAAGTATATTATTAATTTGTCCGTTTTCCCTGTTAACAAATACCAAACCCCACAAGCTTTTCTTTGCCGGACTCCTACATGACAAACAAATAAAAATCTGAAAAGATTAAGATTGCGTTCAGTGTACTGGTAAATGAAGTAAGTTTTTCAATCATTTTTCATTTCATTTCATTTGCGGTCGCGAAAGTTTTTCTGTATTCAACCTCGAATTTAAAGTGTTTAGAGTGCATGTACTTATGTCAGCATAATATTTGGAAAGTTATTACAAGGTATGTATGCATATTTATTAAACACATAAATATTTTTTTCCAGAATAAATTTATATTTCAAATTAATTTTTTTCAGTGTGCAAAATTCAAACCCTCTTAATTTCCAGACAGAAACGGTAAATCAACATTTACAGTTATGTTGAAAATAAAGTTGTCATATTGACTACTGAATGTCATCCTATTGACTATTGCGATAGTCAATGTGACAACTCGGTAGTCAATGTGACAACTCGGTAGTCAATGTGACAACTCGGTAGTCAATGTGACAACTTGGTAGTCAATGTGACAACTCGGTAGTCAATGTGACAACTCGGTAGTCAATGTGACAACTCGGTAGTCAATATGACAACTTTAGAATTTTCTATTCAGTTTTCAGTTTTTTTTCCCAAAATCATTATTCTTTCTTTTGCTTTGGCATCTGGTCGCAAATCAATTTCTTTCCTAAAATAAAATATTTTTCAAAGTTCTTAAATTCCAAATACCTCAAAATTATAAGTTTTATCTACTTTCGTTAGTGCATTTTCAAAAACACCCAAAAACTTCAATCAAAACAAATTACAAGGTAAAACATTATATTAATAAGAAAAATATTTTGAGATATAAAGTTATGGCGTCCTCTTTCAACTTAATATTTTTCAAAGTCATTAAATTCAAAATATTAAGCCGACTAATATTGTTCAATAGTATCATTGGTGCATTTTGAAATACATACATAAGAAATCTATTGAGAGAAGTGTAAGATAAATCAAATCATATAATTAAAACAAATTACCTAAGGTATAAATTCTTTAAAAAAAATGCTAATTTGCTTAGCCAAAAAAATGGGAAGACCACGTGCATCATATTGTCAAGCGTGGTTTTCATATTGACGACTGGATGTCATCCTATTGACTATTACGATAGTTATAGAGACAACTCGGTAGTCAATATGACAACTTTATAATTTCCTATTGAGTTTTCATATATTAGTTATAACTTGTGTCGTTAGCGGATCTTTAAACAGATATTGAAATGTATGTGCATCAAATTGAATACCCCGGTTGTCATATTGACTACCGCGATCATCCTGTTGACTATTGCGATAGTCATTCTTATATTTTAAATTTAGATTCTTTTATTTTTTTTTATTCTTTTTTATTTATTTTGTATTATAAATACACGATTGTCCTTACTAATTTTTCCATACAGGTGCAGGCATCGACGTAGAAGTTCAAAAAATTATAAAAAGGTATGATATCCAAGCACTATTAAAGTATTGCATGATAAGCGACCACATCGATTTTGAACGTAATATTGAGCAATGGCGCAAAGATTTTGGTGCGCCGTTATTTGTTTCATTTCCAGGGTCAGATTATGCACTTTATCCAAACACATTCTTCCTCAATGTCGTCAACTCTTAGCCTTTCGACATCATCGCCATCTTAATCACCAGAGCTAAAAGATACATCAGCTTGTTCATAATCCTCAAGGAAAAAACAGAGGAAAGCATTTAATGGAGTTTACAAAAGAAATGATTGCTTTCAACAACAACAATGTTATTTAACATAAAATGAAAAAATCATTCCGTAAGTACAAACAACAACGAAGTAGCTTTTCGTGATATACTTGAGTTTGCAAATAGCTACTTTTAAATTAAAAATAGGTTTCAATTTTGATTAAGACTGTTTAGTTATAATACAAAAAACTTATGATTTAATGATTCAGTATTAAAAACACATTTTATTAACAAATTAAACTTATAATTTTAGATTCAGAGACAGATACCGAAACTTGATTGAACAGCTTGAAGTATGACAATTTATCGGTTGAAGAAATCAATCGTTTGTAGGCGTCATGTTGCCAATTAACTTCATCAAACAAAGCGAAATATTTGAAAAATGGCCCTTTTATAAAAAAAAAACTCAAGATATAGACTGGTACGTTATATAAAAATAGACGTTTAAGTTTTCTAAGTTTCTGTTTTCAATCAAATAACATAAAATTATGTGTTGAAAACTTTGGCGCAACATTTTAAACAATCTTTTTTAAGGGTTTAACAATTAACTTGTTTTGTAATTCGCTAAATGTTTAGAAATTTACTAAAGGAGTCCAAAATTTTAAAAAATGTTGCGCTTTTATTTTCATTTGGTTTTAGTTTCAAATGAATAGTTTTGAAAATCAAAAATACAAAAAAAAACTTCTTACTTTTTCAGTTTGTTTTTCTACACATTATTCGAAGCTTTTTGACTACTAAAATGAAGCTTAAAATTATTAACAGGTCAGTTTTTTTTTATTTCAATAATATAAAGTTTTTCTAAAACAGTTCTTAAGTGAGCACAAATTGATCTACAATCTTATGACCACGTTTATATGTATGTTTTTTCTTATTTCATTATTAGATCGATAAAGACTTTCAAACGTTCTATGCAACCAGCACATCAATACCTTCCTTGTGGCAAAATCATTGGAAAACATTAAAATACTTCCTGAAGAAAAACATTAAGAACTAAAAGGTTACAGAAACATTGAAAGACTTGGGAGATATTAATTTTGGAGAAGGTACGTACAATTATAATTATGTTCCTTTTTTATTTTAAAATGATTGACATAAAAATAAAATTAAAACTTAACCTATTTCTTAATTATGTCTACATAAACAATTATAGAAATTGATGTGTCAACTTAATTTCTAAATTATCTCTATGAAATTAATAAATACATAAATGTCAAACTGTGCTTTACTAACGTTATACTTTTTTATTTTTATTCTTTTCAGATGATTTCGTGCTGAAGATACTTAAAAGTATTCACTTCTAATTATTTTCAATAGCAGCAATTTCAAGAAAATCTAACACCGAAGCCAAGTCAAGAAACAAGTTCACTATCAAAGAGTTACTGATGGCGTTCATCTTTGAAGGACAGACGACGCAAAGTATTAGAGGACAACATAACAACAGCGTGTGAAAATTTTTGGAATTTCATAGAAACATGAATCCAAAACTGTCAACAATTCTACATACGTTAAATATATAATTTAATTTAATTATAAACAGAAGCAACTTAGTCTTATTATTTTTTCTTGGGTTATTATTTCTTGGGTTTCACTATTTTTGAACATTTTTTTATTTCTTAACTATATTCAAAATAATAAGATTTAAAAACAAAATACATAAAGTAAGCATATTAAGTAAGAAAACGAGGTAAACATAATTTCAACACAAGAAATAACACACAAAATATAAGAACAACAAATTAAGCTGCTTTAGTTTCGTCCAACACTGTATAAGTTGTATTTAGTATATAAGTATTAATATATTAAGAAATATACCAAATAATCTATTTAAATAAATGTATTTATCACTAAAAAAAAAATTTGTTTTTAATGAAATTTAAATTTTGAAGATTTTACAGATTGGAAACAAACAGGGTGAGGCCACAAAACACAAAACTGCGGTAGTCAATATGAAAACTGCGGTAGTCAATATGACAACTATGGTAGTCAATATGAAAACTGCGGTAGTCAATATGACAACTGCGGTAGTCAATATGACAACCGCGGGTGACATATTGACTACTGCAGTTGTCATATTGACTACCGCAATTGTCATATTGACTACCATAGTTGTCATATTGACTACCGCAGTTGTCGTATTGACTACCGCAGTTGTCATATTGACTATCGCAGTTGTCATATTGACTACCGCAGTTGTCGTATTGACTACCGCAGTTGTCATATTGACTATCGCAGTTGTCATATTGACTACCGCAGTTTTCATATTGACTACCATAGTTGTCATATTGACTACCGCAGTTGTCGTATTGACTACCGCAGTTGTCATATTGACTATCGCAGTTGTCATATTGACTACCGCAGTTTTCATATTGACTACCATAGTTGTCATATTGACTACCGCAGTTGTCGTATTGACTACCGCAGTTGTCATATTGACTACCGCAGTTGTCGTATTGACTACCGCAGTTGTCATATTGACTATCGCAGTTGTCATATTGACTACCGCAGTTGTCGTATTGACTACCGCAGTTGTCATATTGACAACCGCAGTTGTCATATTGACTATCGCGGTTGTCATATTGACTACCGCAGTTGTCGTATTGACTACCGCAGTTGTCGTATTGACTACCGCAGTTGTCATATTGACTATCACAGTTGTCATATTGACTACCGCAGTTGTCGTATTGACTACCGCAGTTGTCATATTGACAACCGCAGTTGTCATATTGACTATCGCAGTTGTCGTATTGACTACCGCAGTTGTCATATTGACTATCGCAGTTGTCATATTGACTACCGCAGTTGTCATATTGACAACCGCAGTTGCCATATTGACTATCGCAGTTGTCATATTGACTACCGCAGTTGTCGTATTGACTACCGCAGTTGTCATATTGACAACCACAGTTGTCATATTGACAACCGCAATTGTCAATACGACAACCGTAGTTTCAATTTCTTTCAACCAAAGTTGTCATATTGACTACCGCAGTTGTAATATTAGTCAATATGACAACCGGAGTTTCAAATTCCTTCAACCAAAGTTGTCATATTGACTACTACAGTTGTCATATTGACTACCAAATTGTAAAAAAATTTCGGATCCCAAAATTGACAACCGAAAATTGTTCTATTGACTATCGCGGTTATCGGCTGAAAATTGACTACCAAATAGTCATATTGACTACCAAAATAGTCAATAGGATGACTTTTTTCGTTCTGTGTAAAGCGTACACAAATTAAATACAGTAATCCCCGTTTAGTTGCACCTCGCTTAACTGAACATCGAAAAAATTGATCGAAAAAATTGGCTTCGAAAATTTCCCGTAGTAGTAGCAAAGCTTTTTAGACGGTTAATCAAACCCCGCTTAGCTGAATTACTCGCTTAATTGATCTTAAAAATATGTAGCAGAAAAACTAACTACATGGACATTTTTCAGATAATTGGACGGACTAAAAAAATGATTGGAAAAACCAAAACTCTAAGGTGTTTTAAAAATAAGGTTTTACCTTTACAATATTTCTCCAACAAAAAGGCATGGATGACCCAACATTTATGGGCCCAAATTGTATATAAATTTGGCGAAGAAATGATAAAGCAGAACAGACAAATAATTCTTTTTGTCGACAATGCTGCCTGTCATAAGAAGTTAAACGATTTAAAAAATATAAACATGCAGTTTGTACCCACAAATACAACGTCCATCATTCAGCCCCTTAACCAAGGCATTATTCATTGTTTCAAAGCTTACTATCAGCAAAATATAATAAGGAAACAAATTACCGCCATCGAACGTGGCAAGACTATCGAAGAATTTTCGAAGTCGATCACATCTTTGCAAGCAATGCACATAAGCAAACATTGTTTGTGGCTTATAACGCACCTTCTACTATAAGAAATTGTTTTAGAAAGGTAATATTGGAAATATTTTACTGTTAAACCTTCATTTGCAAGTTCTTTTTTTAAAGGCAGGCTTCATCTTAGAAGAAGAGCAGCCGGAAAATGATCTCGTGGTCATAGATAACGTTCTTGAGGACAATGCAGATTTCAATGCTTATTTGGCATGTGATGACATAACATATCATGTTATGGCGAACTAACAGACGGCGAAATTAAGTTGACACTGAAATGTTTATAGAGTAAATTTCTGGGATGAATATTTTATTTTTTAGTTGACCTACTCGTGCAATTATACGGGTTTCGCTTAACTAAACAGATATGCCAATTAAGAAGCGGGGTTTCGCTAATCGAACCACCCCGATAATATTGACCGAAAAATCTGACAAAATGGTCAGTGCAATTAAGAGGGGAATACTGTATTGCCAGAATTATAGCGTAATAGTTGTATACTTCAGTGAATATGTCAAGTTGTGCTCCAAATAAATTGCGTTTACGAAATTTGTTGCTTTTTTATTTCACCAAAAAGAAAAGAACAGCTGAAGCTCATCGGTTGCTGATTGAAACTTATGGGGAGCATGCTCCAATGATTAGAACAAGTAAGAATGGCACAGAAAAGGCCCGAAAACATGGACAAATTATCCTATACCTACAACATGACAACTCACAGTCTCGTACCGCTAAAGTGATGAAGAATACATTATACAATTATTGAATTTTGTAATATTATCGTCTCGTCCAACTTTCGATTTTCGATACCTTTTGTGTAGGTTTTTCCTCATAACAGTCCCTCTTGACAAATTATAGAAAATTTCAAAATGTCTGTCATGTTTTAACTGCATCATTATATCCATTATCCTATAAAAACATCAACCAGCACACTTAACGGATGACAAACAAACACAAATTTCATTTAAACAATAATGGCGTCCGTCCTATTGTTTGCAAAACTCATTTCAATACAACAATACTTGTGTTCCATCAAGTAATCTAGTCTATATATTTATGAAGCATCCTTCACAATATGATGTTCCATAATTAAACAACAGATAAAATAAAATATTGACATAAATTCATAATGCACACAATTCATAAGTTTCTAGGATATGAGAAATAAAGTTGGGAGAAATTTTTCAATATAGATAGACATAGACCAAAGGACGCGCGGATTTAATTTCGACGCCATTTATCTACTATTCTTTTCACGAACAAGCCCACTCCGCATCAATATGATAGATAGATAGATATATACCATATACAGCAGCACAACCCTTCGCGGTTGATTGACGTATAACTCAAATCACAACGGCATTACGCATTATCGTCGTCGTCGTCATCGTAATATATAACTTCATATAGATCGTCAACCCTTAGATTTCCATATTATTAGTAGTGTAGCCTTTTTTGCCGTTATTAACGCGTTTTACGCTCTTGAAAAATCTGAATACGCCACCGAACATTACCCAGACCCAGAACGTCAACGCACAACACACCCATGCCTGATATTTATATATTTTCGAATCGAAAGGATAATCAGGAAGGGATAACTAAGCAACCACCGTGCCACGTTCGTCGTCCTTGTCGTCGCACACCACAATGGCAGATTTGAAAAGGGGTGTGGAAATGTGTTTAACATCGATGCGAAATGTGCATTCGGATGACTCCTCTTCCCCTCTCTCTCTCTGCTCTGTCATTGTGTAACAAGAGTAGTTTAATAGGAACAAGAACAACAACAACAAAACAACAACATTAAAGCCAATCCCTTTGCCGAAGGGGGTACATATACCATATACCTATAGCCTTTGGTCCTTACATTTCCCATAGTTTAATGCTTTTGGGCAGTAAAATTGTAGTAACGAACGACAAGGCAAGACGGTCATATAATATTTTGAGTACTTAACATCAAAATTAATACACCATAATCGTCGTCAACGGTTGTTGTGCGCGAATACTCATATATGTATGTTCATATATATTTGCCCCTAGGAAGTATGTCATTATCCTGGCCTGGTACAGCCTAGGCCTTATAGGCTTAAGTGCATATTTCACTATATCCTTGAATTCATATAGGCATCAGCAAACGAAAAGGAGTACAGTAAATGTGAAGGGGATATCTTTCATTCAAATGAGTTTTATGCTAACTACCTACCTACCCTCAAACGTACATATACCCCGCATATATAATATAACCGCACCATAAGCATCACCAAGGATTGCATTTTCATTAGGGTTGTTTTGTAACGACCTTACACACATTTATATATGGGAGTTCACTCCGGCACCCATATCCTTTTTTCGTGAATCCTTTTTTGGGAGTAAAGTTTTTTTTGTTGTTGTAAAAATTTTAAATGAAAGGAAAGGGGAATATGGGAAACCACGATGATGCATAGAAATTAAAAAAAAACTCAAAACTCATCATGACAGAATTCACGAATGAATGGGTCCTTTCTGAAAACGATTTTTTATAAAAAATCCTGCGTCCACCATCAACATCAACATCAGCATCAGGACTTTTAAAAGGCCATATGCAAATTTAAGTACATATTTGTATTGTATAAAGCATTAGGTAGGTAGGTATGTTGCTTTGTGAATAAGTATGAAGAGTGGACGATTTTTCACAATTAAGATGGTGGGTGGATTTTAGACTAGAAAATAATTTCAAGAGACCGCATGTACATAAATATATTGTAGGTTGGTAAATTTTCATATGAAGGATGATGGTTGGAAATTTTTCATTAAAATTTTGTGATTGGAGAAGGATAATGTGAATGAGTTTTGGTCTTCGTCGTCATCGTCGTCGTCGTCGTTGGTCGCCCTTTTGTCGCCGTGCAGGGATGTGTTAATAAATGTTTAGGTTTTCTTTTCTTTTTTGGCAAAAGAAAATATTTTCAAATGAGAAAAACCATTAACCCAGGGTCATATTGATGAGAGTATGGAGCCGCATATTATTCTAGGTAGGGTCATGGCAATATTTAATTTATCGTCTATGGTCAGATTTTTGTAGCCCATTGTAATGTGACGATGTGAAGGGGTTTGGTTTTGATGTCAAAATCATAATTAGAAAAGTTTATCCTGGCGGGATTTCTGACATAAAAAAGTATTCTTTATATAATTCAGGAGTCCATTGCATCATCTTTAATATGCCTTCTGTTAGTTGTTAAATCAGAGAAGTAAAGAGATATGTGAAGTCGGACATTAATCTTATTTTTTGTTTAAGTTTTTTTAATTTGTTTGTCAACTTATTTTATGAGTATTCAATTTTAATTTCTTTATAGAGATTTCCTTTATAAAAAGTTTATAGTTTAAACTTATAAGGATTCTTAAGAAAAGACACCGGTGTTTATATCGGTTTTTAAGTTTTCTTCCAAGATATGTAAGTTTACTCAAAAGTTCAAATGATCTACCATTTTCTACATTTTGGTAAATGATTTCATATAGCGTCATGGATAAAATATTGTCGTTTGTGAAAAAATTAAGAAAATGAAATTAAAAGACAAGTCGGTTATTTAAATTTGTATTTACGGCCTGTGAAATCCTCATTAATTCTTGATAAAACCTAACAGAATAATAACCGCTTTATGGGGGGTACCCTTTTTGAGGAATACGAACATATATTTTTCTATTGAAAGAAGGCAAGTTAAGAACAAAAATTTAAGAGACAATTTAAAAAACATCTAGCAGTTCGTTATTGAGAAAATTGGAATTTCCGATTTTTTCCAAAAAATTTGTATCCGGATTAATGTTATTTTTAGTCTTAAAAAATACCTAAAACTTTAATCTCCAAGAGGCGAGAACAGGCAGACAAACGGACAGAATCAAGAGACCCACTTTTTCGACTTCTCTACCATCTTAATGCCATGTTTGATTAAAATCTCGAGTTAAATTTTTTTTACGAAAGCAATACTTGCCATATAGTTCCTATGTGTCGAAATTAAAAAGTGAACATTTAGATTTTCGAATATCCTTGTTTTATGCCTGGACTCACCGTGTGAAGTTTTTTAAATCTAAGTGAACAAAATGTTTATATTTTTTTTCCACAAATAATTAACAACAAATAATCGTCAACTAATAGCATACTTAGTTATCACAATTTCAAAAAGTTTAATGCTAACTTAATATCAACCTAGCACTACATACCACTTTATTTTAAATTGTTGAGCTGACATTTTTTTCCACAACTAATTTCAAACAAAAAGCTTCAATTAGTTTTATAAATTTCCAAAAATTGTAGTGCTTATTTTAAAGTCGTTAAATTTAAATGTATTTTCGGAAAAGTGGTTTAAAATCTTATCTACGTGACGAAGTGCAATTGAATCAGTGTTCCTTCAGTTTCAAAGTAGACGTGTCTAGATATTAGAGTTTTTTTTAATGGAAAATCAACTTCTAGCGAACGCAAAATTGGAGCCGAATATAATAATTAAACTAAACTACATTAAAGGTTACCGCATTGACGTTAAAATGACGTCAAAATCTGTAATGAACGGTAACTTTTTTTTTGGGGCCTTCTATCAAATTTGTTTTGTTTGTTCAGATGGATCAATCAAATTTCAACTTTAATTTTTGGGAGGGGCTTTCTGGTAGAAGTTTAACACCCTTACTCCTCAGATACTTATATACTCTTATTTAATGCGACAAATTGTTAAAATTATTTTAAAGGCTTTTCGATAGCGTTTTACCTGTAGTACTTAAAAACCATCATTAGTTCAAATCAAGATTTTTAACTTTTCTTATAACTCCCTTGTCTTTAAAATTTTAATTTTATTAGACATACAACTTTCCAGATTTCTATACCTCCCAGATCTTTCTGGGAATATAGGACATTCCTGGAAGATGAGTCAATCCATTTTTATACAGATGGTTCAAAAACAAAAGAAGTGGTTGGTGGAGGTGTGTACTCTGAACGACTGAAATTAATTCTCTCATTCCGCCTTCTCAAACATTGTAGCGTGTTCCAGGCGGAACTTTTGGCGATAAAAGAAGTCTTGTCCTGGACATTGTTTCTACAAACTCTATAACAGTCCATAACTGTCGATCATCTCTAATGGAGATGGCATAACAGTTTAATATTCACCTTTGCCGGGCGCCGGGCCATATGGACATTCCATGTAACTGTAAGGCAGATGAACTCGCCAGGAACGGTACAGTGCAGCCCATCCTACCACGTTTGGCACATACTGGCATACCAATCTTGTTAACTATTGCTAATGCAAGACGCTATGAAGAAGGCAAACACCAGGTGGAACAACATCACCACGTGTCAGGTCACAAAAAAACATCTGGCCAACACTAGATTTAAAACGTTCAAGGTGCTTGGTATCTCTAAGCAGATCGCATATAAGGTCGATAATAGGTGTCATAACCGGAAACTGTCTATAATAGGAAAGCACGCCACGCGACTAAGCGTATTCTCAAATGACTTTTGCAGAAGCTGTATGGAAGAGGAAGATGAGGAAACAGTTCTTCACCTTCTCTGTACATGCCCTGCTCTAGCTCAAAAACGCAAGAATGAACTAGGAGAATTCTTCTTTAAGGATTTAAATGATCTAAATCATATCAGCATAACCAGCCTCTCACGTTTCGTAAGGGACTCAAACTGGTTCCATTGAGCTTAGGAGGAAGCCTCAAGATTCATGTGGTATCACAATGGGCCATTAAGCTGGCCTAAGTGTGTCCGTTTCCATCATGGACAGCCACTTTAACCTAACCCTAACCTAACCTAGGCATAAAACTAAAAACTACCAAACCTTATTTTAAAATATTGTTGACTCACATACACTTTATTTTTTTAAATCGTGTGATCGTCGAGATACCTAAATGTCTCGGTGACTCACATACACGTCAACGTCTTTTGGACAGTATTGAGCGGAGGATATAATTGAAGGTGCGTTGGCAAAGAAAATTTTGAATTTTTGGTGACTTAAGAGAGTCAACAAGTTTTACGTTGACCGTGTAATTTAAGCTTCACACTAACGTTTTAAAACAAACATAATGTAAGCTTGAATATTTACAGAAAATTTTGAATTACTTTTTCAGGAACGACTATTAGGGAATTCAAAAGTTAAGCCTTAGATCGATATTAATAAAATAAATCAGGTGGCAAAACAGTACGTTGAGAACTAGGGCCTATTGACCTAAAAATTTTAATCATTCCTGTCTGCGAGTCATTTCAGGAATAGAGGGGACCCACGGCTAATTTGAGAAAGTACTTTTGATGACAAAGAGTTTTTCTTGGATAATTTGTCAATTCCTCGCAAGAGGCAGTACACATGAAAATAACTCAAGATTTCTAGCTGACAGTCCTATGGACTAACCATTACGCCACGGGTACTACTGTTGTGTACTTACTCATAGATATTTATTTATGCAATTTTATTTTCCTTCAAAAGATTATCCCTTTACAGTAACAGATCACTGGGGTAAAAAATATTTATTTTCCCATAGAGTTTTCTTATAGATGCACAATAATTGCACATGAACAATTATAAGTGTGGTTGGGCAGTTCGTCCTCCTGCAATTTTGTTCTTACGCAAAGTCCTGTATTGAAGCATAAAATTTGTTGGTCGATATATTTTAAAACGATCGCCAAGCAGCCCAAGCACCCATGTCTAAAAATAAATCACCATACGCCCGCACCGGTAACAAAGCATCATCTATCAAGGATATCAACAAAAACATGTTTAAGGATCAAAGAGGGAAAATAATAGGAAACCAAAAAGAAAAAAAAGAATTATTTATTATTATTTTTGTTTTGTATATGTTTGTGAGTATATATACCTAAATACAGTTTGTATGTAATCCTTCATGCAACAAAGCAATCCGCGAACAAAACATCTGACTCACAATCACCCATGACCAAGAACCTGATTGGCTTCCTAATTGGGTTTGCTCTGAAATCAGAGAACCATCGCCGTGATGATCCTTTTTTCCGTCTTCACATTACCAGATCTGGCATCGTATGTAGACCTAATATTGCATTATATGTGTTTGTTTACACATGCGATGCTGTGATTAATGCAGCCGGGAATACTATGTAGCAAACTGGCGTCGGCAGTGGCAGCGTTGTAGGTACATTACAACAGAGTACACATCACATCAATGTCGAGCCATCATCTTAAAGTCCTGTGTATGTTTCCTGGGGAATTGAATTGAATTGAAAGAAGGATATGAATTATTAGATTTTTTTTTCAAAATTATAAAAAGGGAATGATGAGTGTAAACAAGGGATTAATGCAAATCGTTATTTCTATTCATTTCTTTTGTAAGAGATTTTTTCCCCCACTCTACCTCTCTTTTCTGCTTTTAGACCTTGGAATACTTACCTCCTACTTATGTAGGACGAGTCTGCTTCTGCTTCTGCTGCATGTAATAAGGACACGACTGAGACTGAAAAGGAAAAAAAAGATGAGAACTTGTCCAGATGCTGTATATTATGCGATAAATGCAATTGATTCCTTTATTAAAAATAATTTCATAATGTCTATATTTTGATGTGATTGAGATGACTGTTGGTTGTATGTATTATGTGAATTATGATAAAACCTTAGGTAGATTGCGTGAAGTAAGAAATCCCTCGACTTGCATTACTCAGCAAAGTCTGATGCCTTATTTATTTGTATACCAATTTTATAATGTTTGAAAGATAAGTGCCCAGGAATATACTGCAGACATAGGTTCAAAGATTTTGAGATTTGTGTGACCTTTTGCCGACGTCATTGACAGGGCACGAAAAATAGAAAATCGCCTTTGAATTGATGATAAGCAATTGCTATATTTTAGTTAAGTGGCTACAGTGTATGGAGAGATACTTTTATGGGGGAAATTTTTTTTTTTAATACAATCTACCCTACAGTTTCTTCTTTTTTTTAAATTTTGTTTTGTTTTTAAAAAAATGTTTGAATTTTTGTTTAAACAAAATAGTTGTAAAATTAAGAAAAATAAGTCGAAGAACGTTTATAAACATGAAATGTTGTGAAGCATTCGCGATAGTCTCTAGGTCTTTTGGGCTTACTGAATTTATCAACTGTTTTCTAGATGAATTTCTTGTAACAAGAGAGGAATGTAAAATAAAGTATTTAAGGTACTTTTTAACATTGCCGACAATATAGTAGGTAGTTTTTAAGATTTAATCCTCAAGATAAAAGATTTCTTCATCCAAAAATTAATTAGGCAGTGTTTATTTCCGTGAAGTGATTTGTTATGCTTATGACTTTAAGCGTTTATTATCAAGAAAATAATGAATTGACCAAGCCAATCGATAGATTAGGGCTTTCACATTAAGGGATCTAATTTTCTAAAGCCCACTTTTTGGGCAGCTGTCATCTTTCCACAATTTTCAAGAAGAAACTACGCCACTACTGAATTTTGGAACGAATATGCTTCAAAAACGAATTGAAATTGTTAAAATTCAAAACAAAATGCGCTACATGACAAACAAGCAAAGAATTTCACAATTTTGGAAGAAAATTTTAATGACCGTGTTATTTCCCCGCAATTGGCCACTGAGAGCTAATCATAAAAATTTAATTCTCAGAGTTTTCAAAAACAAGAAATTTGTTTGAGAAATTTCTCAATACGGAGATCATAGAGATCTGAAAAAATAATGTTTACCATTTTCAAAAACTAGAATCTTAGGAAACAGAAGTTTAAAAGGTAGAATTTTGTAAGCGGATTGAAAAAAGTATAGAATTTTGAAAACAACATTTTAATACAGAAAAAGGGATAAAATTGTGTTTTAGGGAGGTCTCTCAAGCTCAGCAGTCAACATAGTAAGGAAATTGGTGGAAACGCAGAGAAAAATCTAAAACCATTTTAATTGAAATATCATCATGAGTGTTATCATTGTTGGTCCGGAATTATCAATATCAACTCCTGTACTCAAACAAGAATCAAAATTTTATTATTCTCAAGGATAGTCTGTAGGGCTATTAAGTTTATTAATTCGCCCAAATTATCCTATGAATTAGGTCACAGTAGAATTCAAAGAAATGAGTGGAATAATCACGAGTTAGCAAAACACGAAACTTGTGGCCGCTAAACCATTCCAAACAAAACCGAAGGCAAAAGAGCTGAGGGACGCATGGTTTGATACAGAATGTGAAGTAGCTAGGAAAAAATCATTCAGGTTGCTTAAGCTATAGTCAGAGCAATCAAAAGAAACTCAGCAAAAATGATGTACCAAAACGTAAATGTGGCTTACAAAAATCTCTGCAAGGAAAAACAAGAACAATATTCCCTATCCCCCATTATTAGGCGAAAAGCATTAGAAGACAGCAGATTTTTTTAGAAATTAGCGCGAGAACTAAATGGGAAACCATTAGAAAAACGATTAGCAGATCACTTTCAACGGTTATCCAGAAATACCTCTCCAAATACAGTTTGTTTATCCTTGGGTCTAAAACGAAATTCTTTATCAAGCGTTCACAATTCAAGTAGTAGTGACTGTCCTTCACAGATGCAACAACAACAAAGCTTCAGAAGATGATCGCGTTCCCTATGAATTTTATAAATACGCCTCAGAAAGCTTTTTGATGCATACAACTACATCTTTATGAGCAATTAATTTCCGGAAAGCTTCCCAAAGAATATCATTTTCCCAATTTTCAAGAAGGGTCGTGGTGATTCTAGGCAGATTTACGCTATTGGTTCAAGATAACAATCTGCTAAGCTAATATCAGGCTGGTTTCAGAAAAGAATAGTTAACTGTGGACAATATATTTTCATTGACATGTATCGCCAGATCATTCCTAACGAAAGTAAAAAAATTATACACTTTCTTCATTGACTTCAAGTCAGCTTTTGATTCAATCGATCGGAATGCATTTTTCCTACAAGCTTAGCGCTGCTAAGCAAAAATGTTGAATACGCTGAAAAGGCTCTACGCGAACAACCAAACAACGATATGGTATGGAACAAAATTGGTTCCGCAAGACATCAGGTGTCAAACAAGGCTGTCTTATGAGCCTTTTTTTCCTGGATGATCTTGCTACGTTTTCAGCCGATGGTATACGTACTTTTTAATGCAAATGATGTTGTCATGTTTGCAGAAACTCCAAATATGCTGCAAATAATGATAAACAAACTCCAATTATACTGTTATACCTGAAATCTGACTCTTAACCGTAAAGGTGTCTTAAGCAAGAAGCATATTGACCCAAGCAGAAAGTTCAAACTATTTGAGGACGTAATGCTATCGATTTTATGCTATGCTGTAGAGGTTTGGGGATTTCAGTAAGATGAGGAGCTAAAAAAACTTTTAAGATACTTTATCAACAATATTTTCTAGCTCCCTGAAAATAAAATTACCTATATGCTGCACCTAGAAACAGGAGTAGCACCACTCTACATCTTCACATTCAAGATGCATCTGCATATATTAAAAGTTACAGAGCTACCAACCCATCAGCTACCTAACATCGTTAGACATCTGCTTTCTCGTAAATCCCAACTCTTTGAAAAGTGAACTCAACTTGGTCTTGAGCATGACATCCATAGTTACTATAAAATCAGTCATGGATGATTGGAAATCGTTATGCCCACTATTGCTTGGAAATATTCAAGCATCCTTTTTTTGCAAAATTTGCAGAGTCCGCTAAAAAAAGTAATGTCCGAATTCTATAATCCTATATATGTATAGACAATTAAATTACGACATGGGTGTGAAGAATTATTTCAACGATCGATATCCTTTCAGTACAATATTCTTAATTTTCAAAACCAGAGGGGTATTGTTGCGTTTGAACTACCAACCACACGGCTCCAACGACAACACTCAGTGCACATTATGCAATCTCCAAGAAACAGAAAATGTAACGCATTTCCTGCGGAAAAAACGTCCGCAACAATGATGATATCAACTTAAATGGTGAAAGCTGGACAGCATTTTCCAATTTCGACGACTACATTGAAAAATCTCCTAATACTTTTAAATGTCCTTTTCTTCTCTCCTAAATTTCCAATCTTGTTTCTGTAGATCATGTATTCTGTAGACCTCTTATGAAACGGAAACCTACCACAATTGAAGATAAATCCCCATCTTTGCATAACAAATTTGAAGCTCTTGTTGTTGAACCTCGATCTAAGCTCCACTTCTGATTTGAAACTGATCTGATCCAATTTTATCAAATTGTTCATTAGCAATCATTTTTCCAAAGCCTTCGCATATTTACTTTTGCGTACCTTTTACGAATCAGATCACGTGGATAAAAACACGCCGCCACCGTGAGTTCGCTTTGATATTCATTCAAAATTCCAACCTTTATGCACACAATATAGCGAAAACAAACATTTTTGTCCCTTGAAGGACATAAGCAAATCATATACAGTTATCTTCAAACACCACCGGCTGATCTTCAAAAAGGATGATCATAAAATTAACACCTAACATCCGTTTTCAAAAATAGACCTTGCCTATATTATTTTATTGCAATACAACACAAAGATAACATGCAACAGAATGATAAGATTTTAGTAGTGTGTATACACATAAGGTACATAAGGTAAAGGCAATCGGCAAAAGTAAGATCAAAAAAGATCCTTTTTATTGTTTGAAACAAAGGACACAATTCGGTCATTATAGTTTGCATTGTAAACCAATTTAAATATGTACACCAAATCGCGGTGATTTGTTACAACATTTTCGTCTTTATTTGATTTAGAAAAACGATTTAGTTTTGGTTTTCGTGGAAAATCTAATAAAATTCCTTTCGAAAAGAAAGGTAATCGATGAACGTTTATACGCATCAGTGCATCGCTGCATCGCATCGATCCAAGACGCTGAGACTTGACGCGACGCGACGTGGCACCATATGTTTCTGGTTCACATTTTATAAATACATCGCGCTTGGTTAAGGAACTTCTAAGAAATCACACACCGCGATTTTTCTTCTGTTTGATCACAAAATACAATAAAAAAAGAAACAAATTCAAAAATGCGTAACGAATCAATCAAAATGCTGCAATGTTGTTCCACTTTCTCAGGGATTTCTTGTTTTGTATTCTTTTTTTGTGTTCATTGTTTAGCTGATTCGTCCTTCAAATTCGTTTATCATTTATCATCCGCAAGATGTGGCGTCGCAGTCGGGAAATCTTTTCTTAAAGGAAAACATATCCTTCAATCGAGGCCTTATATTCATTTGTGTGGAAATATTTTTCATCCACTTGTAATAATCTAAAAAATAAAAATTATAGAAACACAATGGAACTGATGTTATTTTCTCCTTTTTGTGTGTCGTCCTTAATTAAATATTTTCCCCTGTATGCTTTCCTTGTAATAATAACAGTCATCAGGAAGACAACGGCCAACGAGGAGGATTGTGCCCGAAGAGAATAAAGGCACATTCACCGGTGTGTCATTAGGTTGATCGTCCTATACGAAGGGTCACACGATCATTGATCAAGCAGCAACAACAATAACTACTTCTTTACGACACCTACGACATTACTATGATGAGCCTGATGGGTGAAAGGACAATACAAAAGATTTAGTTCTGACTTGAAGTGACATTGCTTTGCCTTGATCCGTTCGACACACACCCCTCGTTCGGATCAAGTGGCCGGCCGTCCAAACGAGCGACGACGACGATCGAATGTCTGATCCTTATCCTGGGTGTTCAGTGTTCACAGTCCATCCATATAACGTCGTATATTGAGTGCGGAACACATATAATCTGTCAAATGTAAAAGTGGAATCCATTAACCTTTATGCCATGGGATTGTGTCATTTAGCGATTCGACATGTGTTTGAGATGCTCGAGTACAATGACAATGATGTTTTCGGTTGTTCTTCATTTTTGGTTGTCCTTTAAGCGGCATTGTTGTTGATGGTACCATCATGGCTTGACTTCTATAATCCTATATGTTTCATATCCATATACATATGTAGGTATTTATACTACCTACGTTCCTGAATGTGTTTAAGATTAATATGCCTGAATTAGAGACTGACTTCAATCCAACAACAGGTATTTTGTTTTACACGCTCGATTGTCCTCGTTTTAGATATATCCTTGATGGTGAAGTGGAAAAGGGACACTTGAATGTCACACTGCCAGTCCCATCAGTGATGGGTGATTTGATGATGCGGACAAGTGCTTCTTTGTTGTTCAACTAATTGTTTTGCTTTCCTTTTTTTTCACTTAAAAATTGATTGTCCTCTTTTGGGCTTGGAAGTGATGTTTTTTTTTTTTTGTCATGAAGGACTTTTGTTTAAAATAATAAATTTTTAAATTAAATTTTATGTGATAAGGTGTTTTTTTAAGTAATAGGATTTTGAAGATTTACAAAGGATTTAAATTGGCGTTTTTTTACCAATTCATTGGGTTGGAAACATACGTATTCGTATATTTGTAGAAACTATAAGAAATTTTGAAAATAATGTAAATGTCACCGAAAAATACTGTCTTTTATTTATTTTTGTGTATCTTATCAAAATAAGGTTATACATTTAAAAATCAGTATTTTGTGGTGAAGGGAAGCGAGTTAAGAAATTATTATGATTAATTTTTCAAAACTGTCCTAAATGTTTGCTTTCTTATTTACAAACAAAAAACAATAGAAAAGCTCAACTATTTTAATTTTTTAATACTATCATTCATTACAAAAATTGGAAAAAAAACTAGAATTACTCAATAAGTCGTAAAGATTTTTTGTTTAGATGCATAATCGAAGGAGATTTGTGACTACAGATTATTGGCCGTGGCACAGGATTCAAAACATTTTCAACTTTCATAAGGATCTTGGAGTAACTTGTTACAAATTATGAGTTCTAATTCAGAGGATGGGGTCCCTATAGTTGAGCCTGTATACTAGATTAGTTCAAAACTGAACATATCGTCACCAGCTTATCAGCTCATCAGCTCTATATGGTGACATCTTCTTGTAAAAGCGCCATCTTTGTAATTTGTTACCAATACCTCAGCTTGAAGGACGCGGCTTTGAGCGGGAGGTCTATAGAGGAAGTTGGTAAGATTGTAAGATTGAGTCTCTCAGAGAAAAAACCGGCCCCTACTCCATCACCCGTTTTCGAGCCGTCAGTATAAATGGATATTGACCACTCATTCAACATTAATGAGTGAACAATTGTCCACCCATTCGTTCCAGTCAGGAATGATAGTGTTGCATTATAAAATATACAAACTCTCCTGCTTAGGTATTGAACCTCTTTTCCTGAAATTCAATACTTCTAACCTTGTTAATCGTGAATATAGTGTCCGATTTAGATCCGCTTGTTCCATTCCGATCCTGTTCTAGCAACTTCTGATGTTTGTTCCCAAGGTAGTCATTTAGGTCCTCTCCTCTTTATCGTTACAATTAATGACATTGTTATTAAACATTGTCAAATAACCCTTAATGCTGATACGAAGTTTTTCAAAACCATTTAAACAGTTCCCCGTCATTGCTATCGCTTTACATGATATTAATCTGTCCTCTACTTGAACATGCGGCCAGGCTCGGTCTCCATATCAAGTTATACACATATCAATATAGGAAGAATCCAAAGAACATTTCTTTATTTTGCACTTTAATAACTTTCTTGGGTAAATTCTTTGATCGTACCCCTAATCGTAATCGCATCCGTCTGTTAAACCTCAACTCATTACAGAAACCTAGACAAATTGCTAACATACTGTTCATACATCGGCTTCCAGCAATGTAAAGAGGCCCTAAAGGAACTGGATATGAGCGTCACTCTTATCTGGATACCGGGCCATAGGGGCTATGAGGGTAATGAGAAGGCAGATGAGCTAGCTAGGCAAGGATCAGCCCTTCACAACTCTCTGGCAGTGAGAGTATATGCTCCTCTGGGAGTTGTGAAGGGCAATATCCTGACCAAATACACATCAGAAGCAAATCATAGGTGGAGCAGTTTAACGAGTTGCGTTATATCCAGGAAAATCTGGCCCGTCTATAACAAACCAAAATCAATCAATTTAATTTCCAAACCAAGGCATGACATAGCCAGGATTGTCGCTACCTGCACAGGGCATTGGCCTGTAGGGGAGCATGCGGAAAAATTGTGTATACCGCATAACTCTTTCTGCCGTAGCTGTGAGAACCGGGATGAAAAAGAAACAGTCCCACACTTTCTATGCCATTGTCCGGCCCTGGCCAGGAAAAGAGCACTCCACTTGGGTAAGGAATTCTTCAAAGGTATTGAGGAACTCTCAGAATTCAAGATCAAAGATTTGATCTCATACCTAAATAGCACAAAGTGGCTTTAACCCCTTCCCCCCTTATTTCTCCCTCACTAAATGGTACTATGAGATAATAGGCCGTAGGGTAGGAGAATAAAATTACATTTTATATTTTACATAGGACTGCACGTGCGGAACGTGCACCATCCATAGCCCATTTTCAAATCCATTCAGAATCTCACGAAGTATGGTATCAAAACGGCGCACTCAGCGCTAATTGTGTCCTGCGCGAAGCAGGACAGCCATTTCTACCTACCTACCTACATCGGCTTCTCTCTGGCTAAGTTGACTGCTGCTCTCTCTTTAATTCGATCTCTTTTAACACTAACACCAGCAACCTTCTATGTCCTTAACGAACCTCTGACACGTATGCTTCGGTCCGGCAATTCGAATCCTAACTCCTAATGGGGATTAAGCACCACTAAAATTTTAAATTTAAGGTTTTGTTGTTGACGAAATTATAATCTCCGAAATAAAAATAATCATTACTAAAATTATACCACCATTTAACTCAAAGAGGTTCTCTCCTGGCTAAGAGAAAACGTGATATCAACTTCTGATATCCGCATCTTCTCTGACAGTCAGGTTGCTATTAAATCTCTTGACGGTGTCTCAACCAAATCTCAAACGGCCCTCGATTGTCGATCGTCTCTTATGGAGATGGCGCAGCAATTTAACATTCACCTCTGTTGGGTGCCGGGCCACAGAGACATCACAGGAAATTGTAGAGCCGATGAACTCGCTAAAAATTGAACCGTCCGTCATACCTATTTCACCTCAAAGGGAGAAGATAGGTATACCGATAGCTGCATGTAAACTTCTGCTAAAAGAAACAACTTTTACGATAACAAACTCTACGTGGCACAATTTACCAACATGCGCAACTACAAAACTCATATGGCCTTCACTGGACCTAAAGCGCTATAAAGACTTGTTATCTCGAAGCAGACTTCATATTAGCTCCCCATAATAGGTGTCCTTACGGGACACTGTCTTATAGGCAGACACGCAATACGACTTGGTGTAGCCTCAAATGACTTCTGCAGGAGCTGTATGGACGAGGAAGAAGGGGAAACAATCTCTCACCTTCTCTGCACTTGCCCTGCTCTTTCGCTAAGACGCAAACTTCATCTGGGAGACTAATCTTTTGATAATCCCAGTGAACTAGCTAAAAAGGATATCAAATATCTCCTTCGCTTTATAAAAGGCTCAAAATGGTTCGACTAGTGGGAAGTAATTCTCTAGATTCATGTTATATCACAATGGGACTTTTCTTTTGGCCTAAGTGTGTGGATTCTGAATCCGCAGCCACCTTGACCTAACCTAACCTAACCATTAAACTTTTAAACTTAATGGCAAAGTCAAAACCTTTATAAGGAAATAACCAAGAAATGAATAACGCTATACAATTTTACTATATACGCCAACAGACTTTGACTAAAATTGATACAACAGATTTGTTCATGATGATATTTTGCAAAACAAATTTATAAAACTGTGTAAATGTTAGTATATTATGCATGATTATGTTTGAAGTCATAAACAAAGTGGGCTGATTTAGTTTTTCATCTTAAGCTGACGAAATGCTTTTTTTTTAAAGTTTAAAACATTTTACCACATAAATTGTCTAAATTTTATAGGAAGTCTCGAAAACATCAACTAACACTATATTCAGTCTTCTTTTTGACAAAAACATGTAAATATACATACAAATTTAGATTTTTCAGTCGGAAATTGTAAAGTTATTGTGAAAAAAAATTTTAACAATGAAACAATGAAGGTCAAGATTATTTTGTCTCTATTTTAAAAGTTGACAAAATGTTTTTTTTTCACAAAAGACAATGATATAAAAATGAGAAAATATAAAGCCATTGTGTAGATACTTTCAAAACAAATTTAGCTATAATTTTTAATTATCATAAAATAAAACTTAAATTAAAAAAATATTATTTCTTTTAACCGTTTCCGATTTCCCATCGTACTAAATTCGTTGCCTTTAGGTTGTAGTACAGACTTAAGGCCCCAATGACAGTTTTGCGTTAACAAATCATTCTCGTCAGATCAACATCAGCAAACACCATCCGACCGACAACGACGATGAATGCTTGCCGTAATCTTTATATGGATAAAATTTCCTAGGCTGATACTATAACTTACAAACATCCTACAAAACACAACGACATTAAAGTTATTAATAATTCATTTAATTAAAATTCATTGTCCCAGGTAAATTTGCCTCAAGTGTCATCGTCGTTGTAGTCTTGGTCGTTGCGGCGCGGCGTGAGAAATAAAATATGTCACTTTAGTGACAATTGTGTGGAAATGTAAAACCTCTAAAACTATAAAAGCACTGACTGTGCTAACTATCACCATCTGAATCACCTGTCCAAGGTTCTCTTCTTTGTGTCATTGTTTCTTTTTCATGTTGAACTTTTATAAAAGATATCAGACGAAGATCAACGATGAAGCCTGACATTATGCAAATTTGAATAAGTCTTCTCTCTTGTAATCCGCATGTATTCTTATTTTGTGCCACTGTTCTCAGAATATTCATCGAAGTTTAGCATAGATAGGAATCTTTATGTTTTCTTTTTGATCTGGAGCAGAATAAAAAAATAAATAAAAATTATATAACTACTGCAGGAGTCGAATGTTTTTGCTTAGAAAACCCACAGGAAGGCTTTAGTTAAAAAATCAAATCTATATATATAAAAGAAAGTCGTGTTTGTTACAACACTTATAACTCGAGAACGGCTGGACCGATTGCCATGGTTTTTGATTTGTTGGATTTGTTTCCGTCCCGAATAGCAGAATACATCTTAAAAACAATGAAAACTCGATATGTGTAATTAATACTTAATCATTTCAATAGATGCTGATTTGTTTATTACATTCAAACATTTGTTGTCCAATCCTGTCAAATAGTGTAACAACTATTTTTATTTTTTTTTGAGCTTATGGCCTGGTTTCTGAGACCTTTAAGCCACAACTTTATTTTTTTCTGAAGACATCATGTGTGCGTTGACCAGTTTCTTTGCGATTTGTCAAAGCGATCCGTTCGCACGAACTTTGCTTTACTCAGAAATGCCACGTTATTACACTTGGAATGCTACATCGAAGAAATTTCAAGGCGAGCAGTTCCTGGTCATCCAGATATGCGTTCTACTGATGCTGTTGGTCGTATTTACACAGTTCATTCGAAGAATGATGAATGTTTCTATTTGCGGTTGTTGCTGGTACAAGTTCGAGTACCAACATCATTTGAATCACTACGAACTGTTAATGGTATCGGCAGCATGTCAAGAGCTAAATTTGCTTGAAAACGATACTCATTGGGAAACGACAATCGCTGAAGCAATTATTTCTGCATCTCCAAGTCAGATACGCACATTATTTGCTATCATCATTTCAACATGCTTCCCATCGAACCCACGTGACCTGTGGAACAAATACAAAGATAACATGTCAGAAGATATTTTACATCGAATTCGCGTCAGCTCAAGAAATTCCAATCTTGAGGTGAATGAGAAGATCCATAACCACACTTTGCTCTTGATCGAAGATATGTGTTACCTCATGTGCGGCAGTTTGTTAGTTAGGTTAGATCGCGGAATGAATGACGCATTTAATAGAGAATTGGAACGTGAACGTGAATATGATCCACATGAACTAATCCAATCAGTTCAAACGAAAGTACCTCTGTTGAATCCTAAGCAGAGGGAAGTCTATGATACACTGATTAATGCAATTGATGATGGAAATGGCGGCTTTTTTTTTTGGATGCCCCCGGTGGAACTGGGAAGACATTCCTCATGTCATTGATTTTGGCCACTGTACGTGCGAGATCCGAAATTGCGGTAGCAATTGCTCTTCTGGAATAGCGGCCACATTGTTAGACGGATGCCGTACGGCTCACTCAGCGTTAAAATTGCCATTAAACCTTCAAACTACTGAACAACCGACATGTAACATTTCGAAACACTCCGCAATGGCCAAAGTTTTAGTAACATCAAACATCATCATATGGGACGAATGCACAATGGCACACAAACGCGCATTGGAAGCACTAGACCGAACATTAAAAGATCTGCGCAATGACTCGAGATGTTTTGGTGGTGCAATGATTTTATTATATGGCGATTTCCGACAAACACTACCAGTCATTCCAAGATCTACTGCTGCCGACGAAATAAACGCTTGCCTCAAAGCATCAAATCTGTGGCGATATGTAAAGAAACTTCAACTGTCTGTAAATATGATAGTTGCATTGTTGAACGATCTATCTGCTGATGATTTCTCGAAACAATTGCTGACTATCGGTAATGGCCGTGTTCCTGTTGACAAATCGAGCGGTTTGATTTCATTTCCTCCAAATTTTGCAATTTCGTATCATCAAAAGACGAGCTTATCAACAAAGTATTCCCGGATATCATTGCTAAACACAAAAATACTAAATGGTTAAGTGAGCGAGCAATTTTGGCCGCTAAAAATAAAGATGTAGATGACCTCAATTTTATAATTCAAAATCAAATCGTAGGTACTCTGTATTCATTCAAATCTATCGACTGTGTAACAAACGAAGAAGAAGCCACTAATAATTATCCAATTGAATTTTTAAACTCCTTGGATGTGCCTGGTTTACCACCGCACAATTTAAAACTTAAAGTTGGCTCGGTAGTCATCATGCTTAGAAATTTAAACCAACCAAAACTGTGTAATGGAACGCGTTTGGTGATAAGAAAACTGATGAGCAATGTGATTCACGCGTCGATACTTAAAGGAAAATTTAAAGATAAGGAAGTTCTTAATTCAAGGATTCCAGGGCCAATCCTTGACTATTTGTATCCTTAATCTAGAAAATGCATGTTTTTCTCATGGTCAATTATACGTGGCATGCTCAGGTGTCGGCAAACCATCCGCTTTATTTGTTCTTGCGCCTGACCAAAAAACAAAGAATGTCGTTTACCACAAAGTGCTTGAATGAAAATCCTATTAATGAATTAATCCGAGTTTTATTTTTTTTTCCAATCTGCACAACATAGTTTTCAATCATTTTTTTCTGACATGAGTTTGAAGTTCTTAATTATTATTTTTTATTTTTTTTATTTTTATTTTCATTCTGTATGTATGTTTTCATCATCATTCATCATAATAAAATACTTTTTTGTTTCTATCTATATAAATATATTATTTGGTATCATTGTTTTATCAAAGCCTAAATTAGTTCAGCTAAAAAGTAACACGACATTCATTGACTGTTAGGCGGTACGAAGTTCGCCGGGTCAGCTAGTTGTTGATAATATTGATATATTTTATGAACAGGCCCTACTTTCTCATATGTTAAAAGAAAGAGGCTGGGATGCTACACACACTAATAACTTTCGTATTCATGCTCGTCTGTCAATTTTTCTTAATTTTTTAAATAATATTATTAACAACATTTTATGTAAGATAAGAAAAGTTTGTTGTCAATACCAGTTTTTGTTCTCGAGATACTAGAGTCGAAAACCATTTTTTATTAGTTTTTATTTGTTTTTGTAGGTTTGCTTTTTTTAAAAGTTGTTGTCAATTGGATTTTTCTAAAAACTTAATTTAAAGTCAACAACAATATTTTGCATATGATAAAATAATTTTTATTTCAGTAATTGTTTTTGTTCTCGTGGTGTTTTAGTCCTAAAACCATTTTCTACCAATTTTTTTTTGAAAATTACTTTATTACAACAATTTGTTAAGAATAAGATAATTTTAATAAGTCAATAGCTTCATATATTCTGGAGATATTTGAGTCGAATATCAATTTTTACTAATTTTGTATGAAGAAAAAGTGCCAAATAGATGTTTCGTCAAATTTTATCAAATTTTAAAAACAATGGCGTACATTTTTAAACAACCTATTGTTAATGGTTTACAATTTACTAATAAACAATTTTGCTAAATATTTAGAAATTTACAAAGGGACTCCAAATTTGTAAACATTTCTTTTCGTTTTGCTAACTAGTGAATTGCTAATTGCCTTTTATTAAAAAACAAGCATCCAAACATCTTTAAAAAGTGACAGTTCGTGAAAATAAACAAAGCAAATACGCTTAAACGGACCTATTAATTGGAATTTTCAACTCTTGACTGGACCATTCCATCCACTGCTCTTATTATAAGAATAATTGTAAATATGTCAAATGAATTAAGCAAATTGCTAAAAGTTAAAGTAAAGATTCCGTTATTAAGATATAGTAAGATGATAAAATCGTTTAAAAATAGGCAAATCATTTTATAAGTTTAGTAAATTGCTAAAAATAGCTTTAACATTTTACTAAATCGTTTAAAATTTGCTCTAATATTTTAATATTAAGAAAAACTTGGTTTTGAAGCCAATATCTTTGATTGTTTCCAAGATTTTCAAGGCGAAAAATAATTTGTTTCAGGTTTTTTTTTTGGAAAAAGAACTATCAATTCGAATTTTCTAAATATTTTAACAGATGTCATTTTGTGTACGCAAAGTATTTGAGGTGACAAATATTCAGTTTTCTTTTATTTAAAAAAAAATGGTAAACCAATTTATGGTTTCATGGAAGTACTTACACACTCACACACAGACATCTCTTTAGAAACCTTTGATTTAGATTCTAGATGGAAATGTCAGCAGACCGATTGTAATAGTTTCCTGTGGAAGTTAAAAAGACAGAGAAGCTGTTGTTATCAATAATTTATAATCAATAACTGCAAGTAAGTTAAACTATCGTTTAAAAACAATACAGACCTTCCGAATTTATCTTCCGGTAGACTAATAAGCTGTTAAAAGAACTGACGGATACTTTTTACTTTGCTGTACTACATAGCTGTCATCTGCCAAGTTATTACTGTCACAAAGTTTGATATAGATACTTGTTCGCAATCATTTATTTTGTAAGAAACCAATACATTATTCGGACTTTTCTGATAAATTAGCTTGCTTTCTATGCAGCGGCCAACTCAAAAGTCATATTATACGAATTATAACTAATCATAAATGATAATTGTCCAAAGTCCGTTCTTTCTATCTATCGAAAGCAGAGAAGAAAAAAAAAAACGCATAGAAATTACCCAAGGCGTTAGCCATGAAGACACTTCTTGCTATAAAACCAGCCACACAACTATAACATATCAGCAGGTTTCACCCCACCATTAGACACCACAAAGGGGGATAACGTTTACACTACCACGCGCAGCAGCAGGTTGATAATTAAGCGACGAACGTCATAAATATTCACATTAGCCAAAGTCGAAGCTGAAGCTGAAGCCGAAACCGAAACGTCACATTTGGCTGAACACACAAACGAATACCAGAAGAAGAAGCAGAAAAAGCGGTATTGGCAGCGCAGTGCCTCAGCGGCAACGAAAGCGCATTATCCAGAACGTCAGAACGCATCGTGTAATAATTGCAGTTGCATACTTTAACTCTTTGGATAGGTATAGTTAGGAAGGTTTGTAGGTATAATGAAGAACGGGGACGATTTCGTCACTCATCGATGGACCCAGATAGGTGGGTTTCGTTTGGTTTAGGTCGGGTGGACTTTGGTAAATGGAGATGGAACTGCTTTTGCAAGAGAGGGTGATACCAAGGTGGTGCGGCGGTGGCGGCGTATGAAGGTAATTTCGCGGTTTGAAATTACCGTATCCAAATCTAATTGTATGAGTGCGCTTTTTTAGTGTTGGAAGGGGTCATTTTATGGTATTTAGTCGCAGTGAATAAAACAAGTGCGTGTGAAGTAATTTATTGTAAATTGCAAACTAAAGAGCTTTGGCACTATTCTTGTTAAAAATTGTTAAAAAAGTGTATTCCTATTTATTTATCTTTATTAATATTAAAAAAGCACACTTGTGCGGTTTGTTAGAATCGCAAGACTATGAAAATATTATAGTCGAGAGCGAGAGGTGAACCAACACAAGCCATCCCTTTAATTCAGCTTAATCTATACGTAAAGTCATTGCAAATTGGACCACTCCGAACTTGGATCCGTGCCAATGTAAAAAGCCAAGCAAGGCATTTCAATGGGGAGTGGGGCAAAAATACTGTCTGTATGATCAAAATTCTGTTTGATAATAATAGGAGGTTATTTTAATCTGTCCAATTTGTCGAATTAAAAACGTTGACATTTATCAACTTTTTATTTATAAATAAAAATACCTAACAAAATATTTGTCTCCTAGAATATTTTTTGAACAAAAAAATGATGTTACTTCCAAAGTAATTGTATGTATCAAGGAACTAAGTTTTTGGTAAAATTTTTAGAAAAATCCAATCTACATGAGGAATAACAACCTTCAAAAAATGCTTAGTACTTAAAATTTGTAATAATTGGTAGTCAACTAAAATTTCACGGGAACAAAAACAGATACTGAAATCAAGCGTTTTAAATCATATGCTCAAAGTGTTGTTAACTTTGCGTTAAGTTTAAAAAAAACCATTTGACAACATTTTTACCAAAAAAACAAAAACCAAAAAATATCTACAGAATAAAGAAAAATATTGAGTTAAAAAATTGTTTGTATTATATTGTTATTGATATTTTATAAAACTTTTAGAAATATCGATAAACGGGCACAAATAAGACATAATAATCGAGTCGAAAATAATTTCTTATCAGTTTTTCATTTGTTTTTGTAGGTTTTCGTATGTTTTATAAAAAATCAACTGAAATAATAAAATAAGTTTTGGTTTCATATTTGTTTTTTTTGATCATAAGACATTGCGAAGAAATCGATAAATCTACGTTATCCCTTAAATAACTTTTTTTTTGAAAATGCTATAAAAACATCGAGTGTAGCTTCGGCTGTGTGGCACGTAGCGCGGACCGCCGCCGCCGGCCGTCCTGTTGAAATCAAATGTTGCCAATATTCTCCTCTTCAATTTTTGTGAGCAAAAATTCGTTCAATAGGCCCGATACCGATCGCCATTGACTGTAACTGCCACTCCTTGCTCATTTTCGAAGAAAAATGGCCCATTATGCCTCTGGACCAAAATCTGCACCAAACAGTGACTCGTTTTGGATATATCGGCTTTTCAATGTATGCGTGCGGGTTTTCTGTGCCCCAAATGCGACAATTTTGCTTGTTTACATACCCGCCAAGATCAAAATGAGATTCATCTGAAAAGATGATTTTTTTGGCAAAATCGGCATCTTCTCTAAGCGTTGTTCCCAGCTTTGTTCAAGCGTATACTTAACCATATTCTTTTAGCGGAGGGATAAAACTAATTATCTGTCAAATCAGACATGAGCTAAGTGTTACCATTCACGAAATAAGCACTAACTGAAAAAAACGTTAAATGGCGGACCCTATAGTTCCGGATCAAAAAATAATTACCTTTAACGAAAATATAAAGACAAAATTCAATCAGCTTTTAGAACAGTCAAACGCGAATAATGATCTTCAAAATAAATATGACAGTCTAGAAAATATTAAATAGACTACAGCAAAAATGTCATTCATGAACACAAAACTCTTATTTTTAGAAGAGTAAACTTAAGAACAAAACCACAACTACTTTATTAAGAAAAAATAGAGCTAATCGAATTCAGAAAAACTATAATATATAAAATAAAGAAAGATATTCGCGAATTTAATGAAAACATTATAAAGGATACAATAAGACGTACAAAATCAATTAAAAAAGCTAAAACATATTTGAATAATAAACAAGAATGGATTACAAGTGTGAAGGACCAAAACACAGCTGTTATAACAAGCTGAAAAGACACAAATGAAAACGCATCTAAATTTTTTGAAAAACTATTAACCTCGACTAAAAATTAGACCAGAAGAAGATACAATAGACAACATAGATTGAATACCTTGACAAACCCCTACACGGAAAGAAGTGTACCTATAGCATTTATGACAATGCTAGTATGCTGGAGACCCATACTAAAAAAGTATCGGTGATATTCCTACATTGTCTTGCAACAACTTCTATAAGTATGGGATTATGTACTATACTGTATGGTACCACAATCTTTGTTTGTAACACAAGGGCGCATAGTACGTTTGACGAGACATTATTGCCTTCAGCCCATACTGTACCGGAGATGTCGCAATGCTACTAGTTTTTCCCGTGAATAATTTATGGCGTGATAATCGATACCCTTATTGGATTACTGTCAATAGTTATTACTCCAATGTAAGCATAAGGGACATAACAATAATGAATAGACTTTTCTGCTATAGGAGCGTTGGACATGCCGCCAGTCAGTATGGGCCTGACTCCCATGCTGGCATTGGCGTATCGGCTATAACTATTGTCAACGTTACTATATTCTCAGTATGGCCAAATTAACTATGCTTACAACTTTTTATTCAATGGAAATCTTTTAAGCCATACAGTACTGCGTTCACACCCATACTGACATTGTAATATTCGCAATGTATTTCTTTCCGTGTATGTTCAGCAAAGAAACTATCAAAATGACCATAGACGATCTGAGGAAAGAAAAATGCACCGGAAATGACGGAATATCATCAGAAACGTTAATTTATGGGAAAAACTCCCTTTCCATCATTTTAACAAACATATTTAACGCAATAGTACAAACAAAACAAATACCTGAACAATCGAATGAAACAACGATAATATTAAACACAAAAAAGGAAAGAAGGACGATAGCAATAACTACAGACATTTCGACAATTTACAAGCTCTTCTCCAAAACGCTTTACAGGAGCATCAAAGAAGACTTCAATAATCATCAACTAAGAAAACTACTTGGATTTAGAGAAGGATTTTTAACAACAGACCACTTGTAGACAATGAATCAGCTAATATAAAAATGCAATGAATTTACACTTTTATTTTCTTTTCTATTTATTGACTTTAATAAAGCTTTTGACTCCGTTGAACCCGAAATGATATGGTCCTCCATGAAAAATCAAAACATAAACCCAAATATAGTAGAGACGAGGAGTTAGACAAGGATTTAGTTCAGTTCTGGAAGACATTTTCCAAAAAACAAACTGGAAACACAAAATATGGAACAAGGATATGTGGACAAGTTCTTAACAATTTAAGATTTGCAGATGATATAGTTCTTATTTCTACAAAATCTACACACATTCAAGATATGTTGACAGAACTAACTACTTTGTGTAAAAATTATGGACTTCAAATAAACAAATCAAAAACTAAAGTCATGACAAATCACACAAAAGACGATATAACGTTAGACGAATACAAAATTGAGTACGTAGAAGATTACATATATTTGGTAGAGCTAAAATCATTTAAATACCAAGAAAATAAAGAAAATAACAGACGCATCACCAATAGCTGGAAACAATTCTGGAACCTTAAACATATTTAACAATTGGACCAAAGTGCAGACACAATAAAATATATATCTTCGACTCTGCGATTCTACCGATCCTTACTTACGGACTACAAACAATGAGCTTGACTGCAAAAATACTTGACCAGCTAAGGATATGTCAGATCAAAATGGAAAGAAAATTCTGAACATACGACCAAGTCAAAGGGTACGAAATGAAGATATTCGAAATAGAACCAGAATTATTGACGTCATAAATAGAACAAGAAGGCTGAAATGGAGCTGGGCAGGATATGTATCTAGACTTCAGGACCAACGATGGACAAAAATTACAACAAAATGGAGACCAGAGAACAATAGACCAGCAATAAAAGATGGAGTGACGATTTATCACAAATAACCTCAAATTGGTACAACGAAGCTAAAAATAGAAACACATGGAAAGCCTTGGGGGGGCTTATGCCAGTAACCATCATTTATAAATTTTAATTAATCATTTTATTTTATTTTAAATTAATTTTAAATGTATGTTCAATTTAAAACTAATAATTTCGAACTTCAAAAAAAAAAATATTTTTGTATTGTATTGTAAATTGTTATAATTTTTGTTTGCATCTAAAATATTTTAAAACATGGATATTAATTATTAAATTAACTTAAATGTAATTAAATACTTAAGGCAATAAAAGCTTGTAATAATAATAATAAAAATGTGTTTTTGTTCCCGAGATTTTTAGTCGAACTCGAATTTTTACCAGTTTTAATAATTTTAATTTAATTTTAATAATATATTCACGACATTTCGAGAAAGATTTCATGTTTCACACTTAAAGTTACATAGAACCTGTCAGAAAAAAGAATACAATTTATTAATACACATATTTAAAATTCCTTACATTCCATCTTTTCATATTCTCTCCATTTTATGATCTTAACTACAATTAGACAGTTATGAAAAACCAAGCCTTATAGAAGCTTAAAAATTCAGATTCAATGTTTCAGAAAAATTTAAATTTTAAGTGAAAAATATACTTCTAACCATAGCAGCCAAAGGCTTCACATTAAAAAATGTATAAAGTCAGGAAGTGCATCAAAGGATACATTCGAGGGTTTGTTTTTTTCTTCAAAAAAAAGGTCAATATAATATTACAAGAAAAATAGGACAAAACATAGCCTCTTCCATTCCAAGTGAATTGAAAAACACAAGTAGGTACTATACTCTATTGGCAATAATTTCACAATTCCATCACTAGCTATACAACAACTTGAATTCAGTTGCCAAATAATTGTAAAGGCTCATATCTATGACCAAAATTTCAATCTAATTCAGTGGTTCCCCAATGTATTGGTCAAGGCATTCATTGCTTTTCGGCACAAAGCCTAAACATACGAATATATTCCACATCCCACTCGCTCCCCAACTCCAACACCGATTCCGAGTCTGAGTCCGATTCCAACTGCTTCCTCGCAATATATTCATGTGAATTGTGAACTCCCAAAGGTATCATGACCAATCGAATGTGAAAATTTAATAGAAAAATCGAGCAACACAAAAAAAAAACGAAAAACCGAAAATCCGCAAACAAAACGGAACTGCTGCCGCCCTGTTCTGTTATACTGTAGACCAAAAAGAAAACCTGCTCCACTTTACAATTATTTAATGGCCAAAATGTCGAGGGGGCTGTGGTTTTCGCTTTATGATTCCTTTAAGGGTCGGCATCGGCATTCACCAAAGTATAGGAACACAAGAGCCCGGCAAGGCAAGGAACGGCACGGCATGTACAACACGGCACATCACGAACCAACAACATAAGTCACATATTTCACATATATGTAACTACTTTATACCGTTAAACCTATAGGCCGGATGTTGAATTGTATCGAATATTGTATTCAGTCCTTTTTTTCTGTCCCGTCCCGGTTGGATGTTATTGATGCACAGGATGTGACTGGGTTTTGAATTGGATATACTCGTATTTGAATTGATCTGAATTGGCAATGGGAGTGAAGAAAATATTCAACTTCCAAAGGAATTCGAATTTTTGAGTTGATTTTTTCTACGAAGTCATGCAAGTCATGGGGACATTCACAATGCCTCTCAAAAACACTGACCCAGCAAAATTGACGCTGTAAAGTCCGACTACTCGAAGTCTACGAGTTGACTACGTGTGGTAAAGCAATCATTCGGAATTTGGCTCGAACTCAAGTGTGTCGGTCGATGTTGAATGATAAAATAATGTGACAGTTTGTTGACACTGACAGTTGTTGTTGTGTACCGTTGCATGTGTGACACATCAAACGTCACCTTAGCAGTTGATAGGTAAGAATGTTTTCGTGTGCTATGTGTTGTGTTGGAGAGTGGGGTGAAATAAATGCGCTGATGGTTCTGGTTCAGTGTTAAAATGCGTTAATGACAAAATGTGCACAAATCCATTAGCGATACGATGACATTTTGACATGATTGACAAGTGATTTCTCATAAACTAATTGTGTCGTCAGGAATTTGACATGTTTTATTTCTTTTTTGTTGTTGGCTGTTGGTTTCATTTAAGTGGCAAAGTATTTGGAGAACAAGTTAAGGCAACGGCGACCGACATGACGCTACCGAGACGGCGACGAACGCACGATGTGACGTTCAATAAATTTTAGCATGATGGAATTTTTTATTTAATATGATGACAAAATCCTAAATTTGTAACTATGACAGGACGTAGACATAGACAGACAATTTCTGTCAAGTGGCACGTGTTCAGGCGCCATAGATATATATAGGGTCTCTTACTCTGCCCTTCTTTCAACTATTTCGTAAAAATAACTTAAACTAAATGCTTTTGGATCTATAAGTTTTGTCATCAATGCGAAGACCAGGAATAGGGAAATTTAAGAGTTCTCCGACTACTAAATACAAAGCAACAATTTGGAAGATTGCCTTACATTTATATTATGTCTATTTATTATTGGTCTATTTTTATTAGATATCCGCAATAGGTCATGAATGACAAGACCTATTGCGACTTTCAATATTTCAGAGTTGCTGAGATAGAAACTAGAATCTATAAACATATAGGGTTTTGCAATAAGAAATTTCATTTTGAATAGCCCGCTACTTTGGAATCTGCCACTTTTGAAGCTGGTCATCTTTTAGCATTGCACAAGCCAAAACAACATTCACTTCAAAAACACATTGAAATACTCAAAAATTCACTAAATATGGTGAAAATTTGAAGTCACAATTCGTAGGTGTTCAAGAAAAGCTTCCTGACCGTGTCATTTCTCCTCGATCTTCAGTCTTTTTTCTTTCCAGCGAAGTGAAACAAAAGAGTTATGCCAATACCCAATAATTGATTTATGAATTAAGTGATACAATTCGTGAACTTAATGAGGACATAAAGTCGAAAATGCACATGTTATGAAATATAAATGTCAGACAAAATTTTTAAATTTCATCCTGTTGATGATAAAAACATTGTTGTTTACTCTGGCTATACTTAAGACATGGAAATAATTTGGCATAAGCAATTCTAGAATAAGACTGTTTCAAGCCCAGGTAACACTTTGATATGTGTACCAAGTTTATTTAATTTGATCTTTTCGACTTTTTCCGTAGGGACTTCCATTTGGAAAAGGTTTCTAAAAGGACAGCTTGTTTCTAAAGAGGCAACTAATTGAATGGAATTGATAACATTTTCGCTTAAGTATTTCTCAAATTTTATATCATTCAAGATTAAATAAAAATGTCTGACCTCCACCAATTCAATTTATGAACGTTATCCCATTGTCAGTCTAATTTCACAGAAACTTTTCTAGCTTACCTGGTCTTATTTTGTCAGAACCTAGTGAATCTATTATAGGATTCGAATGTCCATAATTTCATGAAATGATTTCGGTTACCAAATGTTTGTTGCAGCAAAATTATGGTTTAAGATAAGGCACGTTTGTGCAATCATGTTATTACGAATACAAAATCACGTATTATTTGTGAACAAGGTTCTGTTTCCTAACGTACGTCTTAAGTCTAAAATAAGCTTTGTCGCTGAAGATGACTTGGCGATCAAAATCTTATTCAATTCGTTAAGAAAACGAAATTTCAAAAATAAGTTGCCATGATATGACAACATAGCTTATGTTCTTAAGACTTAATTTCTAAATTCTTTCCCTCATATTAAATCTTAAATGTCATAAGCATAAAATACAAGAACTTTAAACAAAAAATAGTAAAATGTGTACATTTTAGAAATCAAAGTATCTTTTGAAGTTAGGCTTATTTTTCCACTTAAATTATCATCAGCGAAAACAACCCCACAAAATAAATACAAAAAACAATCATTATACTAACTTACACACCTAACAATTACTTAACGTATTGGTATAGGTATTTTAAATACATACATTTCAAATGTATAAACAAAGAGAAGCATTTTCCACAAATCGTTAAACAATCAAAATTTAATTAAGCATTAACTAACGTTCTGAACAATCAAACAGTATTTGCCCAACATAACCATCTCCCGCTCTATACCAAAATACCTACCTATGCCTTACCATAGCATACCTACACACATACATAGATACATATATCTTGTTCCAAAACTCTAAATTGGAAAGTCACACAAAATAAAATAACATTTTACAAAACCAAATGAACGTTTTATGCAAAAGCAAAGCAAAGCAAATCATATACGATAGAACAATTCGCCCTACGCCTGGCTCGCGCCCCCTCTTTCAACGACCGAAGCGACGACGAAGAGCTCACATTTTTCCTCAGGCATTTCTGAAATATTCGAAAATCTAATTTCGTCCTGAACCTGATGATCAGGGAGAAAGCACACCATCACCAGCATCAGTACCAGCAACAGCACACATAATGTTTTCCATTTCACGAAAACAGTTATGGCAAGTGCGGGGGGGGCAGCCTCTTTCTAACATTTGGTTTACTATTTGTAAAAATCATTCTCGTGGAAATTAATTAATCCAACATGCATTCCCAACCAATCCTACCCAATCCCACCGAACGCCTCTTTATCCTCATCCCAAAATTAGATACCAACAAAAGGACTTTTTGCTGTGATGCGACCTTGTAAGCAAACGTCCTTTTTTGTTTCGTTAATTTGGTTAAAAATTGATTCCACAAAAGTGATTTCGGCCAGATAATATCAAACCAAAACGGTCCTGGCCTCCCAATCTCCAAAGCGGACAGAACGGTGCGCAGCACTGCGCTGCTGACCGAATTCCGATTGCTATCATGTTCACTAATTCATATAAGCTATACAGAATATTGGAAAACAGGACAACCGAACCCCTCGATTTCTGGGCCTTCCCGCTTCGTCCTTATGAAAGTGCATGCGTTGATTGAAATGTTTACATTCGTAATCAACATTCCATTCACTGCCGCGTGTACATCAGCGCAGCGTATACATATAGGTACACCCTCGTCCTCTTTTTCTATGTATGCGCAAGTACTCCTCCTTCTTTTCGTCCTGTTTCTGATGTTTATAATTATTGCATACTTCAGTTGCTTCGTATCCTCATTGAGCTCTGTTACTCGTAAATTAATTTTTTTTGTTTAACTATTCGAGAGTCCAATTCACCACTCAAAGCAAAGCACTCTGAATAGCATGCACTCATTTTCATTACCTCAATGTTCATATAAATGAAGGTCAGCCAGGACTCATAGTCGATAAAGAGTTTTTACATCAGGATAGTCCGCAGAAATATCAATTAGCGAGGATATTTCAATAATTTCTAGCATGATAAGCTTTTTTCTGATAGGTAGTGCTAATAATTTGCAGTGATACCATTTCTGATACCTTATTCATAAACAAAGCATAATATTTATCTGAAAATGAACATTTCGTCCTTCTGGAAATTAGAGTAAGCTATTGCCTGTATACACTTATAAATTGTTTCGTCCTTCAATATAAAATGTATATATGTATGGGCTTTTGTAGAAAAATAATTTGTAAGTCTTTGTTTCATTGGTTTGAGTATTGTTTACCATATCATTTTACCACAAAGATGATCATCACACACCTTATTGAGTTCAAAAGAAAATGAAAGCTCAAAAAAGGGAAATTAAAGTCTTATAGATTATTATTATTAATCGAAGCCTGAAGGATCAGCAAAATTTAGGAAATTTTTAATTTTTCTATTGGATTGCGGAATTAGACATATCGTTGTTCCCAATTTTGACCACGGAGGGCTTTTAGTCTTATAGAAGGTGTTAACTATAGACACCTAATTTGTATAGGGATGAATATTTTGGAATTGGAGAAGTCTACAAAAACTTCGATTTCGGTTAGCATTTAGTTGTCAAAGTAAGGCCATAGGCTTTAATTTACGAAAACTCTTAAAGTCATATTTTTTTAAAATCATTTTGGTAAGAATTTGAAGTTTACCTTAATTCCATGCATCAGACCATTTCGCCATTTTAATTTGAAAATGTATCACAGAATAGAAATGTTTTCTTATAAGGACGTGTCGGTAATAAAATGAAATAAAAAAAGCTGAGTGTGAGACATTAGCTTGTAGCACTTTGTCACAAACCATTTCTAGAAACTTACGACTCACGTCTAAAGCCGAATACAAACTTTGGAAAGGATGTCGCTGGTAACCTTAGAACTCTTATAGTAATAATACCAAAAAGTTAGGTTAAGAATGCTAATGTTAAGTTTTAAAATAAACATTTCTTACAGTTTGAAAATTTAAAGCACTTTTTAATATAATCGAAGATTCAAGGTTCGTTCATTCCATCATACTTTCGTCGTCTTGTCGTCAATATCTCAAGAACCAGCAAAGCAATCGAAGTGTTTGTTTTACTATAGCAATTTAAAAAAAAAGTATTATTTTTGGCAGACCAAAAATTTCTTAGGAACCAATAACGCTAGCGACTTCAAATTACTTTTTTTAACTTCCCATAGGAAGTTATTGTAGTCGGTCCGATCTGTCGAATTGAAAATTTTGACATTTCTAGATGTTTCAAGGTCCCTAGAGTCGAAAGAAAAGATTTTTAGAGAGATGTCTGTGCGTGCGTGTGTACGTACGTTCGTGACTATTTTTTCGTCGTCCATAGCTCAAGAACCAGAAGAGATATCGACTTTAAATAAATTTTGGTATACAAAATATCTCACGAACGAATAACGCTAGAGACTTGAATTAAATTTCAAATTATGTATATATTTTAACGCGATACCACACTAGTATATTTTTGGACAAAATTCCAATTAACGGTTTTTTTTTTATAAATCAAAAAAACTGAAACAAAATATTTGTCACCTCGAAAATATTATGAACAAAAAATGATTTTATCTCTAAAATAATTTTGTGCAACGAAAAATTACGTTTTTTTTTGTATAAAAAATAAAAACCTAGAAAAACATTACTCAAAGTTGGTAAAAATTGATTTTCGACTCAAATATCTTTTCAAAAATTTGAAATATTGGCTTCAAAATAATTTTATTTCATAAAAAATATTGTTTTCAACATTCGGTACGGTTTTGAGAAAAATCGAATTGACAGTTTTTTTTACAAAAAATAAAAAACATAAACAAAACATTACTAAAAGTTGGTAAAATCTACAAAAACTGGTACGCAAATTTGGTAAAAATTGATGTTCGGTTCTCGATAATTCGTGAATAATAGAAAATATTGACTTCAAATTAATTTCATTCATCCAATTTGTATTTGTTTGTATAAGAAATAAAAACGTTTAAGAAATGCTACTAAAATTGGTAAAAATTGGTTTTTGAATAAAAATCTCGTTAACAAAAATAGATTTTGAAATCAAACTATTTTATCAAATGCAAAATACTGTTGGTAATTTATAAATTTTTAAAAATAATTCAACTGCCAAATTTTTTAACAAAATACGAAAACTTACAAACTTTTAACAAGACAACTCGACAGACGGGATGGGAAGTTATTAGTGTGGGTCGCATCCCAGCCTCTTTTTTATATTTTGAAATGTGACGTGATTCGGTATTATTTTTAAGAAATTTTAACTTACGTTTTTTCTTATAAATCAATAAAAAAAATTGGCAAACAATATTTGTCATCTAGAATATTTTACGAACAAAAAGAATAACCCCAGAATAATTGTATGCAATTATGCAATGAATAACGTTTTAAACATCTGTTAAAGTTTTGATAAAAAACACTACTAAAACTTCGTAAAAATTAATTTTCGACTAGAACATGGTGACAAAATTCAAAGATCTATCTTAGCAAAAATATTGTTTTTGGTGAAATTTTTAGAAAAATCCAATTGACAGTTATGTTTTTCTTTTTATAAAAAATACTACGCAGAATTGGTAAAAATTGATGTTCGATTCAAATATTTCGAGAATAAATGAAGTTATTGACTTAAACATTGTTTCATTCATATTATTTGGAAAAACAACTGTTGAAAGCCATTGTGATTAGAGGTTACTTTTTACGACGGATCGGCGCTATGCGTGAAGCAACAATTCAAAATTAAGAATACACTTACTTCTTGTTTTTTAAACATCAAAATAATATTTTAGGCTTTTCTATATTTTTGTTTGTCTAAATTAAGTTAGATGTTAAGAACATGACCAGGAATTTGTGATTTTAAGTCAAAAGAACATTTTTCGACCCGACTTTGACCCTTTTTTGGCCATGTTGCGTTTATGATTTGAGATCGAAGAATTTGATTATTTATAAGACTAATATCATAAATACCTCCTACAAAATTGTATCATCCATATTTTGTCCAAAGTTACACACTAATTTTTTACAAAAACTCAAACTATATTTATGAATTTATTCTTTAGACGTTGCCATTACAAAGCCAGTCTAAAAAATGAAAAAAAGAATATTAATAACGTACGAAAAATCACATCAGTCAAGTGCTGACCATTTTTTTTAAAACACTCCTGCAGACGTTGTGAGAAGTTTGGCATGAAGTTTCGACTAATGTCACACAAAACAGCGACCTCAGGACATCGGAGAGATCGTTTTTGAGCTCTTGTGGGTTTTCAGTTTTTTAACCACTCCGGATAAATGAAAGTGGGCTTCGTTGCTTATTATCAAAACAGAGCCATCCATCGTGATTTCCAAAATTGTTTCTGCAAACCTCATCCGTCTGCCGTAGTCGTTTTGCTGGAATTCTTGAACAACAATCATCTTGTTAGGATGAAAATGGAAATCAAAGTCTTCAATTTGCTGAACTGAGCGGTCTGATATCCCGAGCGTGACTTTCTGCCGATCGACGAGGGCTGCAGGCTTTAACTGTTTGGCGAACTATATCAATATTTTCTAGAGTCCTTACCATTCCATTAAATCCTAGCGTAGTTCCCCGTCTCAAAGAACCAGTTCTGTGAAAGCTATATACGACGGCTCCATGGTTACTGAAATGGCATCTTGCAACGAGTCGATATTAACCATACTCATAATAATACAGTTTCTGCCGTCTCGATTGACGCCAAGTTCAAATCTTACATACCTCGTTGCTGGATCCTGTAAAAGTGTTTTTTCTTGCCCACAGATAAGCCTACTTGACTTGACTATAAAATGGTATAATGAATTTCGTTGTTTTCAAAACTAAAATTAATTTTGAAAATTGGTTTGGTTGAATTTAAATCATAATTTGTGTAACCATTAAATAAGTAAAACAAAAGTTATAATAAATAATGTTTGCCTTTTTTCTAAATAATTCTTTTCCAAAACATTGGAAAGAAATAACTGAATTATAGCCAACAGAAAAATTGTTTTTGAATCTTTTGTTTTGTATGCCAACTCATTTTTTGAGCAAAAAATAACATTTTTCGCCAACCAAGAGGGACATGGACTTCACATCCGATACCTTTTCTTTCTTCTTTTAGGCGAATTTAAACCGCTCCAGTGCTATGGTACATCTCATGGTAAACTTTTTGCTTATGATATTTTACTATAAATTCGTCAACTTTTTGGAAAATTCGTCTTTGACCTAATTTTTAACTTCCCAAAGGAAATTATTGTAATCCAATTCGTCAGATTGAAAATTTTGATATTTCTCGACGTTTCAAGGTCCCTAGAGGTCCCCAAATAAAAGATTTTTAGAGAGATGTCTGTGCGTGCGTGTGTACGTACGTTCGTACGTCCGTAAGTACGTTCGCGAAGTTTTTTTCGTCGTCCATAGCTCAAGAACCAGTAGAGATATCGACTTCAAATAAATTTTGTTATACGGATAATAATGCAGAAAGGACTTTCAAAAATATTGAGTCGGTGGTTTTTTTACCATAGCAATTTAAAAAAAAAGCTAGCGAGTTGAATTAAGTTTTATATTATATATTATGATGTGATACCAAACTAGTATATTTTTGGAAAAAAATACAATTAAGGGTTTTTTATAAATCAAAAAATATATTTGCCACCTCGAATGTTTTACGAACAAAAAATTATTTTATTTCCAAAATCAAATCGAACTGACAGTTTTTTTTATAAAAAATATTAACCTTAAACAAAAATTAATAAAAGTTCGTAAAAATTGATTTTCGACTCAAATATCTTCTTAAAAATTTTGGGATATTGGCTTCAAGTTAATTCTATTTTATAAAAAATATTGTTTTCAACATTCAGTAAAATTTTGAGAAAAATCGAATTGACAGTTTTTTTACAAAAAAAATAAAAACCTTAAAAAAACATTACTAAAAGTTTATAAAAATTGATTTTCGACTCAAATATCTTTTTAAATATTCTTATCTCACAGAAAATATTGTTTTCGACATTCAGTAATTTTTTTTATCCAACAGTCCGTTTTTTCATAAAAAAAATAATAGTACGCACATTTGGTATAAAAATTGATGCTCGGTCTCGATATCTCGTGAACAATAGAAGATATTGACTTCAAATTAATTTCATTTATCTTATTTGTATTTTTTAATATAAGAAATAAAAACTTCTAAGAAATGCTACTAAAATTTATAAAAATTGGTTTTCAACTAAAAATCTCGTTAACTAAAATTGATTTTGAAATCAAACTATTTCATCATATTCAAAATATTGTTGAGAATTTTTAAATCTTTTAGAATAATTCAACTGACAACTTTTTTAACAAAACACGAAAACCTACAAACCTTTTAAGCAAGACAAATCAACAGACGTGATGGGAAGCTATCAGTGTGGGTCGCATCCCAGCCTCTTTTTTAATTTTTCTTCAGGCTTGAAATCACTGATAAACGAAAAAAGAGCTTGACACTTCGGGATTTTTTCGATATTTGGTCATATTGCCGTTAGGGGCGCTAGTCGGAAACTTGAATTATGAATTATGACAACATCGGAAACAACTCAACAGAAAATCAGAACTACCGGATTTAATCTTCGGTCTGATGCAACTTTGTACATTATATATCATATCTTTGTATGTATATATATATAGTTACTTGACTATTTTCTAAAAATTAAAAAAAAATATACTGATAAATTGTTAAAAGTGGCGAATCAAAGTAATTGGTAGACATCTATCCATTTTTGTCCTTCTGCAATTTCGAAATTGTCTTTTTTTCTTTTCCCCATCAAAATTTTGAAATTTCTATCTAGTTATCTTTTGAAATTTCTATCTTTACTATCTTTAAAAAAAATTGCATGTTCTCTGCCATTTGAGCACATTTGCTTTTCCCTTGTTTATCTTTAGAGATCATTTAACATGAAAAGTCCTTGCGGATCTTTGATATTAAGAATTAAAATCTTATTTTCGTTACCAACAAGGTTTACAACTTTTGAAAACAAACTTTCTGCATGAAGAGACAATGTTTTGAAAGTTATCGGTATAGCCAAGTAAAAATTTAAATTTCGTACAAGCCCAAGTGTACAACTGCATTATGATGTCTTTTTTTAAGTTAAATAAATCCACGCTATCTTGAACTTTGAAAAAAGCCCAAACATATTTTTACTTATACCTTGCTTCTTCAAATTATCATAAAAGTAAAAATAAATAGATAAAAACCTTGTTTAAGTTATGTACTCTATGGAGATTAAACACCATTTAATACAGACTTTTCGTCTTAAATTCACTCACTGGTGTTTAAAACCATATAGTACCACTCTGTCAATACTTAATAATATAGCATTAAGTTTATATATAGGAAAGGTAAATTCTTATGAAACTGTTTCTTCGGAAGGGCGATTTTGTTTCTGGCCAAAAACACCATTATAACCACATTTCATATCACAAAAACCGTTTCATCGACCGACCGACCGCCGACGACGACGACGACGTCTCACAACATAAACCCAGTATGGTGCTTGGTCATTAAGTGCGCCACAAGTCTAACAAACAATAATTATGCAAATGGACTCCGTCCTCTATATGCTCTTCTTCGATACGATACACATTCATACCTACATATATAGAAATTTATTTTTTACCTTCAACTTTTTTAAATTCAACAGTCATAAAGCACTTGGAGCATTGAAGCTTCCATTTTTATATAAGCAACAAACACAACAACAACATGCCGGCCGCAGTGACTGTTATATCCGCGCAATGGCCACGTCTGTTTGGTACTTAGTAGAAGCTATTAAAAAAAAAGACTGGAAGTAAAAAAAAAAACTTTTTAATTAGTCGCCACAAGTTCTAGAAGCAGCGAGCAAAAAATATATACCCACACTTTATTATATGGCAACTGGACGCGGTCGATGGCCATTGGATAGAAAACACGACCACGACACAGGAGCGAGCGTTAGACGTCGTCATCGTCATTGCTTGCCTTCAACGAGCTTGCAAAACCTCAAAAGTCACCTTCTCCATACCTCTTAACGCTATATGGCTATCGGATGAGAAAGTTTTTACAAACAAACAAAAAATCCATCCCCCAAGATGAAAAATAAAAAATTAAAATAAAATTGAATTGTAATGAGCAGGGCACAAGTCCAATTAATAGCCGAATCCGTTTTTAATGAGGTAGCTGTTGCAGCACCAGCACCAGCACAGAGTACCTATTGTGGAAGTTATATGGATTCAATAAGTTTCAAAACGAGAGGGTGGATCACCACCACCCTTAGGATTTAAATAATTTGAAGACATTTTGAAATTATTCTTAATTTAATTTTGAAGGTGGGCATTTTAAGGAAATCGGGTAAAGGTGACCTAACATTACATTAAAAGCAAATTAAATATGGAATTTAATAAACTAATATAAGGTGAAGACCTAAAGTGCCAAACATGCTAAAATATGTTATCTATCAGTATCACATAAAGTTTAAAGTTTATGCTATTATTACAAGCTTTTATTGCCTTAAGTATTTAATTATACATTTAATTTAATTTAATAAAATTTTAAAATTTTTAAATAGATGACGACAGTGTACGTACATACATATGTGCCCATATACATACATAGTCGTACGTCTTTTATCTTATACAAAATATTTATTTTAACATTTATTAAAATTTTTAGAAACATTCGACAGTCAGCTTTTTACAAAAAACAAGAATCCTAAAAATGCTGTTTGATTATAATATTTCGAGAATAGATAATGTTTTTGCCTTCAAAATTTCATTTTTTTTTTTTAATTTATTTCAATGAATAGCTTAAACACAGTAAGAAACATATCTTATAAAATAGTGCTAAGCATAAAATAAGGAAGTTAAATGAGAGCTGCATGACGTTAAAACTGAAAAAAAAAGTAAAAAGTATAATGAAATCTTAGATTATAAATTTACATTGTTTTATTTTACCAAATTAATTATATTTGAAAAATATTAAGGAATTCAAACGAGAAATTCAAAAATTAAGTTAATAATATTACTAGGCATACGAAGAAAAATAAGCCTTAAGGTTTCTTCTAAATCTTATTGAACTATCAATCCTTCTTATTTATATCACGTGGCAAAGAATTCCGCAATCGAATAGTACTAATAAAAAACTGACGTCAAACAAGAATACCGAAGAAGAATCAACTGAGCTGATCTGATTGAAGAGGTAAACCTAATTTTTTCATAAAGATATGTTGGTTGATTTGACAAGAGACTCAGAGAACAAAACTGTAGAAGACTATCGAATGACATATTATACAAATAATTGGTATAGTTAGAAATATGCGAAAAACGTCGTAGTCCAAAAACATAACGTACTATGCTGTTAAATGCGATTTGGAGTTTGCGTTTGGAGGCAAAGCTACAATTGTAAAATAATTCACAGCCAAAGGTGAGGATGGACACAGCAAGTGATTTTGCAGGAAGACATGGGGTTTTAAAGGGGGTATAGGAATGTGAGGCCCACAGAGTACGAAGTACACCATACGTCTTTCCAACCGATACATTTATATGATTATCCCAGGTTAAGCTCCTGTTAAAGGTCTCGCTAAGGTTCTTAGCACTTTCAACATACCTAATTTTGTCGCCATTAAGAAATATGGAGGGAAAGTATGACAGATCTAATAGCTTTTTTAAAATAATAATGCAATTGGATTTTTTGGGGTTCAAAATAAGACTGCTTATGTTTGACCACCGTGCAATTTCTGCAAGATCTTCATTCATACAGGAAGTCCCGTGTTCTATCAAACCCAATGGACAGCTTAAAACTAGTTGCACATCGTCAGCATACATATTATTCGAACAGTGCTTGATAAGAGTAGGGAGCTCATTGATATATAATGAGAAGAGAAGGGGCCCTAGGATGGATCCCTGTGGAACGCCATTGGATACATAAAGAAATTCCGATCAATTATCATGCACTGCCATTGCTTGTGTCCTATCTGTTAAGTAAGACGAAATAAGTTTAACAGTGCATGGTGAAAAATTAAACAATACAGATAGCTTGTGACATAAGAATTGATGGTTCACCATATCAAATGCCTTAGAAAAGTCAAGTAAGACCAAGAAAGATACCTGTCCTTCGTCAAGAGCATTACGTATTTCTTCAGAAATACCTATTACAGCAGAAGTACAACTGTGTTTCTGCCGAAATCCAGATTGTCTAGGGGAAAGTAGGCTATGTCTGGAAATATGGTGATTGATTTTCTTTTGCAAAAGCTTTTCGAAAGCCTTTGATAAAAAGGAAAGGATGGAAATTGGTCTAAACTCATTACCTTTGGAAGTTTTGGGAATGACCTTAGCTGACTTCCACTGCGTGGGGAATATACCAATTGTAAATATCGAATTAAAGACATGAGTTATATACGGGAGAAGTACAGGTAATATTATTTTCAGGAATGAGGGATGTCTTTCATCAAGTCCGACTGCCTTGGATTTTATGCAGAGAATGCTTTCAAGCACATCGAAGCAGCTAACCGAAGTTAAACAAAACATAGGGCAATGAGTAGACTGGGAATGATGACTAATTCCTTGAGGTGTTATTTGTTGGGTGTTATTATTTAACTGCGAAGATAAGAACTGTCGATTAAGCTCATCAGGGTTCACTGCATCAAGATTAAAACATTTAGCTTTTCCAATGCCAATATTACGCACGTTTTGCCACAAAAGCTTACCACTGTGGGAAGCATTGAGCTGGCTAGAAAAAGTTCTTGTTTTAGCTGCTCTTATCTCAAAAACAACTTTGTTGCGAATTGAAAAATAAATTCTACGGTGTTCTTTCAAGCGGTAGCGCTTCCAACATTTATATGCAAGGTTACGTTGCAATCGAATTTCATTAGATATCCACGGTACACCCTTGGGTAAGATAGTCTTAGTTCTTTATTGAACATGCGAAATTTCATTCTATGCAAAATTTTGTTATTAACGTTAGAAATAAGAACTTTCAAAAACTGCTCCTAAATTTGATAAAAAACGGGTTTCAAAAACAAAACCAGATATTGAAATCAAACTTATTTTATCATATGCGAAATATTGTTGCTAACTTTTAGCTAATTTTTTTAGAAAAATTCAATTGACAACTTTTTTTACAATAACTGATAAGAAATGCTTTTCGACTAAAGTATTATGAGAACAGAGACAGATTTTGACTTTAAATGTTTAATCTCACACAAAATATTGTTATTAATATTTTGTAAAAGTTTTAGAAATATTCGACCACGGATAAGAAGTTATCAGTGTGGGTCACATCCTAGCCTCTTTTTTTTTTGTAAGAACCGTTTAACCATAATTGCTTCAGCTTCTTTTAACGTGTCAAGAGTGTCAAGTGAAAGCTCGAGTGAGGAAGACCATGTCCTCTCGTCGTGTTCTGTGTTTTTTTTGCATTAACTGTTGTCTTTTCTTCTGTCCCCTCCCCGTCCCGTCGCAGTTACGTTTAGTGTACCACAAAAAAAAACAAAAAAAAAAAAAGCAATATTATCTACATAAATAGTGTGCAGTGAAAATTGTGCAACAAAAATATATCAAAAATCATCCACCCAAAATAAATAAATAAATAAATAATAATAAAAAAAAACATTAAACAACAACAGCAATACAAAAAAGCAACATACACAAAGGGAAAAAAAAAGTTTAACAAAAAAAGTACCTACATATGTTAGAGCATAGTAAGTGACATTTCCTTCCTCACTCTCTTTTAATTTTTCTGTACAGTTGGGTGACTCAGCAGATGCATGCATTGGGCTAAGTTTTTTGCAAGCTCGCTCAATGCTGTGTATGTGTTGGTTCACTTAATTGCATATGGATTGTAAATCTCTGTTTTAATTGTTAGGGTCCGGACCAATTTAACGTCACTACTAAAGGCATAACACTGGTAGTGAGGTTCTATTGTAAAAGACCTTTTAAATAATCTTAAATAGTGATTTACTTAGAAATTCGTATGTTTTGATTTTTGTTTCTCTTATATATTGCAATGATTGGTAGTTTTAGAGTAGATTATAATAATATTCGTGGGCTGAGATCGAATTTTCTGTCCGTGTACATCCACGCTGTCTCTAAAAGACCAGCTGTTTTGGCACTGAGCGAAACCCAAGTGAGTGAGGATTCCGATCCTACGGAATTTTATATTCATGGGTATAGCTTGGTGCCATTATTCTTCTCCCACCATGGTCTCGCCATATATATTAGGAATGATGTTGCCTATCAACTTTTACCACAATACGGTCATTGTACCAATTCCTTCTTTAATTTCATGTGGTTAAAATTTTCCGTGAATAAGCACATCATTCACTATTGTTTCATTTATCGGAGCCCAAACCTGGACAGAGTTTCGACTTCTCAGGAATTTGATGCTCTGTCTGACTCCATTCAAAGAATTGTCTCCCTGTATCCTCACACTGAAATCGTTATTACGGGCGATTTCAATGTTCACAATTCTTCGTGGCTTCGCCATTCGGGCCAGACAACACCCGAAGGAATGTGTGCTGAGATTTTTGCTGAGTTCAACCATCTTACTCAGCTTGTCAATGAGCCTACTCGAATTTCGGACGTTAATGGCCGAGCGGAAAATACACTTGACTTGTTTCTCACTTCTGATCCTGATAAGTACATAATCAGTGTATTGACGCCTCTAGGCGCATCGGACCATAGTGTCATATCTGCTAATTTCTCGTGTCAAACAAAACCAGTTAAAGAAAGAGCTCCAAAGAGAACCGTTTGGCAGTACGAGAAAGCCAACTGGGACGGTCTCAATAATTTCTTCAGGATCTTTAACTGGTCACTATGCTTCCTCGGTAGTGACGTAGACTCCAGTGCAGATATGATTACTAGTATGATTCGTTTGGGAATGGAAACCTTTATCCCGAATAGGGTTAAAAGTATTAAACCTAAGACAAAATCATGGTTCGATTCGAGCTGCAAAGAGGTTATCAAGGAGAAAGAGGTGAGCTTCCGGTGTTTTAGAGCCAACCCAACTGAGGAAAACCGGGAAAGGTTTAAACAAGCCAGGAAGGCCTGCAACGCTCATATTCGAAGGACCAAATTTTTGCATGACCAAAAATTACGGCAAAAAATACTGCAATGTCCCAAAGGCAGTAAGAATTTTTGGTCATTTGTAAAAAACATGAGAAATTCTTCCTCTTCCTCGGTTCCTACGCTTGTTGTCAATGACACTCCTTTAGTTAGCTCTATTGATAAAGCTAACTTGTTTGCAAGGCAGTTCGCCGAAAATTCCACCTTACCAGATAGTGTCATGGCTCCCCCAGTTCTTGAACGCGTAAATGATTCTATGGGACCAATCTATTTTCGTACTCGTACTGTGGCAAGAGCTCTCAAAGATCTCAACATTCATAAATCCGTTGGTCCGGATGGTATCCCCGCTATTGTTCTGAAGAGGTGTTCTTCCACGCTAGCAAAACCACTGCGTAAGCTTTTCCATCTATCCTATTCTTCTGGGCTCGTTCCGAGTAGTTGGAAAACTGCATTTGTCCAGCCGATCCCAAAAAAAGGCGAATCTTCTTCTCCCTTAAACTATCGACCGATAGCACTAACGTCCCTTCTTTCCAAGGTCATGGAAACGCTGATTAATTATCAGCTTAAGAAATATCTTGAAGAACGGAAGCTTCTTAATGACCGGCAATACGGCTTTCGTAGCAATAGGTCCACTGGTGATCTCATGGTTCATCTCACCGAACAGTGGAACAAATCTTTACATCGTTTTGGAGAAAGTAAGATTATTGCACTTGATATTTCAAAGGCATTTGATAAAGTCTGGCATCCTGCTCTCTTATCGAAAATGCGTGCTTTCGGTATCGATGAATCTCTTCTTCGTTGGATTAGAAATTTCCTTTCGAACCGTTCAATACAAGTTGTTTTGGACGGATTCAAGTCTGAAACCCATAAAATAAATGCTGGTGTGCCCCAGGGCTCCGTTTTGTCTCCGACCCTCTTCCTCATTTTTATAAATGATCTCCTGTCTGTTACTTCTAATCCAATTCATTGTTTCGCTGACGATAGCACTCTTAGCTTTTCATATTCGTTTCCAGACTCACAACCCTCCTCTTCGGATGTGGAACTGAAACGGCAAAATATGATTAGCTCATTAAATTCCGACCTACACAGCATTGTACAATGGGGAATAAAAAATCGTGTGGAATTTAATGCTTCGAAAACGCAATGCTGTCTTGCATCGTTAAAGCGAGATAAACCCTCCTTGCCACTATCTATGAGTGGCACTTGCATCAACGAAACGGAAAACCTCGACATCCTCGGAATGTGCATCAGCAACCACCTTTTGTGGAGCGATCACATACGCGATGTTGCCAAAAATGCCGCAAGATGTCTAGGTTTTCTGAGACGTTGCAAGAAATTTTTCTCTCCGTCTGATCTGGCTACAATCTACAAAACCTACATACGTCCGAAACTTGAATATAACTCTCATCTCTGGGCTGGTGCTCCAGTAACTTATTTAAGTCTCTTGGACAGTATTCAAAGAAGAGCTTTTAAAATGATTGGTGACATTAACATCATCAACTCGATTCCGTCACTCGAACATCGACGCAAGGTTTCTTGTCTCACCCTTTTTTACCGTTATTTTAACGGACTATGCTCTAGTGAAATAGCCAGTTGCATTCCTCCCCTTAAACAATTTAACCGTAATACCCGCGCTTCTAGGAATGCCCATCAGTTTACCCTTGAGCCCAACTTCGGCCGTACTATGAAGTACAGAGATTCTTTTTTTAGCCGTACTACGCGAATGTGGAACGCCTTGCCACGCTCTATCTTTCCCTATCATTGCAATGTTCAGGAATTCAAAATCAATGTACACCGACACCTCCTATCCAACCCTTCCCTCTTTTCCTAATGCTCACACTGTGTCTTTGGCATATTAAAGGTATATAAACCCTTTTAGTGTTCGCTTATTATAAAAAAAAAAAAAAAAAAAAACGTTTATGTAGTTCAGGTGAAGACTAACAACTTTTGATGTTTTTTTTAAATACCTAAATAAAATCCTGAATATATTTAAATGGAATATTGAAGTTAGGAATTGTGGACTTGGAAAATTATCACAAAACTCACTTATGAATTTACATTGCCCCAAAAAGCCTTATATTTATAAGGTTTGTCATCAGGTATATCCATAACCTTGTTCACTAGTGTTCTGAAAAAAAAGTTTTTTTTAATTGAAAATTTCACTTGCTGTTAAAAACGCCTTTGAAGGTAAGCACATAAAACTTTAAATCAGTACATCTTATCATAATGATTGCGAGAATAATTCAAAAATTTCAGTACCCCATCTGCACAGATGAATCCAAGACAAATGAGGGAGTTGGTAGTGGTGTGTACTCAGAAAAGCTTAATCTAAGCATCTCATTCCGCCTCCCTAATCATTGTAGCGTCTTCCAAGCGGAAATTTTAGCGATCAAAGAGGTTCTCTCCTGGCTAAGAGAAAACGTGATATCAACTTCTGATATCCGCATCTTCTCTGACAGTCAGGCTGCTATTAAATCTCTTGATGGTGTCTCAACCAAATCTCAAACGGCCCTCGATTGTCGATCATCTCTTATGGAGATGGCGCAGCAATTTAACATTCACCTATGCTGGGTGCCGGGTCACAGAGACATCGCAGGAAATTGTAGAGCCGATGAACTCGCCAAAAATGGAACCGTCATACCTATTTCACCTGAAAGGGAGAAGATAGGTATACCGATAGCTACATGTAAGCTTCTGCTAAAAGAAAAAGCTTTCGAGATAGCAAACTCTAGGTGGTACAATTTATCAACATGCATAGCCACAAAACTAATATGGCCTTCACTCGACCTAAAGCGCTCTAAAGACTTGTTATCTCAAAGCAGACTTCATATAAGCTCCCTAATAGGTGTCCTTACGGGACACTGTCTTATAGGCAGACACGCAATAAGACTTGGTGTAGCCTCAAATGACTTCTGCAGGAGCTGTATGGACGAGGAAGAAGAAGAAACAATCTCTCACCTCCTCTGCACCTGCTCTGCTCTCTCACTAAGACGCAAACTTCATCTGGGAGAATACTCTTTTGATGATCCCAGTGAACTAGCAAAAAAGGATATCAGATATCTCCTTCGCTTTATAAAAAGCTCAAAATGGTTCGACTAGTGGGAGGTATTTCTCTAGATTCATGTGGTATCACAATGGGCCTCTTCTTCTGGCCTAAGTGTGTGGTTTTTGTATCCGCAGCCACTTTAACCTAACCTAACCTAGTACCCCATCTGCAAACTTTTTGATCTGAATCAAGTCAAAACGGAAAAGCTTAAAAATACAGCATCATCACCTTCTAAAAAATTATAACACCTACACATATAACAAAACAACGCGCTGAATAGAAAAATAAAATAAAAAGTTCCTTTTTATTGGTATAACACCTAAAAGTATGCTTTTTAAAACAACACTGTGTATTTGGTTTTAGTTTTTGATTCTTACTGTACTCTTTGAACATCAAAATAGTAGATCATGAATGTTTAAATTATGTGTTGCATATGTTTAGGCTAAATTCAATGCAATATTAAAATAACGGTTTAACAACAATCGGATATCCTCACATATCGCTTTTCCCGCTGAAGGACAAACAAAATATCACAAAATCTTTAATTTATACTCCATAAATATTCGATTTTGTTTAGGAATCATACATTCTGGACATAAACAAAAATCGCTCTCCCATTGTCCCCATAACATTTGATTTGTTTGATTTTCTTCACAGATTGTTGGCAATATTGTGCTGTAAATGTTTTTATGGCCAAGAGACTCAATCAATCAATCAATTAGAATTTCCATTAGCGCCGGATATGACAACAACACAACGCCATTTTGGGTACAAAATTGGTCTCGACCATATTCGTAAAACTTTATAGGATATGGATGGGGCAGTGGCAGTGGCAGTAGCGTGGCATTCCACAAACAATGACCGGAAAGTTTGCACAAAATCTACATAACTCTAAGTATTCCAATGTTCCATCATGTTATGGTGCTGCAGACTATAGACGTATAGAGTCCTTTTCTGTCAGTTCGCAGTATAAGAGTGCTACTGCCCCCACATCAAATACATACATATATAGAAATGTGTTGGATATGTGGCCGATGTGGATCCATTTTTAATCAACGAAATGGAACCAATATTGATTGTTTATTAACATGCAATTTTGTGGCAACAGCGGGCGCGGTCCTATAGACCGTATAGCAAGTCATTGTTGTCGTCTCCCGTACATATATACAACCCGGTACACATATACACACAGAACATGCATATGGCACTCACATTTCCTGTTTCTTTACAGTTCTTAAATTCGTCTATTGTTCGGTTCGGTTAGGTTGCACAGTTTGTCATCTTGGCGTGTTGAAATGATTGATAGTTTTCACAATGTTTGCGCAGTTTTTCTGCATCACATCATATCATCAAATCAAAACACACACTCAAAGTTGTGTCATATCAATCAAGGATTAGAACAAGCAGCAAGGACACAAAGAGCAAATTTCTTTGAACATAGAAAACTTTTGTATAAAGCGAGTGATTCTATGTAAGTTGTAATTAAGTATAGAGTTTTTCGTAGACTTTTTGTATTTTAGGGTGTCTTTCGTTCTCGCTAATATTTTAGCAGTGCGACGTATATTCCATTAATTTCCGGATAAGCCAGTGTCTATAAATGGAGACATGTTTTTCGTTAATTTGTCACTGCAGCCAGGAGATTCATTTATCAAGACACAAATTATTAATTACGTGTCAATGTTTCAGATTTATTAAGCCTAGGAAACTACAATTCTACCACATTAAATAGTGAATTTAATCTAATATAATTATTTGTATCTCCTAAATTGAGCATATACATAATAATTATAAACTCTTGGTCTTTTTTAAGAAAGTGATAAGGAAAAGGTGATACCATGTTCCCATAATAATAAAAAAAAAAATAAATTGGGTGGCGCAACAGTCCGTTGAGAACTAGGGCCTAGTGACTTACAACTCTCAACCATTCCTGTGTGCGAGTACTGTTTACAGGGATGGAGAGGACCTACAGTTTTACGCCGAATCCGAACGGCTAAGTTCCCATAATAGGCTTTTTATTATTCAAAGAGTTAAATCTGTATATTTTTGTTTATAGAAAAACACTGTCTTTAAATATTATAAAACATTAATAACAACAATATTTATATGGTATGAAACAACTTTGAAGTGAGTGTCTCCTTTTATTCTCAAGATATTTAACTCAAAATAAAATTTTGTAGTACTTTTTTAATATATTTTTGTTTCAGGTTTTTATTTTTCTCCTGTTTGTTTGCTTTACAAAATAATATTAGCTACGTTTTTTTTAATGAACAGATTTTTTTGTTATCAAGATACTTATGTCGAAAATCATTTTTAATAGTTGTTGGTTGTTTTTTGCAGGTTTTTAGTTTTTGGGGAACAAAAAATTCAATTGAATTTTTACCAAAATTTAAGTGAATATCAACAACAATATTTTTTACAGAATCAAATAATTTTGAAGTAAATATAATAATTTTTGCTCGAAATATATTTACTAAATGCTATAGTAGTATTATTTTGAAAGCTTTTATTTATTATAACAAAATTGTCAATTGGATTACATAAAAAGAAGTAATTTTGAGGACAGCAAAATTATTTATTCCTAAGATATTTGAGTCGAAAATCAATTTTTACCAATTTTAAGTAGACATTTCTTAATACTTTTATTTAATAATAAACTGCCAATTCGATTTTTCTAAAAATTGTACTTGATGTTTAAAATGTTATTCTTCATTATATAAATTTGTTTTGGAATTGTTATAATTTCTTGTTCGAAAAATATACAAGATGAAAAATATTTGTTTTCAGTTTTTTCTTATTTATAAAAGAATTTTTTTTCAAATTTCTTTTTATTTAGTATTAAATTTAATTGAAGTCGCTAGCTTTATTGGTTCGTGAGATATTTGGGGTCAACCAAAATGTTCAAAATGTTCGGACTGATGGTTCCGAGGAGATTATTGAAAAATATTTAATGTATTTTAAGATTTAAAAATGTAAGATCATAAAAAGTTTGTTTTCAAACATTTAAATGCCATTTGATTTCTCAAAAATAAAACTTAAATTTTCAAAATTTGTATTAGAAAAACGTGGGAACGTTTTTAAATTTTTTTTAATTTTAGTTTAAGAACATTTTTAGTATGCAGTTATTAAGGACTAATTAATGTTTTTTTACGTTACGTTTTCAATTTCGTACAAAAATGATGGCCCATTTTCAAAATAATATTTCGGGAAAAAAGTTTGATATTGTTTTTTAAATCAAAAAATTGTGCAAACATTTTTTAAATCGATTTATAAGTTCTTAAGAAAACTTAAAAACAAAAACTTAATTTCCAAATTTGGAGTCAATCCACCTTGGGCTGTAGCGGCGAGGGCAGACAGATAGACGGTCGAAATCGGGGGACACCCTTTTAGTTGGTTGTGTGGCATGTGTTGGTTGTGTGGCATATGGCACCGTCATGTTGAAATCACATAATATTCTTTAAGTCGTATTCTTCAATAGCAAAAAAAAATCGGTTATCATTTGTCCATAACGCTCCGAATTTACTGTGGCAGTCGTTTTATCGTCGCGTCGTCTTCGAAGAAAAAAATGCCAAAGAGCGCACCAAACACTTACTTTTTTTTGGATGTAATGGCCTCTCTTCAATTACTTGAGGACTCTTCGAACCCCAAATACGACAATTTTGTTTATTAACATACCCACCGAGTGAGAAATATGCTTCGTCGCTAAAGAAAATTTTGTTCAAAAAATCGCCGTCCACCCAATGGTGGATCCAGGCAGGGGGTCATGACCCCCCTGGGAGATAATTTGTTTGTATTTTTGTAGGAATTCCTTTCAATTAAAAACTAATCGTATTGAGTTAATGGATATGACCCCCATTATATTTTTAATTATTTATTTTTTATACGAAAACAAAATTTTTATTTCCTAAAACTTGGTTGCCAAAAGTACCACTTTTAACTGGACTAGACCAAGAAAATAATTATTATTATTATTATTATTATTATTATAAGCTTTTATTTGCCATTATTGATATTTTTTACAATATTTATTTACATTTTTGTTTACATTTTCTGTTTCTTTTGAATTAATTACTATAATTACTATATAAAATTAACATATTTTTTTTTAATCAAATTAATTTTAATATGTAAGCAAAGTTTGAATAAATAAATGGATGCGTATCAAAATTCTATGATCTGGCATAAGCCTCCCCCAATGTTGCCCAAAGATCTCTATCTTTTGCGTCATTGTACCAACTTTGTCTTTCTTTAAGCAAATCGTCTGCCCATCTTTTCTTCGGTCGTCCAACTGGTCTTCTGCTTTCTGGCGGTGTCCATTTTGTAGTGATTTTTGTCCATCTTTGGTCCTGTATTCTAGATATATGTCCTGCCCAATTCCATTTAAGGAGTTTTGCTCGTTCAACCACGTCCGTTAAACCAGTTCTTCGTCTTATTTCTCTATTTCTCACTCTCTGGCTAATTCGTAGGTTAAGTAGTTTTCTTTCCATCTTGGTTTGGCATATTCTTATTTTGTCAAGTAAACTTGAAGTCAAGGATATAGTCTGTAACCCATACGTCATAACAGGTAGAATAGCAGAGTCTAGTATATATTTTCGTGTTTCGTCCCTTAGATTAGATTGTAATATTTGTTTTAGACTCCAAAATTGTTTCCAACTATTGGTAATGCGTCTAGAAACTTCTTTTTTCTCCTGGTTAATGAATGACTTAGTCTGTCCTAGATAAGTACAAGTCTTCTACATATTCTATGTGTTCGTTATCCAGCATTATGTCATCTTTAATATGGTTAGTCATTATCTTAGTTTTTGACTTATTGATATGAAGTCCAACTTTCTTGCATTCATTTGTCAATTCGATGAGCATATTTTGTATTTGTCCGGAAGTTGATGAAATGAGAACTATGTCATCAGCGAATCTAAGGTTGCTCAAATATTGTCCCCAAATATTTATTCCATATCTATTGTCCCAGTTTAGTTTCTTGAATATTTCTTCCAGTACGGCAGAGAATAATGGAGGTGACATTGGATCCCCCTGTCTTACGCCTCTCTTTATTTTTATTTCTCTTCCTATTCTTTCGGTTTTTATTTTCGCCACGCTGTCTGTATATATATTTTTCAATATCCTTATAAAGATAGGATGAATGCCTTGGTTTGTCAGCGCTGTCCATATTTCGTCATGTTCTACTGAGTCAAATGCTTTGCTGAAGTCAATATATAGAAGATACAAAGGTTTTTCAAATTCGTTAGTTTTTTCAATGAGTTGGTTCATTGTTTGTAGATGGTCTGTTGTTGAAAAATCTTCTCGGAATCCTGCTTGTTCTCTTGGCTGATTTCTGTTTAACGTGTCCTTAATTTTTGTATACATTACTTTGGAGAACAGTTTATATATCATAGAAATGTTGCTTATTGGTCTGTAGTTATTTATGTCATCTTTATTTCCTTTTTTGTGGATAAGCGTAATTGTAGCTTGTTTCCATTGTTTTGGAATCTGCTGTGTTATAAGTATGTCATTAAAAATCTTGGTCAAGACTGTAGAAATTGGTTGTTTTCCATATTTGAGCATTTCTGTTACAATACCGTCATTTCCTGTACACTTATCTGTCTTTAGATCGTCAATTGCTTGTTCAATATTTGTTTTTGTAAAAAGTGTAACAGTATTTAAGTTGGAGTAACTGTCCGCCATCGATATATTATCATCTTTTATTTCTTTTGTCGATTTGAAGAGTTCTTCGAAAAATTTGGTAGCAGACTCATTTATATCTCTTCTATTAATAGCGTTGCTATTTTTGTTCTTAATTGATGTTATCCACTCTTTTCCGTCGTCAAGAAATGATTTTGTCTTTTTAATAGATTTTGTGTTGCTTAATATATCTTTTATCATTGTTTCGTTATATGTTTGGATATCATTTTTCGCATCTTCTTTTATGGTTTTCCGAAGGTATCTTAGTTCATTTTTTTCCTGGTCTGATAAGTTGTCCTTGTTTCGTAGGTTATCTCTTCTGGTTATCAGCGCTTTAGTGTCATCCGTTAATTTATCAGGTTTTGAAGTAACAGTAGTCATGATTGAAACTTTCGCCGAGTTCTTTATTATCTGTTCTAATGAATCATATGTATTTTGAAAGTTTTCGTTTATTCTATTTGTAGTTATATTAAGTCTTATTTCTTTCTTAAGTATGTCATTATATTTTTCAATATTTTCGGTTGGTATCATTCTAGGAATACTGAGTGTTTGTTTGTTTCTTTTCAACGTATTATGGTCCACTTTTATATTTGCTCTTACTAGCCTATGGTCACTATCAAATTTAAAATTATTCAATACGGAGATGTCATTAATAGTTTTCAGTTTATTTGTTAGAACTAAGTCAATTTCGTTCTTTGTTATCCCATTCGGGTGAATCCAGGTCCATTTTCGTGTTTCTCTCTTTTTGAAGAAAGAATTTGCAAATCTGAGATTCGTCTCTTCCAGCCACTTTATAAGTAGGTCTCCTCTTTCGTTTCTTCGTCCGTATCCAAATGGTCCCATTACTTCTTCATCGTTGTCAATCTGTTTCCCTAACTTGGCGTTGAAGTCTCCTATAACATACATTATCTCCGTTTTTGTTTCATTATATACTTTGTCCAATAAATTGTAGAAGTTTGAAATTTCTTCGTCAGTTGCTGTTTTGGTCGGGGCATAAACCTGAATTATCGTCATTTTTGTGTTTTGTATTTTTAAACATAGGCTACAAATCCTTTCACTAAAAAATCGTACATTTATTATTCTGTCCTTTAAATTCTTTTTGATGAGAAATCCAACTCCATGCAAGCCTTTTGTCTCACCAATGTAACAGAATATATCATTCTGGTTTTCAATAATGTTTTGTCCAAAAATTCTTAGCTCGGATAGTCCCAGTATATCCCAGTTGATAGTTGATAATGCTTGTCTTAGTTCTGATTGTTTTGCTTCTGTAGCTAATGTTCTTACATTGTATGTACAAATGTCTAGAGTGTTTTTGGATTGGTCTTGGTTTGATGGGTAGTTTGGAGGGTATTGGCCGTCATTCCCCACGATGGCTAATCGGCTTGGGGTAGAGTCATTATTATTCAAAATTTGCTTATTTTGTTGCTAGTTGCTGTGTTGGTTACTGTTGATATTATTAATTTCTTTTTGGTTTGATTGTAGAAATCTATGAATGCTGTTGTTTCTTGTTTTGTTATGTTTGTCATTTTGGACTTTTGTGAGAAATGGCATTTTTAAATAGAAATAAAATCCTGAAGTAGATAATAAAAAAAATTGAAATTGCGTATACGCAAGCGTGTTCCAGTACTATTTTGTTTAATTTGGTATGATGAAGCAATGTTTGAGCGAGTATAACAGTTTGGAAATTTTAATGAAAAGGTTTTTGGTAGAAGCTAGTAGGTTGATGCATACTTTCAGGGTGATATCTTTTCAGACTTGTTTTGTTTTTGAGTGCATTCATGTATTGTAGTTGAAGATTGTCGTATAACGATAATGATCATGACGAACACAATTCACAATAAAATAAAAGGAAAGAAATTTAATTTATTTAAAATTGAGCTTATAAACAAAAATAAAGGTAAAAATCTAAAACCAATAAAAAAAAATGTAAAAATGGAAGAAGTGGGATTCGAACCCGAGGGGTCTGACAGTGATGATGGGATCCAGCGTTGAGACCACTAGACCATGGTCAAGGACGTCGAAAGGAAATCAAAAATGAAACCATAAAGCAAAACACATGAAGGAGCAAACTAATGGATGAATGAAATAAAAGAAAAAAAGAAAAAAATAAAGAAAAAGTAAAAAAGAAACGTGATCGGTAACTAATACCAAGAAAGAAATTAGTATTGGTAACGTATGGACCCACGCGTTCTCTTAATTTTCAAGAATTTTGACCAAAATTATCAAATCATATCACACTTATATAAAGAAAAATCCATTATTCAATTTTAAAATGCAATTGGATTTTTATAGATAAATATCAGATTCAAAAAAGCAAAAAAACTAAAACCGGATCCACTTCCATCTTTAAATGCCCAGTTTCGTCAAATAAGTTCGACGATGGAAAAGCCGAGAAACCAAAAAAAAATCAAGACAAATCTTTCATTTGGTTCCTGGTGCGCGAAAAGTTTGGATTAAAGCGTAAGTCTACTGTTTACAGAATTAAAAAGTCTTAAAAAAGTTTCAAAGTGAATATAATATAGAGTTACATAATAATTGAAAAAAGGTACATATAAACATATACATATATTAAAGTGAAAGCAAAAGTGAAACCTAAAAATGTGAAATAATAATAATAAAAAAAAAATTCTTTCCTAATATTTTCTTAAAGAAAAGACATCCAACAAGACTTATAGTCTAGTCGCCACGAGGAACCAACAATTTTAAGAGCGGACCAGATTTACTCGAGCTTTAACTTTGGACAAAAGAAACGCCACCAAACCATTTGGTCAAACAAAAGCCCAGAAAAACAAAGTACAAGCCAAGAAAATCATCGTCGAAACTACCTCGACCATCCACGCTCACACGACACCAAGAACATCCAACCAGGAATCACCAAATACAACACTACATCCATCATCCACATCCAAAATCCGAATACGCACCAAAAGCAGCAAAATCGTACAACCATCCACATTCCATTCATCCACATCAGCAAAATCATACAACCACCCAACTATCCAAGTGCACAACAGAAATATCAAAATCATACAACCTTCCACATTCACTCCATTCATAACAGCAGCAATATACAACCATCCACACACGCACAACATCTAACAGCAAGTACATACGACCATATATACCATACTCCATTTATCAACAAAGTCCATGATTCAATTTCAACCTCTCAAAAGCTAAGTACCAGATTATCCGTTTTATTTTATCTATCATTTATCTTAGTATTTTTGTTTGTGTTTATATCATTACATATACATATTATGTATATATAAGACTAAGAAAAACTAAAATAAGAAAAATTAAAATTTTAAATCAAAAGTAACAAAATATCAAACTTATATCTAAAGAAAAAAAAAAAAAAGAAAAGAAAAAATATAAAAAAAAATAGACAATTAAACTAAAGTAATTAGGTTTAAAAAAAAAATTAAAGCAATTTTTCCATACATATATTAAAATTCAATCAAATTTAAATTCATTGAAAATAGGTACACATTTATCGTTTAACAATCATATTTTGGATTGTATGCTTATCATCGAAGCGGTGCACCACCTCGACGGCTAAAACAACAAAAACAAAACCTCATCGATCACCTCAATAACAGCAAGGTTAAATTTTTTATTACATACATTTGAAAAAGCTCGGTAAGTGATTTTTACTTATTTAAATTTGATTGTGAATTTTTTTGTTGGAAATTGCTTAAAGCATATACACACAATTATTACACACATAGCTAGTTTGAAAACAAAAAGAAAAGACAGAAATTTCAAGAAAGTTTGCCTGAAAGTAGGCAATAAAAAAAAAAGAAATATAAAAATTAAAAAAAGATATATTGTCTAAAAGTAGGCTTAAAGGAAGTAAACGGTTACAACCCTTTGAAATTTAAAAACATTACTTCAGATTTTATCTTAATAGAAATAAATTTGTTTAATTAATTCTCCTAAATTAATCTTAGAAATAAACGAATAAACATTAAAAGAAAATACAAAGAGACAACGAAATAAAAAGAAGAAATTAAAAACGAATACAAAAGCAAAAAAAAAATTATATAAATAGTTTTATAAACACATATAACATAAGATTTAGATATATATATTTCATCCTATTTACCTATTATTATTTTTATTTTTATCTCATTTTGGTTCTTCAGTTTATAGTTTTCTTTTTTCTATCTTTTATATATATTTTATTTACTTTCTTTGGAAAATAAAATGAAATTTATAACGTTTTAAAAAGTGAACGAGTTATGATTATTAAATTGATAAACAGATGAAATTTGACGAGTTAGCAATTTTCATGGATTGCTAAAAGATTATTTTAGGGTAAATGTGATCATTTTAGAAAACCTTCGGTAAGTCACCACATATGAAATTAGGGGGTTACTGCAAACGACATCGAGGTAGCAGTAGCCAAGGTCGTGCCACGTTAGTGATGCGTGGGTGGGATATACCTCTTATGGACATAACATCTTGTCCTTTCCTTCTCTAAGGTTGTTAATTGAAATTTCTGTCTCGATCAATCCTTTCAATTTGTCTGAATTCGAATAGTAATTCATATTTTTTTTCTTAAGGATGAATTTAGGGTCCTAATATTTTTAGATCCAAATTTTGTATTATCTGTGTTTTTATACCTACAACCAACTCGGCATGATTTTACGTAACACACGTTTTGGTATCCCTTGGCAAGAACCCAGCCATTTTCGACGAGCTAAGCCCATTGCAAGCATGCCAGCCAAAGAGATACCGGAACACCCTTCGTTCCTGCTTACAGGACTGGACTATAGCTTCCTGTAGGCTATAGTTCATAGTGTGAGTGTAAAGGATGAAGGGTGAAATCGACAGGATTCGTTACAGGTGGCGCCCAACGTGGGGCCCGAATTCGTCCTTATAGAAAAGAAAAAGGATATGCCAAAGGAAGAAAATATGTTTTTTTTGTATTTTTCGATTTTCGATATTTTTTTTTGTTAGTACATTTGATGAATCCATTGTAGCTAACAGTTGACGGCCAGTGAGTGGATGATTGTGTCGCTGCTCAGTCTGTAGCGTTCAATGTAGGTATAGTGGTTAATTCGTTAAGTATAGACAATTCTTTGTTTATTTGTTAAATTTAATCCGAATTTTGGATTGTTTTCATCTGATTTTTGCCGTTGAATTTTGATATTTGAATAAAGGAACTTGAAGAGAAATTTGAAGTGCTCGTCCTGAAAATTTAAAGTCACAGAACTAGTCGTTAGTAGCGAGTACCTTTAACCTTTCAAAAAAATTTAAAAACAAAAAAAAATTTACAAATCTGACTTATTTTTCTTTCAATGGTGATTGTTTGAATTTTAGTAATTTGATGGGATTGAGAGAGAGAGGAAAAGAGAGAGCATCCTGGAGAGGAAAAGTGGTGATAAACCTAAGTTTATGATAAATAAATGAAAAGGTTTCGATTTGGCACATTTACCCTTACACATTATGATTGATACAACAAATTTAATCTCGATTTTGTTTATATTATATATATATTTATATTTTATAGTAAATTTTTTTATATTACTTGATTATTTTTTTTTGGTGATTTTTTTATTCTTTTTATTTGTTAAGTTTAAAATTCTGTAGGGTAGTGAATTATCCTTGAAGACACTTATTATTACTAGTTTTATTTATGAATTTTTCTTTGACATTGGATACATTCTTTTTTAAAAATCTATGATATTATTCTTTCTGAATTAACAAAACACAATTGAAGTTTTTTTTTGGTTGTAATAGTTAGTTTAATTTTGTAAGGATTTTTCTTTGCTTTCTTGATATTTTTTTGATAGTTCGGAGGATTTTTAAAGAGTGTCTGAATTCAAAACTTCAGGGTCGGATTAGTTTTTAGTTTTAATCGTAGATTCAATCCTTTTTATTTGTGGTCTAATATAATTCATTGATAGAGGTAAAGATGGGAAATGAACGAAGACTGACTTTAGGGAAGTATAGAAAGATACATGCTTTGCGTAGTAATACAAATAGGGGTGCGGGAAATCCAGCAGAAAATGTAACGGATCAACAAAACAGCGCAACGGATAGAGATTCATTGAATGGAGTGCAACAACCGACAGGTAGACATCAAGTAGAACCCGAGGAAGGTGCGGAGTCTTTGTTGACTCAAGCGGAACGAAGGATTCGAAGTTTAAACCTTGGGGCTTCTCTTGAAAATAAAGACACACAATTGGATGCTGACGACGACGAAGATGAGGATGATGATGATCAGGTTATAGGAGGGTATATCGAGCAAGTGGTAACGGCGGCAATAGGGATAAACCGCGCCAAAGATATGGAGTTATTTAGGGCGGAGGCAGAACGTAATAGGGTTCACCTAGAAGAACAGGTTGCAGATATCGTGCGTAGGACATTGACAGCAGTCACTCCAGGAAGGTATAGTGCGGAACGGGGAGAATCTTCAGTACCTAGGAGTACCCAACCGAGAAGAGAACGAACTGACGGTCTTCCACCAATCAACCCAACCATACCGCATAGTTCAACGAGAGATGATCGTCCACAGCTTGACTCTACAGCCCATCATCATGGCGAGTATCATTCTTCGAATGCAAATGAATTTTTGAGACAGCTTAACAACATGTCCTTGAGTGATCCTTTAGAAAGTATGTACCAGCCTGCTCAGGCGCTTCCACCGACAAAACGATACCATAATTTCCATAAATGGGGGTTGAAATTTGATGGGAAAAGAATGACGGTTGATGACTTCCTTCTTAGACTGAATAGGGTGAGGTGTAGTTATAACGTTTGTTGGGAAGAGATAGTACAGAACTTTCATTATTTTGTAGCAGAGCCAGTTGAAAGTTGGTTCTGGGTTTATATAAACGCAAACCCAACTGCAGATTGGAACGCGCTTCAAACTGCTTTAATAGAGCAATATCGTAGTTTAGAAACGGACTCCGAGCTTTCTCGAAAACTTTTCGATCGAAGACAACAGTCTTCGGAATCTTTCGATGATTTTTATACTACGATACAACAACTGAACCATAGATTACGAGTACCGAAACAACCTAAAGAGATTGTAGAGTTATTAAAACTGAATGGCAAACGACGTATAGGCGAATTGCTAATAACTTTTCATACGAATAGTTTGCCTGAAATGGTCTACGTTTGTAGAAAAATTGAAAAGTACTTAAACAATTCTCAAGACTCGAGTTCATCTAGAGTTTTCAAACCGCAGTTCCAACAACCCTCAACAAATCGTAGGAACGTTTCCGAAATAGACACAGACGAAGTTAGTTTGGCTGATCCAAATATAGAAGCCTTCAATTCAGGTAGGGATGTTCGAAACCTCGTATGTTTCAATTGCAAGGAAAAAGGACACACTTACTTCGATTGCCAAGTACCTCAAAGAAATCTCTTTTGTTATAAGTGTGGATATGAAAACACTACTGTACCGCAATGCCCGCGTTGTTCGGGAAACGAAGTGAAGAACAGTCCCGTGTCCAAGGGAAACTGTTCGAAAAAGTAGAACCTGGACTTAATGTTGACATCTTAAACCCAATCATTTCTTATGAATCACATATTCAAACAAAAACAACAAATGAACCAACACATCCAATTTCAATTCTAAAACCCGAACATAGACCAAAGACAATAGAAACAGACAAAATTCAAAAACCTAACGAACCTCGAAAAACCTTACACGAGAGATTAGAAAACTATTATAGAGTTAGAAATAGAATTTTTGACAATCCAGAAGCGAAGACACCCGTCTCTGAAAAGGTGATGAAACTTAGACAAAAATTCAAAATTAAGAAACAAGAGTTCAAAGCGATAGAAGCTTCGGTATTGTATAATGCGGAAGATCCTAGACCATATGCTACAGTGAAAATTTTTGACCAACAGATGCAAGGTTTGCTTGATAGTGGAGCAAGTATTAGTTGCTTGGGAGCAGGGGGTGTCGATATGTTACACAAGAAAAATATAGAGTACAGCAAAATATCTCAAAACATAAGAACCGCGGATGGTAAGAATCAGGCTATAGTAGGCAAAGTCTTGGCCAAAATTTCTTACAAAGGCATCGAGAAAGAATTGTACTTGTATATTGTACCATCACTTCAGCAGAATTTATACCTTGGTATAAATTTCTGGAAAGATTTTAATATAGCCCCTGGCCTCATCTCAGAACTTTCGCTGAACACAACGACGTCAAAAGAGTTAGATCCGAACGCTCATGAATTGACGGATGTGCAGTCAGAAATATTAAGAAAAACCATCCACATGTTTCCATCTTCTGCTGTTTTAGGCCTTGGGAAAACTTCACTGACGGAACACAAAATTGATACGGGAGATGCAGAGCCAATCAAACAACGTTTTTACCCGATTTCTCCAGCAGTGCAAAAACTGATGTATGAGGAGTTGGATCGTATGCTAGAGTTAGGTGTTATAGAAGAGAGTTCCAGTGCGTGGAGCTCTCCAGTAGTTCTGGTTCGGAAGCCAGGAAAGAATCGACTGTGCCTCGACTACAGGAAAGTTAACGCGAAAACAAAGGGAAATGCGTATCCAATGACTCATATAGAGGGTTTGCTATCTCGTCTTCCAGATACTCGTTGGATTTCAAGCATCGATTTGAAGGACGCGTTTTGGCAAATCCCTCTGGAGAAGTCATCAAAGGAAAAAACGGCGTTTACGGTTCCAGTAGACCATTAATGCAATTCAAGGTCATGCCATTTGGCCTTAAAAACGCGTGTCAAACAATGTGTGAAGTCATAGACAAAGTTGTACCGGTTGCACTGCGAGAACAAATATTCCCATATGTAGACGATTTGCTGGTAGTGTCAAGCTCATTCGAAGAACATATAAAACTCTTGAAAGTGTTAGCAGATAGACTTAGGCAGGCAGGTTTAACTATTAACGTCCAAAAATCCAAATTTTGTTTTAAGGAAGTGAAATTTTTAGGTTACGTAGTAGGCCATGGTTGTATTAAAACGAATCAGGAAAAAATCTCGGCAATAATTGACTTTCCCGTTCCTAAGACACCAAGACAGATGAGACGATTTTTAGGAATGGCAGGCTGGTACCGAAGATTCGTCAAAGACTTTTCCACTTTGGCCAGTCCGCTTACAGATTGTTTGAAGAAAGGAAAGAAATTTGAATTTACAGAAGAAGCTGTAAAAGCTTTCGAAAACTTAAAAGCGACATTGACTTCTGATCCTGTTTTAATCAACCCAGATTTTAATAAGGAATTTATAATCCTATGCGACGCTTCAAACACAGGCATTGGCTGTGTTCTCTGTCAACTTGACAATGAAGGTAATGAAAAACCTATATATTACCATTCCCAGAAACTGAATAAGGCACAACGCAATTATAGCGTAACAGAACGCGAGTGTTTAGCAGCAGTGGTCGGAGTTAAAAAGTTTCGAGCATACGTGGAAGGTCAAGCGTTTAAGATAATCACCGATCATGCAAGTTTAAAGTGGCTGATGAGTCAAAAGGACTTAAGCGGTCGTTTGGCAAGATGGAGCCTGAAACTTCAAGGGTTTGACTTCACAATCGAACATCGGAAAGGTTCACAGAACGTTGTCCCTGATGCTCTATCGAGGGCATTTGAAATAGAAGCACTGGACCACGATGTTTCGGTTGTGAACGAAGACTTTGACTCGCTGCACATAGATCTTGAAGACCCCAGTTTTCAATGTGAGGAATACTTAAAGATCATCGACACAGTCAGAAATCAAAAGAACCAGCTACCGGATCTTCAAGTATCGAACAATTTCGTTTATAAGAAGGTCCAACATTGCACAGGTAATCCGTTGGAGGATGACCTTATTTGGAAGCTCTGGGTTCCGGAAGCCTTAACCGATCATTTGATAGGATTGGCTCATCGGCCGCCGAGAGCATCGCATGGCGGTATATCGAAAACCTTGTACCGATTACGTACTCGTTTCTTTTGGCCTGGCATGGCAACACAGGTGAAAGCTTACATTGCACGGTGTGATGTTTGTAAATCATGTAAAGCATCGAACAGTTCCCTTAGACCACCAATGGAAAAAGCCTTTACGGCAGAGAGGCCATTTCAAATGCTTTACATTGATTTCTTAGGTCCTTACCCTCGCTCGAAAACCGGAAACACGCATATTGTTATTGCTTTAGACCAACTAACGAAATTCGTCATAATTAAACCTTTGAGAAAAGCTACTTCGGATACGGTAATAAAGTTTCTTACTGAGAATGTTTTATGTCTGTTTGGTGTACCAGAAACAATTCTTTCCGATAACGGAAAACAATTTACAAGCAAGGAATTTGAAAAGCTCATGGTTTCGTTTGGAATTAATCATGTGAGAACCGCAGCTTACTCTCCTCAAGCTAACGCAAGCGAGAGAGTTAATCGATCAATTTTAGCAGCAATTAGATCTTACATCGATCAAGACCAACGTAATTGGGATTTACATCTCCCCTCAATCGCGTGCGCTCTCCGCACAACAATACATTCCGCTACAAGTGTATCGCCATACGAGGCATTGTTTGGCCAACCAATGGTTGAACATGGTGCTGATTACCAACTTCTGAAAGATCTCAACGCTCTTAATAATTCCGAGATTAAAACATTGTCAAAGGCGTCACAAATGAACATTTTACACTCACATATTAAAGAATCCTTAGCAAACGCTCACACCAAATATGAGAACGCGTATAATACTCGCAGTAAATCGATTAAATTTTCCGTGGGTGAAGTAGTTTTCAGAAGGAATTTTATACTGAGTGACGCATCCAAGAAAATCAGCGCTAAGTTATCTCCGAAATTTCTGAAAATGAGAATAAAAAAGGTTATAGGAAACAATCTGTACGAACTAGAAGACATGAATGGAAAACGTGTAGGAATATACCACTGTAAGGACATACGAAGGTAAAGGTCATATCTCATATGCCCGGCAGTCAGTCTGTGCATGAGTCTCTTTTTTTTTCTTGTTTTATTTCCTGTTCCTTTTACCTCATATGCTTTCGGAAAAGTAAGCAGGTTTGTGAGAAATGGCATTTTTAAATAGAAATAAAATCCTGAAGTAGATAATAAAAAAAATTGAAATTGCGTATACGCAAGCGTGTTCCAGTACTATTTTGTTTAATTTGGTATGATGAAGCAATGTTTGAGCGAGTATAACAGTTTGGAAATTTTAATGAAAAGGTTTTTGGTAGAAGCTAGTAGGTTGATGCATACTTTCAGGGTGATATCTTTTCAGACTTGTTTTGTTTTTGAGTGCATTCATGTATTGTAGTTGAAGATTGTCGTATAACGATAATGATCATGACGAACACAATTCACAATAAAATAAAAGGAAAGAAATTTAATTTATTTAAAATTGAGCTTATAAACAAAAATAAAGGTACAAATCTAAAACCAATAAAAAAAAATGTAAAAATGGAAGAAGTGGGATTCGAACCCGAGGGGTCTGACAGTGATGATGGGATCCAGCGTTGAGACCACTAGACCATGGTCAAGGACGTCGAAAGGAAATCAAAAATGAAACCATAAAGCAAAACACATGAAGGAGCAAACTAATGGATGAATGAAATAAAAGAAAAAAAGAAAAAAATAAAGAAAAAGTAAAAAAGAAACGTGATCGGTAACTAATACCAAGAAAGAAATTAGTATTGGTAACGTATGGACCCACGCGTTCTCTTAATTTTCAAGAATTTTGACCAAAATTATCAAATCATATCACACTTATATAAAGAAAAATCCATTATTCAATTTTAAAATGCAATTGGATTTTTATAGATAAATATCAGATTCAAAAAAGCAAAAAAACTAAAACCGGATCCACTTCCATCTTTAAATGCCCAGTTTCGTCAAATAAGTTCGACGATGGAAAAGCCGAGAAACCAAAAAAAAATCAAGACAAATCTTTCATTTGGTTCCTGGTGCGCGAAAAGTTTGGATTAAAGCGTAAGTCTACTGTTTACAGAATTAAAAAGTCTTAAAAAAGTTTCAAAGTGAATATAATATAGAGTTACATAATAATTGAAAAAAGGTACATATAAACATATACATATATTAAAGTGAAAGCAAAAGTGAAACCTAAAAATGTGAAATAATAATAATAAAAAAAAATTCTTTCCTAATATTTTCTTAAAGAAAAGACATCCAACAAGACTTATAGTCTAGTCGCCACGAGGAACCAACAATTTTAAGAGCGGACCAGATTTACTCGAGCTTTAACTTTGGACAAAAGAAACGCCACCAAACCATTTGGTCAAACAAAAGCCCAGAAAAACAAAGTACAAGCCAAGAAAATCATCGTCGAAACTACCTCGACCATCCACGCTCACACGACACCAAGAACATCCAACCAGGAATCACCAAATACAACACTACATCCATCATCCACATCCAAAATCCGAATACGCACCAAAAGCAGCAAAATCGTACAACCATCCACATTCCATTCATCCACATCAGCAAAATCATACAACCACCCAACTATCCAAGTGCACAACAGAAATATCAAAATCATACAACCTTCCACATTCACTCCATTCATAACAGCAGCAATATACAACCATCCACACACGCACAACATCTAACAGCAAGTACATACGACCATATATACCATACTCCATTTATCAACAAAGTCCATGATTCAATTTCAACCTCTCAAAAGCTAAGTACCAGATTATCCGTTTTATTTTATCTATCATTTATCTTAGTATTTTTGTTTGTGTTTATATCATTACATATACATATTATGTATATATAAGACTAAGAAAAACTAAAATAAGAAAAATTAAAATTTTAAATCAAAAGTAACAAAATATCAAACTTATATCTAAAGAAAAAAAAAAAAAAGAAAAGAAAAAATATAAAAAAAAATAGACAATTAAACTAAAGTAATTAGGTTTAAAAAAAAAATTAAAGCAATTTTTCCATACATATATTAAAATTCAATCAAATTTAAATTCATTGAAAATAGGTACACATTTATCGTTTAACAATCATATTTTGGATTGTATGCTTATCATCGAAGCGGTGCACCACCTCGACGGCTAAAACAACAAAAACAAAACCTCATCGATCACCTCAATAACAGCAAGGTTAAATTTTTTATTACATACATTTGAAAAAGCTCGGTAAGTGATTTTTACTTATTTAAATTTGATTGTGAATTTTTTTGTTGGAAATTGCTTAAAGCATATACACACAATTATTACACACATAGCTAGTTTGAAAACAAAAAGAAAAGACAGAAATTTCAAGAAAGTTTGCCTGAAAGTAGGCAATAAAAAAAAAAGAAATATAAAAATTAAAAAAAGATATATTGTCTAAAAGTAGGCTTAAAGGAAGTAAACGGTTACAACCCTTTGAAATTTAAAAACATTACTTCAGATTTTATCTTAATAGAAATAAATTTGTTTAATTAATTCTCCTAAATTAATCTTAGAAATAAACGAATAAACATTAAAAGAAAATACAAAGAGACAACGAAATAAAAAGAAGAAATTAAAAACGAATACAAAAGCAAAAAAAAAATTATATAAATAGTTTTATAAACACATATAACATAAGATTTAGATATATATATTTCATCCTATTTACCTATTATTATTTTTATTTTTATCTCATTTTGGTTCTTCAGTTTATAGTTTTCTTTTTTCTATCTTTTATATATATTTTATTTACTTTCTTTGGAAAATAAAATGAAATTTATAACGTTTTAAAAAGTGAACGAGTTATGATTATTAAATTGATAAACAGATGAAATTTGACGAGTTAGCAATTTTCATGGATTGCTAAAAGATTATTTTAGGGTAAATGTGATCATTTTAGAAAACCTTCGGTAAGTCACCACATATGAAATTAGGGGGTTACTGCAAACGACATCGAGGTAGCAGTAGCCAAGGTCGTGCCACGTTAGTGATGCGTGGGTGGGATATACCTCTTATGGACATAACATCTTGTCCTTTCCTTCTCTAAGGTTGTTAATTGAAATTTCTGTCTCGATCAATCCTTTCAATTTGTCTGAATTCGAATAGTAATTCATATTTTTTTTCTTAAGGATGAATTTAGGGTCCTAATATTTTTAGATCCAAATTTTGTATTATCTGTGTTTTTATACCTACAACCAACTCGGCATGATTTTACGTAACACACGTTTTGGTATCCCTTGGCAAGAACCCAGCCATTTTCGACGAGCTAAGCCCATTGCAAGCATGCCAGCCAAAGAGATACCGGAACACCCTTCGTTCCTGCTTACAGGACTGGACTATAGCTTCCTGTAGGCTATAGTTCATAGTGTGAGTGTAAAGGATGAAGGGTGAAATCGACAGGATTCGTTACACTTTTTCATTTGTTTTTGGTCTTTTTAATTTTGTTGAACATGTTGGTTCATTTTCATTTGCATTTGGATCGTTGTCATATTGTCGATTTCTTTTAGGCATTCGTTGTTGTTTCTTGTCAATGTCGCTTCTTGATGTCATTTTTTTATTATTTTGAGGTTTGGAAAATGGTTTATTTTCTTGGACTGTCGTATTGAAATCTTCTTTTATGTAGTCTTCTTTTATGTATATAATATCCTCTTTATAATGTCTCAGTTTAGTTTTGTTTTTCATTATAGTATCTTTTTTTATTTGTGTTGTCAATCCAAGTAAAATAGGTCTTATTTTGTCTCCTTTATTTCCTAGACGTCTTGCAAAATCGATTTCAAAATATTCAGTTTTTATTTCGAGAATAGTGTTCAAAAGGTGTAAAATGATGTCTACTAATTCTTCGTTGCTTTTTTCAGTTTCTTTTATATTGTAAATAACAAGATTTTTTCTCTTTATACATCTCTCTAAATATTTTATTTTCCTTTCTAGGTGTTCCTGTTTCTCTTCAATTGTGTTGTTTCTGTCTATTATTGAGTTTAATTTTTGTTCTAAGGTTTCAGTTTGTTCTTTAATTTCTTTCCTTAAGTTTGTCCCAAGGTTTTCAATAGCAGTCAAAAGTTTGTCCAATTTATTATCGACCAAGAAAATAATATGAATCGGAAATTCAGCCCTATTCCAAAAGCTTTGCACAATTTCATCAAGTTTTGAAGAATGGACGATCCAGGTGTGGGGGTCAAATGAGCCGTAAAGCTTATACAGTTAAGTTGTATAAAGAAAGATTTCATAAAAGGATTTGTTGGTAATTTAACGACATTCATCAAAAAGTGTTTTGCTGTCAAAAACAACTAACATTTTTTAACTTTAGTAATGCTTTAAATTATTTTCATAAAATTAGTTTCTAAGAAAAAAAGCAAATACTTCAGGTTTTTAAGAAGAAGCTTTGAATAAGAGATCGTCAATTTTATATTAAGTTGCATTTCAATTCCTGAAACTAGCCTTCCATTCCATCTAATAGTTTTGATGCACATAAATAGTGAACATTGAAGTGGTTTTTACATTTTTGCATTCGTAAAAAAATTCAAATCAAACATGACATTACTATGGTAGAAAACTCGAAAAAAGTGGGGCTGTCTGTCTGTCCTGGCCCCTTCAACCTAAAACATTGTGCCCATTGAAATTAAGGTTTTCAACTGATTAGCTTAAGGTGTTCTTTTATTTACTAGCAGTCTCCATACAATTTTTTTGGTTTAGAATTTTTAATTCTATTTTTTTCAAAAATGAACCGATAGATTTTTTTAAAACATTCTCTAATTTTTTTTCTAATTCCGATTCTTTCTACAAGAAAAACATATTTTGGTATTGCTCCAAAAGGAAACCACTCATAAAACCGCTATTTTGTTTTTAAGTTTTCTCAAGAACGAATCTACCGATTTCAATAATCTTCTCTTTCAGTGCAAGCTCTTGTCGACGATCAAATTTTCAATTTTATGATGACTTTTGATGATCAAAAATGTTATTATTTTTTTTTTTCATTTAAAAAAATTATTGTTTTTACAAAACTTGATATCTCAGAAAGGGGTGAACATTTTTTAACGAAATTTAAATGTAAAATTTAAATTTATAAGCACTAAATAACTGCATACCAAACATATCTTAAAAACAAAATTTAAAAATTGTATATACAAACATTACTTTAAAAAAAACCGCTCTAATGTTTTTCAAAAAAAAAAAAAAACAAGTTAATCTCGGTTTTTTGAAAAATAAAATGGCATTTAAATTTTTGAGAAAAACTTATTTTGCAGGTATGTACATTTTTAAATCTTAAAATATAGGAAATATTTTTAAACAGACTTTTTTGAAGAAATTAGCAAGCTCTAGCGACCCAATCGTGCTTTATATTTCTTTCAAAATTGATTTTTTGTTGAATACAAATTTTAAGATCATAAAAAATTAAAGAAATCTACTTTTTAAAGTGAATTTGCTTAACATGTTCTAGAACTGAGATTTTAACACGAATTTCAAGAATATAAATGTCCCAAAAACAGCAAAAGTGACATTGTGTTAAACTAACTAACTAACATTTTTCTCTCCACAATTTTTAAGTTTTGTTAACTCGTTTAAGATCAAAATATTTTCTAGCACCAGCTCCAATCTACAAGTAAGCAGACTAATAGCGATAGTAAAAATACACTCCCGAAAATTGAGTCCAAAAAACTACGTCAAATAAAGCCAAAAAATTAATAGAAATGGCAACAAAAAAGAATAAAATTCTTTTTGGAAAAACATACGTTTCAAAATAATTTCTTAGATTTCTGCGTGAAAGAAACAAAAACCCTCTAAACTATTGTCTTTTGCTCTTAAATATGGCAAATTTGGAAAACTTTTCGCATCTTGCAATGCTTTCATTTGTTGAGAATCGACCAAATTAAATAGTTAGACTATTATATACCTTGCTGGACAACAGCATTCTAAAATAAGTTAATAACTAAACTTGTCACTTTAGCCCTTAAAATGTGTACATTTAAGGTTAAGATACACATTACGTTATTTAAATATTGTTAGCCTCCTTTACGTATACAGAACATTAAAGAACATTTTTAAGCCCTTGCTTTCACCGCCCACCATTTCGACGCATCTACGACGCACGTTGTGAATGGTCAGCTGGCTTCAGTTGTTGTTTGAGCTGGACTTAATATGGATGTAGGTGTAGATCCAAAATACGCCATAATGTGCCGTAAGACAGTCTTAATTCCTGAGAACGACGAGTAATCGACACATTCGGGTCTTCGGCAACACTTTCACTTAAAAATAAATAAATTAGGTGGCGCAAAAGTCCGTAGAGAACCAGGGCCCAGTGACTTACAACTCTCAACCATTCCTGTGTGCGAGTAATTGCAGGGATTGGACTTTTACTTGCAGCAGCGATATTTTCATTGTTAAGAGCGAAACGATGATACACAGGCCTTACAATATTTGTTATCAATTCAGTCTCTTCAAATTTCTTCACAACTTTGCCAATTTTTTGGGTAGTTAGACGATTATGTAAACCTTAATCTCCTCTTAGACCATTTTTGTAGTAGGTTTTAACAATTTGCGTTGTGCTATAGTTAAGCGATCCATTTTCATAAATGTCAGACTTTAAACTGAAAAAAAATATTGGTTCAATAACTTAGTTTGACAGATTTCGAACTCCAGCCTTATTCTTTTGAAACAGCAAAATGGATAACCCGTTATATTGACTTTAAACTTTCTCATATGCAGCACAAACTGCTGTAATTATTATTTTTTAAAACCTTTAAAATATCGACAGACGGGAACGAATGGAGAGTTATTTATGTCGGCTACATCCCAACCCCCCTTTTTTTTTTGATAAACAACACATTTTTAAATGTTTAATTGTTTTAACATTTTAAAATTGTCTTGAATCAATCAAACGTGAGTTACTAACTACTTGCATCATAAAGAAAGAATTCAGGTAAATGCAGCAAAATTTTCAGCTGTTAAGTTTATTATAATTACCGAACTTATATGAAAAAGTTGCAATATAATTTCTTAAAACAAGCAATGAATTTTTTAAAAATTATTTCACTTCATCTTTACCGATTTCTAATGGCAAGGACAAGTAAGTGCTAAAAGACCCATTCTAAACTTATATTTTCTTTATTATTTAACTTTTCCATTAGGTGTAACATTAACCAGACTCATAAATAACACTAAAAATTGTCATAAAACACTTCCAAACCATCAGACCTGTAATAAACACTCACCCTTATTATTTTCTTCTATTTTGTTTAAAATAATCAAAAAGAAAAACTCTCTTTTATTCAACGCAGATTTTTTCCACATACAGCAAGTTCCTAGCCCACATAGCTCCTGTTTAGAAAATACAACAAACAAAAAAAAATGTTAAAATTCCATTAGAGTTCCTAATTAGATGTCGTTCGCTTGGGTTTTGGTTTTTGGGTCTTATAGTCGAAGTCGTCGCATTAAAAATTCACATAAATCAGTACTTTTCTCCCCGTTTAAACGCATAAACTTTTCAATTTTCTTTGTTTTTATTCTTAGGCGGAAACTTTCACTTTCGTTTTCGTTCTGAAATTTGGTTAAGAAAATCGGGAAAAAAGTTAATTGATTGAAAAATATCCTTCTTCTTGGGGGTGTTTTTTTAGTTGACTTTGAGTTCATCCCTTCCCGATCCCAATTATTTTCTGGTGATAGGCAAGGACGGGGGGATGTATTTTTGAAAAAAAACCTCAACGCGGGTGTATTTGATGATGATTTAAATACCGGATCGTAAATCGTCATCAGGCGTCCGTGCCGGACAGCAGACGTTACAATGTTTTAATGGGCGTAATTTTGGTTTCAGATTTTGTTTTTTAATACGCGATACGAGTATTTTACAAAATAGGTACAATGCGGTCGGGCTTTGAATACATAAAAGCCTTAAAATTATAAAGAAGATCATAAATCAATTTGAGTTTAAGTTTAAGGGTGAACTGGTGTAGGAACGTCCCAAAAATATATCTCGCGCTTGCAAGTCATGGCACCTGAATTATACGTAACCTTTCGAGTTCACTCCAAAAGTAATTCAATTAAAATTAAACACAGCTTTTGCGGCATCATCCTCTCCGTTTAATTACGCTCGACACAATCAATTTATCAATTGGGCTATAGCTCCATAGGACAAAAGTGTCAATGTCAATGCTGATTTTTTACGCTAGAAATCCTTAAATTGTGATTGTTAATTGCTTTCTCCTTGTTCAAAGGGGTTGAAATGTTGGGGGTTTGACTCCGGGCCTTCTAAGGGAGAGACTGATTTGGCAAAACGAACAATATCTTGTTAACACGCCATTCATCACAATGTCGACATTGTTGTGTCGTGCGTTGGCACATGGAGCGTGAGGACATTTTAAGTACCAAATTTGTGGCAACAATTTACTTTGGATATGGAATGGAACTTTGCTCCTTTTCTAATGCTTGATTATTCTGATGGGGACTGTTTCTCATAACTGGGAAAAACAAGGAGACAAATTGATGTCATTAATTAGACTGGACGGGTTTCCGTATTTTTTTTTTTTTTTTTTCTTGTATGGAGAGGGGGATGGTGGGAGGAGGAGGATTCTGTAATTGTTGTTGAGAAATATGTCTAGATACAAGGATTGAAATAAAGGAAATTTGATATAGGGTTTGTTTATTAAGGCCTTATCCCAGAGTCGAGTCCAGGGGATACAATTTGGGTGACCACAAAATTGGTATTAAAAGAAAAGTGTGTCCCATTTGGAAAATTAGAAAAATAAAGCGGTTTCGATTTCAGCTATGGAAAAGGGTTAATGACTTTCATTCACGTATACATTACACCTTCCTTCACAGTGCATTAAGTTAACAGATGTTTCCATTAACAAAACCTTGTTTCCATGAAATTCGGAGAAGGTAGGTACAGGTTTTCCAATACGACGTTTCATTTTGATGTTTTAAATATTTCTTACATTTTTAAAAGAAATCGATTAACGTTTATTTCATTGCAAAGAGGAAGATATACCATTAATATCAGACGTTATCAACCGAAGTGTAAGTTTTGTTTACATTTTTATTTTCCATGACCAATTCGTACATTTGTAAAAGTATGTCCGTGATAACTTCACGAATTCCATCTTTAATTTCTTGAATCGATTGCAGATTGCATTAGCATAGCTTTCATTATATACAAGGCCCCAAATAAAAAAGTCTAAAGGTGCTAAATCACAAGATATCAATGGCCAATTTGTATCATCCCTTCGAGAAATAACACTTTTAGAAAGCATGTTTTGTTCAATCACAGCTTAGTAACTCAATCCATTCATCGTAACAGGCTCCTTTTCGAATAAGGTCCAATCACATACCATCAGCCTAAAAAGAGCACCAAACAGTGAAACTTTAAGGATGGAAAGACTTTTCAACAATCATTCTAAGGTTTTAGTACCTAAAAAATCCGAATAGTTTGTTTATGCATTTCACGGACCCCAACCAGCGAAGATAGATAATAGATGGTGATCCACTGGTTTAAAATCTTCTGTTAACTGAACTTCAAAAGCCTTGGGACCTATGTAAGTCAACAAACCTAGGTTTGAAACAACACTACGGGCTACACCATCAATATTTTGGTTTGTCCCAACTGATTAAATTTGTCTACCAGTTTAATTATTACCTGCCCAGAAGGTGTTTGGGCTTCAGTTCGACCCAAAAGTCCTAAAGTTTAGCGAAATATGATATGACTGCAAAATATTCGCCATTTTCAATTTCAATGCGTTGTTGAAACAAAGGCAATTATTTTTGGCAATAAAATAATAAGTTTCATTTTAATGAAAGACCAGCTGCGCTCCACGGCAGTATAAAACAAGTTTCATTTTTGTGCAAGATAAGGTGCCCCCCGCGCGCAGGGTGGCGTTACTCGCATGCTTTATTTTAGGACAAATTGAGATAGCATAAAAAAGGTAATAGTGAGCCAACTTTAAAAAATAGACATGTGCTTCAGTGGACTTGAAGGGGACTATTAAAGGAGAACAATTCTGTTATACACTATAATATCAAAGCTTTAACCGTTTTCGCAGCGCACGCAGTGGAAAAAATCCCCGATTTTAAACAATTATTTATTTGTACTCCGCTCGTATTGGTCTTAGCTTGATGTTATATATCATTTAGCCTTTCTCAATAAATGGCTAACACTGAAAGAATTTTTCGAATCGGACCAGCAGTTCATGAGATTAGCGCATTCAAACAAAAAAGCAAGCAAACAAACAAACACATTCTTCAGATTTAAAATATTAGTGTGGATGAATAAAATTTCTTATGGAAAATACTTGACTTTTAATAAATACATTTTTAATAATTTTCTTTTGTTACTATTATTTTTATACTGTTGCATTGTAAAACAGAAAAAGAAGCTTCTAAACCGTTTTACCCTGGATAAAAACTTTTTGGTAAATTGACATTTCCAAGCCACCACCTTTATAGTCACAAAAGTCAACAAACAAAAAAAATACCAAACAAAAACAGAATAGTTTACAAATTATCTACGGGAATGGGACAAGCTAAAGGGCAAATATCGCCCAAGGACCATTCCAGTACATCCAATTCAGGACAAAGAAAAATGTACTACATAGCCTCTTTTTAATTTCTCAAACAATTTTCAAATAAACCATTTTCAAGTAGCTTTGATCTTATTATTAGAAAGCAAAACACAAACAACAACAAAAAAAAACGTCAACTTAATCCTCCCGGAAATATTTTATTTCAAATGAATTTCCAGTGACGCATTTGATTAACTTTTATGCTGCAAAGTGCCTCATTCATCATACATACAATATCTACACAAAAGCCCAGTATTCACCCCAATCTGAAAATAATAAGAACATAAAGGAAAAGCATCTTCTTTTCTGACCTTATCTTATTGTTGCATCAGGAATTCTAAACAATTTGCTTATGGCACACGTTCGTCGCGTCGTCGTCGTCGTCGTGGTGGTCGTGGTAGTAATTTCTCAACTAAAATAAAAACAACACTCTTTCACCCCCTGGAGATTTGAAATGAAAAAGAAAAAACAAAGGCATTTTATATATAGAAGTCATCCGTTTGACAACCTAACATTTTATCCCCGTCCGTCCGTCCGTTTCCGTAATTTTGATAATGCTGTAATGATATTATAACATCGGTCTGTATGTTCTTTTATTGAATTTGATGGAATTTTAAACTTTTAACTGAAACAGCTTGTGGAATATTATATATGTACATTGTCACGTGTCATGGCTTTGGGCAAATAGGCTATAGTACAAAATCGAAAAGGCATGTTGACTCAGCGCGGCGGGCTTAAGGACAGCTCAAATTATTGCTATACATTTTGCATCTGAAAAACTTAAACACTAGAATAAACTGATAGAAAAACAAAACTAAAATATCTGCGAATATCAATGCTTTTGAAAGACTATTCAAATTCCCTTATAGTCCAGAAAAATAATAATCAAAGCACAACCTCGATTTCGGTCATTCGAGGCTTGACATTTCGAATAAAACAACAAGTATTTATGAAAATCCTGAGGGCATACAAAGTGAATTCCACAGTGGCTTTAGAAAAGGATACTCCACAGTATATCACATATTAAACCTGTTAAACATTGCAGCAGTTACATAGACTCCAAAACCTCTATTTTTTGTGGATTTCCGAGCAGCCTTTATCTGTATCAACAGAAGAGTCCTTATGTATAAACTGTATAGAGATAATATGTCACTAAAGTTCGATAACATAATTGAAGGCATTTACAGCCAAACATACTGGAAGCAGTATGGAATGGTAAAAACTTATCTGACTGGTTTCTTTCTACGGTAGGATTTAAACTAGGATGTAACCTAAGCCCACCAGCTTTTGCTCTATATATTGAAGATCTCCAAAAAAGTCCTGCTTTGTAGAATCACATAAGACGGACTCGAGTCAGAGTCTCCTGATTTACTCCAGTTGAGGATAGACAAATTTCATTGATACTGCTCTAAGTCAGAAACAATGGTATTCTGTAGAGGGTCAGAATGACTAGCAGCAAAACGAGAGATGGTTATATGGAGGAAACTAAAGGAAGACCGTTAAAGAATGTCAGTATCTAGGATTCACCATAACCGGCATAATGAAGTTAGAGAAACACCTAAATAAAAATTTGTTCGATATCTTAAAACACGATTATTAAAATCTGATAAAATGTTTTTGGTATTATGCTTTATGAAACTCAGTCATTAGGGTGTATGTCGACGTCAGTATGAAACAATCGAAAAGTTTTAGAGATTCTTCCTTAAACGACAGTTTTGACTTCCCGACGTAACCCCCAACTACGGGCTTCTAAAACATCCGTTAACCTTCTTTTTAAATATACTTAAGCTAATAAATAACCACCGCGGAAAAAACTACTAACCGAAGCCATGTACCTAGACAATCTGCTAGAAAAACTAAATTCAAAACTTATGTCAATATGATAGCACAGCTTTATATTCAGGGAAGCATATTTTAAGCTCGAACACAATCTTGGTAAATTATTTCTCAGATAACTTTAGTGCAGAAAAGATACCAATGATTTTCTGGTCAAGAGGAGAACTAATATCATTGAACTTTATACCACACCGAAATAATCTGCTACTAAATAATTGTTCTTTGCATGATGCCAGTGAAAGAAAGAATGTTGAACACTTCATTGCCAAATAGCCCCATATTAGTGGAAGTTAGTTGACAAATTTGGCAGAAAAACCATTAAGATAATGCTGAATGGCAAAGACTTTGGAAAATTTGTAAAATTTGTTTAAGTTTCCTTACACTATACAGAATGAAGATGTCAGTCAACGCTCGAGGTTTAAAGCTAATACAAATGGTAGGGTCACGCGAGTACGGATACTCTCTTCCAAGGTATGAATTGTCTCTCAGAATCGCACGATCTTGGAGGACAAGCCAAAGGTCCAGGACGCACGAAGCAAGGAAATGTGCTCACCAAAAGTTTCCGTCAGTAAATTTAAGCGTCGCTCGAACTGAACCATTATTAACTTCCCATAGGAAGTTATTGTAATCGGTCCGATTTGTCGAAATGAAAATTTTGACATTTCTCGACGTTTCAAGGTCCCTAGAGTCGAAATAAAAGATTTTTAGAGAGATGTCTGTGCGTGCGTGTGTACTGTACGTACGTTAGCGAAATTTTGTTCGTCGTCCATAGCTCAAGAACCAATAAAGATATCGACTTCAAATAAGTGTTGTTATACAGGTAATAATGCCGAAAAATGCAGGAAGGACTCTTAAACAAAATGGCGTTTGTGGTCTTTTTCCCATAGCAATTTAAAAAAGGTGAAAATTTTGGTTAACCCAAAATATTTCACGAACCAATAACGCTAGAGACTTGCATTAAATTTTATATTATATATTGTAATGTGATACCAAACAAATATATTATTGGAAAAAAACCCATTAACGGTTTATTTTAAAAATCAAAAAAAAAATATTCATCTCCTCAAATATTTTACCAACAATAAATGATTTTATCTCCAAAATAATTTTATGCAACGAGAAATAACATTTTTTCTGGTAAAATTTTGAGAAAAAACTAAAAAAAAAAACATGAAAACTTTGAGTACTAAAAACCTAAAAAAAATATTAATCAAAGTTGGTACAAATTGATTTTCGACTAAATCAAACTAATTTTGTCTTATCAAAAATACTGTTTTCAACATTCGGTAAAATTTTGAGAAAAATCGAATTGACAGTTTTTTTTACAAAAAATAAAAAAGCTAAAAAAATATTAATAAAAGTTGGTAAAAACTGATTTTCGACTCAAAAATCTTTCAAAAATTTGAGATTATGGCTTTAAACTAATTTTGTCTTATAAAAAATACTGTTTTCAACAGTTGGTAAAATTTTGAAAAAAAATCAATTTGACAGTTTTTTTTACAAAAAATAAAAACCTAAAAAACAATACTAATACTTAGTAAACATTTATTTTCGACTCAAATATCTTTTCAAAAATTAAAATAATTGGCTTAAAAATAGTTTTATCTCTCAGAAAATATTTTTTTCGACATTCAGTAAATTTTTTATAAAAATCCAACAGTTCGTGTTTTCATAACAAAAATAAAACCTACACAAAATTGTACGTAAATTTGGTAAAAATTGATGTTCGGTTCTCGATATCTTGTGAACAATAGAAGGTATAAACTTCAAATTCGTGTCATTCATCCAATTTGTATTTGTTTACCTATACAAGAAATAAAAACTTTTAAGAAATGATATTTAAATTGATAAAAATTGGTATTCTCGTTTACAAAAATAGATATTTCATCATTTGCAAAATATTGTTTATAATTTTTAAATTTTTTAGAATAGTCCAACTGACAACTTTTTTAACAAAACACCAAAACCTACAAACCTTTTTAGCAACACAAATCGACAGAATCAGCCTCTTTTTTGCAAATTCACAGCACTTTGAATACAAAAAATTCTTTATGTTATCTTTTTTCAAACTTTGAGTTTTTGGGAAAGGCAATATTATGCACATCCAAATAAGATCGATTGTGCTGCCTGCTTTCTACAAATGAGTACGCATGGAAATAAAAACGTTACACGTGCTTTGTTGTCCATCAATTAAAAACTCCTTTAATACGTTTTGATAGCTTTGACCACTCTAGGGCTCATGAAGTCCCAGTTCGGACTCTCAAAAAGCCGATAAATTCGAAAAAATTCGTTAAGCCAACATTTGAAGTTAAGCCCAAAACCAAATCACCCAAATTAAAATTGTCATAGTGTCCAAAACAATTGTATTAACATTTTGTTTTTGTACGATTTGGCTAATATTACGAAACCTTTGGAATTAAAAATGTTTTTGGGTTATATAAAATTCCAAATAAAAAGAAGCGTTGGGTTTTATTGCCCAGTAAAATAAAGCCAAGATATTAAAAATGTCATGATGGTTCGTGCGTTGGACTGTCGTGACAAATTCTCCATTGTCATGAAAAGTGTTTTCTCAAATTAGCCGTTCGGATTCGGCTTAAAACTGTAGGTCCCATCCATCCCTGACAACATTACTCGCACACAGGAATGATTGAGAGTTGTAAGTCACTAGTCCCTAGTTTTCAACGGACTGTTGCGCCACCCAATTTTTTTTTATTTTTTATCGCCCAAAAACGGTTCTTTCACACACAAACTTTTTCAAAAGAGAATGCCATAAAGCCCAAAATCAATGTCACCCTGTCCAAATAAATGTCAGATTTCCCAAAAACTCAGAACGTCAAGAATGCGTAACAAATATGCGTTTGGCTTTATTTTACTATCAGAAAGCGAAATAATAACAACTTTCAAACTGAAATAAAACGAAATGGTTTGCTTGCTAATGCTCACAGTGCTCGCATTAATGCGTATAAGAGTTAAACATGCAACCCAACTGCTTGGGTTCATTATAAGATTTTGGTTTTTGGGTATAGGTGCGAGATTGTGTGTGTGCAAAGTTTTTTAAATCCATATTCTTTAAATGCAAAGAAACTTGGCTTGGCATACATCAAACATCGCACTTACACTAAATCGTATATAGTGAGCCCTAAGCTCAGATGTCCTAAGCTATAAATGTCATAAAGCCCAAATTTTATCTTAGTGATGTTGATTACGACGCGACCGACGGTTCCCTTTTTTTCCTCTTTTTGGGCGTTATGCCATTTAATGATTCGGGTTAAATATCGTTGGGTTATAAGCAGTGTTGGGACCTCGCAGAAGCAAAAGAGTGGTAGAAATGATGTCAAAAAGGTGATAGAAAAGTGGTAGAAATTAAAAACCATTTTTATGTAGTAAATCTTATATTCAATAACTTATTAAAAAATACAAAAAATTAAATAAACAATAATTCAGTTCTTTCAGTTTCAAATATCACAATTCACAATAATTAAATTAGTTAGAAAAACTTAACATTATTTTTTGCTATATAGACCGCCGGAAAATTTAAATTTTGAAGCATATTTCAGTAATGCTTCCGGAGGATTAAAATTCTGAAAATTTACTGAAATTTCCCTTGCAGCCAAAATGTTGTGAACGGTTGTAGTTTTTAATTTATTTCTTTTTTTTTTTTTTATATTTTTTAAATCTGAAAATTTGCGTTTAGTAGCAGCGCTGCTATGCGGTAAGCAACAAAGCTCCAACATATAAGAAGATATGTTTTTAAAAAGTTTGATTGTCCATTCCGTCTTTTAAGTTTTTTATCAAACAATGAAACAATGTCATCAGTTTTAAAAATTTGGAGTAATTGATTTTCTTCAATTAATTTTCTCCACTCTTTATTAATTAACTCTAGTTCTGAGTTATTTATAGTTGGTGAAAAATGTTTCGTGAGACCTAAAACTGATGGCATTGTTCCATCAATGACGTTTTTCGGGTTTCTCCAATTTGAACACATAATTCAATATAATTTTCAACAATATCATTTTCAAGTAAGTAAATTATAGGATTAAATACTTGGAAAAATTAAATGAAACTTCTTCGTTGATAATATTCATCTATCTGTGGAAAAAGTAAACAATCTATTTTATACAGAGATTAGACAACTATGTAAGATCTGTACAAGGAAGATCGCACAACAGCAACACAGAGAAAAAGAAAGATAAATGAGGTGAAAAAGTGCATGGCAGAAATCCATCATAGTGATTTTATATGCTGTTGTGTTTGTGGAGTGGACGCGTGGAGTTGTAGTCGTATGCGTATGGAATGGTAGAAGGTAGAGTTTAATGATAGGTGAACGGTGAGTTGCAAAATGTGGTAGAATTTGCTTTTTAGGTGGTAGATTTTCATGAACACCAAAAAGTGGTAGAAATACCACTTAAGTGGTAGAAGTCCCAACACTGGTTATAAGACATAAGAAACGATAGAATTCATAATCGTCATAATACCAAAACAAGTGTCAAAAAGCCCAACCCCTATGTTTAAAACCCAAAGTCAGAATTAAAAAATCTTGGCAAAATGACAACTTCTTTTATTTAAAATGTATTTGGGCGTTACGACATTCACTTTGGGTGTTTTGGCAATTTTGTTCCTAAATTTTTTAGCTTTGTGACCAATTTTAGGCTTTATGACATTTTAGGATTTGGATGTTATAGATTCAAAATAGCTTGCAGCCTTTAGTCCTTGAAAAAATTTTTGGCGTTTCGTCCGGGTGGAACTCACATGGACTCATCAGTTGACTGAGTGAGGCACCTTGTCAAGACGCAATTTTTCCAAAATTTCAGTTCATCTAACATAAGTTTTTATGCAAAAACTTACTACGAACTATATTCAACCAAGTTAAAATTTCATAACATTTGAAGTTGAAAATTAAAATCTAATAAAAAATTAAAATCTAATAAAAGATTATAGCTCAGGGCTTAGCTTAAGTTTTATAAAAGAGGTTTGTCATAATACAAATTCTATATACTGTTGAAAAAATTCAAGCAAAGTAGAAGACAATGCACTATATTTCGGACTTGTTGAATTATTGATTCAAAATAGCTTGCAGCCTTTAGTCCTTGAAAAAATTTTGGCGTTTCGTCCGGGTGGAACTCACATGGACTCATCAGTTGACTGAGTGAGGCACCTTGTCAAGACGCAATTTTTCCAAAATTTCAGTTCATCTAACATAAGTTTTTATGCAGTTTTTTGGATGTTATAGTTTTGTGCGAAAACGTTAAAAAAAAAACTTGTTTAGAAGCTTCTATCCTTCAACATCGAAAAAATGTATGCCTGTGTCTCGTTTTGGTCTCGGTATTCGGGCTCAAGTAACTCTCATCCCAGTGGACAATCTTTTCCATTCGTTCCATTTATCGAACAAAGCACTAAAATTAGTCTTTTCATACATATTGAAATGGACACATTCTTAATTTTCAGGCTTTATAGTATTTTTCAAGATTGTACTCATGAATGGAATTTGATAGTTAGTTGCTATAATAGTTGAACGAGTCCCGTTGCGGTGTTTTTTGTGCGATTTTGAGATCCACGGACTTGTAACTTTTATACTGGAACGGTTGGGTATGTTTGTAAGGGTATATGATTTTTTCTTTGTAACAAATTCCAAGTTTATCCCTAGCCACCTGCCTTAATTCCAAATAAAAATGGATATTAACCCATTAGCGCCATTTACTCACCCTCTCTTTCTGTGTCTTTGTTATATTATATAGCACATTGAATTCAATTAGGATGCACAAAATTAGTCTAAAGTCTATCCGTATCCACAAAGGACCCATCATGTAATTATTCAAAATTACAATGTTCACCATTCCCATAAACAGCAGGAGCAGCGCCAGCGCCAACGTGTGCCTTCGACTACAGGACATCATTAAACTTTATGCCTTAACAGGCAAAGGAGTTGTTATATAGAATATTAGGTAAAAGTATCAAAAAGCAAAATAAAAAGAAAACATCTCAAAATGATGTCCTCGAGGCCGTATTGTCTAAAGACTAATTCGTTGATTCTTTGGGTTTATGAATAATTTATTCAAAAATTGTACGATGAAACTGCTAAATGGCTTAATTAAAAATGTTACTCCTTTCTGTGTGCACTGTGATGATAGAGTTATGGCAGGAGGGCGCGCAGTTACTTAACCCCATTATCCTTTTTGGAGTTTTTCCAATTTTTATCGGCTACGACACGATGCTAATGTCGGACTAGAAATACAAGAAGAAACAACTACAACAACAAAAAAAAAAACAAAAACCCATTTTGTGTTCGTACAACTTTTCAATTATCGTCCTGGAAATATTAAGTACAATATTTTTTTCTTTTGTGTTTGCAAAATGTCCTGGAAAAGGATCCTTATACTACGACACGAATATAGGTAGGTGAGGAGGTTATAGCACAACTAAATTGGGTGGTGGTGTGTTTACTTTGGAGTCTTGTTTTTGTGTCCTCTGCCGTTATTGTCGTTGTTGTGCTCTGTGGCTGTTTGTTGCTTGCTTGTTACTTTGCATTTATTCCCCTTAACGGTAATTTATGGCATATTAAATTTTATGATGTCATATTTTGCTACCTTCCCGGACACCAAGACAATGTACCTATATTTGAAGAAAAAGAGCGTTTTAGCTGGCAGGGGCAGAGGGGTAAACGGCAGCGTGGCGGTGAAAATGAGTTAAATAATAAAAAGGAAAAATTAAACCATTGCTTATGGCGTTGTGTTTTGTACTACAAAAAAAGAAGCTCGGTGGATTTCATAGAGGAATAAAGGCAGGCGTGTCATAACGGCATGAAAAGATAATACTTTCAGAGACGCAGGTTTTAAGGCTTAAGACACTGGGTGTCCTCGTTTGGTGCTGACATTGCAGCATCTTATTGCTTTTCTTTCGCGAAAAAAGTCTTTTAAAATTTATTAATTTTTTTTTTTTTTTCATTTTATAAAAGACAAAAACAATTTATTTTTTCTTTTTGCCGAAAATCGATCTCGTTCTAGTTTTGGAATGGTAAAAAAGAGATATAAAAGTCGATTTAGCAACTCTGTAAGCTTGTTTGTCTGTTTAATCTTTCAAATCATGCGGTGCGGATTATTCTCATTGAATTTTTACTAAGTCGTGGTCTTTTTCTACCAAACAAACTTAAAGACAAAGGATAGGCCAATTACAAGTTTTTACCAAACAAACTTAAAGACAAAGGATAGGCCAATTACAAGTTTCTTTTTAAAACTTGTTAAAATTTGTCCATGACATTTCTAAGACATCTGTTGAAACGATTTGAGAATTTGGTGTGCAAAATATAAATTGTGGCATAAGCTGTATAAGTCCATATCTTTAACTTAAAAAAATTGGATTAGATGGCCCTATCAAGCCCAACGTTGACCGAAACGTTGTTCCCAGCCTCCTCAAAAATGTTCCAATGATAACACCACCCTATACAATCTGCTACAAACTGTCACTCTCTGGGGATCCATTGGAACATCGGATTTTCCGAGCCGTTGATGCAACAATTTTGATTGTTGTCTTCGAGATAAAAATATGCCTCATCAAAAATTATAATTTTCAGACAAAATCATGCTGTTCCTAGGCCCAAACTGAGAAGCAATATCGAAGCGAATAGTAGTACGCCTGGAATTGCTGGCTCAATTGGAATTAAGCGAAAAATCCGTGGTCCATATGCATAATCCTCCTCAGAAGTGTGCTTGAAAAGTTTACTTGTTGAGGTCGATGCTGAGTAAATAAATTGCGTGTATTAAATTTCGCATTATCGGGACATTGAGTCTATGTCTACTGGCTTTGGGAAGTGTGAAAACTCGGACGCAGCTGTAGGAGCATCTTTAAGAGCTTTAAAAATAACACCTATTAAAAACCTGATGACTAAAGGAGTCTTCTTAACAATCGATGAACGAATTCACATCTTAACATCACTGCTGATTCCCAAAATTTGTTTACCATTTTGTTCTCCAATTCATAATGACGCCGCCAAAATAGGTACTGAAAAGAAAAACAAAACTACCTAAACATCCCAGTTTCCCTTGGCTTTTAAAGTTGAAGATGCGTTGAAGAGTTAATGTAAGCACATTGAAGAAAGGGTGGATCAGAAAAGCTAAAGCTTCTGGTTATAGGAAAAAAACAAACATTTAGAAGATCAAAGCTGTTCAGCAAAATATTGTTGTTAAGTTTTAATTACTTTTTTACAAAAATCCAATTGAGAACTGTTTTTTACTAAAACAACTAAAAACTGGTAAAAATGGTTTTTGACTCAAGTATCTTGAGAACAAAACATGTGTATTGTCCTAAAACTTCGTTTTATCTTACACAATATGTTGTTGTTAATAATGTTGTTAAATATAGACAAACGGACACTAATGGGAAGTTGTCAGTGTGGGTCGCATCCCAGCCTCTTTTTCTATTTGGTTTTAGCTTAACAACACCCTCCCACCCTACGACAAAATGTCTGCCGGTGCCTATGGCCGAACTTAAAAAAGTTTCCATCCGAGAAAAATCTACAATACAAATAAACATTTTTTTTTCAGTTAAGAGCTAATTCCAAGAAACCTCAAAATACTTGTAAACTTTACCTCCCATCGCTTAAATAAGTTTTTTTTTATTTTCCATAATTTAAAAAAAAAGCCCATTCTCGTGTGAAACTATGTTTACATTAACTTCAGTCTTGAGCTTTTAACTCACAGTACAAATTAATTCACCTGACAATGCACATTTACAACCTAATTTAACCTTCTAACTCCTCTTTCTTCGTATATAAACATCAACAAAAAAAACAACCTCAAAAATAAGCTTTTGTCTGCACATAAAATTTGCCACAATTATAATCACTATATACCGCGCTCAAACCTCTAGATAGTCTTTTGGTTGTTTTCTAGCACAAAACAAACGTCTTAGTCAATTTCCTTACAAAATCACAAAACCGCACGCACTTTACGGTTCGCATATATTCACCACTGGAGGCCATTAAATCTCTCAGCCTTGATGAATGTTTAGCATAGCTGACGCGTTTTCGGTTAAAGATATTGTACTATACCTAACCTATGTTTCTATTTAATGCTATAGAACCGAGCGTTCTGTTTGCATTGCTATAAAGATAAACTCATATACTCTCGCCAGGATTCTTGCTTGTTTGATATGATGATGGCGGAATCCGAAGGAAGTTCTTGTTTCAAAAGTCTTCGTCTTTGGCTTTGGATAGGTATACGTATGTTAATAGAAAACCCCTGGATGCGATTGCGATGGGTGGATGAAGCGGGTATTTGCTGGAGAGGGCTTTTTGGGATTTTTGTCAGGCGGATAATTCTATGAGCAAACTCTATATGCGAAGGGAGCATCATATTATCATCATGACGACGACGTGTTTGTTGGGTTAAGGATTCGAAATGATTTTAAATTGGCATACACATTACACAAGGAAGTTACGACGAAGATATCAGAGCTTATTTTAGAATGTAAAATGGTTTGAGAAGGAAATTTTATAGGATTTTTTTCCAAGAAATGTATTTTAAAGACTTGATTTTTGCGGAACTAATTTTCAGTTTTATCCCGGAGAACAAAAATTTTTCAATTTCATATTATTTTTTGATGGAGAAAATTGCAGAATCAAAAATTAAGTAATAGTTCCTGCCTCTTGGCTTCTACTTAACAACTTTTGAGTTAAACGAAAATGGTAATTTTAATTTTGTTTCTAGGTTTTTTTTTTAAATATTACATTTTGATATTAAACAAACAATATTTCTTAAGTTAAAAAGAATCAACAATGAAAAACGATACCATCCAAATGGCCGTCGTGGTAACTTTTGAAGCACCGTACCCTTTTTGCGAAAAAAAGTCTGAACATGTTATACCACAAGATCTCGGTGGCAAATTGTGATCACCTTTTCAAAAAACAACACAGTCAAAACATCATGGATTTTCATTTTATTAACGTAACCTCTAACGTGGAAAAAAAAATTGAATCATTTTGAAGCATTTCAAGGACCTTATAAACGAAAATACGATGTGATTGGCCGACTTTAGTTCTCGTGTTAACTGGACCTTAAAATAAAAGCCTTATGACTCAAGTAGTTATGAGTAATATGCTGTAATGTAGTTTGTGGCAGGCCTTATTCAAAGGATTGACGAATTTCTGTTATTACGGGGTACATCAGCAATAATCACGGTTGTTTTTAAGCGAGGCACAAGGTGTCAATTTTTTGTCTCACTAGCTGAAATTTTTCCAACAGTTTCACTATTTTTGACCGGGAAGACCCAAAAGGGATTTAGTTTTGCGAATTGTGACTGCAAAATGTTCAACATATTTCTATATTAAATTTTAACAATTTCAATACGTTGTTGAAGAGTGTATCAGTTTTTTAGTATTAAAGTAAATTTTACTTGGTAAATATCAAAAGAAAACGGCCTTGACATCTGCCCATTTGTGACTGTATTAAATTGTAAAAATAAATTAGATCAATTCAATACTTTCCACAGTTAGCTATTAAGTAGTTGTATAAACCCAAGTAATGAATAATACCTCTTCAAAAATTGGAGATATTTAAGAGTGGATGCTGGGGAAATATATTGTATAGTTTAAACACAAATCACTTTTTCGACATTTTATTTCCACTTAATCACACTTACTATCCTACAAACAGTTGGGCAAGTCCATTAACCATAGACATTTTTCTGACTAATATATCGGGTTCATTTTTAGCGAACATACTGCTCTAAACGAACTGAGCTCTGACCACCTGCCTGTGGTCATTGACACTTTTATATCAACCTGTCATTGAGCGCGTTAATGATTCTATGGGGCCAATCTTTTTTCGCACTCGTACTGTTGAGAGAGTCCGAAAAGATCTCAACATACATAAATCCGTTGGTCCGGATGGTATCCCTGCTATTGTTCTGAAGAGGTGTTCTTCAACGCTGGCAAAACCACTCCGTAAGCTTTTTCATCTTTCCTACTCCTCAGGTCTCGTTCCGAGCAGATGGAAAACAGCATTTGTCAGGCCTATTCTCCTCACCCTCTAATTACCGACCGATAGCACTTACGTCCCTTCTTTCCAAGGTCATGGAAACGCTGATAATTTATAAGATCAAGAAATATCTCGAACATCGAAAGCTTCTTAATGACCGGCAGTACGGCTTTCGCAGCAATAGGTCCACTGGTGATCTCATGGTTCATCTCACCGAACAGTGGAGCAAATCCTTACATTGCTTTGGAGAAAGTAAGATTATTGCACTTGATATTTCAAAAGCATTTGATAGGGTTTGGCATCAGGCTAGGCTCTCTTATCGAAAATTCGTGCTTTCGGTTTTCATGAATCCCTGCTTCATTGGATTAGTAATTACCTTTCGGATCGTTCAATACAAGTAGTATTGGATGGGTTCAAGTCTGAAAACCACAAAATAAATGCTGGTGTGCCCCAGGGCTCTGTTCTATCTCCAACACTCTCTCTTATTTTTACGAATGATCTCCTGTCTGCAACTTCTAATCCAATACATTTTTTCGCTGACGATAGTACTCTTAGCTTTTCATATTCGTTTTCGGACTCACGTCCCTCTTCTTCGGATGTGGAACTGCAATGACAAAATATGATAAGTTCATTAAATTCCGACCTAAACAGCATAGTACAATGGGGATTAAAAAACCGCATGGAATTTAATGCTTCGAAAACCCAATGCTGTCTTGTATCGTTAAATCGAGATATACCCCCCTTGCCATTATCCATGGATGGCACTTGCATCGACGAGACTGAACATCTGGATTTTCTCGGTATGTGTATCACCAACCACCTTTTGTGGAACGAACACATACGCGATTTCGCCAAAAATGCCACAAGATATTTGGGTTTTCTAAGGCGATGCAAGATGTTTTTCCCCCTCTGATCTGGCTGTTATCTACAAAACTTATACCTATACGTCTAAAGCTTGAGTATAACTCTCATCTATGGGCTGGTGCTCCTGCAATTTACTTAAGCCTCTTGGACAGCGTTGAACGTCGAGCATTTAAATTAATTGGTGATTTATAACACTATCATAGGATTATTTACGTCGCTTGAACATCGTCGTAAAGTTTCTTGTCTCACGCTTTTTTACGGTTTTTTTTTTTAACGGTTTATGCTCAAGAGAAATAGCCACCTGCATTCCTCCCCTTAAACAGTTGAACCGTATTACTCGCGCTTCTAGGAATGCTCATCAGTATACCCTCTAGCCCAACTTCGGTCGTACTGTCAAGTACAGAGAATCGTTCTTTAGCCGTACTACGCGAATGTACATACAATGCCCTACCACACTCTGTTTTCCCCAGCCATTGCAATATTCAGGAATTCAAAACCAATGTGCACCGACACCTCCTTTCTAGTGCTCACACTGTGTCTTTACATTACATAATAAGGGTAGTAATATCCCCTTGAGTGTGCGCTTATTATGAAAAAAAACATTTGGAATAATGCTAACTGAAGACCGAAGAGTTTGCTGATTTTGCTTAGTAAATGTTTTGAAAAAGTTATCATGAAGAAGCTTATTAAACACATTAATTAAAATAATGTTTTGCCTTTAGAGAAATTTTAATTCCGTGCATATCACAGGTTCATCGCATAACAAAACACATAAAAAGTAATTATAATAGAGGAAAAAGTACGGGTTTGGTATTGCTGGACGTTGATCCCGTTTGACATAGAGGACATAAGTAGTAAGATAGCATGTATACCAATCTCAATCAATTGTGCAATATAGGTTTAAGTATGAGAAATGTTAAATTTGTGACTACCAATAAAGTAATAATAATATTAGATATAAATTTAAGAAAAGACGTTTGAAAGTCAGTATCAAAATATTCCCAAGCGTGTTTCTAGGAAGTCCCGAATCACTATAAGCTTTTGTAATATTATTGAGGAATATAAATTAGTTTTTCTTTTTCGTTTTTTTTTGCTCAATTTTTTAATAAGCCTGTCAAGGTTTATAGAAACAATTTTTGTTAACTTTCGGAAAATCTTTAACCAATATCAACTGCCTTTTTTTAGAAAATAAAGAGTTCTAAGTTCGCGATATGGAAAATGTGATAGAAATATTATCAAAACTTTCTTCTTCATTTTTTTTGTTTCAAAACACTTATGTTTTTCCATAACTTTGACCTTCCTTTTGAAATTATGGACTCAATATTATGGTACATAATTTATTAATGTTCTTTGGTTGAGTTTGAATGTCAAGTCCCTGAAGAAGAATACAAAATTCCCAAACCGAAATAGTCTTGATCAACTTTTTGATCAATTGACGCATAAACAAAAGAACAACAACATAAATGAAGTGCGTTATATATCAAAATCTGCACTTGTTTGGCATTTATTATTTAACACGAGTCCTGGGCTCACCTCTCTCTACTGTCCTCCACATATACATAGTTCCATAGAGTAAACCCAGTCATAAATATGACTTATGATCGAGTTAAGTAAACCACTCCACTCCAAATAACTCACCTAGCTACTGCGAATTTAAGAATAAGCTACTTCTAGCGATAAGAACGATAGTGACTATGATATGGAAGGCAAAATTTCGAGGTGGTGTGTTATTTTTGTGTCCCTGGTGGATTACCAAACGAGACTATAAATCTTTATTTAACTTGTCATTATTGATTTCGATTTTGGTGCTTACTCTGTAGGTCTAGGTATAGCGCCTCTGCTCCTGGGAACGCACAGTAGTTTGGGCAGCTGATGGTGTTTTTGTTTTTTGTTTTTTTTTCTTTCAGAAGATTCCAAGGGAGATGTCACCCCATGGTGGACAGCGAGCAGGATACTTTTGTGATTAGAAATTTCTTATATTTTTCTCTGGTGAAAAATAGTTACAAAGATAATAAAGTAATTTCTGGTCACTTGCTTTCCTACGAAGGAAGCACACCATCACCATGCGATGCAACCCCCTTTGTGTTTTGGGAGAATGATATCACCATCAGAAGCCTTGTCTAGAATGAAATTACTACTTGTGTCCAGATTGTTAGGCCCGTAAATCACTCATATTTTGTCATAAATATTAAAGCATCTTATCTAACTATGCGTATACGAGGACGAGGTGGAGTTAGCTATTTGAGTTTTATGTTAGAAAGTATACAAAGTAGTGAATTATAGTTAACAGGGGGGGTTGATATGTGATGGAGATATCTTAGTTAATTATTTATGTGGGTCCGTTTGGCCCAAAACAGGTCGAGTTAGTAACTCATTTCGGAGCTTATAATATATCAACGGAGATAGTTATTTTTTTGTCGTTGGCAAGAATGTGATCGGGTTGTATAGGAGTATTTTTGTTTCATGATATATGGAACTAAATTTTGTTTATGACAAACACATTTTAAGGGTTTTAAGATAGTCTTGAATAAAGCAATTAAGTTTTACTGTAAGATAAGGCTATCTTAAAGTAAACATATAGTATGTATTGTATGTATGAATAACATGAGACACACAAAAAATTGAATAAGTTTAAAGGAATGTACCACGCTCTTACTATTTTTTGGAAGAATATTAAAAAAAATTGTAATTAAAGAAAATAACCTTCCAAAGATATTCTTCAATACGGCTGTAATGCGTTGAGAAAGGAGCTTTCATCATATCAACAAAAATGTATGGGGATGGATAGCATATCTGTTGGTTAGTCCTTGGACTCCTTCCCCAATAAAGTTGATCCTATGTTCTACAAAAATGATCAGGGCATTTAGCTGTTAAACGTTTGTCACTCACATTTAATATTTTATTCGACGTACTATGTGAGCAGCTTCTTAAGTTTGGCCATATAGACCAAATTCCACCAACAAATGTCCACCAAATATTTTTCAACTTTTAAAAAGCTGTACATGATAGCACACATCTTCAAGAGCTCTATATGGCGATGGCCATACTCGGAATCACGTAAAATCACACGATGCAATGTGCATTTTGTAAATAGCTCTTCTATGCTTTTCCAAACATGTGCAAAGAAATTCAGTAAGAAGTACGTTACAATTTGACTTCTTCAAAATAGTTTTGGAGTACTGGTAAAAACTCCGACAATGAATCAGAATATTCAAGTTCATACGAGGATCGAGACTCTGAGGATAAGTCTCCGATGAGAAGTTATGCTCCATCAAACACTTAAGCCATTAAGACAGAGGTAAATTTTGAAAATGCTTTAATTTTGTTTCTTATTTTGAAAATTTACTCTCAATATATTTTTATTTTTATTTTTTTTATAGCAAAAAGATGACATCGGAGGATTTCAACAGCATGGTGCCCCAAGACGACGAGAGAAGGAAAGTCTTTAAGAGTTCGGACCCGCCGCCGTAGCCAGAGTCAATCTCGAAGCAGTCGTAGTAGCAGAATATCTTCCCAAACGAGGTGACGACTGTTATTTCTTGTCTATTTACAGCCAACAGCCACCTTCTACCAGCTATATTATTCACCGCTCAGCCTCTGCGATCGGTTAGTGTCCATTGAACAAATCTCATTGAAACATACGTGGAATTGGAATAGCAGAGGCTCTCCAGCAAGGGCAGTACTAATTTTGCCGTGAAATCGTTTGGGGTTCTTAGTTATAGGTTATACACCTCGTAGTCTTATTTTTCTGTTGTTATACATTCGAGAAAATATCCTCGGTTATCTACAAATAATTACATTTAAAATATGTTTTTTGTTTGATCGCATCTTTTTTAAGTTCTTTTAGACAAGCAACGGCAAAAAAAAACTATTTGGAGTTATTAGACAATGTAACGGATCTTATACATATATAGTAATTAAAGAAAACGAACCAAAACGAAACGAAAACCAAAGATAATTGTATATTTATGTCACTTATTTATGTATGCATTTATAATTTAATAAAGTTTTTATTTAAACAAAAAAAACATTTAAAAAATACCAACGAGTACCCAAAAAATCATCGGGTAACCGAAAACTGGGTGGGTACGCGGATGTGTATAACTATGGTGTAAATGATTCATTAACTTGCATGTAAGACAGGAAAATGAAGATTTGTTTAATTATTTCATAACTGACTTAAATGAAATACTGATCACAAATTATTTCTAAAGGATAATATCATTGTTAAGCTTGCACGATGAATTCTCATGAGAATTTATGATGTATGTTTATGTAGATAGTGTTGTTACTGTTTTGAATTGTATGTTTAGTGATTTTAACTAACTGTTAATTTCTAGATTTAATTTGGAAATATTAAAGTGTATTGCCTTTCCATAGTTTCTTTTTATCTCTAAAAGTGAATATATCAAGTACTAAAATGAGTGAAAAAAGAAAAAGCTGGGTTTTGCTGTTCTGTTAAGTAAGTGACGAGAAACTGACTTAGTATGTAATGTTTGTGGCAGTGCAATTTATTATAACCGCTCCCCGTCAGCTATTACAAGGTTAGGTTAGGTTAGGTTATAGTGGCTGTCTAAGATGGAAACGGACATACTTAGGCCAGTTTAATGGCCAATTGTGATACCACATGAATCTGGTGCCGTGAAATAACGCCGAGCGAAATAACGCCGAATTCTGAAATTCGGCCTTGTTTCACTTTAATAAAGTGAAATAACGCCGATTGTTAGCATTCGGCCTTATTTCACTATTGGAAAGTGAAATAATGCCGATTCGGCGTTATTTCACTTTTGGTCCTATGCAAAATGCTTATTACATCTCAGTCTCAAATCTAAGTATTTTGAGATTTTGCTAGCATTTTTACTAGAAAAATCCAAAAATATTGAGATCTAGATTTCTCCAGGTGTCAATGACACTTTCAATACTTTGAAAGAAGTTGTTAATATAGGCGCCTGCCTGGCGACTTTACATACCCTAAGCGGAGCAACGGAGTTGCGTGAGCGGGTGTGACCCCGAAAAAGGGAGTTAAAATCCTGAGAACCCACGAAGCGGGCCACCCACAGGTGCTTTTATTGAAAGAAGTTGTTGGTATAGGCGCCTGCCTGACGACTTTACATACAACTTCTTTCAATAATAGCATCTGTGGGTGGCCCGCTTCGCGGGATCTCAGAATTCTAACTCCCTTTTTCGGGGTCACACCCGCTCACGCAACTCCGTTCCTCCGCTTAGGGTATGTAAAGTCGCCAGGCAGGCGCCAGTATCAACAGCTTTTTTGAATAAAAGCATCTGTGGGTGGCCCGCTTCGCGGGATCTCAGGATTTAAACTCCACTTTTCGGGGTTCACACCCGCTCACGCAACTTCGTTGCTCCGCTTAGGGTATGTAAAGTCGCCAGGCAGGCGCCAATATCAACAGCTTTTTTGAATAAAAGCACCTGTGTGTGGCCCGCTTCGCGGGTTCTCAGGATTTTAACTCCCTTTTTCGGGGTCACACCCGCTCACGCAACTCCGTTGCTCCGCTTAGGGTATGTAAAGTCGCCAGGCAGGCGCCTATATTAACAACTTCTTTCATAATTCTAACAGTAAAGACCGGTTTTTGTTATTGAAGAAAACATCAAAACAAATTTGGTCTTAAGTCGCAAAAAAATTTGGCTTTATGACACTTTCTGAAAGCGACATAAGGCCAAACGTTGGAATTTGGTCTTATGACGCTTTCGAAAAGTATCATAAGGCCAAATTTCAAAATTTGGTCTTATGACACTTGGCCTTATGTCACGGCACCGTTGTAGATGTACATATATAGGCATTATGTGTATACTTTTTAATACTGTTTATTCTACGGTAAACTTTGTTTTACAGTTGATTTTGAGTTAAGCCCCGCTTAGTTTCTCCTTGCAAAAGTTTAATTAAACCGAATTCTCTGTTTTCTCTCTTTCGGCTTTATTTCCCAATTGTCATTCGGCGTTATTTCACTTTTCCAAAGTGCAATAAAGCCGAATGCTTAAATTCGGCGTTATTTCGCTCGGCGTTATTTCACGGCACCCATGAATCTTGAGGCTTCTTCCTAAGCTCAATGGAATTAGTTTGAGTCCCTTACGAAACGTGAGAGGCTAATTATGCTGATTTGATTTAGATCGTTAAAGAAGAATTCTCCTAGGTAATTTTTGCGCTTTCGAGCCAGAGCAGGGCATATGCAGAGAAGATGAAGAACTGTTTCTTCCTCTTCCTCGTCCATACAGCTTCTGCAAAAGTCATTTGAGAATACGCCTAATCTCGTGGCGTGCTTTCCTATTAGACAGTGTCCGGTTATGACACCTATTATCGAGCTTATATGCGATCTGCTTAGAGAGAGCAAGCACCTTGAACGTTTTAAATCCAGTGTTGGCCAGATGTTTTTAGTGACTTGTCACGTGGTGATGTTGTTCCACCTGGTGCCTGCCCTCCTCACAGCGTCTTGCATTAGCAACAGTTTACAAGTAGCGATTGGTATGCCATGCCAGTACGTGCCAAACGTGGTAGGATGGGCTGTACTGTACCGTTCCTGGCGAGTTCATCTGCCTTACAGTTACCTGTAATGTCTCTATGGCCCGGCACCCAGTAAAGGTGAATATTAAACTGTTGTGCCATCTCCATTAGAGATGATCGACAGTTATGGACTGTTATAGAGTTTGTAGAGACAGAGTCCAGAGATTTGATAGCGGCCTGACTATCTGAGAAAATACGAATATCAGATGTTGATATCACGTTTTCTTTAAGCCAGGACAAGACAGAAATGGACAGCTATTACAAACATCTCAGATATTTTCACAAATATGATCCTGAGTCTCAATCACCATCAGATGTTAGCATTAACAGATTCCAAAGATAAATTTAAAAAAATTGATATTTAATATTTGATTTTGTATTTATTTCTTTAAATTCACTTTTTAATGCATAGCTCCTTCACAAATAGACAAAAACAACCAAAGAGAGCATACAATTTATTTTTCAATTATTGCTTTACATATTCTCCTTAAAAAAAAAACTAAATTGACTTCAAAAGTTAAAAAACAAAAAAAAATACATTTATATTTGCACAGTTTCGTTCTTGTTAATTCTCATTTAAATCTCTTTTGTATTATTTTTTTATTCGTTAGTAAATCCAACAACAACCGGCAAGGACGCATGGTACTGCTCACACCATCCGCTACTATAATCATCACTAAAAACTTATTAAACTTATAATGTTAGTCTCAGACAGAATATTTAAAAATATACTTTAAAATTTAACTATACTCTGTCCAACAAAAATAGTCAGTACACGTCTTATGGGAGAGCTTTTTTCTTGCAAATGGTGCCAGTCAGTGGTTTTATTCCCTTTTTACCTACTGAAAAAGAAAATTCAACCACTGACTTACACATAAATTGTTGTTGTAATTACGCTTCGACGAGCGTACATCCCCACAACCTTTACCATGCGCAGCCAAAGCCACACTGACACTGATAAATAATGTGTTCACAAACAACCCTCTTCGTGTGTATTGAAAATAAGCAGATTGTTATTAGAGTTACCATTTCCACTTTAATGCAAATCATGGTGGATTTTTCTTTGGATTTTGTTTGGGAGCTTTCTGAATGTGTGCTTTTTTAAAAGCTTTTGAGAACAAATATGGGAATGGTGTTGTCGCTTGCTGTTTTTCGGTAAGTGAAGTTTATTTATTATTCTTCGTAAATTAACCCTTTGTTCCCGGAGATGTCAACTTTTTCAAATATTTGTATAAAAACTTAAAATTTATATAGAATGTGTATAATGAATAATGCATTTAAATAAAAAAAATAATATTCACTAAAAATTAAAAAAAAACAGTAGGAATATAAAGAAAAAATATAGAGTATTTGGTTTAATTGCGAAACCACTAGGAAGCAAAGGGTTGAGTTTAAGCGAAAATTATTTATAATACATGGTGTAATTATAGATGGTGAAAAATAGTGATTTTGTTCATAAAAAAAATATTCTTTGAAAAAGTGTTTATTTATACGGTGTTTTATAATCAGTGCCAAAAAAAGTACTGCTTTTATTTTATTATAAATCTGTGCTGTATTGTTTATAAATTGTGTATTTGTGAATATTGTGTGATACAGAATCGAAAATTTTCATAATTGAATTTATGTTACTCTTAGTTTTCACAAAGGGGTTTTTGAATTCGGGATTATGTACATAATTTATAAATTTTCTTAAACGGAATTTATTTTTAACTTTCAATTTAAAATCAAAAGTTGGTAGCCCTACTAATATTTATCAGAGCTTTTTCGAAATTTATAATGGGCACTACGGAAACCCTGTAATATTTGCTCTCTCTCACAGCTTAACGAGATTTCACTTCAGTCAGAGTGAGAGGTAAACGTCCTATCTTCTCTGTACTGACTATTTTTGTTGGACAGAGTACTCTGTCCAACAAAAATAGTCAGTACACGTCTTATGGGAGAGCTTTTTTCTTGCAAATGGTGCCAGTCAGTGGTTTTATTCCCTTTTTACCTACTGAAAAAGAAAATTCAACCACTGACTTACACATAAATTGTTGTTGTAATTACGCTTCGACGAGCGTACATCCCCACAACCTTTACCATGCGCAGCCAAAGCCACACTGACACTGATAAATAATGTGTTCACAAACAACCCTCTTCGTGTGTATTGAAAATAAGCAGATTGTTATTAGAGTTACCATTTCCACTTTAATGCAAATCATGGTGGATTTTTCTTTGGATTTTGTTTGGGAGCTTTCTGAATGTGTGCTTTTTTAAAAGCTTTTGAGAACAAATATGGGAATGGTGTTGTCGCTTGCTGTTTTTCGGTAAGTGAAGTTTATTTATTATTCTTCGTAAATTAACCCTTTGTTCCCGGAGATGTCAACTTTTTCAAATATTTGTATAAAAACTTAAAATTTATATAGAATGTGTATAATGAATAATGCATTTAAATAAAAAAAATAATATTCACTAAAAATTAAAAAAAAACAGTAGGAATATAAAGAAAAAATATAGAGTATTTGGTTTAATTGCGAAACCACTAGGAAGCAAAGGGTTGAGTTTAAGCGAAAATTATTTATAATACATGGTGTAATTATAGATGGTGAAAAATAGTGATTTTGTTCATAAAAAAAATATTCTTTGAAAAAGTGTTTATTTATACGGTGTTTTATAATCAGTGCCAAAAAAAGTACTGCTTTTATTTTATTATAAATCTGTGCTGTATTGTTTATAAATTGTGTATTTGTGAATATTGTGTGATACAGAATCGAAAATTTTCATAATTGAATTTATGTTACTCTTAGTTTTCACAAAGGGGTTTTTGAATTCGGGATTATGTACATAATTTATAAATTTTCTTAAACGGAATTTATTTTTAACTTTCAATTTAAAATCAAAAGTTGGTAGCCCTACTAATATTTATCAGAGCTTTTTCGAAATTTATAATGGGCACTACGGAAACCCTGTAATATTTGCTCTCTCTCACAGCTTAACGAGATTTCACTTCAGTCAGAGTGAGAGGTAAACGTCCTATCTTCTCTGTACTGACTATTTTTGTTGGACAGAGTACTCTGTCCAACAAAAATAGTCAGTACACGTCTTATGGGAGAGCTTTTTTCTTGCAAATGGTGCCAGTCAGTGGTTTTATTCCCTTTTTACCTACTGAAAAAGAAAATTCAACCACTGACTTACACATAAATTGTTGTTGTAATTACGCTTCGACGAGCGTACATCCCCACAACCTTTACCATGCGCAGCCAAAGCCACACTGACACTGATAAATAATGTGTTCACAAACAACCCTCTTCGTGTGTATTGAAAATAAGCAGATTGTTATTAGAGTTACCATTTCCACTTTAATGCAAATCATGGTGGATTTTTCTTTGGATTTTGTTTGGGAGCTTTCTGAATGTGTGCTTTTTTAAAAGCTTTTGAGAACAAATATGGGAATGGTGTTGTCGCTTGCTGTTTTTCGGTAAGTGAAGTTTATTTATTATTCTTCGTAAATTAACCCTTTGTTCCCGGAGATGTCAACTTTTTCAAATATTTGTATAAAAACTTAAAATTTATATAGAATGTGTATAATGAATAATGCATTTAAATAAAAAAAATAATATTCACTAAAAATTAAAAAAAAACAGTAGGAATATAAAGAAAAAATATAGAGTATTTGGTTTAATTGCGAAACCACTAGGAAGCAAAGGGTTGAGTTTAAGCGAAAATTATTTATAATACATGGTGTAATTATAGATGGTGAAAAATAGTGATTTTGTTCATAAAAAAAATATTCTTTGAAAAAGTGTTTATTTATACGGTGTTTTATAATCAGTGCCAAAAAAAGTACTGCTTTTATTTTATTATAAATCTGTGCTGTATTGTTTATAAATTGTGTATTTGTGAATATTGTGTGATACAGAATCGAAAATTTTCATAATTGAATTTATGTTACTCTTAGTTTTCACAAAGGGGTTTTTGAATTCGGGATTATGTACATAATTTATAAATTTTCTTAAACGGAATTTATTTTTAACTTTCAATTTAAAATCAAAAGTTGGTAGCCCTACTAATATTTATCAGAGCTTTTTCGAAATTTATAATGGGCACTACGGAAACCCTGTAATATTTGCTCTCTCTCACAGCTTAACGAGATTTCACTTCAGTCAGAGTGAGAGGTAAACGTCCTATCTTCTCTGTACTGACTATTTTTGTTGGACAGAGTATAAATACCTAAGCAGAGCCTCTTCTGTGCTCGCAAATTATTATAAATGTCATAGCTCCTTTCTCAAAAATTGTACAAAATAATAACCATAATTTTCTATGAGCTTTTAATAAACAAAACTAGTCGTTAGTAAATCCAAGGACGCATGTATGGTACTGCTCACACCATCCGCTACAAATGACAATTACAAATTAATTAAACTTAAAATGTTAGCCTCAGAAAGCATATTTAAAAATATACTTTAAAAATTAAACAAAAAATATCTAAGCAGAGCCGCTTCTGTGCTCGCAAATTAATGTCAATGTCATAGCTCCATTCTCCAAATTGTACAAAATAACCAAAATTAAATTTGAGCTTATAATAAACAACATAGTTCGCTAGTAAATTTCGATTTTTCGGGTCTCGCACTGAAACAATTTTCATAAATAAGATGTCAAAAGATTTGTATTTTTTTAATATTCATTTATAATTTGTTGAAAAACTTAACTTTTTATTATGATACAAATATGAAATACTCGGAAAAAAATGGTTTGTGTATTATTTTCATATTATAGTGTTCACATTTAAATTGTTTCTGTTGAAAATTGTTCCTGTCATCTAAAAGAGGAACAAAATCAACCTCTATAAGAACCTATACCTACATCTTTTTGGTTTGAACATTACATGTAAATTTAGATATTTTTCTCAAGTTGCGTCACTGCTCTTTGAAAGTTGCTAATTGAGATTTAAACTTCACTATAACAACACATTAAAAATGATTTTGTTAAGTAATATAACCATGTTAAAAAGTTTTCTTTTATTATTAATTATTAAGAATTTGTCTATAATAAGTTATAATTGAAATAAGATGTCCAAATATGACGCTTAAATCTTGTGCCATTATTTTGTCGGTAGGGAATGTTTCTTTTCGTTTCATTATTATTCTGTAAACATAAAAGTATTTATTTTTCCATTTTATATTTAAGTAAATGATTTATTTATACCATATCTACTTATACAACATACCCATTAAATATTGGGGTACCCGATGATTGATCAGGTACCCGGAACTTATATCTTACGGGTACCCAACTACCCGGGTAATACCTGTAACTTCTGGAAAGCCATTTTTGTACCGGGTCCACTGGTATGAAAATTTCATTCAATTCGCTGAACTGGTTTAATTTTATAGACCAGTTCTCCATACAACGTGAACCACTGTAAATGGAGAATTTACGTAAACTACATTTATAATATACAAATAAAAGAAAACATTTTAGTTGTTGAAACGTTTAACTTAGTACTCATCTCAAAATAAATAATCAAATATTTTAAAGTTTTTTTTTCAAAATGTTATAATTTTTAATTGTGGTCGAGGTCTCATTTTTTGAATTTGACTCTTATCTCAAGATCCTTTGTATCTTCAAACCAATCGTTTCTAAAGACATACATACGTATGCTAAGAATTTCAGCGTTAACGCTTTAAAGATATTTAATACAAAATTGTCTCGAACATTTTTAAGTGCTTAAGCTCAAAAAATATGTTCTATATAATGTTTTTTAAGTGACACATACTAACTTCATGTTTAGAAATTGTCTTTTTTAAACATGAAATTTTATTTCTTCTATTGATTCTTCTTGTTTGGATATTTCACATATTCAATTTGAGAACATTTGTTTTGTCACAAAGTTTTTGTTTTTATATTCAGTCTTTTCTTGCTAAAAATTAAGCAAACCCAGAAAACGGTATATAATAATTCACAAATTTCGTTCATGTTAAGAGGACAGATTTTTCAAAGAGTAGTAAATGTATAATTTTCAATTAAAAGATATTATATTTATGTATTCATTATATTATACAGTCATTTCCTAAAATTGAGTCCTTTATACCTTATTTTAATGTCGTAAAGAATACAGAATATTACTCAAATGGAAGATGTTTCCAATGTGTCTTTTGTTTATCTAGACCTAGAGCATAGATAAGAATCTGAATCTTTGTTCTTTTTATCTGTCTAAGAAATTTGTATTTTTGTGTACATAAATATTAATAAAATCATAGTTTTTTTTTTATTTTATTTGTTTAAATTGCAACAAAATAAATAATATAAAATTATCAGATATAAGAATAATACAAAATTAAGAAAAATTGATTACAAAATGATCATCCTCTGTTTTCTGATATTGGTACAAGTTTTTTTTTTTTTTTTTTTTGTTTCTTGTTCAAACTCATTCAATCACACTTAATTACCTTTTATCACTTGATGTTTTATTCTTACTATGCTTGCCATAGATACTTGAGACATTTTTCCATAGACCAAACTAATAATATTGCCCCAACCATAACTCCTGGAGTTCTAGAAATGCGAAATGTTTTTATATTATATTATATGTAACTAACGGTACATTTTTGTGAAAACCTCTTAGCTATTATAGTTAGCTTCCAGGTCTGATAATCACTTTGTTATTGCATTGCAATATCCCAAATAAATGAGAACAATACCCCCCCCCCCCACATCTTCGGCAACACCATTCCGTTCTCCTCTTCGAGAATAAGAACAACATCTATACGACGACGGACGGCGGGCGATGTTGAGCGTTGAGGACACAAAAGGGATCAATTAAACGACCTCCATTCGTTATCCTTGGATGCGCTAATAAATATTATGAGGAACGGAAAAAAAGACGCACAAATAATTGCTTTTGTTTTATGGCGTGCTACGAGATTAATGGCTACATGAGTTTGCTCCATCTCACAGTGTTGCCCGTAAATCTACTCTCCAATGTGGTGGACAACTTTCAGTATGGCTTCTCACAGTGTATTGACTATATCTATACTATATATACTATACAACGTAAACAAGGTTCTAACTAAGTATAGAAGTAGAGCACGATGATGGGTCATGGGTAGAGTATATGCGGGAGACACAGGTCCTGGTGAAACGAGGATTCGTTTCTTTTGTTTTATTGTAATTCCTGTTGTTCACTTCGTGTGGTCCTTTGTCAAGTACTCAGGAATTTTGTCTCATTGGTTCCGAATTGGGTGGTGTAGATGTACGAGTAGCATAGTTCGGTCCAGTGTCTGTATATCCTGCAGAATCACAATAACTCAGTGAATGCTCTTGGGTTACGACCCAAGTTCTAATTAATGTTTTCCCATTTGACAAATTCTCATCTCATTGGGAAGGGCGAGTAGAAGGGCAGGACTGAGTTGCTGAAATACACACGCGATTTTTATACGCGCTCATTTGCTTGATGTTCTATACTTTATGTATATACTTACATATATAATATATACGAGTATAAAGGAAGAAGGTAAGTATAAAGCATAGGTACAGGATAATTTTCCGAGAAAGTCCTTTTGTCCTTATGGACTGCTAACTGCTGCATGCCTTTGAAGAGGTGTTCCCATAAATACAAAGGTCTTTGGTTATATGTTATAGCTAAACGAGCTGTACAGAATCTAACGACTCATGCAAGAGAGAGTATCAAAGATTTATTTCTTTTTACAAATTGAAGTTTGCGTGAGCCATAAGTAGAGTACCTATCTACTCTATAGAATTGGAGGTGGGACACATTAGACAATGGTGGGGGCGTTTGTTAAGACATAAAATAACATTGCTTGACATTTATGGCTGTTATAGTTTGGAAATGAGAGAATAAATGAACCTTTGATGGTTATGGGGGGAGGGGGGAAGGAAATTAGCTATAGCTATGTACAGCTGAAATGTCTCGTGAATGCTGAAAATGAGGATGTCCACACCTTCTTAATTATAGACTTTTGAGTTTGGTTACCAGTTGCGATGGCAAAATAAAAGTACAGGGTCGATAATCTTCTTAGTGGAAACATTTACTTATCATGGTTTCAAACATATCACCCCAGAGATGAAAAATGTTGAAAGGTTTTGAAATAACTTGTTTTTATTTTAGAAATGTTTGGTATTCGACAATTTTCTTTGTTGCGTTATATACTGTGTCAAAGATTTTTTGATGTTTAATTTGTAAGAAGATTTTGAAGGAAATAAAATGGTTCCCTGCTACGTCTTTTTAAAAAATCTGAATCTTCAATTTTGTACTTTTTGATTTAACAAGTCCAAACACTTTGGAACATTTAGGAGTTAGTAAAAGTTGAAATTTTTTAACGCTCTTCCACCCAATATTACATGAGCACATGAGTAGCACTTGCATCCAGGAAACTATAATCAACTTTGAGCACTCGGCATCTGTATCACAGATCAGCTCTTATTGACTGATCACATATTCGACATTGCCAAAAATGATGCTAGGTGCTTAGGATTTCTGCGACGATGCAACAAATTAGTAACCCCTTATGATCTGTATGTAATATACAAAGCCTTCATACGTTCAAAACTTGAATATAACTCCCATATTCGAACAGGTGCCCTTTAAACAAGTTTAAGTCTTTTAGATATAATCCAAAAAAGAGCTTGGAAAATGATAGGCGGGTTATAGTTCTAACTGAAACATTTACATCCGTTGTTTTCCCAAAATTTTTCAAAATTGTTCTGTCCAATTTGCCAGTTGCGTTATTCGCCTCAGCCAATTCAGCCGTTAATTCGCACTTCCAGGAGTGATTATCAGTTTACCCTTGAGCTCAATTTCAGACCTACTGTCGAGCATAGAGATTCTTTTTCAACCGCACGTCAAGAATGTGGAATGCTTTACCCAACTCTGTCTTCACCTCTCATTTTGATATTCAAAAATATAAGATCAATGTGCACCGGTATCTAATCTTGAAACTTTCCTATTTTCAGAGGCTCGCACTGTGTTTTAACTTTAAACATGTGATGTTAAGGGTAGTAATAACCCCTTTAGTGTGTGCAAATTATAAGAAAAAGTTATAAATAGTGTACAAAATTTTCCTAACTCCAACCATTTCTTATCATACAAATTTTAATTTATTTATTATTAAGAAACCTAAGTGCGCAAAGAATCCTCTTTTTTTGCTTTTTATACATCACTCAAAATTCAATGATAAGTTAAAAATAAAAGTTTTTTAGTTTGTGTTCTTTGCTTTTTTCTGACCATTTCCTTAAGTTTTGTTAAAAGAAGTCTCAAGGCTTTAATCAAAATTTTATCTGCAATCTGCAAAGGATATATGAAATATCGATTTTAATGCCTTCCAAACCTTTTGATATATAGATTTACAAATGTATGTACCTCTACAATGGTATATAAGAAACTTTGAAAACCTCCTATGGCCCAGCAGGTGCCCCTTATCTCAGTGTAAAAGGCAGCCGGGTAATTAAAACTTCCATCACGAAATCAATTACAAACGATTGTAATGCTTCGGTCTCTGTGCATCTCTCAGAGCTTCTCGAAGAACAAAATAAATACTCGTCAAGGATGGCTGATGGTGAGTGTTCTCTCTGAAACCAGAAATACTCCAAGTTGATAATATCGATTGCTAGCAATCAACCGAAAAGTTGATATACATACATCCATAGTACTATATACACATGTATATGAAGGTACATTGTATAGGGCATTTTCTTTTTGTAAAGGATATTGGATTGGATTCTCCTACATCCCCATCACAATATACAATCAATATGGGCATGAGGAAAAGATGTTCCATCAGGGACGGGAAACACCCTTCAACGTCAAGCTGCTTCGGCTATTTCTGATGTTTGAACTCCTCACACCCAGACCCAGCAGCCGCAGCCATCCATATCTATACTCCAGCCACAACCCAGCCAAGTCAACCGAATCCTTTTTCTATATACTAATGCGAAAAGGAGAACACCTCTCGAAACATTTGGCAGTTATTGCCACCAAGAAAAATGTAATCTCTTTGAAAATTCCATTTCTGGGCTGATGGAAGAAAATGACATTTTGCGGTTATAATATTTGCAAACATTAAAAAACCACCAAAGTGAAAGGTCGTAAATGTTTATGAGACATGACGCGTACGCATATTCAATTCGGGTGTCATGTTTTTTGGCACATCAAAACATCAGCATCATGAAAACGAAGGTGTCAGTTGGCACTTGGCAGTTGTTGGCATACTTTTTTCAAAATTATGTTTTTTTGTTTTGTTTTTGGGAATTGTTATTTTATGCATAGGTCGTTGGTAGCAATAAAAGTGTGTGTAGAACAAGCACTTCAAAAATTGCCTTAAAGAAACATTTGAATAAACCAACACAACACACACATATTAATGACATTTAGTCGGTTTTGGGATGGCTGCAAGTAATGGTTGGGTTTGCGAGGAAAGCAATTTGCTTGAATTTATCACAGTTAATAAAAGAGAGACGAGTTGTAAAGTGAATGAATTTTAATTTGACATAAGAAAAATACAAATAATGTTTGATGTAAATTTAAGCAGCTAAAGTGCAATATAGAATGATGTTATTTGGTCTAGGGTTTAATTTATTAGAGTTTTGCATCGGCGAAAACAGTTGTTCTTAAAAATAATGAATTTTACTTAAATCTCAACGCACAATTTTCAAGCGGATTTCAAATTAATTAAGTTAATAGTACATATTTCTCTACTAATCAAGGAACACACTTGAAAATATTACTTTTGATTAGTTCAGGCATTGCATAATATCTGCCAAAAATTTGTTCAAAAGGGAAATTTAGATTTTAAGTTTTCCAAGATTTTATTGAAGGTGTACTGGGGCGTATGTGAAAAATGTTATTTATAGAAGTTCATGTTACAACTATCAAAGTATTTTTTTGTGTTATGGAAACCTACCTTTTTGGATGGGAGGAGGGTCAATTTTCTAAAACACACTTTAAAAATGGTAAAAACGCTATCTGACTACGCACCCCAAAGCTTCTGTTCCTCTTGATTTACATAATATCTCCAACCGCTTCTGGGTACTTTATTTTTGTCATATAATCTGATTCGAGGAATAACAAATTGATTTATCTTTTACAATGATGATAAAAATTAGTTTTATAATACATTTTACGAATAAATAAAAGGGCCTTCCAATAGGACGTTTCAATTTTAAAAGCTAGCTATTTGGACAGTTATCAAGTTCGGAACTGTCATCTTTTGACATTGTTAAGATTAACAACAAGAATTTTAAAAATATTGTAGTGACATTTCAAGAAATAGAAACACTTTTACGTCATCGTGAAAAACCTTCTGATGGACAAATTTGAGCTTTTGGAAAAAGTTAGTGATATTGGAAATATCAAAACCGTGTTCATTCTTAAGGCTTTTAAAGTTCAATTAACCCAAGAATGGTTTTCCTGCCATTTTTTTAAAGCTCTTAAGATCATTTATCGTGATCTAAATTAACATTAGAACATTTTAGAGCATCATTTCAAAGAGACCGAAAGTAGAGGTGATAAACTATCGACCAATTGCTAAACTACCTCAGATCCCAACATTTTTTGAAAGCATTATATGTGAACTCCTCAGCTTAAGTTGCAGATCTTTAACTTCTCCAGCACAACACGGTTTCTTAAAAAATAGATCTACCACCACAAACCTTGCAGAGTTCCTTTAATTCACTCTAAGAGCCTTAGAAAATGCGAATGAAGTTGATTTCAAGATTCAAGATTCAAATATTTTATTTATAACAAATTAGTTCTTACAATATAAGTTCCAACGACATTAACAAAATAAAATAATAATAAGACAATGGCGTTGCCGTCTGTCTGGTAAGTTGATTGAAATGCAAAACATGTTTTTCGAATATAAAAATAAAAATAAAATAAAATAAAAAGGAAGCCTATTTTCATAAAAACTTGATTATCTTTGTTTTTTTCAAATAAAAGTGTAAGCTATTTTGTTTCTTATCTAAATTCTGTTGTTATATTGTTTCGGTATATAAATGCAGATACAATAAATTTATAAAGAGCTTGCCAATTGCAACCATTTAGGAGTCTCTTTGTATGTTCCATTGTCAACGAGCGTTCCCCGAAGTAAATAAGTCTTAGATCTTTATAAATGGGACATATAGCTAAAAAATGGAAAGTATCTTCTTTCGCTTTCATATTACAAATTGTGCACTGATTGGTTATAACGTTTCTATATGGAGATCCATTCAAATTCAGCATTTCACATCTTGCTCTACATATTAGTGATATTTCTTTCACACTGTAACGGTCATTAAAGTAATTCTTTTCGTTGAGATCATAGTTAAGACCTGAATAAATAATTCTATTAATTGATGACTTTGCTTTTTCAATGTTTTGTGTACGATCTTGTGAGTCGGATATTTCCAGAAGATTATAGCATTGTTGCTTCAGATGTGCTAGATTTGTGTATTGTATATTTAGGTCTGTTTCACATTTTTCTGCCAATGAAATCCAATAATTAATCCATTCTAATTTATGGTCAAAAGTATACTTAGCAAGAATATTTGGAAGTCTGTTTGATGGGTAACAGAGAACTTTATGTATGTAATCAAAATGTAACTTTAGAGTAAAATGAAATATATTTGGAAGGCCTGTTTCAAGCATGAGTACATAATTAGGGGTATTCGAGGGAAGGTGGAATAACTTTTTCAGAAAGAAACGTAGAAGCTTTTCGGTTTGTTCGTATTGCTTAAATCCCCAGGTCTGACAGCTGTAACACATAACTGAGCGCATAACACTTTCAAAAATTTTATACTTAGCTGAGAGTGGTATTTCATTTTTACTAATGATATCCTTCCATGAGGCGTTGATAAGGTTTTTTGAGGCTTTTAATTTGTTTTCAAAATGTTGTGTGAATTTCATGTTTGGTTCTAGAATTATACCAAGGTAGCTGTATTTCGTGACAACTTCAATTTGCTGCCGATCCAGAAACCATTTTTCATTTTTTTCTAATTTAGTTTGTCTATTTTTAATTATCATAATTTTCGATTTCTGGAGATTGATCTCCAAATTCCACGTTTTACAATAGATACATAGTTTATTGATCATAAGCTGTAAACTGTGAGCTGATTCTGCGAATAGAACAATATCATCTGCGTATAGCAAGACTTTAAGATTTTGCTGGGCTATGTGAATACCTGCAGGTAGATGTTCTGTAATGTCATCTATAAACAGGGCAAAAAGAACGGCGCTCAAGAGGCATCCTTGCTTAACACCAGAACTAGTTTCAAACCATTCGGAAAGATTCTTGCCATCCCAAACCCTTTGACGCGTGTTTTTATACATATTTCTTAATACTCTGATCATTTTCGTTGACATTCCTTTCTGCGATAATTTGAAAAATAGCGCGTTGCGGTCAATTGAATCAAAGGCGGCTCTAAAGTCAACAAAAAATGTGTATAGTTTTCTATTATTTCTAAGAAAGTATTGTGAAACGGTTGTAATTATGAAAATATTATCGACGGTAGAGTAACCTTTTCGAAATCCTGCTTGATATTCACTCAGAACTTTATTTCTCTGTTCCCATGAGTTGATCCTATTCAAGAGAATAGAGGCAAATAATTTTGCAATTGAATTCATAAAAGATATGCCTCGATAATTACTTGGTGTACTGATGTCACCTTTTTTATGGATTGGATAAACTATTGAATCTTTGAATTCTTGAGGTATTTCACCAGTTTGAAATATGAGGTTGAAAATTGACAACATTTGATTTAAAAACTCAATTGGTGCGTTCTTATAAAATTCGTTTCCAATTCTGTCTGGACCTGGTGCTTTTTTATTTTTGGCCAATTGAAGACATACTTTTAATTCACACATAGATATATCACTATCCAATAAATCATCAACTATATACGGTTCGGCAAAATGAACGCTTTCGCATACATTACTTGGGTTAAGCAGTAGCTTAAAATGGTGAGCCAATTTTGCAGCCGATATATGCACACCGGAGACAAAATTAATGCCTCGTAGAGTTTTAATGTTGTCCCAAAACTTTTTTGAATTTCTTGTGTTAGAAAGTTCGAGTGCGACATTTTTAAAGTAATTTTCGCGTTTTTTTTGGCATAATAGTTTGTAGGCCTTGTTTGTGTTTATATATTGTTCTGTTAGGGTTTTACTTGGACTTGTTGTGTTTCTTATTTTTCTTAGTAAGTCAAAAGATTGTTTTCTAGCAATAAAACATTCTTGATCAAACCATTTTTCATTATAACTTCGGCTGTTTGATGTAGGATTCCTAGATGCAACTTTTTTAATACATTCCTGAAGTATTTTTATTTTTTCTCCAGTGTTTGTATCTACTGGAGAGCAGAAACTTTGCATTTCGTTAAGTAATTTTAGCGCATATGCATCTTTTTGGTTTTCTTTCCATAGCAGTTTGGGGGGCAATATGATTTCATTGTATGTTCTTGGGGTATCGAGGTCAAATAATACTTGTAATGGCATATGGTCTGAGGACACCTGTGTTCCCACTCCAAAGTGAGCGATAACTTTATGCCAGTCTCCAGAAATTGCACAGAGGTCGATTACAGATTTGCCTGCTCCTCCTATAAAAGTAAATTCACCATTCAAATCATGGCTAGTGCTTCCGTTAAGGATAAATAGGTTGAAATCCTCACACATTTCTAAGAACATGCGACCATTTTTGTTTATGACTTTATCTTTTGAGTTTCGTTTTTCTAGAATTTCTGAAGCAGAAAGACTAATATCTGGTGGAAATATTTGTTCTTCTCCTATTCTGGCATTAACATCGCCTATAAGCATTATGTTTTGCGAATTTATTGTATTTAATAATTCATAAACATCATTAAAATCAATATCCCAAGAATTACAATTAATGTATGTAGGCAAGATATAAAACTTTGAATTTATATTATTTATAACAAGACTAATGTGGTTATTTATTTCGGTGAAACTACAGTTTTTTAAATTTTTGAAACCAAACAGCGAACCTCCTATTGCTCTACCGAATTTGTGTTCACGATTAGCTGATACCCATTGCAATTTATATTCCGAAAAATACTTCTCATAGACATTAAAATTATCATTTGTAATAAAAGTTTCGAATAGAAAAAAGATATCATGTTCTTTTACAAAATTAAAAAAATCTACATTAAATAATTTGTTTGCTAAACCAGCAATATTATACGATAAAATACTGTACTTTCTACTTTCTAATTTTTCAATATTTTGTTTTTCATTATTCTTTAATTTTTTACTTGCGTGACAGACGGCAACTCTGCTTCAATTACTTTGAACTAAGTGTTGATGTCCTGAACTTCTAGATGGCGCTGCTGTTAGTTGGTGGTTTTCTCCATCTGTGTCAGAGATCACTATGTCAGCTGTATTTGACATACACTTTTTAGTGACACTTGATTGTTTTTGTTTTGATGTTTGATGTTGTTGTGTTGTGTTGTTACTTTTCATACCTATGTCGCCAAAAAGTTCAAAAAGTACTTCAGGTCCATTCCGACTGCCACAATAAATTTCACCTTCATGAGTTGTATGGAAAGATTTTCCATTAACGACTAATTTGAGTCCTCGGATTTGTGGTTCTGCTGTGGGGTGCTTTGTCTTTATTGCCTTTCTAATTTCTAAAAGTTTATGTCTCCTTTTCATTTCATTTTTTGTGTAGTCAGGATTAACATATACTCCAGTTCCTTTAAGTTTGTTTGAGTTTTTAAGTAATTTATTTGATGATTGTTTACTTTTCGTTTCTACTAAAACAAGCTGCTGCTCGCCTTTGGATGGTAGTGCGGTGAAATCTTCTATCTCAATTCTTTCTTCCCCTTGAAGTGTTTTTGCAATTTCGATAACAGATTTTTGGATGTCATTGGCTTTAGCCTTTGGAATTGAGAATATAAGATTTTTTTCTCTTGATCTTTTTTCCAACAAGTCTATTTTCTTCTCGAGTTCTTCGTTTTTAGATTTAAGTTTTTCGAATTCTTGATGGAGCATTTCGTTTGATTCTTTGAGGTTATGCACATCAGTAAATAGACCAACTAGATCACTTTTTCTTGGCAAGTCACGGATTTTGTCATCTATTATTCTTGAGAGTGATTTTTCTATTTCGGCAAGAGATATTGATGTCATTTCTGCTGTATTAAATTTTTTGTTTGTTTTAAGCAATTCTGGTGAGATTTCTGATAAAGATCTTTTGTTAGATTGGTTCATCAGAGAGTTTACAACAAACGAGGTTATAAAATTTGTGATTGTTTATAAATTTTCTGAGTTTAATTAAAACGGACTGCAGTTTTTTTTTTTTTTTTTTCAGAACAAGTCGGTTATTTATCAAATTGTATCAAAACTAGTATTTATTATCACGATTTAATAGGTTTTTTCTGTTTTTCTTTAAGAGCTTCAATTTTTGCTTGTGACGTGTTTGACAGATCAATTCAACTGACTCCACTGATTTCAGAAAAGCGTTTGACAAAATTCCATAATCTTATAGTCTTCAAACTCTCTTCCTTAGGTTTTGAACCTCTTTTCCTGAAAAGGATTACTTCTTACATTGAGAATATTATGTCTGATTTAGATCCGCACGATCTAATACTATTCTAGCCACTTCTGGGGTCCCCCAAGGTAGCCATTTCGGCCCTCTCCTTTTTATTCCTACAATTAACAACATTACCATGGTCATCAAACATTGTCAAATTTGCCTTTACGCTGATGATACGAAAGTTTTCAAAATCATTGCAGCTCATGAAGATACATATATCTCTCCTCCAAAAAGATCTCAACAATTTTTCTTAGAGCTCAACATTAGCAAATGTCAGACAGTGACCTTTTCGAGTAAACGCATTAATGGCTGAATCACAAACACGCAGCAACTTCGGCTTCGTCTGCGTTACGGTGGGCCTGCTTCGAGGTTGCTTTGAATGACATTTCTATTATGTCATCCCTCCAAAGAGCAAATATTTTGTTTGTTGACATTTTTTTACAGCTGTTGAGCTGTCAAACAAAGCAAATGTTCAGATAATTGAACTAGAGCTTCCGTTTGGAGTCACATTACGTTACATTACGTTCTTTTCCTTACGATTGTCAAACAAAACGTGAGGTCGAAGCTCCATTGTGATAGCATGCATTAAATTCCTATGGCTGAACTCGTAAACGTCAGGCGAAGCCGAATCTGAAGCGTATTTGTGATTCAGCCATAAAGCAGTTCTCCGTCACGTCATTACTATCATCACAATTTTTAACTCCTACGTAACCCGATCGCTTTGCATGACTTGTGTCCGAAAGCACCCAACAACAATTTCTTCGTTTTGCACTTCAATAACTCCCTTGGAAAAACAGCTTGATCTTACCTCCTTATTGTGATCGCCTACATCTGTTAAACCTCAACTCATAACATGCTCTCTCACTCTGGTTCAGTTCACTCATCCTTGTTCTATAACTCGATTTATTTTTATGATAAAACCTCGTCTCTTCTATTTCCCAACACACCACACTTCCTATGTTCTAACGTACCTCTGACCCGTATGCTTCGTTTGGTCAGTTCGATTCCAAATTTCATTTCATTTCAACATCAGCATCTAAAACCACAAACCCCTTTTGACCTAACATTTAAGTTAGTTTTTAAGTTATGTTTATAGCTTGATTGAAGTGAAATAAATGGGAGTTAGGTCAGGCCCCCTAAAAATGAAAAAAAAAAATGAAATTAAAAATTGAAACAAGGTATTTAAACCACGTCAAAATTATGCAGGTTTTCATCGAAAGATCATAAGGCACCTCTCTACGTCAGAGGGTTAGGAACTAATGTATTTGGATCCGGGAAAATCCAAGAATGATTGTTAAAAAGCCTTTCCCTCCTCAACATGGAATTGGTTGGTGCGCTTTTTGGTGAGATCTTATTTTTAAAGAGATGTATCTTTAAGTTTTAAATAATAATATTTAAAAATAAAAATATAAAATTCAAAAAGGTTTTTATCAAATTAATGCACTTCTTAGAATATTTCTCAAGAATGTATCAACATGGACTAATTTCAAATCTGTCCAACAGCTAAATGTAAACAAATATTTCTAAAATTTCAAAACTTTTGACTGTTAATAATCACATCTCTATGCGTCATGCTGAATTAACTTCCGTCTTTCTTACAGCCTACCTCAAATCCTATATAATCAAATCCTAATTCAAACCATCATGTATAAGCTTTTCTAACAAGCAATAAACAATTAAGGCTCCCTGTAGACTTCACACACAAAATGCCATTGTTATTATAGACATAATAGCAAGACGACCTTAAGCACTCAAAAGACTAAACTTTTAAATGTGTGACATTTATTTTTATTACTACAAGAAAATTTGCTGCCAGTTAAACGGTACAAAAATAACCTAATGTCTCGTCATGTACATATGTCGTCCTCCTGGGGTGCCAAAGGAATGCCACCCTCTAACGATAACCTTGTCTTGAATTCATATCCCTTTTTGACAATCACACGTATCAAACATCTCTTCTGTCAGACAGGATATCACATATCCTTTTTTTAACAGAGATCAAAAAACAGAATGCCATATAGAACACACTATGGGATACTTTGAGCTCCCCACATACTTCCGGAAGATAAACATACGAAAACACTTAACGGTTAACCAAGGTATTTTTTTTCTTATTGTTGCTACTTCTATTCTTACAAGTTAACCGTTTTTTTTTGTGTGTTGTTTTGTTTTCTTTTCTTCATTGTTATCCAATGCTCCAGAATATCAAAAGGGGTGGCAAGCCTCACACGACCTTTATTCAGGAGAATGTTTGTCTAGGCCGGTTGCTTGTCCTTCTGGTATAACAACCATGCATTGCATATGATGATGGCTTCCTGCTCCAAAATAATTTGCTAAGGGGGGAAACTTTGTTGGTTTTTAAGTATTCTGATGGATAAAAAATGCTGGTAGGTATACCTTCTACATACAATGATTTAACCCTTGTGGCGGTATTAGAATCACAATATTATGTTTTGTTCTTTTATTTTGTTTCTACCACAAAAATAGGGTTTTTCACAGTCTCTCGTTGGTATATTGTTGGTCTGTTCACAAAAAGAATAAGGTAATTGCCAGCAAGTGTAATGTCAATTGTGTTGAATTCAATATTTTTTAACGGAAATCTTTTGTGAGTTAATAAGTTTGAATGCAAATTGAAAATAAGAAATTTGATATGAAATACAAAAATATGTATGTATTTATATTTTTCAAAAACTAACTTCTTTGAAGTGGTATTTGTTTCAATATATTGTCTCTCGTCGTTCAATTTTTGTACCACCTGATTTTTACTATTTTTGTATGACGATGCTTAAGAATTTTGTTGTTCCTTGACCCTTCAAGGCAGGCCTAGAGATTTTAAGACTCGTCTAGAAATGTTCAGGCGAAGTTTAGAGATTTTAAGGAAAGCCTAGAATGCAGATAAAGGGATTTAGAAGAAGGTATTGAGTTCTAATTTTGGTCTGAACATTTCGAGGCAGGTCTATAAAATACAAGGCATGAATGGAACTTTCAAGGCAGGTCTGGAAATTTCAAGGCAGGTCTAGAGATTTAGAGAAAACGCTTACAGCTTAGAAGGAGGTCGAGAAATTTCAAGACAGGTATACACAGATTGGCTTTGAAATTTTAAGGCAAGTCTATAAACATTAAGGAATATCTAGAGACTAAGAGGAGATTTGGAAACAAGTCTATAAAATGCCAGGCAGACCTCGAGATGTCAAAGTATATCTAGAGATTTTAAGACAGGTCTATAGATTTTAAAAAAGGCCTTAAGATTTCGAAGTATTTCTCGAGATGTGAGGTCCAGAGATTTAAAAGCAGGTCTAGAAATTTCAAGGTAGTTCTATAGAGATTAAGAATGAGGCCTTGAGATTTCAAGGTAGGTTTAGAAATTTAACGGCATGAATAAAGATAACAGGGAAGGTCCAGAGATTTAAAATCAGGTCTAGAAATTTCACAATGTAAATTCATTTTAAAAGAAAATACAAATAGTTGCAAGAAAATTGCAAAAATATTTAGATGTGATAATATTTATTAAATACGTCAAATTCTAACGTTAAGATTACAATCTTTTCTTAGCTTTAAACTTAAAACTAACATAATAATAGGAGGTAATTTTTTTCTTATAGCTAGCCTCATTCAGATCGACAAAGAATAGATTGACATGAAATCGTTCCATACAATATACCAGCTAAAAACCAGAACTACAAATACTGTCAGTGAAGAAAAAGAGATGTGAGATTTATCAATGGAAGCCTTTAAGACAAAATCTTAAAAATCTACGTTGAATACTTTCTTTTCTATCAACATGAATAAAATAGTATGGCGCCCATACAAAGCTAGCGTATTCAAGAATTGGACTGACAAAGAAACATACAGAATTGTAATAACATATGGATCAAATGACTTTCTAGAAAATCTTTTGACAAAACCAAATGTTTTGTAAGCTTTTGTTTATATAATTATAGTGATCAGCAAACGTTAACTTTGAGTCTAGTACAACGCCAAGCTGTACAAAAATGGATTCACTATTCAAACGTGACTAATTCAACATATTGTCATACTTTGTTATCCTACGTCTGCATAGATTAGCGCTTAGAATTATTTAAAACAGAAGGCCAATCAATAATAAATAGAATAAACAGCAAGGGACCAAACTGACTCCCTTGAGGTAAACCAAATTGACTTTAAGTTACTCCTGAAAGGTTACTCCTGAACATAACGTTACATTATCTACTTTTAAGATATGACGAGATCCACAATCCACATAGCAAAACGGTCGTCAAGTCCAATTTTAGTTCTAATTAACTAATAGTTCTAGATTATTTTCACAAACCTTCCTTGAATTGACGAAGTCCCGATAAGAAACTTAAATGAACTAAATACAACTTTTTAATATATTTTTAAGGGAATAAATAAAATTTTTTAATATTGGTAATGGTTTTTTTCTGTTTAAAATATGAATTATTTTTATTAGTTTAATTAGTATTAGCAAAAATTATAAAATGGAAATATTTTCAAAATTTCTGGCATATTTGTAAGCAAATATAATACATCAGTAATAAAACATACAGAGAGTGTTTAAAAATAGTAGGTACCTATAAATTAAAATTTAAATATATACCTGCAAAATAAGTTGGTCTTCAAAAATGTACTTGTCATTTGATTAAACAAAAGAACTTAATTTTTTCAGATTTTTCAAAAACGTTAGAGCGTTTTTTTTTAATTAATTTTGTATGTATACAATTTTTGTTTAAATAGTTTTGGAATGCAGTTATATAGAATACATTAATATACATTTTATATTTAATTTTTGTAAAAAAATGTTGAGGTATAAAATTAAAAAAAAAAAAATTAATTTTTTTAAAAACCCAAAGCAAAAATGTTGACATTTTTAATCATCAAATATTATTAAGACTATATGAGAGCTTGTGCAGAAAAAAATATTGAAATCGGTTCATGAGTTCTTGAGAAAATTAAAAAAAATAACGGCTCGATATGGGTACCCTTCTGGAGCAATACAAAAAGATGTGCTTTTTTTTAAAGAAGCCAAGGCAATTCAAAAAATTTAGAGAAAATTTAATAAAAATCTTTCGGATCTTTTTTGAGAAAATTCGAATTTAAAATTTTTAACCAGAAAATTTGTATGAGGACTACTTTTATTTTTAGTCTTAAAAAAGAAATGAAAAACTCCTAAAGCGAATCGGCTTAAAACCTTAATTTCCGAGTTTGAACTCAATCGACCCAGTGGTGTGGGCTGTATGGCCGAGGACAGACAGACTGACGGACGGACAGAATCGGCGGACCAACTTTGTTCGAGTTCTCTACCTCGTAATGCCGTAGTTGCTCAAAATTTCGAGTTCGACATTTAGTATGAAAGCAGTGCTTGCCATATAGTTCCTATAATACAGGGTGTCCCATAAGTAATGGTCCAAACTGTATATGCTGAATTGTCAAGTCATGAACTACCAGAATTTGGTAACTTGTCTATACCGCATCCTAACGGTTTTCGAGTAACGGTTGTTTTAATGAAATTTTCAAAAACACCTACTTTTAGTCGGTTTTTCAATCACCCTGTCCACAAATGATTTTTGTTTTTACTATATGTTAATATTTTACAATTTTGAATAAACATTCAATATTTTTGCATTTAAAAAATTTCAATTTTCGGCACTATTTTGCAAAATATTGATAGTTAAAATCATATTCTTATCAAACTTAATTTTTTACATCGAACTTTAAAACAGTTTTATTAAAAAAATCATATTACACAATACTGGTTATCGTGTTTAAAAACCTGCTTGATTTTTTAGTTTTTCAAAAAAGTATAAAACATCACAAAGCTAGCTTTGGTTCAAAAGTTATAAGCATTTCAATTTAATAAGTCACGATTTAAAAAACAAATATAAAAAGAAAAAAATGTGTTTCTGTTAGAATTTTATTATATCACCAGAGACATCTTGTTTCCAATTCATTGAATTAGGCTCTTCATGTGAGTATCCCCAAACTAATTTTTTGTTTCGTTTAGTACAAGCAGCAATGGCGATCTTTTTCCTTATCAAGCAGCGCTTCTTAACGACTACTACTACGTCTAGTACTTGTACTAACGCTTTAATTATTTTAACCGGAAATGATATATGTAGATGTTTGTATTATCGCCGTTTTTAAACCAATGAAGTTGTTAAGCTATAATAGTGCGGTACTTTATTTATTTCATAAAGAAGAAATAATTTAAGAAAATAACTAAAAATGTCTTACACGTCACGAAGGATTCGGATTTCTATTTGGTATTTACAAAAGTAATACTTACTAAGCGGAGATATTTAACCAAGTTTTTTCTTATAGGGCTCACCCAAAAATTTATCAATATCAGTTTTGCAATGAAAACTATTCTAGTACCTGTGGTCTTGGTTCAAACCCTTACCTAGGTCACCTATTTTTTTTTCACGGGTATTGCCTTTTGCGGGGAATTGACAAATCCTCAGAGTACCTAATTCTAGACATGAAAAGTGCTTTTTCAAACTAGCTGTTCGAAATGGGCTTAAAACTGAAGGTTGCCTCCATCCCTGACAACATTACTCGCACACAGAAATGGTTGAATGCAATTTATGAAACTATTTGTTTCATTTTGAAAACAGGGATTTGAATTTTGTAAGAGGCCAGAATTTTGGAATAGCATGATCATAAAAGGTAGGAAGGTGTTTAATTTTGTTCGGAAGTTAAAAAAAAGGTATATCTCTACCCATATTTTTTTATAGCAATTGTTCGAAATGCCCTCCTCCTGCATTTAAACATGCTCGACAACGTTTTAAAACTGTCGTTTCAAACGTCTGTCATGTCCTGAGCTTCTTATTTCCTCAGCCGCAGTTTCAATTTTCTGCCTAAGTTTAGTAACACTGCGTATGGGCTGGCCAAAAACTTTCTCTTTTATGCAACCCCAATACAAAAAATTTAGTGGATTCAAGTCCGGTGACCTAGGAGGCCATGATATTGTTCCACCACGACCGATTCATCGCTTGGAGAAAGTTCTGTCCAAAAAACTTATGACATTTCTTCTATACTGGGCTGGACATCCATCTTGCTGAAACCACATGGTCTGGAGCAGGGCGAGAGGAATATCATCTAATAATACACACATTCTGTTTTCCAAAAATTCTAAATCATTTTCACTATTTATTGTGTCGGGAAATTCAAAGGGTCCTATGATTAATTTTAAATTGGTATTGAGATCTTCCTTCTCGTATTAAATGTGGATTTTCTTCCTGCCAATTGTGAATATTGTGCATATTCAAATATCCATCTTGTTTAAAGGATGATTCATCACTCCATAAAATTTTGTCAACGAAATCAGGATCTTCTCGGCTTTTATCGATCATAATTTGGCAGAACTCAACTCTTTTAGGGTAATCCCTTGGTAATAAGGCCTGGACACGCTGCAGGTGAAAAGGGTGCAGATTGTTCTGCTTCAGAATCCTCTGAACAGTATAGATTTGGGTATCCCAGTTGTTCTCTCAATGGCTCTAGTAGAAGTACTTGGATTATTTTCAATTTCAATATTTGCTGCTGCTCTTGCATTTCCGCCACAACCGCCATAAATAAAATGCAACATAGCATATTCACGTGACGTGTAAGACATTTTTAGTTATTTTCTTAAATTATTGCTTCCTTATGAAATAAATAAAGTACCGCACTATTATAGCTTAACAACTTCATTAGTTTAAAAGCGGCGATAACACAAACAGCCTTATTATTTCCGGTTAAAATAATAAAAGCATTAGTACAAGTACTAGACGTAGTAGTAGATAAGGAAAAAGATCGCCATTGCTGCCTGTACTAAGCTAAACAAAAAATTAGTTTGGGGGTACTCATATTATGAGCCTAATTCAATAAATTGGAAATCTGGTGATGTAATAAAAAATTCTAACAGAAACACATTTTTTTCTTTTTATATTTGTTTTTTAAATCGTGACTTATTAAATTGAAATGCTTATAATTTTTGAACCAAAGCCAGCTTTGTGATGTTTTATACTTTTTTGCAAAGCTAAAAAATCAAGCAAGTTTTTAAAACGATAACCCAGTATTGTGTTATATGATTTTTTTTAATAAAACTGTTTTAAAGTTCGATGTAAAAAATTAAGTTTGATAAGAATAGGATTTTAACTATCAATATTTTGCAAAATAGTGCCAAAAATTGAAATTTTTTAAATGCAAAAATATTGAATGTTTATTCAAAATTGTAAAATATTAACATATAGTAAAAACAAAAATCATTTGTGGACAGGGTGATTGAAAAACCGACTAAAAGTAGGTGTTTTTGAAAATTTCATTAAAACAACAGTTACTCGAAAACCGTTAGGATGCGGTATAGACAAGTTACCAAATTCTGGTAGGTCATGACTTGACAATTCAGCATATACAGTTTGGATCATTACTTATGGGGCACCCTGTATATCGTAAGTAAAAAAAAAAGTTATAAGGTTGGACAATGGTAAGAACACTTTTACAATCCTAAAAAAATATAAAAAGTTTGAATTTTGAAAAAACACATTGGGTTGTTGTCAAAAAAAGAACTTTATAACAATTCGGAAAATGCCGGGAACAACCTGGAACAACTTTGAAAAATAGGAAAATCAAAAAGAGGAGGACTGACTTCGCACACTCGAGTTGGTCGAAAAATAAGAAAAAGAGGCTGGGATGCGACCCACACTGAACTTCCCATCCCGTCTGTCGATTTGTCTTGCTTAAAAGTTTGTAGGTTTTCGTGTTGTGTTAAAAAAGTTGTCAGTTGAATTATTCTTAAAAATTTCAAAATTACCAACAATATTTTGCATATGAAATAGTTTTATTTCAAAATCTAGTTTTGTTTACGAGATTTTTAGTCGAAAACCAATTTTTACCAATTTTAAAAGCATTTCTTAAAAGTTTTTAAATCTTATATAAACAAATACAAATTGGATGAATGAAATTAATTTCAGAGATATCGAGAACCGAACATCAATTTTTAACAAATTTGCGTACTATTTTTTGCAGATTTTATTTTTTTATGAAAAAAACGGACTGTTGGATTTTTATACAAAATTATTACTGAATATCGAAAACAATATTTTCTATGAAACAAAATAAGTTTGAAGTCAATAAATTTTGAAAAGCTATTTAAGTCGAAAGTAAATTTTTACCAAGTTTTAGTATTGTTTTTCTTAGGTTTTTATTTTTTGTTAGAAACAATATTTCTTATAAGAAAAAATTAGTTTGAAGCTATAATCTCAAATGTTTGAGAAGAAATTTGAGTCCAAAACCAATTTTTACCAACTTTTATAAATTTTTTTAGGTTTTTATTTTTTGTAAGAAAACTGTGAATTCGATTTTTTTTTAAATTTTACTGAATGTTGAAAACAATTTTTTTAAGAGATGAAATTAGTTTAAAGCCAATATCTAAAAGTTTTGAAAAGATATTTAAGTCGAAATCAATTTTTACCAACTTTCGTTAATTTTTTTTTAGGTTTTTAATTTTTTTGTAAAAAAAACTGTCAATTCTTTTTTTTTTCAAAATCTTACTGAATAGTGACAACAATAGTTTTTAAAAGATAAATTTAATATAAAACCAATATCTAAAAGTTTTGAGAAGATATTTGAGTCGAAAATCAATGTTTACCAATTTGTATTAATTTTTTTGTAGGTTTTTATTTTTTGCTAAAAAAGCTGTCTAGGTTTTTATTTTAAAAAAAAAAACTGTCGATTCGATTTTTTTCAAAATTTTACCAGCTGTTGAAAACGTTATTCTTCGTTTCACAAAATTGTTTTGGAAATAAAATCATTTTTCTTCCGTAAAGTTTTCGAGGTGACAAATATTTTTTTTCAGTTTTTTTGAATTATAAAAAAACCGTTAATTGGAATTATGTATTTCCAAAAATATATTTGTTTGGCATCACGTTACAATATATAATATAAAATTTTATTGAAGTCTCTAACGTTATTGGTTCGTGAGATATTTAGGGTTAACCAATATGTTCACCTTTTTTTCAAATTGCTATGTTAAAAAAAACCACCCACTCAATATTCTTGAGAGCCCTTTCTGCATCTTTCTGCATTATTATCTGATGCATAACAAAATTTATTTGAAGTCTATATCTCTACAGGTTCTTGAGCTATGGACGACGAAAAAACTTCGCAAACATACGGACGTACGAACGTACGTACACACGCATGCACAGACATCTCTCTAAAAATCTTTTATTTCGGCTCTACGGACCTTGAAACGTTGAGAAATGTCAAATTTTTCAATTACAATAACTTCCTATGGAAAGTTAATAAAACCAAAAATAAAGAACAAATCGACTTAAGCGTACGTCTTTGAAAGCTAACTGATGAGCCCAACTGTCGTAAATGGGCGAAACGCTTTGGAATACACGTTGGAAGAAAACCCATTGCATAACCATCAAGGCAATCGAGTTCTTAATGTTTTTATTTAACCACTTCAACATTTATATTTCAAACAAATGTTAAGCTCACAAACAATGTAAACATTACTTTTACTCTTTTTTCATTTCGTTGCTTCATTATTTTAAAAATCAATTGTTTGTCACTCTTCATACACAAAATGTCATCGATCATCATAAAAAATTAGCCCCAACTTTTTTAATTCAATAGATGCACCTATAAACTTGCTAACTTGTCTCACTTATCAAACAATTTATCTAAAGCTTATCACATAAACATTACCACATGAACTTTATGATACGACTTGAGTATACAATAATCGAATGATAGACAACTAAAAAAATAACAAAAAAACTACCCTCATCCCCTAAATGATTTCCGCACCATACAAAAAAGTTAATAACAAAGAAAACAACACTCTCCTGTCCGCCCTTATTTTTTGTTGATGTTGGTTGTAATATGCTTTGTCAAACAAAACGACTACAAATGATTTTTAAGCCTGATTGATCGACAATTAAGTGATTGTCAAATGATGAATCCATCCGAGATTAGCACCCCCAGCACATCATATGTTGCCACTTGTGATATGTGATTACACGTTTTATTGCTTTTGTTAGTTTTTTATCAACAGCAAGGCTGGTATGTCAGCTTAAGCTTATCCCTTGAACTTGCTGGTCAATATTATTGCCTTATGTCTATATGGCCTGGCTCGTTCATCAATCTGAAGGTAGGTAGCCCAAACAGAAATGCGAACAAATGTGACATGATGTATATGCGTTTATACAATTTTATACGGGTGTCAAAAGGGGGATGAACTCTTGATGTCCAGCATTTATTTTTTAGGTTATATTAACATTGTCCATTGGAATATTTGCGCCTTGGTATATACATATATGACACTTAGATGGAAAGAATTCTCAAGAATATTTTTGCCCAAATGGCGACCATTAAAATGCACAAGTTGTTTCTCACGATTCAGTCTTAATTAATCCTTCGCCATTCGAAATGGCCAATAATTTACTTGAATTCAGGGCTCATTACTCGCTCTGTGAAGTGAAGGAGCAAGCTATATTATACTCGAAGCAAAATCCAGCAACCAGGTCACGAAGGATACACACTATAAACACTAACACTAGCCCACATCATTATCATTATCATCTTCATGGACATCGCATTAACCACAACACATTAGAGAACTGCCACTGTTGAAGCTAGCCCTTTTATACTATGTCCAGATATATAGATTCACGTCTTTTCTAAGCTTCCTTTCATGTCCTTAATTGCTTTCTTCGACTATAGGACATTCGTCCTGATGAATGTCTTTTTTTTTGTATTTTCGTTTTCGTTTATAGTCAATACCAAGAGTATGGAGGTGATCTCAATGGACAACAAAAACCTGTCAAAGGACACATATCCCTTTTCGCATCATTGATGAACTATGTCCTTAATGAGTTGTTGTCCATTATTTGGTCCTTTTTTCCTCCATTCGATGGTTGAGACATATGTGAATGGAAGGTGGGGGTAGGGCAATTAAGTATCCTTTTATTTTGTGTCACATTTCATTCTAAGAAAACACTTCACTTCTCCATCTCCACCTTCACATATTCTTAGACACACATATCAGCAATGTCCTTGATGTTTGTTGCGAAAATAAGGGGGAGCGAGCGTCAAGATGGGATGTTGTGGTACAAGAAATTCCATTCTCATCTCACGTCAGCTCAATTGAATCCGATAAGGAGCCAAACATCAAAATGTAAGTATACAAAGATGAGGATGGATATTCTGGTGGCACAACACACATATTGGACGAGGGAGTTTTTGGGAATCACTTAAACGCAGGTGGGGTTCGGATTCTTCGTCTTCGTATACATAAGTTTAGTTCATATACGACTATTGGAGGTATCTTCCTTTGGGTAATCTCTCTTTGTGCGTATACACATCAGCTCCTTCAATAAAACCAAAAGTAAACGAAAGTTTCAATCCTAATCACCTTCAAGTTCTTTTGTGGATTATTGGGGCGCGTGTTTGTTATATCCTCTTTGCACCTGACCTCACATCCTTTTGCCTTCTACATATATGGATATAGGTTAAAGAGAGGTAATTTTGTGTATAATTCTGTGGCAGTCATAATAAGTGCTGGATTAGGGTTTATTGCTGAAATATCAACTAAAATGTGAACGTGAATTGATTTGGAAAGTTGATCATTTAAGAATGTCCAAGTTTTGTTCATTTGGAATTGATAAGTTTTTTGCTTTTGGATCTGCAATATGATGTTTAGTCAGATAAACAAGATAAGTTGGGATTTTCTTTCAATTTGGTTCAATCAATATAATGGAATGAGTAAATATATGGACTCAAATAAAAATTAAACTCTTATTTAGATTCACCAATGCTCTCTCATACTTTGAACTTGTTTTTAGAAGACCTAGACTGTGCTTCGCAAATATTGTTAATTATTTATAATTATATATACATACACATAGTCCAAAAAGTCTCGGTACAGCAGCTTTCTTTTTGTTGATTCGAGATAAAATATTAACTATAACAATATATTAAAAACGGGTTTTTGAAAATCACAATCAACATTTTTTTTAAATTTGGTAAAAAGGTGAAGGTGGAAACTAACTTTTTTCAATGTTACCACTTTGGTTTTACATTTTTTCCTAGTACTTTTTTACAAAAAACACTAAAATAAGGCTGTTGTACGGAGACTTTTTGGACTAAGTGTACCTACAAAATGAGTTTGTCTTCAAAAATTGAAATGCCATTTCATTTCTCCAAAAATCATGAATTTATCGTAAGAGTGGTTTTTTCATGTAATTTTGATTTTCTTCAAAAAATGATAACCCATTTTCGAGGTATCGGATTTTGAAAAAAAAAAATATTTTTTAAAAGATCAAACAAGTAAAATTTGACATTTTGTATCATCAAATATGTTTAGTTAAGACAGTACAAGAGCTTGTGCAGAAAATTATTGAAATGGGTTCATTAGTTCTTGAGAAAACTTAAAAACCAAACAACGGTTCTATGGGGGGTACCCTTATGGAGCAATACAAAAATATTGTTTTTTTATTGAAAGAAGCGAAGTTAAAAAACAAATTTAAAGAAAATTTAATAAAAATCTATCCGTTCGTTATTGAGATTTTTTACCAAGAAATTTGTATGGGAACTACTGATATTTTAAGTCTTAAAAAAATGAAAAAAAATGTCTATAGCGAATCTGCTTGAGACCTTAACTTCAATGTTTGAACTCAATTGGCACAATGGTTTGGACTGCAGGGGCAGACAGACAGACAGAGGGACGGAAACGGGGGACCTACTTTTTCCGACTTATCTACCATCGTAATGTCATGTTTTGATTAAAATCTCTAGTTCATAATGTTTACGAATGCAATACAGCCATGGAGTTCATTTGTCGCAAGTAAAAATGTTGAGACAATTTTATATCGATTGTTTGGAATGTGGGTGTTCTATAAACGACATTAATCTGTATTTGATTTTATTCTTAAGGCTCATAAAGTCCAGTTAACACCAGAAGTCAAGCCAGTCGATCACCTTCGCTGATAAAAATTCTTTGAAATCTTATCGAAAAATCAGCTTCAGTGATTAGGCCCATTTTCACCCTTGAGGCTCTAAAAAATAATTGTGGAACAGCCTCACCATCGCTAGCGTGTCACTTTTTGTAGGGTTTTTGGGCTAGCGGTGGGATTGAATGATTTGGACGACACAGCAATTGGGTACCCCTCGAATAGGTGACTACAATTGGCTAACGAGATGTTTGATTTAACACTTCCATATCGTTTTTCAACGCAAAGTATAACTAAATGAATATTATAGATTCTTAAAAAGACATAATGTCCACACAGACGAATTGACTTCTCTAAACAAACAAAATGTCTACCTATGAAACCCATTGCACGTTTGAGATTTAAATTTATTTCTTGACAAACTGTCTATGAAAATCGGTTATTTCAAATTCTAATATCCTAGACCCTTTAATTTTAGAGTCTAATAAATCGAAGTGGTATTTCAGACTGAAATCTGAATCAAAGTTTTTACGCTCGAGAACTTGATGAAAAAATGAGTTATAGAACTCAATCGAGTTAAAATTTTTCAATGAACCGAGGTTTAGAGGCTGGAACTTTGTCAAGAAATTGGCCGTTAATCTATTAAAATGTTGAAAAAAACAATTTTTCAGAACTACAGGAACAATTTTGCATTTAAATTTTGGTTTAGAATTTACTTTTTCCGTAAACAATAAATTACTCATATAAAAATAAAAAACATTTCCTAGCAACAATAGAAATAGACCTGAACCCCAAGAACAAGGTGATGTTTTTCTAGCTTAAATACAACCATTTTTCTTAAAATACTGTTTTTTTCTATTACGTTTTCGTATAGTTTTGTTGGCCTAATAAGTACATACCTTTAAGCTCTCCTAAAAGTTTCCACCGCACCGGTCGTAAATACAAACCTCTGAGGCATAAATCTACGAAATCTATAAAACTTACATCGTCATTTCTGTTCAAGACCTGAATCTGCAATCTCATCTCGTTAATATAAGCATCAATAGAGAACAAAATTAAAAATGTCATTGGAATCCTAATGACTTTTTGGATCGAAGTTGATGGCACATACACCCTAGAGACTCATATCCCTATACAACATTTTCCTAAAAGCAAACACTCTCATTTCGTCTCATTCGTTGATGTTTAATTAAATGTCAGCAGCAAAAATCACAAGGACTTTTTGCTCCATAAATCACTGTCCCTCAACAACAGAAAAGAACAAGGAGCACATTATATTCTTGTTGTTTTGTATGGCCTGGCTATGTGGAACGCTTTGTCACTAACTCATCAAGTCTTTTCATTTGTACATTGTACTCGTGCTCGGAGTTGTCGTCATTGTACGTCATCAAGGAAGAGATCCCTCTTCTTTTCTTTGAGTCACTTATTTCAGTTCAGTGAACTAAAATTGCAAGTCACATACTTTCACACCCCCTTGAGTTACAAACCTGATGGTTTATAGAAAGATGAAGAATTACATTTTGTCCACTATTTTGTGGGGATGATGGGAGTGTGGGATGACTTGAAAAGCACTCCCACTCTATGTTGCTTAATTGCTCACTTCATGATCTGATATCCAATGAAGAGGAGTGTTTTTATAAAGATAGGACTCAGTAGATGTCCACTTCGGATGTACTTTTGGACTTTGGCGTCTTGAAGAAGGACCAAGGCCACACAATTCACCAATTTCCGATACGAATGAAGTGGTAACCAATTAAGTTTTGTTTTATCATTTTGTTTAAAGGAAAATTAAAGACTAATATAAAATTGATGATTAAATATTATTTTAAAGGTTAAAATAATAACAGTAAATAAAAGGAAACCAAACTAACTGGTTTTCTTTATAGATTTTGTCAGTTTTTATTATAAATCATCATGAACCGGATAACAATGTTAAGGTTTGTCATTCAATTTATAATAATTTGACCAGTCCTGATGTTCCTAGAACACAAAGTTAGTTGAGAACTGTAAATCTGTAAGGCCCTTGTTCTTCAGGATGTATATATTTTTTAAATGACTTACGAGTAGGTATTTACAATGTATATTTTACTAGTCTTGAATTCTTGAACAAATCGATGACAGGGAAAAATAGAGCGTGGTTAGACTTTCCACATTCGCGAAGTACACGTAAAGAACGTTGGGTTCACGGGTAAACTGATAGCCATTTCTAGAAGCGCGAAAATTAAGATGGAACTGTTCAAGAGGAAGAGGCTATTTTACTAGAGCATAATAATTGAGTTTATGGTGTTATAGATACGAATTTTAAAAGTTATTCGTAGAATACTGACTAAGATTCTTAAGTAAGTCTGCTCAAGTTTTAGACATTTAAAGATTTTGTGAACTATAGCCAGATCAGAAGGAGATACAAATGTCTTATATCGTCACAAAAAACACAAAGATCTTGCGACATTTTTTGGCGAAATGGCGAATGTGATCATTCCACAAAAATTGGTTGATGATGCACGTAAGAGTTCTCCAATAGGGACGGGTTGATTTGAAAAGCTTGTGATGGGCACATTATTAACTTCCCATAGGAAGTTATTGTAATGGGTCCGATTTGTCAAATTGAAAATTTTGACATTTCTCGACGTTTCAAGGTCCCTAGAGTCGAAATAAAAGATTTTTAGAAAGATGTCTGTGCGTGCGTGTGTACGTACGTTCGTATGTCTGTACGTTCGCGACGTTTTTTTCGTCGTGCATAGCTCAAGAACCAGAAGAGATATCGACTTCAAATACATTTTGTTATACAGATAATAAGGCAGAAAGATGCAGAAAGGGCTCTCAAGAAAATTGCGTGGGTGGTTTTTTTACCATAGCTGTTTAATAAAAAGGTGAACATTTTGGTTAACCCTAAATATCTCATGAACCAATGACACTAGAGACTTGAATTAAATTTTATATTATATATTGCGACGTGATACAAAACAAGCATATTTTTGGAAAAAATCCAATTAACGGTTTTTTTTATAAATCAAAAAAAAAACAGAAAAAAGAAATTTGTCACCTCGAAAATTTTACGACTAAAATATAGTTTTATCTCCAAAACAATTTTGTGCAACGAAGAATAATGTTTTTGACATCTGGTAAAATTTTGAGAAAAATGGAATTGACAGTTTTTTTTACAAAAAAATAAAAACCTAAACCATTTATAAAAGTTGGTAAAAATTGACTTTCGACTCAAATATCTTTTCAAAACTTTAAGATATTAGCTTAAAATTACTTTAACTTTCAAAAAATATTGTTGTCAACATTCAGTAAAATTTTTAAAAAAATCGAATTGACAGTCTTCTTATAAAAAATTAAAAACCGAAAACAAAATGTAACAAAAGTTGCTAAAAATTGATTTTCGACTCAAATATCTTTTCAAAAACTTGAGATTATGGCTTCAAACTTATTTTATCTTATAAGAAATATTGTTTTCAACATTCTGAAAAATGTTGAGAAAAATCGAATCGACAGTTTTTTTTACTAAAAATAAAAACCTAAAAAAATGTATAAAAGGTGGTAAAAATTGATTTTCGACTCAAATATCTTTTCAAAACTTTGAGATATTGGCTTTAAACTACTTTAATCTTTCAAAAAATATTGTTGTCAACATTCAGTAAAATTAAAAAAAAAATCGAATTGACAGCTTTTGTACAAAAAATTAAAAACCTAAAAAAAATTTAACAAAAGTTGGTAAAAATTGATTTTCGACTCAAATATCTTTTCAAAAATTTGAGATAATGGCTTCTTACTAATTTTTACTTATAAGAAATATTGTTTTCAACATTCGATAAAATTTTGAGAAAAATCTAATTGACAGTTTTTTTTACAAAAATAAAAACCTAAAAAAAAACAATACTAGAACTTGGTAAAAATTTACTTTCGACTCAAATAGCTTTTCAAAAATTAAAAATTTTGGCTTCAAGCTTATTTTATTTCCCAGAAAATATTGTTTTCGATATTCAGTAATTTTTTTATAAAAAAATAGTACCTACGCAAATTTGGTAAAAATTGATACATATAGACAAACTTTTAAGCAAGACAAATCGACAGACGGGATGGGAAATTATCAGTGTGGGTCGCATCCCAGCCTCTTTTTATTTTACTTATTTTGACAATATCTTCTTTTAATCAGTTCCTTAAGACAAATCATCATAGCAAGTTTCAGAATCGAGCTACTAGTGCAAAAGATAAAACTTTATTCGTGTTCTTTAGTAGCAACGACGCACGCTTTGGGCCTTTTTTATAAAGTACATAGTCGTCCTCCAAAGTCGATTATTTAACGTTTGGTGGCCAAATTCAAAGCCACTGGCCTGTGTGTGAACAATCAGCTTACACCAGAATGTCAACGAAACCCAAAATCTGCCGAAAACATTACCGCTGCTCGTGAAAGTGTGTAGCATAATCCGAGTGAGTAAATTCTGTGTCGCTCACAAGAACTTGGCCTGTCATAGATCACAACATGACGAATTTTGCCTCTTAATTTGAATCCATAAAAAAACAAACTTACCCAAGAGCTGAAACCAAACGACCAAATGCAGGGTCGTGTTTTCACAAATGATGCTGGCCAGGCTTTCGCAGGTCTATGTGAATAAGCCGCAAACCAATGTGGCTCTCAAAGACAACACAATCGATGCCATCGATCAGCTTCAGCCTTATTTATCCGAAAAACTCATCGAAAACTGGACCTTTCGAATGCGCGAAGCCGCGGTTGATGTAAAGATTAAACGATGTTATATTTCACACATGAAGTCAGCCATATTAATGACTCAAATAAAGATTCAATCCTATTAATATCTTAAATACAACTTGTTTTATTCAATTTTAAAATCGAATCGCCTTGAATGAAAAATCCTGTACAAAGAATATCGTGATATTCGCAGTTTCATTGATGAAAATGCCACCCCTAATCATAAGCTTTATTTACATAAGATATATTTCAGGGAGTGTCCATGTTTTGTTTATATATTTCCTAAAAATGTATGTAGGTATTATTATTGAACATTAATTGTCCTTGTGGTCTGAAATGTAATCAAAAACCGGAATGAAACTAAAAATTAACTCTTTGGAAGGAATAAAAACATTGCTAAACCAAGTTCTAATATTCTTGACTCCCAAATTTTAAAAGCTAATACATCAAAGTTTTATCTCAAACTGAGATTTAAATCAGAGTTCTAAAGATTGAGAACTTGATGTAGAAATGAGCTAGAACTAAATCGAGTTCTTATTTATCATCAATAAACATAATTTTGGAGACTAGAACTTTGTCAAGAAATTGACTGTAAATTAATTAAATCTTGGAACAAACGTAGTTTAAATTTCAAAATAAATCTGAATCCTTTTTAAGATATTACAGGGCTTGAACTCTTTTAAGACTTTCTGCTATTTAATTTTGTATGAACTTTCTTTCCATATCTTCTTCTTCCTCCACTTTACTTATGCTCATACCTCATTCAAAAGCATTTTCTTCCAATACCCCCAGTTACATGCATGAATATTTAATAAACGATGATCGACCCCTTTTTAAAAAACAAAACCAAAGAATTCCTCTTTCACAAAACAAAAAACTCTTTGCCCGCCTACGTCGCAAGCATATCCGCCTCAGAAAATATTCATGTGCCATTTTCGGTCTGGTCACATTCAGTTTGTTCCATAGAAATAATATCATTGACAGATGATTGGAGAATTATCCCATTTACATACCATAAATATCCTTTGAATATATATATATTTCTCCATATTCTTTAGCCCTAAATCCAAAACCAAAAAAAGTAGGAAATCATTTGGCAATCTGAATGTCCCATAAAGTGGCCCATAAAAACCGAGTGGCAATGATAAACTGTAATAGCACTATTCCACATATCACCCCCAAAGGACTCCAATTTGTTTGCTGCTCGTTTTTGAATAAATGTATGGAAAAAAGGGGTCGTCGCTACACTGCCGCCACCGACACCGCGCCGGCCGTCACATCTTTGTATCCACTTTCGGCATACAGCTTAACCCCTTTATAACCTCGAGGAAGTGTTATGAATAATATTCTGTCATAAAAATTAGGATTTAAGGATCGAAGTAGTAAAAAACAGCTAAGAGAAAAACAAAACTGTCAAATATTACTTGCGCTACGTTTTTCATAGTGTAAACAGGAAGACTTGAGACTTATTTTTTACACGCCTTGAGAGCAAAACGAATCCTGTGAATTCGAAATCGATTTGATCCGATACACTTTACCTATACTTGACCAAAAGGCACGTTACATGCGATACGATGGGAAGAGGGAAGAAAACAATTTCTCATTCATAACTTAGAAGTTACGGCACCCATGGGATGTGACCAACCGGCAGAGAATTATACAGACACGGGTAACTTTTTCGTATTCCAGCCACGGCTCGTCCGGTCCGGCAAACCGAGTGGTCCATGCATTTTATATTCGACTCCCAGATATCCAACGATCCCACCACAAAAATTGTGTGTGTTCTTTTTTTTCTCAGTCAACTTTTCGGAGTGACCTTTTCGATTTAGACATTTTTGCTAAGGGGTACCAGTTCTAAAATTTATGTCGTCGATAAAAGAAATGTATGTTGTATAGCATGTCCTGGGGGAAAGAGGTGGGGGAGGTTAGGTCAGATAAGACGATATGGCTTTTAAACAGTTTGGCGATAAATTGGTGAGTTATAAAATTTCAGTTTTACCGCTCCATTGAAGTAATAAGGACAATTTATTGAATTTCAAAGGATATCATCGGCTCATGTTATGTAAAAAAAATAAGAGGATTGGAAAAGGACAAACGAAAAAGCAGGTGGTCTATGTTGCGTGTGTGCCTTGTCGAATTCCAGTAGATTATGTTTACTAATAAATTTGGACATTGGAACAATAACAAATATATTTGAAATTCACCTCATGTTAAGGGCGGGTGTTGTGTGTCTTGAAAGGTGAATTTTACTTTTTTCAATTATTTTAAAAATAAGTTCAATCTGCAAGATGGGGGAGGAACTTGTAAGTTGAAAATTTTATGACTCGTATATGACGATGACCATAATTTTCATTTCGTTTCATTTTCATTAACATTAACATTTTCTATAACAGGGGTCGGACAAGAAAAAACTTCAAATTATCAGTAAAAGGTTGCGTTAAAGTTCTTACTGAAGAAAAAGTTATTAAGATCTACAAAATATTTAACTGTTTAGTTCACATAATGTCAAAATAGATTTGACAGTTGAAAATTAACAAAAAATTAAATATGCGTCACCTTTCACAATTTCTTTGTAGTCTTGTCTCTGATAATTTTTTTAATGATTTAAAATATTAGTATTGGCATAAGTATCAGGCTGCTGCCAATTTGAAGTAATTTACTTTTAACCTTGATTGAAATTAAGAACCATGAGCTACAAACTTACCAATTGTAACCAACGAATTAAGAAATTATGATAAAAATCTTATGAATTTAAAAATGACGACTAACAAACAACTAAATATTCACATGAGGTCTGGAAATCTATCTGTCATTCTGGTTTGTCTACAAGCTGAAATGTTCATTTACATGCACACATCTAATGTTCGCATCACTTTATCGCACACATTGAAAGTTGGAATCAATATTCCACGAATTTATCAGAAATTCATGGCTGTGTTTAAAGAGTAAGAAAATGAAAATGAGTTAAAGTGCTTAACTGATTTTAAATGGACAAGTGTTTTGCAATAATTATATAAGAAGAAATGTATTAAATCTGGTTCAGAATATGTTGATTATGTTTCCTGTATTTGTAACATTATATTACTCTAGGAATGCTTTCTTTTTAATTCTGGGAAAATTCGAATCTTTTTTAAGCATATTATTAACTTAAAAAGAGTTTAATTAAATATAAATGGCTGGTAACAATCAACAATCACAATTATGTGAACTTATGTAATGACTAGCCGACCCGTGCTCACGTCGCTTCGCAAATTGTAACCACGAAAATTTTTTGAATATTAGTATTAGCATATGAAAAAATTTCTCAATGGGACTGAGCATATTTTCTACAATAATATTATTTTAGTTTATATGTATATAAATGGTTTCGCTTTTATATAATAGTATAGATTTGCGGTAAAAAAAAAACAAATTTGACTTAACCTACCCACATTTGTGTGCTCTTTTTATCGACGTAATTGTAAGTACCTTCTTCGAGTTATTTGTAAAGAAAATTTTAACTTAATTTCAGTTTTATTGTTCGAGGAAGTGATACAAAATTGGTAATTCAAGCTATTATAATAGAACTTTTTTTTTATTTTTAAATTGGAAGAATTATAATCTATTCACTTCCTCGAACCAGAAAAATAAAAAAGATCTAATTTTTCTTTAGATAAATCGGCATTTCATGTGCACGGCACTGTAGTTAATTAAATATCCATTGCCTGGCCTGGCGCAATTTAGACCATAATGGGCGCGCTGCCGGAGACGCGCCTAAAAGTCCTAGCTGTGAATGTAAATTCACTGATTAGGATTGAACGAAGAGCCAATATGTTCCAATTGTTGAAAGACTACAGTCCCGATGTGTTTATGGCTAGCGAAACTAAGCTAAACCACAAACACAAATTGACTCATAAAAATTACAATATCGTAAGAAGAGACCGGCCCGACTCCACTCAAGGGGGTGGTGTCGCTCTCTTTATACGAAAAGGCATTAATTATAAGGTCATATACAACAATGAATTGCGAAAGCTCAAGACGCTAGAAGTTTGCGTTGTATGCATCTCTCTCACTCAAGGGAAGCGGATGTATATGATTGCGGCTTATGCGGCTGGAGCTCCGCAGGTTACTTACTTTGCTTCAGAACTCGAGATTCTTTTTAGGGAACTGAAACTGAGCTTGGAAGAAAACTATTTCATCTTGGCCGGTGATTTGAACGCAAAACATGAAGATTGGGGAAATCAACATAGTAATCCCAGAGGTAACCATCTTTTTAATTTGATGGATCTTTACAGCGTTGAATATGGCGTCGGCATGCTGGCTACTGAAAAGCCATCGTATCCAAGAAGCGGCTCCTTTCTGGATCTTTTGCTGTACGACACAAGACTGACAGTTACAGACAAAGTGGGTAATCACCCTCGTAACTGCTTACTAACAGTTGAGTACGACAGTGATCACTGCGGACTGGCTGCTGTAATGCAGATACCGAACGAACGCGTGGAGTTGGAGGAATACGTTGCAACGCACTCTTACAATTACAGTAAGATGCGCTGGCCTCGTTTCACCAACGCCTTGGCGAGAGAACTTCGTTCGAGTGACATAACCCCACCAAACAACAGAAACCTGACAAATACAGATATTGACCAACATTTACAACAAATGGACGAAACAATAAAACGAACGATGGAACGGACAATACCAAAGTACAAAGAACGGGACCGAATGGACGCTTACAGAAACGCGACTATTGACGCACTACGTAGGCACAAGAGTGGCTTACTGACAAGACTCAAAAACTTGTACAGACGACTGACAGACCCACACGACTTGGAGGTTAGGACACTGAAGTCGTCAATAAAAAATGTCAATCTGTTGATTAAGGAGAACTACAGGTTATCGATTAACAAGTACTGGGACCGCAAGATCCGGTCAGTTAAGTCCAGTGACCCTAGTATGTTCCCTAAAATCAACAAGATATTCAGGAAAAAGAACGACAATGACCTTCCGTGTCTGAAACTCCAAAGAACTGAAGAGAACAGAGACGTACTCATGACAGTGCAAATAGATCCAGAAGAAGCCATCTTTGACGATGACTTTTATATAATTGAAGATCCGAAGGAAAAAGTGGAGGCGGTGGGAGCTGCTTTCCAGCAAGTGTACAAGGTGAATGTTAGCATTCGCCCCAACCACGACCTGGAAAACAGAGCCTTACTTAATCACTTTTATCTTCGAAATGATATAACACATTGGCGATCTGAGAACCGCGGTTTTATGCGGTTCGATGACGATACCTTGGCAAATGCCATAATCGCCGAGCAAACGGGACCAAGTCCCTTGTTAGTGACGAAGGTTGAGCTTCAGCTCATCTTCAACTCAATAAAAAATAAAAAGTCAGCAGGTGTCGATGGTATATCCAACGTTGTACTAAGACATTTACCGATGGAGGCAATTGACATTTACACCACACTTTTCAATAATGCATATTATCCAGTGCATTGGAAGACCGCTGTGGTTCATCCTCTCCCGAAAAAGGGAAAGGACAACTCCAACCCGTCAAATCTTCGGTCGATAAGTCTTCTTCCGAGCATCAGCAAAGTTTTCGAAAAAATCATTAATAGGGCTCTGACTAAGTGGGCTGCGGACAATAAAATAATTCCGGATAAACAGTTCGGGTTCAAGGCGGGTCATGACACAATTCATGCTGCGTCTAAACTCGTTTCTGATATCCAATGGAATAAAACAAAACAACAATGCACAGGTGCTGTTCTGGTCGATTTGGAAAAGGCCTTTGACACCGTATGGTTAGAGGGTCTTTACCTAAAACTGAGCAGGCTTGGCATAAGCAAGCCATTGTTGTATATACTTTATGATATGCTTAACGGTAGAAAGTTTGTTGTCAAAAGTGGCAATGTAACTTCTACCACAACATTCTTAATTAAAAATGGTCTTCAACAGGGAGCGGTGAATTCGCCTATTCTCTTCAGCATTTACACCAGCGATCTGATAGGTAGTCTTACAAAGGCAATTGCGTACGCCGACGATCTTATTGCGTACAGAACGGCCCGAAAGGTTGAGGTTATTAGAATTCTCTTGCAGCGTGATTTCGACAAGATTCAGCGATATTGCGACGACTGGAAACTGAAAATAAATGTCCATAAGTCGGAGACAATTCTGTTCCGGACTCCGTTGGCTAGGGCCACGAGGGATACGTGCAAGAATTGGCGCAAGATGGTTATCGTTGATCTTCACGGGCAGCCATTAGCGAGCAAAAGTGTAGTGAAGTACCTCGGTATCTGGTTAGATCAGTATTTATATTTCGATAGACATATAAATGCTGCTCTGACCAGGGCCAGAGGAGCCTTCGCTCTGACGAAACGGCTGTTTTTTAGCAGTCGGCTTGACCCCAGAGTGAAGGTAATTTGCTACATGGCCCTCATACGGCCGATGATCGTTTATGGTTGTCCTGTGTGGTTCAACGTTGCCCCTTCCCAGATGGAGAAGTTTCGGGTGTTCGAGCGGCAGTGTTTACGACGCTGTACCGGCTTATATCGAACAGCCGAATCTTCTTACGTGCACTACTATTCCAACGAGGTCCTATACAACGGGGCTCGAATCAACAGAATTGACAATTTCGTGATAAAACTCGTTCGAGGTCACATTGCAAGAGCTATGTCTTCGACCAACAATTTAATTTTCGGGGCGTTCTACCCGAACGACGAATATTTTGAAAGTGCACGCTTGAGCGGCTTCATTCCACCAGAGGCATTCCTCTTTTTAGATAGATGCGGTCTGATACAGGATAGATTGGCAGTTCCGTTAATCTACCACGTCAGACGACGAACCGTGGATAGGCGACTCCTGTACAATCGGGACGTCATGGCACAAGGCGGAGCAGAGCTCCTTCGGTTCAGTAGGGCTGTGTCCGAACGGGACCGAACTGATAGGGTGAAGCAGGAGAACCAGTTTTGGTGGCTTCAATCGGCACTTGATAGTGAGTAGTCGGGATGGGGTTTTAAGCCTTGGCCGGCTTACATACTTGTTTTATAGTTTTAGGGTTTAGTTTTAAGTAGAATAGGCATGGTGGCACAAAAAAAAAAAAAAACATAAAAAAAATAATACAAAAATACAAACAAATACAAAAAAAAAAAAAAAAAAAAACATGGAATAATAAAAAAAAAATAAAAAAAAAAGACAAAATATGAAAAACAAAAAACGTTAGATAGTTAGATTTGCTGCTGTGGTTGTTCTAGTTTTAAGTAGGTTATAGGTAGAATAGGTAGTTTTAGTTAGCTTTAAGTTTTATATTAAGGACCTTATTTTAAATAGTTTTTAAGTAAAAATAAAAAAAGGATATCGATATTAGTTTTTTTTCAAATTTTCTAATAAATACAAAATAAATAAAACTTAACTGAAGTAAAATAGATCTTAGGGCCGAAAGGCATTAATATTAAGTGTTATAGTTTAACTTAGAGTGTCCGTATGGGACCAGTAAGTTAGTTGTAAGTTATGGTTAGTTAGGCTAGTTTTATGAATTTTTGTCTAGCTTTAAGATAGTTTTAAGATTGAATAATAATAAAAATGAATTTTAAAAAAAAAAAAAAAAAAAATTAAATATCCATAGTAACTTAAAAAAAAGAGCCCACACTGCTCAGCGATGTGACGATAGAATTAGAGAAACAAAAAAATAATGTGTGTGTGTGTAGGTTAGTTGATGAACTATACAAAGCGTTACCGCTGGGCTTCACGAAAGTGTAACACATTTTTTTAAAAAACGTAACAAAAGCGAAAAAAATGTAACAAATTGAAAAAAATGATTCAAATCAAAGAATGCTCTTGAACTCAATTTTTTATTTTTAATAGGAACATAAGTTTATATGCTGGATCGAGAAATCGAGTTTGAATTTGAAGTGAAAGATAGCAAGATTTCGACTAAACTGTAACTGAACGAGTTCGATCGAGTCGAATGAAGTTGATTTCAACTCAATTTAGGACGTACATAGGTGTACAAATAGGTGGGAGTGTTGTTTAAGCGCAAATAAAGTAAATTTTTAAAGAAAAAAAAAGTTTGGAGAAAAAAGTGTAACAAAAAGAAAAAAAAGTAACATAGTAACATAGTAACAAATACAAACAAATTAAGAAAAGTGTAACACTTTTGTTACACTTGTAACATTGTGGCAACGCTACAATACAGAAAAATTGAATATGTTATGTACATAGGTAGGTAGGTAAGAGAAAAAACGTAACTATTAAATGGAACACATATTAAGAGAGAAAGAGCATGGGAAGAAAAGAAAATTAAAAATGTTGGAATGATAATGAAATGAAACAAAGCAGCGAGGTCAATTGTGATGGAATCTAATTTCCTGGATAAAATAAATTCAAAAAGTTTATAACTTTATAATTTGTTTTTATTTATTTCTCAGGTTGTATGTTTAACTTAGAAGTGAAGTTTAGGCTTAAAATTTGCGCAACAATATTGACTTTATGAAACAATGCTAATCTTTGTCGATTATTGTATAGGTTTTAAGATATGAGTGGTTGTATAAGTCAACTAATGAAAAAAAAAATGGACAAAAAATGTAAAATTAATAATATTTAAGTTTGACAAATAATTAATAAAAACAAATTAAAGCCATAAACACTCTCATAACAATATAGAAAATAATAAAATATATTTCAAATAAATCGGTTGACTACTTTCTGAGATCGTGCGTCACAAACTTTAAAATGGTTTCGCTTTTATATAATAGTATAGATTTTATTTGGAATATTTTAGTGGATTCAAGCCTTTACTCATTTATCTGGCCTATGTACATTCTGACTTACTTTTGATTTACCAATTTGATCTGTGTAAGGCGATACTCACAAGTGATATCCATATCTGTCAAAACACACATGTGAAGTGAATATCAATTTCCAAGGATTGTAACGTTTCTATAGAATAAACCCACCAGACGATCAATAAATCTCATTGCTTTAGAAAACATAAGAAAAAAGTGGGAATATCAACACATGACTAACACAAATTTGACTACCAATTATCACAGTAGCCGATTCCACCACTAAAATTTGACGAAATTTAAAACTTAAAAAAAAGCTGCAGACTTGAAATTTAACTAGTTAGAAACTTAAATGCTTGTGAAAAAAAGAACTTTTTGTGTAATGACATATGTACATGACATTTGTTTAAAAAGCAACTGTCTATTATAAAGTGATTGAACTCTTCACTTCTTTCGGAAAACTTAAATTTTGTGCAAAATAGGCTGTTCGTGGCTACGAGTTAATATTTGGCTTCGTCAGAAATTTGTATTACATGTTCATTTATTTTTTGAAATAATGATACTGTGTTCATAAAGTTATCGTCAATTTAAATGCCTACACCATAACAAACAAGCATTTTAGAACATATCCCTCATTCATTTTTCTTATGTAAACTCTGAAAATTCATGAAAATTAATTCGGATTTTTCTTGAATTCTTTCCTTCAATAAAATCGGTAAAAAGCAACGATTAAAAAAAATTCAGCTGTCATACAATGACATATATACATTGCAATTATGTCAAAATTACAAATATAGCAATGTAAAGATATGGGAATTGGAAGGTGATACGTATAAAAGATTCCGGTCTTTATATTTTGAGTGTCTTTGATTACAAACTATTAAAAACGAGTTTATAAAAGAAAAAACTCACATATTTGGATTTTAAGCATCGACTAATTGTACGAATTCAAAACTAGAAAGAACGAATTTAGATCTAAAAATTACTACTAAAATAATAATAACTTCGAACAATAAACTATGATTTCGTATAATCTGTAAAATAAAGGAAAATACGAATAAATAACTTCGAACCAAAAAGAATAACCTAAGACCAACGAATAACGAATAACAAACTAGAAACAAAGAAAACACGAAATATGGAAAGTAACTATGTTATAGTAGCGAACTACTGAACAACGAATTCCGAATAACGAACTGCTAATAAAAGTAACGAACTGGTAGAAATAATAAGCTGCAATATACAAACTATGAACTAAAATTACAAAACAAATAACTTATACAAAAACCAAGAACTACGAACCCAAAATAAAAAACAATGAATTGCCACAATAAATTATGAATAACCAAATTTGCACTGAAAGCTGATATTACTTGATTGAGCCTTTATTACTATGAAGTCGGCTAAGCAGTATCACCTTAAATAAAATGTAGTAATAACTGCAGAGAGTACCGAAACCTAGCAAGGGTCTAAATAACAATATTCAAAAATTGAACTGTATTTCTTGAATGTTTTAAATTGTACTAAATTAGTCACAATCTTAAAATTGATGGTGTTTTCAAAGTATTGTGTTTTGGAGTTTTGTTTTTATTCATTTGAATGTCAAATTTCTTTTTTTAGTGATGAATCAAAGTTTTGTTATATTTTTTAAAGGCTTCAGATCATTATCAACCTACTAAAATTTTCTAAATATCAAAGTAAAGTTAAAAATGTTCCTTAGTTCTAGACACAGAATAGGTTGCTGAAGCCCTAGTTTGATTAAAATTTGTATGCCAATTACCACTAATGTTGTGCCCTTCGAAAACGATTAGCTCGTTCCTTAAAAAGAAACGAAAACAAAACTTAAGTAAAAAAAAAAAAACAGATTCCCATCCCCTGAGGCTTTCAATTAATTGTTTCAACCTATTCATCCTGCTTGGAACAATTTTTTTCCATTGTTAAAGACAAATAGCGTCATTAAATCATTTTGTTGAAACAAAGGAGGCTCGCTCAAAGACCAACTATAGCTAGCTAAGGTATACCTACGTATACATCAAGCCAATTAAACCTGCCAGTCGAATGAATTGTAAATTAAGTGGCGGTGTCATGTTTCTACAATTTGCTGAGGATTCTTTTTTTTGTTGTTGTTTTGTTTTGCCTGGTTTATCCCACAGCTCAGAGCCCACCGTCAACCTCGAACCCTCACCATCGGAACAGAACATCAACCAACTACCTTGGAAAAACCTCATCTCATCCTTGTTCTCATCCTTTCAAGAACCCTATGTGGGTAAATTGAAAAGCTGAAGAGTGTTGTTTGGCTAATCAGCGACGAAGTTGGGGTTGATATTGCGGTGAGGTGGTGGCGGTGGCAGTGATGGTGATGGTGTTGGCAACCACCAACGCGGTGGCCAGCACGCGGTTATGGCACCACATGTCAACCTTAATTAGTAATTAGACGCCCCGTTAAAAGCGACTCAACGATGATAAATGGCCGACAGCGCAAGGGACTCTCATTTCTTTTTTTTTATAATTTTTTTTAAGAAGCCAGATGTTTCGAAGGATTTTCTTGAAAGAAAAGTAAAAAATAATAAGAAATTACAAGGATCATCTTGAAGGTAGTTTGTTGTTTGTTGCTTTTTTTCTGTGTTATATTCTTTAAGGTGAAGATTTTACAAGATAATTATGCGTAATTAAAAATAAAATGAGGAGAATTATGGGGTTGACTTATTTTTATAATGAGACTTTATGATTAAAAGCAAGTAAAGCTTTCAAAAAACTTCCAGAAAAAAATGATTGTGGAACGGTCAGTCATCTAATGAGAAGAAAATAGAATACCATTTATTTTTTCAATTTATCTTAAGGTAATATGTTCGCGATATTTCATTTCAAAAAATATTTACAATTTTAAATATTTATTTAGTATCTTTGAGATTAATAAAATTCTATATTTAAACTTTGTTACTCTTTCAAATGTAATTGATTAAACCGTTTTCAAGCCTACACTGGTCAACAAAATTATAAGTTTGTTTCTTTGTAATGTGGTTTCAAAATCAGTTTTTTGTTGTCCTTAATTGGAATCTTACCTCATATTTCTTCTATTAGATCACTCTGAAAAAGTAAAATAAATACGTAATATGCTGTTTTTAAGACTTGGGTAAAAGGCAACGTAGTTGTTAAAAAGATATTGTACGATGTTTTCACAAAGCCTTTATCTTCTATAGATACAGTTTTAGTGACTTACTTAGTTTTCGTAATTTATTATTAGTGATTTGACTATATCTGATGTTTTAAGAAACCTTCAATGTAATTCCTTTTTGGTTATGAATAATTCGTTTTATATTTGATTTTTAGTGCTGAAATAGTCTTTTATAAAATTATTAATTCATGAATTTACACAGCCGCATAAAACCTGATATACTTTTTTCCAAAATTTAAAAGGTTGTATCTCAAAAACACTGAGTTCATAGATTGATTTTCAAGTCGAGTTAGGACTAAGGCCTTCAAAAATCTCAGAAAAAGGACAACTTGATTTCAAGCTACATAAGCTTGTTGACCAGTATTATAAATTTAAATTAACTGTTTTGAAAAATCAAACAATTATTTTTTAAAATTTTCTATTCATAAGGCATATTTTTGAAACAAAAGTAAGATATCTTCTGCTAACGTCTCTTAAAATTAAATGGTAGTATTTTTTTAAATGTTTTCTATTGCTGTTTGTGATATAATTTTCTATTTTCATATCTTCAAGAAAAATTGATGTGGGTTTGAACTAATTTATAATAAAAACAATGTGATCTATAAATTATTGTAGCTAATATAGAAATTTAGGAAAAAAAAAACTAAAAGTTACGTGAAATAAAAATGTGAGCAAATTGTGTTCGTGATTTCGAATTTTCAGGTTTTTGTGGTTCGGCCTTAGGGACTTTCTTCTCAACCCATTGGACATTTAAAATAAGTATAAAGCAAAATATTTGTTTTCTGAAAATTAATAAATAGTGTTATTTGAGAAAAAAATTTAATTTTCGCAATCGGTTTAGACGGTCTTGATATTACTTTTCACAATTTCAATTCATGAAGTAGCTTTTTAAACTTCCCATAACAAGTAATTATATAATTAGTCCTACTTGTCAAATTAAAAATTTGGGCATTTGTCGACGTTTCAAGGTCCCAAGAACCCAAGAGAGATGTCTTTGTGTGTATGTACGTTCGAGAACCTTTTTTACTATAAAATTAAAAAAAAAAAAATTGGCGAATAACTTGACACAATTGAAGATATCGCTTTCAAACTAATTTTATCTTATAAAATATTGTTTTTTAAAGTTTAGTAAAGTACCCACAAAATTGGCAAAAACTGATATTCAAACGAATATTTCGAAAATGTTATGATATATTTATTTCAAAATTATTTCGTTCTATTTTTAATTTTGTTTTTAACATAAAAAATAAGTTTTTGTTATATTGAAATAAAACTTATTTTAACAAAAGCAAAATATTGTTATTTTTTTTTACAATTCACGAAAACTTACAACAATAAAACTGGTAGGAAATGGTTTTCGACTCAAGTGTTATGAAAACAGAGATAATATTGACTTCAAACTTTTCACAAAATGTTTTCTAAATATTTTTCTAAGCAGACGGGCACTGGTAGGAAGTTATCAGTGTGGGTCGCATCGCAGTCGATTTGATCCGTGATGGTTTTTCAAATCTACAATACGTTTCTTAGATATCCAATTGAAATATTTATTGTATTTTATAAATTGCTCACAAAATATTTATAAGTTTTTATATTTCATCTGTCTCGAATTAATCTTTACAAACGGTTTTGAACAGAATAAGGCAAAACGGATTGAAAGTAATTTTTGTTCTTGTAGCCGAATCCATCGTCTATAAACAAATCTATCATATCAAGTTTTTGAAAATATATTGTTAGAGAATACTTTGTGTTTAAGCTTAGCCTTAAAAGAACCTATTTTTCTTTTTTTTAGCTTTGTCTCTAAAATTTAAAAGCAATTTTCGAGTTTAGGACGTCTTAATCCCTTAAAAATATATTGTGTTGCTTGTGCAAAAGAGAAAAAATATACTCTTATCGAACAGTGAAACTATCTAAATTACACAGAAAGGATTGATTAATTAATATTATGACAAACACTTATATTGAGTTTTTGCGACAAGGCTTACTATTGGGGAAAGTTGAATAAATCAAATTTACAGAAATGTATTCTAAAGAGCTCTTTGAATTTCTAGACTTTTATTAGATACACGGAAATTTAACATCAATTATAATTCCTTATGCACTAAATTGGAACAATTTTCCATACTTTGGGCCCTACCAATAATCAAATTTATAGTGGACTTTTAAATTTGCTAAAAACTACCGTATATTGTAAGAATCAAAAACAATAAACCACAAATGTTAAGTGTAATTTTTTCTAAACCATAAGTATGGTTTATTGTTAACAGTCGACTTTAATATTTAGGTCATAAGTCAATTTCACACGAAACTTAACATTAAATTTAATTATTAGTAAGGCCCTTTGAGTTAGTAAAATTTAAAAAAAAACAATCTTGACATGTATTGCAACCAAAAAATACTTTCCAAAACCCTTCTGTTCTAATGATATAAACATAATTAATAGTAAGCGCAGCTTACAAAATAAAGAGCTTTCCGTAAAATGTATCAGCAACTGCAATTCTTCAAATAACAAATTTCGCTTAGATCAGTAAAGAATGTTAAGAACTTCAGCTAAAAATCGATTATTTATTTTTTTAATACAAAGCCTAATACAAGTCTAGAACCAGTACTCAAAATCGATACCAACAAATTTTTGCTCTAAGCCATAGTTCTACAAATTTTGGACGCTGGATAAGCCATAGCTTTTCGAAATTACCTGCACCAAAGGTAATACATGTTTGATATACTAACCATAAGCACCCAAATTACTATTTAATTTGTATTCTAAGAAAAGGGTTTTGACAATTTAGTCCCGAATAATTTCGGAATGTAAACATTTAGGTAAATGAATTTATTCTGGACAGATATACAATGTTTAAGGCTATTAATCAATACCGATTTCCATAAATTAGTTAAAACTAAATAGTACCAGTGACATGATGCGGGCAGGGCGTATAGGACAGAGGTTCAATCTCTGATTGTTATCACCTTGAAGGTTTTTGATTCTTTACAAGCTGTTAAGTGATCAAACTTAATTTTTTAATTTGTTGTTTTCCTGTTTCTACGACTCTTGCCTTGGATACTAAGAATAAGTTTACTTCAATGATTATGGCTTTAAGAAGAAGTCTTATATCAAAGGTCTTTAGATCAACCCGAATTGGTTTTTGTTTTGTATTTTTCGTAGGCTTTTTTATTCTGGTAAAATTATTTTAAAATGGATTTACATGAATGCTCGATTTATAATTTTCATTGAGTACAAAATCTATCAGGCTATCGAAGGTACAAAGCAATAACCATACATAAATGTAAATGTATCTGTAGTGTCTACAGCGTACATTGAGCTTCCGTGGAAAGAAATTTCATTAAATTCTTCTATCTGCTTTAAGTCAGTCATGGAGGTACCTACATACATATGTATGTATGTATTATATCATGTATCATATCTATAGCTATGTGCACAAAATCAATACTATGAGCTTAAGAAAAGATAAAAAAAATAACAAAAACTTCGAGGTGCAGATAAAAAAGATCCTTCGACGAGGAGTTTCAAGAAGGCTGAAATGATTCTTCATTTTTATCCACGCAAAAGGACACAACACCACCAACATCTTCCCATGGAACAGTCTTGAATTTCACATCTGCGCGAGACGGCAATGGCAAAATACAAAGAATCTCTTATTTAAATAATAAAAAAAAAATGGAGCAGATAAAGGGACACACGATAAAACCTCTAGTGCTCCAATGTCCCTCTATATCCCTATATCCTTCCTGTGCCCTCCTCACCTACACTTCAAATTCCAACCTGCACACATGGAAGAAGATGGAAGAAAAAAATGTTTGTCTTCGATTTTATTGGCTAGAATTTATCTGGCAATGACCCAAGCAAAAGGACACAATTGGTTTGTCATACCGAGTGTCCCTAGAATGTTTTTGCGCACAGGGAGGTGTCACCAGAACATCCTTAGAGGAAGAAGAAGAACAGCAAGAAAAAAATAACACAAATAAAACCACCACATTAAGCAGTCAATGCAAGGATATGGCCTGGCCAAAAAGGACCAAAACCCAGAGTATCACCATCTCGCCATGTACTTAGACGACTGAATAAGAGAACGAAACTTGGTGGTAATTCGAAGTTCTCTTAAAGGACTCTCTCAACACCGAGATGGAGCATGAGCAAGGACTGCTCCTGCTGGTATAGAAATTCATGGTTTCCTCGACTATGTATTGCGACACAAAAGAAACACAAAAATAGTTGGGGTTTTATGTAAATGAATGAATATATTGAGTTGAATGTGTCCTTTTTTATGTCCTGAATTATTTACACATCGTCTTCGTTGTCGTTTGCTTTTTATACATTCACATTCATATTATACAGTACACATACATATGTATATACTGGGATATCTGGAAAAGCTACATAAGGGTTTTCCTTTGTCCACTGTTTTGTCGCTGTAGGTATATCTTACCCATATATACTTATGTTGAAGAGGAGGACTTCTTTTTTTTTAACAAAAAAGGACCTCCTTGAATAGGGATTCTTTATCCTGTGGTAAAGAACCAACACAACCATAAAGTAGTTGGTTAAGCTCCAGTTTGTGTTTGCTTGTAATGGAACTAAAATAAAATAAATAAATTGGTGAATTGCTTCGAGCTGATTTAACTTAAAGCTTTAATATATTTACACAGGTTTTAATCTTATTATAACAAGGCGATTAAGGTACCTTAACTTAAATTATGTAAGTTTTTTTGTATATGACAAGAGAAAACATTACTTTCATAGTTGTAAGTTAGAAACTATCTTTAAGCAATTAACTATTTTTGCCGTGGTTTAAGTTTTGTATTATGTTGGGTTATAACTTAGCCTTCATCATTCTGTGTGACACAGTTCCTTACAAATGAACCTAAGGAATTTTCTTCATATGCAGCTGTTACTTTAATTTATTTGTTTTATCTTTTTTAAAAACAAATATTGCCTAATTAAGAGACAAATAAATACTTTTGTCAGGTATTTTCCAAACACTAAAAATATTAAATTTTCAAAAAACCTTAAATTAAATTTTTCTAAATAATATAAATTTTTATTTGTTTATTGTATATTTCATTCAAATTCGTTGATATTTTAAGGCAGAAAAGTAATTTTTAATGTACATATACTACATGGGGCGTACTTTTGTTTACAATATTTTGTTAAGCTTGCTACTTTTTATGTACCTAAGGTATTGGGCAGGTTCAGACGACATAAAGGACTTGAAAGTTAGGCAAGTTTCTAGCCTATCTAATTGACCAGCTGCCAAAAATTACCTTCCAATTAAGGCAACTTTAATGGAAATTTGACTGGAAAGTTAGTGAAGAAAAATCTCCCTAACTATTAAGTTAAGTCTACTTTTATCAAAATGACAGTTGATCATGTTTTTTCATTCAACTGAAAGCTGAACTTTATTACTCTATGATTTATTTATTTTCTGCACAACTTCATTCAATGCTTTCTGTAAAAGGGTTCCGTGTCAATTTGGAAAAGAAATAAGTAATATTTCTTTACAAAACAAAATTTCAAATCGTGATGGATTTGTAGCTTACCTGAGGAGTGTTTTGTAGAAAATAATTATTTTGGTACTTTTTGTACCTACTATGAACTTAAAGTAGAGGTTTGCGAAGTAAAGTTCTGAATTTGAAATGCATGACACTTGAAAAACTAACTAGTTGCCTTGGTCAAAAGTTACGTCCAAAGAATGAAGTTGACTGCAAATGAAGTCCCTTATGTTGCTTGAACCTGTCCATTATCAGTTGTTTCTAGTCATTATTTGACTCTAGTCATAAATTCTTTTTAATTTATCCATCGTAGTAAAATTATAAAGGAATAATGTTTCAAAAAATTGTTTTTTAGAAAAAAACACAGTTTAATGGTTTTTATAACTATTGGCCATGTTTTGTTCTGCAATTAAGTATTGAAGCATGGATTAAAGGTGAGCAAGGCCACATTCGTGAAGCTGTAAAATTAAAGCGTAAAAGTGTTTAAATAATTAATTTTGACCTATGAAACTTTGTATCTGCAATCAGTGCTTCTCACTTATCTTACGATAGCCATTTCCGGACTTTCAAGAAAATTTATACAACAAGATATAAAAAACAATTTTCAAATGAAAAGCAATATCTGTCGAAAACATGGACATGACAATCTATAAGGGAAGTCGATTCCACACCGACCAAAACTTAGTACGATTTGATAACAATGCATATACAAATTCAATTTTTGAAATTTACACAAGGAAAATCTGCATTATTACCGATTTGAAATTGAAAACGAATCAAATTTCCACTAATACTTATTCGCTCGAAATAAATTTGTTAAAAAATAAAAGTTATTTTTCTTTGAACCAAATAAAATCATTCCATCCAAACTCACATTGAATCAGAAAAGAAGTTAAAACTAAATGAAGACTTTTGTTACGACTGTCAAGTTAGCACTACATGAATGACTTTTTCTTATTTCTTCGTGATCTTCGTATGTTTTATTTTGAAATCAAGGAAGTCTGACCGACTTTTATTCCAAATCAAAAATAAAACTCTGTATAAGTTTTACAGTGACTTAAGATAGAAGCCAGTACGATTTCTTGCCTGTTATCAAACTTACTTATTTTTCTATTGACCTTTGAACGAGTTTTAAGGAACATTTTCTCAATTACACAGTTTTGAATGAAATTCTTAACGGCTACTTAACGACGAACGGTTCAACGGATCAATTCTTTAAGTACAAGTTCTAAAGAATACTAAATAAAAGTGTTCAAAGTTCCAATGGTATTTATTCGTACTTCCAACTATCCTACTTCCAACAAAACTCGAAACTATTAATTCGAAGTAAGAAATTCTCACAATATTGAAACATCAAAAATCAATAAAAATTAAAATATCAAAATCATTTAACTAGAAAAAAGTGTGCTCTTGCCCTACAAATTTCTTGGTTATTATTATTATTGTTCGAAGTTTCTACGTAATATATGTATGTATAAAGAGCGTGATGAAAAAAAACTTAAACGCTAACAAAATTTTAGGCAACCACTGCAAATTCTAAAGTCCAAACTCGTTTTCCAAAAAATAAACGAATAAACCTTAACATTTCAATGAAATCCTTGGAAACAATTTTCAAGAAACCAAGTAACACAAAAGTGACTGGCAAATTTTCAAAAATGGAACTCGTTTAAAGAAATCTAACCACTATAGTAAACGCTGACATACATACATATATACATGATATGGTTTACTTGTCTCAAAGTTGTAGTTTATATTTAAGAGAATAAAAAAATAAATATGTTATTTAGTTTTTATTTAATTTTTATTTTTAATTTTTAATTTTTTCATCATCGGCTGGTGGAATAAAATTATTCCACCCGATGATGGAGAAACATCTCAAAAACGCGTTGTGAATTAAAATAAAATATAATTAAAATTAAGTTGTAAAATTAAAAAATTAAAATAAAAATTAAATAAAAACTAAATAACATATTTATTTGTTTATTCTCTGACATATAATTATTTAACCATTATTTGAAACCAATAGTTATTACGTAAAAGACTTAATTTTGAAAATTTCTTAAAATTGCTCAAGCAAAATATATGTAGATTGTTTAATATGAACAAATTAATTGAATACAATTTTCTTATTAAGTGTATTCTTCTTTTTTCAAAAAGATTATGAGCTTATTGATAATGTGAAATCGTTTTAATTGTTTCTAGAAATAAAGGAACAGTTAAAGATGGAATGGTAGTGGGATGGTTTGGTTGTATCAAAAAACTATTTTTTATTAATTACGCAAACAAACTCGGAACATTCGTTTACTTAAACCAATTTCAAAAACGTATACAAATAGATAAAAAATATTTCATCGAATTCGTTAGAATGGTTTCCAAGAAATCGTAAAAGAATTCTCAATCATACGAAGAAGTTCTGAAAGTTTAATAAATGACACTAGAGGCCTGCGAAGCCCAAACAAAATTAATTTAAAAAAAAAAAACCGCTCTAATGATTTTCGAAAAAAAATTGAAGCATTTTGATGTTTTCATTTTTTTTTAGGTATTTTTTTTTAAATTTTAATATAAAGGATTTTTCAATTGGAGCGGGTAGATTTTGGCGCCCCTTGGCGGCCATTTTGTTTTGTTGACATCTGTCAAATATTTTGTTTATTATTCAATTGCTTAAGCCAAATCATCATGGCAAGTTACACGATTCAACAGCACGTTCAAATGATAAAACTTTATTATCAAAATTAGTGTTCGTTAACGCAAACGTTGCGCGCATTGCGCCCATTTTACGGTAGACATGGTGGCCCCTCACAGTCGACTCTTCAACGTTTGATGGCCAAATTTGAGACGACCGGTTCAGTAAACAATCAGCCAACACCCGTACGTTCAAAGAACGCAAGATTGACCGGGAACATCGCCACGGTCCGTGAAAGTGTACAGCAGAACCAGAGGCAGTCTATTCCTCTCCGTGCACAAGAACTCGGCCTTTCGCAGACTTCAACTTGACGAATTTTGCGTCAGGACTTGGGCCTACACCCGTATAAGATCCAACTAACCCAGGACCTCAAAGTTCATGAACATAGACAACGCTGCGCAGTTTGTTCGCTGACTGGGCTTCGAATCGTTGGAAGAGGACCCCAATTTTGGCCGCAAAATCATCTTTAGTAACTAGGCCCATTTTTGGATGAATGCCTGTGTTAACAAGCAAAATTGCTGTATATGGGACAACACCAACCCACGCGAGGTTCATCAGGTGCTAATTGCATCCTCAAAAGTTACGTTTGGTGTGGATTTTGGGCCGGCGGCGGCGTTATTGGTCTTTACTTTTTTGACAACGACGTTAGTTCGTCGGTCACCGTCAACAGCGAGCGCTACATAACGATGATAACTAATTTCTTATAGCCCAAGTCTAACCATATGGACCTAGACGCATTTGGTTCCAGCAGGACGGTGCTACGTGCCACACAGCAAACGTCTTGACATTTTGCATAAACGAATTGTGAGTAAGGTTATTTCTCACAAAAGTGATGTGAATTGGCCACCAACGTCATGCGATTTGACCCCGCTAGGCTTTTTCCTGTGGGGTTTCTTGAAGTCGCAGGTCTATGCAAATAAACCACAATCGACCGATGCCCTAAAGGTGAAGATAACACAGGCCATCGCTCAAATTCAGCCGGATCTATGCGGAAGAGTCATTGAAAATTGGACCACTCGGGTCCGTGCCACCGTAAGAAGCCGAGGCGGGCATTTGAATGATAATGCTATCATATTCCACACTTAATGTCATAAATGCGCCTTTCAAATAAAAAAAATAATTTTGTTAATACCTCACACACAGCTTGTTTTATTCCATTTCAACATCTACCCGCCCTTATTGAAAACCCCATTACAAATTATAAGTACTATTTGTAAACAGAGTCTTTGGATTTAGTTTCGTGTGACCAAGTCGTCCACTTTATTATCACATGAACTTGTGCTGGTAAACTTGCAAATTTCCTTGCAAAAGGCAGTGACCATGAAAATACCGTAAAAGCTATCAGTGTTCCATAATAATCTAATGATTTAAAAAGAAAAAAATCTGTATTTAATTTATTTTAACATCCACATTTTCAAAGAGGTTTTGGCACAAGCCATGAAATGTACGAATATGGCACAATGCGACTAAGTTAAAGGAAACTACTATTTGAACCACATATTGAAAAGGTTAAATTTGACACTTTCCCTGAAATTGCGTTTCAAAAACATATCGTGCTCTGACCGCCAAAATATCGTGTCAATACAAAGAAAAATGAATATCGTAAAATAAAATCAAATGTTTATTTCTGGTCCCTGAAACCAATTATATAAATTATTAACAACATTGGAAAAAATACCGTCTTGAGAACATGAAAAAGGTTAATTTTTAATTTATTTTAATTTATTTTTTGTTGAAAATGTCACCTACGATAAATTTAGGAAAAGAAATATAACAGTAGCATAAAGCTGCCTTAAACATTCCCTTTCACTCGTTACAATATTATGCAATATTAAATCGTAGAATAAAACCTATTCAATACTAATGGAAAATACCTCAAATCTCCAGATACCTTGGATGCTTTTTTTCAAAAAATAATTCTATTCTATTGGGATAATCTTATAACCCTTTAACATCGTCAACAACGAAAAAAGAAGCATCTTCTCTGGAATGAGTTAATTTTCATTAATTTAATATCAACTTTTGTCCCAAGTGCACGACATAAAAAAATCATAATTCACATTGAAACAAAAAAAAAAGAAAACAGAAAAGTAAAACAAGCCCAGCCCAAGCACAAGCCCAAGCCCTTGACATATTATCTTTAACTGTTTTCAGTTAGCCCCGAGGGAAATCTAAAACCAGGTAAACTTCTGTCAGCATGTTTTGAAAGTTGAAAAACAAAAGAGTTAACGTTGTATGGCTTAATTATTTTTGCCCTTTGAAAATATAATTAAAATTTCGGGATAATTTTCGGATGTTGTACTCCATACCCCCCGTTGTATCACCACCACCGTGGAAAAAGATACACTCACGGAGAAAAAAAATAATAATACTTATCCAAGACTCAAAGGATTGCAAAAGACTATAATGATAAGGTACCATCTTGTTATTGTATATATAGCGAAGTTTGGTGATGAACTCGAGGGATGTACTTACTGTGCGTGCGTTTTTCAAGCCTTTTCAATTCAACCCTTTAAGATGTTTAAAAATGCATGTCCTTGGAGAGGAATACTCGAATAGATAGGTAGGTAAACGGTGTTTTGTGTTTTGTTTAACTTTGAAAATGTTAAACGGAATGTAAATTATTGCAAAAGATTGTTGTTGATGACGGTCGGTCGCGGTAGGGGAAAACGCTACAACAGGTGGATTATAAAGAGTATATCCAGGTTTAAGGGTATTCGCTTTAAATTATTTGTGTCTGGATTTTTGTTCCATGTATCGTATTTCTATATGTACGTACGTATGTGCTTAAGTATCCTTTGTCAGGAACAAATAACAATACGTAACTAATTAAGTGTATAAATAATCATGAAAAATTAATGTAGTCAGAGTAGTTCTTGGTTTAATGCAAATAATCTTAACATTAAACTACAATTAATTTGATACAATTTACCTATATCTTAATAGCTTTGCGGGTAGTGAAAACACATTAAGTCAAAGAATTTTAAATTGGTATCCACTATAGTTGTTAAGGTACCACGTAATTGGAGGCTTTTTTGACAATGCCCTGCCTAGAATATGCTCAAATACGTCATTATACTTTGTTTTAAAAGAGTTCATGTTAGGAAAAGTTGAACAAATGAAAAAGATAAATTAGTTCTTAGAATCTTTTGACTTGATTTGTAGTACAAACGTATTTGAAAATAGCTATCAACAAAAATATTTTAAAACTTTTTGTTCTAAGTATCGCGGAAGAAACCGTTTGTGAAAAACTGTGACACAAATTGGCAGAAATAAATAAAATTAAAAAAACCTCAAAAGAAGGAAAATAAAATGTTCCTTAAAATGATGAAGAAATTTCTGGATAACATATACATTTTTAAACTATTTTCAGATGACCTGTTCTACATTTCAAGTAAGCCCCTTTGTATTCATAACTGTTTCTTACAGAAATTAAACAGAACTTTCAACAGTTTGTTTTAAACGAACATAATCCGTTTTGAAAAAACTCAAACTTCGTACGGCGGAAAGTAGATATGTGGCTGACTGTCTGTTTCACTATTTGGAAGCTTGCAAATAATTGCTCTTTTAGAGAAAGAAGCTGTTTATTCAACATTGCCAAAGGATCAACTTTCAAGATTGCTGCTTAATCTGAAAAAAGTGCAATTAAATGGCCAGATTCAACAGATGATCTACCAAACCTATAAGGGTATGTCCACACCAAATGAACATTTTGTTTAAAAAACTTTTCTTAAATGTTCAACATTTCTTTAAAAAACATTTCACAAACATTTCTGGAATGTTTCTTATTTATGTATCCAATTTTGTGCATGTAAATGGATTGAAAGGTTGATTGAATTACATTGATTTCTACCTCATCTTTAATTTCAGACAAAGCAACGGCTACTTTAGGTTTATTTTTAAAATTTTGTCATGTGGATCCCACAAAACTCTTTTTATTTCATACATTTGTATCAATTGGGTAAAAATCTCGTTGCTCCAAACTTTTTGAGACATTTTATATTTATATTAAAACCACTAACGCACTTTCGACCGTAAATGCTTGTTAAATAAATAAATTTAAACATTCGAAATTTGAAATGGAGAAACATTTCAGGAAACATTTCAAAAAACATTTCTGAAATATTTCTTAAACATTTTTCAAAACGCCCAAACCAAAAAATACAAATCAGAAACATTTCTGAAATGTGCGTTTCTCATTGTTTAAAAAAAAACATTTGAGGAACGGTTTTAAACAATGTTTCCTAAAATGTTTCTTTGGTGTGGACACACCTTTATAAATTTCAAATCTTTTACATTGGATTGTTAAATCTTTTAAATGTGTTTTAAATGCTCCTGAAATGTTTCAAAAATGTTTCTTTGGTCTGGGACACACCGTAATGGATAGTTTTGCATGCTAAATAACCATTTCGTTCCCGAATGTTCTTGAATTTGAAGACGGAACTCAAATTCCGATCATACTCATGTTTGCTCCCTTGCCATGTTGTTCCAAATTCAACAACATAATAAAAGCGCAAATGTAAACTTTACATTAAATTGACTGTCGTTTTACTTTTAGGAGCGCAAGCGTTGCCATGTTTTATGAACGCAATTTTGGCAGTACTGCCGAAGTTTCAGCCTAGGTTTTTAAAATGTTCATAATAGCAAAGAAGAACAAATTTCAAACCAAAATTTAAAAATAAATAGAATTAACTTAAATTTTGCGATGAAGTTTGATAAGACGGGTATGTCAATGAAATTCGAAGTGGTTAAGGTAAGTTAGTAAATGGCAGTCACAAGCCACCTAGTAAACCTGTAGCAATTAACGCTGTTCACCGTTCTTATACAATAAACTCATTTTGATACATATGTATGATATGTTAGGAGAAAGACCTTTTAACGGATCATTACTAGAGCCATTTCATTGCGTTCACAATAGAAGTCAAGTTTTTGATTTCCATTTCGGAAAACTTATTCAAATCTTAATCCAATTATTAACATTCTTGAATTCGCCAAGATTTGAAACTCGCAGATGAAGTAAAAAAACGTCTTCTTTTCCTTTCTGGTCTCCACAACTATGTCAGTTGGAAATATGCCTGCGTCTTTATAAAATATTGTTAAAAAGGTTTTGTTGTTTGTAGGCCATTTATTTCTAAATGTGTTTAACAGCTCCACTTAAGATTGGATACAGGAATAAACATCGACAAGATTATTTCCTGTACGTTTTCCAGAAATGAACAATAAATTGTCGATCGTTGTGAATTCGTCAGCTCGGTCATTTCCATCCATATCATTAATATCAAAAACCCTTACGCCAAAAGGTGCTTGTAAGCCTTGATTTTGGATTGTCAAAAAAAATTCTAGCCGTTTTGTGTGGTGCCACTGTACCAGAAGGAATTACAGGTGGCTTTATATATTATACCAGCTGAATGCTTAATGCACATTTCAAAAAAAGGGATTTCCAGACGCCGATCACTCATAATTCAGACTGACATTAAAAGGTCTTCCAATGTTGGGACTTCCAAAAGTTGAACGTTAATAATGCCTGTTTTTCCAAATCACCATCCGACGGATATTGTGTGGAACAACTTGTGGAAATAATGAAATTGTTCTGACAACTTTTCGCTTCAATAAGTTTTTATTCCATAACCGTCCTCTTAAGTAGACTATCTGAAATTTTTGTTAACTAGTTCCGTATACCATCGACTAACGCCCATAAGAAAACAAAACTGAAAACTCTGCAAAAGATTGGAAACTGACTCCAAGTTCATCCAAATTTAATTTAATTTCAAGATCAAGTAGTCAATAAACAAAATCGTAGAATTTTGGGCATGAGATATAAGAGCGTCTAATAAATAACTAAAATATATAAATAAGGTGTTGCACCAGTCCGTATCAGTGTCTAGTGAATTACAACTCTCAACCATTTCTGTGTGCAAATAGGTACCTATAGTTTTTATGCCGAATCTGACCGGCTAATTTGAGAAAGCACTTTTCATGACAATAATTACTCTTGGAGGATTTGTCAATTCCCGCCTACCTACCCGTGATTAACTTTTAGGTGGTACAGTCAGGGATTTAACCTAAGACTTCTTGCATGATAGTCCTACTCACTAACCATCACGCCACGGGTACAACGTCTTATGCATTCCAAAAAACGTAAGTAACAATTTTGGCAAGGATATATGGCCGTAAACGGCTATATATGTCGATAATTTCCAACTTCTTTACGACTAAATTGGATAATATGATGCCACTAAAAAGCTATGGTGGACATTTGAATAATACAATCGAAGGACTTTCCAAATATATTTTTAGTATATAAGTAGGTACATAAAGATATGACGGAGTTTAATAAAAAGGTACTATAGAAATATTTCTTAACCAGCTTTACAATTTCTTAGGCTTCTATATTTTTCCTTTTTATATTTATTTCCACTTAAATGTATTTCGTATGGACATAAATTTAATTTTAATATTTTAAACCTATTTTAACTTAGTTATCATTTTATATTCTGTACAGTGAAAGTAACATTGCCTTTTAAGCATCTGCTAAAATGTTACTTACATTCTTTGTTTTTTATTTTATAGGTTTTCTTAAGAAGTCACCTTTCATATATCAATTTTATTTTATTTTTATGGTAAATTTTATCAACTGCGAAAATGCCAAAAACATACGCATCACTAATTTGCCCCACAAAAACATCAACTTTTTAACACTTATTTATCATTGTTAAATGAAAAATTACTAACACATACATTAAGCTCATAAGAACTGTCTACACATCAAATCACTTGATTAAAGTCTATTTTATTTTTAAAGTGATTCTTAATTTCAAACAAAAATTGTACTAGATTGTAACTTAAATTAAAAATTCTTGCAGACATGAAAGAATAACAGAGTATCAATAAAAGAACATATTTTCCCCAAAACTCGTGTTCGGAGTGTATCCGTAAATAAATAAATTCAGGAAACGGGGTTTCAAAATTTAATAAGTCAACTTTTTGACATTAACCTGTCAAATAAATAAAAATTTATCAGATTCTTCAAAAAGGTGCGGCAAAGTTATAGGTATGGCTTTTTTTTATACACATAAAACAATGCTTTTATACACTTTAAATAACTTCATTTGTTTGACACAGACACAAGGGCAAAACGACAACAAGGATACGGCACGGTGTCAGAGGATATACGAGTAAAGGCGGGCGGTAGATTTCTAAGACATAAATGAGACAATATTTCCGACATCCCGCCGCCCTCATAAACAAATTATTCAATGCCATTTTTGGTGTCCTCTCTGCGTGTGATAGTAGCACGATGCTCACAAGGATAACGCGGTGAAGATAAATGAAGCAAAAGAATTCCCCCCTTAGATTAGATACAGTGGGTAATTGTTACTCAACTTACCCTAAGAACTATATAGCAAGCATCTTCCACAGAAGTCTTCGCATCGTCGCGTCGTCGTTGGTCGTTGCCTTTGAGAATGTTATTCTTTATGACAGTAAAAAGTAAAAACAATAAGACAACCATTGTAATACTCTAACGGGCTTATTTTAATTTCAAGATCAAACGCCGAAAATTTACAAATTTATAAAAAAAAAATTAAGTACAGGGGGATGGTTGCGTGCAGTGCCACAGACAGACAAAGAATTTCAACAGTTAAGAACGAGCTGAGGATTTTTGCTAAGCCCGCGGGAATTCAATATTCATAAATGGCGCTAACAGATGAAGAACCCTCGAGATTCAGTATTCAACGCCTTTAGGCATGCTATAGCAAATGCATTGTCAAATATTGTCCTCGATTCTCATTTTATATATCGCATGTTGCAAAGCATTAGATACAGTTATACCAGTGTGCAGATCAATAACGTCAAAATATAGATATTGGCATATCAATGGTGTACAAGTAGATACGTATCCTTCCCCCTCAATTTTTAAAAAATGTAAATATCCTTGATAAAAAGGTTGTCGTTGTCAGAACACTCTCATCCTGATTAAATTTACATATTTTAATAAACATTTTTCAATCAACAAGTCTGCTTTTGTGCAACGTTTTCGTAAGGTGGCAAATACAGTTTTAAAAGAGTGAAATTTAAAAGGTCGAATCTTATTACTGAAGTAAAGGATATTGTGTAACTTGAAGCAAACTAACCACATAACAATCGATCAACTCTTAGTTATCTCTAAATCATTCAACTTTTGTGTCAGTTTATCAAAGAATTTAGTCAGTAAGGGCTTTGTCATTTTGTGATGAACTATAGGGGACCATAAATAAGAAATGTCCTTAATAACATTACATTCACAAGAACAAGGGTAGGATTTATGGAGAATAGATGTATTAATGTAATTTTTGGGTTCCTTGGGAATTTCATTCTTCATTAACAGAGGATGAAGAAAAACGATTTTTTCTGTTCAAAAGTAATTGAGTTTTAGAATAGGGATGTGAAATGACCATCATAGTATGTTTGTTATATCAAAGGTGTTGGACATTTGAGATTCTTTCATATAAGCCTTTGAATCGACAGGTTTCATATTGAATAACTCGCTATTTGGGCAGTTGTCACTTTAGAGGTACGATTCTTTGATATTACCATTACTTAAAATAGATTGGACCACATGCTTAAACAATGCCTTAAAGTCGTTCAAATTCACATGAAGAATCTAAACTCTTTGCATCAATCAAAAACAACTGAGGATATTGCAGGTAGTGTTGACGAAAACCACGGCTAAACGATTCTTTGTCGAACTTTGGAATTAAGAATTCCGCGTACCACACTACACCAAAACAGGAACTGAAGTCGGTCGATGACCACGAACCTTGAGACCTTGGAATTCATCAAAATGATCGGAATTTTGGTGTAAAACTCATCTTTAATGATGAGGCCCATTTCCACATTAGAGGCAGAATAGTTACATTCGGGGATATTAAAATTCAGGAACGGTTGTGGAAGACTCTCACCATATCTATGCTCAACGTGTCACTGTTTGGTAAGGTTTTTGGGCTTCTGCATTGAGTAGAGATTACTTATTCAAAAAAAGGTTAGTGCAACTGTAACGTTGAATGTGTGAAACACAACCGAGCTATGATTAATTATTTTGTATGATTATGATTTTAAAAAATTGATACAGATGACGATTGCAACGAAACAATTGCAATTTTTGAAAAAGAGGTGAGATCACAATTGTTCGCCGAGATCTTGTGATTTTATATAATTAATTAGAAGATGGGACGACGAGCTGCGACTTAGTTAGGAAGATACCAGTAAAACGCCTTAGACGCATGGAAAATAACACTCCGGCCTGGAAAGTCCACAAATCCATCTTCACAAGAAAGCGCAGTAGAGAAAAGCAGCGGATCAGGTGACGTACGCAAGTGAAAAGTGACCTCACCCGAATTGGATTGCGCAACTGGAAACATCTAGCTAGGGATCGAGCTAGATGAAGAAGTTGTTGAGTGAGGCCCTAGTTCACACAGGACTGAAGCGCAACCTTAAGTAAGTATCGGGTGATTTTTTTGAGGTTAGGATTTTCATGCATTAGTATTTGACAGATCACGCGGGATTTCAGACATGGTGTCAAAGAGAAAGATGCTCAGTATGCTTTGACATTTTATCATGAATAGACTTACTAACGAGCAACGCTTGCAAATCATTGAATTTTATTACCAAAATCAGTGTTCGGTTCGAAATGTGTTTCGCGCTTTACGTCCGATTTATGGTGAGGCTCATTTCTGGTTGAATGGCTACGTAAATAAGCAAAATTGCCGCATTTGGAGTGAAGAGCAACCAGAAGCCGTTCAAGAACTGCCCATGCATCCCGAAAAATGCACTGTTTGGTGTGGTTTGTACGCTGGTGGAATCATTGGACCGTATTTTTTCAAAGATGCTGTTGGACGCAACGTTACGGTGAATGGCGATCGCTATCGTTCAATGCTAACAAACTTTTTGTTGCCAAAAATGGAAGAACTGAACTTGGTTGACATGTGGTTTCAACAAGATGGCGCTACATGCCACACAGCTCGCGATTCTATGGCCATTTTGAGGGAAAACTTCGGAGAACAATTCATCTCAAGGAATGGACCGGTAAGTTGGCCACCAAGATCATGCGATTTGACGCCTTTAGACTATTTTTTGTGGGGCTACGTCAAGTCTAAAGTCTACACAAATAAGCCAGCAACTATTCCAGCTTTGGAAGACAACATTTCCGAAGAAATTCGGGCTATTCCGGCCGAAATGCTCGAAAAAGTTACCCAAAATTGGACTTTCCGAATGGACCACCTAAGACGCAGCCGCGGTCAACATTTAAATGAAATTATCTTCAAAAAGTAAATGTCATGGACCAATCTAACGTTTCAAATAAAGAATCGATGAGATTTTGCAAATTTTATGAGTTTTTTTTCTCAAGCTCTTAAAAAATCACCCGATATAAGATATCGTCAATCAAATAAGTTCTGACTGTATCTGAGCATATACATTTTTAGCACAGGATTTTTAGAAACTAAAACTCTCCCTTCCACGGATTTGAAATGTTTGTACATACTTAACGACTAAACCTTGTAAAATTTGGATGACCCAGATGCTTGGTCTTCATATAAATTCTGAAAGCGGTGGATGGTATGATAACCTACGAAAGACTTAACTATTCAGATTTTTAGAGTCTCATATCAGTTGGTCAAGTTGTGCAACATTATGCTTTAGAGTAACATTGCTTACAGAATTTTTGTTGAATTTATATCTAAGAAGTTGTTTTCGGATCATGTGGGCGTGATATTGTTAAAAATCGATGCACAACCGAGAATTCTCTTTTTGGAAGAAGACCCTACTTTCTGATATATAATGATTTTTCAAAAGGAGCAATTCAATAAATTGACATAAAAACACACAGTTTATTTATTTACGCAGCCTTGGCTCTCTCCAGTCTTTGTTGGTATATTTCTTTTAGCTATCAAGGGAAACGACAAATGAAATGAAAACGAAATCATAAACACAAAGCTCCATTGGTATCAAGTATAGATAACATGTAAATGGTGCCCCCCTGTCCTTAAACATACAAAACCTACAAATGCTTACTTCTTTATTTGAATAAGTTTCCATTGCTAACTCAACCTCGACCGTTTTGGTTGAAGGCCTTTTTTATGATTCCAAGGTCTCATGCTTCGGATCTTTAGTGAGCCGTGTTACACACCCGACAAGAACAACAACAAAAAAAAAGCACATAATTTCCTCTGGGACGCGCACCACGCAATTCCCGGCCTATTGAGGCAAATCATCAAAAATATATTTACCCGATTGTCAGTTCAGTTATACTCTGCTCCCCGTTTCTTTTATATCTCATTTCGAGTGACACAGAACTTTTGAATATATTAAGTGGTTTAATCCAAAACCGGATGCGTGGAATTTCAACACAATCGCCCGTTCTCCGTCCCCCATATAAACTTTCCCGTTTCTCCTGCTTTTGCGAGGGTTGCAAAAAAAATCCAAAGCCACCTGATGAACATTCGCAATCAACCCTGATTTCAGCGTATAGGGAAAGAAGAAGGCAGTGGGGCTTGGGTCATATGGGGTGCGAATCCGATGCAACATTGAATGATTTTTCAAATTAACTTTACCTTCTCGTATAGTATATTGTACATTTGCCTACCTATGCAAATCTGTTGAATTTTTAATCGTATAGTTTGAATTATTGATATGATGTTCGATGTAAGGATGCGTGCGATTTTGAGAGTGTTAAATGACTTTTGAGCCTTTCAGGGCTTGGGTTGAAAGTCAAATTTAACGAGCTAATATAAATGTGTGTGTGCGAATATTTTTATTCTTTGGGGACCGCGCGAATGGGGAATGAAATTGAATTGATACGCTGAGCTTAACAAATTACCCAATCGTGGGAAATAATAGCTGATGGCTTCTAGTTTGTGTATGTGTAGAGTATAGACACTAATTTTAAGGTAGGTATGTACATAAAGATATAATGCTATTAAAAAGTCCAAAACGTTACGTATAATGATGATTGCACACATATGGTAATTACGCATATATTTTGTAATGAATACCTATTCATTTCAATTTAAATAACTCTTAAATTTTTAGGAAAACAGACTATTAAAATAAATTGTTATAACTACCACTAGATTTTTACATACAATTAATTTTTTAACCTTGATCAAGCATAATTATCTAAATTCAACTATCCATGGAGAAAGGAGAGGGCGAAGGATATATGCTTTTAAATTCTTTTGGTACATGCAAATCGTACTATCTCTGTACATTTGTATAAAGGGTGGTTAGATTTTAGGGGCCGATTTTGAATGCGAACCACACCTAAACTTCAAGTGTTTTTCTGCATTTCATTTGACATTTCTCAATTTCATACTAACTCAATTTGAACCATGGGAAGATACACAATTGAACAACGAACGATTTAAAGTTATCCACGCTTATTATGGAAAAGTTTTTTTCAAGGGTACTGCCTCTTGCGAAGAATTGACAAATTCTCCAAGAGTAATTCTTGTCATGAAAAGTGCTTTCTCAAATTAGCCGTTCGGCTTAAAACTGTAGGTCCCCTCCATCCCTGAAAATATTACTCGCACACAGGAATGGTTGAGAGTTGTAAGTCACTAGGCCCATGTTCTCAACGGACTGTTGCGCCACCTAATTTTTTTTTTTTTGTATTAATTGGCTTAAAAGTCCTCTCTCGAGCATCTAAAATCACCATCTATAAGACACTCATCATCCCGGTTCTCATTTATGGCGCTGAGGCCTGGACCCTGTCAAAGAAAGATGAGAACGTCTTAGGATGCTTCGAGAGAAAAATTCTTCGGGTGATTTTTGGTCCCGTACGTATAGATGGAGAATGGAGGAGAAGATTTAACGACGAACTGTACGGGCTGTACAGCGACACTGACCTAGTTAGCAGAATAAAAGTCCAACGGCTTAGATGGCTGGGTCATGTAGAGCGAATGGACATCAACGCTCCAGCCCGGAAGGTCTTCGAATCCAATCCCGAGGGACGGCGCAGTAGAGGAAGACCGCGACTCAGGTGGCGCACTCAGGTGGGTGAGGACCTCAACCAACTTGGCGTGCGAAACTGGAGACAGCTAGCTAGGGACCGAGCTGGCTGGAGACGCATGTTGGTTGAGGCCCAGGTCCGCCCCGGACTGTAGCGCCACCTTAAGTAAGTAAGTAAGTAAGTAAGCTAGGGACCGAGCTGGCTGGAGACGCATGTTGGTTGAGGCCCAGGTCCGCCCCGGACTGTAGCGCCACCTTAAGTAAGTAAGTAAGTAGGCTTAAGAGCCGTCCACCTCAACTCTTCATCATGCCCAACAATTGTACCTCTCACGATCGCAGTTGATGAACATTATGCATAAAGAATTGCATTTACACGTGTCGGGGCAGCTATTTGGCCGATATTTTGTTCCATACTTAATTTAACTACACCCATATTATCATAATAAAAAGAAATGACAATGATTACCTAAAAAATGTGTGTTTTATTCAAAATCAACATCGGCCCTTAAAATTTCACCACCCTTTATATCCAATAATATTCATGAAATTTTTGAGCTACATCCCTAAACCAGAAATATCTTTACTGTTAGTCATACCCACATATAAAGCCCAAAGGAGTGAAACCTCAGCTTCAAGGTATTCAATTGACAGCACCAGGACGGCTGAAACATTGTTCCCAACCTCATATTCGAAGAAAACAAATTCGCAATAAACTGTCACTCTCTGTGAATGCATTGACTTCTTCAAAATAAGTTGAGGACTTTCCGATCCACAGATGGGGCCCTTTTTTGAAACCGAAATGAAACTGTGCTTCGTCCGAAAATATTATTATTTGCACAAAATCGTTGTCCATTTGAAGCTGCTCCAAGACTTAATCTGGGAAATAGTACCGAAGTGCATAATAGTGAGCCTTCAATTAGCAATCTGATCTTATAATCCAAGAATATGATGTCTTTTGTACTGAATTTTTCTCAAGCGATTAAATGTTCCATAATAGAGTCTCCGTAAGACAACTTTCACCATCAGTGTTTTCTCCTAACATACCAGTTTCACGAACTATTTCCACAAACTTGAGTACAGCAAGTGCAGTAGGTGGCTTTATTTCAGACACGACTTCTTTTTAAAAATCGCACTGTTTGGGCTACACAGCACTCACTTTTCAAATACCTACATTTTAGTGACGTTTTTCAAAATAAAACTGATTCGTTGTAGATTTGTTCTACTAATACATTATTTAACCCACAACCTTTCTTTTAGTTCATTTTAAGTTTTTCCAATGATGGAACAGCTGATTGTTTATTTGACATTTGGGATAATTTTTCCACTGAAAGGTTTCCATTTTCTTTGTATTCCCATCTGCCAGTTTTAATTTCATTGATCAACTCTAACCTCAAATGCTTTATGTCAATCAGGAAATTTGTGTCCAGTGACAGAAATTTCCAATAAAAACTATAACCATACCTGTCAAAAAATTCCAATGATAAGCTTCAATGATGAAAACCAATTATAACTTTAACTGGCCCTAAAATAGGAAATTTTAAAGTAAGTCTATTGAATTGGTAAAATTTAATTAAGAAGCATCAATTTCGAAATAAAAACATTTTTTTTCAACAGCCAGAATTGTCTCCTTAATTTTGTTTAGACCGCCTCTATACGACGCACGTGCCATGTACTCAACAATTAAGTTTTTGACATTTACTTACCGACGTTTCATTGCTCTTGAAGTTCAAGCCATAATTCATGTTTATTGCTAAAAACCATTGTGGCTAAATAGTTTTTTAGATCCATTCCCAATTGATCGGGTTGATATCAGGGTATTGAGAAGGCCAGGGTACCACAGAAGTTCGATGATCGTGAAGCCAAGCACTCATCAGTTTTGAAAAGTGCTTACAATCGTTATCTTGCTAAAAATGCCATCTAAGTGGTATATTGCCGTCAGTATACGGTAGCATTAAAATATCACTATATGTTTCCTTGGACATGATAATCATGAATTCGGAAGATCGGTCTAACACTAAATCAAGAAAAAACAACCCCACACCATGATGTTACTGCCTCCATGTTTCACCGTTTTTTTGTATAACGTCATCCTTGAGAATGCCTAACATTTCTTCCGCAGTTCGATCCAAAATCGTTTATTTTTGTTTCATCACTCCAAAGAATAGTTTGCCTTGTCAACGTAATTCCCTATTATTTTAAACAGGTGATTACCTGTCACTTTCTACTTTTCTCCATTTTGAAGATTCAGATTCATGTAAATCCACCATAAAGTGACTTATTGCGTTCCAAGGAGGCATGCTACTGATTTTTTCTGTGAAGAGTTCGAGCAGGAAACTGCTCTCAACTGTCAAAATAACCTAGATGGCCCAACCTGTAAATTCCATAAAAACATACCCTAAAACATGGTCAAATCCTCCAAATCAAACAAAATTTGTAGGTATTTCAATTAAAATTGTGTCATTACCAAGTATTTAGGTAAAGACATAGTCACAATCAACAAACGACCATAATCAAGTATTTGTCCTCCAAACAACGACATGGTATATCATAACACAAAACACTTAAAAAGTAAACAACCCTCTTTGTTTAACTTTCAAGATATTAGGAATGTAACAACTTCCTAAAAAAATATATAAAACCACCCGAATACCGTTGACAGGCGAGCCTGTATCTATTCTAGAAATTCCTTGCGGCAAATTGATTACTGTAATTTTTCCTCTCACTTTGATCTAAATCGTTGACATCAACCCCACTTTCTAAACAAGCTTCCTATATAATAAAATCCTTTTGATATAACAAATAGGTCTACAACCTCCCTTTCCAAATTAATAAGCCACAATCAAATAAACAGAAAACGGTGAAATTTTAATATCATATTCCGGTCAATTTGAATTTGATTTGATATCCTCCTTTTCCCTCTCCAAAACCCAAAGGTTTTCTCTATCCCGCCCTCCAATAGAAGTTGTTTAGTCAAGCTGAATTAAAACGTGTCCGCTACTCGTAACTTCAACTGGAATATTTATACACATCTGTCAACAGAAGGAACAGAACAGAATAAAAAAGTATTTTTGTTATGCATTTTTTTTTAGGATTTATATTTTTCTGTTTGACTCTGGAATCTAATTCGATATAGTCAAATATCCTTTTGCAAAAGCCCATAACTTGATCTCTTTTGTCAACAACAACAACAACGAAAAAGGAAGAAACTAGAGAAAACTTCATCTCTCCTTATTTCTATTTCTCTCTCACTTCCTGAAAGTTCAACTTCTTCAAAGGAATGCCAGGCATCTTTAATTAAATTCACAATTAAAATTTCATGAAAAGTCAAAGGATCGGCGGACGTCTGCGGGAGGAAGTCGATATGGATGGGGATAGCAGCGAGGACGACGAACGGCGAGGACGACAGCGGCGGCGGCGTATGGGAATGAGGATTGAGAAAGAGAATAGCAAAAGTTTGCGTTTATGTTTTCTCTCACCAGAGCCAATAAGATGGACAAGGAACAAGAACAAGAAACCGAAGAAGAACAAGACGACAAGGAAGCAACAAAAACCTCAACGTGCAACTAAAGACAAAGAAAACTTTTTAACCCAAAACGAACGTCTGTGCTACGCCATGCCACGCCATCATGATTCGAACGATATAATGTCCGTGTCCTGTGTACAAAAATCTGGAATTCCGCGTTTCGCCTTGAGAAATAATAAGAAAAAAGTTCATGGGAAAGTTTTTGTTTTTGCTCTTCTTCACTTCACTATAGTGGAATATATTTTTACACACCGTACCACACCGTTTGGTTATTGGCCCGAATGGTGATGCTGGACAGGACAATATTTCTATCTCCTTCTTCTTTTACTTGGTGTCTGTCGAAAATGAAAATCTTTATCTTTATCCCTGCCTGTGATCTGAAGTTTCCGAAGGATTTCTTCCGATTTCCTTTGGGCCAGCAGAGAACAGTAGACAGGATGGAAAAGTTCAAACTTCAAAAGAACTAGGTATACACGTTCGAATGGATGGAGATGGAGATGGACGGAGTTATCCTGGCACTCAGCTTCTGTTGCAGCCAAAACCAAGTATAGCAAAAGTCGAGAAAATAAATAATATCGAATTTGGGAACTTATATTTTTTAAACATTTTTTTTTTGGTTTTTGAGCGAAATGAAGAAGATAAATGGGGAATGGTAAAAGTGTTGTAGATTTGAGATTCGTGACGGAATTTAAACAGTGTGCGTGAGGGGATTTGGTTGAATTTTACTTTTTGAGAGTAGAAAAATGCTGCTGGAATGTTGTTGCTTTTTGCAACCAATGACATTTTTTTTATTTTAAAAGAATGATTTTAGTTTAAATTAAAAATATGGGTTTTGAGGATAATTGTATTCCCACTTAATACCATACATATTTATTTATTTTATTTATTTAGCAATATTTAGCTATTTGTATAAACTACTTTATATTCAATATAAATAAACTTATCTTTAAATATACTTTGTTTTTACATAATTTATCAGTTTCTTTTTAAACATTTTAAAATTTTGTTCTAATTTCAAATCATTAGGCAATTCATTAAATATTTTTAGACCATTGTAAACAAGCATATTTTGTGCAGAATGCGTTCTTAACAAAGGAAGACGAATATCACATCTGTTTCTCACATTATGACCATATCAATTTTAATTAATTAATTTTTAATTTTATCACATAAATAATTGGGAACCAGCCCATATTTCATTTTAAAGACATAAATTGACACATTCATAATAGTTCTCTGGTTTATGCTTAGCCATTTTAACATATTTAACATATAAACAATCGGGGTTAACCAATGACATTTACAGCCTTATTACGGTTGTCAAAGATCAATTAATTGACAATTGAAACATTTTGTCAATTAATTGATAAATTGGTATTATGAACGCGAGTTGATCATTTTTTGATCCATTGTGAACAAAGATCAAAAATCTATTGTGAATAGTGCAAATTTTAGTATGTTTGGGATGGATTGTTGTCTTTTCTTTGGTTTTAACTTGTCGTTGATATCTAAAAATACATTAAGGAAGGCTTCTTTCGAAAGTCTAAAGTTTTGAATGAATCTAAAAGCGAGCCAAATTAGATTTTGTAATGTAACTAAAAAAGATCTTTTATCTACTATGTTCAGCCAAATCCATGGGATTTGAAGCATCGCGTAGTTTTCTTCGAATCTTTGCTTGCTCCAAAGTATTTTCTTCTTCAATTTCATTTTCACCGAAAAATAGTTTAATAGTAGACATGCTTTTGGCTTTCGCGATCCGTAAAATATTTTATCAACAAGGAATTTGTGATTGACTGAAAATTTGATAATCAACAAATATTTTGACAACCATAATACCAAGACTGTCAATTTGAATCATTCACAATAGATCTAATTTCTGAAGAGCGTTCACAGTTTATCAAAAAATTTGATTGCTGACAACGATAATACCAATTCATCAATTTCATTGAAAAATGTCAACTAGCGTATTGATAATTGACAACAGTAATAGGGCTGTTAAGTATTATTCTCATCGCTTTATTCTGCAACTTTTGTAATCTATCAATCATTGTTCTATTACCGAGATAAATTATTGTTGAACAATATTCAAAATGAGGTTTAATTATTGTGTTATACACATTTATTGCACACAGAATTGACATTCGCTTTCTAATTCTCGAAAAAAACATATTTTTTTACCAATTTTCTTTGATATGTAATCAATATGGGTATTGAATTCTAACTTTTTATCAAACATTATTCCCAGATACTTTTGTATACTAATTCTATAGTCTGGTTTTCAATTTTAACTTCTGCATTCGTTTTTCCGTTAACCATCAATCATCATACACTTTGTTTTTCCTATATTCAAACTTAATTTATTCATACGAAGCCATTTACTTAGTTGCATTAAATCAAAGTTAATTTTCTCAACACATTCGTTTATATTATTGCCTATGACATACAACAATCCATCATCAGCAAATAGTTTTAAGAAAGAATACTTCACTACTTTAGGCATTTCATTAACATACATTATAAATAACAAAGTTCCTAAAACAGATCCTTGCGGAACACCTAAATTCACATTTATAGATTCAGAAACAGCTTCTCTTTGCGTTCTCTTCTGTAAATATGATTGGAACCATCTTATATCCTTGCCTCTGACCCCATATCTATCCAGTTTTTTTAGAAGGATGTCTCTATCGACTGTTTCAAACGCTCTTCGGAGATCAACAAATACGGCAACGATTTTCATTTTCGAATTTATTTCCGTCTTCCAGTCGGCAATTATTAAGTTAATCAAGGATTCGCAGCTATGGCCTTCCCTGAATCCTGATTGACATTCCACGAAAAGTTGACTATCTTCCATGTACTTTTGAAGTTGTTTTTGTACAATTTTTTCCAAAATTTTTCCATCGTTAGGCAACATATTTACCGGTCAGAACTCCTCGGGACCTAGTGGGTTAGTATTCTTGGCAATGGGAACCACCAATGATTCTTTCCAACAATCCGCGAAAACACCTTCTTTCATTGACTCATTTACTACTTTGCACAAGTGACCTCCATTAATGTGAAACGAATCAATTATCATGTTAACTGACAACATATTTGAATCTTTTTTATTATTCATGCCTTTGATAAATATTTTTAACTCATTAAAAGCCACAAACTGAAATTCAAAAGTTTTGTCATGGTTTTCAATATAATCAAAATAGCTTTCTTTCGGTATAGCTTTATTTATGTCTATAACACTCGTAACAAAAAATTCATTAAGTTCTCCCGCTAGTAATTTACTATCACTTATCAAAACGTTTTCGAATGTAATACTTTTTATTGAACTCTTCTTTTGTTTTAACACCAATGATTTTATTGTTCGCCACATTGTCTTCTGGTCCCTAGACCCTTGGATTGTATTGGACACATACTTATTCTTTGCCTTATTTATTTCAGATTTCAACTTATTACGTGCAAGTCTATACAAATTCCAATCATGAATACAATTCGACCAAATGGCTAGGTTATAATTAGCAATTTTAGTTTCTCTAAGTCTTTTAAGTTCGTTACTAATCCATTCGTTTCTATCACCGGCCCTCACTGTTTTTACTACCTTAAGGCAATTAACCGCACGAGCAATTATCAAACATACATTTTCAGAAATTAAATTAATATTATCACAGTCATAGATACTATTTAATAAATCATTCTCTCGTATGTTATCACAAAATTTAAACTTGTTGTATTTTAATATTTGTATTTGTTTTTTAACCGTTTCTACTTTATTTCTAGATTCCATAGTTACTTCGATGCTTTCGTGATCACTAATTTTCCTATTTCTAACCACTTCTGCTTCAACTTTTAAATTGTTCGTAACCACATAATCAATTAAAGTGCGTGATGTAGGAGTTATTCTTGTTGGTTGAGATATTAACTGTTTGCATGCATTATCAAAAATTACCTGCTCAATACGCAACTTATATGTGTGCTGTTCACCATCCAGTCTATGTTGAAATCTCCCATCAGAACAATATCTTTACCGTACAACAACACACGATCCATTAAATCCTTAAAGCATTCACTAAAATGGGCTAGGGATGAACTTGGTGACCTACATATATAGCCCAGCCAAAATAAAACTTTGTGTACTCAAACTCACTTTAATAACTAAAAACCACCAATCCATATTTCTTGCAACACACTCTAAAACCACAACTTGCCAAAATTCGTTTATGTAACAAACAACGCCACCTCTGTGGGAAGATACAGAGTCACACCTCACTGTGGTATAATTATTTAAATGAATTTCACTGTCATCAATATTAGACGTTACATGAGTTTCCGATAACATTACAAAATCAACCTTTTCATTCTTAACTAAGTATGCTTTCAAGTTCATCAAAATTGTTAATGAGGCCCTGTATGTTCCCATAAAAACATTTACACTTGTTTAATTGCTAATAAGCAATCCTTCGTATTTCACTTTGCATTTTTCGTTGCATCACCGGACAAATCGAACTTCTAGTATCATGATTTATGTCTACATTGATATGAAGATCATCTTTTGCTCTGATACAGCTCACACATTTTACACAATCACTCTGACAATCCTTTTTGTTATGGTTTCCTCCACATTTCAAACAAGCTTAGCGCTGTGGTTGAAACCCCAGCATTTAAAACACCTCTTCACGTTTATTTCTTCGTATACTATGCATCGATCCCATTCAATGTTTATCCTTTTCATATTTAAAAGATTTACAAATGCTTCTCCATCTATCACCAAAATAGCATTAAACACAAGGTTATTTTTTGGAGATTGGTAAACCTTTAAACATTTAACGTTTGTGAACTGAATGTTATTTTGAACTTGAATAGCTTTCACTATATCATCCCTGTTCATCATTTCACTCATTCCATACACTCGCACGTCGCACCTCAGGATTTCTTTTTTGATGAATTTCAATATCATATTTATCACTCAATTTCTCTTTAATTGCCGATTGCATCTTTTCACTAGACTCTTCATTCCCGCACTCTATTGCAATAACACCATTCTGCCGATTGGATACACTGCTCACATTAATCGAAAGAGATGAAGGGTTAATACTTTCTTTTATTTCCTTTCTCGTGACTGCACTTTCTTGACAAACTTTTGGCTTTAAAATCAATTGCGGACCTTTTTTCACTTGTGATGCATATGATTCTTTTTCAATATGCACATTTTTTGTTGCACTTCCACAAAAGTTCGCGCTCGATTTATCATTTTTTATTTCACTCACTTTATCCGAAATTTCTTTCATATTAATTTTCATCATATTTAACAATTTTATCTGATTATCACTAATTAATGAAATTAATTTTAAATGGTTTTCTTTCAATACTTTAATAAAATCAAGACATTCATTGCAAATATAAACAATGTTAACTTGTGCATTTACGACATCCACATCATATTTAGAAAATTCCGCACAAGAACGATGTATAGTTTTATGGCAGAACCCACTACATATTAAAGGTGTCTCTTTTTTAAAGTTTTTATCACACTTTCCACAATTAAAATCCATAGTTTTTCTATTTATTCTATGAGAAACTTAATAGATTCTATAACTGAGTTTCACTTTTCTAAAATAGAATTATTTTTGGCGATAAGTTTAATTTTGAATTTCCGTGTAATATTTATACGACCGATCACTTTGACTCACCAAAATATAGTTGAGCCACTGAAAAGCTTTCACAGAAGCAAATTTCTTTATAACTATCTGACCCAAAAGGCGTTGTTCTACCCTTTCTCATAGAAAGTACATAATTTAATTTAGTTTTTAACCTGAGTAGAATTCTGTAGAAAGATTTTAGATTATTTGCTCATTGCGAAAAATCATCTGTTATGAAGTGGCGCATTTTCGGCTATCAAACAAATTATAATAAAGGGTGCTTACATTTTGAGGACCGATGTTGATTTTGAATAAAACACAAATTATTTAGGAAATTATTGTCATTTCTTTTCATTATAATATTATTGGTATGGTTCAATTATGTATGAAACAAAATATCGGCCAAATGGCAGCCACGACCTCGGCGGTACACCTCCGTCAGATGGTCCAAATTTTTGATGATGCTGAGGCATAATTGCAATTTTATGCCGTTAATGTACCAAATCATCTCATCCTTTACCTCTTGAATTGTTGCTGGCTTATCAACGTACAAATTTTCTTTGAAATAACCCAAAAACAAAAAGAAGTCCAACTGTGTCAAATCACATGATCTTGGCGGCCAATTGACATCAACACACGTGAAATAACAGTTACACGGCCATTAAATTTGTCTTACAAAAGAGCCATTCTTTCGTTAGCTGTGTGTCAAGTGGCACCGTCCGCCCTGTTGAATCATCATGCCGTCCACATCTATACCTTCTAATTTTTATAAATGATGCCGCCAGCCCATAAACCGCGCCAAAAAGTCCCTCTTTGTGGGTGCATTTGTTGTTCGACAATCACTAAATATGATTTTCTTCAAAAAATGGTCATCCACTGCCATTTCTTCCCACCATTCTGACCATTGACGACGCTTGAAATGGTCAAGAGGTTTGCTCAAATGTTTGGACGATTTTTCCGACTGTACGCACATTTGGACGATTAAATAGACGCTAAAACTAATATGAGCAAAGTAGAATGATTTATGTTTCAAAATTGGTGATTTGTTTTCCTTTTAAAAGTTGCACTCCATGTCCGCTGCGGAAACGGTTAACGTTTTGTTAAAGTAATGTATGCCAGAACTGTTCCCTTTTAATAGTTCTAAAAGAAAGTCCGCGGCAGCATATGTCTATCTTATAAAGTTGTCACACTGTAACCTTTCTTGTGCTAGCCAAATTTGTACTTAAATAAAGTATGCGAGTCACGTCGCGAGGAACAGCTAGTACAACATAATTTAATTTAATAGCATATTAAAAATGGAAGCCATCTTAAAATTATTGGTTTTTAAAAAAATGAGGTTTGCCGAAAATTTATGGAGGAGCTGACTAAAAAATAAGAAAATATTTTTATTTCGACAGCTGACAGTTTAAAGTTAATAAAACTGGAACACTACTATCTAGTAATTTCAGCGTTATTTTGAAACTGACCTCTGTTTTTCGCTCGAAGTCTTGACAGATATTCAGTATCATTCCTCCGAAATGAAATAAATAGATGGGATTTACGATGAACAACGTTGAGATGAACATCAACTCGCCATCGATCTCAATATTAATTTTACTTAGTAACCTTTCGCTTTGGGAGGAAAATCATCTTTTATGAATAGGCAAATTTTCAGATACGCTTACAAACAAAATAATATAATATGCAAGGCCTAAACGATATTTTCTTAAAGCCAATGCATCCACAGAGAGTGGCAATTATTGTTGGAAGATTTTTTCGAAAATGAGGCTGGGAACAACATTTTGGTCAACTGTTAATTTTAACGACTTTTTTTAACTGAAATTGGCAGATATTTTAAATGTCTGAAAAAATTGCTTCACCTCCATTTTGTACTTGTGACATAACTATATGGCATAGTTCTGCATATTATACTTAAACTATAAGAACACGATATTTTAAACATGACATTACGATGGTAGTAAAGTCTACAAAAGTCCCCCTGTTCCGTCCGTCTGTATGTCCTTTCTCAAGAAGTAATCAACCGATTTCAATAATTTTTTTCTGCACAAAATCTTATACATAGATACTGGCTCAATAACATTTGATAATCAAAAATGTTATTGTTTTTATTTTTGACTTTTAAAACAATATCAAACATTTTATTCGAAATTCGATATCTCGAAAACGAGTTGTTATTAATTTACAAAATTGGAACTCAAAATGTAAATTAATAAACTCTTAATAACTGCATACGCAAATTTTAAAAAATTTACGTTTTTTGAGAAATAAAATGGCATTTAAATTTTTGAAAACAAACTTTTTTTTCAGATACATTTTTGAATTTAAAATACAGAAAAAAAGTACGTGTGACCCAGTCGTGCATTTTATATCTTTTTCCACGCCTAAGTTATTTTTATTGTAATCTTACCTTTACATTTTTTTTTTTTTTTGTAGCCTATTTTCGAAATTCATGCATTTGTATTAAATTATTTTAACAACCTTCAACTTCAAAAAAGGGACAAGTTAAAGTAAACAACACTACTCCCACAAAGACTTAAAACAAAATTTGTAAGATTAACTAGAGCTAACAACTTCTCTGGACTTCCGCCATAAATATTTAATACAGAAATGGGAGCGCATTAAGTCATTATACTTAACATACATATCTTACGATTATATCTTAAAAAAAAAAAAAAACAATATAATATTAGGGTTTTTATTTTTAAACATAATTTCCAAAACAATTTTTTCATGAAACAAAATAATATTTCTCGAAAACTCTTTTTTGACTTTAGGAAAGTTTACTGTAATTGAACTTACTTTAGCTTAACATTTATTATAAAAAATAAATTATACAAATAAAATCTTTGAAAAATAATTTCACCTGCACTCCAACCCTCCTTCCCCTTTTTATTCTCTTGATGGTGATTTACTTGGCGACACTGTTGCAGAGTTTCTATGATCTTTTTTTTCTCGCTTCACAAATCCATATGAATCTTGTGTTTCAGACTCTTTTGCAACCTTATAGGCTATTGGTATGGTTACTTCAGTATTTCTTCTGCTGCTATCGTAACGCCCTCTATCGTAGTGATTGCTATAATCGACACCGGGTGGAGGTCGAACTATTTCGGGTAAATGAGCGTAGTAGACAATGCGACGATTACGATTGTCATAGCTTGATGGACGATCGTATATTTCATTGTTGTAAAGTGATCCGTAGTCCCGTGGTTCTGGAACATCGAATCTTCTATCAGGGTAGTTATAGTAAGCTTCAGGATAGTTGGGCACACGAGGACTGTAGCTGTCATAGGGATCATAATGACGACGGAACAGATAATGTTCGTCATAGTTATAAGGATCACGATCATATTGCTCATCGTACCTGAAAATGCAAAAGTTTGAAAAAATTTTAAAGATTGAAGAGATTTCTAGGCTCACCTATCATAACGCCGAAGGTATTGATCATATGATCTTGATGGATACATTTCGTATTTATACGGCTCGTAATCATCGTAATGGGGTTTCAATTGTGGTGGGGAAATTTTAACAATAGTTCGATCCTTTGGATCTAGGTCAACTTTCTTAGGTTGAGTTACAAAGTTCACACGTGGTTGTCGTCTTCTGAAGCCATCATTGCTTGCATCCGAAACTGAATCATCGTCATCACGTTTTATATTCCATGAGTAATCATTCCATGAATCTTTGCGATAGTAATTAGGCTCCATGACTTGTTTTTCAGCCTTTGGCAACATTTGCCGCCCACCTGATGGATTATTCTTGTCAATTACCTCGATTTTATCACTATCAACATTTTGTTCTATGTCTTTCTTTTTCGATTTAGTGTTGGAAGCTTTTGCTGCATCGTATTCTGCTGTTGAACGACGATTACGTATTGATTTCGATTGACCAAAGTTTCCAGCAGCAGCTAAACTTCTAGCCTCATAGTAGGCGCTATCTGATTGATAGTATTCGGGAGATTCTTCAAAGTCATAGCCATCGAGAATTTCAACATCTTGTGGGACATACAAGGCCAATGTTTGATGTCCCATCATCCAAAAGATGATGAACAGCTTCCGCACTAACATAGTTGAGATACTCCCTTTTGACACACTGTTTAGAAAAAATAAACAGAATTGAATAAATAACAAAATCTAAGTTATAAAAACTTGAACAATGTCTGATAAAAAGAAAATTGCTAAATCGCAACAGGCAATATTTTCATCTACTTAAAAAATGAGACAAAATAAGGCATAGTTTTACTTCCGAATACAAGGCAGATTTTGACTTTATTGGAAAAAGTATCCATTAGTTTTTTTTATTTCTAACCTCAACAAAATGTTAATGAAAATTGTTAAAAAAAAACTGAATAAGTCTTAAAAGAGTTTCAATAAAGTTTCTGTATTTTTGTCGAATAGATCAATTTTTGTTAGGTGATCACAATCCCGAGTTGTTGGCGAGAAAACAAAGATTTTTACTACTATTTTAAGTGTTGCATTTAATATATTTCAATACTCATTTATACTACCATTTAGCGTCACAGGTTGTTAGAATCATTGCGCAAGTAATAAATTATTTAAATAAAATAAATCTTTTTGTCTTAACGTATAATAATAATAACAGAACAATTTAGACTTTTTTTAATGAATTTGAATGAATGTTTTTTAAATCTATTTGCAATTAGTTAAAATTGAATTTTCAAAACAAATAATCCTTTCCTACTTCTTTAATGGAAAGACTTTTTATGAAGGAACTAAAGAGTTTTTCAATAAGGGCGGGTAGATGTTGTCAATCGTGGCGTTTGCTGTGTGGCACGTAGCGCTGCCGGCCGTCCTGCTGGAACCACATGTCGTCTAGGTCCATATGGTTCAATTTTGGCCATAAGAAATTAGTTCTAATCGTTATTTAGCGCTCGCTGTTGACGGTGACCGCCTCACTAACGTCCTTTACAAAAAAGTATAATTTGTATGATTTGATTTCTCAATAAATCTTTATTGCACATTTCGAAAAAGAAGAAAAGAAATACAAGGTTTATTTGTTTGGTAGGCGAACGTCATCCATGTCTCAAGAATCAGTATCGTTATATCGATTTCAAATAAATTTTGTTGCACAGATAATAGCACAGTAAGATGCTGAAAGGACTCTCAAAAAATTGATTGGTTGATTTTTTTATCATAGCAACTTTAAAAACCAATAACGCCAGCGGCTTGAATTAAATTTGTTATCATATGCATACATTTATTTTATCTCCAAAATAATTACATGCAGCGAAGAATAGCATTTTTGACATCTGGTAAAATCAAATTGACAGTTTTTTTTTACAAAAAATAAAAACATAACAAAAAAAACATTACTAAAAGTTGGTAAAAATTGATTTTCGACTTAAATATCATTTCAAAAATTAAAAATTGGCTTCAAACTAATTTCATCTAATAGAAAATGTTGTTTTCGATATTCAATACAATTTTCATAAAAATCCAACAATCAGTTTTTTTCATAAAAATTATAACTAATTTCATCTTATTAGAAACATTTTAATCGTATATACATAGTACACAAAGTTTAAAAAATATGAATGTTCGATTCTGGATATCTCGTGAATAAATAAAGGTATTGACTTCAAAATGATTTCATTCTGTGCAAATTTTTTTTAGAAAAACCGAAACTGTATTTATTATAAACTAGCCGACCCGTGCTCGCGTTGCTTCGCAAATTTTTTGAATATTAGTATTAGCATATGAAAAAATTTCTCAATGGGACTGTGCATATTTTCTACAATAATATTAACTTTAGTTTATATGTTTCGCTTTTATATAATAGTATAGATTTGCGGTAAAAAAAAACAAATTTGTGTTTTTAATGTTCTCATACATCTATAGGTATGCGTGTGTAAATATCCATAGACACATTTTTTTATTCATCTGCTCCTGTTCAGTGCAATGCAACTGACTTAACCTACCCACATTTGTGTGCTCTTTTTATCGACGTCATTGTAAGTACCTTCTTCGAGTTATTTGTAAAGAAAATTTTAACTTAATTTCAATTTTATTGTTCGAGGAAGTGATACATAATTGGTAATTCAAGCTATTATAATAGAACTTTATTTATTTTTAAATTGGAAGAACTATAATCTATTCACTTCCTCGAACCACAAAAATAAAAAAGATCTAATTTTTCTTTAGATAAATCGGCATTTCATGTGCACGGCACTGTATTTAATTAAATGTCCATAGTAACTTTAAAAAAAATTAAATGGAACACATATTAAGAGAGAAAGAGCATGGGAAGAAAAGAAAATTAAAAATGTTGGAATGATAATGAAATGAAACAAAGCAGCGACCTCGCGATTGTGATGGAATCTAATTTCCTGAAAAAAATAAATTCAAAAAGTTTATAATTTTATAATTTGTTTTTATTTATTTCTCAGGTTGTATGTTTAACTTAGAAGTGATTTTAGGCTTAAAATTTGCGCAACAATATTGACTTTATGAAGCAATGCTAATCTTTGTCGATTATTGTATAGGTTTTAAGATATGAGTGGTTGTATAAATCAACTAATGAAAAAAAATGGACAAAAAATGTAAAATCAATAATATTTAAGTTTGACAAATAATTAATGAAAAAAATTAAAGCCATAAACACTCTCATAACAATATAGAAAATAATAAAATATATTTCAAATAAATCGGTTGACTACTTTCTGAGATCGTGCGTTACAAACTTTAAAATGGTTTCGCTTTTATATAATAGTATAGATATAGATATAGATATATGTAGATGAAATAAAAACTTTCAAGAAATACTACTAAAACTGGTAAAAATTGGTTTTCGAATAAAAATCCCGTCAACAAAAAAAGATTTTGAAATCAAACTTATTTTATCATATGCAAAATATTGTTGGTAAGTTTTAGTTAATTTTATAGAAAAATTCAAAAGACAACTTTTCTAAACACAACACGAAAACCTACAAAATCCACAAAAACTTCATGGTTTTTGAGTGAAGTAATAATAGAACCACGAAAGATATTGACTTCAAATTATTTGTCTCATACAAAATATTGTTATGAATATTTTGTTAAAGTTTTAAGCCAGATAAATCGACACAGACGGGATGGGAAGTTATCAGTGTAGGTCGCATCCCAGCCTCTTTTTTTTTAGTTTGGTTTGACATTTCAACATGAATAGACTAACGCCTGCCCAACACTTGCAAATTGTTCAATTTTATTTTAAAAATCATGGTTTTGTTTGAAATACATTTTGCGAGCTACGATAAAGCTCACTTTTGGTTGAATGGAAAATCCTGGGTGTATGTTGAGACACATTTACATCCACAAAAAATGACCGTTTGGTGTAATTTATGGGTTGCTTAGTGGAGCCAAGATTACTGAATATTTCGTTCATCAATTGAAAAACCATGATGTGCTGGAGTTGTGAAAGGACAGCGCAACATGTCACGTAGCTCTTGCCACAATTGACTCATTTAAGGAAACGTTTTTTAAAGGCATAGTTTCACTTAACGGTCTATTTTTTTTGGATATTTGTGAAGTCAGTAGTCTTATCAGCGTAAAACGATTGACCACTGGCATGGCAACATTCTCTGCGTTATTGCCGATAAACGGACACAAATGTTGGAATAAGATGTAAACGAAAATTAGCCCTCGATATCATACTACATTCAAGCCAGCAGTGGCTGTAATATGCTAGAAATCATCTTTAAATTGTAATGCTAGAAGATTTTCTTTCTAATAAATCAAATTGTATGTCAATTGAAAATAATTATTTTTGTTTTATTCCATTTCAAAGTGATATATGTACTGTACATACCTCTAAAAAACACCCTTTTTTATTGTTTTCTTCTCCATCAATCTAACTGAGAAGTCTCAGAAATCTTAGAAATATAACTTGCCAAATAATAAATGTTTGATAGAACATTTTATGTGTTCTAAAATGTAGTTATATTTTTATTACAGCAAAGTGTTTTGAAACTAAAGTAAAATGAATTGTTTAAAAAGTTATAACTCTTCAATTTCCATTGTATTTGACTTCTATTAAACTAGAATTAAGTTGCAAAACAAGGTCATTAATACGCTTTTTAAGTTACATGGAGATTTTGATGAGTTATTAATAATCTTGATAGGACTGTGACTGTGACAGGGAACTTGCCATGATCTAAAAGTAACCTTATCAACATCCATAGGGCAGGATTTTTATACCTTATTTAAAGAAGAAGGAATGGAGCAAAGCAAGATGCTTGATACCTAAGTCGCGGGTTGTGGAATAGGACGACGAATTCTTGATAGTAAAAGCTGGTGACACTTGTTAAGTTATATTATACGTATTTTAAAGATATTCAAAATAAAAAAGTAAATATACGCCTAGGAGCGCCAATTTTTTTCATTTTGATTTGGAAATATTAAAGTACTGTTTGATACGAAATCTGCAATGTTGTACAGGAACCGACTTTGACCAAACTTCACACAAATGATTCCTGTTGTTGTTTATAGAGATGGTAATTTTTTGAAAATTTTAATATGATCTATAATGGCTTTAACCATATCACATAACTTTAACAGGTTTTGCCATTTTAAAAGTGCCTACAGTTTTTAAATATACATTATTGGGAAAATAATTAGAAACGATGAAAATAATATACTTATTGTCTCTCTTTCCTATATTTTGGTCATATTAATTATTCAATTCAAATAGCAAGTACTTAGTTTAAACTAATACTAGTCTCTTCTTTGCTGGACTTTTTTTTTAACTACAGAAAATGATAACAATTAATATATTTTGAGTTTTTCCAAAGCTGATATTTCGTTTGCTTGAAAAAAATAATTAGAAACGAATTCAATTTTGTTAATTATCTGTGGTTAGTGATTGAATTTGAAAAATTCTTAATTTATCTTTCTGCTAAGTAAACTTATATCTCGATCCGGACGCAAAATTTGTAAAAACAAAAGCTGAACTCATGAAATGCGTAAGCTCATTGTGCAGATGCAATGATTAGGAAAATTTCAAAAGGAAGCCATTCCAGTCCAGTCAAAATGCTCAAATAGGATGATATATAATTCTTTAAGGGCCTAAACTGGAAGCTTAAACTGGAAGCCTTGAAATCCGCAATTGGAAAAGAAAAAAGACTTAAGAAGATCATCTCATAGTCCTTTTGCCATCAGTCAATCAATTTGTGATGCAATTTCATCACAATTTAGCCATGAAATAACATCAAGGACTATAGGGAATTGTCTTTTCAAAAGTGATTTTGCGGGGATGTACAATTTCTTATCAAAAATTTCTTATCATTTTGGAAGATCTTTTGTTATGATGAATTTAATACAAACCTATTCCTATTTGAATCAGATGACAAATGTAATGTGGGACGTCCAATTAACGAGGAGCAAAGTCTCTCACAATCAAACATGGGGACGTGAATATGACGGTTTGGGCTGAGTTTTTCTGGTGAGGTGCAAGATCGAAAAATGCATCTGAACTTTTTAAAAACATTGAAGAGGCACGGACAAAATGTCTCGTTTAAACATGTGGGAACCTGGTAGCCAGCCTTCCAAGGCATTAGAAATGAAAGTTACCCGAGCAATTACTCACGTTTCAAGTTTAGAATATCCGGTAAATTGCTTCGGAATAAATCAAGTCATAATTTTCACAAATTTTCCTGTAATTTATTTATCACACACAGCTTTAATTTGTAAAAATAAATAATCATATTATTATTAAAATTAAATTAAAAAACAACAAAATTAAACAAATAATTGTTTGTACCAATTACTTCAAAGAATATTTTAATATGTACAATTGTACAACCTGTTTTAAAAAAAATTAAAAATTTGTTTCTAATTATATTTGTCTAAAACTGTATATAATTTATACTTTTACTACAAATAAATAATTTCAAAAATATACAACTGGACTTCAATACGGTGTGCGATGGAGGGGACCTACAGTTTTATGCCGAACCCGAAAGGCTAATTCGATAAAGTACTTTTTCATAACAAGAATTACTCTTGAAGGATTTGCAAGAGGGAGTACTCGTAAAAAAAAAAACTTTAGTTGATACAGGCAGGGATTAAACCCCAAACTTATAGCATGACAGTCCTATACGCACTGTTTAAGCAATAAAATCGGTTGTTCTTTACGTGCAGTATAGATTGGAGCTTAATCCTGATTATATTTATCCTGCTATAATAAGTGATCGAAACTTCTGTCTCTGGGCCAGGAACTTTTATGGATATGTTTTTGTAATAATGCGTTTTAATTTAAAGTATTTTAATTCACTGTTGATTCAAAGACCGTTGTACGGATCTTTGTTAAGCTAGTAAAGGATATTTTGCGACAGATATACGAGGAGTCATTTTGTATACAATGAAGTTTAAAAAAACTGTTCATTTAAAATAACAATAATACTCACAAAATAGAAAAAGTATCCAATATCGTTTATTTTTTTTAAAACTACCCGTGAGGAACACGGAATTTTCGAATTTACTGACTTATTATTTCTTAGAACTACCAACTTCGTTGAAATGTCGACTTAAACTGAACTCCTATAAACTAACGTTTCAGCCCGATATTGGAACTAAAATTATTAGATATACTCTCCCTGATGTGTAAATATAATGCAACTAGACAGAAACAGAAGCTGTACTGCTGTTGCTACTTAAAGCCACTCAACCGATCAATAGCACCCACCACCAACCAACCAGCCAACCTACAACCTTTAGAGGGCTGCGGATGGAAGTACATGCATCCCAGCCAGAATTTATCTTCGTGTAACAACAGAACCATGTCAAACATTGCACCGATGATATTTATGAGGCCTGTCTTTTGAGAATCAAAAACATCAACATCAACTACAATACTTGACTTGCTATAGGTTTAAATGCTAATGGTAACTCTATTACTTTACTCATTTCGCACAGCAGAACATCATGATGGCAATCCGATTCTAGAATCTATATGGCTCTGGCTCAGGCTCAGGCTCAGACATCAGACTAGATTGCTACTGCTTGTGGATTTATGTTACATACATGTTTTATCCCCCTTCCCTTTGCCGTTCAGTCTCTCGTAATTAGGAGCGATTAAAATTTATGAACATGAGGTTACCAAAGTTGGGATGCGCTTACTATTATCACCAAGCAGAAATATGCTCTGATTCTGTGTCATGGAACTCCCATAAAATGCTGATGGTTTCAAAGTGATGATGGTGCATAGCAGGTAAGGTACCTAAAAACGTCTATTCATCAAAGAACACGGGTGGAGTCAAACTATCACCTCCGCACCATATATTGCCGCTGCGCCGCGTTCGCCGCTAAGGTTGACAACCGCAAGAAGGGTTATGTAGCGTAGATCCGGTCGGGATGGATAATTTTGTTGTTTTTTGTATTCTGTTTTGAATACTTAGATCATCTAAAAATACCTAGAACAACAATAGAAATGTTGGAAAGTGCAAAATGGTTTGACGCAGTTCCGCATAGGTAAGGTACAGTACAATGTATTCTTGATAAGGGGTGAGTGAAGGGGATTGTTTTAAAGGTTTAGGTATTTTTGTTATTTGTTTGTTATGGAAGCTTGTTGTTTTATTATGGGAGTGTTGATTGTATTCATAGTGATTTAATGCCATGTTAAGTTTTGCAAGGCATTGCATTGCATTTCTTTAGATCAAAAACATTTGTTGCTATAATATATCGCGCATCGACGCGACGCAGAGACCTTAGCACAATTTCATTTTTTTAAATTAAAGGTTAATCGGCTTTTATTTTGTAAATTATTGGACTGGATTTGATAAAATCTCTATTGAATTAGAGACTTAAAAGTGAAAGTCCATTAAAATAATACCTGCTTATAATTATCAAAAAAAAAAAAATATATAGACCACGGCTATAACTATTTATTGTACCTGTATATGAATACATTGAATATAGGTAACTTAACAATTATTTTTAAAGAGCAATTTTTGAGATTTTTATTTTTAAATAATTTAGTATATTTTAATTAGAGAGGTCGTCGACATTTTACAATAGAACCAATTCAATAGAACCATTTATCGTATTAAATTATATTAAATATGAGATTTTAGGTTCGTACTTTGAGACAAAATAATTGACCTCTATGATACAAATTTAAACATCCCACAAAACAAACATTATATAAAGAGTTTTTGAATAAGTATTATTATTATTATTATTACTATTAGCTTTTTACTGACTCAATTTAATTTTATGTTTCCAAAAATGTAAGATAAAAAATTATAAATTTAACAATTATTATTGCAATGAAAAAATTTTTTATAATTTTTTTTAAATTCAAAATGTTCGACACGTAAATTATTTAATTATAAATATAAAATACTACTGCATTTAAAGAGAAAATAATTAATATAATAATCCCCCAAAGCTGTCCATATGTCTCTATTTACAGCTTCATTTAACCAATTTGTACCGTGCAGGGAACTAAGTCCCCGGGAACCTAACCCAATGAGGGATTTAGTTCCCACTCAGTGAGAACGAAATCCACTTCATCAAAGTGGTCTTAGTTCTTCCGCTAGGTGGGAATCTATTTCTGGAAAAAATATGAGCTTTTAGTTCCCTCTAAAAGTGAAATTAATTCCCACTTGTAAAAGGAAAAAGTCAAAAGAAATGGAATGAACTTGCAATTTTATTAAACTAATAAAAACAAATGTCATTTTGAGAAACTTTACACCAAATTTAAGTAGCAAAATTGTTAAAATTCTGAACCTACATGTGTATGTTTGTTTAAATATTTATTTGTATAACACAACAAAAATTAAAAAAACTAAAAATATTTATAATTCCAGTCAGAAAACTAAAAAAAAAACTGATAACTTCCCATCCCGTCTGTCGATTTGTCTTGCTTAAAAGGTTTGCAGGTTTTCGTGTTTTGTTAAAAAAGTTATCAGTTAAATTATTTAAAAAAAAATTCAAAATCACCAACAACATTTTGCATATGATGAAATAGTTTGATTTTAAAATATATTTTTGTTAACGAGATATTTAGTCGAAAACCAATTTTTACCAATTTTAGTAGTTTTTCTTAAAAGTTTTTATTTCTTTCATTCGATGAATGAAATGAGTCAATACCTTCTATTTTTCACGAGATATCGAACCGAACCGAAGCGAACATAATTTTTTACCAAATTTGGTACTATTTTTTGAAGATTTTATTTTTTTTATGAAAAAACTGTCAATTCGATTTTTCTCAAAATTTTACCAGATGTTGAAAACGTTATTCTTCGTTGCACGAAACTGTTTTGGAGATAAAACGATTTTGTATTCGTAAAATGTTCGAGGTGACAATTATTTTTTTTAAGTTTTTTTGATTTATAAAAAAACTGTTAATTGGATTTTTTCCAAATATATATTTTTTGTTTGGTATCACGTTACAATATATAATATACAATTTAATTCAAGTCTCTAGGATTATTGATTCGTGAGATATTTAGGGTTAACCAAAATTTTTACCATTTTTTTAAACTGTTATGGTAAAAAAAACCACCCACGCAATATTCTTGAGAGCCCTTTTTGCATCTTTCTGCATTATTATCTCATCTGTATAACAAAATTTATTTGAAGTCGATATCTCTGCGTACGAACGTACGTACACACGCACGCACAGACATCTTTCTAAAATTCTTTTATTTCGACTCTAGGGGCCTTAAAACGTCGGGAAATGTCAAAATTTTCAATTTGACAAATCGGACCCATTACAATAACATTCTATGGGAAGTTAATAACAAATTACAAAAAAACAACATTGAAAAACGAAATAATTTAATAACTTACAAAAACACTTTCGAAAATCCCTGATTTTGATGGAGCGTTTTTTGACATCGTCTGCTAATAAATCGCACATATGTATCTTAACGTGTTGACATGGCAGAAAAATATTGTCGAGAGTATTATAAAAACAAATAATACAAAATGGGACGTTGTTATCATTGTTGTTGTAAGGGCTCGAAATCCTCTTCTTCTGACATTTCTAGCTCTGTCATCAGTTTTATTGAAAATTTGAACGATTTGTGGCAAGTATTCAAAAACGCTAATGCGCTTGGTATAGAATTTCGGAACAAGTTTTTCAATTATTTCATCCCTTCTTGCATAAAACGGCTTTGGGGTTTCAATCATAAGCATGGCCTCACTATCTAAAGCCGAAACAACTCCCGTGTATTGTTGAACTTCTCTGCGATTAAGCAATTGACAAATTTTATAACAATATGAAAATAAAAAAAAAAATCATTTGTAGGGTATACGACTTCCTTTTGTAGTATTCTATAAAAGAGTACTAGGTAATCGAATTTATCTTTTTTGCTTCATTTTCAATTAGCAAAAATGTTGTTTGAATATGCTCAGTGCTCAAAAGGAGCAATGTTAGCATTTTCTTAAAAATGTCGTGATCGGTTCTGTTGCTTAGCATCGTCTTTAAAAAATCAGGGATTTTCGCAGTTTTCCTTCTCAGAGGTCTATTGTAATGAAACTAACATACGTTTAAAACAGCTTTCGGAAAAACCGTTTTAAGGCCTTTTGTAAACTTCTTTCTAAGTCAGTGGTAAATGAAGCTGATTGAAAATTGAACAGATTTCTTTCAATAAATGCGAAAAGATGCTGGTATATATTGTTTGATTTATTTGTGGCCAGTATATATGTACATGAATATAGTTACAAAAATATTTTTTTATTATTTATTATTATTATCTTATTATTTTTCGAAAAGATAGATAGAGACCTGGGGCCCTACTATGTAACTCGATTCTACAATGAAATTGCTCGAATGCGAAAAATTGGTACTATGTATCTATTTGACTACTTTCGAACAAACGAGAATCGAATAGTTCTAGTAGTGCCAACTATCAACTATGTACATGAAATATGTTTGCGAACGAAGTTTTTTTTTGCCAAAGTGTAAGTTAAATGTTATAAATTATTAATATGCAATTTGAATTTGAGAGTTTTTCATTCAACTTCTTGTGTTTTATTATTTTACCACTCCAATTACACCGGGAATTCGTGATAACTTAATGATAAGCGAAGAACAAAACTAAAACAAAAGTATGTATTTTTCACTAAGAATGCATTCAAATATTCTACCGTATATATAAAGGGTCCGCCAAATACCTTTTTTTTTTTTGAAAATGCTATAAAAACATCGAGTGTAGCTTCGGCTGTGTGGCACGTAGCGGGCGCCACGTCCTGTTGAAACCAAATTTTGCCAATATCCTCCTCCTTTTGTGAACAAAAATTCGTTCAACATGGCCCGATAACGATCGCCATTGACTGTAACGGCCACTCCTTGCTCGTTTTCGAAGAAAAATGGCCCAATTATGCCAATTATTAAGCTTCATCTGAAAAGATGATGAAGCGTATACACTACCTTATTCGTTCAGCGGAAAGATAAAACTATTTATCTGTGAAATCAGACATGAGCTAAGTGTAACCATTTACAAAATAAGCACTAGTTAAAAAAAAAACGTTCGATGGCGGACCCTATATGTGCAAACCTTTTCTCACTCAGCTCCATTATTTTGGAGTTATCTCTTATTCTTCTGCGTTCAATTTCCTTGTACCATTCTTCATTTCCTTGCAAATTAAACCAAATTCCAACGGTGTCCATTTTTGTTATAATTATTCTTGTCCAAAAATTTGATGTTTTATTTTTGTTTTTTTTTTCTTTGTTTTTAAAACTGTCAATCGACTCGATACTAGTTCGAAAGTAGACATTTTTTTGAAAACAAGTTGGTATAACCGGCATTCGATTCTACTTTCATACGTAATACGATTTAAAAGTAGAATCGGAAATGAGTTTCGAATAGAATCAAAAGTAGAATCGAGTTACATACTAGGGCCCCTGATTTTAGAGTCGGTTTCGAACTGAAACTAACCAATCGCTTCAGAAAAGTTTAATTTGATAGCCAGTTACAAAACCTTCTCGACCAGGTGTACTCAGCGTGATGTTAAAAAACTTTACACCTAGAACTTTTTAAAGTAATTTAACTTAAAAAACTCGACGTACAAGAATTGTAACAACTACAATCTACCTTTGGATACTACAATAAGTTATTTTTTAATTAAATATGAGCTGTTCCTTTCATATAATTACTTATAAATTTGGACGGCCAATTCTGTTGAACTTTCACGTGAAAACATGCGTTCTGCTTTCTTTCAGACGAAGGACAATCATTGGTTCAAAATTTGTAAAATTTTAGCAATTAAAAATATTAAATTGAATGCGAAAATTGAAAATGATTAACTGTTCCAACGTCAACAATAGGTCCAAACAATTTAGCATCATTATACGTCTGAATATACGCCGGACCTGTATTGAGCGTTAAACCCAGCATATTAATTAGAGCTAGTTAAATATTCTCAATAAAATCAAGCTCAGCTCCTCTTTCTCCTTGGTTATTCTAAATCTATGTTAAAAATCGTTGGATAAAATTATGCCGAAGCTATGGAGTATTTTTAATATGTTTTTAAAAACCTAATTTAATCTAGGTAGACTAGAGCGTATACGCATTTTTATATTGGTTTCTTAAAGACAATAAGATTGTTTAAATATTAAAGGCGAAACACGTCTTCTGGAGGATCTATCATTGAAATTTAAATACAAAATCATATATCTTTAGATAAAGTTTAATTACAGGTGACTGCAACAGAAATAAAAGTGGGGAAGGTTTGAACTGCAATTTATGAATTTACTGAAACAAAAAAAAAACTATTTAAAGGGAATTTATTCTTATCCCTTTTTCTTAATGGTTCAAGAAATAGAGAAACATGAATAGTGGAGACAAGAACCAACACAACAAACAGCGTTGCCATCCAAGTTTAAATTTGCCTTGATAAAATATACGTTTTCTTAGCGTTTTCGCAAATGAAATCAATAATTTCTGTTGTTTTATTCAGTATTTAACGCCCTTGAAATAGTAGTTTTTTTTTTAATTTCACTGGCTCTTAATTAGAATTAACAACCTTCTATATTTGTTATTATGATAAATGTATTCTGTTCGAAACTATTGTTTCCCTGACACTGCTCACTCACTGAAATGGATGTGGGTTAAAAATGTTTCAATTCTTTGCAGAAGTCAGTCTACAGAATAAAACTTTAAAATAAGCTCAAGACTTTGGTACGATAATCCTTGTTCCGTACAATATGTAGTGAAAACAAGAAATATAAAAATATATAATTCATTGAGATCAATTAAACCTTAAAGTAGTAAAAAGAAAAGTCTGGTAAGATTTATTTTTCCAATTTTATTTAGAATTAAAATTCGAACTTATTTTCAAGAATCTATTGCAACAATCCAGTGCATTTAACCATTCGTTACTCTCTCTATCCGAATAACGCTCTAAATTCTCAACAACACTTAAAGTTTGTTTACAAAACCTTAAACAAAAGAATACGTATATGTATGTAAATCAGAAATGTGTTACGAAAAACCTAAAACTTAACTTACCTTTGACAAATATCAAATTCATTTTCGCAGTATTTCTGGTTGATAATTATTTTAGCTAAGGACTCAACAATTGCCGCCAGAGTTTCTCCAATGACACTCATTGCTTCAATCATTCTCTCCAAAGTTTTTCTCGCCCTTGAGCGCAATTCGTGATTTAGAAACATTCTAAAACGTTCCTTAAATGAAACTTGATAGTTTTCACAAACCTGAACAACAAGGTGGGCAATTTTCATAAGATTTGCCATGATTTCAGATTCCTTTCGCGGTCGATGAAATATTTCCACATGCTCTGTGAAAGAAAGCTCCTGAAGAGACAACATCGCTTCACGATCCCATCGAAATTCTAATTCAAGACTTATTGGACTTTTCATGGTCATCAATTCTAAAACAAAACGCTTCGAAGTAGTGACTGCTTCATAAGCCAAGTAATTCAAATGGAATCTACTTCGATATCCATCCAATGGGAATTCGTCTTTATTGAGAAGGTTCAGACCTGCATAAAGCAATATCGAACAAAGTTTTCTACCTACACAGTCCAAATCCACTTCTCCATGACTGACTTTATCTCGAATTCTCATGCCGAAGGGTGAAACGAATATGTCATAGAGAAAATGCAAGGTTCCTCTGGACAAGCCACAATCGAACAGTCGGTTATCGTCTGTGGTCTCGAAGACATTCTTCATTGTTATATAGTACTCGTTGAGTTTGGCAGTAATGTCAAACTTGTTGACTTCACCATATATTTTACGTAGGACAAGTTCAATCTGAGGAAGGATAAGTACAACACAGCGCCAATAGTTGCCTTGTTCGTAGTGGCGATAAATCTGTTTCCAATAGACTTTCCACTGTCCAATCCATCGAGAGGACTCTATTGCAGTTATTACATGTGGAATCTTGTCGACAAGGGTGAAATCCGTTGGCGTAGCCCATAATTTGCATATAAATCTATCAAAATCCCTAACCTGTGGTCTAGGAGTAAGAGTAATGTGTTTTACCAATTCGGATAGACTAGCACTGACAATGAGGAGTGTTGAAACAAAGCAACCAGGAATCTCGTGAGGCAGTGGGAAGCCATGCCAAACTATGTTCCTCAGATTTATCGATTCTGGTGATCCCATTAAGATTTTAAGAAAGAAAATCTAATCAAAGTTAACAAAAGTAAATAAATGACACTGCATAATTCTTCCTTACCGGACAAGTTCCAAGAACATCTCTTAGCTCAGTAGTGTCAAGAAGGTCTTTCAAGAGGTGCGGGGGAGACTTTTTGGCAATCGTCTGGTACACATTGGCCAGAGCATTTTCTAGTGCTGATGTGAGAAATAGTATGTTTTCTATTGTTGCAGTTTCTGATGACAAAGAGGGATTTAGGTATTCGCTCAGAATCAAGGAAATCTGTGAATGTTGTCCAAGCCATTGTAGTTTATTCAGCCACGAATTGTTGCTCAAAGTTGCTGGAGTAAAGGCTATTTCACTCTGTCGTAGAACTTGGTGGAGGAGTTGAACATATGGAAAATATTCGTCGTATGTTTTTGGATAAATTGGATCTGTTAGACGGAAAGAGTGAATTTCAGCAAATTATGAAAAAAAAAAACGGATTTTTGGGCTTGAGACCTTATCTACCTACCGTCTTTTGAAATTCGTCCGTCACCGAACAACAGGTCTTCTAAATTCTGCCAATTATAAATTAAGTCTTCTTGTATATAATTGGAATAATCCGAATTAGTTTTAGAGTTTATTTTATATAATTGGGAAATTTTTGGATGAAGTAAACTATTTCCAGACTTAAACGAATTGTTTTCCATTTTTTGTTTGTTGTTTTGTTTCTAAAACCTAAATTTAGGAATATAGCATCAAATCAATCAGCTGTGTTCTGTCAAAGTGAGATGTCATATTAAGGTTGATGAATTTGCTATTATGTTTCAAGCAGTTTTGTAGTGAATTGATGAACCATAATGGCAGCATTCAGCCTGTAATACTGAAAATTTGAATGGATGCACCTATTAGTCAGTGCTTGTAAGTTATTTCATTCTTGTTTTGAAAAATTCGGTTATATCATGTTAAATTGGAAAACAAATCTATTATATCAGTTAACGAATTTTGAGATTTCAAGTTAATTAAACAAACGATGGAACTATGTTAAATGTCAATTTGAAGCCAATATATTTCTTTGTTTTCATAATACTTAAGTTGAAAACCATTTCTTATTAGTTGTTTGTTTTTTCGTGTTTTATAAAAAAAAACTGTCAATTGAACTTTCCTAAAAAATTAACTAAAGGTTAGCAACAATATTTTGCATTTGATAAAATAAGTTTGATTTCAATATCTGTTTTTGTTCCCGACAATATAATTCAAAAGCCCATTTTTCAATTATCTCTTATTAAATAAAACTACGATTGGATTATTCTAAAAACATTAACTTATGTTAACAACAAAATTTTGCATACAATGAAATACATTTAAAATCAATAAATAAATACTAATTTGGTGGCACTGTCCATTATGAACTAGGCCCTGGTGACTTACAACGCTCAACCATCGCTGTGTGCAAGTATTGTTGTGAGGATTGGAGGGGACCTACAGTTTTATGCCAAATCCGAACGGCTAATTTGAGAAAGCTCTTTTCATGACAAGAATTACTCTTGGAGGATTTTTAAACGTAATAGGCAGTACCGGTGAGAAAAACTAGGTAACATAGGCAGAGATCGAATCCAAGATCACGTCACAGGTACAATACCTTCATTTATTCTCGAGCTATTCGAAACCCAAAGCCAATGCCGTAACGCCGAATACATTTTAAATAAAAGAACGCCCAAGTTTTTAGTTGTCATTTTGCTCAAAAGAATTTTTAATTAGTGTTTTATAACATAGTGGTTGGGCTTTGTGGCATTTATTTTGGCATTACGACGATTATGATTTTTATCGTTTCTTATGTCTTATCACCCAACGACATATTATTCAAATAATAAAATGACAATGGGCAGGTTCAGGTGACATAAGGGACTTGAAAGTAAGGCAAGTTTTTAGCATCTGATTGGACAGCTGCCAAAAAATGGCCTTCCAATGAAGGCAACTTTGTTGGAAAGTTGACTGCAAAGTAAGTCAAGAAAAATCTCCCTAACTATCAAGTCAAGTCTACTTATGTCAAAATGACAGTTGATTATGTTTTTTCATCCAACTGAAAGCTGAACTTTATTACTCATTGACTTATTTATTTTCTGCACAATTCTATTTACTGTTTTGTGTAAAAGGGTTCCTTGTCAAATTGGAAAAGAAATAAACTAATATTTCTTTACAATACAAAAAACAAATCGTGATGGACTTGTAGCTTGCCTGAGGGGTGTTTTGTAGACAATAAAGTTTTTGATAGTTTTTGTACGGTCAACTAGTTGCCTTGGTCAAAATTTAAGTTCAAAGAATGCAGTTGACTGCAAATGAAGTCCCTTATGTTGTCTGAACCTGTCGAATGAAGCCCAAAAAGAGAAACGTCGTAAAATATATTACTAAGAAAACGTCACAAAGCTCGAATAGGATGTCATATCTTTCTATAAGATTTGGGGTAGGTGCGAAGTTAAGTGTATGCAAAGTTTCTTTGCATTTAAAGAATCTGGATTTTAAGAAACTTGCATACACACAACCTCGCACAAACTCCAAATCCTAGAGTGAGCCCAAACAGTTGGATTGCATACATATTTTACTTTTTATACTTACTTTTACTTTTTTATAGCAAACCATTTCGTTTTATTTCACTACTTTGAAAACTGGCCTTATTTCACTTTCTTAAAGTAACATAAAGCTAACATATTTGTTACGCTTTCTTGACGTTTGAAATTATTGGTCGATTTGACATTTTTATTGTTTAATGTTTGCGTTTGGGCCATACATTTAAAACTCGAAATGTTAAAGTGCCCAAAATAAAGAAACAATTTATCAGAATGCCCAAGTTGAACACATGAAATCTTTTGGGCGATATGTGAATAATTAATTTGGGTGGTATGATATTTCAAAATTGATTCGGGCAATATGACATTGATTGGGCTTCGTGGCGTTTTCTCCTGAAAAAGTTTTTAGGCGAAAGAGCCATTTTTAGGCGATATGATATTTTGAATTTGGGGTAATTTTGGCAATAAGACCCAACACTTCTTTTTATTTGAAATTTCATAAAACCCAAAAAAGTTTTACGTCCTAGGGTTCGTTAATATTGCCCAAATCGTTCAACAGCAAAATGTTAATATCATTGTTTTGAGCGCAAGACATTTTTAATTAATAACAATAAAGTTTTTGGAGAAAAGACCTAACGCAGTTCTTTTATTTAAAATTGATTTGGGCATTACAACATTCGCTTTCGGGTTTTTGCGGATTTTTTTTTTAACATTTTGGGCTTTGTGACCCATTTTGGGCTGTATGACATTTTAGGATTTTGGTGTTATGGTTTTGAGCTAAAAAACCTAACGCCTATTTTAATACTGATTTTATTTAGGTTTTCATTTTTTTTGTAAAAAAAACGTTACTTCGATTTTTCACAAAATTTTACCAGACTTTAAAAACGTTATCCTTCGTTAAATAAAATTATTTTGGAGGTAATATCATTTGTTTCTTGTAAAATATTCGATGTGAAAAATACTTGTTTTCAGTTTATTCAATTGATTCTTTTAAAATTATATTAATTTGTTATAACGTTATACATACATTATAAAATTTAATTTAAATCGATAACGTTATTGGATTGTGAAATATTTGGGGTCAACTAATAATTTTAAATTCCTATAATTTCGATGTAAAACAAGATTTAATTGAAGTCGATACCGAGATGTGGAAGACGAAACGAAACACGCACAGACTAACATCTCTTTAAAAATCTTTGATTTAGATTCTAGGGACCTTAAAAGAAATGTCAAAATTCCCAATTCAACAAATTGGAACGATTACAATATCTTCCTTTTTGAAAGTAACTAAATGAATATATTAAAAAAAAACCAATGGATTTTTATTTAAGTGTAAAGAAAGTTATGCCATTAACAATGGAAAACGGTTTCAAGAAAATGACAGACACTCACATTTTTCATGAACAATTAGCCCATTGGGGCTCTAAGTATTCAATTATTTCTGCTTTTAGGTCTTCAAGCAATTTTCTTAATTGTTCTTGAGTGAGACACATGGTTTTGATTCCTCACATCACTTTTCTAACATTACCGGTACACAAAAATGTGCTTCACGACAACCCAAAAGTTAGTTTTGCCAATTGTGACTGTAAATTTTTCACCATTTCTGAAGTAAATTTTAACAATTTGAATGCTTTAGTGAATCGTGTCTCTTTGCATTTTTAGTAATGGCGTAATTTTCAATGTCAAAAGGTGATAGCTTCATAAGTGACCTGTACAAATAGAGAGTTATTTAAAATGAAACCTCCTGTGGGAAAACCCTATACTTTTTCTAAAGATCCTTGTAATGCTACAGGCGGCGGCGTTGTGGTACATATATGAATAATCTTGATTTAAAAAAAAATTATATTCTGAAATTATTTTTCATTATTTATAAAGAATTTCTTAATTAACAAAATCTTAATTAATAAAAGAAGAGTAATGATTTTTAAAACAAAATACAAAGTGTGTGAGAAAAACTTTTTTTTATTAAATATCTTTCACACAATTTAATCCTGGATTTAAAATAGCATCTTTTTACCCATATACACAATTTTCTCGTTTTACAAAATTAAAAGTTTTTCTTAAAATATTGCTTCCTTTCCAATGAATTTATCAAAAAAGATATATATATGTACTTTAATAGCTGATATTGGAAGAAATTGGCAAACTTTTCGCTATGAAGATGAAGAAACAGGCAAAAGGAGGTGAACCCACGAATCGTGACGATAATACATTATTAAGAAAAAGAAACAACTCTTCACTTAAAATTAATCAATTTTCAAGAAAACATGAAAGTTGTTCTATGAAGCAAAATATTTGTTTTAAAAATTCAACCAAATTCATTAATTTCACTTGAACTTGAATGTTATTATGAATTTATCAAAAGTACATATATATACATATGTATGTATGTACAAAATATCACCAAGTTTGTTTATTGATAATTTGCAATCAATCTTATATCTTAAATCAACAGGCAATTAAACATATGTGCCTACAGTTATCCTTCCATTTTTTCTTTCACTTTTAAAGTACTAGACATTTCGCTGAATTTTAATTTTAAACGTTGACAATTTTTGAAGGTAGGGAAACAGATTCAATAAATGAAATGTCACTTAGGGTCTCTTAAAATTCTAAAATTTTAGTTTTCAGTATTGAATGCTGGTCTATGAACGCAGAGAATTGTGTGAACAAAAAGGGCGCCATGTCTTAACGATTCCTACTATAGCAGAGATAATTATTATAATGAAGAATATTTGTGTTTAATTTAATTGTTTGTAAATAAAGAGTCAATAAAATTGAGATTCGGAATTGAAATAAAAGTTTAAAGTCAATTTAAAAACTGTCATTCGAAAACAGAGATTACTTCACGGTGTTCAAATTGAAGTTTTTTGAGCCAAATTTAGTACACATTTAAAAAATAATCGTTTACAAAGTTTTTTCTTGTATGTATTTTCCATGGGTAAAATAAATCAATTTATTTTTGATCAAGAGCTGTCAGAACACAAATTTTAAATCGATTTCTATTTTATTACAGATCAAATCTGCAGATATTGATTTTTTTTAATTGGTATCCTTTCAACTTTGATTCTTATAAAATGTTCGGCTAAACAAAAAAAAAATAACATAATATGGAAGCAATTTTAAACAAATTGGAAGATTCATCAACTTCATTTTCTTCTTCTGAAAATTAATCAATTGGCGAAGATTTGTTTTGTTTTAGGAAGGATTTTATTTCAATAGAAACACAAAAATCAGGTACCAGACTTTCTAAATGATGCTGTACATAAATATTCCGAGAAAAAGGTAAGTAGTGATAAACAATAAACCTGTCATAATAATACATAATCAATTTTGTTAAATTATTTTTTAGAGTTTAAAGAAAATTGCACAATTTCTAGAAAAACTGTCAACAAATTAATAAATATGTACAAAACTTTAAAACATTTTAAGTAAAAACTTGGATGTGGTGGAAGAACAGGTATAGGTGCCGAGACTTAATTTTTATCATTCCTTTGGTAAAGAGATTAATTGCAATATTTTTATTATTATTTTATGTGGTAATAAAGATTTATACAGAGAAGTTTAAAATTTGTTACATTTCTTTTTGTCAATTTTATATAGAAAGTTTAAAAATGTTTAACTGGAAATTTGACAGCAATAAAAAAATACAATTATTCTAATCGTGTTCCATTCGAAATGAAAAAATCAATTATGAAGGAAATCTGAATTTACCAATGGAAAATCCCAGTAGTTTTATCTTCGTTTTGCCTTTACTAACACTGACACTAATAAAATAAAAGAAAACAAGGAGATGTATGTGCATATGTATATACATATGTATGTATGTATATGTAAAATGACATAATTATTTTTTCATCCAACGCACGTCAATAGTGTCACCTGCAACTGGATAAAAGGATTTATTCAATTCGCTCTGTCCAGCTTTGTCTAGGGAATAAATTATTTTTAACTATTATGTCTTACAATGTGGTTGAATGATGTGTGTTTTGTGGAGAGTAAATAAGTAGGTAAGTGTCAAAGGTAACCATGCAAGATAACTCAATAGCTCATCGTCTGATTAATGATCTGGGAAATATATTTTCTTGGACAGCATAATCAATCGTCTTGTGAATATGGTATCAGATATAGTAATTTAATGTTAGGTTTAGTGAAACCATTTAAAAGAATGCAATTTTGCTTTTAGGTAATCAAAAAAATATGTATTATGTTTTCAAATTTTATGTTGTTATAAAATTTATACAAAACATTATTTTTTTTGTAATTTTTGGATAACGTCTTTAAGTAAAATGAAACATCCATGACATTTGTAAGGGACTTCGCACAATTTTGACATTTGATAGCAGCCATATTGCTAAGACTACATCTGTCAAATAGCTGTCATTTAGTGTGTTTGTTTTAAATAATGAGAGGAATATAATGGGCTATTTCACATGAAAATAGCGATAAAACAATAATAGGCATGAGACCTGAGACCTTGTGGCGGCCCGGCGCGGCGGTGTTCAAGAGTAGCAAATGTCTCATAAAGAGAACGATCGAACACATCCCAGCATTTTTGGCGATGTCAAACATGTAGTAATCTATACTACACAAGAGATATTTTGTGATGCACATACCTTAAACTGAAAACTGTTCAGTCTTCTCGATGCAAGTACCACCCATAGAAAGTGCATTGGGAAGGGTAACGCTTTTCCGATAGAAGTCATCATTGAGTTTTGGAAGCATTAAATTATACACGTTTTTTGATTCCCCATTAGTGCTGTGGAAATCAGAATTTAATGTAGTAGGGTTTAAATACTATAACAACTTGAATGTGCTACCACAATGCTGGAATTACATACATATTTTTCACGGGTGCCAACCGATTATCAGATTCCTTTGTTTGTGGTAATTATTGTCCTTAAGTTTATATACATTTTTTATATATATAATATACAATCTAATTAAATTCGCTGGCGTTATTGGTTCGAGAGTTATTTGGCGTCAACCAAATTTGTTACTTTTTTTAAATTCTTAAACAAATAACACCCTACCCACTTATTTTTTTAAAGTACTTTCTGCATCTTTTGATGGTTCTTGAGATATTACCGACGAAAAAAGGTATCCCGAAAATACGTTCACAGACATATCTCTTCAAACCTTTGATTTAGATTCTAAAAACCTTGAATCATCGACAAATATCAACATTTTCAGTGAGACAAATCGAACCGATTAAAATAACTTTTAATAAGAAGTTTAAAAAAAGTGAACAATTTTACCCGAAATATTTCACGAACCAATAATATAATCGACTATTGATAACTTCCATATATTTTGAACATTATGAAAAAACAAATCAACCCAAAAACTATTTGTCAGATCGAATAGAAATACAAAATTTGATTGCCTTCAAAACAATTTTATACTGCAAAGAATTGAGTTTCTGTCATCTTTAAAAAATTGACAATTTTTCTTTAAAAAAATACAATCCTAAAAAATTGCTACTAAGCCGGTTCAACGTCTCGAATATCTTGACAGGAAACAGCTTATTATTCAATTTTGTTTTAAAGTTCCTTTACTGACAATTTAATTGTTATAATCAACATTTTTGAACAACATCCCACCATCAGCCTTTTTTAATTTAAAAAAGTCAATATAGGCACCCCTAAAGGATTCTAAGCTTTTAAAAGGTCTCACCTCAACAAAACAACAAAATCTTTATTTTTTCTTTAAGCTGCACTCAGCTTGTTCATACATAATGTACATATTTGTTATGTATTTGAGTTGTTCATGTAAAATTTCAATTACATTGGTCTTAAATATACACTTTAAGATTCTTATCATAAGTCTGTACCTTACATAAAATTTAAATTTCAAAAATGTCCTTCCTAGCAGGTGTTTAAAGACTACGTTGTTAATTCTAGGTAAGGTTTTACTTTGTTTATCCTTATTGCAACTAAACCATACACGTTTAAGTTGTGTTATGATAATTCAATTGAATTAATCAGTATCGCTCACTAAAATTTTTCTCAAATCAAATGAAATAAAATTCTCTTCTATACAGATTCAGAAATTCAAACTTTATACAAAAGAGAGCAGTTGAAGGTTGAACACAAATGCTCATGACAGAGTGTATTGTTTCGTCAAGTTACTCCATTTGCTTTAACAGAAGTCAATGAGAGCAATTTTCTTCTCGATGTTGGATATAAATGGGGAAATGGTATCAGATGTTTCAGCTGTTGTGTTGATGGTTGATAAGTTTTCTTCTGGGTTCTATTTTCCATTCAGTAGTTGGTGTCTGTTGGGAAAACAGATTGTTCTGGTATTTTGTAATGGTTTATTTTTATTATTATTATTTTTGAAGGGTTTGTCCATTATTTTAAGAGTCCTGTGCATTTCTAGTGACACTCTGTGTCATGTCAAATTCAAAATTCCACAGCATCTATCTATATCTATAATATTATCTATTTTGCTGATATAAAAGGTACTGGTCACATTTAAATGATATAAGCTTGTAAATGCTAGAAATTAAAAACATTCTCAGTTCGTAATTTATAAATACAAATCGCTTTAGTGAGATATGAACATTGATTTGAGTTGCGGTTTAAGAAAATGATATTGTTCCAAAATAATCTTGCCTGGAAAAGATATGTTATCCAATGTATGTATATGAACTGTTTTAGACACGTTCATTAGATATTCATTTAAACATTTGAAAGTTTAAAGCTTTAGTAAACTCCTTGAAAGCTAGCAAAGTGTTAGTTATAATAAGGTTAAAAATTTAAAATCAGTTCTAATTTTTCTAATTTTGCCAGCCTGACATCAAATTTATGAATTATACTAAAGAACAATTTGCAAGCTTAATACAGTGCTACATAATCTCATGATTATCACGATTTTCATAATTTTTGAATTAATTGAAAATCTCATGATTTTTAAATCTTCGTAAACAAAATAACAATAAATTGACATTCAATTTTCTCTCTCACTAAATATTTTCCAAAATTAATTGACTGAAGATTATTATCAAGAGATAAATGAACATGACCAAGTAAACGATATTGAAGAATTCTAGTAATATGTTGGCCAAATTAAGCAGTGGCTTTCTCTTATAGCAATTTAAAAAAGTGACAAATTTGGTTGACCCCGAATGTCTCTAGAATCAATAATGCTAATGACTTTTATAAAATTTTATATTATACATTGTTACGTTATAACAAATTCGTAAAAAAATCAACTAACAGTTTTTTTTATAAATCAAAAATACTGACACATGTCACCTCGAAAATGATATCACCTTCAAAATAATTGTATGCATAGAAAAATATAAATAACGTTTTTTAAATCTAGTTCAATTTTTAGAAAAAAATCAAAGAGACACTTTTTTACAATAAATAAGAACTTAAAATATACTACTAAACGTTGGTAAAAATTGGTTTTCGACTCGAATGTATTCAAATGTTTTGACTTCAAACTAATTTTATTTGATAAAAACATTGGCGAAAAATTTTAAACGATTTTGTAAAATTTTAGATTCATTTCTAGATATCAATATACAAAGCTTAAAATATAATTTAGCTGATTTTCAACGATTCTATATTCTTACTATTTGTTAACAATTTGCTAAAGTTAAAATCACAGAATAGCTACTTTTAGCACTTTGCTAAATGCATATGACATCTGTTTAATTAATCTTATAAAAGTAGTAGATGGAATGGTGCAGTCTACAGTTGAGAATTCCAATAGATAGTCCCGTTTAAAAATGTTTGCTTTGTTTATTTACGAACTGTAACTATTTAGACATGTTCGGATGCCAGTTTTTAATAAAAAGGGAATTCAAATTTTGTAGTTAGAAAAAGGAAAAGAAAGGTTTAAACTTTTGCAGTTTTTAATAAATTGCTTAATATTTAGAAACTTGATACTAAGTAAAATGTAAGGCACTTAACAATAGGTTCTTTAGAATTGTACGCCATTGTTGTTAACATTTAGTAAATGTTTAGAAAAGTCCAGTTGATTTTTATTTTTATAAGAAATATGTATATACATATCTACAAAAAGTACTACACAAAATTGGTAAAAACTCATTTTCAACTATATATTTGGAGAATTATTTCATTCTAGATACAAGGTTGTTGACATAAGGTTTATTTTCTTATAACAACAAAAAAAAAAAACAGTCAAGGAATGATACTTAAAATTGGTTTAAGACTATAATATCTCGGGAACAAAAACGGAATCAAACTTATTTTCTCATAAGCAAAACATTTTTTATTAACTTTAAGTTTTTTTTTTAAATATCCAATTAACAATTTCTAAAAAATAAAAACGAAAACCTAAACAAATAATTAAAAATTGATAAATAAATGGGTTTTGACTCAAATGTCTTGTGCTAACAAAGAAAAATATTGACTTTAAACTTTTTTTTATCTCACACAAAATGTTGTTATTAATATTTTGTAAAACTTTTAGAAATAACGACATGCGGGCATGAATGCAAATTTATCGGAGTGAGTCACATCCAATCCCCATTTTTATTTTAAACTTCCCATAGGAAGTTATTGTAATGTGTCCGATTTGTCGAATTGAAAATTTTGGCATTTCTCGACGTTTCAAGGTCTCTAGAGTCGAAATAAAAGATTTTTAGAAAGATGTCTGTGCGTGCGTGTGTACGTTCGTTCGTACGTCCGTACGTCTGTACGTTCGCGACGTTTTTTCGTTGTCCATAGCTCAAGAACCAGAAGAGATATCGACTTCAAATAAATTTTGTTATACAGATAATAAGACAGAAAGATGCAGAAAGGGCTCTCAAGAAAATTGCGTGTTGGTTTTTTTACCATAGCAATTTAAAAAAAGGGTGAACAATTTGGTTAAACCTAAATATCTCATGAACCAATGACGTTAGAGACTTGAATAAAATTTTATATTATATATTGTAACGTGATAAAAAACAATTATATTTTTGGAAAAAAAATCCAATTAACGGTTTTTTTATAAATCAAAAAAACAAAAAAAATTTGTCACCTCAAAAATTTTACAACTAAAATAGGATTTCATCTAACAATTTTGTATAACGAAGAATAATGTTTTTTATAAAATTTTAAAAACCTAAAAAACATTAGGTACTCAAAGTTGTTAAAAATTGAATTTCGACTCAAATATCTTTTCCAAAACTTGAGATTAAGGCTTCAAACTTATTTTATCTTATAAGAAATATTGTTTTCAACATTCTGAAAAAAATCGAATTGACAGTTTTTGTAAAAAAATTAAAAACCTAAAAAAAATTTAACAAAAGTTGGCAAAAATTGCTTTTCGACTCAAATATCTTTTCAAAAATTTGAGATAATGGCTTCTAACTAATTTAAGCTTATAAGGAATATTGTTTTCAACATTTGATAAAATTTTGAGAAAAATCGAATTGACAGTTTTTTTACAAAAAATAAAAACCAAAAAAAAATGTATAAAAGTTGGTAAAAATTGTTTTTCAACGTAAATACCTTATCAAAAATTTGAGACATTGGCTTCAAACTTATTTTATCTTATAAGAAATATTGTTTTCAACATTCGATAAAGTTTTGAGAAAAATCGAATTGACAGTTTTTTTTTACAAAAAATAAAAACCTTAAAAAAAACCATACTAAAACTTGGTAAAAATTTACTTTCCACTCAAATAGCTTTTCAAAAATTAAAAATATTGACTTCAAACTTATTTTATTTCACAGAAAATATTGTTTTCGATATTCAGTTATTTTTTTATAAAAATCCAACGGTCCGTACGCAAATTTGATAAAAATTGTTACATATAGACAAACTTTTAAGCAAGACAAATCGACAGACGGGATGGGAAGTTATCAGTGTGGGTCGCATCCCAGCCTCTTTTTATTTTATAAAATATAATGAAAGTGATATTTTTATCGACAAATCTGGCTTAACCACTTGACTTTAAACATCTTCCATTTCATATGTATTATAGTCAAATAATTTCTATACATAAAACAACAATTAAAATTGCCTAAAATACTAGTTTAAAGCTATTACAACTTATTTACCCCCAAATTTTAAATACTGGACAGACCTTAGTATTTATTTGATAAAGACTTTATTTGTAATATGAATGATATAAAAGGCCTGAAAATAACTCGTACAAAGCATTGAAAATATTTCTCGTCAGTCTATTCCACAGTTGATGAAAAGAGATTTGGAGTCAAACTACAGAAATAAGCATGGAGTTCAAAAAGTCCATGATAGTTTATTCCATTTTTTTTCAAGAGATTTTAGTATAAGTTAACATAGAGTTTTCAGATTTTCTACATCCAAAAAATTCTCATTTCTTTGGAGTAGCAAAATCATTATTCGGAGTTTGAATATTTGAATTTAGTTTGGAGAAATGCACGGTGACCTTAAAATCTATTGTGCCCTCTAAAAAACTGAATTGGGGTTTATAAATCACAATGAATTTTTCCTTCTTTTATTAAAAAAAAAGGTTAAAAGGAAGTATTTTTAGATACTACCCAATTAAGGAAGTACTAATTAGGAACAAAATACAAATTTTAGATTAAAACACATCACACATATCTTCCCTTTGAACAGTCCTTTACTTCAATTCAATTCAGTTCCTATAAATAAACCATAAGAACACCAAATAAAAAAAGCCTATTTTCGACCTACCCAAGGTTAACTGAATTTAATTTGAGCACATACTCGTACGCCCGTACATCAAGTAATGTCTTAACGTAATGAGAGTCATTTGTAAAATTGTTGTCACGAGAGAATGCTTTCAGCTCCTTTGAAAATTGTCTGATGCTTTATGCCTTTTGGCCTTGATGCTTAATAGTTGGTCATGAAATCAACAGGAAAATGAATAATTTATTTGTTCGTTGAACTCCAACTCAGAAACAGAATACCAAAAATTACATTATTAGACATAGAACTTGAAGATATTTCCGTCATTTGTCATTTTCATTTCCATTTATTCAGTAGCTAGTTAGAATTTAATATAAATCACTCTAGAAGATACCATAGTAACAAGTAGAAGTTAAAGTTTCTTATAATGACGGTACCTATTTACCAATCATACAAACTGTTATTATCCTTCAAAATTTCATGCTTCTAGAAGAATTTTTCAAGTTTAGGGTTTAATGTTTAATCCATTTAATATAAGAGGGTAAAGTAATGGTTATGACATTTAAACAATTTGCGGCAGTAAATCAGGGCCGTGAAGTGTTATTTCACCATCATTGCCTTAAATGTTTTTGTTTATATGACAATTTCTTATAACTTTTTTGCCTTTCCTTAAATTCTAATGACCGTAATTTCGATAAATGTTATTTCTTCAGTAAAACTAAGATAACTTCTTTATTATTCATTTCCCATCAAAGCTTCTAAGGAAGTACATCTCAATTACAATACCTCAAATAATCTCATTTCAAAAAGTTATCAAGTTATCCTCCTGTCATATTGTCCTATTTTCTAACAAAATACATTTTTAGAGTTGAAATCATTTTAAAACTACTATGAAATTGAGTTTCTCACTTGAAAAGAGTTAGCAGAAGTGTTGATAACTATCATTATTCGATTTGAAAAACTCAAACTTAACTTCCGGTTCACTTCCGCAGAATCATTATTTCGGACAAAAATAAAAGAGAGAAATAAAAAACATTTCTTCTTTTTTATTTGAATTCCATCAACGTCAACCATTTTACCAGTTTTTATTCAACTACTATATGCGAGTATATCAGGAATGCGAATGCCTATTCAATTTTAAGAGCACGTATTTTAGCATCCTGAATAAAGGTACTACCTAACTGACAAAGATATGTGAAAAGGACATGCATTTGCATCCTTGAAAATCAGTTGGGTATTGTTGGAATAGGATATCCTGTTGCAGGACTGTCCTTTTATGATAGGAATTTTTTTTGTAAACTGCTATTTTATTTTGTATTGGAGGTATTCGTAACCTCGATTTACTCTTTCAGAGCTATTACAAAACAAAGGTACGAAAAATTCTCGTAATACCTTTGCACTTTAGTATTGTTAACATTTTTTTTTAACAATGCATTTCCGGCTTAGATGGAAGCGTATTTTGTATAGTATTAAAGAATTTTGAATTATTTAAATACTGTTATTTTCTACTCTTTCTTCAAATATTAATTTGCTGCAACGAGCCTTAAAGTATAAAGGGTGGACTTGATGTTCATTGATTGAATCTCACACTCTTTGCTATGGTCAACGGGACGCGAAGACAGGGATCATAAGTGTTGTCAGCTAGCATACTATTTGTTAGACAGATGTAATGGGTGGTTACATTTTAAGGGCCGATGTTGATTTTGAATAAAACACAAATTATTTAAGAAATTATTGTCATTTCTTTTCATTATGTAGAAATTGGTATAGTTCAATTATGTATGGAACAAAATATCGGGAAAATGGATACCGCGACCTCGGCGACAGACCTCCATCCGATGGTGTAAATTTTCAATGACACTGAGTCACAATTGAGGTTCTATGCCGTTAATGTGCCGAATTATCTAATTCTTTAGCTCTTGAATTGTTGGTAACTTATTGACGCATATCTTTTCTTTTAAATGACCCCAAAGAAAGAGGTACAACAGTGCCAAATAGCATGATCTTGGCGGCCAACATCGCCACCACCTGAGATAACACGGTCATTGAATTTGTCACGCAAAATAGCCATAGTTTCGTTAGCTTTGTGGCAAGTAGAACTGTACTGTGAAAACCACATATACGGCGTTTTTCTTTTTTAGTTCAGAGCAGAGCCTGAACTGTCAAACAAAAAATTGTGTTTCTTTTTACCTCTGAACATTCAGAGCTTCAAATTTGTGTTTCTTTTTTCGTTCGGATCGTGTTCTGAGCTTGTTCAGATTCAGAGCGTGCTCTATGAGCAGACCGAGTTGAATGCTGAACACAAGCATTTGACAGGTGAAATCGAAGAAAAACAAAATAAAACAATGAAAATGGCGCAAGAAAATAGTCAGGCTAGTGCAGAAGGTAAGTTTATATACGATACTAGCGGCCCGTCCCGGCTTCGCACGGGTAGACATAAATAGGTACAGATATTTAAGTTATAAGCATGCTTATTAAAACGGCCATGAATCACTAAATTAGAAAACATTTTTTTGTCCAGCGTATGCGGTGAAAGACATTTTATGGCTAATTTTTTTTCACCTTCGGTTGGTTTTAATAGGAATTTCTAAAGATTTTTATAGTAATATAGTACTAAATATAGCCTATGTTACTCAGTGATAATGTAGCATTCTAATGAAAAAAGAATTGTTAAAATCGGTCCAGTCTTGGTTTTATTTCAGGAGGCTTGAAATGGAGGAGTGTTCAGGTGTGTTTCAAAAATAATTCTGAATGCTCAGAACACGCTTTGTTCAGAGCATGCTCGATATGCTCGGACTCTGTTCAGAGCTTTATTCTGAGTTAAAAAAGAAAAACGCATGTAGCAATTCGGGTCATAAAAAGTTCGTTATCATCTCACCATAGGCTCATTTTGGAAAAAATACGGACCAATCTTGCGGTCAGCCCGTAAACCAGACCAAAAAGTCACTCTTTATTTGTGCATTGGTTTTTCGCCAAACACTCTTGGATTATCATTCACCCATACGCGACAATTCTGCTTAGTGACAAATTCACTGAGGTGAAAATGTGCCTCGTCACTAAAGATTTTCTTCGCGAATTGATAATTTACTGTTGCCATTTCTTGCCACCATTCTGACTATTGACGACGACGCTTGAAATGGTCAAAAGGCTTTAGTTCTTGAGTTAATTGCACGTTTAAGCGTTTTAATGAAATTCTTTATGCACAAGGTTCATCAACGACGATAGTGAGAGTTTGCGATTGTTGGGCACGAACGCACGGTACGAGTTGAGGTGGACGTCTCTTTAGCCACACTATAGCGAACAGCAGCAACCATTTTCTACTGTACGAGCCTGCACTGGTGTTTTCACATCTCCTCTCCTACAGATTCGGTTTGCTTAAATTTTTGCACGATTCTTCCGATTGTACGCACATTTAAACGATTAAATTGACCGACAAAAATCACGAAGTGCACGATATGTATACATATGTAACGCGTTTCTCGATTGCGTATCTTTCCATGGTTCAAATTAAATTAGTCTGTAATTGAAAATTGTCAAATAAAATGCAGAAAAAAACTTGACGTTTAGGTTTTGTTCACATTCAAAATCGGCCTTTAAAATTTAACCACCCTTTATGACATTGAATTCTGTCAATATTTTGTGCTAAGAACAGCTGTCAGTATCAAAATAGCATACCATTAAAAAAAAGAGGCTGGTAACTTCCCATCCCGTCTGTGTCGATTTATCTTACTTAAAACTTTAACAAAATATTCATAACAATATTTTGTATGAGACAAATAATTTGAAGTCAATATCTTTCTTTGTTCTATTATTACTTCAGTCGAAAACCATTTTTTATCAGTGTTTTGTGGATTTTGTAGGTTTTCGTGTTGTGTTTAGAAAAGTTGTCTTTTGAATTTTTCTATAAAATTAACTAAAACTAACCAACATAATTTTGCATATGATAAAATAAGTTTGATTTCAAAATCTTTTTTTGTTGACGGGACTTTTATTCGAAAACCAATTTTTACCAGTTTTAGTAGTATTTCTTGAAAGTTTTTATTTCATTTATAATATAATACAGCTTCGGTTTTTCTAAAGAAACTTAGCACAGAATGAAATTATTTTGAAGTCAATACCTTTATTTATTCACGAGATATCCAGAATCAAACATTCATGTTTTTTAAATTTTGTGCACTATATACGATTTCTAATAAGATGAAATTAGTTCTAATTTTAATGAAAAAAACTGGCTGTTGGATTTTTATGAATATTTTATTGAATGTCGAAAAAAACATTTTCTATTAGATGAAATTAGTATGAAGCCAATTTTTAATTTTTGAAATGATATTTAAGTCGAAAATCAATTTTTATCAACTTTTAGTAGGTAATGTTTTTTTTTATGTTTTTAGTTTTTGTAAAAAAAACTGTCAATTTGATTTTACCCGATTTCAAAAATGCTATTCTTCGCTGCATACAATTATTTTGGAGATAAAATAATTGTATGCATATGATAACAAATTTAATTCAAGCCGCTGGCGTTATTGGTTTTAAAAGTGGCTATGATAAAAAAATCTACCAATCAATTTTTTGAGAGTCCTTTCAGCATCTTACTGTGCTATTATCTGCACAACAAAATTTATTTGAAGTCGATATAACTATACTGATTCTTGAGACATGGATGACGTTCGCCTACCAATCAAATAAGCCTTGTATTTCTTTTCTTCTTTTTTGAAATGTGCAACAAAGATTTCTTGAGAATTCAAATCATACAAATTATATTCTTAGATTTCTAGGTTGACTTGAGTATGATCATTTTTGAATTTTGGCGGTTTGTAAGTTGAATGTCTGAAATGCTCACAGACGCGCTCTTAAATGAATACAAAGTAACTATTTCTTTACAAGTAACTTTTCCTTAATTAAGACGATTTGCCTGAAATTTCTATTTTTTAAAGAAAAAGAATAAATATTCCATATGTTTGCTTATAAACATGTTTCTTCTATAAGCTTAAAGTTCCCTCATGAAAAGTCTATGCAAATGACGCTGTCAATTATTTAAGAAGTAGGAAAATGTTTTGAAAATTCAATTTTAATTAATCGCAAATAGATTTAAAAAACAATCATTCAAATTCATTTAAAAAAGTCTAAATTGCTCTGTTATTATTATTATACGTTAACACAAAAATATTTTTTTTTTAAATAATTTATTACTTGCGCAATGATGCTAACAACCTGTGACGCTAGATGGTAGTATAAATGATTATAGAAACAATTAAATGCAACACTTAAAAATAGTAGTAGAAAATCTTTGTTTTCTCGCCAACAGCTCGGGATTGTGATCACCTAACAAAAATTGATCTATTCGACAAAAATACAGAAACTTTATTGAAACTCTTTTAAGACTTATTCAGTTTTTTTTTAACAATTTTCATTAACATTTTGTTGAGGTTAGAAATAAAAAAAACTAATGGATACTTTTTCCAATAAAGTCAAAATCTGCCTTGTATTCGGAAGTAAAACTATGCCTTATTTTGTCTCATTTTTTAAGTAGATGAAAATATTGCCTGTTGCGATTTAGCAATTTTCTTTTTATCAGACATTGTTCAAGTTTTTATAACTTAGATTTTGTTATTTATTCAATTCTGTTTATTTTTTCTAAACAGTGTGTCAAAAGGGAGTATCTCAACTATGTTAGTGCGGAAGCTGTTCATCATCTTTTGGATGATGGGACATCAAACATTGGCCTTGTATGTCCCACAAGATGTTGAAATTCTCGATGGCTATGACTTTGAAGAATCTCCCGAATACTATCAATCAGATAGCGCCTACTATGAGGCTAGAAGTTTAGCTGCTGCTGGAAACTTTGGTCAATCGAAATCAATACGTAATCGTCGTTCAACAGCAGAATACGATGCAGCAAAAGCTTCCAACACTAAATCGAAAAAGAAAGACATAGAACAAAATGTTGATAGTGATAAAATCGAGGTAATTGACAAGAAAAATCCATCAGGTGGGCGTCAAATGTTGCCAAAGGCTGAAAAACAAGTCATGGAGCCTAATTACTATCGCAAAGATTCATGGAATGATTACTCGTGGAATATAAAACGCGATGACGATGATTCAGTTTCGGATGCAAGCAATGATGGCTTCAGAAGACGACAACCACGAGTGAATTTTGTAACTCAGCCTAAGAAGGTAGACCTCGATCCGAAGGATCGGACTATTGTTAAAATTTCACCACCACAATTGAAGCCCCATTACGATGATTACGAGCCGTACAAATACGAAATGTATCCATCAAGATCATATGATCAATACCTTCGGCGTTATGATAGGTGAGCCTATAGAAATCTCTTCAATCTTTAAAAAATTTTCAAACTTTTGTATTTTCAGGTACGATGAACAATATGATCGTGATCCTTATAACTATGACGAACATTATCTATTCCGTCGTCATTATGATCCCTATGACAGCTACAGTCCTCGTGTCCCCAACTATCCTGAAGCTTACTATAACTACCCTGATAGAAGATTCGATGTTCCAGAACCACGGGACTACGGATCACTTTACAACAATGAAATATACGATCGTTCATCAAGCTATGACAATCGTAATCGTTGCATTGTCTACTACGCTCATTTACCCGAAATAGTTCGACCTCCACCCGGTGTCGATTATAGCAATCACTACGATAGAGGGCGTTACGATAGCAGCAGGAGAAATACTGAAGTAACCATACCAATAGCCTATAAGGTTGCAAAAGAGTCTGAAACACAAGATTCATATGGATTTGTGAAGCGAGAAAAAAAAGATCATAGAAACTCTGCAACAGTGTCGCCAAGTAAATCACCATCAAGAGAATAAAAAGGGGAAGAAGGGTAGGAGTGCAGGTGCAATTATTTTTCAATGATTTCATTTGTATAACTTATTTTTTTATAATAAATGTTAAGCTAAAGTAAGTTCAATTACAGTAAACTTTCCTAAAGTCAAAAAAAAGTTTTTGAGAAATATTATTTTGTTTCATGAAAAAGTTGTTTTGGAAATTATATTTAGAAATAAAAAACCTAATATTACACTGTTTTTTTTTTTTTTTTTTTTAGATGAAATCGTAAGATATGTATTATAAAATTTAAATATGTATCTGGAAAGAAAGTTTGTTTTCAAAAATTTAAATGCCATTTGATTTCTCAAAAAACGTTATTAACTTCCCATAGGAAGTTGTTGTAATGGGTCCGATTTGTCAAATTGAAAATTTTAACATTTCTCGACGTTTTAAGGTCCCTAGAGTCGAAATACAAGATTTTTAGAAAGATGTCTGTGCGTGCGTGTGTACGTACGTTCGTAAGTCCGTACGTCTATACATTCGCGACGTTTTTTTCGTCTTCCATAGCTCAAGAACCAGAAGAGATATCGACTTCAAATAAATTTTGTTATACAGATAATAAGGCAGAAAGATGTAGAAAAGGCTCTCAATAAAATTGCGTGATTTCATCTCCAAAACAATTTTGTGCAACGAAGAATAATGTTTTTGACATCTGATAAAATTTTGAGAAAAATCCAATTGACAGTTTTCTTATAAAAAATAAAATTGAATTGCGACTCAAATATCTTTTCAAAAACTTGAGATTTAGGCTTTAAACTTTTTTTATCTCATAAGAAATATTGTTTCCAACATTCTGAAAAATGTTGAGAAAAATCGAATCGACGTTTCTTAAAAAAAAATAAAAACCTAAACAAAAATTAATAAAAGTTGATAAAAATTGATTTTCGACTCAAATATCTTTTCAAAACTTTGAGATAATGGCTTCTATCTAATTTTAACTTATAAGAAATATTGTTTTCAACATTAGGAAAAATTTTGAGAAAAATCGAATTGACAGTTTTTTTACAAAAAATAAAACTTAAACAAATTTTATAAAAGGTGGTAAAAATTGATTTTCGACTCAAATATCTTTTCAAAACTTGAAGATATTGACTTTAAACTACTTTAATCTTTCAAAAAATATTGTTGTCAACATTCAGTAAAATGTTGAAAAAAATCGAATTGACAATTGTTTTTACAAAAAATAAAAACCTAAAAAAAAAACAATACTAAAACTTGGTAAAAATTTACTTTCGACTCAAATAGATTTTCAAAAATTACACATATTGGCTTCAAACTTATTTTATTTCACAGAAAATATTGTTTTCGATATTCATATATCATTCGATATAAAAATCCAACAGTCCGTTTTTTTCATAAAAAAATAAAATCTACACAAAATAGTACGCAAATTTGGTAAAAATTGATACATATAGACAAACTGATTCAAATCGACAAACGGGATGGGAAGTTATCCCAGCCTCTTTTTTGTTTATAAGCGTAGCAAAAAATTTTCCTATTCATAAAAGATGATTTTCCTCCCAAAGCGATCGATGGCGAGTTGATGTTCATCTCAACGTTGTTCAGCGTAAATCCCATCTATTTATTTCATTTCGGAGGAATGATGCTGAATTTTTGTCAAGACTTCGAACGGAAAACAGCCGTCAGTTTCAAAATAACGCTGAAATACTTAACTAGATGACCCAACATTTTAGTGCTCCAGTTTTATTAACTTTAAACTGTCAGCTGTCAAAATAAAAATATTTTCTTATTTTTTTGTCAACTCCTGCATAAATTTTTGGCAAACCTCATTTTTTTAAAAACCAATAATTTTAAGATGGCTTCCTTTTTTAATATGCTATTAAATTTAATTATGTTGTACTAGCTGTTCCTCGCGACGTGACTCGCATACTTTATTTTAGTACAAATTTGGTTAGCACAAGAAAGGTTACAGAGTGACAACTTTATAAGATAGATATATGCTGCCGCAGACTTTCTCTTAGAACTATTAAAGGGGAACAGTTCTGTCATACATTACGTTAACAAAACTTTAAGCGTTTCAGCAGTGCATATAGAGTGCAACTCTCAAAAGGAAAACAAATCCCCAATTTTGAAATATTAATCATTCTACTCTGCTCATATTAGTTTTAGCGTGATGTTATCGACTTCCTCAATAAATGGGCTATCTAAAGTAGTTTTTGAGATAAGCGCGTTCAAACAAACAAACTAACTCTTCAACTTAATAACAAAGGGTGATTACATTTTAAGGGCCGACGCGACGTTGAATGTGAACCACTCCTAAACGTCAAGCTTTTTTTGCAATTCATTTGACATTTCTTAATTTCAGACTAACTTAAATTGAACCATGGAACAATACACAATCCACCAACGCATTAAAGTTATTTAGAATTGTTATGAAAATGGGGGTTTAAATCAAAATGCATATCGTGAACTTCGTGATTATTTGCGAAATGTGCGTGCAATCGGAAAAATCAGCCAAACATTTGAGCAAACCTCTTGACCATTTCAAGCATCGTCAATGGTAAGAATGGTGGTAAGAAATGGCAACAGTGGATGATCATTTTTTGAAGAAAAGAGGCTGGGATGCGACCCACACTGATAACTTCCCATCCCATCTATCGATTTGTCTTGCTTAAAAGTTTGTCTAAAAGTATCAATTCTTACCAAATTTGCGTTCTATTTTTTGGAAGTTTTATTTTTTTATGAAAAAACGGACTGTTGTATTTTTATAAAAAAATTACTGAATATTAAAAACAATATTTTCTGTGAAATAAAATAAGTTTGAAGCTAATATTTTTAATTTTTGAAAAGCTATTTGAGTCGAAAGTAAATTTTTACCAAGTTTTAGTATTGTTTTTTTAGGTTTTTATTTTTTTTTTTAAAACTGTCAATCCAACATTTATCAAAATTTTACCGAATGTTGAAAACAATATTATTTATAAGATAAAATTAGTTTGAAGCCAATATCTCAAAGTTTTGAAAAGATATTTGAGCCGAAAATCAATTTTTACCAACTTTTATTAATTTTTTTGTTTAGGTTTTTATTTTTTGTACAAAAACTGTCAATTCGATTTTTTTCAAAATTTTTCTTAATGTTGAAAACAATATTTCTTATAAGTTAAAATTAGTTGGAAGCCATAATCTCAAATTTTTGAAAAGATATTTGAGTCGAAAATCAATTTTTACCAACTTTTATTAAATTTTTTTTTCGGTTTTTAATTTTTTGTAAAAAAACTGTCAATTCGATTTTTTTCAAAATTTTACTGAATGTTGAAAACAATATTTTTTGAAAGATAAAAGTAGTTTAAAGCCAATATCTCAAAGTTTTGAAAAGATATTTGAGTCAAAATTCAATTTTTACCAACTTTTATTAAGTTTTTTTCTAGGTTTTTATTTTTTGTAAAAAAAACTGTCAATTCGATTTTTCTCAAAATTTTATCAGATGTCAAAAACATTTTTTTCGTTGCACAAAATTGTTTTTGAGATGAAATCATATTTTAGTCGTAAAATTTTCGAAGTGACAAATTTTTTTTTTCAGTTTTTTTGATTTATAAAAAAAACCGTTAGTTGGATTTTTTTCCAAAAATATACTTGTTTTGTATTGCGTTGCAATATATAATATAAAATTTAATTCAAGTCTCTAGCGTCATTGGTTCATGAGATATTTAGGGTTAACCAAAATTTTCACCTTTTTTTTAAACTGCTATGGTAAAAAAACCACCCACGCAATTTTCTTAAGAGCCCTTTTTGCATCTTTCTGCCTTATTATCTGTATAACAAAATTTAATTGAAGTTGATATCTCTCCTGGTTCTTGAGCTATGGACGACGAAACAAACGTCGCGAACGTACGGACGTACGGACGTACGGACGTACGGACGTACGGACGTACGGACGTACGGACGTACGGACGTACGTACACACGCACGCACAGACGTCTTTCTAAAAATCTTTTATTTCGACTCTAGGGACCTTGAAACGTCGAGAAATGTCAAAATTTTCAATTTGACAAATCGGACCCATTACAATAACTTCCTATGGAAAGTTAAAAATACCTGAAAGCCTTCCCTTTTTCCCGTTGACTTAAAGTTCAACAGTATGTCAAAAATTCCTCTAAATGAGAAAGAACGCATACCTCAAATCAACTTATTTGTCATTTAATTATTTATTTTAAAATAAGTGCACTCCCAGACAAAACAAGTTATAATTTTCATATGTTGTATATATACCTATGTACATCCCTGATCCGTCCATGGATTTGACAAAGCAGACTAAATGAATTGGCCAATTTATATTTCTAAGATTTCTGAGATAATGATTCAAATTCACTGCTTTGCATCTCTTTTCATCCTTTTTTAATGCGAGACAGAATTCTTGACAGCAAAAGTGAGGCATGTGTATGAGAAATTTTGTTCTCTGTTATTTCTGAGAATACGAAAATCTTTAAAACATAAACTGGCCAAATAATAACCCATTTGACAGATGTAGCTTCAACTGTCAAAGTCTATTATCTTAAACAATATTAAGTTAATTATTGAAACGTCAGTTGTATGTGAATTCATGATTATTTTATTTTTAAATATTTTTGAAACAAATAATGAATTAATTTGTATCTTCCGACTTTCTACTTCTTTTTTGTTTATTTATGCATAAATGTACCTACCATACCATCTGTCAGCTAAAAATTTTATAAAACATGCTAAGTGACTATTATTACATGAAAATGTCATAACAATAAATCAACTATAATAACTGCACTCTATGCACCCCAATCCCAACCCCACCGTAAACAAGCGAACGCGTATACAAATATTTTTGTATACAAAAAAAAATTATCTCATAAATCCCTGCCATATAAATAGTTGGGGTGTTGGGAATGGTTGGTTGGTTTGAAAACCGTGCGATGCGAGTTCTGAGCTTTCCACGGTTTTTTTTCTTCCTGCTTCTCCATCGCTATATACATATATATGTATAGGTACGTATAAAATATAAACCGCAAACAGCAAAGCAGCATTCCCGCAAGGTAACAAGTTAAGGATTTTATTTATTGCCAGTCCAGAGGCCCAGGGACGATAGCAGGTCCTGGGGTTTTGCGGATGAGTTTTTCTTCCTTCCTTATGGTTGCTATTGCTATTTTATAAAATTGCGTTGCAAGTTGCAACTTATTCCCATAGCATACTATATATAGTGCAACACTCATCCTCCCTTATGGTCCTCGTGCTTTTTAAATATTCCCACTGATGACTTCATCGCCCGGCGCGACTTGTCTCTGTTTTTGTTTTATGGCAGCCTTGAAGTTTTTTGTGGGGTGTTTTATGTGCTGTGTACCTATCTACTTAATTGGACAACACTAATATTTTTGAAAAAATCTTAGGAATGAAACCATGTTGATATAATTCTAGGTATATTTTAGAATATTTTTCATCCTTTCGAAAATTAATAAATCGGAAGTAATTATATATTAAGTGATCTATGTTTACTTGTTTGGGCATTAAAACACCAGGAGTAGGTAAACTATAATTAGCTTGAATTGGAAGGACTACAAAGTAACGGTATATTTTCTCTACTAAAACCAAATGACCAAAAATTACTGTAATTTCTTTTGAAACCTCCTTTTGAAACCTCCTTTTATTTTCGTTTTTAGCCTGAACGATTTCGTAAAGGGGCTTTTTCTATTAGGCGGGTTACATTTCACAAAAGTGTATGGTCATTCCACATTTTGCCGCAAGACCAACTCAGTCACTGTTTAAGACAGCATTTTGTAGGACAGCTTCTATCAATACAAGCTTTGGTAATCTATGTTCATGCATTTTTAATACTCTAGCTAAAAATCTGCACTTATTTAAAGAGTGGACACATAACGGCTATATAACCCAGTTTCTAAATAGTAAAGGATGATTTTTTAGCTATTAACTTTTTGGCAACACTGCTTTACACAGCTGACGCACGTTTCGTGTTTTGTTTCACTGTCAAACATCTTCAGTTTGGTCTATAATTTAACCATGAATCGTCTTACAAACGAACAACGCTTGCGAATTATTGAATTTTATTATAAAAATTGCTCTGTTAAGAAAGTTAATCGCGAGCTTCTTCCATTTTATGGTCAGTTTAATGGACCCACTGAAGCTATTCGGGCTATTGTGACTAAATTTTGCACCAAATTTACATTGTTGAACATTTAACCACCAGCACGCTTATGTAGAGTGCGAACTGAAGAAAATATCGCAGCTGTATCGGCCGGTGTTAATGATGACCATCAAATATCAATTCGTCGCCGTTCGCAGCAATTCGGCCTCTGTTACTCAACAACGTGGAAATTTTGCGGAAGGATTTCGGTGTGATGCCTTTCAAAATACAGCTGGTGCAAGAATTAAAGCCAAACGCCTTACTGCAACGTATAATTTTTGGTAAATGGACTCTTGGAAAGTTGGCCGAAGATCCACTTTTTTACCGAAAAATTGTGTTCAGCGACGAAGCTCATTTTTGGCTCAATGGGTACGTAAATAAGCAGAATTGTCGATTTTGGAGTGAATATCAGCCAAAAGCATTGCAAGAGCTACCAATGCATCCAGAAAAAGTCACAGTTTGGTGCGGTTTATGGGCTGGTGGCATCATTGGACCGTACTGCTTTAAAGATGATGCGAATCGTAACGTAACAGGCTATCCAGCGACATTTTGGAAACAAAATCATTCCAAACTTGTTCAAACAATCGCTCATATAGCGGCTATTGAAAAAAGGCAACGATAATAATCAATGATGTCACAAACTTTCGTGGATTATCCTTCTTGGACATTTTGTATAAAATGTTATGTCCGTGCTCCTAAATAAACTTATAGCCTGGGTTAAAGAAAACAACGTTCTGAACGAATATCAAGCTGCATATTGCGACAACTACTCAACAGTCGACCAAATCTACGGTTTAACTTGACTTATCCAGCTCCAATTGAGTCAAAATAAAAAACTGCACGCCTTTTTCGTCGATCTAAGAGCTGCATTTGACTACGTAAACAGAAACGCACGGTTTTACAAGTTGACTACACTTGGTATCTCTGTTAAAATGATAAACATTCTAAAGTTGATTTATAAAGGCAAAAATAGATCTGACTTTTTTTCCACAAATAAAGGTGGTTAACAAGGATGTGTTTTGAGTGCACTTCTTTTTATCCTATTTCGGAAGTCGGAAGGACTTACACAAGAGCTTCCAACAGGATTGACTGTGGAAGATCTAAGAATAAACTTTCTATTTTAAGCTGATGACATGTCAGAGAGTATTGACAGTGCTTTAAACTGAAAAATCGTTATAAACACTTTTGATAACAGCGAATCTTTAAAAATCAGAAATAGTGATTTTTTGAAATGGATGCCGGAGAGCAGCCCAAGAAAATAGATTGTTCGGTGGTGTGGATATATGTAGCTGTTAAATACCAAGGTATAACATGTCTGTAACGGAACACCTAAATCGATTAAGTATTTCGAAAAAATGCTATAATTTCTACATGATCTCAGTTTTTAAGAAATAATAGTATCCGACACCCCATTAAATTCAAAATCTATGATCCGGCTTCCAGATGAATTATGCTGTACTGTGCACAAGTGTGGGGCTACAACGAGCATGGCGAAGTAGAGAAGCTGCAACGTTTCTATCTTGAAATATGTTTTCTTCTTTCTAATAACACATCAAATTATGTATTACACTTAGGAACGGGACTTGCAAAATCCCTTAACTACATTTTTCAATTATATCCAGAGTCATATGGAGATACCGAATAATCGACATCCCAAAATCCTTTCGGAAATTATTATTCGTAAGAACATCTACTAGGACAACGAATGAAGGGCGCTTTTTTCAGAAGTGTCAATTGAAAACCCTTTCACGCTTAATACATTGAAGATAAGTAACTCACAAAAGGTCCTTTTGTCCTTCCTTAATGCACGAAGTGAGTTGCTCTATTTAAATGCAAGGGCCTTCCAAAATTGCACCATTGGATTGTGTTCGATGTGTAACCTCGACGCAACCGAGAATACATACCACTTTGTTGGAGCTTTTCACATATGGAAGGGATACAGGAACCAATTTCGCGGAAGTTATCATTTAACCAGAACTCAGTTCCTAGGTTGCTTAATAGGTCAAAAAGATTGTAATTTATATCAGTTTTTAAAATATGCCTTTAAATATCGACATATTTTTTACTTGCGACATATATGTACGAACTATATGGCAAGTTTTGCATTCGTACAAAATTTCGAACTCGAGATTTTAATCAAACATGACATTATGATGGTAGAGAAAAGTGGGTCCCTGTCCTGGCCCCTATAACCAAAAGCATTAGGTCGATTGACTTCAAATTTTGAAATTAAGGTTTTAAGATTTAAGCCGACTCGCGTCACGCGGTTTTTTCATTTCATTTTTTAAGACTAAAAATATCAGTAGTCCCCATACATTTTTTTTGGTCAGAAATCAATATAAAACGAATATTTTTGTATTGCTTCAGAAGGTTACCGCCAATAGAACCAATCTCAATAAGCTCTTTTACTGTCTCAATAATATTTGCTTATCAAAAATGGTTTTGTTTTTATTTTTTATTTAAAATAAAATCAAAATTCGATATCTCGAAAACGGGTCGTTATTTTTTACGAAATTGAAATGTAAAACGTAAGCGTAAAGAAAACGTAAGAAATGTAAGATGTAACTAACTGCATACTAAAAATATTTTTAAACTAAAACTGAAAAATTGTATACCTATAAATAAAATTAATTTAAAAGAAAACCGCTCAAACGATATATTAAGATTTTTTTTTTAAGAAATCAAGTGACATTTTCATTTTGTAAAAACAAAGTTGTTTTGCAGATACATTTTTAAATTTAAAAATTACAGGAAATATTTTTAAACTAACTCTTTGGATTTATGAGCATTGTGCATTTTATTTATTAAAGATCTTCTTCCATGAGACGCTAATCCCAGAAACTACTGCGCCAATTTGAGTAATTTGTTCAGCATAAGATAGCTCATATACTAAATAAGGCTATATTATATAATAACATCACTCTAATACGAATAAAGTACCAAAAATGAATGTTTTAAAATCGTAGATGCATGCGCTGAAAAAAGGTTAAAGTTTTGCTAAAACAATGTATGACAGAATTGTTACCTTTAAATAATCCTAAAAAAAGTCGCGGAGAGCATATGTCTATCTTTTAAAGTTGGCTCACTTTAACATGTTTTTTTTTATAATAAGTGCACACTCAAGGGGAGATTACTACTGCTATATTATGTAAAGACACAGTGTGAGCACTAGAAAAGGGAGAGAGGGGTTGAAAGGAGTTGTCGGTGCACATTGGTTTTGAATTCCTGAATATTGCAATGGCTTTGAAAGACAGAGTGTGGTAAGGAATTCCACATTCGCGTAGTACGGCTAAAGAATGAATCTATGTACTTGACAGTACGACTGAAGTTGGGCTTGAGGGTATACTGCTGAGCATTCCTAGAAGCGCGAGTATTACGGTTGAACTGTCTAAGGGGAGGAATGCAGCTGGCTATTTCACTAGAGCATAAACCGTTAAAATAACGGTAAAAGAGGGTGAGACAAGAAACTTTACGACGATGTTCGAGCGACGTACATAAATGACCCTATGATGGTATTATCTTCAATCAATCTAAATGCTCTACGTTCAATACTGTCCAAGAGGTTTGAATAAGTTGCAGGAGCACCAGCCCAGATATGGGAGTTATACTCAAGCTTTGGACATATATAAGTCTTTTAGATAACAGCCAGATCACAGGGGGAGAAAAACTTCTTGCATCGCCTAGTTAAAAAACAATATCCCGGATATTTTATATCAGTGGGGCTTAAGTATCTCACATTTGGTACTGAACTTAAGGGCTACTTACATAGACGAAAAAATGCAGCTTAAAGTGAAAATATATTTTTTTAAACTATACTAAAACATATTTCTATAGATATTTTCAGTGAAGCTGGAAAGAATGATGAATTTATTAAAAAATTAAAACAACTAGCAATATATTCAGACAAGAGGAACACAAAACAAAGAAACTTTAAGTGAACGACAAAAAAAATGTAGGTCAAAAAATATTGTTGGGTCATGGGTAATGTTAATGTCATTGCCGCGTCATGATAACATCACCATTTATGTATATCTATAAAGTTTTTCTAGATTACATAGTTACGGGAGATAGATGGGAAGGATTCCTATACTACACTCGTAGAGTTGTCATTTCTTGAGGGAATTGAAGATTTTTCTAATGAAATTTAATATAAACGAGTAGATTGTTAGTTTGTTAGTTTCATAACAAAGAGTGAAATTGTTGCTATGCATAATAACAATATAATTATGATATAACTATAGCTGAAAACAAGTACCATCGGTTTTAGATTACATTGCAAAAGAGGTCGTAACTTTTGTATAATATAATATAGTTTGGAATTATTCAAATCATTTCGACTGTCATCAGTAATATATAACATTGGGAAACATCCAATAACAAAAATTTAGTTCCAAATGTTTCCACTGACAGTTGGTTGTCAATTGGGAGGAGAATTGCTAACAGCAGTTTTTTCTCTTAAAGTTGTCAGTTGGTTTAAGAATAGGTTTACAGAGAAAATCCAAAGTTTTCAAGTTGCAATTGAAAAACCTCTAATATACTTTAACTATTAGACCAAGTGCTATTTGCATTGTGCAAGAACCTATAAAATGTACATATATGGGTTTGAACGTATCACCATTTAGTTGCATTACATAAACTTGAGTAGATTTATTTATGTTTCAATATTTTCATAAAAGCTAAAAGAACTTATTTCCTATTGACTTACACACTCGTACATTTTAAGCAAACAAGTAAACTTAACTTGTGGGATTGTTCTGGGGAATAGAATAAAAATAATTTCTTTTTTTTGAGAAGAAATAGTCAAGCAAATATTAATATTGCACTTAAGTTTCCAAGACTCACGAGGGGTTTATATTATTTTCTATCGAAATGTAAATATTAGCTCCTTCTTGGAGTTACATGTTTCAAAAAAAAAATGAAAGAAATTTATGGTGAAATACCTAATCCTTTTTTCCAAAGATTTTAAAATCAGTAAAGTATGTTTTTTTAAAGCATGATATTGATATTATTATACGCAAATACTTTTTTAACACTTCCCTTTTAAAACTATAGAATTTCTAATATTGAATTACTTAGTGGGGTTTTATAGCCTATACAAACATTCAAAAACTTAATATACATACCATAAAGTTTTTGTCAATGCCATTCACAAAAACCATTTTCCTTTTATGCCAATTAGAAATCAGATGATGTGTGATATTATTTGTACCTTTAATTTGACCGATTAAATGTTATTTAAATCAATTAATTATGTCATTTCGAAATTCGAGACTACATAATGTACATAGGATTGTACGTACGTGCATTCTGTACATATAATATTATATACATTACATACCTACATTTTTATGTTTGTATATAGTTATGTATGTACATATGTATTTTGATAATATTGAAACATTATAAATTTTATTTTATTTTCCCAGCTTAATCAATTAACGGGCTTCTGTGGTAAACCACTGATTTTTCAAAAGGGAATTCAATTAAGAATTTATTACATTTGCTCTGATGGCAGAAAATTGAGGTTTGAATTGGTTAAGTTTGGTGACAGCCAATGAGGCTGAAAATTGATATTTACTTGACAGGAATTGATTTTTGGAGATGAGGGTTTAATGTATATTATATATATAATACTAAGTATATGGTATTTGTGGTAGAGAAACGTGGGATTGCATTTAAAATTTATTGAACTAATATCTTTTATTGGGTTGACCTTCAAAAGTAGCAAAAAAGAGAATATACAAAAATGTCAGGAATAAATGATAATTGAATCTTCGATTTTGTTTAAAGGTATAAAGGTGATAAACATCAAATTATTTACATAAAGAATTTCTCAATAAGTTTAAAAATTATCACTAAAAGCTGTGCTATAAGGAATGTTTTCGGCCATTAACATCTTCAACACGATTACGTCACTCGAACATCGTCGTAATGTTTCTTGTCTTACCCTTTTTTACCGTTATTTCAACGGACTTTGCTCTAGTGAAATAGCCAGTTGCATTCCTCCCCTTAAACAATTTAACCGTTATACCCGCGCTTCTATGAATGCCCATCAGTTTACCCTTGAGCCCAACTTCGGCCGTACTATGAAGTACAGAGATTCATTTTTTAGCCGTACTACCCGAATGTGGAATGCCTTGCCAAGCTCTATCTTTCCCTATCATTGCAATGTTCAGGAATTCAATATCAATGTACACCGGCACCTCCTATCTAACCCTTCCATCTCTTCCTAATGCTCACACTGTGTCTTTGGCATATTAAAGGTATACAAAACCCTTTTGGTGTTCGCTAATTCGTCGCCCGAGAATTGTTTTGTTGTATCTCCCAAAAACACGATTTTGAGAAATCGCATTTAAAGGTTTCCGTTACTATAAAAAAAAAACTAAGCGATTAAGTTTTTTGTTTTTTTATTAGAATATATTGTGTGGAGTATCTTCTTTTGATTTATGTATTTAAAACTGTCCTAGCTATTTTGGTTTTCAAATTATAAAGCTTTTTCCCCAAAATGAGTTTGTCGTATACGCCACCAAAATAAGCTTTTGTTTCCATCCTATACACGTACGACAAAGTAAACGCACGTACGACATTTCAATATTCAAGCGTCGTGTTTATTTCAATAGGGATTAGTATGAGAACCAATTAAAAAAAGTCAATTTCCAATGATAACAATTAAATTTTATTTATTTTGTAAAGGTTAATATAGCAATACATACAGTCCCTGGCCATATTATTAGACGCACTGCAGAATTTTTATAATTATTAGATTATACGCAATATTTTTAACGTTCAAGAATGGATGTATGGTTACATTTTTATGCAAGATAGGGCTCCATGCCACACAGCCCGGTCCATAAAAACTTATTTGAGGGAAGAAAACATCCCTCTGTTGGACTGGCTAGAAACATTCGCCGTGAACCTCATAATCAGGCCCCTGATATGAACCCAATTGAAAACGTGTGGGAGCTGATGAAGAGGGAAGTAGCTAAAGATGTGGTCACTTATTGAAAGAGTGATTCACGTGTCGAATCACCACCCACAAATGTAGGAAACAGTCAAATCATGCATTGACAGTATGCCGCGCAGAATTGAGGCTCTTATTAAAGCAAAAGGAGGTTCAACAAAATATTGAACAAAATTACAAAAATAACAACAACAAAACTGAAAATATTAATTTAAAAAAAAAATCTTTAAATCTGTTGCTTTATTTCTAGGAAGTAGTTTATATTCTGCATACAAAATAATTCAAATGCATTACAATATTCGAAAACCTGATTAAAATAGCTGGAAATTAAGATTTTGCAAAAGTGCGTCTAATAATATAGCCAGGGTACTGTACATCACATTTATTGAGTCTTTGTTTAAAGGCAATCTTGGTGTGAAAAAATCAACTTGATTAAAAATGGTAAAAAAAACAATAACAAAAAAGTCATCCTATGACCATAAAAAAAAGAGGCTGGGATGCGACCCACACTGATAACTTCCCATCCCATCTATCGATTTGTCTTGCTTAAAAGTTTGTCTAAATGTATCAATTCTTACCAAATTTTCGTTCTAATTTTTGGAAGTTTTATTTTTTATGAAAAAACGGACTGCTGTATTTTTATAAAAAAATTACTGAATATTAAAAACAATATTTTCTGTGAAATAAAATAAGTTTGAAGCCAACATTTTTAATTTTTGAAAAGCTATTTGAGTCGAAAGTAAATTTTTACCAAGTTTTAGTATTGATTTTTTTTAGGTTTTTATTTTTTTTAAAAAAACTGTCAATTCGATTTTTTTCAAAATTTTACTGAATGTTGACAAGAATATTTGTTAAAAGATAAAAAAAGTTTAAAGCCAATATCTCAAAGTTTTGAAAAGATATTTGAGTCAAAATTCAATTTTTACCAACTTTTATTAAGTTTTTTTTTAGGTTTTTATTTTTTGTAAAAAAACTGTCAATTCGATTTTTCTCAAAATTTTATCAGATGCCAAAAACGTTATTCTTGGTTGCACAAAATTGTTTTTGAGATGAAATCATATTTTAGTCGTAAAATTTTCGAGGTGACAAATTTTTTTTTTCAGTTTTTTTGATTTATAAAAAAAACCGTTAGTTGGATTTTTTTCCAAAAATATACTTGTTTTGTATCGCGTTGCAATATATAATATAAAATTTAATTCAAGTCTCTAGCGTCATTAGTTCATGAGATATTTAGGGTTAACCAAAATGTTCACCTTTTTTTTAAACTGCTATGGTAAAAAAACCACCCACGCAATTTTCTTGAGAGCCCTTTCTGCATCTTTCTGCCTTATTATCTGTATAACAAAATTTATTTGAAGTCGATATCTCTTCTGGTTCTTGAGCTATGGACGACGAAAAAAACGTCGCGAACGTACGGACGTACGGACGTACGGACGTACGTACACACGCACGCACAGACATCTTTCTAAAAATCTTTTATTTCGACTCTAGGGACCTTGAAACGTCGAGAAATGTCAAAATTTTCAATTTGACAAATCGGACCCATTACAATAACTTCCTATGGGAAGTTAATTAATGTTAATATAGGTACAAAATTAAAATCACATTTTTTTTCATAAAAACTAACGGAAAAGTAATTCTATGACTATGAAATAGGTATACGATTAAATCTTTTTGTACCTCCAGTTGAAATCTCTATACACGTACGACAAACCAAACCGCAATATTTTTTTTCTTGTTTGTGTTGTATTTCTCTATGATCAGTCCTACATTATATGTGAGTCTCATACAAGTACGACAAAACAATTTTAAGGTTTTATTTTAAATTTTTGATCGTATGTTTTAAGCCTATACACTTTCGACAAAACAATATTAAGAAAAAAAAAGAGGGAAAACACATGGAATTTTTGTCGTATATGCCAAAAACTGTCGCTTACGACAAAACAAAACTCAAGGGGTGATTATTTTGTGGACATACGACAAAATGCATACTATTTACCTCAGCAACGGTAAGAGATAGGCAAACTCTGACAACAGAAATGAAAAGAGCACCTTTGAAAACATAATAATGCATATCCAGTTTAAAAAAAACCAATTTGGCGCTTACGACAAAACAATTCTCGGGCGACGAATTATAAAAAAAAAAAATTATTGGGAATGATAAGCAATAACATTTATATTTTTAGTATAGTTCTTACTCATCGCATTCAGTATTAACAATTTTAATTTTACAAACGCTAACTAGGACAATAAGTAATTGTTAAGTTTTATACAAATAGCTCAAAAACCGATGACGGGGTTGGTGGAGACGTGAACTCGGACAGGCTAAATCTATGTCTCTCATTTCGTCTTTACATAATGACTGTAGAGTGTTTCAGACAGAAATTCTGAAGCCCTTTGATGACTCTTAGAAAACGTAATATCGGCTACCGATTTACGCATCTTCTGAGGTAATCAAGCTGCCATAAAATCATTGGACTCTGTCTCAATAAACTCACTTACAGCCCGAAACTGCGGATCAACTTTTGTGGAGATGGCAGAGTAGGTAAAAATACACCTTATTGGTTGCCGGGCTATAGAGACATTCCAGGAAATTGCAAAGCTGATGAACTTGCAAAAAATGAAACAACTTTAACTTTGATACAAACAAACAAATCCAACATCGGTATATCTCTTGCTAATTGTAAGCTTATGCATACAAGGTCAAATAAACAATTTGGTCAAAGCTTGATGCTAATGCTCTAAGCAACTCATATCGGTTGGTAGATTACATATTACCTCCGTTAAAGGAGTCCTTAAAGACATGCTATTCGACTTGGAGCTCCTTTATCCATAAAGCTTCTGCAAAAGTCATTTGAGAATACGACTAGCCGCGTGTCGTGCTTTGCTATTATAGACAGTGCCCAGTTATGACACCGATTATCGGGATTATATGCGATCTGCTTAGAGATAGCAAGCATCTTGATCGCTTAAATCTGGTGGTGACGTTATTTTGCCTGGTGTTTGCCTTCTTCATAGCGTCCTGCATTAGCAACATTTTATATGTAGCGATTGGTATGCCAGCATTTGCCAAACTTGGTAGAATGGGTTTTACTGTACCTCTCCTGGCGAGTTCATCTGCTTACAGTCTCCTGGAATGTCTCTATGGCCCGGCACCCAGCAAAGGTGAATATTAAACTGTTGTGCCATCTCCATTATAGATGATCGACAGTTATGGACTGTTATAGAGTTTGTAGAGACAGAGTCCAGAGATTTGATAGATGCCTGACTATTTGAAAAAATACGGATATCAGATGTTGATACCACGATTCCTTTAAGCCAGGACAAGACTTCTTTTTTCGCCAAAAGTTCCACCTGGAACACTCTACAATGATTGGGAAGGCGAAATGAAAGACTTAATTTCAGTCGCTCAGTGTACACACCAACCCCTTCTTTTTTTTTTGATCCATCTGTTTAAAAGTAGACTGACTCGTCTTCCAGGAAAGCCATATCCTCCCAGAAAGATCTGGAAGTTATAGAAATCTGGAAGTTTCTGTCGAATTGCAACAATTTTGTCAAGATCTGAATTTAATCAGCTTATCATACGATGCCGTTGAAGTTCCACATCCGAAGGACAAGGATGAAAGTCTAAAAACTAAAAACTGTCATCAGCGAAACAATTATTTGGGTTAAAAGTTTAAGATAAAAGATAATTTAGAAATATAAGGAAGACTGTTGGAGATAAAATGGAGTTCTAGGGTACACCAGCGTTTATTTTGTGGATAAACGGTCCGAAATGTAATTTGTAACTCAAAAAAGGAGAGATTCATCCCAAATGCACTAATTTTCGATATCAGAGGTTGATGTCAAATTCTATCTTCTACCTTTGAAATATCAATTGCAATAATCTTACTTTCTCCAAAACGATGTAAAAATTTGTTCCACTGTTTAATGAGATAAACTCTGTGTGATCACCAGTGGTCTTATTGCTACGAAAGCCATATACCCGGTCATTAAGAAGCTTTCGTTCTTCAAGATATTTCGTGAACTGTAAATTGATCAGAGTTTTCATGGCCTTGGAAAGAAGGTGCAGTTGTACCATAGCTGAAGGAAGGATAGGCTGGAAAAATCCCTCTCGAAAAGAGACCTGTTTTGCCAGCGTCGTTTTAGACAGCTCATCAACACCATAGCTGGGGCACTATTCCTATTTGTAAATGTCGACAGTCAAAAGTTCTTTAAGTACTCTAGAAACTGTATGAGTGCGATTGAAGATTCTTTTCATAAGATCGTCAAAGTTCTCAACTAGGTACAGGAGGAGTCATGTCACTCTTTGCAGAATCGAATTAACAGCAAACTGTGCTGCAAGCAAATGGCTTTATAAATCGAGCTTACAAAAGGAGTGTTATTATGAACGAGCGTGTTACGTACGATTTTACGATTGAAATTTGTACTACCTTTGGGACATTGTAGTATTTTTAAGGTAATTTATTGTGATGCAAACATTTAATGCTTCGAATATGTCTGTTACAGGTCTTTCTTGCTTTATTAAGCATTGATTGATGCTCCAGTAAATCTGAGGTGGGATAGGAAATGAAACCTGTGTAATTCAAAAATATCTATACCCATCTGGAATAGGTGATGTTATCAGAATACTCTTCCCATGAATTACATTTATCCAAGACCTAGACCAAAATTCAAGTTTTCTTATACGATACTTTCTATAGACTCATATCTTAAGATGATATCGCATATCAACCCAAATTGATTTTCGGGTAGGTACCTCCACTCGACCCTACTAAACAAAATTAAATATAATTTTTCCTGGAGCATCATATCCTTATACGTACTTCCTATACATACACAACACATACATACATATGTAGATATTACATTCAGTTTGCTGATAAATCAATCGATCATTTTCCAAATAAAAATAACACGTATGGTCGAGCACCTGATGGTTTATAGGAAACTTACATACATAGGTAAGGTACATACCTACCTAACCTAAGTAAGTCAAATATAACACTTCATCTTGTTGCTGACAAATCGATTTTTTCCCAAAAGATTACATTTCCATTAGTCATGCAAACGTTTCTGTCACAATTTATAAAAACAAAGCCAAAAACTAAAAAAAAAAAAAAAAAACTAAAACATATCAAATACGCTGATATTTCAGATGTAGTATAGTTAAATCTTCTTGCACCCAATCAGCACAATTGTTATCGACCACGAAATTCAATTTTGTTTTATAGCATTTCCAGCGAGCTCTAAAAACCCAAAGCAAACAATATCAAAAACAAAAAAGAATGAAACGGATTATAGATTTTCCACCCCATCTAGTTTTTTGTAGATTTTTGAAGAAAATAAAACAAACTAAAAAAAAAAACAGAAACTGAATCACAACGTCATGTAATACATTTATAAGGGATGAACCTAAATTGACAAACTTAAGAGCAACACGTTTTTGATGGGATACAATTTATATACATAAATCTGAGATGCTATGATGGTGTCTCATTTCTAGTGATTTGACATTCAAATAAATAAAATAGACACTTTGAACTTTTACCCTTTCTTTGCTGATAATTTTCCCGAAATTAATAAATGTTGCACTTTTATATGGTGGCATTACTATCTGCCATCAGATTGGATTAAGGATCAAAGGACATCGATAAAATTGGTAGATGAAGTCGAATTTTTGTGAATTTGTGTTTTTTTGTTTGCGGTTTTGATGATTAGGCTATGTGTGGTCCATCGAGCAGATTTCCCATGTTAGGGACAGACAAAAGACTAATGCAAAGCGAAAAGATTGACCCAAGTAAGCATTCAGGTCAGGGTTGCGGGTTTGTGAGGGGTTGGATCAGTTCCTCCTTTACAATGACAATGAGACATATTTTGGCACTGAAATATTCAGATGTATCGGGTACACAATTTATAGGGATTTGAGAGACAATAGACTGACGTTTTTCATGAATCTCTCCTTCATTGGATTAGAAATTAGCTTACGGATTGTTCAATACAAGTAGTATTGGATGGATGGTGTACCCCAGGGATCTGTTTTATCTCCAACACTCTTTCTCATTTGTATTATTGATCTCCTATCTGCAACTTCTAATCCAATACATTGTTTCGCTGACGATAATACTCTAGCTTTTCTTATTTGTTTTCAGACTCACATCCCTCTTCTTCGGATGTGGAACTGCAACGACAAAATAAGATAAGCTCATTAAATTCCGACGTAAACACCATTGTTCAATGGAGTGGAATTTAATGCTTCGAAAACCCAATGCTGCCTTGTATCGTTTAAGCAAGATATACCCCTTGCCATTATCATTGGATGGCATTTGGATGAATGAGACTGAACATCTCGATATTCTTGGTATGTATATATGTGCCACCAACCACCTCTTGTGGAACGATCACATACGCGATATCGCCAAAAATTCCGCAAGGTGTTTCTTAAGGAGGTGCAGGAAATTAGTCTCCCCTTCTGATCTGTCCGTTATCTACAAGGCTTATATACGTCCAAGCTTAAATATAAATCCCATCTCTGGGCTGTAGCTCCTGCAACTTACTTAAGCCTCTTGGACACTATTGAACGTAGAGCATTTAAATTGATTGGTGATAATATTCTCATTTGTTCCTTTAAGTTTTATGCTCTAGAGAAATAGCCAGCTGTATTCCTCCCCTAAAACAATTCAACAGTAATACTTGCGCTTCTAAGAATGCTCATCAGTATACCCACGAGTCCAACTTCGGCTGTACTTTAAATACAGAGATTCGTTCTTTAGTCGTACTACACGAATGTGGAAAGCCTTACCACACTCTGTCTTTCCCAGTCATTGAAAAATTCAAGAATATTCGGCATCTCATTTCAAACCTTCTCTCCCTTTTCTAGTGCTCACACTGTGTCTCTGTGTAATAAGGGTGTGAAATTCAAACATTTTTAGGTTTTCTTTCTAACACTGGTCGACAAGGTTTTCTTCCTGGCAATAAAATTGCTCACTTGATGGGTTATGATGGCCTTCATTCAAATTGAAATTCGAAAACAAAATCACTCTTTAACGCCAAGTTTTTAAAATGTAACTTTTTAAAATTATATGGCTTTTTGAGACTATCTAAATTCACGAAGTATTTTATTTTTCTATAAAATATGTGATGGAATTCCCAACCTAAAATTTATCTTCAATATTTTAAGTACATATTTCATAAAATATCAAAAAATCTATATAAGTTGAAAGATTTCACTTACATAAATCTTTAAGAAACGCTGAACTATTAATGCTAAAACGGAAGAAAAAGGCTAAACAGTTTATGTTCTTGTAACGAATCCATCGTCTAAACAAAGCAATCATCAAGTTTTTGAAAAATATAAAAATATTGTCGAATCGGGTATTTTTTTAAATTTGAGCTGATAGTCAAAAACAAAGTTCGTCTTCGAAATCAGAACTAAAATTAACCATGAAATGTTTTTTCAAAACCATGAAAATATTACATTCAAGTTTTCTCAAACATTTATATGAAGAGCCCTAAGAATTTTTCCCAGAAGTTTTGCTTACACATCCTTTATTGTTGTGCAGACATTTAACTTAATATACGTTTATCAAAAACAATTCCTAACAAACTAAAAGAAAACAATGATTAAAAGAGAATTACGCTAGAATTAAGTCGAGGCAGCAAAAATCCTAATTGACAAAGGATTAAAATACACACCAAAAGTCTTGTATAACAACCAACGACGACGACGCGACGACGGTAATGAAGATGATGATGATGGCCTTGAATGCATTTGATATACTATGCGAAATTAAATTGTTGCTTTGAGCAAAACTTAAAATTTCTCTCCGTAAGTGCAATTTGGAAATTTATGAAAATAATAATCAGTTCTATCCGATTACAGCAGAAGCCATCACATCACAAAGGATTTGTTCGCGTAGTTGTGAGTCTTTTGAGGATGAAAATGGAACTTAAGCTTTTTAACTGTTGATAGGATCTATGCCTTTTTTGGCTTTTATGAGAAGTCATTTGTTTTAGAAGAGAAAATATTGGAATTTATGTGAGGATTTCAATAACAAAGATTCTTACAATACCTAACGGCGTAGAATAATAATTTATTATTTGAAGTTAACAATTTTTAAAATAAGACTTAAAAATCATTCCCTATTACCACGTTAAACTTTTTTCTGACACTGTTTCTTAAATTCAAGATTAATTCTTTTCTTTTCAAACAAAATGTTTTTAGTATTGCATAAAGAATAAATTAGGTGGCGCAACTGTCCGTTGATAACCAGGGACTAGTGACTTACAACTCTCAACCTTTCCTGTGTTCGAGTATAGTTTTTAAGGATTTAGGCGACCTACAGTTTTTAGCCAAGTCTGAACGGCTTATTTAGGAAAACACTTTTACTTTACTCTTGGAGGTTTTGTCAATTTTTTGCAAGAGGCAGTACTTAGCCGTGAAAAAGACTTAAGATGGCACTGATGGCATGGTTTGGACCTACGCACTAACCTATTCGAATTTTGCTTACATAGATTACTTGAAAGTCTTTAGGCTCAGTTGCGTTAATTCCTTTTTACCCAATATCTATTTCGAATATTTTAAAATCATAATTTCTTCTTAAACTTCTTTATCTTAACTTTTAGCTGTACTTAGTGTTTATTCTTATCTTAAAAGCCATACCTTCCAAACTTTTTTAACCCCAAAACGGTCTATTTGACTTATTTTAATAAAGCTATTAAGTTATAAAATGATAAAAAAACAAATTCGAGTTAAGATAGCGTTTTGAATAAAAAAATTAAAAACAACAATTATTCCAACAAAAGTATTCGTATCGAATTGACTACCAAAATATGTACGTTTTCATTTGAGAGAAGATTCCTAAAAGCCAGAAAATATTTATATCACTTTTGTGTAGTTGAGACAAAAATAGAAAAATTCACAACATAATTTGGATTACGAGTTCTGTGTCTTTTCTCCTATAAAGTTAAGCTCATAACTATGGCTTAATGTACAAATTTGAAAAAGTCCTCTCTTGAAAAAGTACGTATACGATTCGTGTCAATTTTAAATTTTCTTCTATATGCCTAACCTACTTTTAAAAATTATTATATTACCTTAATTGTTTATGTTTGTCTGGATACTTTACCAAATTAGCTCATTCCATATAATGTTCAATATACATACATAATACTTCTATATATTTCATTTCAAACACATCCTCTTATATGAAAAGCTATTTCCCTATTCCCTTCAAAAAACAGGAAACTCATTTAATTTGCCTTGAATTAAATTTTGTCTTTTTATCTTCTATGTATGTATTACCTTTTGAAGTCCCGGAAAACTTAGTTATATCAAGGATATTGATTATATCTCGACTTTCCTACTAGTTATTATTTTATATAAAACGATTGTGTTAAAATATTTATGTAACGAGTTTGTTTTGTAGCCAATAGAGTCACAAAAACCACATAAGCTTTTTGGTATCAGGTTCACGGTAATAAATTAAATGTATGAAGAGAAACGCAATTATGTGCGTCCTTTTAAAAGGTCCAAGTTGCTCTTTAGAAACAAGTTGTTACTTAATATTTATTTAATTAGTTTAGTAGGTTATTTGATAATTAAAATTGAAAAGGTTAACACAGATATAATGCAAATATGATTGTTTTATTTTGTAGGAAACAAAAGTTTTGGTTAAGCTAAGTCTTAGCTTTGTGGAATGAGAAATTTTATCCCGAATAGGGTAAAATCTATCAAACCCAAAGAAAACTCATGGTTTGATTCAAGCTGTAACGAGGTTATTAGGACTAGAGATGTGAGTTTGCGTGTTTCCGTTGTTATAAAGCCAAGCCCACTGAGGAAAACCGGAATAAGTTCAACAAGCTAGAAAGACATTACGGTCATATTCGACGAACCAAATTTTTGTGCTTTTTCATCTTTCCTATTCTACAGGTCTCTTACCGAATGAAAAACAGCATTTGTTCAACCTGTCCCTTAAAAGGGGGAATCCTTCCAGTCTCCAATTATCGTCCAATAGCACTTAAGCATCTTGCACATGAGCTACGAACTGCAAACTGCGAACAATAGATGTCCTGCTTACTTAAGTGAAATGCTCCATTTTGCACATTCACAAAGAGGATTAAAATTAATTTTACCACGTTTCTCGCATATCATAGCTGAACGTTCATTTTACGTATCTGCAATTCGCCTATATGGAACTTACTTCCAAATGAATTGCAAACCACAAACTCACCCGCCGCTTTTAAGAGGAAATTATTTTTGCACTTCACAAACCAAATATAAGTACCTATAACTTCATTTTTTTTTTTTTTTTTTTTGCTATGTACATATATTACTTTGTTTTTACCTAATGTATTATTTTGCCAATTGTAAAGGTACTGCTTTTTCTTTAATATTTGTGAAACTATAAAATTAACTGAGCTTTTAATATTAACTAGCTGACCCGGCGAACTTCGTACCGCCTAACAGTCAATGAATGTCGTGTTACTTTTTAGCTGAACTAATTTAGGCTTTGATAAAACAATGATACCAAATAATATATTTATATAGATAGAAACAAAAAAGTATTTTATTATGATGAATGATGATGAAAACATACATACAGAATGAAAATAAAAATAAAAAAAATAAAAAATAATAATTAAGAACTTCAAACTCATGTCAGAAAAAAATGATTGAAAACTATGTTGTGCAGATTGGAAAAAAAAATAAAACTCGGATTAATTCATTAATAGGATTTTCATTCAAGCACTTTGTGGTAAACGACATTCTTTGTTTTTTGGTCAGGCGCAAGAACAAATAAAGCGGATGGTTTGCCGACACCTGAGCATGCCACGTATAATTGACCATGAGAAAAACATGCATTTTCTAGATTAAGGATACAAATAGTCAAGGATTGGCCCTGGAATCCTTGAATTAAGAACTTCCTTATCTTTAAATTTTCCTTTAAGTATCGACGCGTGAATCACATTGCTCATCAGTTTTCTTATCACCAAACGCGTTCCATTACACAGTTTTGGTTGGTTTAAATTTCTAAGCATGATGACTACCGAGCCAACTTTAAGTTTTAAATTGTGCGGTGGTAAACCAGGCACATCCAAGGAGTTTAAAAATTCAATTGGATAATTATTAGTGGCTTCTTCTTCGTTTGTTACACAGTCGATAGATTTGAATGAATACAGAGTACCTACGATTTGATTTTGAATTATAAAATTGAGGTCATCTACATCTTTATTTTTAGCGGCCAAAATTGCTCGCTCACTTAACCATTTAGTATTTTTGTGTTTAGCAATGATATCCGGGAATACTTTGTTGATAAGCTCGTCTTTTGATGATACGAAATTGCAAAATTTGGAGGAAATGAAATCAAACCGCTCGATTTGTCAACAGGAACACGGCCATTACCGATAGTCAGCAATTGTTTCGAGAAATCATCAGCAGATAGATCGTTCAACAATGCAACTATCATATTTACAGACAGTTGAAGTTTCTTTACATATCGCCACAGATTTGATGCTTTGAGGCAAGCGTTTATTTCGTCGGCAGCAGTAGATCTTGGAATGACTGGTAGTGTTTGTCGGAAATCGCCATATAATAAAATCATTGCACCACCAAAACATCTCGAGTCATTGCGCAGATCTTTTAATGTTCGGTCTAGTGCTTCCAATGCGCGTTTGTGTGCCATTGTGCATTCGTCCCATATGATGATGTTTGATGTTACTAAAACTTTGGCCATTGCGGAGTGTTTCGAAATGTTACATGTCGGTTGTTCAGTAGTTTGAAGGTTTAATGGCAATTTTAACGCTGAGTGAGCCGTACGGCATCCGTCTAACAATGTGGCCGCTATTCCAGAAGAGCAATTGCTACCGCAATTTCGGATCTCGCACGTACAGTGGCCAAAATCAATGACATGAGGAATGTCTTCCCAGTTCCACCGGGGGCATCCAAAAAAAAAAGCCGCCATTTCCATCATCAATTGCATTAATCAGTGTATCATAGACTTCCCTCTGCTTAGGATTCAACAGAGGTACTTTCGTTTGAACTGATTGGATTAGTTCATGTGGATCATATTCACGTTCACGTTCCAATTCTCTATTAAATGCGTCATTCATTCCGCGATCTAACCTAACTAACAAACTGCCGCACATGAGGTAACACATATCTTCGATCAAGAGCAAAGTGTGGTTATGGATCTTCTCATTCACCTCAAGATTGGAATTTCTTGAGCTGACGCGAATTCGATGTAAAATATCTTCTGACATGTTATCTTTGTATTTGTTCCACAGGTCACGTGGGTTCGATGGGAAGCATGTTGAAATGATGATAGCAAATAATGTGCGTATCTGACTTGGAGATGCAGAAATAATTGCTTCAGCGATTGTCGTTTCCCAATGAGTATCGTTTTCAAGCAAATTTAGCTCTTGACATGCTGCCGATACCATTAACAGTTCGTAGTGATTCAAATGATGTTGGTACTCGAACTTGTACCAGCAACAACCGCAAATAGAAACATTCATCATTCTTCGAATGAACTGTGTAAATACGACCAACAGCATCAGTAGAACGCATATCTGGATGACCAGGAACTGCTCGCCTTGAAATTTCTTCGATGTAGCATTCCAAGTGTAATAACGTGGCATTTCTGAGTAAAGCAAAGTTCGTGCGAACGGATCGCTTTGACAAATCGCAAAGAAACTGGTCAACGCACACATGATGTCTTCAGAAAAAAATAAAGTTGTGGCTTAAAGGTCTCAGAAACCAGGCCATAAGCTCAAAAAAAAATAAAAATAGTTGTTACACTATTTGACAGGATTGGACAACAAATGTTTGAATGTAATAAACAAATCAGCATCTATTGAAATGATTAAGTATTAATTACACATATCGAGTTTTCATTGTTTTTAAGATGTATTCTGCTATTCGGGACGGAAACAAATCCAACAAATCAAAAACCATGGCAATCGGTCCAGCCGTTCTCGAGTTATAAGTGTTGTAACAAACACGACTTTCTTTTATATATATAGATTTAAAAAACAATTAAATTGAATTGAATTTATTAAACAAACAAAATATGTAACTTAAATCCTAGATACTCTAAAAGATTTAAATCTTAATGTATCCTTGTAAAATTACTTTTTTTCCGAAATAAATGAAATGAAATGAAAAAACTGTGGATGTTAGCATATTTTGACTTTTCTTTCACATGGGCTTTATTTCCATTCGCAGACAGCGGCGAACTGTCAATTTATAATTACCCTTTTCTCCATATTTTCCTCAGCCATGATCTTTGACACAAAAACAAAACAAGAGTGGTATAATTTTGAGGTTAAGTTGAGCGCGAACAATTTATTCGTTGCAGTGTGGATAGTATGTGGAACGCGAATAGAGTTTGACAGTTCGTAGCAACCACACTCCAATTCGTTACTAACAAATTTTTTTTACTAAATTGTCTTGTTTTAGAGAACAAAATGCAAATTTTATTATCCTTACATTAGTGTCAATTGGTTTCTTATAATTTAAATGTGTTTTGGTTTGAAATTGACTTTTTGAAATGTGTAAAATCACGTTTGTTCGTCCATTCGTTGTTCGCTTTCATGTGCAAGGCCCTTTACGTCCCTTCTTTTCAAGGTCATGAAAACGTTGAGCTTAAGAAATATTTTGTCTTCTTAATGACCTACAGTATGGCTTTCAATCTAGGTCCACCGGTGATTTGATAGTTAAGTGCCTTGCACATGAGCAACGAACTGCGAACTGCGAATGGACGAACAAACGTGATTTTACACATTTCAAAAAGTCAATTCCACACAAAAACACATTTAAATTATAAGAAACCAATTGATACTAATATTAGGATAATAAAATTTGCATTTTGTTCTCTAAAACAAGAGAATTTTGTAAAAACAATTTGGTAGTAACGAATCGCAGTGTGGTTGCTGCGAACTGTCAAACTCTATTCGCGTTCCACATACCATCCACACTGCAACGAATAAATTGTTCGCGCTCAACTTAACCTCAAAATTATACCACTCTTGTTTTGTTTTTGTGTGAAAGATGATGGCTGAGGAAAATATGGAGAAAAGGGTTGACAATTCGTCGCTACCTGCGAATAGAAATAAAAGCTCATGTGAAAGAAAAGTCAAAATATGCGAACATCCACAGTTCGCAGTTCGCAGTTCGTTGCTCATGTGCAAGATGCTTTAATCTAACACCGAACAGTACAGTAGAACAAATCTTTGCATCGTTTTGGAGAGTTTAAGATTATTGCACTTGATATTTCAAAAGCATTTAATAGAGTTTAGAACCAAGCTCTCTCATCGCTAGAGTATAGTACAGTAGAACAAATCTTTACATCGTTTTGGAGAGTTTAAGATTATTTCACTTGATATTTCAAAAGCATTTAATACAGTTTAGCACCAAGCTCTATTATCGAAAATGTTTGCTGGTGGTATTTATGAATCTCTTCTTTGTTGGATTAGAAACTACCTTTCTCACCAATCAATACAAGTGGTATTGTATGGTTTCAAATCTGAAACCCATAAAATAAATGCTGGTGTCCCCCAGGGCTCCGTTTTCTCTCTGACTCTCTTCTTTTCGTATTCGTAAAAGATGATCTCTCGTTCTTGTCTGCCACTTCTAATCCATTAAACTTTTTCGCTGACGACATAGTACCCTCAGCTTTACATATTCGTAGATTCAATTCCTTGTCCTTCGGATGTGGAACTTAAACGGCAGCTCACGTTAAGCTCATTAAATTCTGATCTCGGACATTAATACGCTGTCACTTTTGAAGCTTTCATCTTTTCACATTTAAAACTAAAAAAAATAATAATACGTAGTGAAACAAAATAATACTTTTTTAGAGGATTTAGTTGTCCTCAATTCGAATCTCATCTTAAAAATTTTGTTTTACATCAGATTTTTAAAATATGCAACTTTAGAAATGTTTTTTATGTCTAAGCAGGGCCGTCGAGAGGAATTCCGGGCCCGGGACGTAAAAATCTCGGGCCCCCCCATATTTAACATTTTTTTCAAAGTTCATGCCTACGAATATGGTACGTTCTAATTTCAATTACGAATAGCATGAAATTGGTTGGAATTAACGGAAATAATAATTTTTTGTTTGCAAAGTGAAAGGAAAAAAAGTGTTAATCATCAAATCTTTCGGTTCGATGGGAACGATTCTGGAACATCCCCCAATCCAGTAGCAACTGCTTTGCATTCAGATAAAAATTGATCTCATCCGTTTTGAATAATGTTCAAATCGAAGATCAAGTTGTCGAGATCCTGAATTTCAACGTCAATAGTCCTGTTTCTGGCTCGAAGAAGGAAACTTCTTTCATTTATAGCGCTAAGAACCTTGCACCAAATCGAAGACATCAGGACGCATTCAAATTTGTGCATATATTTTAAAACGTCATTTACACCTCTTCGAGCTTCAGCAGTTAAATTAATATCACTTAAGGTTTCTAATGATGTTCTAAGGTTTTTCAGATGATTTGCAAATGGTTTCACTGCCTCAATTCTAGCTGACCATCTTGTATCGGAAAGTTTGTGAAGGGATCCGGGCACATTTTTCTTGAGAATTTCCCAACGTTGAGCACTGCTGCTAAATAAGTTGAAACATTTTTGAACAACACCAAAAAATGTGATAGTCGCAGTACAACATTCCGCTGAATCGACTCCACGCAAGTTAAGGCTGTGAGCTGCACATGGTGAATACACGGCAATCGGAATTTTGTTTAAAATATGACTGTGCACCATTATACTGTTCTTTCATATTGCTTCCATTTTCATAGCCTTGTGCACAACAGTCTTTTAAAGGGATTTAGTTCTTTGCCAATGTTTCGCAGAGACGCAGATCAAATCAGCTATTGCGGGGCCAGTTTTTTTGTTGCAATCGAAAAATTCCAAAAACCGTTCTTAGATAGTGAACACATTTTATTCTAATCGCAGATATCGCAAAATAAATGTGTTTTGTTCCACATGACATAAATCGGGTGTTGCATCGACAATTATAGCGAAGTATTTGACGTTTTCAATTTCCTTCAAAATAGCTGAATTCACATGTTGGGTACAAATTTTGATGAACTCATTTTGAATCTCAACGGAAAGGTAGTGGACTTGGAAACGTTTGTGCTCTTGTTGTGAAATTCTTACTTTTTCCAAGTGCTCCTGAAGTAAGGGGTCATAATGACTAATTAATTCCAAAATGCCGAAAAAATTACCATTATTTTACTCTCCAATAAGATTGCCATCGCCTCGTATTCATAGTCCCCTGGTGGCATTTTCCGGTCCCCGGAAACCGAATCAAAAATTTCGTTTACAGCAGAAACAAAAATAGAAGAAAAGAAACTTTATAAAAACAGAAACCGAAATAAATATTTGTTTTTTGTTTTAAGTTGCCGGGCCCCTTATTTAGACTTTAAAAATGTTCAAAATAAATTAAATTTGAAATTTCCCTTAAATTAAATAAGAAAAGCGAAACAATTTATTATAACTTTCTTTCAATAGTTCAGAGTTGCCCAATTTTCCATTAAATATTAATAAAAATTTACGCCAATAATAATCAGGGGTCCAGATGGACAAGCTTGTGACTGATAGATTGGCAGATAACATGCAAACAGGGGCCCGATTGCGAAAGCATGAATGATTTTAAATTTTCGGGCCTCTAAAAATAAGTGGAAATAGGTATGTTGATGATAAATATGGAGTATATTCTCATTGCTTTCAATTTTACGGGCCCCTAGAAAATCCCGGGCCCGGGGGGTTTCCCCCCCTTTCCCCCCCCCTCTCGACGGGGCTGTGTCTAAGTTAAAACTCAACACATCCCTTAACAATAAATTGTATGACGATTTTGCAAAGAACAAAACTGTATCTTCTAGAAACAGTTTAAATCGTTTTACATAGTATCGTACTTAATTTCTGGAAATTCCCATTAGTTATTTTATTAGTCTGTTTTTGAATTCATGTGAGAAGTTTTAAGCACACCTTGAATATAATCCATTTTTGAAAAATAAGTCTTGGAGTTAATTTTTAGTGCCGATTTCTAACTTTAATTCTAACTATCTGCTCAAATTTTTAAAATACCCGTTAAAACACTATTTTGATATTTTTTACGACTGTCAAGTTAGCACTACATTTTTCGAAATTTAAAAAACTGAGTATGCAGTTAATTGTAGCTTTTTTGTTGTAAATTAGTTGTGAAAAAAAAATTTTTAAGCTCGCCGATTTTTAAAAATGTGGTATGTAGTGAGGTTGATATCAAGTTAGCACTACACTTTTTGACTTTGTTAAAACTGAGTACATAATTAGTTGACACTTGACAATCATTTGTTGTAAATTAGTTGTGAAAAGAAAAAAATTCCAAACATTTTTTTTACTTTCATTCAAAAAATGTATGAAATACTATAAATATTTCAACTGAATATTGAAGAATGGGTTCTTCATATATTTGGAAATAAATTGCAGCTGAAAAAGACCAATTAGCTGTACAGTAGACGTGTAGGCCATTTCGCTGATATTTAAGTTCCATCTTTTAAAAAAATACTCGGGTTTTTACATCCAAATCAAACTTCTTATTGGAAAATCCTATCGATCTTAATTACATACATAATTAAAAACAATCAAAAAACTTATTCATCAAAAGAAGTACATAAGAAATAAGTGATAATTTCTCATTAAAAAAAAACTTTTGTTTTTAAATTAAATTTTATTTCCTCCAATTTAATTTCTGAAAAAAAAATGGATTCAAAAAAGGACTTTATGGTCAATTTCATTCAATCATATTTATAGCTTTGTGTTCTTTTTGTTGGGTTGTATACTTTTTATAGGCCTTTTTTAAAATTAAATACTAAGAACTCACATAAAGATAAAGAGAATGAGAAAGACTAAACAAAATAAAATTTAATTGTTTAAAACGGTTTGAAAAAAGGTCCAAGGACAATTTAAAGAGGTAAAGTTAAGAACCTAACCATAATAAAATTATATTACTTTATAGGTACAATCCACAGTCATGCAGGATGTGTGTTTCATGAAAAAAAAATGTTTAAAAGTTTAAATTAATTGAACAAAACAAAATGGTATTTTGGTGACAAATGAATACATAAAAATAAGTAATGGCTGTCACCATTCTTAAAATGTTTATTCTTTCCAGGAATTATAAATGTTTCGATTTTAAATGTTTTTTTTTGTCTCTATTTTTTAGTTTTTATATTTATATTTCGGAACATAAACATATTAAGGATGTTCAAGGATTTTTCCAAGATTTGTTTCACTGTTTGTTTAGATTTGGTTTGTAAAATGTTTCAAATGCTATAATTTCTGTTAGATACATTGAACTTTTTCCAAATATAAAACACAACAAATTCAATAAAATGGCCAAAACTGTTTGGCTTTAATGTTGAAAAATAATTTCTAAAATATGGCTTTGATGATAGAGGGCTTTATTACCGTCATCCTATTGGGATATAAAATCATTTGCCTGTTGCGTTCGCCATTGATGGCAATCGACGCACTGGTTCCTGATTTAAATGACGCTTTTTAGGTTAGAGTTGATACGTCGGTAAACAAACAAAATAAAACTCTTCAGTGTAAATATTTTCTTCCGAATTAAAAATCAAAAATCAGCTTTTCATTAAAAACGCTCTAATCGTTGAACAAATTGATATCAAGTATAAAACACAATTATATAAATAAATAAATAAATTGGGTGGCGCAACAGTCCGTTAAGAACTAGGGCCTAGTGACTTACAACTCTCAACCATTCCTGTGTGCGAGTACTGTTGTCAGGGATGGAGAGGACCTACAGTTTTATGCCGAATCCGAACGGCTTATTTGAGAAAGCACTTTTCATGACAAGAATTTGTCAATTCCTCGCAAGAGGCAGTACCCGTGAAAAAACTTTAGATGACATAGGCAGGGATTGAACCCAAGACCTCTGGCATGACAGTCCAACGCACTAACCATCATGCCACGGGTACCACAAAATTATATAGCCAACGTAAATTAAAAATTTTCTCTGTCAACGTACCTTAAGACGTTGACCATCACACGAATGACACACTCCAGTAAATACTTACATACTTACTTAAAATGGTGCTACAGTATCGGACGGACCTGGCCCTCAACCAACATGGGTTTCCAGCCAGTTCGAGTCCTAGCAAGCTGTTACCAGTTTCTCACGCTAAGTTGGTTGATGTCCTCTCCCACCTGCGTGTTCCACCTGAGTCACCGTTTTCTTCTACTTGGAATTGGATTCGAAGAGCTTCCGGGCTGGAGCGTTGATGTCCATTCGCTCTACATGACCGAGCCAGGTGGTTGGACTTTTAATCTTTTAACCAGGTCAGTGTCGCTGCACAGCCCGTACAATTCGTCGATGTATTTTCTACTCCATTCTCCATCTATGCAGACGGGATCAAAAATCACCGAAGAATTTTTCTCTCGAGGCACCCTAAGACGCTCTCATCTTTCTTTGACAGGGTCCAAGTCTCATTGCCATATATGAGAACCGGGATGATGACCGTCCTATAGATGGTGCCTGTAGATGCTCGAGAGAGGACTTTACTACTCAGTTACCTTGTAATTCCAAAAGAACCACCGACTTGCTAGAGTTTTTCTTCGTTTGATTTCAACGCTGGTGTCGGTGTCGTTGTCTGAACTTATAGCGGTACCGGTAGACAAAGTCCTTAACTACCTCAAATTTTAAGCTGTCCATGGTGACGTTTTGTCCAAAGACGTCGTCGTTCAATGTGGTTTTTTGATGACAGCATATGTTCGGTCTTGCCCTTGCCCATTGTCTCTGCTTTCATCGCAATGCTCTAAAACGCACCACTGACAGCACGCTTTGATCTTCCAATTATGTCAATATCATCGGCGTATCCGAGTAATTGCATGAACCTTTGAAAGATTGCACCTCAATGTTGTCACTGGTTTCCAATGGTCAATTCAGGTAGCATGGGACCTCTTGAGAGGTTGTTGGAGACTCGATAGGAAAAGGACATGGCAGTCTTTTGCGATTGTAGCCGTCTAACGTCAAATTTTCTCATAGTACTTCCTTGTTTTGGCTTGGATCGTGATACCGGTAGCCGAACCTTGGTAACAAAGAAGTAGTGGCATCGGAAAGTTCTGACATCGTTTATACTGGAGAAATGTCGTGCGTCGATCGCAATTTGGTCAATCTGGTTCACAGTTAATTGATAAGGAGATTTTCATGTCCCCTTGGGAATCTCGATATTTTTAAACTGCTTACTAGCTACCAGAACGTCTCGCTCCGCAACAAAGTCGATCAGCCTGAATATGTTGTCGGACGTGCATCGTGCAAGCTGTAACTCGCGATTATGCCACCACAAATATCTTCTCTTCCTAGCTTGTCGTTAAAATCTCCTAAGACAATTTTAATCTTTGGTGTCTTCATCAAGACTTTTTGCTTAGATCTAGTTCCAACAACAAATCCAAAACCAAATAGTCGCTGCCTTTGTTCCCGCCGCCGCGCCGCACCGTGGCCGTAACATCACCCTCCAGTCAATGCTGTCAAAAAAACGTTGACGCTATGTAAATAAAAGTGACGTTTAGTTATTCCGTCAACGCGTTGACTCGCAAAACTTTGACGATCACATGAATAGACAAAATAAAATGTATGTGAATCAACTCAACGTTAGTAGTACAGTTAATTATAGACTTGAAAAGAATATTAAATTTGGTACATTATAAACATGTGTCACATATAACTTGTGGGTGTTTTTCGTATTTTACGTCTAATTTTTTTTTTTTTTTTTTATATCCGATGGAAATCTTCAAAAGACACTCGGTAAGAATCGGTACCGAGTAGTGTGGGACTCTTACCGCACTAAAACCACCGGTGAATCAGGACCAATCTATGAAAGATCGACAAATGATTTTTATTTCTAAATTTTTAAATCGCATTGGGGGAAGTTTAAGGTTATAACACTTTCCCGTAGCTTTTAGACCATCAGCTCATGAGGCTTGGTTCTTCTTAATCTCCGAACATTGTCTCGTACATTTAATACGGTCTCCATTTCGGAGTTAGTATGACTTTGCAGTCGCTGATTGTGTGATACAGCGTGTTTCTTAACCACTTCTGTAACCATTTCAATTTGAAGGTCACGATGTAAATCGCTATTTCTTATATACCAAGGGGCATTTATTATTCCACGAAGGACTTTGCTTTGGAATTTTTGGATGGGTTCAGCATTTGTTTTCTTTGTACAGCCCCATAGTTGGATGCCATATGTCCAAACGGGTTTCAATACTTGCTTATATAACATTAGTTTGTTCTGGATAGATAGGTCAGAGTCCTTTCCTATTAACCAGTACATTTTTCTGTACTTCAAGTTTAGTTCTTCTCTTTTCTTTTTGATGTGTTCTTTCCATTTAAGCTTTGCATCCAAATTCATTCCAAGGTATTTGGCGGTATTGGAGTAAGGTACTTCTGTACTGTTTATAAATATTGGAACATTGTTTATGTTTTTGTTTGTAAAGTTTATATGCGTCGATTTTGTTTCGTTTAATTTGATACGCCATTTGTGCGTCCAATCACTAACTTTATCGACTGCATTTTGCAATTTTTGTGTAGCCTTCGTAACGGATTTATCTGGCACCAATATTGCAGTATCATCAGCAAAGGTGGCCATGATAGCGTTGATGTCCACTGGAATATCCCTTGTATATAACAGATACAGGGTTGGTCCTAGGACACTTCCTTGTGGTACACCGGCTTCAATTTTCTTAAGTTCCGAGTAATTTTGGTCGTACCGTACTCTAAAGAGTCGGTTCGTAACGTAGGATTTCAGTATTTCGTAGTACTGCCTGGGGAGGTCCCTATGCAGTTTGTACTCAAGTCCCAAGTGCCAAACCTTGTCAAAAGCTTGAGCAACATCTAAGAATACAGACGAGCATACTTGTTTTTCTTCAAGTGCCTTTTCCACAACATCCGTAATTCGATGCACTTGGTCTATCGTGGAATGTTCATTTCTAAATCCAAACTGATGGCTCGGAATTAGTCTTCTTTCTTCTATTATTTTGCTAAGCCTTTTCAGTAGCAGTTTTTCAAAAACTTTTGCCATGATTGGTATAAGCGATATTGGTCTGTAAGATGTAACTTCTGTTGGTGGCTTACCTTGTTTAGGTATAACAATGACTTCTGCAATTTTCCAATGATGTGGCACATATCTTAGTTTAAGGCATGCGTTTATTATAAATTGGAGTTTCTTAAAGGCTATAAGAGGCATTTCTTTCAGAACCTGAGCAGTTATAAGATCGTACCCTGGTGATTTTTTGTTTGACAACTTATGTTGACACATGCTTCTTACTTCTTTGAGCGTGACAAAAGGTATTTCACATTCGTCATTTCTGTCAACAAACTGTAAGGGATCTGTAGCTGTGCTTGCTGGGAATGGCTTGAAAACATTCGCGAGATGTTCAGCGAAGAGATCAGCCTTTTGTTTCGGGTTTCCGATCCATTTACCATCTTGAGATTTTATCGGCGGGTTTTGTGTCTGAGGTCTTTTTAGGCGCTTAGCTGCTTTCCATAAGGAGTATTCTGTAGAAGCATCCGTCGTCAGACTTTTCAGGAATCTACTTAGTGAATCATTTTTAAATTCACAGATTCTTTTTTTTAATTCGTTGTTAAGACGGTTAAAAACTACCTTATCATCTGGGAATCTCGTGGATTGCCATTTTCTTCTAGCTCTTCTTTTTTCCAATATCAACTCCTTTATTTCGATAGGATATTTTATTTCTTTTTCTCTCGCATTCGAAATAGTTGGAGTACTTTCTTCTGCAGCCTGCTGCACATCAGCAATAAATTGTTCTACTTCATGATCAATTTGTTCAATTGTTTGCATAGGGGATCTTAGGTTTATAAAATTTTCAAGTTTGTCTCTGAATTCGTTCCAGTTTGTTCTGTTATTCACGAGCTTGGGATTACTTTTTTCTATTATTTCTGTTTTGCTCAGTGATAAAATTACTGGAGTATGATCTGATGATAAATCGTAATTACCTTCGACACTTATATGATTTCGTTTAATACCTTTAACTACGAAAAAGTCTATAAGGTCTGGTATTTTGTTAGTATCAGATGGCCAATATGTTGGCGAACCAGAAGAATAAAATTCGCAGTTGTATTTCCGGCCTGCTTGGTATAGCCGTTTACCTTTTGTTGTTATGAGCCTAGATCCCCATTGGGTGTGTTTAGCATTGAAGTCGCCACCAACAAGGAAGTTATGTCCTAACAAATGTAGGAGTTCTGCATAGTCTTCTTCAGTTGGAGAGCGCCTCGGAGGGCAGTATATAGCTGCTATTTTAAATTCTTTCTTTTTTATACCAATACTAATTGTTGTTACTTGCATGTTTTCATTAGTAAACTTTGGTTCTTCATAGTGTGTTAAGCACTTTTTTGTAAGTATTGCTGATCCTCCCCTAGCTTTGTCAGCTGGGTGCGGAGCGTGATAACATGTATAGTTTGGTAATTTATTATCAAGACTTTGTTCAATAGCGAGGTGGGTTTTGGACACCAAACAAATGTCTATATGCTCTATGTCTAAAAAGATGTTTAGTTTTGATACATGCTGTAAAAGACCGTTTGCATTCCATGTTGCGATTTTGAGTGTTCTGTCCATCATTGTTTTTTAAGAGCGACTTCTTCGCTTAGCTGTTTTATGTTTAAATCTTGTTGGTCAATCCTTTTCAGGATGAGTTCCAGCATTTCTTTTATAGAAGTTTCCTCATTCTTCCGCACATTTTTTATAATCTGGGAATAGGATTTATTTTCATCACTTTTGCTTAGTGCAATTGCTTTTCCCGGTTGATTTTTAGTAGTGTTATCGACCGTTACTTTTTTGCTTTCAACTACTGGTTTTGTGTTGGTTGAGTTTCTAAGCTTGTTCCCAGTTTTGTTTTTTCTTTTTGTGTCTTGGAACTTTTTTGCTACTGGACATCCTCTGTAACTTGCAGGATGATTGCCTTGACAGTTAACACATTTAGCTTTCTGTTCTCTGCCCATGGGACAGTTTTTAGTTGCATGTCTGCCTTCGCATTTAACACAAGCGAACTCGCGATTGCAGTATTTTTGTGTATGCCCAAAGGCTTGACAGCGCTTACATTGTGGAACAGTTTTCGACTTTCGCAGTGGTTCAATTTTGACAACTATGCCCATAATTGATTTAATACTGTAAATCTTATCGAGACTTTCATTATTTTCAAACGTGAGCATAAATAAAGGTAGAGATCTCTTTTTTGTCGTTGATACCCCAGTGGAGTCTTTTACTAACGTCTAATGAAATAGAAATCTAAACGGAGGAAAATGCTAAGAAAAGTTATAACCTTCTTTTGGTCTAAAAAGGACCATAACTTTTTTTGGGTACATTTATAGTATTTACTTTGATTCCATCTGATCAAATGTAAAAAAATACTTGAGTTGATAGAAAGCCCCCAAAAAAATTATTCCCCATCTAAAAGCCAAACATGGCTTTAACATCAGCACTGATCATACTTGCATAGATGCCTCATCATTTTTATTAAAATTCATGACTTCTAGATATTCTAGAATGTTTATTATTTTATTATCAAAACATGACAAAAACAAAATCTATATATATAAAAGAAAGTCGTGTTAGTTACACTATTTATAACTCAGGAACGGCTGTACCGATATGGCTGAAAATTGGTGGGTAGGTAGCTTAGAGCCAGGAGACGGACATAGGATACTGTTTTTCCCGTTCCACAGCGTTTCCGTATGTTGACTTGATTGAGTAAGCATTCAATAGATGGCGGTATGTCAAACTTCCAAACGGTTTATATAAGTTACAATTTAATAGCATAACCATCACATGTTGCTGAGGCTAAAGTAAAGGTTACATTTATTTTGTAGTAAACGAAATACAGTGAATTTAATTTTTTTAATTTTTGGTGTTAGCATAGTCGGCCACGTGTTACTTAGACTGAAGTTTATTATATTGAATATAATACAACCAAATACGCAATACAATAAACTGCCAGACTATTTCTGCACTGTGCTTCTGTAACAAAATTAATTCATTGAGAGTATTTTTTCGGATATACAGAGTAATTACTTGAATCATAACTGGCTCAGTCATCGGGCTATATTGAAAGCCAAAAATTTTGAAGAAATTAACTTCCAGATACAACAGTTTTTACGAGGCGAGCTGATGTCCTTTAAATTAATCGTACATTTTTCAATTGAATTTTTAACTTCACAAGATATACCTGGAATGCCACCACATAATCTCCGATTAAAGATTGGTTCACCTATTATTCTCCTGCAAAATTTGAATCCACCCTAATTATGCAATGGTTCACGTTTGGTCATCAAAAAGATCACCGGAAATATTTTTGAAGCAACCATTTTAATTGAAAAGTTCAAAGGAAAAGTGGACCTGTTGCCCCGTATTGCAATGATACCGTCTACCATACCATTTAGAAGGTTCAAGGGTATGAATGCTGACGTGTAGGAAAACCGTCGAACCTATTTGTGCTAGCGAAAGACAGGTTAACCAAAAATATTGTGCACCGATTAGTGTTAATTAAATTGAAATTAAAAGTATTTATAATTCAAAATAATAAATATTATTGTTAGAAGATTTTAAACTATCAGCCTGCCTACCTTATTTATAAGTTTAACTGTCACATTTTATTTACTTAAAACTTTGTTGTATATTCTCATTTATTACAAACTTGAATATACGTTCTAATAAATTTTTAATTTAATTCTTTTGTATTTTTTTTTTTGATTGTACGAAAATTTTAATCAATTGTGTTCAAAGTCCTTCCCCTTCAAACCTTTCAAACCAGCAAATTTGTATAAAAGCTTTAACGTTTCCGTCTTCGTTCGTAAGTAATAATTTCATTTTCACGGGTACTGCCTCTTGCGAGGAATTGACAAATTCTCCAAGAGTAATTCTTGTCATGAAAAAGTGCTTTCTCAAATTAGCCGTTCGGATTCGGCATATAAGCTGTAGGTCCCCTCCATCCCTGCAATTACTCGCACACAGGAATGGTGGAGAGTTGTAAGTCACTAGGCCCTGGTTCTCACGGACTGTTGCGCCACCTAATTTATTTATATACTTATGTATAAAAGCATACTGGTGCCCATGTCTGATGTTCTCCTAACGTTCCCCTTAAATAATGTAATATGTCGAAAACCGTTAGACACAGCAACGCTTGGTCGGGTCTGCTAGTAAAAACAGATAAAACTCGCTTGTGTTTTAAAATTAAATAATAAAACAATTTGTCAACTTAATTTAAATATTTTGCGTTGCATTGAATCGCTTTTTTAATTCTGCCCTGTCAATTTTGGGACACAATCATTGCGATGACACACCGCCACAGGGGATTGTCAACGCATTGACTCAAAAATGTGTGTCAACGTGAGCGTTAATGTGCTCGTCAAAGCGTTGACAGCATTTTTTATTGACGATTACACGACGTGACACACCTGGGACAGATTTTGACATCATTTTTACGTCAGAGAGTCAACGCGTTAACCGTATAATAGTAGCTTAATAAATTTAATTTTCTTAAATTAATAATAGCTATAACTGGCCCATGAGTTGGCGAACAATTTGCCAATTTTAAAATAAATGTCTATGATTTATAAATGTTGTTCTGGAATTATGGTGATTTGCCAAAGTATACTAGTAAATGACAGCTCGTTTGACAGTTATCTCTATCGGAAGTTTTATACCTGTTAAAAACACAGCTGTGTGGAATGTGGATGTACACATGTATAGTTCTCCTGTTTTGTAACTATATATCCAGCCACTTCGATTGATAAATAATTTATGAAGAATTTCAAAACGACACCTGATGTATCAGCTCTCAAGGACCAAACGAAGTTATTTTGAAAAACAACCATGCACACTGACAATGTTTTCAAATATCTCCTTCTCTTGTGACATTGACAAGAAGGATATGAACTCTAAACAAATAAGCAGGTAAAACCAACAACTTTACTAACATAATAGTATAACATAACATATCATAACATAGTGTAGAATGCATAAGTTCACTATAAATATAAGTAGATTTGTATATCCTTGCATTGAACAAATGTGCCAGAACGTGTCGCATTTCAATCATTCAATAAAATGAATAATTTCATTCTTACCAGTAGAAATATAGACAACAAAGTAAATGTATGTAGATATGAAGATGGTATGCTAACTTTATATTGGAAAAGAAAACTTGAACTCAAGAGAAAATAAAATGCAAGATACGTAAAAATATCGACTAGCTTGCACGTAGTTCATATGCAGTTTGAGTCACTTTAGATTGAGGGTTATCCGTATCCCTATACCCTAAACATAGTAAAAATTGATGAACATATGCTATACAATGCAATATAAAATATACAAAAATTAGAAAAACATTTTTATTTTATTTTGTAGTCCTATTTTTACACACTCTATAATGAAATAAATATGTATTTTAAAAACAGAAGTTTTATAAGTAAAAAAAACTGAAAGAAAAAATATCTGTCACCTTTAATATTTTACGAACAATAAATGATATTGCATCCAGAATAATTGTATATACAACGAAAAATAATGTTTTTGATATCTGGCGAAACCTTGAGAAAAAGTGAAGTAACGGCTTTTTTACAAAAACTTCGACTCGAATATCTTAGCAAAAATTATAGGTATTTAAACTAATTTTATTTTTTTTTATATTGTGCTCGCACTAAAGGGGAACACAGTGCGAGCAATTAGGAAAGGAGCATAGGATTAGAAAAGAGAAACCGATGCACATTGGTTTTGAATGTCTGCACATTGTAATGAGTGGGAAATATTGAGGCTGTTAAAGCATTCCACATTCGTGTAGTGCTACTAAAGAAAGAATATCTGTACTTAACAGTACGTCCGAAAATGGGCTCAAGGGTAAAATGATGGGCATTCCTAGCAGAACGGGTATTACGGTTGAATTGTTTAAGGGGAGGAATGCAACTGGCTATTTCACTAGAGCATTGATTACTTATAAAAAAAACCCATAGAACAATGACAGGCATGATATCTGGCGGCGGTGTTCAAGGGAAGTAAATGTCTCGGCTCGGTAAGAGAACGATCTCCTATCATTTTTAAAGCTCTTTTTTCGATTCTATCTAGAAGACTGGGCCGCACGATCTTGCTCATGTACATATCCAAAAAGTCTGATCAAAAATATTTCCTATAAGTAAGTAAGTAAGTAAGTAATTCATTTATTAACAGTTTTTTAAAATAAATACATAAACATTTGTTTTGAATTTTAAAGCTTTGGCTTTGCCGTCAGCTCGACTAGCAACTTAAATTTTTTCTTACATTGGTTTTCTTTCTTTTAAATTTTAGTTTTAATTATATATTGATTTTTACATACATACATATATACATCTACTAGTTTAATCATATTCACTCATAATCAGTTTTCTAAATCTGCAAATTTCCTTCAGATAGTTGACAAGATTTTTCCAATCTGGTCCATTCAATATTAGGATTGTCTCTTGTAGAGTGAGAGAGAATTTTTTAAAATATGAGAATCTCTTGTATTTTAAAATTGGACATACGCTTATAAAATGGAAGCAGTCTTCTTTGGATTTATTATTGCAGAGCGTACAGAACTGGTTGAAACTCCCATTGTATGGTCTACCGTTGAGACATAAGACTTCGCATCTAGCTTTGAAAATTAAAGAAATATCTTTGTAGCTTAAAGATTCATTGAAGTAGTTATTGTTGCATAGATTAAATTGTAACTGGCTATATAATATTCGACTTTCTGATTCAATAGCTGTTTTTATAAATTGATTCCGAACCGAGTCTTCATTAAGCTGAATAATTTTATACATTTTTTCCTTAAGATCAAGAATGTTGCTTGTATTAATTTGCATATCTTCACCAAATGAAGTGGCAATTCGTTGCCATTTGTCATACCACCAGTCTTTGTTCCTTATTTCGTAAAGCAGCATCATTTTGCTCAGTCGCTCATCTGGAAAACCTAAGACTTTAATAATATAATCCGCTTGTAGTTTCAGAGTGCTTGTAAATAACTTTGGTAAGCCAGTTTCTAAGTAGATCGCATAGTTCGGGGTGTTGATTGGTAGGTTAAAGATTTTTTTGATGAAACTCCTCTGAAATTTCTCAATTTCCTCGTACTCTTCCATTCCCCAAACTTGAGCTGCATAACATAAAGTGGACTTCACAACTGAATTAAAAATTAGGTATTTGGTAGACAAATATACAAGGTTGTTCGAGAAAATCTTTCTCCATGTTAAGTTTATTAGACTTTGTGATGTTTTGGCTTTAATGTCAAGGTGCTTACTAAAATTCAGTCGTGGGTTGAGGTTCACTCCAAGATATCTATATTCGTTTGTCACTTCCAAACTTCTTCCGTTGTACTTCTAATTACTTCCAGCTTCAGTCCGATTGGATCGCGAAAAGATCATTATTTTTGATTTATCAGTATTGATTTCTAATCCCCATTTATCGCAGTATGCAGACAGTCGGTTTATCATCAATTGAAGATTTTCTTTCGATTCCGATAATATGACCATGTCGTCAGCATAAAGTAAAGCATTTATCCGGATTCCGGCCATTCTAATTCCTCCAGGTAAGTCGTTAACTATGTCATTAATAAATAGTGAAAATAAAAGTGCACTAAGCGGACATCCTTGTTTGACACCAGAATCAGTACTAAACCATTCAGAATAATGCGCTCCATCCCAGACGTTAGCTTCTGTTTTTGTATACATATTCTTGATGACATGTAAAAAAATGGTTGAAACACCCATCTGCGGAAGTTTGTATATTAAAGCATTGCGATTTACCAAATCAAACGCTGCTTTGAAGTCGACAAACATCGAGTAAACCTTTTTATTTCTTGCCTCAAATGCTTTGACTATCGATGTCAGAGTAAAGATTTGGTCAACAGTGGAATAATTTTTCCTAAATCCAGCCTGGAAGTCTGATAATATCTTTTTCTCTTCTACCCACTTTTCTAGACGGTCGACAAGAACTCCGCAAAATACTTTAGCAATAATATTCATTAAAGATAATCCTCTGTAGTTTGAGACGTCATTTAAGGAACCCTTTTTATGTATTGGGAAGATAAACGATTTTTTGTACGAGGAAGGAACTTCCGCTTTCGTAAGAATTTTGTTAAAAAGCACAACAAGTTGCAGCTTAAAACTTTGAGATGAGTTCTTAAAAAATTCGTACGGTACACCATCTTCACCTGGTGCTTTATTATTTTTAGCCTTTCGTAAAACTGCTTCTATTTCAAACAAAGATATATCGGTGTCTAATATATCATCGGTGATGAGAGGTTCAGCATAAGTAAAGACTAAGTTAGAGTTTGTTTGAAGAAGGTTCGAGAAATGAGAGGAAAGATCAGCGGCGGATACACCTGTGCCAATTATATGTTGAGTACCATTAATATTCCTTGCAAGTTTCCAAAATTCCTTTGTATTCTTTGTTTTGCCAAGTGACTGTGCTTGTTCATTTTCAAAACCAAGTTTCTTTTCATAGCATAGACGTTTGTACTGAGAATTCGACTGCATGTACCATTTACGTAATTCTTCATTGTCGGATCTCTTAAATGCTTTTAAAAGAGCAAATGATTTTTGTCTTGCTCTCATACACTCTTTATCAAACCATTTTTGTTTGAACGCTTTCCTTGCATTGTCGCTTGATTTGCTCACGGAATGTCTTATGCATTTTATAATTTCAATTGATAGAGTATCTGAAGACTCGATGTCAGTTGGGATTCTTGAGAGACAGATGTCCAGTTTGTGCCGAAAAGTTTCCGCTTCGTCTTCTCTCCATTTAAGTCGGGGTAACAGCTTTAGATTTGTTTGATGAGAGCCGGGTTCTGTTTTCCATTCTACGGTGATTGGCATATGATCAGAGAAATGTCTGTATGGAACTTCAAACTTATTTATGAGTTCAATCCAATCATTATTCACCATACAGTAATCAATCACTGATTTGCCTGATCCTCCAATAAACGTATATTGACCATCTAGGTCACCCTTGGTGCATCCATTCAAAAGAATAAAATCATACAGTTGAAGCATATCGAGTAGTACAGTACCATTACTATTGCAAGTTAAGTCTTTGGATGTTCTAGAGTTATAGTTTAAACAATCATTGTTAATGTTTCTCAGGGTATTTATTTGATTGCAACTTGTTCTAGCATTAAAATCTCCAATTAATAATAAACTCTCATTTGCATGAATAGAGAGAGTATCATTTAGTTGTTCAAAATCTTCGGTCCACTTATTACAGTTTAAATATAGAGGCATTATATACATGTTGTTAGTTTTTAATAGTTTAATTACAGTTGTTTCTTGATTACAGTAAAATCGTATAATTCAAGATGTGATGTTTTTATACCAAATACAGAACCTCCACTTGCACGTCCTTTGATAGATGTTTTAATAGCTGGAATCCAATGTAGTTTATATCCATTGAAATATTTTATAAATTTACTTGTATTTTCTATTGTTACATGTGTTTCAAAAAGGAGAAATATTTCAAAAGTTTTGACAAAATTGAAAAAATCTACAAACAATAATTTACTTTTGAGACCAGATATGTTATACGCTAATATTTTACAAAAACAATTAATTAAAGAGCTGACGGCATTTAATTCTCAATTTCTTGATACACTACTACTACTACTACCACTGCTACTACTTTGATGAAGTGGCATCCCTGGTGAAACATTAGTTGGTATTGATCTATACTCTGTCCAACAAAAATAGTCAGTACAGAGAAGATAGGACGTTTACCTCTCACTCTGACTGAAGTGAAATCTCGTTAAGCTGTGAGAGAGAGCAAATATTACAGGGTTTCCGTAGTGCCCATTATAAATTTCGAAAAAGCTCTGATAAATATTAGTAGGGATACCAACTTTTGGTTTTAAATTGAAAGTTAAAAATAAATTCCGTTTAAGAAAATTTATAAATTATGTACATAATCCCGAATTCAAAAACCCCTTTGTGAAAACTAAGAGTAACATAAATTCAATTATGAAAAAATAATGAAAATTTTCGATTCTGTATCACACAATATTCACAAATACACAATTTATAAACAACACAGCACAGATTTATAATAAAATAAAAGCAGTTCTTTTTTTGGCACTGATTATAAAACACCGTATAAATAAACACTTTTTCAAAGAATATTTTTTTTATGAACAAAATCACTATTTTTCACCATCTATAATAACACCATGTATTATAAATAATTTTCGCTTAAACTCAACCCTTTGCTTCCTAGTGGTTTCGCAATTAAACCAAATACTCTATATTTTTTCTTTATATTCCTACTGGTTTTTTTTTAATTTTTAGTAAATATTATTTTTTTTATTTAAATGCATTATTCATTATACACATTCTATATAAATTTTAAGTTTTTATACAAATTTTTGAAAAAGTTGACATCTCCGGGAACAAAGGGTTAATTTACGAAGAATAATAAATAAACTTCACTTACCGAAAAACAGCAAGCGACAACACCATTCGCATATTTGTTCTCAAAAGCTTTTAAAAAAGCACACATTCTGAAAGCTCCCAAACAAAATCCAAAGAAAAATCCACCATGATTTGCATTAAAGTGGAAATGGTAACTCTAATAACAATCTGCTTATTTTCAATACATACGAAGAGGGTTGTTTGTGAACACATTATTTATCAGTGTCAGTGTGGCTTTGGCTGCGCATGGAAAAGGTTGTGGGGATGTACGCTCGTCGAAGCGTAATTACAACAACAATTTATGTGTAAGTCAGTGGTTGAATTTTTTTTTCAGCAGGTAAAAAGGGAATAAAACCACTGACTGGCACCATTTGCAAGAAAAAAGCTCTCCCATAAGACGTGTACTGACTATTTTTGTTGGACAGAGTATAGTACTTTCATCTTGACGTCTACGAGTATTTGGCTGCTTTGTGTTTATGACACTTCTGAAGTCCAGCTGTCCAAACATTTGTTGTAGTTCACTTTCGCCATCATTTCCATTAATTTCAAGTGTATTATTATTATTCAAATAAAATATTTTATTTTCAATATGAAGATTGTTGTTTTTAATTAGCACCGGAGCATTTGGTCTATTTTGTTTGATGACTTTCCTGTATTGCAACAAAATTCTCCGTTTTATATTTTCCTATATTTTAAGATTTAAAAAGGTATCTGCAAAATAAGTTTTTCTTCAAAATGAATTAATCAAAAAAAGCGTTGATTTATTAAATTTTGTTTCGAAAATTTTTAGAGCGATTTTTCTTAAATTGATTTAAAATTTTCAAATTATACATTTTAATTTCTATAAGAAATGTATATTTGTATATTTTCTTAAGAATCGAAAAAATTACGGTAACAAAATCAACTGTCAGCCCATATAACCTAACCTAACCTAACCTAAGAACTTGTCTTCTAGCATCAGCTCCAATCTACGAGTAAGCAGACTGATAACGTTAGTAAAATCACGAAAATCGATTGCGAAAAAATTACGTCAACAAAAAAGCCAGAAAATTCTTCATAGGTACCAGGTGCTGTTTTATTTTACTACGAAAAAAGATCACATTTTTCTGGCGAATATTTTCTGGGTATTTGCATCTATATTTGTGTAACAGAATATATTAATTTCTAACATTTCTTTGTGAAATGCACCAAAAACCCTCTAAGCTATTGTATATTAGCTCTTAAATATGGCATATTTATAATCCTGTTGGAATCTTATAATGCTTTCATTATGTAGCATTCAAAATAGCTAGACCATATCTTGCTAGATAACAGTGTTCTAAAATAATCTAATAACTAAAGTTGTCTATTTACCCCTTAAAACATGTAAATGTTAGGTTAAGATACACATTCTGTTATTTAAATATTGTCAGCCTCCTTTAGAAAAATTAAAAAACATTTTTAAGAGGTGCTCAAAAACGTATCTTTATGTTAAGTGTGTGACCGCCCGCCACCCCCCTGATTGATAGTCTGGATCCGCTCTTGTATAATATATGTAGCCTATGTGTAGCGAATTCAATTAAATTCCAAATCCAAAATTATCATTTGAAATTTTTATGGTCAACAATATGAAGTTATCGGCGGCGTGGAGAGCATCATAGCCTCTTCACCACAATAATGCACAAAAAGAAACTTCTGAAGCTGTTTTTTTTAGTATTCTTATCCAAAAACCAAAACATAACAAAAAAATACTCCCTATACTCCCTATATATCAAACAATTTCTTCATTCGTTGATATAAAATAAGATTCTAAATTAATTCTTTTTATATTGTTTTCCATTAAAATATTTAAAATTTACTCATCATTGAAATTAAAATAACAAAACACCGAAATAATAGGCAAAACATAAATCGCCCTTCATTTCTCTTTTCCACCACCCACTAACATACATATATGTATGTATGTATGTACATATTTATTTCGTTTTTTCTTCCAACTTGAGTATTTCAAATAATATTCTCCCATTATTATCTTCATCTTCACCCATTGCCATACACCAATGCAACGACCAATCAACACAACAAATCAGTGGAAGCCATTTTGTTTCTCTCATTCTTTCTAAAAAAAAAGAACAGTGAGAATTTGCAATGCACCTGGAACCTGCACTGCACTGCATTAATACTCATTACTCAATTGCTAAGTCTGAGCGCTAAGCTTTATCCTTCCCATTTAAGCTTCGAGTGAGGATAATAGGCATGCAATGAAATAGATTATAGATAGAAAGAAATTAGACAGAATTGCGCGCGCAGTTTTTGTTGAATCTTTGTCGAGTGCGCGTCCGCGAAGTGCTTTAGCTCGGAGTAGTTTTTTATATTTGTTATTATTTTTATATTTTTAATCCGTGATAATTGAATGTTAGAAAAAATTTATTCATAATAGATTATAGATAGAAACAAAAAGGGAAGACAAAATTGCGCGCGCAGTGTTGTTGTTCAATCTTTTTTGAGTGCGCGTCCGCGTAGTGTACACTTTTGTACATTTATTTAAACAAAAATTAAGTGAAGTGAAATATATTATTAAATAAAAAATTGAAAAAAAGGTAAATAAAAACAAATTAAATTTAAATTGAGAAGAAAAAATGATGTGTAGTATATTATTATTTTAAAATAATATTTTTATTTTTTCTTGGCTCGTCGCTTTGGCCATTTGCACTTTTTGATCGTGTTTTTTTGAAAAGAATAATTTACATTCAATAAAATAAAAAGTGCACTAAGTTGAATAATGACTATAAATCAAATAAAATTTTACAAATGAAATATAATTGCAATTGGAAACTATGGTAAATGATTATTAATGTATTTGTATTATAAATATATTTATTTTCTTGTTGGGCTTGAAATTCCTCAATTTATTGTAGAACATTTTTTTTGTCAAAATTCTGTTCGACTTGGGGGACTCGGGAAATATTGGAGTAGAGGGCTGAAATCAGGATTGTGATCTAGGAATCCTTCCCTTTCCATTTCTGTGCCTATCTTTGAATAAGACCAATTTTACAACAAGTTATGGGCAAAAATCCATGTTCAAACTTAAAATGCGAATATCTCGCTTATTATGCGTCTAATTGGGTTAAAAGTCGGCACCTAGAGGGCAATTTTTGAAGTACAATATTTCTCGATCTAGACCACCTAGAGGGCTGAAATTTCAGGCTTGTGATCTAGGAATCATTCCCTTTCCATTTCTGTGCCTATCTTTGAATAAGACCAATTTTACAACAAGTTATGGGCAAAAATCCATGTTCAAACTTTAAATGCGAATATCTCGCTTAATATGCGTCCCAGAGCCATGAAAGTCGGCATCTAGAGGGCAATTTTTGAAGTACAATATTTCTCGATCTAGACCACCTTGAGGGCTGAAATTTCAGGATTGTGATCTAGGAATCATTCCCTTTCCATTTCTGTGCCTATCTTTGAATAAGACCAATTTTACAACAAGTTATGGGCAAAAATCCATGTTCAAACTTTAAATGCGAATATCTCGCTTAATATGCGTCCCAGACCCATGAAAGTCGGCATCTAGAGGGCAATTTTTGAAGTCCAATATTTCTCGATCTAGACCACCTAGAGGGCTGAAATTTCAGGATTGTGATCTAGGAATCATTCCCTTTCCATTTCTGTGCCTATCTTTGAATAAGACCAATTTTACAACAAGTTATGGGCAAAAATCCATGTTCAAACTTTAAATGCGAATATCTTGCTTAATATGCGTCCCAGAGCCATGAAAGTCGGCATCTAGAGGGCAATTTTTGAAGTCCAATATTTCTCGATCTAGACCACCTTGAGAGCTGAAATTTCAGGATTGTGATCTAGGAATCATTCCCTTTCCATTTCTGTGCCTATCTTTGAATAAGACCAATTTTACAACAAGTTATGGGCAAAAATCCATGTTCAAACTTTAAATGCGGATACCTCGCTTAATATGCGTCCCAGAGCCATGAAAGTCGGCATCTAGAGGGCAATTTTTAAAGTCCAATATTTCTCGATCTAGACCACCTAGAGGGCTGAAATTTCAGGATTGTGATCTAGGAATCATTCCCTTTCCATTTCTGTGCCTATCTATGAATAAGACCAATTTTACAACAAGTTATGGGCAAAAATCCATGTTCAAACTTTAAATGCGAATATCTCGCTTAATATGCGTCCCAGAGCCATGAAAGTCGGCATCTAGAGGGCAATTTTTGAAGTCCAATATTTCTCGATCTAGACCACCTAGAGGGCTGAAATTTCAGGATTGTGATCTAGGAATCATTCCCTTTCCATTTCTGTGCCTATCTTTGAATAAGACCAATTTTACAACAAGTTATGGGCAAAAATCCATGTTCAAACTTTAAATGCGAATATCTCGCTTAATATGCGTCCCAGAGCCATGAAAGTCGGCATCTAGAGGGCAATTTTTGAAGTCCAATATTTCTCGATCTAGACCACCTAGAGGGCTGAAATTTCAGGATTGTGATCTAGGAATCATTCCCTTTCCATTTCTGTGCCTATCTTTGAATAAGACCAATTTTACAACAAGTTATGGGCAAAAATCCATGTTCAAACTTTAAATGCGAATATCTCGCTTAATATGCGTCCCAGAGCCATGAAAGTCGGCATCTAGAGGGCAATTTTGGAAGTACAATATTTTTCGATCTAGACCACCTAGAGGGCTGAAATTTCAGGATTGTGATCAAGTTATGGGCAAAAATCCATGTTCAAACTTTAAATGCGAATATCTCGCTTAATATGCGTCCCAGAAGCATGAAAGTTGGCATCTAGAGGGCAATTTTTGAAGTCCAATATTTCTCGATCTAGACCACCTAGAGGGCTGAAATTTCAAGATTGTGATCTAGGAATCATTCCCTTTCCATTTCTGTGCCTATCTTTGAAAAGGACCAATTTTACAACAAGTTATGGGCAAAAATCCATGTTCAAACTTTAAATGCGAATATCTCGCTTAATATGCGTCCCAGAAGCATGAAAGTTGGCATCTAGAGGGCAATTTTTGAAGTCCAATATTTCTCGATCTAGACCACCTAGAGGGCTGAAATTTCAGGATTGTGATCTAGGAATCATTCCCTTTCCATTTCTGTGCCTATCTTTGAAAAGGACCAATTTTACAACAAGTTATGGGCAAAAATCCATGTTCAAACTTTAAATGCGAATATCTCGCTTAATATGCGTCCCAGAAGCATGAAAGTTGGCATCTAGAGGGCAATTTTTGAAGTCCAATATTTCTCGATCTAGACCACCTAGAGGGCTGAAATTTCAGGATTGTGATCTAGGAATCATTCCCTTTCCATTTCTGTGCCTATCTTTGAATAAGACCAATTTTACAACAAGTTATGGGCAAAAATCCATGTTCAAACTTTAAATGCGAATATCTCGCTTAATATGCGTCCCAGAGCCATGAAAGTCGGCATCTAGAGGGAAATTTTTGAAGTACAATATTTCTCGATCTAGACCACCTAGAGGGCTGAAATTTCAGGATTGTGATCTAGGAATCATTCCCTTTCCATTTCTGTGCCTATCTTTGAATAAGACCAATTTTACAACAAGTTATGGGAAAAAATCCATGTTCAAACTTTAAATGCGAATATCTTGCTTAATATGCGTCCCAGAGCCATGAAAGTCGGCATCTAGAGGGCAATTTTTGAAGTACAATATTTCTCGATCTAGACCACCTAGAGGGCTGAAATTTCAGGATTGTGATCTAGGAATCATTCCCTTTCCATTTCTGTGCCTATCTTTGAATAAGACCAATTTTACAACAAGTTATGGGCAAAAATCCATGTTCAAACTTTAAATGCGAATATCTCGCTTAATATGCGTCCCAGAGCCATGAAAGTCTGCATCTAGAGGGCAATTTTGGAAGTACAATATTTCTCGATCTAGACCACCTAGAGGGCTGAAATTTCAGGATTGTGATCAAGTTATGGGCAAAAATCCATGTTCAAACTTTAAATGCGAATATCTCGCTTAATATGCGTCCCAGAAGCATGAAAGTTGGCATCTAGAGGGCAATTTTTGAAGTCCAATATTTCTCGATCTAGACCACCTAGAGGGCTGAAATTTCAAGATTGTGATCTAGGAATCATTCCCTTTCCATTTCTGTGCCTATCTTTGAAAAGGACCAATTTTACAACAAGTTATGGGCAAAAATCCATGTTCAAACTTTAAATGCGAATATCTCGCTTAATATGCGTCCCAGAAGCATGAAAGTTGGCATCTAGAGGGCAATTTTTGAAGTCCAATATTTCTCGATCTAGACCACCTAGAGGGCAGGATTGTGATCTAGGAATCATTCCCTTTCCATTTCTGTGCCTATCTTTGAATAAGACCAATTTTACAACAAGTTATGGGCAAAAATCCATGTTCAAACTTTAAATGCGAATATCTCGCTTAATATGCGTCCCAGAGCCATGAAAGTCGGCATCTAGAGGGCAATTTTGGAAGTACAATATTTCTCGATCTAGACCACCTAGAAGGCTGAAATTTCAGGATTGTGATCAAGTTATGGGCAAAAATCCATGTTCAAACTTTAAATGCGAATATCTCGCTTAATATGCGTCCCAGAAGCATGAAAGTTGGCATCTAGAGGGCAATTTTTGAAGTCCAATATTTCTCGATCTAGACCACCTAGAGGGCTGAAATTTCAGGATTGTGATCTAGGAATCATTCCCTTTCCATTTCTGTGCCTATCTTTGAAAAGGACCAATTTTAGAACAAGTTATGGGCAAAAATCCATGTTCAAACTTTAAATGCGAATATCTCGCTTAATATGCGTCCCAGAAGCATGAAAGTTGGCATCTAGAGGGCAATTTTTGAAGTCCAATATTTCTCGATCTAGACCACCTAGAGGGCTGAAATTTCAGGATTGTGATCTAGGAATCATTCCCTTTCCATTTCTGTGCCTATCTTTGAATAAGACCAATTTTACAACAAGTTATGGGCAAAAATCCATGTTCAAACTTTAAATGCGAATATCTCGCTTAATATGCGTCCCAGAGCCATGAAAGTCGGCATCTAGAGGGAAATTTTTGAAGTACAATATTTCTCGATCTAGACCACCTAGAGGGCTGAAATTTTAGGATTGTGATCTAGGAATCATTCCCTTTCCATTTCTGTGCCTATCTTTGAATAAGACCAATTTTACAACAAGTTATGGGAAAAAATCCATGTTCAAACTTTAAATGCGAATATCTTGCTTAATATGCGTCCCAGAGATATGAAAGTCGGCATCTAGAGGGCAATTTTTGAAGTACAATATTTCTCGATCTAGACCACCTAGAGGGCTTAATATGCGTCCCAGAGCCATGAAAGTCGGCATCTAGAGGGCAATTTTTGAATTACAATATTTCTCGATCTAGACCACCTTGAGAGCTGAAATTTCAGGATTGTGATCTAGGAATCATTCCCTTTCCATTTCTGTGCCTATCTTTGAATAAGACCAATTTTACAACAAGTTATGGGCAAAAATCCATGTTCAAACTTTAAATGCGAATATCTCGCTTAATATGCGTCTAATTGGGTTAAAAGTCGGCACCTAGAGGGCAATTTTTGAACTCCATTATTTCTCGATCTAGACCACCTAGAGGGCTGAAATTTCAGGCTTGTGATCTAGAAATCCTTCTCTTTCCATGAGTGTGCCTATCTTTGAGTAAGACCAATTTTACAACAAGTTATGGGCAAAAATCCATGTTCAAACTTAAAATGCGAATATCTCGCTTAATATGCGTCTAATAGGGTTAAAAGTCGGCACCTAGATGGCAATTTTTGAACTCCATTATTTCTCGATCTAGACCACCTAGAGGGCTGAATTGTGATCTAGGAATCATTCCCTTTCCATTTCTGTGCCTATCTTTGAATAAGACCAATTTTACAACAAGTTATGGGCAAAAATCCATGTTCAAACTTTAAATGCGAATATCTCGCTTAATATGCGTCCCAGAGGCATGAAAGTCAGCATCTAGACGGCAATTTTTGAAGTCCAATATTTCTCGATCTAGACCACCTGGAGGACTGAAATTTCAGGATTGTGATCTAGGAATCATTCCCTTTCCATTTCTGTGCCTATCTTTCAATAAGACCAATTTTACAAGAAGTTATGGGCAAAAATCCATGTTCAAACTTTAAATGCGAATATCTCGCTTAATATGCGTCCCAGAGCTATGAAAGTCGGCATCTAGAGGGCAATTTTTAAAGTACAATATTTCTCGATCTAGACCACCTAGAGGGCTGAAATTTCAGGATTGTGATCTAGGAATCATTCCCTTTCCATTTCTGTGCCTATCTTTGAATAAGACCAATTTTACAACAAGTTATGGGCAAAAATCCATGTTCAAACTTTAAATGCGAATATCTCGCTTAATATGCGTCCCAGAGCCATGAAAGTCGGCATCTAGAGGGCAATTTTTGAAGTACAATATTTCTCGATCTAGACCACCTAGAGGGCTGAAATTTGAGGATTGTGATCTAGGAATCATTCCCTTTCCATTTCTGTGCCTATCTTTGAATAAGACCAATTTTACAACAAGTTATGGGCAAAAATCCATGTTCAAACTTTAAATGCGAATATCTCGCTTAATATGCGTCCCAGAGCCATGAAAGTCGGCATCTAGAGGGCAATTTTGGAAGTACAATATTTCTCGATCTAGACCACCTAGAGGGCTGAAATTTCAGGATTGTGATCAAGTTATGGGCAAAAATCCATGTTCAAACTTTAAATGCGAATATCTTGCTTAATATGCGTCCCAGAGCCATGAAAGTCGGCATCTAGAGGGCAATTTTTGAAGTACAATATTTCTCGATCTAGACCACCTAGAGGGCTGAAATTTCAGGATTGTGATCTAGGAATCATTCCCTTTCCATTTCTGTGCCTATCTTTGAAAAGGACCAATTTTATAACAAGTTATGGGCAAAAATTCATGTTCAAACTTTAAATGCGAATATCTCGCTTAATATGCGTCCCAGAGGCATGAAAGTCGGCATCTAGAGGGCAATTTTTGAAGTCCAATATTTCTCGATCTAGACCACCTAGAGGGCTGAAATTTCAGGATTGTGATCTAGGAATCATTCCCTTTCCATTTCTGTGCCTATCTTTGAATAAGACCAATTTTACAACAAGTTATGGGCAAAAATCCATGTTCAAACTTTAAATGCGAATATCTCGCTTAATATGCGTCCCAGAGCCATGAAAGTCGGCATCTAGAGGGCAATTTTTGAAGTACAATTTTTCTCGATCTAGACCACCTACAGGGCTGAAATTTCAGGATTGTGATCTAGGAATCATTCACTTTCCATTTCTGTGCCTATCTTTGAAAAGGACCAATTTTATAACAAGTTATGGGCAAAAATCCATGTTCAAACTTTAAATGCGAATATCTCGCTTAATATGCGTCCCAGAGCCATGAAAGTCGGCATCTAGAGGGCAATTTTTGAAGTACAATATTTCTCGATCTAGACCACCTAGAGGGCTGAAATTTCAGGATTGTGATCTAGGAATCATTCCCTTTCCATTTCTGTGCCTGTCTTTGAATAAGACCAATTTTACAACAAGTTATGGGCAAAAATCCATGTTCAAACTTTAAATGCGAATATCTCGCTTAATATGCGTCCCAGAGCCATGAAAGTCGGCATCTAGAGGGCAATTTTGGAAGTACAATATTTCTCGATCTAGACCACCTAGAGGGCTGAAATTTCAGGATTGTGATCTAGGAATCATTCCCTTTCCATTTCTGTTCCTATCTTTGAATAAGACTAATTTTACAACAAGTTATGGGCAAAAATCCATGTTCAAACTTTAAATGCGAATATCTCGCTTAATATGCGTCCCAGAGCCATGAAAGTCGGCATCTAGAGGGCAATTTTTGAAGTACAATATTTCTCGATCTAGACCACCTAGAGGGCTGAAATTTCAGGATTGTGATCTAGGAATCATTCCCTTTCCATTTCTGTGCCTATCTTTGAATAAGACCAATTTTACAACAAGTTATGGGCAAAAATCCATGTTCAAACTTTAAATGCGAATATCTCGCTTAATATGCGTCCCAGAGCCATGAAAGTCGGCATCTAGAGGGCAATTTTTGAAGTCCAATATTTCTCGATCTAGACCACCTAGAGGGCTGAAATTTCAGGATTGTGATCTAGGAATCATTCCCTTTCCATTTCTGTTCCTATCTTTGAATAAGACCAATTTTACAACAAGTTATGGGCAAAAATCCATGTTCAAACTTTAAATGCGAATATCTCGCTTAATATGCGTCCCAGAGCCATGAAAGTCGGCATCTAGAGGGCAATTTTTGAAGTACAATATTTCTCGATCTAGACCACCTAGAGGGCTGAAATTTCAGGATTGTGATCTAGGAATCATTCCCTTTCCATTTCTGTGCCTATCTTTGAAAAGGACCAATTTTACAACAAGTTATGGGCAAAAATCCATGTTCAAACTTTAAATGCGAATATCTCGCTTAATATGCGTCCCAGAGCCATGAAAGTCGGCATCTAGAGGGCAATTTTTGAAGTCCAATATTTCTCGATCTAGACCACCTAGAGGGCTGAAATTTCAGGATTGTGATCTAGAAATCATTCCCTTTCCATTTCTGTGCCTATCTTTGAAAAGGACCAATTTTATAACAAGTTATGGGCAAAAATAAATGTTCAAACTTTAAATGTGAATATCTCGCTTAATATGCGTCCCAGAGCCATGAAAGTCGGCATCTAGAGGGCAATTTTTGAAGTACAATATTTCTCGATCTAGACCACCTAGAGGGCTGAAATTTCAGGATTGTGATCTAGGAATCATTCCCTTTCAATTTCTGTGCCTATCTGTGAAAAGGACCAATTTTACAACAAGTTATGGGCAAAAATCCATGTTCAAACTTTAAATGCGAATATCTCGCTTAATATGCGTCCCAGAGCCATGAAAGTCGGCATCTAGAGGGCAATTTTTGAAGTACAATATTTCTCGATCTAGACCACCTACAGGGCTGAAATTTCAGCATTGTGATCTAGGAATCATTCCCTTTCCATTTCTGTGCCTATCTTTGAAAAGGACCAATTTTAAAACAAGTTATGGGCAAAAATCCATGTTCAAACTTTAAATGCGAATATCTCGCTTAATATGCGTCCCAGAAGCATGAAAGTTGGCATCTAGAGGGCAATTTTTGAAGTCCAATATTTCTCGATCTAGACCACCTAGAGGGCTGAAATTTCAGGATTGTGATCTAGGAATCATTCCCTTTCCATTTCTGTGCCTATCTTTGAAAAGGACCAATTTTACAACAAGTTATGGGCAAAAATCCATGTTCAAACTTTAAATGCGAATATCTCGTTTAATATGCGTCCCAGAAGCATGAAAGTTGGCATCTAGAGGGCAATTTTTGAAGTCCAATATTTCTCGATCTAGACCACCTAGAGGGCTGAAATTTCAGGATTGTGATCTAGGAATCATTCCCTTTCCATTTCTGTGCCTATCTTTGAATAAGACCAATTTTACAACAAGTTATGGGCAAAAATCCATGTTCAAACTTTAAATGCGAATATCTCGCTTAATATGCGTCCCAGAGCCATGAAAGTCGGCATCTAGAGGGAAATTTTTGAAGTACAATATTTCTCGATCTAGACCACCTAGAGGGCTGAAATTTCAGGATTGTGATCTAGGAATCATTCCCTTTCCATTTCTGTGCCTATCTTTGAATAAGACCAATCTTACAACAAGTTATGGGAAAAAATCCATGTTCAAACTTTAAATGCGAATATCTTGCTTAATATGCGTCCCAGAGCCATGAAAGTCGGCATCTAGAGGGCAATTTTTGAAGTACAATATTTCTCGATCTAGACCACCTAGAGGGCTTAATATGCGTCCCAGAGCCATGAAAGTCGGCATCTAGAGGGCAATTTTTGAATTACAATATTTCTCGATCTAGACCACCTTGAGAGCTGAAATTTCAGGATTGTGATCTAGGAATCATTCCCTTTCCATTTCTGTGCCTATCTTTGAATAAGACCAATTTTACAGCAAGTTATGGGCAAAAATCCATGTTCAAACTTTAAATGCGAATATCTCGCTTAATATGCGTCTAATTGGGTTAAAAGTCGGCATCTAGAGGGCAATTTTTGAACTCCATTATTTCTCGATCTAGACCACCTAGAGGGCTGAAATTTCAGGCTTGTGATCTAGAAATCCTTCTCTTTCCATGAGTGTGCCTATCTTTGAGTAAGACCAATTTTACAACAAGTTATGGGCAAAAATCCATGTTCAAACTTAAAATGCGAATATCTCGCTTAATATGCGTCTAATAGGGTTAAAAGTCGGCACCTAGATGGCAATTTTTGAACTCCATTATTTCTCGATCTAGACCACCTAGAGGGCTGAATTGTGATCTAGGAATCATTCCCTTTCCATTTCTGTGCCTATCTTTGAATAAGACCAATTTTACAACAAGTTATGGGCAAAAATCCATGTTCAAACTTTAAATGCGAATATCTTGCTTAATATGCGTCCCAGAGCCATGAAAGTCGGCATCTAGAGGGCAATTTTTGAAGTACAATATTTCTCGATCTAGACCACCTAGAGGGCTGAAATTTCAGGATTGTGATCTAGGAATCATTCCCTTTCCATTTCTGTACCTATCTTTGAAAAGGACCAATTTTACAACAAGTTATGGGCAAAAATCCATGTTCAAACTTTAAATGCGAATATCTCGCTTAATATGCGTCCCAGAGCCATGAAAGTCGGCATCTAGAGGGCAATTTTTGAAGTCCAATATTTCTCGATCTAGACCACCTAGAGGGCTGAAATTTCAGGATTGTGATCTAGAAATCATTCCCTTTCCATTTCTGTGCCTATCTTTGAAAAGGACCAATTTTATAACAAGTTATGGGCAAAAATAAATGTTCAAACTTTAAATGTGAATATCTCGCTTAATATGCGTCCCAGAGCCATGAAAGTCGGCATCTAGAGGGCAATTTTTGAAGTACAATATTTCTCGATCTAGACCACCTAGAGGGCTGAAATTTCAGGATTGTGATCTAGGAATCATTCCCTTTCAATTTCTGTGCCTATCTGTGAAAAGGACCAATTTTACAACAAGTTATGGGCAAAAATCCATGTTCAAACTTTAAATGCGAATATCTCGCTTAATATGCGTCCCAGAGCCATGAAAGTCGGCATCTAGAGGGCAATTTTTGAAGTACAATATTTCTCGATCTAGACCACCTACAGGGCTGAAATTTCAGCATTGTGATCTAGGAATCATTCCCTTTCCATTTCTGTGTCTACCTTTGAATAAGACCAATTTTGCAACAAGTTATGGGCAAAAATCCATGTTCAAACTTTAAATGCGAATATGTCGCTTAATATGCGTCCCAGAGCCATGAAAGTCGGCATCTAGAGGGCAATTTTTGAAGTACAATATTTCTCGATCTAGACCACCTACAGGGCTGAAATTTCAGGATTGTGATCTAGGAATCATTCACTTTCCATTTCTGTGCCTATCTTTGAAAAGGACCAATTTTATAACAAGTTATGGGCAAAAATCCATGTTCAAACTTTAAATGCGAATATCTCGCTTAATATGCGTCCCAGAGCCATGAAAGTCGGCATCTAGAGGGCAATTTTTGAAGTACAATATTTCTCGATCTAGACCACCTAGAGGGCTGAAATTTCAGGATTGTGATCTAGGAATCATTCCCTTTCCATTTCTGTGCCTGTCTTTGAATAAGACCAATTTTACAACAAGTTATGGGCAAAAATCCATGTTCAAACTTTAAATGCGAATATCTCGCTTAATATGCGTCCCAGAGCCATGAAAGTCGGCATCTAGAGGGCAATTTTTGAAGTACAATATTTCTTGATCTAGACCACCTAGAGGGCTGAAATTTCAGGATTGTGATCTAGGAATCATTCCCTTTCCATTTCTGTTCCTATCTTTGAATAAGACTAATTTTACAACAAGTTATGGGCAAAAATCCATGTTCAAACTTTAAATGCGAATATCTCGCTTAATATGCGTCCCAGAGCCATGAAAGTCGGCATCTAGAGGGCAATTTTTGAAGTCCAATATTTCTCGATCTAGACCACCTAGAGGGCTGAAATTTCAGGATTGTGATCTAGGAATCATTCCCTTTCCATTTCTGTGCCTATCTTTGAATAAGACCAATTTTACAACAAGTTATGGGCAAAAATCCATGTTCAAACTTTAAATGCGAATATCTCGCTTAATATGCGTCCCAGAGCCATGAAAGTCGGCATCTAGAGGGCAATTTTTGAAGTACAATATTTCTCGATCTAGACCACCTAGAGGGCTGAAATTTCAGGATTGTGATCTAGGAATCATTCCCTTTCCATTTCTGTGCCTATCTTTGAATAAGACCAATTTTACAACAAGTTATGGGCAAAAATCCATGTTCAAACTTTAAATGCGAATATCTCGCTTAATATGCGTCCCAGAAGCATGAAAGTTGGCATCTAGAGGGCAATTTTTGAAGTCCAATATTTCTCGATCTAGACCACCTAGAGGGCTGAAATTTCAGGATATCTCGCTTAATATGCGTCCCAGAGCCATGAAAGTCGGCATCTAGAGGGCAATTTTTGAAGTACAATATTTCTCGATCTAGACCACCTAGAGGGCTGAAATTTCAGGATTGTGATCTAGGAATCATTCCCTTTCCATTTCTGTGCCTATCTTTGAATAAGACCAATTTTACAACAAGTTATGGGCAAAAATCCATGTTCAAACTTTAAATGCGAATATCTCGCTTAATATGCGTCCCAGAAGCATGAAAGTTGGCATCTAGAGGGCAATTTTTGAAGTCCAATATTTCTCGATCTAGACCACCTAGAGGGCTGAAATTTCAGGATTGTGATCTAAGAATCATTCCCTTTCCATTTCTGTGCCTATCTTTGAATAAGACCAATTTTACAACAAGTTATGGGCAAAAATCCATGTTCAAACTTTAAATGCGAATATCTCGCTTAATATGCGTCCCAGAGCCATGAAAGTCGGCATCTAGAGGGCAATTTTTGAAGTACAATATTTCTCGATCTAGACCACCTAGAGGGCTGAAATTTCAGGATTGTGATCTAGGAATCATTCCCTTTCCATTTCTGTTCCTATCTTTGAATAAGACTAATTTTACAACAAGTTATGGGCAAAAATCCATGTTCAAACTTTTAATGCGAATATCTCGCTTAATATGCGTCCCAGAGCCATGAAAGTCGGCATCTAGAGGGCAATTTTTGAAGTACAATATTTCTCGATCTAGACCACCTAGAGGGCTGAAATTTCAGGATTGTGATCTAGGAATCATTCCCTTTCCATTTCTGTGCCTATCTTTGAATAAGACCAATTTTACAACAAGTTATGGGCAAAAATCCATGTTCAAACTTTAAATGCGAATATCTCGCTTAATATGCGTCCCAGAGCCATGAAAGTCGGCATCTAGAGGGCAATTTTTGAAGTCCAATATTTCTCGATCTAGACCACCTAGAGGGCTGAAATTTCAGGATTGTGATCTAGGAATCATTCCCTTTCCATTTCTGTGCCTATCTTTGAATAAGACCAATTTTACAACAAGTTATGGGCAAAAATCCATGTTCAAACTTTAAATGCGAATATCTCGCTTAATATGCGTCCCAGAAGCATGAAAGTTGGCATCTAGAGGGCAATTTTTGAAGTCCAATATTTCTCGATCTAGACCACCTAGAGGGCTGAAATTTCAGGATTGTGATCTAGGAATCATTCCCTTTCCATTTCTGTGCCTATCTTTGAATAAGACCAATTTTACAACAAGTTATGGGCAAAAATCCATGTTCAAACTTTAAATGCGAATATCTCGCTTAATATGCGTCCCAGAAGCATGAAAGTTGGCATCTAGAGGGCAATTTTTGAAGTCCAATATTTCTCGATCTAGACCACCTAGAGGGCTGAAATTTCAGGATTGTGATCTAGGAATCATTCCCTTTCCATTTCTGTGCCTATCTTTGAATAAGACCAATTTTACAACAAGTTATGGGCAAAAATCCATGTTCAAACTTTAAATGCGAATATCTCGCTTAATATGCGTCCCAGAGCCATGAAAGTCGGCATCTAGAGGGCAATTTTGGAAGTACAATATTTCTCGATCTAGACCACCTAGAGGGCTGAAATTTCAGGATTGTGATCAAGTTATGGGCAAAAATCCATGTTCAAACTTTAAATGCGAATATCTTGCTTAATATGCGTCCCAGAGCCATGAAAGTCGGCATCTAGAGGGCAATTTTTGAAGTACAATATTTCTCGATCTAGACCACCTAGAGGGCTGAAATTTCAGTATTGTGATCTAGGAATCATTCCCTTTCCATTTCTGTGCCTATCTTTGAATAAGACCAATTTTACAACAAGTTATGGGCAAAAATCCATGTTCAAACTTTAAATGCGAATATCTCGCTTAATATGCGTCCCACAGCCATGAAAGTCGGCATCTAGAGGGCAATTTTTGAAGTACAATATTTCTCGATCTAGACCACCTAGAGGGCTGAAATTTCAGGATTGTGATCTAGGAATCATTCCCTTTCCATTTCTGTGCCTATATTTGAAAAGGACCAATTTTATAACAAGTTATGGGCAAAAATAAATGTTCAAACTTTAAATGTGAATATCTCGCTTAATATGCGTCCCAGAGCCATGAAAGTCGGCATCTAGAGGGCAATTGTTGAAGTACAATATTTCTCGATCTAGACCACCTAGAGGGCTGAAATTTCAGGATTGTGATCTAGGAATCATTCCCTTTCCATTTCTGTGCCTATCTTTGAAAAGGACCAATTTTACAACAAGTTATGGGCAAAAATCCATGTTCAAACTTTAAATGCGAATATCTCGCTTAATATGCGTCCCAGAGCCATGAAAGTCGGCATCTAGAGGGCAATTTTTGAATTACAATATTTCTCGATCTAGACCACCTAGAGGGGCTGAAATTTCAGGATTGTGATCTAGGAATCATTCCCTTTCCATTTCTGTGCCTATCTTTGAAAAGGACCAATTTTATAACAAGTTATGGGCAAAAATCCATGTTCAAACTTTAAATGCGAATATCTCGCTTAATATGCGTCCCAGAGGCATGAAAGTCGGCATCTAGAGGGCAATTTTTGAAGTCCAATATTTCTCGATCTAGACCAATTTTTGAAGTCCAATATTTCTCGATCTAGACCACCTAGAGGGCTGAAATTTCAGGATTGTGATCTAGGAATCATTCCCTTTCCATTTCTGTGCCTATCTTTGAATAAGACCAATTTTACAACAAGTTATGGGCAAAAATCCATGTTCAAACTTTAAATGCGAATATCTCGCTTAATATGCGTCCCAGAGCCATGAAAGTCGGCATCTAGAGGGCAATTTTTGAAGTACAATATTCATCGATCTAGACCACCTAGAGGGCTGAAATTTCAGGATTGTGATCTAAGAATCATTCCCTTTCCATTTCTGTGCCTATCTTTGAATAAGACCAATTTTACAACAAGTTATGGGCAAAAATCCATGTTCAAACTTTAAATGCGAATATCTCGCTTAATATGCGATTTTTGAAGTACAATGTTTATCGATCTAGACCACCTAGAGGGCTGAAATTTCAGTATTGTGATCTAGGAATCATTCCCTTTCCATTTCTGTGCCTATCTTTGAATAAGACCAATTTTACAACAAGTTATGGGCAAAAATCCATGTTCAAACTTTAAATGCGAATATCTCGCTTAATATGCGTCCCACAGCCATGAAAGTCGGCATCTAGAGGGCAATTTTTGAAGTACAATATTTCTCGATCTAGACCACCTAGAGGGCTGAAATTTCAGGATTGTGATCTAGGAATCATTCCCTTTCCATTTCTGTGCCTATCTTTGAAAAGGACCAATTTTACAACAAGTTATGGGCAAAAATCCATGTTCAAACTTTAAATGCGAATATCTCGCTTAATATGCGTCCCAGAGCCATGAAAGTCGGCATCTAGAGGGCAATTTTTGAATTACAATATTTCTCGATCTAGACCACCTAGAGGGGCTGAAATTTCAGGATTGTGATCTAGGAATCATTCCCTTTCCATTTCTGTGCCTATCTTTGAAAAGGACCAATTTTATAACAAGTTATGGGCAAAAATTCATGTTCAAACTTTAAATGCGAATATCTCGCTTAATATGCGTCCCAGAGGCATGAAAGTCGGCATCTAGAGGGCAATTTTTGAAGTCCAATATTTCTCGATCTAGACCACCTAGAGGGCTGAAATTTCAGGATTGTGATCTAGGAATCATTCCCTTTCCATTTCTGTGCCTATCTTTGAATAAGACCAATTTTACAACAAGTTATGGGCAAAAATCCATGTTCAAACTTTAAATGCGAATATCTCGCTTAATATGCGTCCCAGAAGCATGAAAGTTGGCATCTAGAGGGCAATTTTTGAAGTCCAATATTTCTCGATCTAGACCATCTAGAGGGCTGAAATTTCAGGATTGTGATCTAGGAATCATTCCCTTTCCATTTCTGTGTCTACCTTTGAATAAGACCAATTTTGCAACAAGTTATGGGCAAAAATCCATGTTCAAACTTTAAATGCAAATATCTCGCTTAATAAGCGTCCCAGAGCCATGAAAGTCGGCATCTAGAAGGCAATTTTTGAAGTACAATATTTCTCGATCTAGACCACCTAGAGGGCTGAAATTTCAGGATTGGGATCTAGGAATCATTCCCTTTCCATTTCTGTGCCTATCTTTGAATAAGACCAATTTTACAACAAGTTATGGGCAAAAATCCATGTTCAAACTTTAAATGTGAATATCTCGCTTAATATGCGTCCCAGAGCCATGAAAGTCGGCATCTAGAGGGCAATTTTTGAAGTACAATATTTCTCGATCTAGACCACCTAGAGGGCTGAAATTTCAGGATTGTGATCTAGGAATCATTCCCTTTCCATTTCTGTGTCTACCTTTGAATAAGACCAATTTTACAACAAGTTATGGGCAAAAATCCATGTTCAAACTTTAAATGCGAATATCTCGCTTAATATGCGTCCCACAGCCATGAAAGTCGGCATCTAGAGGGCAATTTTTGAAGTACAATATTTCTCGATCTAGACCACCTAGAGGGCTGAAATTTCAGGATTGTGATCTAGGAATCATTCCCTTTCCATTTCTGTGCCTATATTTGAAAAGGACCAATTTTATAACAAGTTATGGGCAAAAATAAATGTTCAAACTTTAAATGTGAATATCTCGCTTAATATGCGTCCCATAGCCATGAAAGTCGGCATCTAGAGGGCAATTGTTGAAGTACAATATTTCTCGATCTAGACCACCTAGAGGGCTGAAATTTCAGGATTGTGATCTAGGAATCATTCCCTTTCCATTTCTGTGCCTATCTTTGAAAAGGACCAATTTTACAACAAGTTATGGGCAAAAATCCATGTTCAAACTTTAAATGCGAATATCTCGCTTAATATGCGTCCCAGAGCCATGAAAGTCGGCATCTAGAGGGCAATTTTTGAATTACAATATTTCTCGATCTAGACCACCTAGAGGGGCTGAAATTTCAGGATTGTGATCTAGGAATCATTCCCTTTCCATTTCTGTGCCTATCTTTGAAAAGGACCAATTTTATAACAAGTTATGGGCAAAAATTCATGTTCAAACTTTAAATGCGAATATCTCGCTTAATATGCGTCCCAGAGGCATGAAAGTCGGCATCTAGAGGGCAATTTTTGAAGTCCAATATTTCTCGATCTAGACCACCTAGAGGGCTGAAATTTCAGGATTGTGATCTAGGAATCATTCCCTTTCCATTTCTGTGCCTATCTTTGAATAAGACCAATTTTACAACAAGTTATGGGCAAAAATCCATGTTCAAACTTTAAATGCGAATATCTCGCTTAATATGCGTCCCAGAAGCATGAAAGTTGGCATCTAGAGGGCAATTTTTGAAGTCCAATATTTCTCGATCTAGACCATCTAGAGGGCTGAAATTTCAGGATTGTGATCTAGGAATCATTCCCTTTCCATTTCTGTGTCTACCTTTGAATAAGACCAATTTTGCAACAAGTTGTGGGCAAAAATCCATGTTCAAACTTTAAATGCAAATATCTCGCTTAATATGCGTCCCAGAGCCATGAAAGTCGGCATCTAGAAGGCAATTTTTGAAGTACAATATTTCTCGATCTAGACCACCTAGAGGGCTGAAATTTCAGGATTGGGATCTAGGAATCATTCCCTTTCCATTTCTGTGCCTATCTTTGAAAAGGACCAATTTTATAACAAGTTATGGGCAAAAATCCATGTTCAAACTTTAAATGCGAATATCTCGCTTAATATGCGTCCCAGAGGCATGAAAGTCGGCATCTAGAGGGCAATTTTTGAAGTCCAATATTTCTCGATCTAGACCACCTAGAGGGCTGAAATTTCAGGATTGTGATCTAGGAATCATTCCCTTTCCATTTCTGTGCCTATCTTTGAATAAGACCAATTTTACAACAAGTTATGGGCAAAAATCCATGTTCAAACTTTAAATGCGAATATCTCGCTTAATATGCGTCCCAGAAGCATGAAAGTTGGCATCTAGAGGGCAATTTTTGAAGTCCAATATTTCTCGATCTAGACCATCTAGAGGGCTGAAATTTCAGGATTGTGATCTAGGAATCATTCCCTTTCTATTTCTGTGTCTACCTTTGAATAAGACCAATTTTGCAACAAGTTATGGGCAAAAATCCATGTTCAAACTTTAAATGCAAATATCTCGCTTAATAAGCGTCCCAGAGCCATGAAAGTCGGCATCTAGAAGGCAATTTTTGAAGTACAATATTTCTCGATCTAGACCACCTAGAGGGCTGAAATTTCAGGATTGGGATCTAGGAATCATTCCCTTTCCATTTCTGTGCCTATCTTTGAATAAGACCAATTTTACAACAAGTTATGGGCAAAAATCCATGTTCAAACTTTAAATGTGAATATCTCGCTTAATATGCGTCCCAGAGCCATGAAAGTCGGCATCTAGAGGGCAATTTTTGAAGTACAATATTTCTCGATCTAGACCACCTAGAGGGCTGAAATTTCAGGATTGTGATCTAGGAATCATTCCCTTTCCATTTCTGTGTCTACCTTTGAATAAGACCAATTTTGCAACAAGTTATGGGCAAAAATCCATGTTCAAACTTTAAATGCGAATATCTCGCTTAATATGCGTCCCAGAGCCATGAAAGTCGACATCTAGAGGGCAATTTTTGAAGTACAATATTTCTCGATCTAGACCACCTAGAGGGCTGAAATTTCAGGATTGTGATCTAGGAATCATTCCCTTTCCATTTCTGTGCCTATCTTTGAAAAGGACCAATTTTATAACAAGTTATGGGCAAAAATTCATGTTCAAACTTTAAATGCGAATATCTCGCTTAATATGCGTCCCAGAGCGATGAAAGTTGGCATCTAGAGGGCAATTTTTGAAGTCCAATATTTCTCGATCTAGACCACCTAGAGGGCTGAAATTTCAGGATTGTGATCTAGGAATCATTCCCTTTCCATTTCTGTGCCTATCTTTGAATAAGACCAATTTTACAACAAGTTATGGGCAAAAATCCATGTTCAAATTTTAAATGCGAATATCTCGCTTAATATGCGTCCCAGAGCCATGAAAGTCGGCATCTAGAGGGCAATTTTTGAAGTACAATATTTCTCGATCTAGACCACCTAGAGGGCTGAAATTTCAGGATTGTGATCTAGGAATCATTCCCTTTCCATTTCTGTGCCTATCTTTGAAAAGGACCAATTTTATAACAAGTTATGGGCAAAAATCCATGTTCAAACTTTAAATGCGAATATCTCGCTTAATATGCGTCCCAGATCTAGGAATCATTCCCTTTCCATTTCCACCTAGAGGGCTGAAATTTCAGGATTGTGATCTAGGAATCATTCCCTTTCCATTTCTGTGTCTACCTTTGAATAAGACCAATTTTGCAACAAGTTATGGGCAAAAATCCATGTTCAAACTTTAAATGCGAATATCTCGCTTAATATGCGTCCCAGAGCCATGAAAGTCGGCATCTAGAGGGCAATTTTTGAAGTACAATATTTCTCGATCTAGACCACCTAGAGGGCTGAAATTTCAGGATTGTGATCTAGGAATCATTCCCTTTCCATTTCTGTGCCTATCTTTGAAAAGGACCAATTTTATAACAAGTTATGGGCAAAAATCCATGTTCAAACTTTAAATGCGAATATCTCGCTTAATATGCGTCCCAGATCTAGGAATAATTCCCTTTCCATTTCCACCTAGAGGGCTGAAATTTCAGGATTGTGATCTAGGAATCATTAACTTTCCATTTCTGTGCCTATCTTTGAATAAGACCAATTTTACAACAAGTTATGGGCAAAAATCCATGTTCAAACTTTAAATGCGAATATCTCGCTTAATATGCGTCCCAGAAGCATGAAAGTTGGCATCTAGAGGGCAATTTTTGAAGTCCAATATTTCTCGATCTAGACCACCTAGAGGGCTGAAATTTCAGGATTGTGATCTAGGAATCATTCCCTTTCCATTTCTGTGTCTACCTTTGAATAAGACCAATTTTGCAACAAGTTATGGGCAAAAATCCATGTTCAAACTTTAAATGCGAATATCTCGCTTAATATGCGTCCCAGAGCCATGAAAGTCGGCATCTAGAGGGCAATTTTTGAAGTACAATATTTCTCGATCTAGACCACCTAGACGGCTAAAATTTCAGGATTGTGATCTAGGAATCATTCCCTTTCCATTTCTGTGCCTATCTTTGAAAAGGACCAATTTTACAACAAGTTATGGGCAAAAATCCATGTTCAAACTTTAAATGCGAATATCTCGCTTAATATGCGTCCCAGAGCCATGAAAGTCGGCATCTAGAGGGCAATTTTTGAAGTACAATATTTCTCGATCTAGACCACCTAGAGGGCTGAAATTTCAGGATTGTGATCTAGGAATCATTCCCTTTCCATTTCTGTGCCTATCTTTGAAAAGGACCAATTTTATAACAAGTTATGGGCAAAAATCCATGTTCAAACTTTAAATGCGAATATCTCGCTTAATATGCGTCCCAGAGGCATGAAAGTCGGCATCTAGAGGGCAATTTTTGAAGTCCAATATTTCTCGATCTAGACCACCTAGAGGGCTGAAATTTCAGGATTGTGATCTAGGAATCATTCCCTTTCCATTTCCACCTAGAGGGCTGAAATTTCAGGATTGTGATCTAGGAATCATTAACTTTCCATTTCTGTGCCTTTCTTTGAATAAGACCTATTTTACAACAAGTTATGGGCAAAAATCCATGTTCAAACTTTAAATGCGAATATCTCGCTTAATATGCGTCCCAGAAGCATGAAAGTTGGCATCTAGAGGGCAATTTTTGAAGTCCAATATTTCTCGATCTAGACCACCTAGAGGGCTGAAATTTCAGGATTGTGATCTAGGAATCATTCCCTTTCCATTTCTGTGTCTACCTTTGAATAAGACCAATTTTGCAACAAGTTATGGGCAAAAATCCATGTTCAAACTTTAAATGCGAATATCTCGCTTAATATGCGTCCCAGAGCCATGAAAGTCGGCATCTAGAGGGCAATTTTTGAAGTACAATATTTCTCGATCTAGACCACCTAGAGGGCTGAAATTTCAGGATTGTGATCTAGGAATCATTCCCTTTCCATTTCTGTGCCTATATTTGAAAAGGACCAATTTTATAACAAGTTATGGCAAAAATAAATGTTCAAACTTAAAATGTGAATATCTCGCTTAAAAATAAATGTTCAAACTTTAAATGTGAATATCTCGCTTAATATGCGTCCCAGAGCCATGAAAGTCGGCATCTAGAGGGCAATTTCTGAAGTACAATATTTCTCGATCTAGACAACCTAGAGGGCTGAAATTTCAGGATTGTGATCTAGGAATCATTCCCTTTCCATTTCTGTGCCTATCTTTGAATAAGACCAATTTTACAACAAGTTATGGGCAAAAATCCATGTTCAAACTTTAAATGCGAATATCTCGCTTAATATGCGTCCCAGAAGCATGAAAGTTGGCATCTAGAGGGCAATTTTTGAAGTCCAATATTTCTCGATCTAGACCACCTAGAGGGCTGAAATTTCAGGATTGTGATCTAGGAATCATTCCCTTTCCATTTCTGTGCCTATCTTTGAATAAGACCAATTTTGCAACAAGTTATGGGCAAAAATCCATGTTCAAACTTTAAATGCGAATATCTCGCTTAATATGCGTCCCAGAGCCATGAAAGTCGGCATCTAGAGGGCAATTTTTGAAGTACAATATTTCTCGATCTAGACCACCTAGAGGGCTGAAATTTCAGGATTGTGATCTAGGAATCATTCCCTTTTAATTTCTGTGCCTATCTTTGAATAAGACCAATTTTACAACAAGTTATGGGCAAAAATCCATGTTCAAACTTTAAATGCGAATATCTCGCTTAATATGCGTCCCAGAGGCATGAAAGTCGGCATCTAGAGGGCAATTTTTGAAGTCCAATATTTCTCGATCTAGACCACCTAAAAGGCTGAAATTTCAGGATTGTGATCTAGGAATCATTCCCTTTCCATTTCTGTGCCTATCTTTGAATAAGACCAATTTTATAACAAGTTATGGGCAAAAATCCATGTTCAAACTTTAAATGCGAATATCTCGCTTAATATGCGTCCCAGAGGCATGAAAGTCGGCATCTAGAGGGCAATTTTTGAAGTCCAATATTTCTCGATCTAGACCACCTAGAGGGCTGAAATTTCAGGATTGTGATCTAGGAATCATTCCCTTTCCATTTCTGTGCCTATCTTTGAATAAGACCAATTTTACAACAAGTTATGGGCAAAAATCCATGTTCAAACTTTAAATGCGAATATCTCGCTTAATATGCGTCCCAGAAGCATGAAAGTTGGCATCTAGAGGGCAATTTTTGAAGTCCAATATTTCTCGATCTAGACCACCTAGAGGGCTGAAATTTCAGGATTGTGATCTAGGAATCATTCCCTTTCCATTTCTGTGCCTATCTTTGAATAAGACCAATTTTGCAACAAAATATGGGCAAAAATCCATGTTCAAACTTTAAATGCGAATATCTCGCTTAATATGCGTCCCAGAGCCATGAAAGTCCGCATCTAGAGGGCAATTTTTGAAGTACAATATTTCTCGATCTAGACCACCTAGAGGGCTGAAATTTCAGGATTGTGATCTAGGAATCATTCCCTTTCCATTTCTGTGCCTATCTTTGAAAAGGACCAATTTTATAACAAGTTATGGGCAAAAATCCATGTTCAAACTTTAAATGCGAATATCTCGCTTAATATGCGTCCCAGAAGCATGAAAGTTGGCATCTAGAGGGCAATTTTTGAAGTCCAATATTTCTCGATCTAGACCACCTAGAGGGCTGAAATTTCAGGATTGTGATCTAGGAATCATTCCCTTTCCATTTCTGTGTCTACCTTTGAATAAGACCAATTTTGCAACAAGTTATGGGCAAAAATCCATGTTCAAACTTTAAATGCGAATATCTCGCTTAATATGCGTCCCAGAGCCATGAAAGTCGGCATCTAGAGGGCAATTTTGAAGTACAATATTTCTCGATCTAGACCACCTAGAGGGCTGAAATTTCAGGATTGTGATCTAGGAATCATTCCCTTTCCATTTCTGTGCCTATCTTTGAATAAGACCAATTTTACAACAAGTTATGGGCAAAAATCCATGTTCAAACTTTAAATGTGAATATCTCGCTTAATATGCGTCCCAGAGCCATGAAAGTCGGCATCTAGAGGGCAATTTTTGAAGTACAATATTTCTCGATCTAGACCACCTAGAGGGCTGAAATTTCAGGATTGTGATCTAGGAATCATTCCCTTTCCATTTCTGTGCCTATCTTTGAATAAGACCAATTTTACAACAATTTATGGGCAAAAATCCATGTTCAAACTTTAAATGCGAATATCTCGCTTAATATGCGTCCCAGAGCCATGAAAGTCGGCATCTAGAGGGCAATTTTTGAAGTACAATATTTCTCGATCTAGACCACCTAGAGGGCTGAAATTTCAGGATTGTGATCTAGGAATCATTCCCTTTCCATTTCTGTGCCTATCTTTGAAAAGGACCAATTTTATAACAAGTTATGGGCAAAAATCCATGTTCAAACTTTAAATGCGAATATCTCGCTTAATATGCGTCCCAGAAGCATGAAAGTTGGCATCTAGAGGGCAATTTTTGAAGTCCAATATTTCTCGATCTAGACCACCTAGAGGGCTGAAATTTCAGGATTGTGATCTAGGAATCATTCCCTTTCCATTTCTGTGCCTATCTTTGAATAAGACCAATTTTGCAACAAGTTATGGGCAAAAATCCATGTTCAAACTTTAAATGCGAATATCTCGCTTAATATGCGTCCCAGAGCCATGAAAGTCGGCATCTAGAGGGCAATTTTTGACGTACAATATTTCACGATCTAGACCACCTAGAGGGCTGAAATTTCAGGATTGTGATCTAGGAATCATTCCCTTTCCATTTCTGTGCCTATCTTTGAATAAGACCAATTTTACAACAAGTTATGGGCAAAAATCCATGTTCAAACTTTAAATGCGAATATCTCGCTTAATATGCGTCCCAGAGCCATGAAAGTCCGCATCTAGAGGGCAATTTTTGAAGTACAATATTTCTCGATCTAGACCACCTAGAGGGCTGAAATTTCAGGATTGTGATCTAGGAATCATTCCCTTTCCATTTCTGTGCCTATCTTTGAAAAGGACCAATTTTATAACAAGTTATGGGCAAAAATCCATGTTCAAACTTTAAATGCGAATATCTCGCTTAATATGCGTCCCAGAGGCATGAAAGTCGGCATCTAGAGGGCAATTTTTGAAGTCCAATATTTCTCGATCTAGACCACCTAAAAGGCTGAAATTTCAGGATTGTGATCTAGGAATCATTCCCTTTCCATTTCTGTGCCTATCTTTGAATAAGACCAATTTTACAACAAGTTATGGGCAAAAATCCATGTTCAAACTTTAAATGCGAATATCTCGCTTAATATGCGTCCCAGAAGCATGAAAGTTGGCATCTAGAGGGCAATTTTTGAAGTCCAATATTTCTCGATCTAGACCACCTAGAGGGCTGAAATTTCAGGATTGTGATCTAGGAATCATTCCCTTTCCATTTCTGTGCCTATCTTTGAATAAGACCAATTTTACAACAAGTTATGGGCAAAAATCCATGTTCAAACTTTAAATGTGAATATCTCGCTTAATATGCGTCCCAGAGCCATGAAAGTCGGCATCTAGAGGGCAATTTTTGAAGTACAATATTTCTCGATCTAGACCACCTAGAGGGCTGAAATTTCAGGATTGTGATCTAGGAATCATTCCCTTTCCATTTCTGTGCCTATCTTTGAATAAGACCAATTTTACAACAATTTATGGGCAAAAATCCATGTTCAAACTTTAAATGCGAATATCTCGCTTAATATGCGTCCCAGAGCCATGAAAGTCGGCATCTAGAGGGCAATTTTTGAAGTACAATATTTCTCGATCTAGACCACCTAGAGGGCTGAAATTTCAGGATTGTGATCTAGGAATCATTCCCTTTCCATTTCTGTGCCTATCTTTGAAAAGGACCAATTTTATAACAAGTTATGGGCAAAAATCCATGTTCAAACTTTAAATGCGAATATCTCGCTTAATATGCGTCCCAGAAGCATGAAAGTTGGCATCTAGAGGGCAATTTTTGAAGTCCAATATTTCTCGATCTAGACCACCTAGAGGGCTGAAATTTCAAGATTGTGATCTAGGAATCATTCCCTTTCCATTTCTGTGCCTATCTTTGAATAAGACCAATTTTACAACAAGTTATGGGCAAAAATCCATGTTCAAACTTTAAATGCGAATATCTCGCTTAATATGCGTCCCAGAGCCATGAAAGTCGGCATCTAGAGGGCAATTTTGGAAGTACAATATTTCTCGATCTAGACCACCTAGAGGGCTGAAATTTCAGGATTGTGATCTAGGAATCATTCCCTTTCCATTTCTGTGTCTACCTTTGAATAAGACCAATTTTGCAACAAGTTATGGGCAAAAATCCATGTTCAAACTTTAAATGCGAATATCTCGCTTAATATGCGTCCCAGAGCCATGAAAGTCGGCATCTAGAGGGCAATTTTTGAAGTACAATATTTCTCGATCTAGACCACCTAGAGGGCTGAAATTTCAGGATTGTAATCTAGGAATCATTCCCTTTCGATTTCAGTGTCTACCTTTGAATAAGACCAATTTTACAACAAGTTATGGGCAAAAATCCATGTTCAAACTTTAAATGCGAATATCTCGCTTAATATGCGTCCCAGAAGCATGAAAGTTGGCATCTAGAGGGCAATTTTTGAAGTCCAATATTTCTCGATCTAGACCACCTAGAGGGCTGAAATTTCAGGATTGTGATCTAGGAATCATTCCCTTTCCATTTCTGTGCCTATCTTTGAATAAGACCAATTTTACAACAATTTATGGGCAAAAATCCATGTTCAAACTTTAAATGCGAATATCTCGCTTAATATGCGTCCCAGAGCCATGAAAGTCGGCATCTAGAGGGCAATTTTTGAAGTACAATATTTCTCGATCTAGACCACCTAGAGGGCTGAAATTTCAGGATTGTGATCTAGGAATCATTCCCTTTCCATTTCTGTGCCTATCTTTGAAAAGGACCAATTTTATAACAAGTTATGGGCAAAAATCCATGTTCAAACTTTAAATGCGAATATCTCGCTTAATATGCGTCCCAGAAGCATGAAAGTTGGCATCTAGAGGGCAATTTTTGAAGTCCAATATTTCTCGATCTAGACCACCTAGAGGGCTGAAATTTCAAGATTGTGATCTAGGAATCATTCCCTTTCCATTTCTGTGCCTATCTTTGAATAAGACCAATTTTACAACAAGTTATGGGCAAAAATCCATGTTCAAACTTTAAATGCGAATATCTCGCTTAATATGCGTCCCAGAGCCATGACAGTCGGCATCTAGAGGGCAATTTTGGAAGTACAATATTTCTCGATCTAGACCACCTAGAGGGCTGAAATTTCAGGATTGTGATCTAGGAATCATTCCCTTTCCATTTCTGTGTCTACCTTTGAATAAGACCAATTTTGCAACAAGTTATGGGCAAAAATCCATGTTCAAACTTTAAATGCGAATATCTCGCTTAATATGCGTCCCAGAGCCATGAAAGTCGGCATCTAGAGGGCAATTTTTGAAGTACAATATTTCTCGATCTAGACCACCTAGAGGGCTGAAATTTCAGGATTGTAATCTAGGAATCATTCCCTTTCCATTTCAGTGTCTACCTTTGAATAAGACCAATTTTACAACAAGTTATGGGCAAAAATCCATGTTCAAACTTTAAATGCGAATAACTCGCTTAATATGCGTCCCAGAAGCATGAAAGTTGGCATCTAGAGGGCAATTTTTGAAGTCCAATATTTCTCGATCTAGACCACCTAGAGGGCTGAAATTTCAGGATTGTGATCTAGGAATCATTCCCTTTCCATTTCTGTGTCTACCTTTGAATAAGACCAATTTTGCAACAAGTTATGGGCAAAAATCCATGTTCAAACTTTAAATGCGAATATCTCGCTTAATATGCGTCCCAGAGCCATGAAAGTCGGCATCTAGAGGGCAATTTTTGAAGTACAATATTTCTCGATCTAGACCACCTAGAGGGCTGAAATTTCAGGATTGTGATCTAGGAATCATTCCCTTTCCATTTCTGTGCCTATCTTTGAATAAGACCAATTTTACAACAAGTTATGGGCAAAAATCCATGTTCAAACTTTAAATGTGAATATCTCGCTTAATATGCGTCCCAGAGCCATGAAAGTCGGCATCTAGAGGGCAATTTTTGAAGTACAATATTTCTCGATCTAGACCACCTAGAGGGCTGAAATTTCAGGATTGTGATCTAGGAATCATTCCCTTTCCATTTCTGTGTCTACCTTTGAATAAGACCAATTTTGCAACAAGTTATGGGCAAAAATCCATGTTCAAACTTTAAATGCGAATATCTCGCTTAATATGCGTCCCAGAGCCATGAAAGTCGGCATCTAGAGGGCAATTTTTGAAGTACAATATTTCTCGATCTAGACCACCTAGAGGGCTGAAATTTCAGGATTGTGATCTAGGAATCATTCCCTTTCCATTTCTGTGTCTACCTTTGGATAAGACCAATTTTACAACAAGTTATGGGCAAAAATCCATGTTCAAACTTTAAATGCGAATATCTCGCTTAATATGCTTCCCAGAAGCATGAAAGTTGGCATCTAGAGGGCAATTTTTGAAGTCCAATATTTCTCGATCTAGACCACCTAGAGGGCTGAAATTTCAGGATTGTGATCTAGGAATCATTCCCTTTCCATTTCTGTGTCTACCTTTGAATAAGACCAATTTTGCAACAAGTTATGGGCAAAAATCCATGTTCAAACTTTAAATGCGAATATCTCGCTTAATATGCGTCCCAGAGCCATGAAAGTCGGCATCTAGAGGGCAATTTTTGAAGTACAATATTTCTCGATCTAGACCACCTAGAGGGCTGAAATTTCAGGATTGTGATCTAGGAATCATTCCCTTTCCATTTCTGTGCCTATCTTTGAAAAGGACCAATTTTATAACAAGTTATGGGCAAAAATCCATGTTCAAACTTTAAATGCGAATATCTCGCTTAATATGCGTCCCAGAGCCATGAAAGTCGGCATCTAGAGGGCAATTTTTGAAGTACAATATTTCTCGATCTAGACCACCTAGAGGGCTGAAATTTCAGGATTGTGATCTAGGAATCATTCCCTTTCCATTTCTGTGCCTGTCTTTGAATAAGACCAATTTTACAACAATTTATGGGCAAAAATCCATGTTCAAACTTTAAATGCGAATATCTCGCTTAATATGCATCCCAGAGCCATGAAAGTCGGCATCTAGAGGGCAATTTTTGAAGTACAATATTTCTCGATCTAGATCACCTAGAGGGCTGAAATTTCAGGATTGTGATCTAGGAATCATTCCCTTTCCATTTCTGTGCCTATCTTTGAAAAGGACCAATTTTATAACAAGTTATGGGCAAAAATCCATGTTCAAACTTTAAATGCGAATATCTCGCTTAATATGCGTCCCAGAAGCATGAAAGTTGGCATCTAGAGGGCAATTTTTGAAGTCCAATATTTCTCGATCTAGACCACCTAGAGAGCTGAAATTTCAAGATTGTGATCTAGGAATCATTCCCTTTCCATTTCTGTGCCTGTCTTTGAATAAGACCAATTTTACAACAAGTTATGGGCAAAAATCCATGTTCAAACTTTAAATGCGAATATCTCGCTTAATATGCGTCCCAGAGCCATGAAAGTCGGCATCTAGAGGGCAATTTTTGAAGTCCAATATTTCTCGATCTAGACCACCTAGAGGGCTGAAATTTCAGGATTGTGATCTAGGAATCATTCCCTTTCCATTTCTGTGTCTACCTTTGAATAAGACCAATTTTGCAACAAGTTATGGGCAAAAATCCATGTTCAAACTTTAAATGCGAATATCTCGCTTAATATGCGTCCCAGAGCCATGAAAGTCGGCATCTAGAGGGCAATTTTTGAAGTACAATATTTCTCGATCTAGACCACCTAGAGGGCTGAAATTTCAGGATTGTGATCTAGGAATCATTCCCTTTCCATTTCTGTGTCTACCTTTGAATAAGACCAATTTTACAACAAGTTATGGGCAAAAATCCATGTTCAAACTTTAAATGCGAATATCTCGCTTAATATGCGTCCCAGAAGCATGAAAGTTGGCATCTAGAGGGCAATTTTTGAAGTCCAATATTTCTCGATCTAGACCACCTAGAGGGCTGAAATTTCAGGATTGTGATCTAGGAATCATTCCCTTTCCATTTCTGTGTCTACCTTTGAATAAGACCAATTTTGCAACAAGTTATGGGCAAAAATCCATGTTCAAACTTTAAATGCGAATATCTCGCTTAATATGCGTCCCAGAGCCATGAAAGTCGGCATCTAGAGGGCAATTTTTGAAGTACAATATTTCTCGATCTAGACCACCTAGAGGGCTGAAATTTCAGGATTGTGATCTAGGAATCATTCCCTTTCCATTTCTGTGCCTATCTTTGAAAAGGACCAATTTTATAACAAGTTATGGGCAAAAATCCATGTTCAAACTTTAAATGCGAATATCTCGCTTAATATGCGTCCCAGAGCCATGAAAGTCGGCATCTAGAGGGAAATTTTTGAAGTACAATATTTCTCGATCTAGACCACCTAGAGGGCTGAAATTTCAGGATTGTGATCTAGGAATCATTCCCTTTCCATTTCTGTGCCTATCTTTGAATAAGACCAATTTTACAACAAGTTATGGGCAAAAATCCATGTTCAAACTTTAAATGCGAATATCTCGCTTAATATGCGTCCCAGAGCCATGAAAGTCGGCATCTAGAGGGCAATTTTTGAAGTCCAATATTTCTCGATCTAGACCACCTAGAGGGCTGAAATTTCAGGATTGTGATCTAGGAATCATTCCCTTTCCATTTCTGTGTCTACCTTTGAATAAGACCAATTTTGCAACAAGTTATGGGCAAAAATCCATGTTCAAACTTTAAATGCGAATATCTCGCTTAATATGCGTCCCAGAGCCATGAAAGTCGGCATCTAGAGGGCAATTTTTGAAGTACAATATTTCTCGATCTAGACCAACTAGAGGGCTGAAATTTCAGGATTGTGATCTAGGAATCATTCCCTTTCCATTTCTGTGTCTACCTTTGAATAAGACCAATTTTACAACAAGTTATGGGCAAAAATCCATGTTCAAACTTTAAATGCGAATATCTCGCTTAATATGCGTCCCAGAAGCATGAAAGTTGGCATCTAGAGGGCAATTTTTGAAGTCCAATATTTCTCGATCTAGACCACCTAGAGGGCTGAAATTTCAGGATTGTGATCTAGGAATCATTCCCTTTCCATTTCTGTGTCTACCTTTGAATAAGACCAATTTTGCAACAAGTTATGGGCAAAAATCCATGTTCAAACTTTAAATGCGAATATCTCGCTTAATATGCGTCCCAGAGGCATGAAAGTCGGCATCTAGAGGGCAATTTTTGAAGTCCAATATTTCTCGATCTAGACCACCTAGAGGGCTGAAATTTCAGGATTGTGATCTAGGAATCATTCCCTTTCCATTTCTGTGCCTATCTTTGAATAAGACCAATTTTGCAACAAGTTATGGGCAAAAATCCATGTTCAAACTTTAAATGCGAATATCTCGCTTAATATGCGTCCCAGAGCCATGAAAGTCGGCATCTAGAGGGCAATTTTTGAAGTACAATATTTCTCGATCTAGACCACCTAGAGGGCTCAAATTTCAGGATTGTGATCTAGGAATCATTCCCTTTCCATTTCTGTGCCTATCTTTGAATAAGACCAATTTTACAACAATTTATGGGCAAAAATCCATGTTCAAACTTTAAATGCGAATATCTCGCTTAATATGCGTCCCAGAGCCATGAAAGTCGGCATCTAGAGGGCAATTTTTGAAGTACAATATTTCTCGATCTAGACCACCTAGAGGGCTGAAATTTCAGGATTGTGATCTAGGAATCATTCCCTTTCCATTTCTGTGCCTATCTTTGAATAAGACCAATTTTACAACAAGTTATGGGCAAAAATCCATGTTCAAACTTTAAATGTGAATATCTCGCTTAATATGCGTCCCAGAGCCATGAAAGTCGGCATCTAGAGGGCAATTTTTGAAGTACAATATTTCTCGATCTAGACCACCTAGAGGGCTGAAATTTCAGGATTGTGATCTAGGAATCATTCCCTTTCCATTTCTGTGCCTATCTTTGAATAAGACCAATTTTACAACAATTTATGGGCAAACATCCATGTTCAAACTTTAAATGCGAATATCTCGCTTAATATGCGTCCCAGAGCCATGAAAGTCGGCATCTAGAGGGCAATTTTTGAAGTACAATATTTCTCGATCTAGACCACCTAGAGGGCTGAAATTATGGGCAAAAATCCATGTTCAAACTTTAAATGCGAATATCTCGCTTAATATGCGTCCCAGAGGCATGAAAGTCGGCATCTAGAGGGCAATTTTTGAAGTCCAATATTTCTCGATTTAGACCACCTAGAGGGCTGAAATTTCAGGATTGTGATCTAGGAATCATTCCTTTTCCATTTCTGTGCCTATCTTTGAATAAGACCAATTTTGCAACAAGTTATGGGCAAAAATCCATGTTCAAACTTTAAATGCGAATATCTCGCTTAATATGCGTCCCAGAGCCATGAAAGTCGGCATCTAGAGGGCAATTTTTGAAGTACAATATTTCTCGATCTAGACCACCTAGAGGGCTGAAATTTCAGGATTGTGATCTAGGAATCATTCCCTTTCCATTTCTGTGCCTATCTTTGAATAAGACCAATTTTACAACAATTTATGGGCAAAAATCCATGTTCAAACTTTAAATGCGAATATCTCGCTTAATATGCGTCCCAGAGCCATGAAAGTCGGCATCTAGAGGGCAATTTTTGAAGTACAATATTTCTCGATCTAGACCACCTAGAGGGCTGAAATTTCAGGATTGTGATCTAGGAATCATTCCCTTTCCATTTCTGTGCCTATCTTTGAATAAGACCAATTTTACAACAAGTTATGGGCGAAAATCCATGTTCAAACTTTAAATGTGAATATCTCGCTTAATATGCGTCCCAGAGCCATGAAAGTCGGCATCTAGAGGGCAATTTTTGAAGTACAATATTTCTCGATCTAGACCACCTAGAGGGCTGAAATTTCAGGATTGTGATCTAGGAATCATTCCCTTTCCATTTCTGTGCCTATCTTTGAATAAGACCAATTTTACAACAATTTATGGGCAAAAATCCATGTTCAAACTTTAAATGCGAATATCTCGCTTAATATGCGTCCCAGAGCCATGAAAGTCGGCATCTAGAGGGCAATTTTTGAAGTACAATATTTCTCGATCTAGACCACCTAGAGGGCTGAAATTATGGGCAAAAATCCATGTTCAAACTTTAAATGCGAATATCTCGCTTAAATTCTCGATCTAGACCACCTAGAGGGCTGAAATTTCAGGATTGTGATCTAGGAATCATTCCCTTTCCATTTCTGTGCCTATCTTTGAATAAGACCAATTTTACAACAAGTTATGGGCGAAAATCCATGTTCAAACTTTAAATGTGAATATCTCGCTTAATATGCGTCCCAGAGCCATGAAAGTCGGCATCTAGAGGGCAATTTTTGAAGTACAATATTTCTCGATCTAGACCACCTAGAGGGCTGAAATTTCAGGATTGTGATCTAGGAATCATTCCCTTTCCATTTCTGTGCCTATCTTTGAATAAGACCAATTTTACAACAATTTATGGGCAAAAATCCATGTTCAAACTTTAAATGCGAATATCTCGCTTAATATGCGTCCCAGAGCCATGAAAGTCGGCATCTAGAGGGCAATTTTTGAAGTACAATATTTCTCGATCTAGACCACCTAGAGGGCTGAAATTATGGGCAAAAATCCATGTTCAAACTTTAAATGCGAATATCTCGCTTAATATGCGTCCCAGAGGCATGAAAGTCGGCATCTAGAGGGCAATTTTTGAAGTCCAATATTTCTCGATCTAGACCACCTAGACGGCTGAAATTTCAGGATTGTGATCTAGGAATCATTCCCTTTCCATTTCTGTGCCTATCTTTGAATAAGACCAATTTTGCAACAAGTTATGGGCAAAAATCCATGTTCAAACTTTAAATGCGAATATCTCGCTTAATATGCGTCCCAGAGCCATGAAAGTCGGCATCTAGAGGGCAATTTTTGAAGTACAATATTTCTCGATCTAGACCACCTAGAGTTCTGAAATTTCAGGATTGTGATCTAGGAATCATTCCCTTTCCATTTCTGTGCCTATCTTTGAATAAGACCAATTTTACAACAATTTATGGGCAAAAATCCATGTTCAAACTTTAAATGCGAATATCTCGCTTAATATGCGTCCCAGAGCCATGAAAGTCGGCATCTAGAGGGCAATTTTTGAAGTACAATATTTCTCGATCTAGACCACCTAGAGGGCTGAAATTTCAGGATTGTGATCTAGGAATCATTCCCTTTCCATTTCTGTGCCTATCTTTGAATAAGACCAATTTTACAACAAGTTATGGGCAAAAATCCATGTTCAAACTTTAAATGTGAATATCTCGCTTAATATGCGTCCCAGAGCCATGAAAGTCGACATCTAGAAGGCAATTTTTGAAGTACAATATTTCTCGATCTAGACCACCTAGAGGGCTGAAATTTCAGGATTGTGATCTAGGAATCATTCCCTTTCCATTTCTGTGCCTATCTTTGAAAAGGACCAATTTTATAACAAGTTATGGGCAAAAATCCATGTTCAAACTTTAAATGCGAATATCTCGCTTAATATGCGTCCCAGAGGCATGAAAGTCGGCATCTAGAGGGCAATTTTTGAAGTCCAATATTTCTCGATCTAGACCACCTAGAGGGCTGAAATTTCAGGATTGTGATCTAGGAATCATTCCCTTTCCATTTCTGTGTCTACCTTTGAATAAGACCAATTTTGCAACAAGTTATGGGCAAAAATCCATGTTCAAACTTTAAATGCGAATATCTCGCTTAATATGCGTCCCAGAGCCATGAAAGTCGGCATCTAGAAGGCAATTTTTGAAGTACAATATTTCTCGATCTAGACCACCTAGAGGGCTTGTGATCTAGGAATCATTTCCTTTCCATTTCTGTGCCTATCTTTGAATAAGACCAATTTTGCAACAAGTTATGGGCAAAAATCCATGTTCAAACTTTAAATGCGAATATCTCGCTTAATATGCGTCCCAGAGCCATGAAAGTCGGCATCTAGAGGGCAATTTTTGAAGTACAATATTTCTCGATCTAGACCACCTAGAGGGCTGAAATTTCAGGATTGTGATCTAGGAATCATTCCCTTTCCATTTCTGTGCCTATCTTTGAATAAGACCAATTTTACAACAATTTATGGGCAAAAATCCATGTTCAAACTTTAAATGCGAATATCTCGCTTAATATGCGTCCCAGAGCCATGAAAGTCGGCATCTAGAGGGCAATTTTTGAAGTACAATATTTCTCGATCTAGACCACCTAGAGGGCTGAAATTTCAGGATTGTGATCTAGGAATCATTCCCTTTCCATTTCTGTGCCTATCTTTGAAAAGGACCAATTTTATAACAAGTTATGGGCAAAAATCCATGTTCAAACTTTAAATGCGAATATCTCGCTTAATATGCGTCCCAGAGGCATGAAAGTCGGCATCTAGAGGGCAATTTTTGAAGTCCAATATTTCTCGATCTAGACCACCTAGAGGGCTGAAATTTCAGGATTGTGATCTAGGAATCATTCCCTTTCCATTTCTGTGCCTATCTTTGAAAAGGACCAATTTTATAACAAGTTATGGGCAAAAATCCATGTTCAAACTTTAAATGCGAATATCTCGCTTAATATGCGTCCCAGAGGCATGAAAGTCGGCATCTAGAGGGCAATTTTTGAAGTCCAATATTTCTCGATCTAGACCACCTAGAGGGCTGAAATTTCAGGATTGTGATCTAGGAATCATTCCCTTTCCATTTCTGTGCCTATCTTTGAATAAGACCAATTTTACAACAAGTTATGGGCAAAAATCCATGTTCAAACTTTAAATGTGAATATCTCGCTTAATATGCGTCCCAGAGCCATGAAAGTCGACATCTAGAGGGCAATTTTTGAAGTACAATATTTCTCGATCTAGACCACCTAGAGGGCTGAAATTTCAGGATTGTGATCTAGGAATCATTCCCTTTCCATTTCTGTGCCTATCTTTGAAAAGGACCAATTTTATAACAAGTTATGGGCAAAAATCCATGTTCAAACTTTAAATGCGAATATCTCGCTTAATATGCGTCCCAGAGGCATGAAAGTCGGCATCTAGAGGGCAATTTTTGAAGTCCAATATTTCTCGATCTAGACCACCTAGAGGGCTGAAATTTCAGGATTGTGATCTAGGAATCATTCCCTTTCCATTTCTGTGTCTACCTTTGAATAAGACCAATTTTGCAACAAGTTATGGGCAAAAATCCATGTTCAAACTTTAAATGCGAATATCTCGCTTAATATGCGTCCCAGAGCCATGAAAGTCGGCATCTAGAAGGCAATTTTTGAAGTACAATATTTCTCGATCTAGACCACCTAGAGGGCTTGTGATCTAGGAATCATTTCCTTTCCATTTCTGTGCCTATCTTTGAATAAGACCAATTTTGCAACAAGTTATGGGCAAAAATCCATGTTCAAACTTTAAATGCGAATATCTCGCTTAATATGCGTCCCAGAGCCATGAAAGTCGGCATCTAGAGGGCAATTTTTGAAGTACAATATTTCTCGATCTAGACCACCTAGAGGGCTGAAATTTCAGGATTGTGATCTAGGAATCATTCCCTTTCCATTTCTGTGCCTATCTTTGAATAAGACCAATTTTACAACAATTTATGGGCAAAAATCCATGTTCAAACTTTAAATGCGAATATCTCGCTTAATATGCGTCCCAGAGCCATGAAAGTCGGCATCTAGAGGGCAATTTTTGAAGTACAATATTTCTCGATCTAGACCACCTAGAGGGCTGAAATTTCAGGATTGTGATCTAGGAATCATTCCCTTTCCATTTCTGTGCCTATCTTTGAAAAGGACCAATTTTATAACAAGTTATGGGCAAAAATCCATGTTCAAACTTTAAATGCGAATATCTCGCTTAATATGCGTCCCAGAGGCATGAAAGTCGGCATCTAGAGGGCAATTTTTGAAGTCCAATATTTCTCGATCTAGACCACCTAGAGGGCTGAAATTTCAGGATTGTGATCTAGGAATCATTCCCTTTCCATTTCTGTGTCTACCTTTGAATAAGACCAATTTTGCAACAAGTTATGGGCAAAAATCCATGTTCAAACTTTAAATGCGAATATCTCGCTTAATATGCGTCCCAGAGCCATGAAAGTCGGCATCTAGAGGGCAATTTTTGAAGTACAATATTTCTCGATCTAGACCACCTAGAGGGCTGAAATTTCAGGATTGTGATCTAGGAATCATTCCCTTTCCATTTCTGTGCCTATCTTTGAATAAGACCAATTTTACAACAAGTTATGGGCAAAAATCCATGTTCAAACTTTAAATGCGAATATCTCGCTTAATATGCGTCCCAGAAGCATGAAAGTTGGCATCTAGAGGGCAATTTTTGAAGTCCAATATTTCTCGATCTAGACCACCTAGAGGGCTGAAATTTCAGGATTGTGATCTAGGAATCATTCCCTTTCCATTTCTGTGCCTATCTTTGAAAAGGACCAATTTTGCAACAAGTTATGGGCAAAAATCCATGTTCAAACTTTAAATGTGAATATCTTGCTTAATATGCGTCCCAGAGCCATGAAAGTCGGCATCTAGAGGGCAATTTTTGAAGTCCAATATTTCTCGATCTAGACCACCTAGAGGGCTGAAATTTCAGGATTGTGATCTAGGAATCATTCCCTTTCCATTTCTGTGCCTATCTTTGAATAAGACCAATTTTACAACAAGTTATGGGCAAAAATCCATGTTCAAACTTTAAATGCGAATATCTCGCTTAATATGCGTCCCAGAAGCATGAAAGTTGGCATCTAGAGGGCAATTTTTGAAGTCCAATATTTCTCGATCTAGACCACCTAGAGGGTTGAAATTTCAGGATTGTGATCTAGGAATCATTCCCTTTCCATTTCTGTGTCTACCTTTGAATAAGACCAATTTTGCAACAAGTTATGGGCAAAAATCCATGTTCAAACTTTAAATGCGAATATCTCGCTTAATATGCGTCCCAGAGCCATGAAAGTCGGCATCTAGAGGGCAATTTTTGAAGTACAATATTTCTCGATCTAGACCACCTAGAGGGTTGAAATTTCAGGATTGTGATCTAGGAATCATTCCCTTTCCATTTCTGTGCCTATCTTTGAAAAGGACCAATTTTACAACAAGTTATGGGCAAAAATCCATGTTCAAACTTTAAATGCGAATATCTCGCTTAATATGCGTCCCAGAAGCATGAAAGTTGGCATCTAGAGGGCAATTTTTGAAGTCCAATATTTCTTGATCTAGACCACCTAGAGGGCTGAAATTTCAGGATTGTGATCTAGGAATCATTCCCTTTCCATTTCTGTGCCTATCTTTGAAAAGGACCAATTTTATAACAAGTTATGGGCAAAAATCCATGTTCAAACTTTAAATGCGAATATCTCGCTTAATATGCGTCCCAGAAGCATGAAAGTTGGCATCTAGAGGGCAATTTTTGAAGTCCAATATTTCTCGATCTAGACCACCTAGAGGGCTGAAATTTCAAGATTGTGATCTAGGAATCATTCCCTTTCCATTTCTGTGTCTACCTTTGAATAAGACCAATTTTGCAACAAGTTATGGGCAAAAATCCATGTTCAAACTTTAAATGCGAATATCTCGCTTAATATGCGTCCCAGAGCCATGAAAGTCGGCATCTAGAGGGCAATTTTTGAAGTACAATATTTTTCGATCTAGACCACCTAGAGGGCTGAAATTTCAGGATTGTGATCTAGGAATCATTCCCTTTCCATTTCTGTGTCTACCTTTGAATAAGACCAATTTACAACAAGTTATGGGCAAAAATCCATGTTCAAACTTTAAATGCGAATATCTCGCTTAATATGCGTCCCAGAGCCATGAAAGTCGGCATCTAGAGGGCAATTTTTGAAGTCCAATATTTCTCGATCTAGACCACCTAGAGGGCTGAAATTTCAGGATTGTGATCTAGGAATCATTCCCTTTCCATTTCTGTGCCTATCTTTGAAAAGGACCAATTTTATAACAAGTTATGGGCAAAAATCCATGTTCAAACTTTAAATGCGAATATCTCGCTTAATATGCGTCCCAGAGCCATGAAAGTCGGCATCTAGAGGGCAATTTTTGAAGTCCAATATTTCTCGATCTAGACCACCTAGAGGGCTGAAATTTCAGGATTGTGATCTAGGAATCATTCCCTTTCCATTTCTGTGTCTACCTTTGAATAAGACCAATTTTGCAACAAGTTATGGGCAAAAATCCATGTTCAAACTTTAAATGCGAATATCTCGCTTAATATGCGTCCCAGAGCCATGAAAGTCGGCATCTAGAGGGCAATTTTTGAAGTACAATATTTCTCGATCTAGACCACCTAGAGGGCTGAAATTTCAGGATTGTGATCTAGGAATCATTCCCTTTCCATTTTTGTGCCTATCTTTGAATAAGACCAATTTTACAACAATTTATGGGCAAAAATCCATGTTCAAACTTTAAATGCGAATATCTCGCTTAATATGCGTCCCAGAGCCATGAAAGTCGGCATCTAGAGGGCAATTTTTGAAGTACAATATTTCTCGATCTAGACCACCTAGAGGGCTGAAATTTCAGGATTGTGATCTAGGAATCATTCCCTTTCCATTTCTGTGCCTATCTTTGAATAAGACCAATTTTACAACAATTTATGGGCAAAAATCCATGTTCAAACTTTAAATGCGAATATCTCGCTTAATATGCGTCCCAGAGCCATGAAAGTCGGCATCTAGAGGGCAATTTTTGAAGTACAATATTTCTCGATCTAGACCACCTAGAGGGCTGAAATTTCAGGATTGTGATCTAGGAATCATTCCCTTTCCATTTCTGTGCCTATCTTTGAATAAGACCAATTTTACAACAAGTTATGGGCAAAAATCCATGTTCAAACTTTAAATGCGAATATCTCGCTTAATATGCGTCCCAGAAGCATGAAAGTTGGCATCTAGAGGGCAATTTTTGAAGTCCAATATTTCTCGATCTAGACCACCTAGAGGGCTGAAATTTCAGGATTGTGATCTAGGAATCATTCCCTTTCCATTTCTGTGCCTATCTTTGAAAAGGACCAATTTTGCAACAAGTTATGGGCAAAAATCCATGTTCAAACTTTAAATGTGAATATCTTGCTTAATATGCGTCCCAGAGCCATGAAAGTCGGCATCTAGAGGGCAATTTTTGAAGTCCAATATTTCTCGATCTAGACCACCTAGAGGGCTGAAATTTCAGGATTGTGATCTAGGAATCATTCCCTTTCCATTTCTGTGCCTATCTTTGAATAAGACCAATTTTACAACAAGTTATGGGCAAAAATCCATGTTCAAACTTTAAATGCGAATATCTCGCTTAATATGCGTCCCAGAAGCATGAAAGTTGGCATCTAGAGGGCAATTTTTGAAGTCCAATATTTCTCGATCTAGACCACCTAGAGGGTTGAAATTTCAGGATTGTGATCTAGGAATCATTCCCTTTCCATTTCTGTGTCTACCTTTGAATAAGACCAATTTTGCAACAAGTTATGGGCAAAAATCCATGTTCAAACTTTAAATGCGAATATCTCGCTTAATATGCGTCCCAGAGCCATGAAAGTCGGCATCTAGAGGGCAATTTTTGAAGTACAATATTTCTCGATCTAGACCACCTAGAGGGCTGAAATTTCAGGATTGTGATCTAGGAATCATTCCCTTTCCATTTCTGTGCCTATCTTTGAATAAGACCAATTTTACAACAATTTATGGGCAAAAATCCATGTTCAAACTTTAAATGCGAATATCTCGCTTAATATGCGTCCCAGAGCCATGAAAGTCGGCATCTAGAGGGCAATTTTTGAAGTACAATATTTCTCGATCTAGACCACCTAGAGGGTTGAAATTTCAGGATTGTGATCTAGGAATCATTCCCTTTCCATTTCTGTGCCTATCTTTGAAAAGGACCAATTTTACAACAAGTTATGGGCAAAAATCCATGTTCAAACTTTAAATGCGAATATCTCGCTTAATATGCGTCCCAGAGCCATGAAAGTCGGCATCTAGAGGGCAATTTTTGAAGTACAATATTTCTCGATCTAGACCACCTAGAGGGCTGAAATTTCAGGATTGTGATCTAGGAATCATTCCCTTTCCATTTCTGTGCCTATCTTTGAAAAGGACCAATTTTATAACAAGTTATGGGCAAAAATCCATGTTCAAACTTTAAATGCGAATATCTCGCTTAATATGCGTCCCAGAAGCATGAAAGTTGGCATCTAGAGGGCAATTTTTGAAGTCCAATATTTCTCGATCTAGACCACCTAGAGGGCTGAAATTTCAAGATTGTGATCTAGGAATCATTCCCTTTCCATTTCTGTGTCTACCTTTGAATAAGACCAATTTTGCAACAAGTTATGGGCAAAAATCCATGTTCAAACTTTAAATGCGAATATCTCGCTTAATATGCGTCCCAGAGCCATGAAAGTCGGCATCTAGAGGGCAATTTTTGAAGTACAATATTTTTCGATCTAGACCACCTAGAGGGCTGAAATTTCAGGATTGTGATCTAGGAATCATTCCCTTTCCATTTCTGTGTCTACCTTTGAATAAGACCAATTTACAACAAGTTATGGGCAAAAATCCATGTTCAAACTTTAAATGCGAATATCTCGCTTAATATGCGTCCCAGAGCCATGAAAGTCGGCATCTAGAGGGCAATTTTTGAAGTCCAATATTTCTCGATCTAGACCACCTAGAGGGCTGAAATTTCAGGATTGTGATCTAGGAATCATTCCCTTTCCATTTCTGTGCCTATCTTTGAAAAGGACCAATTTTATAACAAGTTATGGGCAAAAATCCATGTTCAAACTTTAAATGCGAATATCTCGCTTAATATGCGTCCCAGAGCCATGAAAGTCGGCATCTAGAGGGCAATTTTTGAAGTCCAATATTTCTCGATCTAGACCACCTAGAGGGCTGAAATTTCAGGATTGTGATCTAGGAATCATTCCCTTTCCATTTCTGTGCCTATCTTTGAATAAGACCAATTTTACAACAAGTTATGGGCAAAAATCCATGTTCAAACTTTAAATGCGAATATCTCGCTTAATATGCGTCCCAGAAGCATGAAAGTTGGCATCTAGAGGGCAATTTTTGAAGTCCAATATTTCTCGATCTAGACCACCTAGAGGGCTGAAATTTCAGGATTGTGATCTAGGAATCATTCCCTTTCCATTTCTGTGTCTACCTTTGAATAAGACCAATTTTGCAACAAGTTATGGGCAAAAATCCATGTTCAAACTTTAAATGCGAATATCTCGCTTAATATGCGTCCCAGAGCCATGAAAGTCGGCATCTAGAGGGCAATTTTTGAAGTCCAATATTTCTCGATCTAGACCACCTAGAGGGCTGAAATTTCAAGATTGTGATCTAGGAATCATTCCCTTTCCATTTCTGTGCCTATCTTTGAATAAGACCAATTTTACAACAAGTTATGGGCAAAAATCCATGTTCAAACTTTAAATGCGAATATCTCGCTTAATATGCGTCCCAGAAGCATGAAAGTTGGCATCTAGAGGGCAATTTTTGAAGTCCAATATTTCTCGATCTAGACCACCTAGAGGGCTGAAATTTCAGGATTGTGATCTAGGAATCATTCCCTTTCCATTTCTGTGTCTACCTTTGAATAAGACCAATTTTGCAACAAGTTATGGGCAAAAATCCATGTTCAAACTTTAAATGCGAATATCTCGCTTAATATGCGTCCCAGAGCCATGAAAGTCGGCATCTAGAGGGCAATTTTTGAAGTACAATATTTCTCGATCTAGACCACCTAGAGGGCTGAAATTTCAGGATTGTGATCTAGGAATCATTCCCTTTCCATTTCTGTGCCTATCTTTGAATAAGACCAATTTTACAACAAGTTATGGGCAAAAATCCATGTTCAAACTTTAAATGCGAATATCTCGCTTAATATGCGTCCCAGAAGCATGAAAGTTGGCATCTAGAGGGCAATTTTTGAAGTCCAATATTTCTCGATCTAGACCACCTAGAGGGCTGAAATTTCAGGATTGTGATCTAGGAATCATTCCCTTTCCATTTCTGTGTCTACCTTTGAATAAGACCAATTTTGCAACAAGTTATGGGCAAAAATCCATGTTCAAACTTTAAATGCGAATATCTCGCTTAATATGCGTCCCAGAGCCATGAAAGTCGGCATCTAGAGGGCAATTTTTGAAGTACAATATTTCTCGATCTAGACCACCTAGAGGGCTGAAATTTCAGGATTGTGATCTAGGAATCATTCCCTTTCCATTTCTGTGCCTATCTTTGAATAAGACCAATTTTACAACAATTTATGGGCAAAAATCCATGTTCAAACTTTAAATGCGAATATCTCGCTTAATATGCGTCCCAGAGCCATGAAAGTCGGCATCTAGAGGGCAATTTTTGAAGTACAATATTTCTCGATCTAGACCACCTAGAGGGTTGAAATTTCAGGATTGTGATCTAGGAATCATTCCCTTTCCATTTCTGTGCCTATCTTTGAAAAGGACCAATTTTACAACAAGTTATGGGCAAAAATCCATGTTCAAACTTTAAATGCGAATATCTCGCTTAATATGCGTCCCAGAAGCATGAAAGTTGGCATCTAGAGGGCAATTTTTGAAGTCCAATATTTCTTGATCTAGACCACCTAGAGGGCTGAAATTTCAGGATTGTGATCTACTAATCATTCCCTTTCCATTTCTGTGCCTATCTTTGAAAAGGACCAATTTTATAACAAGTTATGGGCAAAAATCCATGTTCAAACTTTAAATGCGAATATCTCGCTTAATATGCGTCCCAGAAGCATGAAAGTTGGCATCTAGAGGGCAATTTTTGAAGTCCAATATTTCTCGATCTAGACCACCTAGAGGGCTGAAATTTCAAGATTGTGATCTAGGAATCATTCCCTTTCCATTTCTGTGTCTACCTTTGAATAAGACCAATTTTGCAACAAGTTATGGGCAAAAATCCATGTTCAAACTTTAAATGCGAATATCTCGCTTAATATGCGTCCCAGAGCCATGAAAGTCGGCATCTAGAGGGCAATTTTTGAAGTACAATATTTTTCGATCTAGACCACCTAGAGGGCTGAAATTTCAGGATTGTGATCTAGGAATCATTCCCTTTCCATTTCTGTGTCTACCTTTGAATAAGACCAATTTACAACAAGTTATGGGCAAAAATCCATGTTCAAACTTTAAATGCGAATATCTCGCTTAATATGCGTCCCAGAGCCATGAAAGTCGGCATCTAGAGGGCAATTTTTGAAGTCCAATATTTCTCGATCTAGACCACCTAGAGGGCTGAAATTTCAGGATTGTGATCTAGGAATCATTCCCTTTCCATTTCTGTGCCTATCTTTGAAAAGGACCAATTTTATAACAAGTTATGGGCAAAAATCCATGTTCAAACTTTAAATGCGAATATCTCGCTTAATATGCGTCCCAGAGCCATGAAAGTCGGCATCTAGAGGGCAATTTTTGAAGTCCAATATTTCTCGATCTAGACCACCTAGAGGGCTGAAATTTCAGGATTGTGATCTAGGAATCATTCCCTTTCCATTTCTGTGCCTATCTTTGAATAAGACCAATTTTACAACAAGTTATGGGCAAAAATCCATGTTCAAACTTTAAATGCGAATATCTCGCTTAATATGCGTCCCAGAAGCATGAAAGTTGGCATCTAGAGGGCAATTTTTGAAGTCCAATATTTCTCGATCTAGACCACCTAGAGGGCTGAAATTTCAGGATTGTGATCTAGGAATCATTCCCTTTCCATTTCTGTGTCTACCTTTGAATAAGACCAATTTTGCAACAAGTTATGGGCAAAAATCCATGTTCAAACTTTAAATGCGAATATCTCGCTTAATATGCGTCCCAGAGCCATGAAAGTCGGCATCTAGAGGGCAATTTTTGAAGTCCAATATTTCTCGATCTAGACCACCTAGAGGGCTGAAATTTCAAGATTGTGATCTAGGAATCATTCCCTTTCCATTTCTGTGCCTATCTTTGAATAAGACCAATTTTACAACAAGTTATGGGCAAAAATCCATGTTCAAACTTTAAATGTGAATATCTCGCTTAATATGCGTCCCAGAGCCATGAAAGTCGGCATCTAGAGGGCAATTTTTGAAGTACAATATTTCTCGATCTAGACCACCTAGAGGGCTGAAATTTCAGGATTGTGATCTAGGAATCATTCCCTTTCCATTTCTGTGCCTATCTTTGAATAAGACCAATTTTACAACAATTTATGGGCAAAAATCCATGTTCAAACTTTAAATGCGAATATCTCGCTTAATATGCGTCCCAGAGCCATGAAAGTCGGCATCTAGAGGGCAATTTTTGAAGTACAATATTTCTCGATCTAGACCACCTAGAGGGCTGAAATTTCAGGATTGTGATCTAGGAATCATTCCCTTTCCATTTCTGTGCCTATCTTTGAATAAGACCAATTTTACAACAAGTTATGGGCAAAAATCCATGTTCAAACTTTAAATGCGAATATCTCGCTTAATATGCGTCCCAGAGCCATGAAAGTTGGCATCTAGAGGGCAATTTTTGAAGTCCAATATTTCTCGATCTAGACCACCTAGAGGGCTGAAATTTGAGGATTGTGATCTAGGAATCATTCCCTTTCCATTTCTGTGCCTATCTTTGAATAAGACCAATTTTACAACAAGTTATGGGCAAAAATCCATGTTCAAACTTTAAATGCGAATATCTCGCTTAATATGCGTCCCAGAGCCATGAAAGTCGGCATCTAGAGGGCAATTTTTGAAGTACAATATTTCTCGATCTAGACCACCTAGAGGACTGAAATTTCAGGATTGTGATCTAGGAATCATTCCCTTTCCATTTCTGTGCCTATCTTTGAATAAGACCAATTTTACAACAAGTTATGGGCAAAAATCCATGTTCAAACTTTAAATGCGAATATCTCGCTTAATATGCGTCCCAGAGCCATGAAAGTCGGCATCTAGAGGGCAATTTTTGAAGTACAATATTTCTCGATCTAGACCACCTAGAGGGCTGAAATTTCAGGATTGTGATCTAGGAATCATTCCCTTTCCATTTCTGTGCCTATCTTTGAATAAGACCAATTTTACAACAAGTTATGGGCAAAAATCCATGTTCAAACTTTAAATGCGAATATCTCGCTTAATATGCGTCCCAGAAGCATGAAAGTTGGCATCTAGAGGGCAATTTTTGAAGTCCAATATTTCTCGATCTAGACCACCTAGAGGGCTGAAATTTGAGGATTGTGATCTAGGAATCATTCCCTTTCCATTTCTGTGCCTATCTTTGAATAAGACCAATTTTACAACAAGTTATGGGCAAAAATCCATGTTCAAACTTTAAATGCGAATATCTCGCTTAATATGCGTCCCAGAGCCATGAAAGTCGGCATCTAGAGGGCAATTTTTGAAGTACAATATTTCTCGATCTAGACCACCTAGAGAGCTGAAATTTCAGGATTGTGATCTAGGAATCATTCCCTTTCCATTTCTGTGCCTATCTTTGAATAAGACCAATTTTACAACAAGTTATGGGCAAAAATCCATGTTCAAACTTTAAATGCGAATATCTTGCTTAATATGCGTCCCAGAGCCATGAAAGTCGGCATCTAGAGGGCAATTTTTGAAGTACAATATTTCTCGATCTAGACCACCTAGAGGGCTGAAATTTCAGGATTGTGATCTAGGAATCATTCCCTTTCCATTTCTGTGCCTATCTTTGAATAAGACCAATTTTACAACAAGTTATGGGCAAAAATCCATGTTCAAACTTTAAATGCGAATATCTCGCTTAATATGCGTCCCAGAGCCACGAAAGTCGGCATCTAGAGGGCAATTTTTGAAGTACAATATTTCTCGATCTAGACCACCTAGAGGGCTGAAATTTCAGGATTGTGATCTAGGAATTATTCCCTTTCCATTTCTGTGCCTATCTTTGAATAAGACCAATTTTACAACAAGTTATGGGCAAAAATCCATGTTCAAACTTTAACCCTAGTTTACGGCACGAAAAATAATGCTATAACAAAACTTGGGGTTCGCGCGAACCCCAAAATTTTCATGCACATCTAATTGGTCATTATTTACAAGATAATGCACTGCCTCTATTTGCTATTGATTAAGTTGACAGTTGTGGTGTCCTATTATAACAAACACGTGTCTTGTTTCAAAAATATAAAACAATTTGCTGAAAATAGTGAGAACAAAATTTGTAGTTACCAAAAAGTGAGTTGTAAAATTATAATTATTCAAAGTTTTATTAAAAAAATTTGTAAACCTTTATATTGATTTTATATTTCAGTGTCTAATTTAGATAGATTATTGAGAACATATAATTGACAATGAACGAACTGCAGGCATATTTTGGGGTTTTGTTGTACATTGGAGCATTAAGAGATAGTCACCGTCGTGTACGTACACTATAGGATCCCATCAAGGGGTTCACACGAACCCCAAGTTTGGTTTGTGGCTTTTTTTCAGAAAAAAATTCCAGAAAATTATCTTAAATCGCTTTGATGAAAAAACGATCAAAAACGTAAAGAAAAATGAAATTTGTTCACTGATTTTTTATCCCTGGTCAATTATATGATAAGGAAAAAAGTTATAAGCATTCAAATTTGCGTTGGGGTTCGCTCGAACCCCAATACGTAAACTAGGGTTAAATGCGAATATCTCGCTTAATATGCGTCCCAGAGCCATGAAAGTCGGCATCTAGAGGGCAATTTTTGAAGTCCAATATTTCTCGATCTAGACCACCTAGAGAGCTGAAATTTCAGGATTGTGATCTAGGAATCATTCCCTTTCCATTTCTGTGCCTATCTTTGAAAAGGACCAATTTTATAACAAGTTATGGGCAAAAATCCATGTTCAAACTTTAAATGCGAATATCTCGCTTAATATGCGTCCCAGAGCCATGAAAGTCGGCATCTTGAGGGCAATTTTTGAAGTACAATATTTCTCGATCTAGACCACCTAGAGGGCTGAAATTTCAGGATTGTGATCTAGGAATCATTCCCTTTCCATTTCTGTGCCTATCTTTGAATAAGACCAATTTTACAACAAGTTATGGGCAAAAATCCATGTTCAAACTTTAAATGCGAATATCTCGCTTAATATGCGTCCCAGAGCCATGAAAGTCGGCATCTAGAGGGCAATTTTTGAAGTACAATATTTCTCGATCTAGACCACCTAGAGGGCTGAAATTTGAGGATTGTGATCTAGGAATCATTCCCTTTCCATTTCTGTGCCTATCTTTGAAAACTACCAATTTTATAACAAGTTATGGGCAAAAATTCATGTTCAAACTTTAAATGCGAATATCTCGCTTAATATGCGTCCCAGAGGCATGAAAGTCGGCATACAGAGGGCAATTTTTGAAGTCCAATATTTCTCGAAATTTCAGGATTGTGATCTAGGAATCATTCCCTTTCCATTTCTGTGCCTATCTTTGAATAAGACCAATTTTACAACAAGTTATGGGCAAAAATCCATGTTCAAACTTTAAATGCGAATATCTCGCTTAATATGCGTCCCAGAGCCATGAAAGTCGGCATCTAGAGGGCAATTTTTGGAGTACAATATTTCTCGATCTAGACCACCTAGAGGGCTGAAATTTCAGGATTGTGATCTAGGAATCATTCCCTTTCCATTTCTGTGCCTATCTTTGAATAAGACCAATTTTACAACAAGTTATGGGCAAAAATCCATGTTCAAACTTTAAATGCGAATATCTCGCTTAATATGCGTCCCAGAGCCATGAAAGTCGGCATCTAGAGGGCAATTTTTGGAGTACAATATTTCTCGATCTAGACCACCTAGAGGGCTGAAATTTCAGGATTGTGATCTAGGAATCATTCCCTTTCCATTTCTGTGCCTATCTTTGAATAAGACCAATTTTACAACAAGTTATGGGCAAAAATCCATGTTCAAACTTTAAATGCGAATATCTCGCTTAATATGCGTCCCAGAGCCATGAAAGTCGGCATCTAGAGGGCAATTTTTGCAGTCCAATATTTCTCGATCTAGACCACCTAGAGGGCTGAAATTTCAGGATTGTGATCTAGGAATCATTCCCTTTCCATTCAATTCAATTCAATTTATTTATTTAATAACTTACACAGTAAGATACAATATCTCATTTAATATAGTGCAAGCTTCAAAGAAAATTCTATGATATATTATTTAATGTAAGTGTTACAAACAGAGTTTTACAAGTTCAGAAAGAAAATAAACTTAATTATGAACTCACAATTTAATTTATAATTACTACAAAATCAAAATTATATAATGTATGATAAATGTTAATCTGAAAAATAATGGGTACACATAATACTAATACAAATAAAATAAATAATCATCATCATCGTCGAGGCTCTCCCAGGAATTGCTTCAGTTTAACTCTGAACAGTGTTCTGCAACTTATGAATTTTAAGGGTTGTGGTAGGGAATTCCAAAGCCGAATAGCAAAGATAAAGAATTGTCGTTCAGAAACCAAAAACGTATGGCGAATAGGTACGAGATCCGGAGTTCTAGATGAACGCGTAAAACAGACCCTGCTATAAAGGTTGGTAGGTTGACGCATTTGAAGAATATTATGAAGTAGGGTCAGCGTTTTCAACTTAAAAAGATCTTCAAGACTGATACCATAAATAGATCTGGCAAAAGAGGACACGTGTTCATATTTTTTGAGTCCAAAAATATACCGCGCGATACTGTTGTATGCCACGTTGAGTTTTCGCTTGTGCTCATAGTCACAGTTGCTAAAAATTTCACATCCAAACAGCAAAATTGGAATAAGTAGCGTTTTTGCCAGGATTATTCTGGTTTTTAACGGAGTGATTTTTTGTGTTGCCCAAAGCATGCGAAGGCCTCCATATACCCTACCCAGCGTCAATCTGATATGGTTATTCCAGTTAAGGGTTTTGTTAAATGTTATACCAAGATTTTTTGCGGAGTCAACGAATTCGATACTACTATTATTAAGATACACTTTTGGAAAACATGAAGTGTCTACCACCTTTCTGGAAATAACCAAACATTTTGACTTGGATGGATTTAAACTGAGACCATTCGCTTGGGACCAGCATGAAATCCTGAACAAATCTTCATTGACTTCGTGTGCCGCATTTTCCACAAGGCCCAAAGGAAAGCTCTTCCGAAGCTGAACGTCGTCGGCGTACATATCAACTGAGGAACTTAATAAAGATTTGGGTAGGTCATTTATGTACATCGAGAAGAATAACGGACCAAGTATTGAGCCCTGTGGAACACCTAAACTCAGTGGAAGGAAGTCTGATACGGAGTTATTAATAGCAACTGCCTGACATCTTCCCTCTAAATACGAGGCTACAAGCTTTGTAGATGACAAGGAAAAATTAAATTGACTTCGAAGCTTACTACACAGAACATTGTGGTTTACCTTATCAAATGCTTTAGAGAAATCAAGCAAGATAAGGAAAGCTATTTTGTCATTGTCTACCGCTTGCCTAATGTCTTCTGTTACATTTATTAAAGCTGTGGTACAACTATGTTTCGGACGAAAACCGGACTGATTATCACAGAGTAATTTATTATCTTGAAGAAATCTACGTATTTGGAAACTCATCAATTTTTCAAAAACTTTAGAGAGAAACGATAAAATGGCAATGGGTCTGAAATCGGTTTGATTTTTGGGAACTGGTATTATTTTTGCACGCTTCCAAGCAGAAGGAAAAACACCTGTCATAAAAATGGTATTAAATAAGTGTGTTATGTACTTTAAGATATGAGGTAAAATTATTTTAACAAAAGTTGGGCTTATCTCATCAAAACTAGTGGAGTTAGATTTTATTGACAAAACGCTTTCTAAAACATCTGCATCATCAACAGCTGTGAAGCTAAAGTAAGGCATGGAGAAAGAGTTACCAGAAAGATACTCAGCTGATTGATCTCGAAGAAAGGTCAAAGAATTACCACTGTTAGAGTGGTTACAGTTGTATGGTGCTTCACCAGCATTTGAGGAAGAAGCCGAAGCAAACGTTTTATTTAACTCATTACAATCAACATTGATGCTTTGTCGGTTTACTTGTTTGCCCACTCCAATATCTTTTAGATTTTTCCATAATTTATGTTTAGCCTGCGAAGGATCCAGTCTTGGGGCATAATAACGTCTTTTTGCTTCGTTTGTTTTGCAGGTTACTCTATTTCTCAGTACACGATAATTGTTGTAAAGTACATCTAACCTAAATCTTTTCCATCGCTTATAGGCTTGATCTCGCTGGTGCAATAGATTTTTAATTTCATTAGTAAACCATGGACATGAGTAAACCGACCTGAAAGATTTTGTTATGAGCGGAACATGAGTATCGAAAAGATTTTTAATGTTATTTTGTATGAAACCTACTTGATCATCAACATGGGGCATAAAATAAATCCTGAACCAGTCTACTGCAAGGAGATCGTTTTTTAAATGTTCTAGATTGATATTTTTAAAATCACGGAAAATAAACAAATTCTCAGTTCTAATAGGTTCACATTGGTATGTTAATTGAATCATATCATGACGGGAAAAGCAAGGCACAGAGAGTTGATTGAAGTGAAGAACTTTGTATGGGTGGCTAACAAAAAATACATCCAGGAGTGTACTGCTATCCTTGGTAAAATGAGTTGGAACTAAAGTATTTACTGGTGTTAAATTAAGTGCACTCATACTATTAATTAAAGAAAATTCTTTTAGAATATTTGAATTAAAGTCTCCACATACAATTAAAAAAGGTGATACATATGATAACTCATCTAAAATCGTTATAAGAGGTGAAATGTCAATGTTTGAATTTGGTCGATAAACAGATCCCAACAATATCTTATTTAATTTACAAATTATTCTTATAAACACATATTGCATTTCACTACCAGGTAAAGATTTACGAACAAGTTTGCAATCTAAACTTTCGCGAACAAAAATAGCCACACCTCCACCAACACGGTCAACTCTATCCGATCTAAATAGGGTATAGCCTTTAATATTATATAGCGCATCCATAGTATCACTAACGAACCAAGACTCAGAAACGCAAATGACATCAACTTTAGAACCTTCAAACAGGTATCTGAATTCATCCAACTTTGCCCCAGATCTCAAACTTTGCGCATTAAGGTGGCACACTTGTAACCCAGCATGTTGGCTACATATTACATCTATCATTATCCGCGTGTTATCTCTACTATAAGCGACTAAAGATTCCCTTAAAAACTCACTAAGACCATCCATTGTAATTAATCAACAATGGAAGGTGCCCAATAATTCGCACCCAGCATTGCACAAACTGCCAAAGAAAAACAACAAACCAAAAAACCAATAAGATGATGATGATTAAAAATGTGTGACCAAATTTTAAAAGAAAACAATTGAATATATGACCAATAATAAGGAAGACTTTCAACTGAAAGTATCTACCTACATTCAAATGTAATTCGAAATTTGTAGCAATTAAAAAAACATAATTTAAAAATAAAAAGTAAATACATATATAATAAGAAAAATAAGAAAAAGAAAATGTAAAAGACTTGCAAGTTAGAATAACTACAATAATTACTTTATCAAAAACAATGATAATAAGAAGTAAACTAGTCATCCTCTGTTGCAGTGTTTGTTGTTGTTTGCGTCATCATGGCAGAACCAGGTAAGTCATCAGTGGACTGAAATAATTTTGCATCCTCATCTTTACTCTTCTTTATGTACACAAGTCCACGAATAGTAAACACAGAAAACAGCTTCTTATCTCTCTTAGCTTTCAGTGCTTGCTGCAGTAGTGAGCGATTTTTTAGTGTTAAGCTCTCATGGAAGTAAACATTAGATTTTACCATTGCTTTCTCATTGCCTAAGCCAAGATCATCGAGGTGAAGCTGTTTGTTTGTTGTTTTTCGGTGGTTTGCAATGGATCGTAAAACAAGTAGCTTATCGTGTTGCGAGAAAAATTTGATTATAATCGGTGGTGCTGCAGTTTCGTGTTTCGATTTTAAACGAAAAATACTTTTAATTGTTGGTGGTGTACATTTTAATTTGTTACAAAGTTGAGTAAATATCAAAAGTAGATTTTCCGTTGGCAGAAGTGGAACTCCATGTAAAAGTGCATCACAAATCGTCTCTTTTTGTTGTTGTTCCTCTTTGTATGCATCCATGTGTATAGAGACAGTTTTAACTTCTTCGCCAAGCTTTAGTATTTGTTGTTTAAGTTCTCGGTTTTCTTCTTTTAGTGGTTCAATTTCTGTTTGTTTTGATTCCAACATTGACATTCGCGCGTTGAGACCTTCAATGGAAGATTTTAGTTCAGCTACATCAGTGTCCATTTTTACAGTGATTCTTTTTTCAAAATCTGCAATCTGTGACGTAATCAATTCAGTTTGTACGTGAATAGCTTTTTCGAATTTCCATTTCTGTGCATATCTTTGAATAAGACCAATTTTACAACAAGTTATGGGCAAAAATCCATGTTCAAACTTTAAATGCGAATATCTCGCTTAATATGCGTCCCAGAGCCATGAAAGTCGGCATCTAGAGGGCAATTTTTGAAGTCCAATATTTCTCGATCTAGACCACCTAGAGGGCTGAAATTTCAGGATTGTGATCTAGGAATCATTCCCTTTCCATTTCTGTGCCTATCTTTGAATAAGTCTAATTTTACAACAAGTTATGGGCAAAAATCCATGTTCAAACTTTAAATGCGAATATCTCGCTTAATATGCGTCCCAGAGATATGAAAGTCGGCATCTAGAGGGCAATTTTTGAAGTACAATATTTCTCGATCTAGACCACCTAGAGGGCTGAAATTTCAGGATTGTGATCTAGGAATCATTCCCTTTCCATTTCTGTGCCTATCTTTGAAAAGGACCAATTTTATAACAAGTTATGGGCAAAAATCCATGTTCAAACTTTAAATGCGAATATCTCGCTTAATATGCGTCCCAGAGGCATGAAAGTCGGCATCTAGAGGGCAATTTTTGAAGTCCAATATTTCTCGATCTAGACCACCTAGAGGGCTGAAATTTCAGGATTGTGATCTAGGAATCATTCCCTTTCCATTTCTGTGCCTATCTTTGAAAAGGACCAATTTTACAACAAGTTATGGGCAAAAATCCATGTTCAAACTTTAAATGCGAATATCTCGCTTAATATGCGTCCCAGAGCCATGAAAGTCGGCATCTAGAGGGCAATTTTTGAAGTACAATATTTCTCGATCTAGACCACCTAGAGGGCTGAAATTTCAGGATTGTGATCAAGGAATAACCCTTTCCATTTCTGTGCCTATCTTTGAATAAGACCAATTTTACAACAAGTTATGGGCAAAAATCCATGTTCAAACTTTAAATGCGAATATCTCGCTTAATATGCGTCCCAGAGCCATGAAAGTCGGCATCTAGAGGGCAATTTTTGAAGTACAATATTTCTCGATCTAGACCACCTAGAGGGCTGAAATTTCAGGATTGTGATCTAGGAATCATTCCCTTTCCATTTCTGTGCCTATCTTTGAAAAGGACCAATTTTACAACAAGTTATGGGCAAAAATCCATGTTCAAACTTTAAATGCGAATATCTCGCTTAATATGCGTCCCAGAGCCATGAAAGTCGGCATCTTGAGGGCAATTTTTGAAGTACAATATTTCTCGATCTAGACCACCTAGAGGGCTGAAATTTCAGGATTGTGATCTAGGAATCATTCCCTTTCCATTTCTGTGCCTATCTTTGAATAAGTCTAATTTTACAACAAGTTATGGGCAAAAATCCATGTTCAAACTTTAAATGCGAATATCTCGCTTAATATGCGTCCCAGAGCCATGAAAGTCGGCATCTTGAGGGCAATTTTTGAAGTACAATATTTCTCGATCTAGACCACCTAGAGGGCTGAAATTTCAGGATTGTGATCTAGGAATCATTCCCTTTCCATTTCTGTGCCTATCTTTGAAAAGGACCAATTTTATAACAAGTTATGGGCAAAAATCCATGTTCAAACTTTAAATGCGAATATCTCGCTTAATATGCGTCCCAGAGCCATGAAAGTCGGCATCTTGAGGGCAATTTTTGAAGTACAATATTTCTCGATCTAGACCACCTAGAGGGCTGAAATTTCAGGATTGTGATCTAGGAATCATTCCCTTTCCATTTCTGTGCCTATCTTTGAAAACTACCAATTTTATAACAAGTTATGGGCAAAAATCCATGTTCAAACTTTAAATGCGAATATCTCGCTTAATATGCGTCCCAGAGGCATGAAAGTCGGCATACAGAGGGCAATTTTTGAAGTCCAATATTTCTCGAAATTTCAGGATTGTGATCTAGGAATCATTCCCTTTCCATTTCTGTGCCTATCTTTGAATAAGACCAATTTTACAACAAGTTATGGGCAAAAATCCATGTTCAAACTTTAAATGCGAATATCTCGCTTAATATGCGTCCCAGAGCCATGAAAGTCGGCATCTAGAGGGCAATTTTTGGAGTACAATATTTCTCGATCTAGACCACCTAGAGGGCTGAAATTTCAGGATTGTGATCTAGGAATCATTCCCTTTCCATTTCTGTGCCTATCTTTGAATAAGACCAATTTTACAACAAGTTATGGGCAAAAATCCATGTTCAAACTTTAAATGCGAATATCTCGCTTAATATGCGTCCCAGAGCCATGAAAGTCGGCATCTAGAGGGCAATTTTTGGAGTACAATATTTCTCGATCTAGACCACCTAGAGGGCTGAAATTTCAGGATTGTGATCTAGGAATCATTCCCTTTCCATTTCTGTGCCTATCTTTGAATAAGACCAATTTTACAACAAGTTATGGGCAAAAATCCATGTTCAAACTTTAAATGCGAATATCTCGCTTAATATGCGTCCCAGAGGCATGAAAGTCGGCATCTAGAGGGCAATTTTTGAAGTACAATATTTCTCGATCTAGACCACCTAGAGGGCTGAAATTTCATGATTGTGATCTAGGAATCATTCCCTTTCCATTTCTGTGCCTATCTTTGAAAAGGACCAATTTTACAACAAGTTATGGGCAAAAATCCATGTTCAAACTTTAAATGCGAATATCTCGCTTAATATGCGTCCCAGAGCCATGAAAGTCGGCATCTTGAGGGCAATTTTTGAAGTACAATATTTCTCGATCTAGACCACCTAGAGGGCTGAAATTTCAGGATTGTGATCTAGGAATCATTCCCTTTCCATTTCTGTGCCTATCTTTGAATAAGTCTAATTTTACAACAAGTTATGGGCAAAAATCCATGTTCAAACTTTAAATGCGAATATCTCGCTTAATATGCGTCCCAGAGATATGAAAGTCGGCATCTAGAGGGCAATTTTTGAAGTACAATATTTCTCGATCTAGACCACCTAGAGGGCTGAAATTTCAGGATTGTGATCTAGGAATCATTCCCTTTCCATTTCTGTGCCTATCTTTGAAAAGGACCAATTTTACAACAAGTTATGGGCAAAAATCCATGTTCAAACTTTAAATGCGAATATCTCGCTTAATATGCGTCCCAGAGCCATGAAAGTCGGCATCTTGAGGGCAATTTTTGAAGTACAATATTTCTCGATCTAGACCACCTAGAGGGCTGAAATTTCAGGATTGTGATCTAGGAATCATTCCCTTTCCATTTCTGTGCCTATCTTTGAAAACTACCAATTTTATAACAAGTTATGGGCAAAAATCCATGTTCAAACTTTAAATGCGAATATCTCGCTTAATATGCGTCCCAGAGGCATGAAAGTCGGCATACAGAGGGCAATTTTTGAAGTCCAATATTTCTCGAAATTTCAGGATTGTGATCTAGGAATCATTCCCTTTCCATTTCTGTGCCTATCTTTGAATAAGACCAATTTTACAACAAGTTATGGGCAAAAATCCATGTTCAAACTTTAAATGCGAATATCTCGCTTAATATGCGTCCCAGAGCCATGAAAGTCGGCATCTAGAGGGCAATTTTTGGAGTACAATATTTCTCGATCTAGACCACCTAGAGGGCTGAAATTTCAGGATTGTGATCTAGGAATCATTCCCTTTCCATTTCTGTGCCTATCTTTGAATAAGACCAATTTTACAACAAGTTATGGGCAAAAATCCATGTTCAAACTTTAAATGCGAATATCTCGCTTAATATGCGTCCCAGAGCCATGAAAGTCGGCATCTAGAGGGCAATTTTTGGAGTACAATATTTCTCGATCTAGACCACCTAGAGGGCTGAAATTTCAGGATTGTGATCTAGGAATCATTCCCTTTCCATTTCTGTGCCTATCTTTGAATAAGACCAATTTTACAACAAGTTATGGGCAAAAATCCATGTTCAAACTTTAAATGCGAATATCTCGCTTAATATGCGTCCCAGAGGCATGAAAGTCGGCATCTAGAGGGCAATTTTTGAAGTACAATATTTCTCGATCTAGACCACCTAGAGGGCTGAAATTTCATGATTGTGATCTAGGAATCATTCCCTTTCCATTTCTGTGCCTATCTTTGAATAAGACCAATTTTACAACAAGTTATGGGCAAAAATCCATGTTCAAACTTTAAATGCGAATATCTCGCTTAATATGCGTCCCAGAGCCATGAAAGTCGGCATCTAGAGGGCAATTTTTGCAGTCCAATATTTCTCGATCTAGACCACCTAGAGGGCTGAAATTTCAGGATTGTGATCTAGGAATCATTCCCTTTCCATTCAATTCAATTCAATTTATTTATTTAATAACTTACACAGTAAGATACAATATCTCATTTAATATAGTGCAAGCTTCAAAGAAAATTCTATGATATATTATTTAATGTAAGTGTTACAAACAGAGTTTTACAAGTTCAGAAAGAAAATAAACTTAATTATGAACTCACAATTTAATTTATAATTACTACAAAATCAAAATTATATAATGTATGATAAATGTTAATCTGAAAAATAATGGGTACACATAATACTAATACAAATAAAATAAATAATCATCATCATCGTCGAGGCTCTCCCAGGAATTGCTTCAGTTTAACTCTGAACAGTGTTCTGCAACTTATGAATTTTAAGGGTTGTGGTAGGGAATTCCAAAGCCGAATAGCAAAGATAAAGAATTGTCGTTCAGAAACCAAAAACGTATGGCGAATAGGTACGAGATCCGGAGTTCTAGATGAACGCGTAAAACAGACCCTGCTATAAAGGTTGGTAGGTTGACGCATTTGAAGAATATTATGAAGTAGGGTCAGCGTTTTCAACTTAAAAAGATCTTCAAGACTGATACCATAAATAGATCTGGCAAAAGAGGACACGTGTTCATATTTTTTGAGTCCAAAAATATACCGCGCGATACTGTTGTATGCCACGTTGAGTTTTCGCTTGTGCTCATAGTCACAGTTGCTAAAAATTTCACATCCAAACAGCAAAATTGGAATAAGTAGCGTTTTTGCCAGGATTATTCTGGTTTTTAACGGAGTGATTTTTTGTGTTGCCCAAAGCATGCGAAGGCCTCCATATACCCTACCCAGCGTCAATCTGATATGGTTATTCCAGTTAAGGGTTTTGTTAAATGTTATACCAAGATTTTTTGCGGAGTCAACGAATTCGATACTACTATTATTAAGATACACTTTTGGAAAACATGAAGTGTCTACCACCTTTCTGGAAATAACCAAACATTTTGACTTGGATGGATTTAAACTGAGACCATTCGCTTGGGACCAGCATGAAATCCTGAACAAATCTTCATTGACTTCGTGTGCCGCATTTTCCACAAGGCCCAAAGGAAAGCTCTTCCGAAGCTGAACGTCGTCGGCGTACATATCAACTGAGGAACTTAATAAAGATTTGGGTAGGTCATTTATGTACATCGAGAAGAATAACGGACCAAGTATTGAGCCCTGTGGAACACCTAAACTCAGTGGAAGGAAGTCTGATACGGAGTTATTAATAGCAACTGCCTGACATCTTCCCTCTAAATACGAGGCTACAAGCTTTGTAGATGACAAGGAAAAATTAAATTGACTTCGAAGCTTACTACACAGAACATTGTGGTTTACCTTATCAAATGCTTTAGAGAAATCAAGCAAGATAAGGAAAGCTATTTTGTCATTGTCTACCGCTTGCCTAATGTCTTCTGTTACATTTATTAAAGCTGTGGTACAACTATGTTTCGGACGAAAACCGGACTGATTATCACAGAGTAATTTATTATCTTGAAGAAATCTACGTATTTGGAAACTCATCAATTTTTCAAAAACTTTAGAGAGAAACGATAAAATGGCAATGGGTCTGAAATCGGTTTGATTTTTGGGAACTGGTATTATTTTTGCACGCTTCCAAGCAGAAGGAAAAACACCTGTCATAAAAATGGTATTAAATAAGTGTGTTATGTACTTTAAGATATGAGGTAAAATTATTTTAACAAAAGTTGGGCTTATCTCATCAAAACTAGTGGAGTTAGATTTTATTGACAAAACGCTTTCTAAAACATCTGCATCATCAACAGCTGTGAAGCTAAAGTAAGGCATGGAGAAAGAGTTACCAGAAAGATACTCAGCTGATTGATCTCGAAGAAAGGTCAAAGAATTACCACTGTTAGAGTGGTTACAGTTGTATGGTGCTTCACCAGCATTTGAGGAAGAAGCCGAAGCAAACGTTTTATTTAACTCATTACAATCAACATTGATGCTTTGTCGGTTTACTTGTTTGCCCACTCCAATATCTTTTAGATTTTTCCATAATTTATGTTTAGCCTGCGAAGGATCCAGTCTTGGGGCATAATAACGTCTTTTTGCTTCGTTTGTTTTGCAGGTTACTCTATTTCTCAGTACACGATAATTGTTGTAAAGTACATCTAACCTAAATCTTTTCCATCGCTTATAGGCTTGATCTCGCTGGTGCAATAGATTTTTAATTTCATTAGTAAACCATGGACATGAGTAAACCGACCTGAAAGATTTTGTTATGAGCGGAACATGAGTATCGAAAAGATTTTTAATGTTATTTTGTATGAAACCTACTTGATCATCAACATGGGGCATAAAATAAATCCTGAACCAGTCTACTGCAAGGAGATCGTTTTTTAAATGTTCTAGATTGATATTTTTAAAATCACGGAAAATAAACAAATTCTCAGTTCTAATAGGTTCACATTGGTATGTTAATTGAATCATATCATGACGGGAAAAGCAAGGCACAGAGAGTTGATTGAAGTGAAGAACTTTGTATGGGTGGCTAACAAAAAATACATCCAGGAGTGTACTGCTATCCTTGGTAAAATGAGTTGGAACTAAAGTATTTACTGGTGTTAAATTAAGTGCACTCATACTATTAATTAAAGAAAATTCTTTTAGAATATTTGAATTAAAGTCTCCACATACAATTAAAAAAGGTGATACATATGATAACTCATCTAAAATCGTTATAAGAGGTGAAATGTCAATGTTTGAATTTGGTCGATAAACAGATCCCAACAATATCTTATTTAATTTACAAATTATTCTTATAAACACATATTGCATTTCACTACCAGGTAAAGATTTACGAACAAGTTTGCAATCTAAACTTTCGCGAACAAAAATAGCCACACCTCCACCAACACGGTCAACTCTATCCGATCTAAATAGGGTATAGCCTTTAATATTATATAGCGCATCCATAGTATCACTAACGAACCAAGACTCAGAAACGCAAATGACATCAACTTTAGAACCTTCAAACAGGTATCTGAATTCATCCAACTTTGCCCCAGATCTCAAACTTTGCGCATTAAGGTGGCACACTTGTAACCCAGCATGTTGGCTACATATTACATCTATCATTATCCGCGTGTTATCTCTACTATAAGCGACTAAAGATTCCCTTAAAAACTCACTAAGACCATCCATTGTAATTAATCAACAATGGAAGGTGCCCAATAATTCGCACCCAGCATTGCACAAACTGCCAAAGAAAAACAACAAACCAAAAAACCAATAAGATGATGATGATTAAAAATGTGTGACCAAATTTTAAAAGAAAACAATTGAATATATGACCAATAATAAGGAAGACTTTCAACTGAAAGTATCTACCTACATTCAAATGTAATTCGAAATTTGTAGCAATTAAAAAAACATAATTTAAAAATAAAAAGTAAATACATATATAATAAGAAAAATAAGAAAAAGAAAATGTAAAAGACTTGCAAGTTAGAATAACTACAATAATTACTTTATCAAAAACAATGATAATAAGAAGTAAACTAGTCATCCTCTGTTGCAGTGTTTGTTGTTGTTTGCGTCATCATGGCAGAACCAGGTAAGTCATCAGTGGACTGAAATAATTTTGCATCCTCATCTTTACTCTTCTTTATGTACACAAGTCCACGAATAGTAAACACAGAAAACAGCTTCTTATCTCTCTTAGCTTTCAGTGCTTGCTGCAGTAGTGAGCGATTTTTTAGTGTTAAGCTCTCATGGAAGTAAACATTAGATTTTACCATTGCTTTCTCATTGCCTAAGCCAAGATCATCGAGGTGAAGCTGTTTGTTTGTTGTTTTTCGGTGGTTTGCAATGGATCGTAAAACAAGTAGCTTATCGTGTTGCGAGAAAAATTTGATTATAATCGGTGGTGCTGCAGTTTCGTGTTTCGATTTTAAACGAAAAATACTTTTAATTGTTGGTGGTGTACATTTTAATTTGTTACAAAGTTGAGTAAATATCAAAAGTAGATTTTCCGTTGGCAGAAGTGGAACTCCATGTAAAAGTGCATCACAAATCGTCTCTTTTTGTTGTTGTTCCTCTTTGTATGCATCCATGTGTATAGAGACAGTTTTAACTTCTTCGCCAAGCTTTAGTATTTGTTGTTTAAGTTCTCGGTTTTCTTCTTTTAGTGGTTCAATTTCTGTTTGTTTTGATTCCAACATTGACATTCGCGCGTTGAGACCTTCAATGGAAGATTTTAGTTCAGCTACATCAGTGTCCATTTTTACAGTGATTCTTTTTTCAAAATCTGCAATCTGTGACGTAATCAATTCAGTTTGTACGTGAATAGCTTTTTCGAATTTCCATTTCTGTGCATATCTTTGAATAAGACCAATTTTACAACAAGTTATGGGCAAAAATCCATGTTCAAACTTTAAATGCGAATATCTCGCTTAATATGCGTCCCAGAGCCATGAAAGTCGGCATCTAGAGGGCAATTTTTGAAGTCCAATATTTCTCGATCTAGACCACCTAGAGGGCTGAAATTTCAGGATTGTGATCTAGGAATCATTCCCTTTCCATTTCTGTGCCTATCTTTGAATAAGTCTAATTTTACAACAAGTTATGGGCAAAAATCCATGTTCAAACTTTAAATGCGAATATCTCGCTTAATATGCGTCCCAGAGATATGAAAGTCGGCATCTAGAGGGCAATTTTTGAAGTACAATATTTCTCGATCTAGACCACCTAGAGGGCTGAAATTTGAGGATTGTGATCTAGGAATCATTCCCTTTCCATTTCTGTGCCTATCTTTGAAAACTACCAATTTTATAACAAGTTATGGGCAAAAATTCATGTTCAAACTTTAAATGCGAATATCTCGCTTAATATGCGTCCCAGAGGCATGAAAGTCGGCATACAGAGGGCAATTTTTGAAGTCCAATATTTCTCGAAATTTCAGGATTGTGATCTAGGAATCATTCCCTTTCCATTTCTGTGCCTATCTTTGAATAAGACCAATTTTACAACAAGTTATGGGCAAAAATCCATGTTCAAACTTTAAATGCGAATATCTCGCTTAATATGCGTCCCAGAGCCATGAAAGTCGGCATCTAGAGGGCAATTTTTGGAGTACAATATTTCTCGATCTAGACCACCTAGAGGGCTGAAATTTCAGGATTGTGATCTAGGAATCATTCCCTTTCCATTTCTGTGCCTATCTTTGAATAAGACCAATTTTACAACAAGTTATGGGCAAAAATCCATGTTCAAACTTTAAATGCGAATATCTCGCTTAATATGCGTCCCAGAGCCATGAAAGTCGGCATCTAGAGGGCAATTTTTGGAGTACAATATTTCTCGATCTAGACCACCTAGAGGGCTGAAATTTCAGGATTGTGATCTAGGAATCATTCCCTTTCCATTTCTGTGCCTATCTTTGAATAAGACCAATTTTACAACAAGTTATGGGCAAAAATCCATGTTCAAACTTTAAATGCGAATATCTCGCTTAATATGCGTCCCAGAGCCATGAAAGTCGGCATCTAGAGGGCAATTTTTGCAGTCCAATATTTCTCGATCTAGACCACCTAGAGGGCTGAAATTTCAGGATTGTGATCTAGGAATCATTCCCTTTCCATTCAATTCAATTCAATTTATTTATTTAATAACTTACACAGTAAGATACAATATCTCATTTAATATAGTGCAAGCTTCAAAGAAAATTCTATGATATATTATTTAATGTAAGTGTTACAAACAGAGTTTTACAAGTTCAGAAAGAAAATAAACTTAATTATGAACTCACAATTTAATTTATAATTACTACAAAATCAAAATTATATAATGTATGATAAATGTTAATCTGAAAAATAATGGGTACACATAATACTAATACAAATAAAATAAATAATCATCATCATCGTCGAGGCTCTCCCAGGAATTGCTTCAGTTTAACTCTGAACAGTGTTCTGCAACTTATGAATTTTAAGGGTTGTGGTAGGGAATTCCAAAGCCGAATAGCAAAGATAAAGAATTGTCGTTCAGAAACCAAAAACGTATGGCGAATAGGTACGAGATCCGGAGTTCTAGATGAACGCGTAAAACAGACCCTGCTATAAAGGTTGGTAGGTTGACGCATTTGAAGAATATTATGAAGTAGGGTCAGCGTTTTCAACTTAAAAAGATCTTCAAGACTGATACCATAAATAGATCTGGCAAAAGAGGACACGTGTTCATATTTTTTGAGTCCAAAAATATACCGCGCGATACTGTTGTATGCCACGTTGAGTTTTCGCTTGTGCTCATAGTCACAGTTGCTAAAAATTTCACATCCAAACAGCAAAATTGGAATAAGTAGCGTTTTTGCCAGGATTATTCTGGTTTTTAACGGAGTGATTTTTTGTGTTGCCCAAAGCATGCGAAGGCCTCCATATACCCTACCCAGCGTCAATCTGATATGGTTATTCCAGTTAAGGGTTTTGTTAAATGTTATACCAAGATTTTTTGCGGAGTCAACGAATTCGATACTACTATTATTAAGATACACTTTTGGAAAACATGAAGTGTCTACCACCTTTCTGGAAATAACCAAACATTTTGACTTGGATGGATTTAAACTGAGACCATTCGCTTGGGACCAGCATGAAATCCTGAACAAATCTTCATTGACTTCGTGTGCCGCATTTTCCACAAGGCCCAAAGGAAAGCTCTTCCGAAGCTGAACGTCGTCGGCGTACATATCAACTGAGGAACTTAATAAAGATTTGGGTAGGTCATTTATGTACATCGAGAAGAATAACGGACCAAGTATTGAGCCCTGTGGAACACCTAAACTCAGTGGAAGGAAGTCTGATACGGAGTTATTAATAGCAACTGCCTGACATCTTCCCTCTAAATACGAGGCTACAAGCTTTGTAGATGACAAGGAAAAATTAAATTGACTTCGAAGCTTACTACACAGAACATTGTGGTTTACCTTATCAAATGCTTTAGAGAAATCAAGCAAGATAAGGAAAGCTATTTTGTCATTGTCTACCGCTTGCCTAATGTCTTCTGTTACATTTATTAAAGCTGTGGTACAACTATGTTTCGGACGAAAACCGGACTGATTATCACAGAGTAATTTATTATCTTGAAGAAATCTACGTATTTGGAAACTCATCAATTTTTCAAAAACTTTAGAGAGAAACGATAAAATGGCAATGGGTCTGAAATCGGTTTGATTTTTGGGAACTGGTATTATTTTTGCACGCTTCCAAGCAGAAGGAAAAACACCTGTCATAAAAATGGTATTAAATAAGTGTGTTATGTACTTTAAGATATGAGGTAAAATTATTTTAACAAAAGTTGGGCTTATCTCATCAAAACTAGTGGAGTTAGATTTTATTGACAAAACGCTTTCTAAAACATCTGCATCATCAACAGCTGTGAAGCTAAAGTAAGGCATGGAGAAAGAGTTACCAGAAAGATACTCAGCTGATTGATCTCGAAGAAAGGTCAAAGAATTACCACTGTTAGAGTGGTTACAGTTGTATGGTGCTTCACCAGCATTTGAGGAAGAAGCCGAAGCAAACGTTTTATTTAACTCATTACAATCAACATTGATGCTTTGTCGGTTTACTTGTTTGCCCACTCCAATATCTTTTAGATTTTTCCATAATTTATGTTTAGCCTGCGAAGGATCCAGTCTTGGGGCATAATAACGTCTTTTTGCTTCGTTTGTTTTGCAGGTTACTCTATTTCTCAGTACACGATAATTGTTGTAAAGTACATCTAACCTAAATCTTTTCCATCGCTTATAGGCTTGATCTCGCTGGTGCAATAGATTTTTAATTTCATTAGTAAACCATGGACATGAGTAAACCGACCTGAAAGATTTTGTTATGAGCGGAACATGAGTATCGAAAAGATTTTTAATGTTATTTTGTATGAAACCTACTTGATCATCAACATGGGGCATAAAATAAATCCTGAACCAGTCTACTGCAAGGAGATCGTTTTTTAAATGTTCTAGATTGATATTTTTAAAATCACGGAAAATAAACAAATTCTCAGTTCTAATAGGTTCACATTGGTATGTTAATTGAATCATATCATGACGGGAAAAGCAAGGCACAGAGAGTTGATTGAAGTGAAGAACTTTGTATGGGTGGCTAACAAAAAATACATCCAGGAGTGTACTGCTATCCTTGGTAAAATGAGTTGGAACTAAAGTATTTACTGGTGTTAAATTAAGTGCACTCATACTATTAATTAAAGAAAATTCTTTTAGAATATTTGAATTAAAGTCTCCACATACAATTAAAAAAGGTGATACATATGATAACTCATCTAAAATCGTTATAAGAGGTGAAATGTCAATGTTTGAATTTGGTCGATAAACAGATCCCAACAATATCTTATTTAATTTACAAATTATTCTTATAAACACATATTGCATTTCACTACCAGGTAAAGATTTACGAACAAGTTTGCAATCTAAACTTTCGCGAACAAAAATAGCCACACCTCCACCAACACGGTCAACTCTATCCGATCTAAATAGGGTATAGCCTTTAATATTATATAGCGCATCCATAGTATCACTAACGAACCAAGACTCAGAAACGCAAATGACATCAACTTTAGAACCTTCAAACAGGTATCTGAATTCATCCAACTTTGCCCCAGATCTCAAACTTTGCGCATTAAGGTGGCACACTTGTAACCCAGCATGTTGGCTACATATTACATCTATCATTATCCGCGTGTTATCTCTACTATAAGCGACTAAAGATTCCCTTAAAAACTCACTAAGACCATCCATTGTAATTAATCAACAATGGAAGGTGCCCAATAATTCGCACCCAGCATTGCACAAACTGCCAAAGAAAAACAACAAACCAAAAAACCAATAAGATGATGATGATTAAAAATGTGTGACCAAATTTTAAAAGAAAACAATTGAATATATGACCAATAATAAGGAAGACTTTCAACTGAAAGTATCTACCTACATTCAAATGTAATTCGAAATTTGTAGCAATTAAAAAAACATAATTTAAAAATAAAAAGTAAATACATATATAATAAGAAAAATAAGAAAAAGAAAATGTAAAAGACTTGCAAGTTAGAATAACTACAATAATTACTTTATCAAAAACAATGATAATAAGAAGTAAACTAGTCATCCTCTGTTGCAGTGTTTGTTGTTGTTTGCGTCATCATGGCAGAACCAGGTAAGTCATCAGTGGACTGAAATAATTTTGCATCCTCATCTTTACTCTTCTTTATGTACACAAGTCCACGAATAGTAAACACAGAAAACAGCTTCTTATCTCTCTTAGCTTTCAGTGCTTGCTGCAGTAGTGAGCGATTTTTTAGTGTTAAGCTCTCATGGAAGTAAACATTAGATTTTACCATTGCTTTCTCATTGCCTAAGCCAAGATCATCGAGGTGAAGCTGTTTGTTTGTTGTTTTTCGGTGGTTTGCAATGGATCGTAAAACAAGTAGCTTATCGTGTTGCGAGAAAAATTTGATTATAATCGGTGGTGCTGCAGTTTCGTGTTTCGATTTTAAACGAAAAATACTTTTAATTGTTGGTGGTGTACATTTTAATTTGTTACAAAGTTGAGTAAATATCAAAAGTAGATTTTCCGTTGGCAGAAGTGGAACTCCATGTAAAAGTGCATCACAAATCGTCTCTTTTTGTTGTTGTTCCTCTTTGTATGCATCCATGTGTATAGAGACAGTTTTAACTTCTTCGCCAAGCTTTAGTATTTGTTGTTTAAGTTCTCGGTTTTCTTCTTTTAGTGGTTCAATTTCTGTTTGTTTTGATTCCAACATTGACATTCGCGCGTTGAGACCTTCAATGGAAGATTTTAGTTCAGCTACATCAGTGTCCATTTTTACAGTGATTCTTTTTTCAAAATCTGCAATCTGTGACGTAATCAATTCAGTTTGTACGTGAATAGCTTTTTCGAATTTCCATTTCTGTGCATATCTTTGAATAAGACCAATTTTACAACAAGTTATGGGCAAAAATCCATGTTCAAACTTTAAATGCGAATATCTCGCTTAATATGCGTCCCAGAGCCATGAAAGTCGGCATCTAGAGGGCAATTTTTGAAGTACAATATTTCTCGATCTAGACCACCTAGAGGGCTGAAATTTCAGGATTGTGATCTAGGAATCATTCCCTTTCCATTTCTGTGCCTATCTTTGAATAAGTCTAATTTTACAACAAGTTATGGGCAAAAATCCATGTTCAAACTTTAAATGCGAATATCTCGCTTAATATGCGTCCCAGAGATATGAAAGTCGGCATCTAGAGGGCAATTTTTGAAGTACAATATTTCTCGATCTAGACCACCTAGAGGGCTGAAATTTCAGGATTGTGATCTAGGAATCATTCCCTTTCCATTTCTGTGCCTATCTTTGAAAAGGACCAATTTTATAACAAGTTATGGGCAAAAATCCATGTTCAAACTTTAAATGCGAATATCTCGCTTAATATGCGTCCCAGAGGCATGAAAGTCGGCATCTAGAGGGCAATTTTTGAAGTCCAATATTTCTCGATCTAGACCACCTAGAGGGCTGAAATTTCAGGATTGTGATCTAGGAATCATTCCCTTTCCATTTCTGTGCCTATCTTTGAAAAGGACCAATTTTACAACAAGTTATGGGCAAAAATCCATGTTCAAACTTTAAATGCGAATATCTCGCTTAATATGCGTCCCAGAGCCATGAAAGTCGGCATCTAGAGGGCAATTTTTGAAGTACAATATTTCTCGATCTAGACCACCTAGAGGGCTGAAATTTCAGGATTGTGATCAAGGAATAACCCTTTCCATTTCTGTGCCTATCTTTGAATAAGACCAATTTTACAACAAGTTATGGGCAAAAATCCATGTTCAAACTTTAAATGCGAATATCTCGCTTAATATGCGTCCCAGAGCCATGAAAGTCGGCATCTAGAGGGCAATTTTTGAAGTACAATATTTCTCGATCTAGACCACCTAGAGGGCTGAAATTTCAGGATTGTGATCTAGGAATCATTCCCTTTCCATTTCTGTGCCTATCTTTGAAAAGGACCAATTTTACAACAAGTTATGGGCAAAAATCCATGTTCAAACTTTAAATGCGAATATCTCGCTTAATATGCGTCCCAGAGCCATGAAAGTCGGCATCTTGAGGGCAATTTTTGAAGTACAATATTTCTCGATCTAGACCACCTAGAGGGCTGAAATTTCAGGATTGTGATCTAGGAATCATTCCCTTTCCATTTCTGTGCCTATCTTTGAATAAGTCTAATTTTACAACAAGTTATGGGCAAAAATCCATGTTCAAACTTTAAATGCGAATATCTCGCTTAATATGCGTCCCAGAGCCATGAAAGTCGGCATCTTGAGGGCAATTTTTGAAGTACAATATTTCTCGATCTAGACCACCTAGAGGGCTGAAATTTCAGGATTGTGATCTAGGAATCATTCCCTTTCCATTTCTGTGCCTATCTTTGAAAAGGACCAATTTTATAACAAGTTATGGGCAAAAATCCATGTTCAAACTTTAAATGCGAATATCTCGCTTAATATGCGTCCCAGAGCCATGAAAGTCGGCATCTTGAGGGCAATTTTTGAAGTACAATATTTCTCGATCTAGACCACCTAGAGGGCTGAAATTTCAGGATTGTGATCTAGGAATCATTCCCTTTCCATTTCTGTGCCTATCTTTGAAAACTACCAATTTTATAACAAGTTATGGGCAAAAATCCATGTTCAAACTTTAAATGCGAATATCTCGCTTAATATGCGTCCCAGAGGCATGAAAGTCGGCATACAGAGGGCAATTTTTGAAGTCCAATATTTCTCGAAATTTCAGGATTGTGATCTAGGAATCATTCCCTTTCCATTTCTGTGCCTATCTTTGAATAAGACCAATTTTACAACAAGTTATGGGCAAAAATCCATGTTCAAACTTTAAATGCGAATATCTCGCTTAATATGCGTCCCAGAGCCATGAAAGTCGGCATCTAGAGGGCAATTTTTGGAGTACAATATTTCTCGATCTAGACCACCTAGAGGGCTGAAATTTCAGGATTGTGATCTAGGAATCATTCCCTTTCCATTTCTGTGCCTATCTTTGAATAAGACCAATTTTACAACAAGTTATGGGCAAAAATCCATGTTCAAACTTTAAATGCGAATATCTCGCTTAATATGCGTCCCAGAGCCATGAAAGTCGGCATCTAGAGGGCAATTTTTGGAGTACAATATTTCTCGATCTAGACCACCTAGAGGGCTGAAATTTCAGGATTGTGATCTAGGAATCATTCCCTTTCCATTTCTGTGCCTATCTTTGAATAAGACCAATTTTACAACAAGTTATGGGCAAAAATCCATGTTCAAACTTTAAATGCGAATATCTCGCTTAATATGCGTCCCAGAGGCATGAAAGTCGGCATCTAGAGGGCAATTTTTGAAGTACAATATTTCTCGATCTAGACCACCTAGAGGGCTGAAATTTCATGATTGTGATCTAGGAATCATTCCCTTTCCATTTCTGTGCCTATCTTTGAAAAGGACCAATTTTACAACAAGTTATGGGCAAAAATCCATGTTCAAACTTTAAATGCGAATATCTCGCTTAATATGCGTCCCAGAGCCATGAAAGTCGGCATCTTGAGGGCAATTTTTGAAGTACAATATTTCTCGATCTAGACCACCTAGAGGGCTGAAATTTCAGGATTGTGATCTAGGAATCATTCCCTTTCCATTTCTGTGCCTATCTTTGAATAAGTCTAATTTTACAACAAGTTATGGGCAAAAATCCATGTTCAAACTTTAAATGCGAATATCTCGCTTAATATGCGTCCCAGAGATATGAAAGTCGGCATCTAGAGGGCAATTTTTGAAGTACAATATTTCTCGATCTAGACCACCTAGAGGGCTGAAATTTCAGGATTGTGATCTAGGAATCATTCCCTTTCCATTTCTGTGCCTATCTTTGAAAAGGACCAATTTTACAACAAGTTATGGGCAAAAATCCATGTTCAAACTTTAAATGCGAATATCTCGCTTAATATGCGTCCCAGAGCCATGAAAGTCGGCATCTAGAGGGCAATTTTTGAAGTCCAATATTTCTCGATCTAGACCACCTAGAGGGCTGAAATTTCAGGATTGTGATCTAGGAATCATTCCCTTTCCATTTCTGTGCCTATCTTTGAAAACTACCAATTTTATAACAAGTTATGGGCAAAAATCCATGTTCAAACTTTAAATGCGAATATCTCGCTTAATATGCGTCCCAGAGGCATGAAAGTCGGCATACAGAGGGCAATTTTTGAAGTCCAATATTTCTCGAAATTTCAGGATTGTGATCTAGGAATCATTCCCTTTCCATTTCTGTGCCTATCTTTGAATAAGACCAATTTTACAACAAGTTATGGGCAAAAATCCATGTTCAAACTTTAAATGCGAATATCTCGCTTAATATGCGTCCCAGAGCCATGAAAGTCGGCATCTAGAGGGCAATTTTTGGAGTACAATATTTCTCGATCTAGACCACCTAGAGGGCTGAAATTTCAGGATTGTGATCTAGGAATCATTCCCTTTCCATTTCTGTGCCTATCTTTGAATAAGACCAATTTTACAACAAGTTATGGGCAAAAATCCATGTTCAAACTTTAAATGCGAATATCTCGCTTAATATGCGTCCCAGAGCCATGAAAGTCGGCATCTAGAGGGCAATTTTTGGAGTACAATATTTCTCGATCTAGACCACCTAGAGGGCTGAAATTTCAGGATTGTGATCTAGGAATCATTCCCTTTCCATTTCTGTGCCTATCTTTGAATAAGACCAATTTTACAACAAGTTATGGGCAAAAATCCATGTTCAAACTTTAAATGCGAATATCTCGCTTAATATGCGTCCCAGAGGCATGAAAGTCGGCATCTAGAGGGCAATTTTTGAAGTACAATATTTCTCGATCTAGACCACCTAGAGGGCTGAAATTTCATGATTGTGATCTAGGAATCATTCCCTTTCCATTTCTGTGCCTATCTTTGAATAAGACCAATTTTACAACAAGTTATGGGCAAAAATCCATGTTCAAACTTTAAATGCGAATATCTCGCTTAATATGCGTCCCAGAGCCATGAAAGTCGGCATCTAGAGGGCAATTTTTGCAGTCCAATATTTCTCGATCTAGACCACCTAGAGGGCTGAAATTTCAGGATTGTGATCTAGGAATCATTCCCTTTCCATTCAATTCAATTCAATTTATTTATTTAATAACTTACACAGTAAGATACAATATCTCATTTAATATAGTGCAAGCTTCAAAGAAAATTCTATGATATATTATTTAATGTAAGTGTTACAAACAGAGTTTTACAAGTTCAGAAAGAAAATAAACTTAATTATGAACTCACAATTTAATTTATAATTACTACAAAATCAAAATTATATAATGTATGATAAATGTTAATCTGAAAAATAATGGGTACACATAATACTAATACAAATAAAATAAATAATCATCATCATCGTCGAGGCTCTCCCAGGAATTGCTTCAGTTTAACTCTGAACAGTGTTCTGCAACTTATGAATTTTAAGGGTTGTGGTAGGGAATTCCAAAGCCGAATAGCAAAGATAAAGAATTGTCGTTCAGAAACCAAAAACGTATGGCGAATAGGTACGAGATCCGGAGTTCTAGATGAACGCGTAAAACAGACCCTGCTATAAAGGTTGGTAGGTTGACGCATTTGAAGAATATTATGAAGTAGGGTCAGCGTTTTCAACTTAAAAAGATCTTCAAGACTGATACCATAAATAGATCTGGCAAAAGAGGACACGTGTTCATATTTTTTGAGTCCAAAAATATACCGCGCGATACTGTTGTATGCCACGTTGAGTTTTCGCTTGTGCTCATAGTCACAGTTGCTAAAAATTTCACATCCAAACAGCAAAATTGGAATAAGTAGCGTTTTTGCCAGGATTATTCTGGTTTTTAACGGAGTGATTTTTTGTGTTGCCCAAAGCATGCGAAGGCCTCCATATACCCTACCCAGCGTCAATCTGATATGGTTATTCCAGTTAAGGGTTTTGTTAAATGTTATACCAAGATTTTTTGCGGAGTCAACGAATTCGATACTACTATTATTAAGATACACTTTTGGAAAACATGAAGTGTCTACCACCTTTCTGGAAATAACCAAACATTTTGACTTGGATGGATTTAAACTGAGACCATTCGCTTGGGACCAGCATGAAATCCTGAACAAATCTTCATTGACTTCGTGTGCCGCATTTTCCACAAGGCCCAAAGGAAAGCTCTTCCGAAGCTGAACGTCGTCGGCGTACATATCAACTGAGGAACTTAATAAAGATTTGGGTAGGTCATTTATGTACATCGAGAAGAATAACGGACCAAGTATTGAGCCCTGTGGAACACCTAAACTCAGTGGAAGGAAGTCTGATACGGAGTTATTAATAGCAACTGCCTGACATCTTCCCTCTAAATACGAGGCTACAAGCTTTGTAGATGACAAGGAAAAATTAAATTGACTTCGAAGCTTACTACACAGAACATTGTGGTTTACCTTATCAAATGCTTTAGAGAAATCAAGCAAGATAAGGAAAGCTATTTTGTCATTGTCTACCGCTTGCCTAATGTCTTCTGTTACATTTATTAAAGCTGTGGTACAACTATGTTTCGGACGAAAACCGGACTGATTATCACAGAGTAATTTATTATCTTGAAGAAATCTACGTATTTGGAAACTCATCAATTTTTCAAAAACTTTAGAGAGAAACGATAAAATGGCAATGGGTCTGAAATCGGTTTGATTTTTGGGAACTGGTATTATTTTTGCACGCTTCCAAGCAGAAGGAAAAACACCTGTCATAAAAATGGTATTAAATAAGTGTGTTATGTACTTTAAGATATGAGGTAAAATTATTTTAACAAAAGTTGGGCTTATCTCATCAAAACTAGTGGAGTTAGATTTTATTGACAAAACGCTTTCTAAAACATCTGCATCATCAACAGCTGTGAAGCTAAAGTAAGGCATGGAGAAAGAGTTACCAGAAAGATACTCAGCTGATTGATCTCGAAGAAAGGTCAAAGAATTACCACTGTTAGAGTGGTTACAGTTGTATGGTGCTTCACCAGCATTTGAGGAAGAAGCCGAAGCAAACGTTTTATTTAACTCATTACAATCAACATTGATGCTTTGTCGGTTTACTTGTTTGCCCACTCCAATATCTTTTAGATTTTTCCATAATTTATGTTTAGCCTGCGAAGGATCCAGTCTTGGGGCATAATAACGTCTTTTTGCTTCGTTTGTTTTGCAGGTTACTCTATTTCTCAGTACACGATAATTGTTGTAAAGTACATCTAACCTAAATCTTTTCCATCGCTTATAGGCTTGATCTCGCTGGTGCAATAGATTTTTAATTTCATTAGTAAACCATGGACATGAGTAAACCGACCTGAAAGATTTTGTTATGAGCGGAACATGAGTATCGAAAAGATTTTTAATGTTATTTTGTATGAAACCTACTTGATCATCAACATGGGGCATAAAATAAATCCTGAACCAGTCTACTGCAAGGAGATCGTTTTTTAAATGTTCTAGATTGATATTTTTAAAATCACGGAAAATAAACAAATTCTCAGTTCTAATAGGTTCACATTGGTATGTTAATTGAATCATATCATGACGGGAAAAGCAAGGCACAGAGAGTTGATTGAAGTGAAGAACTTTGTATGGGTGGCTAACAAAAAATACATCCAGGAGTGTACTGCTATCCTTGGTAAAATGAGTTGGAACTAAAGTATTTACTGGTGTTAAATTAAGTGCACTCATACTATTAATTAAAGAAAATTCTTTTAGAATATTTGAATTAAAGTCTCCACATACAATTAAAAAAGGTGATACATATGATAACTCATCTAAAATCGTTATAAGAGGTGAAATGTCAATGTTTGAATTTGGTCGATAAACAGATCCCAACAATATCTTATTTAATTTACAAATTATTCTTATAAACACATATTGCATTTCACTACCAGGTAAAGATTTACGAACAAGTTTGCAATCTAAACTTTCGCGAACAAAAATAGCCACACCTCCACCAACACGGTCAACTCTATCCGATCTAAATAGGGTATAGCCTTTAATATTATATAGCGCATCCATAGTATCACTAACGAACCAAGACTCAGAAACGCAAATGACATCAACTTTAGAACCTTCAAACAGGTATCTGAATTCATCCAACTTTGCCCCAGATCTCAAACTTTGCGCATTAAGGTGGCACACTTGTAACCCAGCATGTTGGCTACATATTACATCTATCATTATCCGCGTGTTATCTCTACTATAAGCGACTAAAGATTCCCTTAAAAACTCACTAAGACCATCCATTGTAATTAATCAACAATGGAAGGTGCCCAATAATTCGCACCCAGCATTGCACAAACTGCCAAAGAAAAACAACAAACCAAAAAACCAATAAGATGATGATGATTAAAAATGTGTGACCAAATTTTAAAAGAAAACAATTGAATATATGACCAATAATAAGGAAGACTTTCAACTGAAAGTATCTACCTACATTCAAATGTAATTCGAAATTTGTAGCAATTAAAAAAACATAATTTAAAAATAAAAAGTAAATACATATATAATAAGAAAAATAAGAAAAAGAAAATGTAAAAGACTTGCAAGTTAGAATAACTACAATAATTACTTTATCAAAAACAATGATAATAAGAAGTAAACTAGTCATCCTCTGTTGCAGTGTTTGTTGTTGTTTGCGTCATCATGGCAGAACCAGGTAAGTCATCAGTGGACTGAAATAATTTTGCATCCTCATCTTTACTCTTCTTTATGTACACAAGTCCACGAATAGTAAACACAGAAAACAGCTTCTTATCTCTCTTAGCTTTCAGTGCTTGCTGCAGTAGTGAGCGATTTTTTAGTGTTAAGCTCTCATGGAAGTAAACATTAGATTTTACCATTGCTTTCTCATTGCCTAAGCCAAGATCATCGAGGTGAAGCTGTTTGTTTGTTGTTTTTCGGTGGTTTGCAATGGATCGTAAAACAAGTAGCTTATCGTGTTGCGAGAAAAATTTGATTATAATCGGTGGTGCTGCAGTTTCGTGTTTCGATTTTAAACGAAAAATACTTTTAATTGTTGGTGGTGTACATTTTAATTTGTTACAAAGTTGAGTAAATATCAAAAGTAGATTTTCCGTTGGCAGAAGTGGAACTCCATGTAAAAGTGCATCACAAATCGTCTCTTTTTGTTGTTGTTCCTCTTTGTATGCATCCATGTGTATAGAGACAGTTTTAACTTCTTCGCCAAGCTTTAGTATTTGTTGTTTAAGTTCTCGGTTTTCTTCTTTTAGTGGTTCAATTTCTGTTTGTTTTGATTCCAACATTGACATTCGCGCGTTGAGACCTTCAATGGAAGATTTTAGTTCAGCTACATCAGTGTCCATTTTTACAGTGATTCTTTTTTCAAAATCTGCAATCTGTGACGTAATCAATTCAGTTTGTACGTGAATAGCTTTTTCGAATTTCCATTTCTGTGCATATCTTTGAATAAGACCAATTTTACAACAAGTTATGGGCAAAAATCCATGTTCAAACTTTAAATGCGAATATCTCGCTTAATATGCGTCCCAGAGCCATGAAAGTCGGCATCTAGAGGGCAATTTTTGAAGTCCAATATTTCTCGATCTAGACCACCTAGAGGGCTGAAATTTCAGGATTGTGATCTAGGAATCATTCCCTTTCCATTTCTGTGCCTATCTTTGAATAAGTCTAATTTTACAACAAGTTATGGGCAAAAATCCATGTTCAAACTTTAAATGCGAATATCTCGCTTAATATGCGTCCCAGAGATATGAAAGTCGGCATCTAGAGGGCAATTTTTGAAGTACAATATTTCTCGATCTAGACCACCTAGAGGGCTGAAATTTCAGGATTGTGATCTAGGAATCATTCCCTTTCCATTTCTGTGCCTATCTTTGAAAAGGACCAATTTTACAACAAGTTATGGGCAAAAATCCATGTTCAAACTTTAAATGCGAATATCTCGCTTAATATGCGTCCCAGAGCCATGAAAGTCGGCATCTAGAGGGCAATTTTTGAAGTACAATATTTCTCGATCTAGACCACCTAGAGGGCTGAAATTTCAGGATTGTGATCTAGGAATCATTCCCTTTCCATTTCTGTGCCTATCTTTGAATAAGACCAATTTTACAACAAGTTATGGGCAAAAATCCATGTTCAAACTTTAAATGCGAATATCTCGCTTAATATGCGTCCCAGAGCCATGAAAGTCGGCATCTAGAGGGCAATTTTTGAAGTACAATATTTCTCGATCTAGACCACCTAGAGGGCTGAAATTTCAGGATTGTGATCTAGGAATCATTCCCTTTCCATTTCTGTGCCTATCTTTGAATAAGACCAATTTTACAACAAGTTATGGGCAAAAATCCATGTTCAAACTTTAAATGTGAATATCTCGCTTAATATGCGTCCCAGAGCCATGAAAGTCGGCATCTAGAGGGCAATTTTTGAAGTCCAATATTTCTCGATCTAGACCACCTAGAGGGCTGAAATTTCAGGATTGTGATCTAGGAATCATTCCCTTTCCATTTCTGTGCCTATCTTTGAATAAGACCAATTTTACACAAGTTATGGGGAAAAATCCATGTTCAAACTTTAAATGCGAATATCTCGCTTAATATGCGTCCCAGAGCCATGAAAGTCGGCATCTAGAGGGCAATTTTTGAAGTCCAATATTTCTCGATCTAGACCACCTAGAGGGCTGAAATTTCAGGATTGTGATCTAGGAATCATTCCCTTTCCATTTCTGTGCCTATCTTTGAATAAGACCAATTTTACAACAAGTTATGGGCAAAAATCCATGTTCAAACTTTAAATGCGAATATCTCGCTTAATATGCGTCCCAGAGCCATTGAAAGTCGGCATCTAGAGGGCAATTTTTGAAGTACAATATTTCTCGATCTAGACCACCTAGAGGGCTGAAATTTCAGGATTGTGATCAAGGAATCATTCCCTTTCTATTTCTGTGCCTATCTTTGAATAAGACCAATTTTACAACAAGTTATTAGCAAAAAACCATGTTCAAACTTTAAATGCGAATATCTCGCTTAATATGCGTCCCAGAGATATGAAAGTCGGCATCTAGAGGGCAATTTTTGAAGTACAATATTTCTCGATCTAGACCACCTAGAGGGCTGAAATTTCAGGATTGGGATCTAGGAATCATTCCCTTTCCATTTCTGTGCCTATCTTTGAATAAGACCAATTTTACAACAAGTTATGGGCAAAAATCCATGTTCAAACTTTAAATGCGAATATCTCGCTTAATGTGCGTCCCAGAGCCATGAAAGTCGGCATCTAGAGGGCAATTTTTGAAGTCCAATATTTCTCGATCTAGACCACCTAGAGGGCTGAAATTTCAGGATTGGGATCTAGGAATCATTCCCTTTCCATTTCTGTGCCTATCTTTGAATAAGACCAATTTTACAACAAGTTATTAGCAAAAAACCATGTTCAAACTTTAAATGCGAATATCTCGCTTAATATGCGTCCCAGAGCCATGAAAGTCGGCATCTAGAGGGCAATTTTTGAAGTACAATATTTCTCGATCTAGACCACCTAGAGGGCTGAAATTTCAGGATTAGGATCTAGGAATCATTCCCTTTCCATTTCTGTGCCTATCTTTGAATAAGACCAATTTTACAACAAGTTATGGGCAAAAATCCATGTTCAAACTTTAAATGCGAATATCTCGCTTAATATGCGTCCCAGAGCCATGAAAGTCGGCATCTAGAGGGCAATTTTTGAAGTCCAATATTTCTCGATCTAGACCACCTAGAGGGCTGAAATTTCAGGATTGTGATCTAGGAATTATTCCCTTTCCATTTCTGTGCCTATCTTTGAATAAGACCAATTTTACAACAAGTTATTAGCAAAAAACCATGTTCAAACTTTAAATGCGAATATCTCGCTTAATATGCGTCCCAGAGCCATGAAAGTCGGCATCTAGAGGGCAATTTTTGAAGTACAATATTTCTCGATCTAGACCACCTAGAGGGCTGAAATTTCAGGATTGGGATCTAGGAATCATTCCCTTTCCATTTCTGTGCCTATCTTTGAATAAGACCAATTTTACAACAAGTTATGGGCAAAAATCCATGTTCAAACTTTAAATGCGAATATCTCGCTTAATATGCGTCCCAGAGCCATGAAAGTCGGCATCTAGAGGGCAATTTTTGAAGTCCAATATTTCTCGATCTAGACCACCTAGAGGGCTGAAATTTCAGGATTGTGATCTAGGAATCATTCCCTTTCCATTTCTGTGCCTATCTTTGAAAAGGACCAATTTTACAACAAGTTATGGGCAAAAATCCATGTTCAAACTTTAAATGCGAATATCTCGCTTAATATGCGTCCCAGAGCCATGAAAGTCGGCATCTAGAGGGCAATTTTTGAAGTACAATATTTCTCGATCTAGACCACCTAGAGGGCTGAAATTTCAGGATTGGGATCTAGGAATCATTCCCTTTCCATTTCTGTGCCTATCTTTGAATAAGACCAATTTTACAACAAGTTATGGGCAAAAATCCATGTTCAAACTTTAAATGCGAATATCTCGCTTAATATGCGTCCCAGAGCCATGAAAGTCGGCATCTAGAGGGCAATTTTTGAAGTACAATATTTCTCGATCTAGACCACCTAGAGGGCTGAAATTTCAGGATTGTGATCTAGGAATCATTCCCTTCCCATTTCTGTGCCTATCTTTGAATAAGACCAATTTTACAACAAGTTATGGGCAAAAATCCATGTTCAAACTTTAAATGCGAATATCTCGCTTAATATGCGTCCCAGAGGCATGAAAGTCGGCATCTAGAGGGCAATTTTTAAAGTCCAATATTTCTCGATCTAGACCACTTAGGGGGCTGAAATTTCAGGATTGTGATCTAGGAATCATTCCCTTTCCATTTCTGTGCCTATCTTTGAATAAGACAAATTTTACAACAAGTTATGGGCAAAAATCCATGTTCAAACTTTAAATGCGAATATCTCGCTTAATATGCGTCCCAGAGCCATGAAAGTCGGCATCTAGAGGGCAATTTTTGAAGTCCAATATTTCTCGATCTAGACCACCTAGAGGGCTGAAATTTCAGGATTGTGATCTAGAAATCATTCCCTTTCCATTTCTGTGCCTATCTTTGAATAAGACCAATTTTACAACAAGTTATGGGCAAAAATCCATGTTCAAACTTTAAATGCGAATATCTCGCTTAATATGCGTCCCAGAGCCATGAAAGTCGGCATCTAGAGGGCAATTTTTGAAGTACAATATTTCTCGATCTAGACCACCTAGAGGGCTGAAATTTCAGGATTGTGATCTAGGAATCATTCCCTTTCCATTTCTGTGCCTATCTTTGAATAAGACCAATTTTACAACAAGTTATGGGCAAAAATCCATGTTCAAACTTTAAATGCGAATATCTCGCTTAATATGCGTCCCAGAAGCATGAAAGTTGGCATCTAGAGGGCAATTTTTGAAGTCCAATATTTCTCGATCTAGACCACTTAAAAATTAAATTAAATTGGGTGGCGCAACAGTCCTTTTGAGAACTAGGGCCTAGTGACTTACAACTCTCAACCATTCCTGTGTGCGAGTACTGTTGTCAGGGATGGAGGGGACCTACAGTTTTAAGCCGAATCCGAACGGCAAATTTGAGAAAGCACTTTTCATGACAAGAATTACTCTTGGAGAATTTGTCAGTTCCTCGCAAGAGGCAGTACCCGTGAAAAAACTTTAGATGGCATAGGCAGGGATCGAACCCAAGACCTCTGGCATGACAGTCCAACGCACTAACCATCATGCCACGGGTACTACGATCTAGACCACTTAGAGGACTGAAATTTCAGGATTGTGATCTAGGAATCATTCCCTTTCCATTTCTGTACCTATCTTTGAATAAGACCAATTTAACAACAAGTTATGGGCAAAAATCCATGTTCAAACTTTAAATGCGAATATCTCGCTTAATATGCGTCCCAGAGCTTTGAAAGTCGGCATCTAGAGGGTAATTTTTGAAGTACAATATTTCTCGATCTAGACCACCTAGAGGGCTGAAATTTCAGGATTGTGATCTAGGAATCATTCCCTTTCCATTTCTGTGCCTATCTTTGAATAAGACCAATTTTACAACAAGTTATGGGCAAAAATCCATGTTATGGGAATATCTCGCTTAATATGCGTCCCAGAGCCATGAAAGTCGGCATCTATAGGGCAATTTGTAAAGTCCAATATTTCTCGATCTAGACTACTTAGGGGGCTGAAATTTCAGGATTGTGATCTAGGAATCATTCCCTTTCCATTTCTGTGCCTATCTTTGAATAAGACCAATTTTACAACAAGTTATGGGCAAAAATCCATGTTAAAACTTTAAATGCGAATATTTCGCTTAATATGCGTCCCAGAGCCATGAAAGTCGGCATCTAGAGGGCAATTTTTGAAGTACAATGTTTCTCGATCTAGACCATCTAGAGGGCTGAAATTACAGGATTGTGATCTAGGAATCATTCCCTTTCCATTTCTGTGCCTTTCTTTGAATAAGACCAATTTTACAACAAGTTATGGACAAAAATCCATGTTCAAACTTTAAATGCGAATATCTCGCTTAATATGCGTCCCAGAGCCATGAAAGTCGGCATCTAGAGGGCAATTTTTGAAGTCCAATATTTCTCGATCTAGACCACCTAGAGGGCTGAAATTTCAGGATTGTGATCTAGGAATTATTCCCTTTCCATTTCTGTGCCTATCTTTGAATAAGACCAATTTTACAACAAGTTATTAGCAAAAAACCATGTTCAAACTTTAAATGCGAATATCTCGCTTAATATGCGTCCCAGAGCCATGAAAGTCGGCATCTAGAGGGCAATTTTTGAAGTACAATATTTCTCGATCTAGACCACCTAGAGGGCTGAAATTTCAGGATTGGGATCTAGGAATCATTCCCTTTCCATTTCTGTGCCTATCTTTGAATAAGACCAATTTTACAACAAGTTATGGGCAAAAATCCATGTTCAAACTTTAAATGCGAATATCTCGCTTAATATGCGTCCCAGAGCCATGAAAGTCGGCATCTAGAGGGCAATTTTTGAAGTACAATATTTCTCGATCTAGACCACCTAGAGGGCTGAAATTTCAGGATTGTGATCTAGGAATCATTCCCTTTCCATTTCTGTGCCTATCTTTGAATAAGACCAATTTTACAACAAGTTATGGGCAAAAATCCATGTTCAAACTTTAAATGCGAATATCTCGCTTAATATGCGTCCCAGAGCCATGAAAGTCGGCATCTAGAGGGCAATTTTTGAAGTACAATATTTCTCAATCTAGACCACCTAGAGGGCTGAAATTTCAGGATTGTGATCTAGGAATCATTCCCTTTCCATTTCTGTGCCTATCTTTGAATAAGACCAATTTTACAACAAGTTATGGGCAAAAATCCATGTTCAAACTTTAAATGCGAATATCTCGCTTAATATGCGTCCCAGAGCCATGAAAGTCGGCATCTAGAGGGCAATTTTTGAAGTCCAATATTTCTCGATCTAGACCACCTAGAGGGCTGAAATTTCAGGATTGGGATCTAGGAATCATTCCCTTTCCATTTCTGTGCCTATCTTTGAATAAGACCAATTTTACAACAAGTTATGGGCAAAAATCCATGTTCAAACTTTAAATGCGAATATCTCGCTTAATATGCGTCCCAGAGCCATGAAAGTCAATACAATATTTCTCGATCTAGACCACCTAGAGGGCTGAAATTTCAGGACTGTGATCTAGGAATCATTCCCTTTCCATTTCTGTGCCTATCTTTGAATAAGACCAATTTTACAACAAGTTATGGGCAAAAATCCATGTTCAAACTTTAAATGCGAATATCTCGCTTAATATGCGTCCCAGAGCCATGAAAGTCGGCATCTAGAGGGCAATTTTTGAAGTCCAATATTTCTCGATCTAGACCACCTAGAGGGCTGAAATTTCAGGATTGTGATCTAGGAATCATTCCCTTTCCATTTCTGTGCCTATCTTTGAAAAGGACCAATTTTACAACAAGTTATGGGCAAAAATCCATGTTCAAACTTTAAATGCGAATATCTCGCTTAATATGCGTCCCAGAAGCATGAAAGTTGGCATCTAGAGGGCAATTTTTGAAGTCCAATATTTCTCGATCTAGACCACCTAGAGGGCTGAAATTTCAGGATTGGGATCTAGGAATCATTCCCTTTTCATTTCTGTGCCTATCTTTGAATAAGACCAATTTTACAACAAGTTATGGGCAAAAATCCATGTTCAAACTTTAAATGCGAATATCTCGCTTAATATGCGTCCCAGAGGCATGAAAGTCGGCATCTAGAGGGCAATTTTTAAAGTCCAATATTTCTCGATCTAGACCACTTAGGGGGCTGAAATTTCAGGATTGTGATCTAGGAATCATTCCCTTTCCATTTCTGTGCCTATCTTTGAATAAGACAAATTTTACAACAAGTTATGGGCAAAAATCCATGTTCAAACTTTAAATGCGAATATCTCGCTTAATATGCGTCCCAGAGCCATGAAAGTCGGCATCTAGAGGGCAATTTTTGAAGTCCAATATTTCTCGATCTAGACCACCTAGAGGGCTGAAATTTCAGGATTGTGATCTAGAAATCATTCCCTTTCCATTTCTGTGCCTATCTTTGAATAAGACCAATTTTACAACAAGTTATGGGCAAAAATCCATGTTCAAACTTTAAATGCGAATATCTCGCTTAATATGCGTCCCAGAGCCATGAAAGTCGGCATCTAGAGGGCAATTTTTGAAGTACAATATTTCTCAATCTAGACCACCTAGAGGGCTGAAATTTCAGGATTGTGATCTAGGAATCATTCCCTTTCCATTTCTGTGCCTATCTTTGAATAAGACCAATTTTACAACAAGTTATGGGCAAAAATCCATGTTCAAACTTTAAATGCGAATATCTCGCTTAATATGCGTCCCAGAAGCATGAAAGTTGGCATCTAGAGGGCAATTTTTGAAGTCCAATATTTCTCGATCTAGACCACATAGAGGACTGAAATTTCAGGATTGTGATCTAGGAATCATTCCCTTTCCATTTCTGTACCTATCTTTGAATAAGACCAATTTAACAACAAGTTATGGGCAAAAATCCATGTTCAAACTTTAAATGCGAATATCTCGCTTAATATGCGTCCCAGAGCTATGAAAGTCGGCATCTAGAGGGTAATTTTTGAAGTACAATATTTCTCGATCTAGACCACCTAGAGGGCTGAAATTTCAGGATTGTGATCTAGGAATCATTCCCTTTCCATTTCTGTGCCTATCTTTGAATAAGACCAATTTTACAACAAGTTATGGGCAAAAATCCATGTTCAAACTTTAAATGGGAATATCTCGCTTAATATGCGTCCCAGAGCCATGAAAGTCGGCATCTATAGGGCAATTTGTAAAGTCCAATATTTCTCGATCTAGACTACTTAGGGGGCTGAAATTTCAGGATTGTGATCTAGGAATCATTCCCTTTCCATTTCTGTGCCTATCTTTGAATAAGACCAATTTTACAACAAGTTATGGGCAAAAATCCATGTTAAAACTTTAAATGCGAATATTTCGCTTAATATGCGTCCCAGAGCCATGAAAGTCGGCATCTAGAGGGCAATTTTTGAAGTACAATGTTTCTCGATCTAGACCATCTAGAGGGCTGAAATTACAGGATTGTGATCTAGGAATCATTCCCTTTCCATTTCTGTGCCTTTCTTTGAATAAGACCAATTTTACAACAAGTTATGGACAAAAATCCATGTTCAAACTTTAAATGCGAATATCTCGCTTAATATGCGTCCCAGAGCCATGAAAGTCGGCATCTAGAGGGCAATTTTTGAAGTCCAATATTTCTCGATCTAGACCACCTAGAGGGCTGAAATTTCAGGATTGTGATCTAGGAATTATTCCCTTTCCATTTCTGTGCCTATCTTTGAATAAGACCAATTTTACAACAAGTTATTAGCAAAAAACCATGTTCAAACTTTAAATGCGAATATCTCGCTTAATATGCGTCCCAGAGCCATGAAAGTCGGCATCTAGAGGGCAATTTTTGAAGTACAATATTTCTCGATCTAGACCACCTAGAGGGCTGAAATTTCAGGATTGGGATCTAGGAATCATTCCCTTTCCATTTCTGTGCCTATCTTTGAATAAGACCAATTTTACAACAAGTTATGGGCAAAAATCCATGTTCAAACTTTAAATGCGAATATCTCGCTTAATATGCGTCCCAGAGCCATGAAAGTCGGCATCTAGAGGGCAATTTTTGAAGTCCAATATTTCTCGATCTAGACCACCTAGAGGGCTGAAATTTCAGGATTGTGATCTAGGAATCATTCCCTTTAAATTTCTGTGCCTATCTTTGAAAAGGACCAATTTTACAACAAGTTATGGGCAAAAATCCATGTTCAAACTTTAAATGCGAATATCTCGCTTAATATGCGTCCCAGAGCCATGAAAGTCGGCATCTAGAGGGCAATTTTTGAAGTACAATATTTCTCGATCTAGACCACCTAGAGGGCTGAAATTTCAGGATTGTGATCTAGGAATCATTCCCTTTCCATTTCTGTGCCTATCTTTGAATAAGACCAATTTTACAACAAGTTATGGGCAAAAATCCATGTTCAAACTTTAAATGCGAATATCTCGCTTAATATGCGTCCCAGAGCCATGAAAGTCGGCATCTAGAGGGCAATTTTTGAAGTACAATATTTCTCGATCTAGACCACCTAGAGGGCTGAAATTTCAGGATTGTGATCTAGGAATCATTCCCTTCCCATTTCTGTGCCTATCTTTGAATAAGACCAATTTTACAACAAGTTATGGGCAAAAATCCATGTTCACACTTTAAATGCGAATATCTCGCTTAATATGCGTCCCAGAGGCATGAAAGTCGGCATCTAGAGGGCAATTTTTAAAGTCCAATATTTCTCGATCTAGACCACTTAGGGGGCTGAAATTTCAGGATTGTGATCTAGGAATCATTCCCTTTCCATTTCTGTGCCTATCTTTGAATAAGACAAATTTTACAACAAGTTATGGGCAAAAATCCATGTTCAAACTTTAAATGCGAATATCTCGCTTAATATGCGTCCCAGAGCCATGAAAGTCGGCATCTAGAGGGCAATTTTTGAAGTCCAATATTTCTCGATCTAGACCACCTAGAGGGCTGAAATTTCAGGATTGTGATCTAGAAATCATTCCCTTTCCATTTCTGTGCCTATCTTTGAATAAGACCAATTTTACAACAAGTTATGGGCAAAAATCCATGTTCAAACTTTAAATGCGAATATCTCGCTTAATATGCGTCCCAGAGCCATGAAAGTCGGCATCTAGAGGGCAATTTTTGAAGTACAATATTTCTCGATCTAGACCACCTAGAGGGCTGAAATTTCAGGATTGTGATCTTGGAATCATTCCCTTTCCATTTCTGTGCCTATCTTTGAATAAGACCAATTTTACAACAAGTTATGGGCAAAAATCCATGTTCAAACTTTAAATGCGAATATCTCGCTTAATATGCGTCCCAGAAGCATGAAAGTTGGCATCTAGAGGGCAATTTTTGAAGTCCAATATTTCTCGATCTAGACCACTTAGAGGACTGAAATTTCAGGATTGTGATCTAGGAATCATTCCCTTTCCATTTCTGTACCTATCTTTGAATAAGACCAATTTAACAACAAGTTATGGGCAAAAATCCATGTTCAAACTTTAAATGCGAATATCTCGCTTAATATGCGTCCCAGAGCTATGAAAGTCGGCATCTAGAGGGTAATTTTTGAAGTACAATATTTCTCAATCTAGACCACCTAGAGGGCTGAAATTTCAGGATTGTGATCTAGGAATCATTCCCTTTCCATTTCTGTGCCTATCTTTGAATAAGACCAATTTTACAACAAGTTATGGGCAAAAATCCATGTTCAAACTTTAAATGGGAATATCTCGCTTAATATGCGTCCCAGAGCCATGAAAGTCGGCATCTATAGGGCAATTTGTAAAGTCCAATATTTCTCGATCTAGACTACTTAGGGGGCTGAAATTTCAGGATTGTGATCTAGGAATCATTCCCTTTCCATTTCTGTGCCTATCTTTGAATAAGACCAATTTAACAACAAGTTATGGGCAAAAATCCATGTTCAAACTTTAAATGCGAATATCTCGCTTAATATGCGTCCCAGAGCTATGAAAGTCGGCATCTAGAGGGTAATTTTTGAAGTACAATATTTCTCGATCTAGACCACCTAGAGGGCTGAAATTTCAAAATTGTGATCTAGGAATCATTCCCTTTCCATTTCTGTGCCTATCTTTGAATAAGACCAATTTTACAACAAGTTATGGGCAAAAATCCATGTTCAAACTTTAAATGGGAATATCTCGCTTAATATGCGTCCCAGAGCCATGAAAGTCGGCATCTATAGGGCAATTTGTAAAGTCCAATATTTCTCGATCTAGACTACTTAGGGGGCTGAAATTTCAGGATTGTGATCTAGGAATCATTCCCTTTCCATTTCTGTGCCTATCTTTGAATAAGACCAATTTTACAACAAGTTATGGGCAAAAATCCATGTTAAAATTTTAAATGCGAATATTTCGCTTAATATGCGTCCCAGAGCCATGAAAGTCGGCATCTAGAGGGCAATTTTTGAAGTACAATGTTTCTCGATCTAGACCATCTAGAGGGCTGAAATTACAGGATTGTGATCTAGGAATCATTCCCTTTCCATTTCTGTGCCTTTCTTTGAATAAGACCAATTTTACAACAAGTTATGGACAAAAATCCATGTTCAAACTTTAAATGCGAATATCTCGCTTAATATGCGTCCCAGAGCCATGAAAGTCGGCATCTAGAGGGCAATTTTTGAAGTACAATATTTCTCGATCTAGACCACCTAGAGGGCTGAAATTTCAGGATTGTGATCTAGGAATTATTCCCTTTCCATTTCTGTGCCTATCTTTGAATAAGACCAATTTTACAACAAGTTATGGGCAAAAATCCATGTTCAAACTTTAAATGCGAATATCTCGCTTAATATGCGTCCCAGAAGCATGAAAGTTGGCATCTAGAGGGCAATTTTTGAAGTCCAATATTTCTCGATCTAGACCACTTAGAGGACTGAAATTTCAGGATTGTGATCTAGGAATCATTCCCTTTCCATTTCTGTACCTATCTTTGAATAAGACCAATTTTACAACAAGTTATGGGCAAAAATCCATGTTAAAACTTTAAATGCGAATATTTCGCTTAATATGCGTCCCAGAGCCATGAAAGTCGGCATCTAGAGGGCAATTTTTGAAGTACAATGTTTCTCGATCTAGACCATCTAGAGGGCTGAAATTACAGGATTGTGATCTAGGAATCATTCCCTTTCCATTTCTGTGCCTTTCTTTGAATAAGACCAATTTTACAACAAGTTATGGACAAAAATCCATGTTCAAACTTTAAATGCGAATATCTCGCTTAATATGCGTCCCAGAGCCATGAAAGTCGGCATCTAGAGGGCAATTTTTGAAGTACAATATTTCTCGATCTAGACCACCTAGAGGGCTGAAATTTCAGGATTGTGATCTAGGAATTATTCCCTTTCCATTTCTGTGCCTATCTTTGAATAAGACCAATTTTATAACAAGTTATGGGCAAAAATCCATGTTCAAACTTTAAATGCGAATATCTCGCTTAATATGCGTCCCAGAAGCATGAAAGTTGGCATCTAGAGGGCAATTTTTGAAGTCCAATATTTCTCGATCTAGACCACTTAGAGGACTGAAATTTCAGGATTGTGATCTAGGAATCATTCCCTTTCCATTTCTGTACCTATCTTTGAATAAGACCAATTTAACAACAAGTTATGGGCAAAAATCCATGTTCAAACTTTAAATGCGAATATCTCGCTTAATATGCGTCCCAGAGCTATGAAAGTCGGCATCTAGAGGGTAATTTTTGAAGTACAATATTTCTCGATCTAGACCACCTAGAGGGCTGAAATTTCAGGATTGTGATCTAGGAATCATTCCCTTTCCATTTCTGTGCCTATCTTTGAATAAGACCAATTTTACAACAAGTTATGGGCAAAAATCCATGTTCAAACTTTAAATGCGAATATCTCGCTTAATATGCGTCCCAGAGCCATGAAAGTCGGCATCTAGAGGGCAATTTTTGAAGTCCAATATTTCTCGATCTAGACCACCTAGAGGGTTGAAATTTCAGGATTGTGATCTAGAAATCATTCCCTTTCCATTTCTGTGCCTATCTTTGAATAAGACCAATTTTACAACAAGTTATGGGCAAAAATCCATGTTCAAACTTTAAATGCGAATATCTCGCTTAATATGCGTCCCAGAGCCATGAAAGTCGGCATCTAGAGGGCAATTTTTGAAGTACAATATTTCTCGATCTAGACCACCTAGAGGGCTGAAATTTCAGGATTGTGATCTAGGAATCATTCCCTTTCCATTTCTGTGCCTATCTTTGAATAAGACCAATTTTACAACAAGTTATGGGCAAAAATCCATGTTCAAACTTTAAATGCGAATATCTCGCTTAATATGCGTCCCAGAGCCATGAAAGTCGGCATCTAGAGGGCAATTTTTGAAGTCCAATATTTCTCGATCTAGACCACCTAGAGGGCTGAAATTTCAGGATTGTGATCTAGGAATCATTCCCTTTAAATTTCTGTGCCTATCTTTGAAAAGGACCAATTTTACAACAAGTTATGGGCAAAAATCCATGTTCAAACTTTAAATGCGAATATCTCGCTTAATATGCGTCCCAGAGCCATGAAAGTCGGCATCTAGAGGGCAATTTTTGAAGTACAATATTTCTCGATCTAGACCACCTAGAGGGCTGAAATTTCAGGATTGTGATCTAGGAATCATTCCCTTTCCATTTCTGTGCCTATCTTTGAATAAGACCAATTTTACAACAAGTTATGGGCAAAAATCCATGTTCAAACTTTAAATGCGAATATCTCGCTTAATATGCGTCCCAGAGCCATGAAAGTCGGCATCTAGAGGGCAATTTTTGAAGTACAATATTTCTCGATCTAGACCACCTAGAGGGCTGAAATTTCAGGATTGTGATCTAGGAATCATTCCCTTCCCATTTCTGTGCCTATCTTTGAATAAGACCAATTTTACAACAAGTTATGGGCAAAAATCCATGTTCACACTTTAAATGCGAATATCTCGCTTAATATGCGTCCCAGAGGCATGAAAGTCGGCATCTAGAGGGCAATTTTTAAAGTCCAATATTTCTCGATCTAGACCACTTAGGGGGCTGAAATTTCAGGATTGTGATCTAGGAATCATTCCCTTTCCATTTCTGTGCCTATCTTTGAATAAGACAAATTTTACAACAAGTTATGGGCAAAAATCCATGTTCAAACTTGAAATGCGAATATCTCGCTTAATATGCGTCCCAGAGCCATGAAAGTCGGCATCTAGAGGGTAATTTTTGAAGTACAATATTTCTCAATCTAGACCACCTAGAGGGCTGAAATTTCAGGATTGTGATCTAGGAATCATTCCCTTTCCATTTCTGTGCCTATCTTTGAATAAGACCAATTTTACAACAAGTTATGGGCAAAAATCCATGTTCAAACTTTAAATGGGAATATCTCGCTTAATATGCGTCCCAGAGCCATGAAAGTCGGCATCTATAGGGCAATTTGTAAAGTCCAATATTTCTCGATCTAGACTACTTAGGGGGCTGAAATTTCAGGATTGTGATCTAGGAATCATTCCCTTTCCATTTCTGTGCCTATCTTTGAATAAGACCAATTTTACAACAAGTTATGGGCAAAAATCCATGTTCAAACTTTAAATGCGAATATCTCGCTTAATATGCGTCCCAGAGCCATGAAAGTCGGCATCTAGAGGGCAATTTTTGAAGTACAATATTTCTCGATCTAGACCACCTAGAGGGCTGAAATTTCAGGATTGTGATCTAGGAATCATTCCCTTCCCATTTCTGTGCCTATCTTTGAATAAGACCAATTTTACAACAAGTTATGGGCAAAAATCCATGTTCACACTTTAAATGCGAATATCTCGCTTAATATGCGTCCCAGAGGCATGAAAGTCGGCATCTAGAGGGCAATTTTTAAAGTCCAATATTTCTCGATCTAGACCACTTAGGGGGCTGAAATTTCAGGATTGTGATCTAGGAATCATTCCCTTTCCATTTCTGTGCCTATCTTTGAATAAGACAAATTTTACAACAAGTTATGGGCAAAAATCCATGTTCAAACTTTAAATGCGAATATCTCGCTTAATATGCGTCCCAGAGCCATGAAAGTCGGCATCTAGAGGGCAATTTTTGAAGTCCAATATTTCTCGATCTAGACCACCTAGAGGGCTGAAATTTCAGGATTGTGATCTAGAAATCATTCCCTTTCCATTTCTGTGCCTATCTTTGAATAAGACCAATTTTACAACAAGTTATGGGCAAAAATCCATGTTCAAACTTTAAATGCGAATATCTCGCTTAATATGCGTCCCAGAGCCATGAAAGTCGGCATCTAGAGGGCAATTTTTGAAGTACAATATTTCTCGATCTAGACCACCTAGAGGGCTGAAATTTCAGGATTGTGATCTAGGAATCATTCCCTTTCCATTTCTGTGCCTATCTTTGAATAAGACCAATTTTACAACAAGTTATGGGCAAAAATCCATGTTCAAACTTTAAATGCGAATATCTCGCTTAATATGCGTCCCAGAAGCATGAAAGTTGGCATCTAGAGGGCAATTTTTGAAGTCCAATATTTCTCGATCTAGACCACTTAGAGGACTGAAATTTCAGGATTGTGATCTAGGAATCATTCCCTTTCCATTTCTGTACCTATCTTTGAATAAGACCAATTTAACAACAAGTTATGGGCAAAAATCCATGTTCAAACTTTAAATGCGAATATCTCGCTTAATATGCGTCCCAGAGCTATGAAAGTCGGCATCTAGAGGGTAATTTTTGAAGTACAATATTTCTCAATCTAGACCACCTAGAGGGCTGAAATTTCAGGATTGTGATCTAGGAATCATTCCCTTTCCATTTCTGTGCCTATCTTTGAATAAGACCAATTTTACAACAAGTTATGGGCAAAAATCCATGTTCAAACTTTAAATGGGAATATCTCGCTTAATATGCGTCCCAGAGCCATGAAAGTCGGCATCTATAGGGCAATTTGTAAAGTCCAATATTTCTCGATCTAGACTACTTAGGGGGCTGAAATTTCAGGATTGTGATCTAGGAATCATTCCCTTTCCATTTCTGTGCCTATCTTTGAATAAGACCAATTTAACAACAAGTTATGGGCAAAAATCCATGTTCAAACTTTAAATGCGAATATCTCGCTTAATATGCGTCCCAGAGCTATGAAAGTCGGCATCTAGAGGGTAATTTTTGAAGTACAATATTTCTCGATCTAGACCACCTAGAGGGCTGAAATTTCAGAATTGTGATCTAGGAATCATTCCCTTTCCATTTCTGTGCCTATCTTTGAATAAGACCAATTTTACAACAAGTTATGGGCAAAAATCCATGTTCAAACTTTAAATGGGAATATCTCGCTTAATATGCGTCCCAGAGCCATGAAAGTCGGCATCTATAGGGCAATTTGTAAAGTCCAATATTTCTCGATCTAGACTACTTAGGGGGCTGAAATTTCAGGATTGTGATCTAGGAATCATTCCCTTTCCATTTCTGTGCCTATCTTTGAATAAGACCAATTTTACAACAAGTTATGGGCAAAAATCCATGTTAAAACTTTAAATGCGAATATTTCGCTTAATATGCGTCCCAGAGCCATGAAAGTCGGCATCTAGAGGGCAATTTTTGAAGTACAATGTTTCTCGATCTAGACCATCTAGAGGGCTGAAATTACAGGATTGTGATCTAGGAATCATTCCCTTTCCATATCTGTGCCTTTCTTTGAATAAGACCAATTTTACAACAAGTTATGGACAAAAATCCATGTTCAAACTTTAAATGCGAATATCTCGCTTAATATGCGTCCCAGAGCCATGAAAGTCGGCATCTAGAGGGCAATTTTTGAAGTACAATATTTCTCGATCTAGACCACCTAGAGGGCTGAAATTTCAGGATTGTGATCTAGGAATTATTCCCTTTCCATTTCTGTGCCTATCTTTGAATAAGACCAATTTTACAACAAGTTATGGGCAAAAATCCATGTTCAAACTTTAAATGCGAATATCTCGCTTAATATGCGTCCCAGAAGCATGAAAGTTGGCATCTAGAGGGCAATTTTTGAAGTCCAATATTTCTCGATCTAGACCACTTAGAGGACTGAAATTTCAGGATTGTGATCTAGGAATCATTCCCTTTCCATTTCTGTACCTATCTTTGAATAAGACCAATTTTACAACAAGTTATGGGCAAAAATCCATGTTAAAACTTTAAATGCGAATATTTCGCTTAATATGCGTCCCAGAGCCATGAAAGTCGGCATCTAGAGGGCAATTTTTGAAGTACAATGTTTCTCGATCTAGACCATCTAGAGGGCTGAAATTACAGGATTGTGATCTAGGAATCATTCCCTTTCCATTTCTGTGCCTTTCTTTGAATAAGACCAATTTTACAACAAGTTATGGACAAAAATCCATGTTCAAACTTTAAATGCGAATATCTCGCTTAATATGCGTCCCAGAGCCATGAAAGTCGGCATCTAGAGGGCAATTTTTGAAGTACAATATTTCTCGATCTAGACCACCTAGAGGGCTGAAATTTCAGGATTGTGATCTAGGAATTATTCCCTTTCCATTTCTGTGCCTATCTTTGAATAAGACCAATTTTACAACAAGTTATGGGCAAAAATCCATGTTCAAACTTTAAATGCGAATATCTCGCTTAATATGCGTCCCAGAAGCATGAAAGTTGGCATCTAGAGGGCAATTTTTGAAGTCCAATATTTCTCGATCTAGACCACTTAGAGGACTGAAATTTCAGGATTGTGATCTAGGAATCATTCCCTTTCCATTTCTGTACCTATCTTTGAATAAGACCAATTTAACAACAAGTTATGGGCAAAAATCCATGTTCAAACTTTAAATGCGAATATCTCGCTTAATATGCGTCCCAGAGCTATGAAAGTCGGCATCTAGAGGGTAATTTTTGAAGTACAATATTTCTCGATCTAGACCACCTAGAGGGCTGAAATTTCAGGATTGTGATCTAGGAATCATTCCCTTTCCATTTCTGTGCCTATCTTTGAATAAGACCAATTTTACAACAAGTTATGGGCAAAAATCCATGTTCAAACTTTAAATGCGAATATCTCGCTTAATATGCGTCCCAGAGCCATGAAAGTCGGCATCTAGAGGGCAATTTTTGAAGTCCAATATTTCTCGATCTAGACCACCTAGAGGGTTGAAATTTCAGGATTGTGATCTAGAAATCATTCCCTTTCCATTTCTGTGCCTATCTTTGAATAAGACCAATTTTACAACAAGTTATGGGCAAAAATCCATGTTCAAACTTTAAATGCGAATATCTCGCTTAATATGCGTCCCAGAGCCATGAAAGTCGGCATCTAGAGGGCAATTTTTGAAGTACAATATTTCTCGATCTAGACCACCTAGAGGGCTGAAATTTCAGGATTGTGATCTAGGAATTATTCCCTTTCCATTTCTGTGCCTATCTTTGTATAAGACCAATTTTACAACAAGTTATGGGCAAAAATCCATGTTCAAACTTTAAATGCGAATATCTCGCTTAATATGCGTCCCAGAAGCATGAAAGTTGGCATCTAGAGGGCAATTTTTGAAGTCCAATATTTCTCGATCTAGACCACTTAGAGGACTGAAATTTCAGGATTGTGATCTAGAAATCATTCCCTTTCCATTTCTGTACCTATCTTTGAATAAGACCAATTTAACAACAAGTTATGGGCAAAAATCCATGTTCAAACTTTAAATGCGAATATCTCGCTTAATATGCGTCCCAGAGCTATGAAAGTCGGCATCTAGAGGGTAATTTTTGAAGTACAATATTTCTCGATCTAGACCACCTAGAGGGCTGAAATTTCAGGATTGTGATCTAGGAATCATTCCCTTTCCATTTCTGTGCCTATCTTTGAATAAGACCAATTTTACAACAAGTTATGGGCAAAAATCCATGTTCAAACTTTAAATGGGAATATCTCGCTTAATATGCGTCCCAGAGCCATGAAAGTCGGCATCTATAGGGCAATTTGTAAAGTCCAATATTTCTCGATCTAGACTACTTAGGGGGCTGAAATTTCAGGATTGTGATCTAGGAATCATTCCCTTTCCATTTCTGTGCCTATCTTTGAATAAGACCAATTTTACAACAAGTTATGGGCAAAAATCCATGTTAAAACTTTAAATGCGAATATTTCGCTTAATATGCGTCCCAGAGCCATGAAAGTCGGCATCTAGAGGGCAATTTTTGAAGTACAATGTTTCTCGATCTAGACCATCTAGAGGCCTGAAATTACAGGATTGTGATCTAGGAATCATTCCCTTTCCATTTCTGTGCCTTTCTTTGAATAAGACCAATTTTACAACAAGTTATGGACAAAAATCCATGTTCAAACTTTAAATGCGAATATCTCGCTTAATATGCGTCCCAGAGCCATGAAAGTCGGCATCTAGAGGGCAATTTTTGAAGTACAATATTTCTCGATCTAGACCACCTAGAGGGCTAAAATTTCAGGATTGTGATCTAGGAATCATTCCCTTTCCATTTCTGTGCCTATCTTTGAATAAGACCAATTTTACAACAAGTTATGGGCAAAAATCCATGTTCAAACTTTAAATGCGAATATCTCGCTTAATATGCGTCCCAGAGCCATGAAAGTCAGCATCTAGAGGGCAATTTTTGAAGTACAATATTTCTCGATCTAGACCACCTAGAGGGCTGAAATTTCAGGATTGTGATCTAGGAATCATTCCTTTTCCATTTCTGTGCCCATCTTTGAATAAGATTAATTTTACAACAAGTTATGGGCAAAAATCCATGTTCAAACTTTAAATGCGAATATCTCGCTTAATATGCGTCCCAGATGCATGAAAGTTGGCATCTAGAGGGCAATTTTTGAAGTCCAATATTTCTCGATCTATTCCGTTTCCATTTCTGAGCCTATCTTTGAATAAGAGCAATTTTACAACAAGTTATGGGCAAAAATCCATGTTCAAACTTTAAATGCGAATATCTCGCTTAATATGCGTCCCAGAGCCATGAAAGTCGGCATCTAGAGGGCAATTTTTGAAGTACAATATTTCTCAATCTAGACCATTTAGAGGGCTGAAATTTCAGGATTGTGATCTAGGAATCATTCCCTTTCCATTTCTGTGCCTATCTTTGAATAAGACAAATTTTACAACAAGTTATGGGCAAAAATCCATGTTCAAATTTTAAATGCGAATATCTCGCTTAATATGCGTCCCAGAAGCATGAAAGTTGGCATCTAGAGGGCAATTTTTGAAGTCCAATATTATTCGATCTAGACCACCTAGAGGACTGAAATTTCAGAATTGTGATCTAGGAATCATTCCCTTTCCATTTCTGTGCCTATCTTTGAATAAGACCAATTTTACAACAAGTTATGGGCAAAAATCCATGTTCAAACTTTAAATGCGAATATCTCGCTTAATATGCGTCCCAGAGCCATGAAAGTCGGCATCTAGAGGGCAATTTTTGAAGTACAATATTTCTCGATCTAGACCACCTAGAGGACTGAAATTTCAGAATTGTGATCTAGGAATCATTCCCTTTCCATTTCTGTGCCTATCTTTGAATAAGACCAATTTTACAACAAGTTATGGGCAAAAATCCATGTTCAAACTTTAAATGCGAATATCTCGCTTAATATGCGTCCCAGAGCCATGAAAGTCGGCATCTAGAGGGCAATTTTTGAAGTACAATATTTCTCGATCTAGACCACCTAGAGGGCTGAAATTTCAGGATTGTGATCTAGGAATCATTCCCTTCCCATTTCTGTGCCTATCTTTGAATAAGACCAATTTTACAACAAGTTATGGGCAAAAATCCATGTTCACACTTTAAATGCGAATATCTCGCTTAATATGCGTCCCAGAGGCATGAAAGTCGGCATCTAGAGGGCAATTTTTAAAGTCCAATATTTCTCGATCTAGACCACTTAGGGGGCTGAAATTTCAGGATTGTGATCTAGGAATCATTCCCTTTCCATTTCTGTGCCTATCTTTGAATAAGACAAATTTTACAACAAGTTATGGGCAAAAATCCATGTTCAAACTTTAAATGCGAATATCTCGCTTAATATGCGTCCCAGAGCCATGAAAGTCGGCATCTAGAGGGCAATTTTTGAAGTCCAATATTTCTCGATCTAGACCACCTAGAGGGCTGAAATTTCAGGATTGTGATCTAGAAATCATTCCCTTTCCATTTCTGTGCCTATCTTTGAATAAGACCAATTTTACAACAAGTTATGGGCAAAAATCCATGTTCAAACTTTAAATGCGAATATCTCGCTTAATATGCGTCCCAGAGCCATGAAAGTCGGCATCTAGAGGGCAATTTTTGAAGTACAATATTTCTCGATCTAGACCACCTAGAGGGCTGAAATTTCAGGATTGTGATCTAGGAATCATTCCCTTTCCATTTCTGTGCCTATCTTTGAATAAGACCAATTTTACAACAAGTTATGGGCAAAAATCCATGTTCAAACTTTAAATGCGAATATCTCGCTTAATATGCGTCCCAGAAGCATGAAAGTTGGCATCTAGAGGGCAATTTTTGAAGTCCAATATTTCTCGATCTAGACCACTTAGAGGACTGAAATTTCAGGATTGTGATCTAGGAATCATTCCCTTTCCATTTCTGTACCTATCTTTGAATAAGACCAATTTAACAACAAGTTATGGGCAAAAATCCATGTTCAAACTTTAAATGCGAATATCTCGCTTAATATGCGTCCCAGAGCTATGAAAGTCGGCATCTAGAGGGTAATTTTTGAAGTACAATATTTCTCGATCTAGACCACCTAGAGGGCTGAAATTTCAGGATTGTGATCTAGGAATCATTCCCTTTCCATTTCTGTGCCTATCTTTGAATAAGACCAATTTTACAACAAGTTATGGGCAAAAATCCATGTTCAAACTTTAAATGCGAATATCTCGCTTAATATGCGTCCCAGAGCCATGAAAGTCGGCATCTAGAGGGCAATTTTTGAAGTCCAATATTTCTCGATCTAGACCACCTAGAGGGTTGAAATTTCAGGATTGTGATCTAGAAATCATTCCCTTTCCATTTCTGTGCCTATCTTTGAATAAGACCAATTTTACAACAAGTTATGGGCAAAAATCCATGTTCAAACTTTAAATGCGAATATCTCGCTTAATATGCGTCCCAGAGCCATGAAAGTCGGCATCTAGAGGGCAATTTTTGAAGTACAATATTTCTCGATCTAGACCACCTAGAGGGCTGAAATTTCAGGATTGTGATCTAGGAATTATTCCCTTTCCATTTCTGTGCCTATCTTTGTATAAGACCAATTTTACAACAAGTTATGGGCAAAAATCCATGTTCAAACTTTAAATGCGAATATCTCGCTTAATATGCGTCCCAGAAGCATGAAAGTTGGCATCTAGAGGGCAATTTTTGAAGTCCAATATTTCTCGATCTAGACCACTTAGAGGACTGAAATTTCAGGATTGTGATCTAGGAATCATTCCCTTTCCATTTCTGTACCTATCTTTGAATAAGACCAATTTAACAACAAGTTATGGGCAAAAATCCATGTTCAAACTTTAAATGCGAATATCTCGCTTAATATGCGTCCCAGAGCCATGAAAGTCAGCATCTAGAGGGCAATTTTTGAAGTACAATATTTCTCGATCTAGACCACCTAGAGGGCTGAAATTTCAGGATTGTGATCTAGGAATCATTCCTTTTCCATTTCTGTGCCCATCTTTGAATAAGATTAATTTTACAACAAGTTATGGGCAAAAATCCATGTTCAAACTTTAAATGCGAATATCTCGCTTAATATGCGTCCCAGATGCATGAAAGTTGGCATCTAGAGGGCAATTTTTGAAGTCCAATATTTCTCGATCTATTCCGTTTCCATTTCTGAGCCTATCTTTGAATAAGAGCAATTTTACAACAAGTTATGGGCAAAAATCCATGTTCAAACTTTAAATGCGAATATCTCGCTTAATATGCGTCCCAGAGCCATGAAAGTCGGCATCTAGAGGGCAATTTTTGAAGTACAATATTTCTCAATCTAGACCATTTAGAGGGCTGAAATTTCAGGATTGTGATCTAGGAATCATTCCCTTTCCATTTCTGTGCCTATCTTTGAATAAGACAAATTTTACAACAAGTTATGGGCAAAAATCCATGTTCAAATTTTAAATGCGAATATCTCGCTTAATATGCGTCCCAGAAGCATGAAAGTTGGCATCTAGAGGGCAATTTTTGAAGTCCAATATTATTCGATCTAGACCACCTAGAGGACTGAAATTTCAGAATTGTGATCTAGGAATCATTCCCTTTCCATTTCTGTGCCTATCTTTGAATAAGACCAATTTTACAACAAGTTATGGGCAAAAATCCATGTTCAAACTTTAAATGCGAATATCTCGCTTAATATGCGTCCCAGAGCCATGAAAGTCGGCATCTAGAGGGCAATTTTTGAAGTACAATATTTCTCGATCTAGACCACCTAGAGGACTGAAATTTCAGAATTGTGATCTAGGAATCATTCCCTTTCCATTTCTGTGCCTATCTTTGAATAAGACCAATTTTACAACAAGTTATGGGCAAAAATCCATGTTCAAACTTTAAATGCGAATATCTCGCTTAATATGCGTCCCAGAGCCATGAAAGTCGGCATCTAGAGGGCAATTTTTGAAGTACAATATTTCTCGATCTAGACCACCTAGAGGGCTGAAATTTCAGGATTGTGATCTAGGAATCATTCCCTTCCCATTTCTGTGCCTATCTTTGAATAAGACCAATTTTACAACAAGTTATGGGCAAAAATCCATGTTCACACTTTAAATGCGAATATCTCGCTTAATATGCGTCCCAGAGGCATGAAAGTCGGCATCTAGAGGGCAATTTTTAAAGTCCAATATTTCTCGATCTAGACCACTTAGGGGGCTGAAATTTCAGGATTGTGATCTAGGAATCATTCCCTTTCCATTTCTGTGCCTATCTTTGAATAAGACAAATTTTACAACAAGTTATGGGCAAAAATCCATGTTCAAACTTTAAATGCGAATATCTCGCTTAATATGCGTCCCAGAGCCATGAAAGTCGGCATCTAGAGGGCAATTTTTGAAGTCCAATATTTCTCGATCTAGACCACCTAGAGGGCTGAAATTTCAGGATTGTGATCTAGAAATCATTCCCTTTCCATTTCTGTGCCTATCTTTGAATAAGACCAATTTTACAACAAGTTATGGGCAAAAATCCATGTTCAAACTTTAAATGCGAATATCTCGCTTAATATGCGTCCCAGAGCCATGAAAGTCGGCATCTAGAGGGCAATTTTTGAAGTACAATATTTCTCGATCTAGACCACCTAGAGGGCTGAAATTTCAGGATTGTGATCTAGGAATCATTCCCTTTCCATTTCTGTGCCTATCTTTGAATAAGACCAATTTTACAACAAGTTATGGGCAAAAATCCATGTTCAAACTTTAAATGCGAATATCTCGCTTAATATGCGTCCCAGAAGCATGAAAGTTGGCATCTAGAGGGCAATTTTTGAAGTCCAATATTTCTCGATCTAGACCACTTAGAGGACTGAAATTTCAGGATTGTGATCTAGGAATCATTCCCTTTCCATTTCTGTACCTATCTTTGAATAAGACCAATTTAACAACAAGTTATGGGCAAAAATCCATGTTCAAACTTTAAATGCGAATATCTCGCTTAATATGCGTCCCAGAGCTATGAAAGTCGGCATCTAGAGGGTAATTTTTGAAGTACAATATTTCTCGATCTAGACCACCTAGAGGGCTGAAATTTCAGGATTGTGATCTAGGAATCATTCCCTTTCCATTTCTGTGCCTATCTTTGAATAAGACCAATTTTACAACAAGTTATGGGCAAAAATCCATGTTCAAACTTTAAATGCGAATATCTCGCTTAATATGCGTCCCAGAGCCATGAAAGTCGGCATCTAGAGGGCAATTTTTGAAGTCCAATATTTCTCGATCTAGACCACCTAGAGGGTTGAAATTTCAGGATTGTGATCTAGAAATCATTCCCTTTCCATTTCTGTGCCTATCTTTGAATAAGACCAATTTTACAACAAGTTATGGGCAAAAATCCATGTTCAAACTTTAAATGCGAATATCTCGCTTAATATGCGTCCCAGAGCCATGAAAGTCGGCATCTAGAGGGCAATTTTTGAAGTACAATATTTCTCGATCTAGACCACCTAGAGGGCTGAAATTTCAGGATTGTGATCTAGGAATTATTCCCTTTCCATTTCTGTGCCTATCTTTGTATAAGACCAATTTTACAACAAGTTATGGGCAAAAATCCATGTTCAAACTTTAAATGCGAATATCTCGCTTAATATGCGTCCCAGAAGCATGAAAGTTGGCATCTAGAGGGCAATTTTTGAAGTCCAATATTTCTCGATCTAGACCACTTAGAGGACTGAAATTTCAGGATTGTGATCTAGGAATCATTCCCTTTCCATTTCTGTACCTATCTTTGAATAAGACCAATTTAACAACAAGTTATGGGCAAAAATCCATGTTCAAACTTTAAATGCGAATATCTCGCTTAATATGCGTCCCAGAGCTATGAAAGTCGGCATCTAGAGGGTAATTTTTGAAGTACAATATTTCTCGATCTAGACCACCTAGAGGGCTGAAATTTCAGGATTGTGATCTAGGAATCATTCCCTTTCCATTTCTGTGCCTATCTTTGAATAAGACCAATTTTACAACAAGTTATGGGCAAAAATCCATGTTCAAACTTTAAATGGGAATATCTCGCTTAATATGCGTCCCAGAGCCATGAAAGTCGGCATCTATAGGGCAATTTGTAAAGTCCAATATTTCTCGATCTAGACTACTTAGGGGGCTGAAATTTCAGGATTGTGATCTAGGAATCATTCCCTTTCCATTTCTGTGCCTATCTTTGAATAAGACCAATTTTACAACAAGTTATGGGCAAAAATCCATGTTAAAACTTTAAATGCGAATATTTCGCTTAATATGCGTCCCAGAGCCATGAAAGTCGGCATCTAGAGGGCAATTTTTGAAGTACAATGTTTCTCGATCTAGACCATCTAGAGGCCTGAAATTACAGGATTGTGATCTAGGAATCATTCCCTTTCCATTTCTGTGCCTTTCTTTGAATAAGACCAATTTTACAACAAGTTATGGACAAAAATCCATGTTCAAACTTTAAATGCGAATATCTCGCTTAATATGCGTCCCAGAGCCATGAAAGTCGGCATCTAGAGGGCAATTTTTGAAGTACAATATTTCTCGATCTAGACCACCTAGAGGGCTAAAATTTCAGGATTGTGATCTAGGAATCATTCCCTTTCCATTTCTGTGCCTATCTTTGAATAAGACCAATTTTACAACAAGTTATGGGCAAAAATCCATGTTCAAACTTTAAATGCGAATATCTCGCTTAATATGCGTCCCAGAGCCATGAAAGTCAGCATCTAGAGGGCAATTTTTGAAGTACAATATTTCTCGATCTAGACCACCTAGAGGGCTGAAATTTCAGGATTGTGATCTAGGAATCATTCCTTTTCCATTTCTGTGCCCATCTTTGAATAAGATTAATTTTACAACAAGTTATGGGCAAAAATCCATGTTCAAACTTTAAATGCGAATATCTCGCTTAATATGCGTCCCAGATGCATGAAAGTTGGCATCTAGAGGGCAATTTTTGAAGTCCAATATTTCTCGATCTATTCCGTTTCCATTTCTGAGCCTATCTTTGAATAAGAGCAATTTTACAACAAGTTATGGGCAAAAATCCATGTTCAAACTTTAAATGCGAATATCTCGCTTAATATGCGTCCCAGAGCCATGAAAGTCGGCATCTAGAGGGCAATTTTTGAAGTACAATATTTCTCAATCTAGACCATTTAGAGGGCTGAAATTTCAGGATTGTGATCTAGGAATCATTCCCTTTCCATTTCTGTGCCTATCTTTGAATAAGACAAATTTTACAACAAGTTATGGGCAAAAATCCATGTTCAAATTTTAAATGCGAATATCTCGCTTAATATGCGTCCCAGAAGCATGAAAGTTGGCATCTAGAGGGCAATTTTTGAAGTCCAATATTTCTCGATCTAGACCACCTAGAGGACTGAAATTTCAGAATTGTGATCTAGGAATCATTCCCTTTCCATTTCTGTGCCTATCTTTGAATAAGACCAATTTTACAACAAGTTATGGGCAAAAATCCATGTTCAAACTTTAAATGCGAATATCTCGCTTAATATGCGTCCCAGAGCCATGAAAGTCGGCATCTAGAGGGCAATTTTTGAAGTACAATATTTCTCGATCTAGACCACCTAGAGGACTGAAATTTCAGAATTGTGATCTAGGAATCATTCCCTTTCCATTTCTGTGCCTATCTTTGAATAAGACCAATTTTACAACAAGTTATGGGCAAAAATCCATGTTCAAACTTTAAATGCGAATATCTCGCTTAATATGCGTCCCAGAGCCATGAAAGTCGGCATCTAGAGGGCAATTTTTGAAGTACAATATTTCTCGATCTAGACCACCTAGAGGGCTGAAATTTCAGGATTGTGATCTAGGAATCATTCCCTTCCCATTTCTGTGCCTATCTTTGAATAAGACCAATTTTACAACAAGTTATGGGCAAAAATCCATGTTCACACTTTAAATGCGAATATCTCGCTTAATATGCGTCCCAGAGGCATGAAAGTCGGCATCTAGAGGGCAATTTTTAAAGTCCAATATTTCTCGATCTAGACCACTTAGGGGGCTGAAATTTCAGGATTGTGATCTAGGAATCATTCCCTTTCCATTTCTGTGCCTATCTTTGAATAAGACAAATTTTACAACAAGTTATGGGCAAAAATCCATGTTCAAACTTTAAATGCGAATATCTCGCTTAATATGCGTCCCAGAGCCATGAAAGTCGGCATCTAGAGGGCAATTTTTGAAGTCCAATATTTCTCGATCTAGACCACCTAGAGGGCTGAAATTTCAGGATTGTGATCTAGAAATCATTCCCTTTCCATTTCTGTGCCTATCTTTGAATAAGACCAATTTTACAACAAGTTATGGGCAAAAATCCATGTTCAAACTTTAAATGCGAATATCTCGCTTAATATGCGTCCCAGAGCCATGAAAGTCGGCATCTAGAGGGCAATTTTTGAAGTACAATATTTCTCGATCTAGACCACCTAGAGGGCTGAAATTTCAGGATTGTGATCTAGGAATCATTCCCTTTCCATTTCTGTGCCTATCTTTGAATAAGACCAATTTTACAACAAGTTATGGGCAAAAATCCATGTTCAAACTTTAAATGCGAATATCTCGCTTAATATGCGTCCCAGAAGCATGAAAGTTGGCATCTAGAGGGCAATTTTTGAAGTCCAATATTTCTCGATCTAGACCACTTAGAGGACTGAAATTTCAGGATTGTGATCTAGGAATCATTCCCTTTCCATTTCTGTACCTATCTTTGAATAAGACCAATTTAACAACAAGTTATGGGCAAAAATCCATGTTCAAACTTTAAATGCGAATATCTCGCTTAATATGCGTCCCAGAGCTATGAAAGTCGGCATCTAGAGGGTAATTTTTGAAGTACAATATTTCTCAATCTAGACCACCTAGAGGGCTGAAATTTCAGGATTGTGATCTAGGAATCATTCCCTTTCCATTTCTGTGCCTATCTTTGAATAAGACCAATTTTACAACAAGTTATGGGCAAAAATCCATGTTCAAACTTTAAATGGGAATATCTCGCTTAATATGCGTCCCAGAGCCATGAAAGTCGGCATCTATAGGGCAATTTGTAAAGTCCAATATTTCTCGATCTAGACTACTTAGGGGGCTGAAATTTCAGGATTGTGATCTAGGAATCATTCCCTTTCCATTTCTGTGCCTATCTTTGAATAAGACCAATTTAACAACAAGTTATGGGCAAAAATCCATGTTCAAACTTTAAATGCGAATATCTCGCTTAATATGCGTCCCAGAGCTATGAAAGTCGGCATCTAGAGGGTAATTTTTGAAGTACAATATTTCTCGATCTAGACCACCTAGAGGGCTGAAATTTCAGAATTGTGATCTAGGAATCATTCCCTTTCCATTTCTGTGCCTATCTTTGAATAAGACCAATTTTACAACAAGTTATGGGCAAAAATCCATGTTCAAACTTTAAATGGGAATATCTCGCTTAATATGCGTCCCAGAGCCATGAAAGTCGGCATCTATAGGGCAATTTGTAAAGTCCAATATTTCTCGATCTAGACTACTTAGGGGGCTGAAATTTCAGGATTGTGATCTAGGAATCATTCCCTTTCCATTTCTGTGCCTATCTTTGAATAAGACCAATTTTACAACAAGTTATGGGCAAAAATCCATGTTAAAACTTTAAATGCGAATATTTCGCTTAATATGCGTCCCAGAGCCATGAAAGTCGGCATCTAGAGGGCAATTTTTGAAGTACAATGTTTCTCGATCTAGACCATCTAGAGGGCTGAAATTACAGGATTGTGATCTAGGAATCATTCCCTTTCCATATCTGTGCCTTTCTTTGAATAAGACCAATTTTACAACAAGTTATGGACAAAAATCCATGTTCAAACTTTAAATGCGAATATCTCGCTTAATATGCGTCCCAGAGCCATGAAAGTCGGCATCTAGAGGGCAATTTTTGAAGTACAATATTTCTCGATCTAGACCACCTAGAGGGCTGAAATTTCAGGATTGTGATCTAGGAATTATTCCCTTTCCATTTCTGTGCCTATCTTTGAATAAGACCAATTTTACAACAAGTTATGGGCAAAAATCCATGTTCAAACTTTAAATGCGAATATCTCGCTTAATATGCGTCCCAGAAGCATGAAAGTTGGCATCTAGAGGGCAATTTTTGAAGTCCAATATTTCTCGATCTAGACCACTTAGAGGACTGAAATTTCAGGATTGTGATCTAGGAATCATTCCCTTTCCATTTCTGTACCTATCTTTGAATAAGACCAATTTTACAACAAGTTATGGGCAAAAATCCATGTTAAAACTTTAAATGCGAATATTTCGCTTAATATGCGTCCCAGAGCCATGAAAGTCGGCATCTAGAGGGCAATTTTTGAAGTACAATGTTTCTCGATCTAGACCATCTAGAGGGCTGAAATTACAGGATTGTGATCTAGGAATCATTCCCTTTCCATTTCTGTGCCTTTCTTTGAATAAGACCAATTTTACAACAAGTTATGGACAAAAATCCATGTTCAAACTTTAAATGCGAATATCTCGCTTAATATGCGTCCCAGAGCCATGAAAGTCGGCATCTAGAGGGCAATTTTTGAAGTACAATATTTCTCGATCTAGACCACCTAGAGGGCTGAAATTTCAGGATTGTGATCTAGGAATTATTCCCTTTCCATTTCTGTGCCTATCTTTGAATAAGACCAATTTTACAACAAGTTATGGGCAAAAATCCATGTTCAAACTTTAAATGCGAATATCTCGCTTAATATGCGTCTTAGAAGCATGAAAGTTGGCATCTAGAGGGCAATTTTTGAAGTCCAATATTTCTCGATCTAGACCACTTAGAGGACTGAAATTTCAGGATTGTGATCTAGGAATCATTCCCTTTCCATTTCTGTACCTATCTTTGAATAAGACCAATTTAACAACAAGTTATGGGCAAAAATCCATGTTCAAACTTTAAATGCGAATATCTCGCTTAATATGCGTCCCAGAGCTATGAAAGTCGGCATCTAGAGGGTAATTTTTGAAGTACAATATTTCTCGATCTAGACCACCTAGAGGGCTGAAATTTCAGGATTGTGATCTAGGAATCATTCCCTTTCCATTTCTGTGCCTATCTTTGAATAAGACCAATTTTACAACAAGTTATGGGCAAAAATCCATGTTCAAACTTTAAATGCGAATATCTCGCTTAATATGCGTCCCAGAGCCATGAAAGTCGGCATCTAGAGGGCAATTTTTGAAGTCCAATATTTCTCGATCTAGACCACCTAGAGGGTTGAAATTTCAGGATTGTGATCTAGAAATCATTCCCTTTCCATTTCTGTGCCTATCTTTGAATAAGACCAATTTTACAACAAGTTATGGGCAAAAATCCATGTTCAAACTTTAAATGCGAATATCTCGCTTAATATGCGTCCCAGAGCCATGAAAGTCGGCATCTAGAGGGCAATTTTTGAAGTACAATATTTCTCGATCTAGACCACCTAGAGGGCTGAAATTTCAGGATTGTGATCTAGGAATTATTCCCTTTCCATTTCTGTGCCTATCTTTGTATAAGACCAATTTTACAACAAGTTATGGGCAAAAATCCATGTTCAAACTTTAAATGCGAATATCTCGCTTAATATGCGTCCCAGAAGCATGAAAGTTGGCATCTAGAGGGCAATTTTTGAAGTCCAATATTTCTCGATCTAGACCACTTAGAGGACTGAAATTTCAGGATTGTGATCTAGGAATCATTCCCTTTCCATTTCTGTACCTATCTTTGAATAAGACCAATTTAACAACAAGTTATGGGCAAAAATCCATGTTCAAACTTTAAATGCGAATATCTCGCTTAATATGCGTCCCAGAGCTATGAAAGTCGGCATCTAGAGGGTAATTTTTGAAGTACAATATTTCTCGATCTAGACCACCTAGAGGGCTGAAATTTCAGGATTGTGATCTAGGAATCATTCCCTTTCCATTTCTGTGCCTATCTTTGAATAAGACCAATTTTACAACAAGTTATGGGCAAAAATCCATGTTCAAACTTTAAATGGGAATATCTCGCTTAATATGCGTCCCAGAGCCATGAAAGTCGGCATCTATAGGGCAATTTGTAAAGTCCAATATTTCTCGATCTAGACTACTTAGGGGGCTGAAATTTCAGGATTGTGATCTAGGAATCATTCCCTTTCCATTTCTGTGCCTATCTTTGAATAAGACCAATTTTACAACAAGTTATGGGCAAAAATCCATGTTAAAACTTTAAATGCGAATATTTCGCTTAATATGCGTCCCAGAGCCATGAAAGTCGGCATCTAGAGGGCAATTTTTGAAGTACAATGTTTCTCGATCTAGACCATCTAGAGGGCTGAAATTACAGGATTGTGATCTAGGAATCATTCCCTTTCCATTTCTGTGCCTTTCTTTGAATAAGACCAATTTTACAACAAGTTATGGACAAAAATCCATGTTCAAACTTTAAATGCGAATATCTCGCTTAATATGCGTCCCAGAGCCATGAAAGTCGGCATCTAGAGGGCAATTTTTGAAGTACAATATTTCTCGATCTAGACCACCTAGAGGGCTGAAATTTCAGGATTGTGATCTAGGAATCATTCCTTTTCCATTTCTGTGCCCATCTTTGAATAAGATTAATTTTACAACAAGTTATGGGCAAAAATCCATGTTCAAACTTTAAATGCGAATATCTCGCTTAATATGCGTCCCAGATGCATGAAAGTTGGCATCTAGAGGGCAATTTTTGAAGTCCAATATTTCTCGATCTATTCCGTTTCCATTTCTGTGTACAATACAAGTACAATATTTCTCGATCTAGACCATTTAGAGGGCTGAAATTTCAGGATTGTGATCTAGGAATCATTCCCTTTCCATTTCTGTGCCTATCTTTGAATAAGACAAATTTTACAACAAGTTATGGGCAAAAATCCATGTTCAAATTTTAAATGCGAATATCTCGCTTAATATGCGTCCCAGAAGCATGAAAGTTGGCATCTAGAGGGCAATTTTTGAAGTCCAATATTTCTCGATCTAGACCACCTAGAGGACTGAAATTTCAGAATTGTGATCTAGGAATCATTCCCTTTCCATTTCTGTGCCTATCTTTGAATAAGACCAATTTTACAACAAGTTATGGGCAAAAATCCATGTTCAAACTTTAAATGCGAATATCTCGCTTAATATGCGTCCCAGAGCCATGAAAGTCGGCATCTAGAGGGCAATTTTTGAAGTACAATATTTCTCGATCTAGACCACCTAGAGGACTGAAATTTCAGAATTGTGATCTAGGAATCATTCCCTTTCCATTTCTGTGCCTATCTTTGAATAAGACCAATTTTACAACAAGTTATGGGCAAAAATCCATGTTCAAACTTTAAATGCGAATATCTCGCTTAATATGCGTCCCAGAGCCATGAAAGTCGGCATCTAGAGGGCAATTTTTGAAGTACAATATTTCTCGATCTAGACCACCTAGAGGGCTGAAATTTCAGGATTGTGATCTAGGAATTATTCCCTTTCCATTTCTGTGCCTATCTTTGAATAAGACCAATTTTACAACAAGTTATGGGCAAAAATCCATGTTCAAACTTTAAATGCGAATATCTCGCTTAATATGCGTCCCAGAAGCATGAAAGTTGGCATCTAGAGGGCAATTTTTGAAGTCCAATATTTCTCGATCTAGACCACTTAGAGGACTGAAATTTCAGGATTGTGATCTAGGAATCATTCCCTTTCCATTTCTGTACCTATCTTTGAATAAGACCAATTTAACAACAAGTTATGGGCAAAAATCCATGTTCAAACTTTAAATGCGAATATCTCGCTTAATATGCGTCCCAGAGCTATGAAAGTCGGCATCTAGAGGGTAATTTTTGAAGTACAATATTTCTCGATCTAGACCACCTAGAGGGCTGAAATTTCAGGATTGTGATCTAGGAATCATTCCCTTTCCATTTCTGTGCCTATCTTTGAATAAGACCAATTTTACAACAAGTTATGGGCAAAAATCCATGTTCAAACTTTAAATGGGAATATCTCGCTTAATATGCGTCCCAGAGCCATGAAAGTCGGCATCTATAGGGCAATTTGTAAAGTCCAATATTTCTCGATCTAGACTACTTAGGGGGCTGAAATTTCAGGATTGTGATCTAGGAATCATTCCCTTTCCATTTCTGTGCCTATCTTTGAATAAGACCAATTTTACAACAAGTTATGGGCAAAAATCCATGTTAAAACTTTAAATGCGAATATTTCGCTTAATATGCGTCCCAGAGCCATGAAAGTCGGCATCTAGAGGGCAATTTTTGAAGTACAATGTTTCTCGATCTAGACCATCTAGAGGGCTGAAATTACAGGATTGTGATCTAGGAATCATTCCCTTTCCATTTCTGTGCCTTTCTTTGAATAAGACCAATTTTACAACAAGTTATGGACAAAAATCCATGTTCAAACTTTAAATGCGAATATCTCGCTTAATATGCGTCCCAGAGCCATGAAAGTCGGCATCTAGAGGGCAATTTTTGAAGTACAATATTTCTCGATCTAGACCACCTAGAGGGCTAAAATTTCAGGATTGTGATCTAGGAATCATTCCCTTTCCATTTCTGTGCCTATCTTTGAATAAGACCAATTTTACAACAAGTTATGGGCAAAAATCCATGTTCAAACTTTAAATGCGAATATCTCGCTTAATATGCGTCCCAGAGCCATGAAAGTCAGCATCTAGAGGGCAATTTTTGAAGTACAATATTTCTCGATCTAGACCACCTAGAGGGCTGAAATTTCAGGATTGTGATCTAGGAATCATTCCTTTTCCATTTCTGTGCCCATCTTTGAATAAGATTAATTTTACAACAAGTTATGGGCAAAAATCCATGTTCAAACTTTAAATGCGAATATATCGCTTAATATGCGTCCCAGATGCATGAAAGTTGGCATCTAGAGGGCAATTTTTGAAGTCCAATATTTCTCGATCTATTCCGTTTCCATTTCTGTGCCTATCTTTGAATAAGAGCAATTTTACAACAAGTTATGGGCAAAAATCCATGTTCAAACTTTAAATGCGAATATCTCGCTTAATATGCGTCCCAGAGCCATGAAAGTCGGCATCTAGAGGGCAATTTTTGAAGTACAATATTTCTCGATCTAGACCATTTAGAGGGCTGAAATTTCAGGATTGTGATCTAGGAATCATTCCCTTTCCATTTCTGTGCCTATCTTTGAATAAGACAAATTTTACAACAAGTTATGGGCAAAAATCCATGTTCAAATTTTAAATGCGAATATCTCGCTTAATATGCGTCCCAGAAGCATGAAAGTTGGCATCTAGAGGGCAATTTTTGAAGTCCAATATTTCTCGATCTAGACCACCTAGAGGACTGAAATTTCAGAATTGTGATCTAGGAATCATTCCCTTTCCATTTCTGTGCCTATCTTTGAATAAGACCAATTTTACAACAAGTTATGGGCAAAAATCCATGTTCAAACTTTAAATGCGAATATCTCGCTTAATATGCGTCCCAGAGGCATGAAAGTCGGCATTTAGAGGGCAATTTTTGAAGTCCAATATTTCTCGATCTAGACCACCTAGAGGACTGAAATTTCAGGATTGTGATCTAGGAATCATTCCCTTTCCATTTCTGTGCCTATCTTTGAATAAGACCAATTTTACAACAAGTTATGGGCAAAAATCCATGTTCAAACTTTAAATGCGAATATTTCGCTTAATATGCGTCCCAGAGCTATGAAAGTCGGCATCTAGAGGGCAATTTTTGAAGTACAATATTTCTCGATCTAGACCACCTAGAGGGCTGAAATTTCAGGATTGTAATCTAGGAATCATTCCCTTTCCATTTCTTTGCCTATCTTTGAAAAGGACCAATTTTATAACAAGTTATGGGCAAAAATCCATGTTCAAACTTTAAATGCGAATATCTCGCTTAATATGCGTCCCAGAGGCATGAAAGTCGGCATTTAGAGGGCAATTTTTGAAGTCCAATATTTCTCGATCTAGACCACCTAGAGGACTGAAATTTCAGGATTGTGATCTAGGAATCATTCCCTTTCCATTTCTGTGCCTATCTTTGAATAAGACCAATTTTACAACAAGTCATGGGCAAAAATCCATGTTCAAACTTTAAATGCGAATATCTCGCTTAATATGCGTCCCAGAGCTATGAAAGTCGGCATCTAGAGGGCAATTTTTGAAGTACAATATTTCTCGATCTAGACCACCTAGAGGGCTGAAATTTCAGGATTGTAATCTAGGAATCATTCCCTTTCCATTTCTGTGCCTATCTTTGAATAAGACCAATTTTACAACAAGTTATGGGCAAAAATCCATGTTCAAACTTTAAATGCGAATATCTCGCTTAATATGCGTCCCAGAGCCATGAAAGTCGGCATCTAGAGGGCAATTTTTGAAGTCCAATATTTCTCGATCTAGACCACCTAGAGGGCTGAAATTTCAGGATTGTGATCTAGGAATCATTCCCTTTCCATTTCTGTGCCTATCTTTGAATAAGACCAATTTTACAACAAGTTATGGGCAAAAATCCATGTTCAAACTTTAAATGCGAATATCTCGCTTAATATGCGTCCCAGAGGCATGAAAGTCGGCATCTAGAGGGCAATTTTTGAAGTCCAATATTTCTCGATCTAGACCACCTAGAGGGCTGAAATTTCAGGATTGTGATCTAGGAATCATTCCCTTTCCATTTCTGTGCCTATCTTTGAATAAGACCAATTTTACAACAAGTTATGGGCAAAAATCCATGTTCAAACTTTAAATGCGAATATCTCGCTTAATATGCGTCCCAGAGCCATGAAAGTCGGCATCTAGAGGGCAATTTTTGAAGTACAATATTTCTCGATCTAGACCACCTAGAGGGCTGAAATTTCAGGATTGTGATCTAGGAATCATTCCCTTTCCATTTCTGTGCCTATCTTTGAATAAGACCAATTTTACAACAAGTTATGGGCAAAAATCCATGTTCAAACTTTAAATGCGAATATCTCGCTTAATATGCGTCCCAGAGCCATGAAAGTCGGCATCTAGAGGGCAATTTTTGAAGTACAATATTTCTCGATCTAGACCACCTAGAGGGCTGAAATTTCAGGATTGTGATCTAGGAATCATTCCCTTTCCATTTCTGTGCCTATCTTTGAATAAGACCAATTTTACAAGAAGTTATGGGCAAAAATCCATGTTCAAACTTTAAATGCGAATATCTCGCTTAATATGCGTCCCAGAGCTATGAAAGTCGGCATCTAGAGGGCAATTTTTGAAGTCCAATATTTCTCGATCTAGACCACCTAGAGGACTGAAATTTCAGGATTGTGATCTAGGAATCATTCCCTTTCCATTTCTGTGCCTATCTTTGAATAAGACCAATTTTACAACAAGTTATGGGCAAAAATCCATGTTCAAACTTTAAATGCGAATATCTCGCTTAATATGCGTCCCAGAGCCATGAAAGTCGGCATCTAGAGGGCAATTTTTGAAGTGCAATATTTCTCGATCTAGACCACCTAGAGGGCTGAAATTTCAGGATTGTGATCTAGGAATCATTCCCTTTCCATTTCTGTGCCTATCTTTGAATAAGACCAATTTTACAACAAGTTATGGGCAAAAATCCATGTTCAAACTTTAAATGCGAATATCTCGCTTAATATGCGTCCCAGAGGCATGAAAGTCGGCATCTAGAGGGCAATTTTTGAAGTCCAATATTTCTCGATCTAGACCACCTAGAGGGCTGAAATTTCAGGATTGTGATCTAGGAATCATTCCCTTTCCATTTCTGTGCCTATCTTTGAATAAGACCAATTTTACAACAAGTTATGGGCAAAAATCCATGTTCAAACTTTAAATGCGAATATCTCGCTTAATATGCGTCCCAGAGCCATGAAAGTCGGCATCTAGAGGGCAATTTTTGAAGTACAATATTTCTCGATCTAGACCACCTAGAGGGCTGAAATTTCAGGATTGTGATCTAGGAATCATTCCCTTTCCATTTCTGTGCCTATCTTTGAATAAGACCAATTTTACAACAAGTTATGGGCAAAAATCCATGTTCAAACTTTAAATGCGAATATCTCGCTTAATATGCGTCCCAGAGCCATGAAAGTCGGCATCTAGAGGGCAATTTTTGAAGTACAATATTTCTCGATCTAGACCACCTAGAGGGCTGAAATTTCAGGATTGTGATCTAGGAATCATTCCCTTTCCATTTCTGTGCCTATCTTTGAATAAGACCAATTTTACAAGAAGTTATGGGCAAAAATCCATGTTCAAACTTTAAATGCGAATATCTCGCTTAATATGCGTCCCAGAGCTATGAAAGTCGGCATCTAGAGGGCAATTTTTGAAGTCCAATATTTCTCGATCTAGACCACCTAGAGGACTGAAATTTCAGGATTGTGATCTAGGAATCATTCCCTTTCCATTTCTGTGCCTATCTTTGAATAAGACCAATTTTACAACAAGTTATGGGCAAAAATCCATGTTCAAACTTTAAATGCGAATATCTCGCTTAATATGCGTCCCAGAGCTATGAAAGTCGGCATCTAGAGGGCAATTTTTGAAGTCCAATATTTCTCGATCTAGACCACCTAGAGGGCTGAAATTTCAGGATTGTGATCTAGGAATCATTCCCTTTCCATTTCTGTGCCTATCTTTGAATAAGACCAATTTTACAACAAGTTATGGGCAAAAATCCATGTTCAAACTTTAAATGCGAATATCTCGCTTAATATGCGTCCCAGAGCCATGAAAGTCGGCATCTAGAGGGCAATTTTTGAAGTACAATATTTCTCGATCTAGACCACCTAGAGGGCTGAAATTTCAGGATTGTGATCTAGGAATCATTCCCTTTCCATTTCTGTGCCTATCTTTGAATAAGACCAATTTTACAACAAGTTATGGGCAAAAATCCATGTTCAAACTTTAAATGCGAATATCTCGCTTAATATGCGTCCCAGAGCCATGAAAGTCGGCATCTAGAGGGCAATTTTTGAAGTCCAATATTTCTCGATCTAGACCACCTAGAGGGCTGAAATTTCAGGATTGTGATCTAGGAATCATTCCCTTTCCATTTCTGTGCCTATCTTTGAATAAGACCAATTTTACAAGAAGTTATGGGCAAAAATCCATGTTCAAACTTTAAATGCGAATATCTCGCTTAATATGCGTCCCAGAGCTATGAAAGTCGGCATCTAGAGGGCAATTTTTGAAGTCCAATATTTCTCGATCTAGACCACCTAGAGGACTGAAATTTCAGGATTGTGATCTAGGAATCATTCCCTTTCCATTTCTGTGCCTATCTTTGAATAAGACCAATTTTACAAGAAGTTATGGGCAAAAATCCATGTTCAAACTTTAAATGCGAATATCTCGCTTAATATGCGTCCCAGAGGCATGAAAGTCGGCATCTAGAGGGCAATTTTTGAAGTACAATATTTCTCGATCTAGACCACCTAGAGGGCTGAAATTTCAGGATTGTGATCTAGGAATCATTCCCTTTCCATTTCTGTGCCTATCTTTGAATAAGACCAATTTTACAACAAGTTATGGGCAAAAATCCATGTTCAAACTTTAAATGCGAATATCTCGCTTAATATGCGTCCCAGAGCCATGAAAGTCGGCATCTAGAGGGCAATTTTTGAAGTACAATATTTCTCGATCTAGACCACCTAGAGGGCTGAAATTTCAGGATTGTGATCTAGGAATCATTCCCTTTCCATTTCTGTGCCTATCTTTGAATAAGACCAATTTTACAAGAAGTTATGGGCAAAAATCCATGTTCAAACTTTAAATGCGAATATCTCGCTTAATATGCGTCCCAGAGCTATGAAAGTCGGCATCTAGAGGGCAATTTTTGAAGTCCAATATTTCTCGATCTAGACCACCTAGAGGACTGAAATTTCAGGATTGTGATCTAGGAATCATTCCCTTTCCATTTCTGTGCCTATCTTTGAATAAGACCAATTTTACAACAAGTTATGGGCAAAAATCCATGTTCAAACTTTAAATGCGAATATCTCGCTTAATATGCGTCCCAGAGCTATGAAAGTCGGCATCTAGAGGGCAATTTTTGAAGTCCAATATTTCTCGATCTAGACCACCTAGAGGGCTGAAATTTCAGGATTGTGATCTAGGAATCATTCCCTTTCCATTTCTGTGCCTATCTTTGAATAAGACCAATTTTACAACAAGTTATGGGCAAAAATCCATGTTCAAACTTTAAATGCGAATATCTCGCTTAATATGCGTCCCAGAGCCATGAAAGTCGGCATCTAGAGGGCAATTTTTGAAGTACAATATTTCTCGATCTAGACCACCTAGAGGGCTGAAATTTCAGGATTGTGATCTAGGAATCATTCCCTTTCCATTTCTGTGCCTATCTTTGAATAAGACCAATTTTACAACAAGTTATGGGCAAAAATCCATGTTCAAACTTTAAATGCGAATATCTCGCTTAATATGCGTCCCAGAGCCATGAAAGTCGGCATCTAGAGGACAATTTTTGAAGTCCAATATTTCTCGATCTAGACCACCTAGAGGGCTGAAATTTCAGGATTGTGATCTAGGAATCATTCCCTTTCCATTTCTGTGCCTATCTTTGAATAAGACCAATTTTACAAGAAGTTATGGGCAAAAATCCATGTTCAAACTTTAAATGCGAATATCTCGCTTAATATGCGTCCCAGAGCTATGAAAGTCGGCATCTAGAGGGCAATTTTTGAAGTCCAATATTTCTCGATCTAGACCACCTAGAGGACTGAAATTTCAGGATTGTGATCTAGGAATCATTCCCTTTCCATTTCTGTGCCTATCTTTGAATAAGACCAATTTTACAAGAAGTTATGGGCAAAAATCCATGTTCAAACTTTAAATGCGAATATCTCGCTTAATATGCGTCCCAGAGGCATGAAAGTCGGCATCTAGAGGGCAATTTTTGAAGTACAATATTTCTCGATCTAGACCACCTAGAGGGCTGAAATTTCAGGATTGTAATCTAGGAATCATTCCCTTTCCATTTCTGTGCCTATCTTTGAATAAGACCAATTTTACAACAAGTTATGGGCAAAAATCCATGTTCAAACTTTAAATGCGAATATCTCGCTTAATATGCGTCCCAGAGCCATGAAAGTCGGCATCTAGAGGGCAATTTTTGATGTACAATATTTCTCGATCTAGACCAACTAGAGGGCTGAAATTTCAGGATTGTGATCTAGGAATCATTCCCTTTCCATTCCTGTGCCTATCTTTGAATAAGACCAATTTTACAACAAGTTATGGGCAAAAATCCATGTTCAAACTTTAAATGCGAATATCTCGCTTAATATGCGTCCCAGAGCCATGAAAGTCGGCATCTAGAGGGCAACTTTTGAAGTACATTATTTCTCGATATAGACCACCTAGAGGGCTGAAATTTCAGGATTGTGATCTAGGAATCATTCCCTTTCCATTTCTGTGCCTATCTTTGAATAAGACCAATTTTACAACAAGTTATGGGCAAAAATCCATGTTCAAACTTTAAATGCGAATATCTCGCTTAGTATGCGTCCCAGAGCTATGAAAGTCGGCATCTAGAGGGCAATTTTTGAAGTACAATATTTCTCGATCTAGACCACCTAGAGGGCTGAAATTTCAGGATTGTGATCTAGGAATCATTCCCTTTCCATTTCTGTGCCCATCTTTGAATAAGACTAATTTTACAACAAGTTATGGGCAAAAATCCATGTTCAAACTTTAAATGCGAATATCTCGCTTAATATGCGTCCCAGAAGCATGGAAGTTGGCATCTAGAGGGCAATTTTTGAAGTCCAATATTTCTCGATCTATTCCGTTTCCATTTCTGTGCCTATCTTTGAATAAGACCAATTTTACAACAAGTTATGGGCAAAAATCCATGTTCAAACTTTAAATGCGAATATCTCGCTTAATATGCGTCCCAGAGGCATGAAAGTCGGCATCTAGAGGGCAATTTTTGAAGTCCAATATTTCTCGATCTAGACCACCTAGAGGACTGAAATTTCAGGATTGTGATCTAGGAATCATTCCCTTTCCATTTCTGTGCCTATCTTTGAATAAGACCAATTTTACAAGAAGTTATGGGCAAAAATCCATGTTCATACTTTAAATGCGAATATCTCGCTTAATATGCGTCCCAGAGCTATGAAAGTCGGCATCTAGAAGGCAATTTTTGAAGTACAATATTTCTCAATCTAGACCACCTAGAGGGCTGAAATTTCAGGATTGTAATCTAGGAATCATTCCCTTTCCATTTCTGTGCCTATCTTTGAATAAGACCAATTTTACAACAAGTTATGGGCAAAAATCCATGTTCAAACTTTAAATGCGAATATCTCGCTTAATATGCGTCCCAGAGGCATGAAAGTCGGCATTTAGAGGGCAATTTTTGAAGTCCAATATTTCTCGATCTAGACCACCTAGAGGACTGAAATTTCAGGATTGTGATCTAGGAATCATTCCCTTTCCATTTCTGTGCCTATCTTTGAATAAGACCAATTTTACAAGAAGTTATGGGCAAAAATCCATGTTCATACTTTAAATGCGAATATCTCGCTTAATATGCGTCCCAGAGCTATGAAAGTCGGCATCTAGAGGGCAATTTTTGAAGTACAATATTTCTCAATCTAGACCACCTAGAGGGCTGAAATTTCAGGATTGTAATCTAGGAATCATTCCCTTTCCATTTCTGTGCCTATCTTTGAATAAGACCAATTTTACAACAAGTTATGGGCAAAAATCCATGTTCAAACTTTACACTTCAGAATTTCAGAAAGTAGTAAGCTTATAGCAAGCGTCAAACTACGATCAGAGGTTCATCATAAGTGCATGTGTTAGTTGTTAGTAAAAAAATAATACAATTATAGCCTAACACACGGACAAAATACAAAACATAATTAACATTTAACTATTACAGAACAAAACAATAAAATAAGAAATTTTACGATAGTGGAGCACTGGTTCTAAACAATGATTTTAATCCCACCTTATTCAAATTTAAATCTATCGATGAACAGTTTAAGTTATATAAAATGCTCATTCGACTTAAAGCTTTATTCTTCCCATAGTTTGTTCTATGGAAGTCAATATGTATAAAATCAAATGTACGCAGCTGACGAGTTCCGCCTCGGTAATTCAAATGTACACAAGATAGCAAATAAGGTGCATCAATTTCACCATTAATGAGTTGATGAAAAAATACTAAGTCATTATTAACACGCCTTTGATGAAGAGATTGCATTTGAAGAAGCAGAATACGATGTTCATAGGGAGGCAGATCATAAGGATCATCCCAAGGAAGACCCTTTAGGGCAAAGCGAATGAAGTTATGTTGAATTGATTCGATACGTTTTGTATGAATTTCGTAATACGGAGTCCATACCTGCGAAGCATATTCAAGATGAGGACGAACATGGCAATTATACAAAGAAAGAGTAACATAGGGATCATTGAACTCCTTTGCCCAGCGTTTTATAAAACCAAGCATAGAACTTGCTTTATTAACAATCAAATTAATGTGATGTGTAAATTCTAAGTTGGAACAGAAATGAACACCTAAATCTTTAAATGTGGAGACGCGACAGAGTTTTTGCTGTGATATACAATAATCAAATACACTACCGATTCGTTTTTTAGTAAAAGTTATCGTCTGGCATTTTAGAGGGTTGAGTGAAAGGCTATTTTTCCCACACCAAAATGTGAAACTATCAATGTCGGCTTGTAAAAGAATACGATCATGGGTGGACTTTACTATTTTAAAAATCTTCATGTCGTCAGCAAAAATGAGTACTTCACTTGAGCGTAGACATGACGATACATCGTTAATAGACAGGATAAACAGAAAAGGGCCAAGATGGCTTCCCTGGGGAACACCTGATTGAGCAACAAAAGGTTCAGAAAGACAATTTCTAAATTTTACCTCATAGGATCTGTTTTCAAGGTATGATTTGATCCAAGCTAAGAAAAATGGTGGAAAACCAAGAGCTTTAAGTTTAAATAAAATAATTCCGTGGCTAAGTTGGTCAAAAGCTTTGGAAAAGTCAGTGTATATACAGTCAACTTCATAGCCTTGTTCTAAAGCGTTTGAACATATGTTTGAGAATGTGAGGAGATTAGTAACGGTAGATCTTTTTTTCACAAAACCATGTTGCTGTTCGCAAATGAGATTCTTACTAAAAAATGCTACACTTTCACATACAACTTGTTCAAACACTTTAGGAATGCAAGACAGTTTTGCAATGGGCCTGTAGTTGGTTATATCCGCCTTGTTACCTTTCTTGAAAATTGGTGTTAGAAATGACTCCTTCCATATATTGGGAAATTTGCCTGTTTTTAGAGAAAGTTTAAATAAGAACGTAAGGGGTTCAACTAAAGCATTACTACACTTTTTTAATACTATCGGGGGAATACCATCGGGGCCGGCTGAGCAGTCATCATTCAACGCGGATAAAAGATCAAGGACCGTACTCTGTAGCACAGGGATGTGACTACAGCTAGTTTGTGAAAAGGAGTGAAGATTATGAAAATATACTTCATCAACTTCTTGAGGGCTATTAACAAATGACTCACGGAAATTTGTCGCGAAAGCGTTACAGATATCAACAGTTTTATCTAACGAAAGGTTCTTGTAAGTGAAGTTAACTGGAAAGCCATCTGATTTTTTCTTTAAGTTTACAAAATTCCAAAATTTTTTAGGATTCTCTTTCAAAGAGGTGCCCATATCAGTAACATAACAAGCATATAAAAAATTAGAAATGCGAATATCTCGCTTAATATGCGTCCCAGAGCCATGAAAGTCGGCATCTAGAGGGCAATTTTTGAAGTACAATATTTCTCGATCTAGACCAACTAGAGGGCTGAAATTTCAGGATTGTGATCTAGGAATCATTCTTTTTCCATTCCTGTGCCTATCTTTGAATAAGACCAATTTTACAACAAGTTATGGGCAAAAATCCATGTTCAAACTTTAAATGCGAATATCTCGCTTAATATGCGTCCCAGAGCCATGAAAGTCGGCATCTAGAGGGCAATTTTTGAAGTACAATATTTCTCGATCTAGACCACCTAGAGAGCTGAAATTTCAGGATTGTGATCTAGGAATCATTCCCTTTCCATTTCTGTGCCTATCTTTGAAAAGGACCAATTTTATAACAAGTTATGGGCAAAAATCCATCTTCAAACTTTAAATGCGAATGTCTCGTTTAATATGCGTCCCAGAGCCATGAAAGTCGGCATCTAGAGGGCAATTTTTGAAGTCCAATATTTCTCGATCTAGACCACCTAGAGGGCTGAAATTTCAGGATTGTGATCTAGGAATCATTCCCTTTCCATTTCTGTGCCTATCTTTGAATAAGACCAATTTTACAACAAGTTATGGGCAAAAATCCATGTTCAAACTTTAAATGCGAATATCTCGCTTAATATGCGTCCCAGAGGCATGAAAGTCGGCATCTAGAGGGCAATTTTTGAAGTACAATATTTCTCGATCTAGACCACCTAGAGGGCTGAAATTTCAGGATTGTGATCTAGGAATCATTCCCTTTCCATTTCTGTGCCTATCTTTGAATAAACCAATTTTACAACAAGTTATGGGCAAAAATCCATGTTCAAACTTTAAATGCGAATATCTCGCTTAATATGCGTCCCAGAGCCATGAAAGTCGGCATCTAGAGGGCAATTTTTGAAGTACAATATTTCTCGATCTAGACCACCTAGAGGGCTGAAATTTCAGGATTGTGATCTAGTAATCATTCCCTTTCCATTTCTGTGCCTATCTTTGAATAAGACCAATTTTACAACAAGTTATGGGCAAAAATCCATGTTCAAACTTTAAATGGGAATATCTCGCTTAATATGTGTCCCAGAGCCATGAAAGTCAGCATCTAGAGGGCAATTTTTGAAGTACAATATTTCTCGATCTAGACCACCTAGAGGGCTGAAATTTCAGGATTGTGATCTAGGAATCATTCCCTTTCCATTTCTGTGCCCATCTTTGAATAAGACTAATTTTACAACAAGTTATGGGCAAAAATCCAGGTTCAAACTTTAAATGCGAATATCTCGCTTAATATGCGTCCCAGAGGCATGAAAGTCGGCATCTAGAGGGCAATTTTTGAAGTCCAATTTTTCTCGATCTATTCCGTTTCCATTTCTGTGCCTATCTTTGAATAAGACCAATTTTACAACAAGTTATGGGCAAAAATCCATGTTCAAACTTTAAATGCGAATATCTCGCTTAATATGCGTCCCAGAGGCATGAAAGTCGGCATCTAGAGGGCAATTTTTGAAGTCCAATATTTCTCGATCTAGACCACCTAGATGGCTGAAATTTCAGGATTGTGATCTAGGAATCATTCCCTTTCCATTTCTGTGCCTATCTTTGAATAAGACCAATTTTACAACAAGTTATGGGCAAAAATCCATGTTCAAACTTTAAATGCGAATATCTCGCTTAATATGCGTCCCAGAGCCATGAAAGTCGGCATCTAGAGGGCAATTTTTGAAGTCCAATATTTCTCGATCTAGACCACCTAGAGGGCTGAAATTTCAGGATTGTGATCTAGGAATCATTCCCTTTCCATTTCTGTGCCTATCTTTGAATAAGACCAATTTTTCAACAAGTTATGGGCAAAAATCCATGTTCAAACTTTAAATGCGAATATCTCGCTTAATATGCGTCCCAGAGCCATGAAAGTCGGCATCTAGAGGGCAACTTTTGAAGTCCAATATTTCTCGATCTAGACCACCTAGAGGACTGAAATTTCAGGATTGTGATCTAGGAATCATTCCCTTTCCATTTCTGTGCCTATCTTTGAATAAGACCAATTTTACAACAAGTTATGGGCAAAAATCCATGTTCAAACTTTAAATGCGAATATCTCGCTTAATATGCGTCCCAGAGGCATGAAAGTCGGCATCTAGAGGGCAATTTTTAAAGTCCAATATTTCTCGATCTAGACCTTTTAGGGGGCTGAAATTTCAGGATTGTGATCTAGGAATCATTCCCTTTCCATTTCTGTGCCTATCTTTGAATAAGACCAATTTTACAACAAGTTATGGGCAAAAATCCATGTTCAAACTTTAAATGCGAATATCTCGCTTAATATGTGTCCCAGAGCCATGAAAGTCAGCATCTAGAGGGCAATTTTTGAAGTACAATATTTCTCGATCTGGACCACCTAGAGGGCTGAAATTTCAGGATTGTGATCTAGGAATCATTCCCTTTCCATTTCTGTGCCCATCTTTGAATAAGACTAATTTTACAACAAGTTATGGGCAAAAATCCAGGTCCAAACTTTAAATGCGAATATCTCGCTTAATATGCGTCCCAGAAGCATGGAAGTTGGCATCTAGAGGGCAATTTTTGAAGTCCAATATTTCTCGATCTATTCCGTTTCCATTTCTGTGCCTATCTTTGAATAAGACCAATTTTACAACAAGTTATGGGCAAAAATCCATGTTCAAACTTTAAATGCGAATATCTCGCTTAATATGCGTCCCAGAGCCATGAAAGTCGGCATCTAGAGGGCAATTTTTGAAGTCCAATATTTCTCGATCTAGACCACCTAGAGGGCTGAAATTTCAGGATTGTGATCTAGGAATCATTCCCTTTCCATTTCTGTGCCTATCTTTGAAAAGGACCAATTTTACAACAAGTTATGGGCAAAAATCCATGTTCAAACTTTAAATGCGAATATCTCGCTTAATATGCGTCCCAGAAGCATGAAAGTTGGCATCTAGAGGGCAATTTTTGAAGTCCAATATTTCTCGATCTAGACCACCTAGAGGGCTGAAATTTCAGGATTGGGATCTAGGAATCATTCCCTTTCCATTTCTGTGCCTATCTTTGAATAAGACCAATTTTACAAAAAGTTATGGGCAAAAATCCATGTTCAAACTTTAAATGCGAATATCTCGCTTAATATGCGTCCCAGAGCCATGAAAGTCGGCATCTAGAGGGCAATTTTTGAAGTGCAATATTTCTCGATCTAGACCACCTAGAGGTCTGAAATTTCAGGATTGGGATCTAGGAATCATTCCCTTTCCATTTCTGTGCCTATCTTTGAATAAGACCAATTTTACAACAAGTTATGGGCAAAAATCCATGTTCAAACTTTAAATGCGAATATCTCGCTTAATATGCGTCCCAGAGCCATGAAAGTCGGCATCTAGAGGGCAATTTTTGAAGTCCAATATTTCTCGATCTAGACCACCTAGAGGGCTGAAATTTCAGGATTGGGATCTAGGAATCATTCCCTTTCCATTTCTGTGCCTATCTTTGAATAAGACCAATTTTACAACAAGTTATGGGCAAAAATCCATGTTCAAACTTTAAATGCGAATATCTCGCTTAATATGCGTCCCAGAGCCATGAAAGTCGGCATCTAGAGGGCAATTTTTGAAGTCCAATATTTCTCGATCTAGACCACCTAGAGGGCTGAAATTTCAGGATTGTGATCTAGGAATCATTCCCTTTCCATTTCTGTGCCTATCTTTGAAAAGGACCAATTTTACAACAAGTTATGGGCAAAAATCCATGTTCAAACTTTAAATGCGAATATCTCGCTTAATATGCGTCCCAGAAGCATGAAAGTTGGGATCTAGAGGGCAATTTTTGAAGTCCAATATTTCTCGATCTAGACCACCTAGAGGGCTGAAATTTCAGGATTGGGATCTAGGAATCATTCCCTTTCCATTTCTGTGCCTATCTTTGAATAAGACCAATTTTACAACAAGTTATGGGCAAAAATCCATGTTCAAACTTTAAATGCGAATATCTCGCTTAATATGCGTCCTAGAGGCATGAAAGTCAGCATCTAGAGGGCAATTTTTGAAGTCCAATATTTCTCGATCTAGACCACCTAGAGGGCTGAAATTTCAGGATTGTGATCTAGGAATCATTCCCTTTCCATTTCTGTGCCTATCTTTGAATAAGACCAATTTTACAACAAGTTATGGGCAAAAATCCATGTTCAAACTTTAAATGGGAATATCTCGCTTAATATGTGTCCCAGAGCCATGAAAGTCAGCATCTAGAGGGCAATTTTTGAAGTACAATATTTCTCGATCTAGACCACCTAGAGGGCTGAAATTTCAGGATTGTGATCTAGGAATCATTCCCTTTCCATTTCTGTGCCCATCTTTGAATAAGACTAATTTTACAACAAGTTATGGGCAAAAATCCAGGTTCAAACTTTAAATGCGAATATCTCGCTTAATATGCGTCCCAGAGGCATGAAAGTCGGCATCTAGAGGGCAATTTTTGAAGTCCAATTTTTCTCGATCTATTCCGTTTCCATTTCTGTGCCTATCTTTGAATAAGACCAATTTTACAACAAGTTATGGGCAAAAATCCATGTTCAAACTTTAAATGCGAATATCTCGCTTAATATGCGTCCCAGAGGCATGAAAGTCGGCATCTAGAGGGCAATTTTTGAAGTCCAATATTTCTCGATCTAGACCACCTAGATGGCTGAAATTTCAGGATTGTGATCTAGGAATCATTCCCTTTCCATTTCTGTGCCTATCTTTGAATAAGACCAATTTTACAACAAGTTATGGGCAAAAATCCATGTTCAAACTTTAAATGCGAATATCTCGCTTAATATGCGTCCCAGAGCCATGAAAGTCGGCATCTAGAGGGCAATTTTTGAAGTCCAATATTTCTCGATCTAGACCACCTAGAGGGCTGAAATTTCAGGATTGTGATCTAGGAATCATTCCCTTTCCATTTCTGTGCCTATCTTTGAATAAGACCAATTTTTCAACAAGTTATGGGCAAAAATCCATGTTCAAACTTTAAATGCGAATATCTCGCTTAATATGCGTCCCAGAGCCATGAAAGTCGGCATCTAGAGGGCAACTTTTGAAGTCCAATATTTCTCGATCTAGACCACCTAGAGGACTGAAATTTCAGGATTGTGATCTAGGAATCATTCCCTTTCCATTTCTGTGCCTATCTTTGAATAAGACCAATTTTACAACAAGTTATGGGCAAAAATCCATGTTCAAACTTTAAATGCGAATATCTCGCTTAATATGCGTCCCAGAGGCATGAAAGTCGGCATCTAGAGGGCAATTTTTAAAGTCCAATATTTCTCGATCTAGACCTTTTAGGGGGCTGAAATTTCAGGATTGTGATCTAGGAATCATTCCCTTTCCATTTCTGTGCCTATCTTTGAATAAGACCAATTTTACAACAAGTTATGGGCAAAAATCCATGTTCAAACTTTAAATGCGAATATCTCGCTTAATATGTGTCCCAGAGCCATGAAAGTCAGCATCTAGAGGGCAATTTTTGAAGTACAATATTTCTCGATCTGGACCACCTAGAGGGCTGAAATTTCAGGATTGTGATCTAGGAATCATTCCCTTTCCATTTCTGTGCCCATCTTTGAATAAGACTAATTTTACAACAAGTTATGGGCAAAAATCCAGGTCCAAACTTTAAATGCGAATATCTCGCTTAATATGCGTCCCAGAAGCATGGAAGTTGGCATCTAGAGGGCAATTTTTGAAGTCCAATATTTCTCGATCTATTCCGTTTCCATTTCTGTGCCTATCTTTGAATAAGACCAATTTTACAACAAGTTATGGGCAAAAATCCATGTTCAAACTTTAAATGCGAATATCTCGCTTAATATGCGTCCCAGAGCCATGAAAGTCGGCATCTAGAGGGCAATTTTTGAAGTCCAATATTTCTCGATCTAGACCACCTAGAGGGCTGAAATTTCAGGATTGTGATCTAGGAATCATTCCCTTTCCATTTCTGTGCCTATCTTTGAAAAGGACCAATTTTACAACAAGTTATGGGCAAAAATCCATGTTCAAACTTTAAATGCGAATATCTCGCTTAATATGCGTCCCAGAAGCATGAAAGTTGGCATCTAGAGGGCAATTTTTGAAGTCCAATATTTCTCGATCTAGACCACCTAGAGGGCTGAAATTTCAGGATTGGGATCTAGGAATCATTCCCTTTCCATTTCTGTGCCTATCTTTGAATAAGACCAATTTTACAAAAAGTTATGGGCAAAAATCCATGTTCAAACTTTAAATGCGAATATCTCGCTTAATATGCGTCCCAGAGCCATGAAAGTCGGCATCTAGAGGGCAATTTTTGAAGTGCAATATTTCTCGATCTAGACCACCTAGAGGTCTGAAATTTCAGGATTGGGATCTAGGAATCATTCCCTTTCCATTTCTGTGCCTATCTTTGAATAAGACCAATTTTACAACAAGTTATGGGCAAAAATCCATGTTCAAACTTTAAATGCGAATATCTCGCTTAATATGCGTCCCAGAGCCATGAAAGTCGGCATCTAGAGGGCAATTTTTGAAGTCCAATATTTCTCGATCTAGACCACCTAGAGGGCTGAAATTTCAGGATTGGGATCTAGGAATCATTCCCTTTCCATTTCTGTGCCTATCTTTGAATAAGACCAATTTTACAACAAGTTATGGGCAAAAATCCATGTTCAAACTTTAAATGCGAATATCTCGCTTAATATGCGTCCCAGAGCCATGAAAGTCGGCATCTAGAGGGCAATTTTTGAAGTCCAATATTTCTCGATCTAGACCACCTAGAGGGCTGAAATTTCAGGATTGTGATCTAGGAATCATTCCCTTTCCATTTCTGTGCCTATCTTTGAAAAGGACCAATTTTACAACAAGTTATGGGCAAAAATCCATGTTCAAACTTTAAATGCGAATATCTCGCTTAATATGCGTCCCAGAAGCATGAAAGTTGGGATCTAGAGGGCAATATTTGAAGTCCAATATTTCTCGATCTAGACCACCTAGAGGGCTGAAATTTCAGGATTGGGATCTAGGAATCATTCCCTTTCCATTTCTGTGCCTATCTTTGAATAAGACCAATTTTACAACAAGTTATGGGCAAAAATCCATGTTCAAACTTTAAATGCGAATATCTCGCTTAATATGCGTCCCAGAGCCATGAAAGTCGGCATCTAGAGGGCAATTTTTGAAGTACAATATTTCTCGATATAGACCACCTAGAGGGCTGAAATTTCAGGATTGTGATCTAGGAATCATTCCCTTTCCATTTCTGTGCCTATCTTTGAATAAGACCAATTTTACAACAAGTTATGGGCAAAAATCCATGTTCAAACTTTAAATGCGAATATCTCGCTTAATATGCGTCCCAGAGCCATGAAAGTCGGCATCTAGAGGGCAATTTTTGAAGTACAATATTTCTCGATCTAGACCACCTAGAGGGCTGAAATTTCAGGATTGTGATCTAGGAATCATTCCCTTTCCATTTCTGTGCCTATCTTTGAATAAGACCAATTTTACAACAAGTTATGGGCAAAAATCCATGTTCAAACTTTAAATGCGAATATCTCGCTTAATATGCGTCCCAGAGCCATGAAAGTCGGCATCTAGAGGGCAATTTTTGAAGTCCAATATTTCTCGATCTAGACCACCTAGAGGGCTGAAATTTCAGGATTGTGATCTAGGAATCATTCCCTTTCCATTTCTGTGCCTATCTTTGAAAAGGACCAATTTTACAACAAGTTATGGACAAAAATCCATGTTCAAACTTTAAATGCGAATATCTCGCTTAGTATGCGTCCCAGAAGCATGAAAGTTGTCCAATATATCTCGATCTAGACCACCTAGAGGGCTGAAATTTCAGGATTGGGATCTAGGAATCATTCCCTTTCCATTTCTGTGCCTATCTTTGAATAAGACCAATTTTACAACAAGTTATGGGCAAAAATCCATGTTCAAACTTTAAATGCGAATATCTCGCTTAATATGCGTCCCAGAGCCATGAAAGTCGGCATCTAGAGGGCAATTTTTGAAGTCCAATATTTCTCGATCTAGACCACCTAGAGGGCTGAAATTTCAGGATTGTGATCTAGGAATCATTCCCTTTCCATTTCTGTGCCTATCTTTGAAAAGGACCAATTTTACAACAAGTTATGGGCAAAAATCCATGTTCAAACTTTAAATGCGAATATCTCGCTTAATATGCGTCCCAGAAGCATGAAAGTTGGGATCTAGAGGGCAATTTTTGAAGTCCAATATTTCTCGATCTAGACCACCTAGAGGGCTGAAATTTCAGGATTGGGATCTAGGAATCATTCCCTTTCCATTTCTGTGCCTATCTTTGAATAAGACCAATTTTACAACAAGTTATGGGCAAAAATCCATGTTCAAACTTTAAATGCGAATATATCGCTTAATATGCGTCCCAGAGCCATGAAAGTCGGCATCTAGAGGGCAATTTTTGAAGTGCAATATTTCTCGATCTAGACCACCTGGAGGTCTGAAATTTCAGGATTGGGATCTAGGAATCATTCCCTTTCCATTTCTGTGCCTATCTTTGAATAAGACCAATTTTACAACAAGTTATGGGCAAAAATCCATGTTCAAACCTTAAATGCGAATATCTCGCTTAATATGCGTCCCAGAGCCATGAAAGTCGGCATCTAGAGGGCAATTTTTGAAGTCCAATATTTCTCGATCTAGACCACCTAGAGGGCTGAAATTTCAGGATTGGGATCTAGGAATCATTCCCTTTCCATTTCTGTGCCTATCTTTGAATAAGACCAATTTTACAACAAGTTATGGGCAAAAATCCATGTTCAAACTTTAAATGCGAATATCTCGCTTAATATGCGTCCCAGAAGCATGAAAGTTGGGATCTAGAGGGCAATTTTTGAAGTGCAATATTTCTCGATCTAGACCACCTAGAGGTCTGAAATTTCAGGATTGGGATCTAGGAATCATTCCCTTTCCATTTCTGTGCCTATCTTTGAATAAGACCAATTTTACAACAAGTTATGGGCAAAAATCCATGTTCAAACTTTAAATGCGAATATCTCGCTTAATATGCGTCCCAGAGCCATGAAAGTCGGCATCTAGAGGGCAATTTTTGAAGTCCAATATTTCTCGATCTAGACCACCTAGAGGGCTGAAATTTCAGGATTGGGATCTAGGAATCATTCCCTTTCCATTTCTGTGCCTATCTTTGAATAAGACCAATTTTACAACAAGTTATGGGCAAAAATCCATGTTCAAACTTTAAATGCGAATATCTCGCTTAATATGCGTCCCAGAGCCATGAAAGTCGGCATCTAGAGGGCAATTTTTGAAGTACAATATTTCTCGATATAGACCACCTAGAGGACTGAAATTTCAGGATTGTGATCTAGGAATCATTCCCTTTCCATTTCTGTGCCTATCTTTGAATAAGACCAATTTTACAACAAGTTATGGGCAAAAATCCATGTTCAAACTTTAAATGCGAATATCTCGCTTAATATGCGTCCCAGAGCCATGAAAGTCGGCATCTAGAGGGCAATTTTTGAAGTCCAATATTTCTCGATCTAGACCACCTAGAGGGCTGAAATTTCAGGATTGTGATCTAGGAATCATTCCCTTTCCATTTCTGTGCCTATCTTTGAATAAGACCAATTTTACAACAAGTTATGGGCAAAAATCCATGTTCAAACTTTAAATGCGAATATCTCGCTTAATATGCGTCCCAGAGCCATGAAAGTCGGCATATAGAGGGCAATTTTTGAAGTCCAATATTTCTCGATCTAGACCACCTAGAGGGCTGAAATTTCAGGATTGGGATCTAGGAATCATTCCCTTTCCATTTCTGTGCCTATCTTTGAAAAGGACCAATTTTACAACAAGTTATGGGCAAAAATCCATGTTCAAACTTTAAATGCGAATATCTCGCTTAATATGCGTCCCAGAAGCATGAAAGTTGGGATCTAGAGGGCAATTTTTGAAGTCCAATATTTCTCGATCTAGACCACCTAGAGGGCTGAAATTTCAGGATTGGGATCTAGGAATCATTCCCTTTCCATTTCTGTGCCTATCTTTGAATAAGACCAATTTTACAACAAGTTATGGGCAAAAATCCATGTTCAAACTTTAAATGCGAATATCTCGCTTAATATGCGTCCCAGAGCCATGAAAGTCGGCATCTAGAGGGCAATTTTTGAAGTACAATATTTCTCGATATAGACCACCTAGAGGGCTGAAATTTCAGGATTGTGATCTAGGAATCATTCCCTTTCCATTTCTGTGCCTATCTTTGAATAAGACCAATTTTACAACAAGTTATGGGCAAAAATCCATGTTCAAACTTTAAATGCGAATATCTCGCTTAATATGCGTCCCAGAGTCATGAAAGTCGGCATCTAGAGGGCAATTTTTGAAGTCCAATATTTCTCGATCTAGACCACCTAGAGGGCTGAAATTTCAGGATTGTGATCTAGGAATCATTCCCTTTCCATTTCTGTGCCTATCTTTGAAAAGGACCAATTTTACAACAAGTTATGGGCAAAAATCCATGTTCAAACTTTAAATGCGAATATCTCGCTTAATATGCGTCCCAGAGCCATGAAAGTCGGCATCTAGAGGGCAATTTTTGAAGTCCAATATTTCTCGATCTAGACCACCTAGAGGGCTGAAATTTCAGGATTGTGATCTAGGAATCATTCCCTTTCCATTTCTGTGCCTATCTTTGAAAAGGACCAATTTTACAACAAGTTATGGGCAAAAATCCATGTTCAAACTTTAAATGCGAATATCTCGCTTAATATGCGTCCCAGAAGCATGAAAGTTGGCATCTAGAGGGCAATTTTTGAAGTCCAATATTTCTCGATCTAGACCACCTAGAGGGCTGAAATTTCAGGATTGGGATCTAGGAATCATTCCCTTTCCATTTCTGTGCCTATCTTTGAATAAGACCAATTTTACAACAAGTTATGGGCAAAAATCCATGTTCAAACTTTAAATGCGAATATCTCGCTTAATATGCGTCCCAGAGCCATGAAAGTCGGCATCTAGAGGGCAATTTTTGAAGTACAATATTTCTCGATATAGAGCACCTAGAGGGCTGAAATTTCAGGATTGTGATCTAGGAATCATTCCCTTTCCATTTCTGTGCCTATCTTTGAATAAGACCAATTTTACAACAAGTTATGGGCAAAAATCCATGTTCAAACTTTAAATGCGAATATCTCGCTTAATATGCGTCCCAGAGCCATGAAAGTCGGCATCTAGAGGGCAATTTTTGAAGTCCAATATTTCTCGATCTAGACCACCTAGAGGGCTGAAATATCAGGATTGTGATCTAGGAATCATTCCCTTTCCATTTCTGTGCCTATCTTTGAAAAGGACCAATTTTACAACAAGTTATGGGCAAAAATCCATGTTCAAACTTTAAATGCGAATATCTCGCTTAATATGCGTCCCAGAGCCATGAAAGTCGGCATCTAGAGGGCAATTTTTGAAGTCCAATATTTCTCGATCTAGACCACCTAGAGGGCTGAAATTTCAGGATTGTGATCTAGGAATCATTCCCTTTCCATTTCTGTGCCTATCTTTGAAAAGGACCAATTTTACAACAAGTTATGGGCAAAAATCCATGTTCAAACTTTAAATGCGAATATCTCGCTTAATATGCGTCCCAGAAGCATGAAAGTTGGCATCTAGAGGGCAATTTTTGAAGTCCAATATTTCTCGATCTAGACCACCTAGAGGGCTGAAATTTCAGGATTGTGATCTAGGAATCATTCCCTTTCCATTTCTGTGCCTATCTTTGAATAAGACCAATTTTACAACAAGTTATGGGCAAAAATCCATGTTCAAACTTTAAATGCGAATATATCGCTTAATATGCGTCCCAGAGCCATGAAAGTCGGCATCTAGAGGGCAATTTTTGAAGTGCAATATTTCTCGATCTAGACCACCTAGAGGTCTGAAATTTCAGGATTGGGATCTAGGAATCATTCCCTTTCCATTTCTGTGCCTATCTTTGAATAAGACCAATTTTACAACAAGTTATGGGCAAAAATCCATGTTCAAACTTTAAATGCGAATATCTCGCTTAATATGCGTCCCAGAGCCATGAAAGTCGGCATCTAGAGGGCAATTTTTGAAGTCCAATATTTCTCGATCTAGACCACCTAGAGGGCTGAAATTTCAGGATTGGGATCTAGGAATCATTCCCTTTCCATTTCTGTGCCTATCTTTGAATAAGACCAATTTTACAACAAGTTATGGGCAAAAATCCATGTTCAAACTTTAAATGCGAATATCTCGCTTAATATGCGTCCCAGAGCCATGAAAGTCGGCATCTAGAGGGCAATTTTTGAAGTCCAATATTTCTCGATCTAGACCACCTAGAGGGCTGAAATATCAGGATTGTGATCTAGGAATCATTCCCTTTCCATTTCTGTGCCTATCTTTGAAAAGGACCAATTTTACAACAAGTTATGGGCAAAAATCCATGTTCAAACTTTAAATGCGAATATCTCGCTTAATATGCGTCCCAGAGCCATGAAAGTCGGCATCTAGAGGGCAATTTTTGAAGTACAATATTTCTCGATATAGACCACCTAGAGGGCTGAAATTTCAGGATTGTGATCTAGGAATCATTCCCTTTCCATTTCTGTGCCTATCTTTGAATAAGACCAATTTTACAACAAGTTATGGGCAAAAATCCATGTTCAAACTTTAAATGCGAATATCTCGCTTAATATGCGTCCCAGAGCCATGAAAGTCGGCATCTAGAGGGCAATTTTTGAAGTCCAATATTTCTCGATCTAGACCACCTAGAGGGCTGAAATTTCAGGATTGTGATCTAGGAATCATTCCCTTTCCATTTCTGTGCCTATCTTTGAATAAGACCAATTTTACAACAAGTTATGGGCAAAAATCCATGTTCAAACTTTAAATGCGAATATCTCGCTTAATATGCGTCCCAGAGCCATGAAAGTCGGCATCTAGAGGGCAATTTTTGAAGTCCAATATTTCTCGATCTAGACCACCTAGAGGGCTGAAATTTCAGGATTGGGATCTAGGAATCATTCCCTTTCCATTTCTGTGCCTATCTTTGAAAAGGACCAATTTTACAACAAGTTATGGGCAAAAATCCATGTTCAAACTTTAAATGCGAATATATCGCTTAATATGCGTCCCAGAGCCATGAAAGTCGGCATCTAGAGGGCAATTTTTGAAGTGCAATATTTCTCGATCTAGACCACCTAGAGGTCTGAAATTTCAGGATTGGGATCTAGGAATCATTCCCTTTCCATTTCTGTGCCTATCTTTGAATAAGACCAATTTTACAACAAGTTATGGGCAAAAATCCATGTTCAAACTTTAAATGCGAATATCTCGCTTAATATGCGTCCCAGAGCCATGAAAGTCGCGTCTAGAGGGCAATTTTTGAAGTCCAATATTTCTCGATCTAGACCACCTAGAGGGCTGAAATTTCAGGATTGGGATCTAGGAATCATTCCCTTTCCATTTCTGTGCCTATCTTTGAATAAGACCAATTTTACAACAAGTTATGGGCAAAATCCATGTTCAAACTTTAAATGCGAATATCTCGCTTAATATGCGTCCCAGAGCCATGAAAGTCGGCATCTAGAGGGCAATTTTTGAAGTACAATATTTCTCGATATAGACCACCTAGAGGGCTGAAATTTCAGGATTGTGATCTAGGAATCATTCCCTTTCCATTTCTGTGCCTATCTTTGAATAAGACCAATTTTACAACAAGTTATGGGCAAAAATCCATGTTCAAACTTTAAATGCGAATATCTCGCTTAATATGCGTCCCAGAGCCATGAAAGTCGGCATCTAGAGGGCAATTTTTGAAGTCCAATATTTCTCGATCTAGACCACCTAGAGGGCTGAAATTTCAGGATTGTGATCTAGGAATCATTCCCTTTCCATTTCTGTGCCTATCTTTGAATAAGACCAATTTTACAACAAGTTATGGGCAAAAATCCATGTTCAAACTTTAAATGCGAATATCTCGCTTAATATGCGTCCCAGAGCCATGAAAGTCGGCATCTAGAGGGCAATTTTTGAAGTCCAATATTTCTCGATCCAGACCACCTAGAGGGCTGAAATTTCAGGATTGTGATCTAGGAATCATTCCCTTTCCATTTCTGTGCCTATCTTTGAAAAGGACCAATTTTACAACAAGTTATGGGCAAAAATCCATGTTCAAACTTTAAATGCGAATATCTCGCTTAATATGCGTCCCAGAACCATGAAAGTCGGCATCTAGAGGGCAATTTTTGAAGTCCAATATTTCTCGATCTAGACCACCTAGAGGGCTGAAATTTCAGGATTGTGATCTAGGAATCATTCCCTTTCCATTTCTGTGCCTATCTTTGAAAAGGACCAATTTTACAACAAGTTATGGGCAAAAATCCATGTTAAAACTTTAAATGCGAATATATCGCTTAATATGCGTCCCAGAGCCATGAAAGTCGGCATCTAGAGGGCAATTTTTGAAGTGCAATATTTCTCGATCTAGACCACCTAGAGGTCTGAAATTTCAGGATTGTGATCTAGGAATCATTCCCTTTCCATTTCTGTGCCTATCTTTGAAAAGGACCAATTTTACAACAAGTTATGGGCAAAAATCCATGTTCAAACTTTAAATGCGAATGTATCGCTTAATATGCGTCCCAGAGCCATGAAAGTCGGCATCTAGAGGGCAATTTTTGAAGTGCAATATTTCTCGATCTAGACCACCTAGAGGTCTGAAATTTCAGGATTGGGATCTAGGAATCATTCCCTTTCCATTTCTGTGCCTATCTTTGAATAAGACCAATTTTACAACAAGTTATGGGCAAAAATCCATGTTCAAACTTTAAATGCGAATATCTCGCTTAATATGCGTCCCAGAGCCATGAAAGTCGGCATCTAGAGGGCAATTTTTGAAGTCCAATATTTCTCGATCTAGACCACCTAGAGGGCTGAAATTTCAGGATTGGGATCTAGGAATCATTCCCTTTCCATTTCTGTGCCTATCTTTGAATAAGACCAATTTTACAACAAGTTATGGGCAAAAATCCATGTTCAAACTTTAAATGCGAATATCTCGCTTAATATGCGTCCCAGAGCCATGAAAGTCGGCATCTAGAGGGCAATTTTTGAAGTCCAATATTTCTCGATCTAGACCACCTAGAGGGCTGAAATTTCAGGATTGTTATCTAGGAATCATTCCCTTTCCATTTCTGTGCCTATCTTTGAAAAGGACCAATTTTACAACAAGTTATGGGCAAAAATCCATGTTCAAACTTTAAATGCGAATATCTCGCTTAATATGCGTCCCAGAAGCATGAAAGTTGGGATCTAGAGGGCAATTTTTGAAGTCCAATATTTCTCGATCTAGACCACCTAGAGGGCTGAAATTTCAGGATTGGGATCTAGGAATCATTCCCTTTCCATTTCTGTGCCTATCTTTGAATAAGACCAATTTTACAACAAGTTATGGGCAAAAATCCATGTTCAAACTTTAAATGCGAATATCTCGCTTAATATGCGTCCCAGAGCCATGAAAGTCGGCATCTAGAGGGCAATTTTTGAAGTACAATATTTCTCGATATAGACCACCTAGAGGGCTGAAATTTCAGGATTGTGATCTAGGAATCATTCCCTTTCCATTTCTGTGCCTATCTTTGAATAAGACCAATTTTACAACAAGTTATGGGCAAAAATCCATGTTCAAACTTTAAATGCGAATATCTCGCTTAATATGCGTCCCAGAGCCATGAAAGTCGGCATCTAGAGGGCAATTTTTGAAGTCCAATATTTCTCGATCTAGACCACCTAGAGGGCTGAAATTTCAGGATTGTGATCTAGGAATCATTCCCTTTCCATTTCTGTGCCTATCTTTGAATAAGACCAATTTTACAACAAGTTATGGGCAAAAATCCATGTTCAAACTTTAAATGCGAATATCTCGCTTAATATGCGTCCCAGAGCCATGAAAGTCGGCATCTAGAGGGCAATTTTTGAAGTCCAATATTTCTCGATCTAGACCACCTAGAGGGCTGAAATTTCAGGATTGGGATCTAGGAATCATTCCCTTTCCATTTCTGTGCCTATCTTTGAAAAGGACCAATTTTACAACAAGTTATGGGCAAAAATCCATGTTCAAACTTTAAATGCGAATATATCGCTTAATATGCGTCCCAGAGCCATGAAAGTCGGCATCTAGAGGGCAATTTTTGAAGTGCAATATTTCTCGATCTAGACCACCTAGAGGTCTGAAATTTCAGGATTGGGATCTAGGAATCATTCCCTTTCCATTTCTGTGCCTATCTTTGAATAAGACCAATTTTACAACAAGTTATGGGCAAAAATCCATGTTCAAACTTTAAATGCGAATATCTCGCTTAATATGCGTCCCAGAGCCATGAAAGTCGCGTCTAGAGGGCAATTTTTGAAGTCCAATATTTCTCGATCTAGACCACCTAGAGGGCTGAAATTTCAGGATTGGGATCTAGGAATCATTCCCTTTCCATTTCTGTGCCTATCTTTGAATAAGACCAATTTTACAACAAGTTATGGGCAAAATCCATGTTCAAACTTTAAATGCGAATATCTCGCTTAATATGCGTCCCAGAGCCATGAAAGTCGGCATCTAGAGGGCAATTTTTGAAGTACAATATTTCTCGATATAGACCACCTAGAGGGCTGAAATTTCAGGATTGTGATCTAGGAATCATTCCCTTTCCATTTCTGTGCCTATCTTTGAATAAGACCAATTTTACAACAAGTTATGGGCAAAAATCCATGTTCAAACTTTAAATGCGAATATCTCGCTTAATATGCGTCCCAGAGCCATGAAAGTCGGCATCTAGAGGGCAATTTTTGAAGTCCAATATTTCTCGATCTAGACCACCTAGAGGGCTGAAATTTCAGGATTGTGATCTAGGAATCATTCCCTTTCCATTTCTGTGCCTATCTTTGAATAAGACCAATTTTACAACAAGTTATGGGCAAAAATCCATGTTCAAACTTTAAATGCGAATATCTCGCTTAATATGCGTCCCAGAGCCATGAAAGTCGGCATCTAGAGGGCAATTTTTGAAGTCCAATATTTCTCGATCCAGACCACCTAGAGGGCTGAAATTTCAGGATTGTGATCTAGGAATCATTCCCTTTCCATTTCTGTGCCTATCTTTGAAAAGGACCAATTTTACAACAAGTTATGGGCAAAAATCCATGTTCAAACTTTAAATGCGAATATCTCGCTTAATATGCGTCCCAGAACCATGAAAGTCGGCATCTAGAGGGCAATTTTTGAAGTCCAATATTTCTCGATCTAGACCACCTAGAGGGCTGAAATTTCAGGATTGTGATCTAGGAATCATTCCCTTTCCATTTCTGTGCCTATCTTTGAAAAGGACCAATTTTACAACAAGTTATGGGCAAAAATCCATGTTAAAACTTTAAATGCGAATATATCGCTTAATATGCGTCCCAGAGCCATGAAAGTCGGCATCTAGAGGGCAATTTTTGAAGTGCAATATTTCTCGATCTAGACCACCTAGAGGTCTGAAATTTCAGGATTGGGATCTAGGAATCATTCCCTTTCCATTTCTGTGCCTATCTTTGAAAAGGACCAATTTTACAACAAGTTATGGGCAAAAATCCATGTTCAAACTTTAAATGCGAATGTATCGCTTAATATGCGTCCCAGAGCCATGAAAGTCGGCATCTAGAGGGCAATTTTTGAAGTGCAATATTTCTCGATCTAGACCACCTAGAGGTCTGAAATTTCAGGATTGGGATCTAGGAATCATTCCCTTTCCATTTCTGTGCCTATCTTTGAATAAGACCAATTTTACAACAAGTTATGGGCAAAAATCCATGTTCAAACTTTAAATGCGAATATCTCGCTTAATATGCGTCCCAGAGCCATGAAAGTCGGCATCTAGAGGGCAATTTTTGAAGTCCAATATTTCTCGATCTAGACCACCTAGAGGGCTGAAATTTCAGGATTGGGATCTAGGAATCATTCCCTTTCCATTTCTGTGCCTATCTTTGAATAAGACCAATTTTACAACAAGTTATGGGCAAAAATCCATGTTCAAACTTTAAATGCGAATATCTCGCTTAATATGCGTCCCAGAGCCATGAAAGTCGGCATCTAGAGGGCAATTTTTGAAGTCCAATATTTCTCGATCTAGACCACCTAGAGGGCTGAAATTTCAGGATTGTGATCTAGGAATCATTCCCTTTCCATTTCTGTGCCTATCTTTGAAAAGGACCAATTTTACAACAAGTTATGGGCAAAAATCCATGTTCAAACTTTAAATGCGAATATCTCGCTTAATATGCGTCCCAGAAGCATGAAAGTTGGGATCTAGAGGGCAATTTTTGAAGTCCAATATTTCTCGATCTAGACCACCTAGAGGGCTGAAATTTCAGGATTGGGATCTAGGAATCATTCCCTTTCCATTTCTGTGCCTATTCATGAATAAGACCAATTTTACAACAAGTTATGGGCAAAAATCCATGTTCAAACTTTAAATGCGAATATCTCGCTTAATATGCGTCCCAGAGCCATGAAAGTCGGCATCTAGAGGGCAATTTTTGAAGTACAATATTTCTCGATATAGACCACCTAGAGGGCTGAAATTTCAGGATTGTGATCTAGGAATCATTCCCTTTCCATTTCTGTGCCTATCTTTGAATAAGACCAATTTTACAACAAGTTATGGGCAAAAATCCATGTTCAAACTTTAAATGCGAATATCTCGCTTAATATGCGTCCCAGAGCCATGAAAGTCGGCATCTAGAGGGCAATTTTTGAAGTCCAATATTTCTCGATCTAGACCACCTAGAGGGCTGAAATTTCAGGATTGTGATCTAGGAATCATTCCCTTTCCATTTCTGTGCCTATCTTTGAAAAGGACCAATTTTACAACAAGTTATGGGCAAAAATCCATGTTCAAACTTTAAATGCGAATATCTCGCTTAATATGCGTCCCAGAGCCATGAAAGTCGGCATCTAGAGGGCAATTTTTGAAGTCCAATATTTCTCGATCTAGACCACCTAGAGGGCTGAAATTTCAGGATTGTGATCTAGGAATCATTCCCTTTCCATTTCTGTGCCTATCTTTGAAAAGGACCAATTTTACAACAAGTTATGGGCAAAAATCCATGTTCAAACTTTAAATGCGAATATCTCGCTTAATATGCGTCCCAGAAGCATGAAAGTTGGCATCTAGAGGGCAATTTTTGAAGTCCAATATTTCTCGATCTAGACCACCTAGAGGGCTGAAATTTCAGGATTGGGATCTAGGAATCATTCCCTTTCCATTTCTGTGCCTATCTTTGAATAAGACCAATTTTACAACAAGTTATGGGCAAAAATCCATGTTCAAACTTTAAATGCGAATATATCGCTTAATATGCGTCCCAGAGCCATGAAAGTCGGCATCTAGAGGGCAATTTTTGAAGTGCAATATTTCTCGATCTAGACCACCTAGAGGTCTGAAATTTCAGGATTGGGATCTAGGAATCATTCCCTTTCCATTTCTGTGCCTATCTTTGAATAAGACCAATTTTACAACAAGTTATGGGCAAAAATCCATGTTCAAACTTTAAATGCGAATATCTCGCTTAATATGCGTCCCAGAGCCATGAAAGTCGGCATCTAGAGGGCAATTTTTGAAGTCCAATATTTCTCGATCTAGACCACCTAGAGGGCTGAAATTTCAGGATTGGGATCTAGGAATCATTCCCTTTCCATTTCTGTGCCTATCTTTGAATAAGACCAATTTTACAACAAGTTATGGGCAAAAATCCATGTTCAAACTTTAAATGCGAATATCTCGCTTAATATGCGTCCCAGAGCCATGAAAGTCGGCATCTAGAGGGCAATTTTTGAAGTACAATATTTCTCGATATAGACCACCTAGAGGGCTGAAATTTCAGGATTGTGATCTAGGAATCATTCCCTTTCCATTTCTGTGCCTATCTTTGAATAAGACCAATTTTACAACAAGTTATGGGCAAAAATCCATGTTCAAACTTTAAATGCGAATATCTCGCTTAATATGCGTCCCAGAGCCATGAAAGTCGGCATCTAGAGGGCAATTTTTGAAGTCCAATATTTCTCGATCCAGACCACCTAGAGGGCTGAAATTTCAGGATTGTGATCTAGGAATCATTCCCTTTCCATTTCTGTGCCTATCTTTGAAAAGGACCAATTTTACAACAAGTTATGGGCAAAAATCCATGTTCAAACTTTAAATGCGAATATCTCGCTTAATATGCGTCCCAGAAGCATGAAAGTTGGCATCTAGAGGGCAATTTTTGAAGTCCAATATTTCTCGATCTAGACCACCTAGAGGGCTGAAATTTCAGGATTGTGATCTAGGAATCATTCCCTTTCCATTTCTGTGCCTATCTTTGAAAAGGACCAATTTTACAACAAGTTATGGGCAAAAATCCATGTTCAAACTTTAAATGCGAATATCTCGCTTAACATGCGTCCCAGAAGCATGAAAGTTGGCATCTAGAGGGCAATTTTTGTAGTCCAATATTTCTCGATCTAGACCACCTAGAGGGCTGAAATTTCAGGATTGTGATCTAGGAATCATTCCCTTTCCATTTCTGTGCCTATCTTTGAAAAGGACCAATTTTACAACAAGTTATGGGCAAAAATCCATGTTCAAACTTTAAATGCGAATATCTCGCTTAATATGCGTCCCAGAAGCATGAAAGTTGGCATCTAGAGGGCAATTTTTGAAGTCCAATATTTCTCGATCTAGACCACCTAGAGGGCTGAAATTTCAGGATTGTGATCTAGGAATCATTCCCTTTCCATTTCTGTGCCTATCTTTGAAAAGGACCAATTTTACAACAAGTTATGGGCAAAAATCCATGTTCAAACTTTAAATGCGAATATCTCGCTTAATATGCGTCCCAGAGCCATGAAAGTCGGCATCTAGAGGGCAATTTTTGAAGTACAATATTTCTCGATATAGACCACCTAGAGGGCTGAAATTTCAGGATTGTGATCTAGGAATCATTCCCTTTCCATTTCTGTGCCTATCTTTGAATAAGACCAATTTTACAACAAGTTATGGGCAAAAATCCATGTTCAAACTTTAAATGCGAATATCTCGCTTAATATGCGTCCCAGAGCCATGAAAGTCGGCATCTAGAGGGCAATTTTTGAAGTCCAATATTTCTCGATCCAGACCACCTAGAGGGCTGAAATTTCAGGATTGTGATCTAGGAATCATTCCCTTTCCATTTCTGTGCCTATCTTTGAAAAGGACCAATTTTACAACAAGTTATGGGCAAAAATCCATGTTCAAACTTTAAATGCGAATATCTCGCTTAATATGCGTCCCAGAAGCATGAAAGTTGGCATCTAGAGGGCAATTTTTGAAGTCCAATATTTCTCGATCTAGACCACCTAGAGGGCTGAAATTTCAGGATTGTGATCTAGGAATCATTCCCTTTCCATTTCTGTGCCTATCTTTGAAAAGGACCAATTTTACAACAAGTTATGGGCAAAAATCCATGTTCAAACTTTAAATGCGAATATCTCGCTTAATACGCGTCCCAGAGCCATGAAAGTCGGCATCTAGAGGGCAATTTTTGAAGTCCAATATTTCTCGATCTAGACCACCTAGAGGGCTGACATTTCAGGATTGGGATCTAGGAATCATTCCCTTTCCATTTCTGTGCCTATCTTTGAATAAGACCAATTTTACAAAAAGTTATGGGCAAAAATCCATGTTCAAACTTTAAATGCGAATATCTCGCTTAATATGCGTCCCAGAGCCATGAAAGTCGGCATCTAGAGGGCAATTTTTGAAGTCCAATATTTCTCGATCTAGACCACCTAGAGGGCTGAAATTTCAGGATTGGGATCTAGGAATCATTCCCTTTCCATTTCTGTGCCTATCTTTGAATAAAACCAATTTTACAACAAGTTATGGGCAAAAATCCATGTTCAAACTTTAAATGCGAATATCTCGATAATATGCGTCCCAGAAGCATGAAAGTTGGCATCTAGAGGGCAATTTTTGAAGTCCAATATTTCTCGATCTAGACCACCTAGAGGGCTGAATTTTCAGGATTGTGATCTAGGAATCATTCCCTTTCCATTTCTGTGCCTACCTTTGAATAAGTCGGCATCTAGAGGGCAATTTTTGAAGTCCAATATTTCTCGATCTAGACCACCTAGAGGTCTGAAATTTCAGGATTGGGATCTAGGAATCATTCCCTTTCCATTTCTGTGCCTATCTTTGAATAAGACCAATTTTACAATAAGTTATGAGCAAAAATCCATGTTCATACTTTAAATGCGAATATCTCGCTTAATATGCGTCCCAGAGCCATGAAAGTCGGCATCTAGAGGGCAATTTTTGAAGTCCAATATTTCTCGATCTAGATTACCTAGAGGGCTGAAATTTCAGGATTGGGATCTAGGAATCATTCCCTTTCCATTTCTGTGCCTATCTTTGAATAAGACCAATTTTACAACAAGTTATGGGCAAAAATCCATGTTCAAACTTTAAATGCGAATATCTCGCTTAATATGCGTCCCAGAGCCATGAAAGTCGGCATCTAGAGGGCAATTTTTGAAGTCCAATATTTCTCGATCTAGACCACCTAGAGGGCTGAAATTTCAGGATTGTGATCTAGGAATCATTCCCTTTCCATTTCTGTGCCTATCTTTGAAAAGGACCAATTTTACAACAAGTTATGGGCAAAAATCCATGTTCAAACTTTAAATGCGAATATCTCGCTTAATATGCGTCCCAGAAGCATGAAAGTTGGCATCTAGAGGGCAATTTTTGAAGTCCAATATTTCTCGATCTAGACCACCTAGAGGGCTGAAATTTCAGGATTGTGATCTAGGAATCATTCCCTTTCCATTTCTCTGCCTATCTTTGAATAAGACCAATTTTACAACAAGTTATGGGCAAAAATCCATGTTCAAACTTTAAATGCGAATATCTCGCTTAATATGCGTGCCAGAGCCATGAAAGTCGGCATCTAGAGGGCAATTTTTGAAGTCCAATATTTCTCGATCTAGACCACCTAGAGGGCTGAAATTTCAGGATTGGGATCTAGGAATCATTCCCTTTCCATTTCTGTGCCTATCTTTGAATAAGACCAATTTTACAATAAGTTATGAGCAAAAATCCATGTTCATACTTTAAATGCGAATATCTCGCTTAATATGCGTCCCAGAGCCATGAAAGTCGGCATCTAGAGGGCAATTTTTGAAGTCCAATATTTCTCGATCTAGATTACCTAGAGGGCTGAAATTTCAGGATTGGGATCTAGGAATCATTCCCTTTCCATTTCTGTGCCTATCTTTGAATAAGACCAATTTTACAACAAGTTATGGGCAAAAATCCATGTTCAAACTTTAAATGCGAATATCTCGCTTAATATGCGTCCCAGAGCCATGAAAGTCGGCATCTAGAGGGCAATTTTTGAAGTCCAATATTTCTCGATCTAGACCACCTAGAGGGCTGAAATTTCAGGATTGTGATCTAGGAATCATTCCCTTTCCATTTCTGTGCCTATCTTTGAAAAGGACCAATTTTACAACAAGTTATGGGCAAAAATCCATGTTCAAACTTTAAATGCGAATATCTCGCTTAATATGCGTCCCAGAAGCATGAAAGTTGGCATCTAGAGGGCAATTTTTGAAGTCCAATATTTCTCGATCTAGACCACCTAGAGGGCTGAAATTTCAGGATTGTGATCTAGGAATCATTCCCTTTCCATTTCTCTGCCTATCTTTGAATAAGACCAATTTTACAACAAGTTATGGGCAAAAATCCATGTTCAAACTTTAAATGCGAATATCTCGCTTAATATGCGTGCCAGAGCCATGAAAGTCGGCATCTAGAGGGCAATTTTTGAAGTCCAATATTTCTCGATCTAGACCACCTAGAGGGCTGAAATTTCAGGATTGGGATCTAGGAATCATTCCCTTTCCATTTCTGTGCCTATCTTTGAATAAGACCAATTTTACAACAAGTTATGGGCAAAAATCCATGTTCAAACTTTAAATGCGAATATCTCGCTTAATATGCGTCCCAGAGCCATGAAAGTCGGCATCTAGAGGGCAATTTTTGAAGTCCAATATTTCTCGATCTAGACCACCTAGAGGGCTGAAATTTCAGGATTGTGATCTAGGAATCATTTCCTTTCCATTTCTGTGCCTATCTTTGAAAAGGACCAATTTTACAATAAGTTATGGGCAAAAATCCATGTTCAAACTTTAAATGCGAATATATCGCTTAATATGCTTCCCAGAGCCATGAAAGTCGGCATCTAGAGGGCAATTTTTGAAGTGCAATATTTCTCGATCTAGACCACCTAGAGGTCTGAAATTTCAGGATTGGGATCTAGGAATCATTCCCTTTCCATTTCTGTGCCTATCTTTGAATAAGACCAATTTTACAACAAGTTATGGGCAAAAATCCATGTTCAAACTTTAAATGCGAATATCTCGCTTAATATGCGTCCCAGAGCCATGAAAGTCGGCATCTAGAGGGCAATTTTTGAAGTCCAATATTTCTCGATCTAGACCACCTAGAGGGCTGAAATTTCAGGATTGGGATCTAGGAATCATTCCCTTTCCATTTCTGTGCCTATCTTTGAATAAGACCAATTTTACAACAAGTTATGGGCAAAAATCCATGTTCAAACTTTAAATGCGAATATCTCGCTTAATATGCGTCCCAGAGCCATGAAAGTCGGCATCTAGAGGGCAATTTTTGAAGTCCAATATTTCTCGATCTAGACCACCTAGAGGGCTGAAATTTCAGGATTGTGATCTAGGAATCATTCCCTTTCCATTTCTGTGCCTATCTTTGAATAAGACCAATTTTACAACAAGTTATGGGCAAAAATCCATGTTCAAACTTTAAATGCGAATATCTCGCTTAATATCCGTCCCAGAGCCATGAAAGTCGGCATCTAGAGGGCAATTTTTGAAGTCCAATATTTCTCGATCTAGACCACCTAGAGGGCTGAAATTTCAGGATTGGGATCTAGGAATCATTCCCTTTCCATTTCTGTGCCTATCTTTGAATAAGACCAATTTTACAACAAGTTATGGGCAAAAATCCATGTTCAAACTTTAAATGCGAATATCTCGCTTAATATGCGTCCCAGAGCCATGAAAGTCGGCATCTAGAGGGCAATTTTTGAAGTCCAATATTTCTCGATCTAGACCACCTAGAGGGCTGAAATTTCAGGATTGTGATCTAGGAATCATTCCCTTTCCATTTCTGTGCCTATCTTTGAATAAGACCAATTTTACAACAAGTTATGGGCAAAAATCCATGTTCAAACTTTAAATGCGAATATCTCGCTTAATATGCGTCCCAGAGCCATGAAAGTCGGCATCTAGAGGGCAATTTTTGAAGTCCAATATTTCTCGATCTAGACCACCTAGAGGGCTGAAATTTCAGGATTGGGATCTAGGAATCATTCCCTTTCCATTTCTGTGCCTATCTTTGAATAAGACCAATTTTACAACAAGTTATGGGCAAAAATCCATGTTCAAACTTTAAATGCGAATATCTCGCTTAATATGCGTCCCAGAGCCATGAAAGTCGGCATCTAGAGGGCAATTTTTGAAGTCCAATATTTCTCGATCTAGACCACCTAGAGGGCTGAAATTTCAGGATTGTGATCTAGGAATCATTCCCTTTCCATTTCTGTGCCTATCTTTGAATAAGACCAATTTTACAACAAGTTATGGCCAAAAATCCATGTTCAAACTTTAAATGCGAATATCTCGCTTAATATCCGTCCCAGAGCCATGAAAGTCGGCATCTAGAGGGCAATTTTTGAAGTCCAATATTTCTCGATCTAGACCACCTAGAGGGCTGAAATTTCAGGATTGGGATCTAGGAATCATTCCCTTTCCATTTCTGTGCCTATCTTTGAAAAGGACCAATTTTACAACAAGTTATGGGCAAAAATCCATGTTCAAACTTTAAATGCGAATATCTCGCTTAATATGCGTCCCAGAAGCATGAAAGTTGGCATCTAGAGGGCAATTTTTGAAGTGCAATATTTCTCGATCTAGACCACCTAGAGGGCTGAAATTTCAGGATTGTGATCTAGGAATCATTCCCTTTCCATTTCTGTGCCTATCTTTGAATAAGACCAATTTTACAACAAGTTATGGGCAAAAATCCATGTTCAAACTTTAAATGCGAATATCTCGCTTAATATGCGTCCCAGAGCCATGAAAGTCGGCATCTAGAGGGCAATTTTTGAAGTCCAATATTTCTCGATCTAGACCACCTAGAGGGCTGAAATTTCAGGATTGTGATCTAGGAATCATTTCCTTTCCATTTCTGTGCCTATCTTTGAAAAGGACCAATTTTACAATAAGTTATGGGCAAAAATCCATGTTCAAACTTTAAATGCGAATATATCGCTTAATATGCTTCCCAGAGCCATGAAAGTCGGCATCTAGAGGGCAATTTTTGAAGTGCAATATTTCTCGATCTAGACCACCTAGAGGTCTGAAATTTCAGGATTGGGATCTAGGAATCATTCCCTTTCCATTTCTGTGCCTATCTTTGAATAAGACCAATTTTACAACAAGTTATGGGCAAAAATCCATGTTCAAACTTTAAATGCGAATATCTCGCTTAATATGCGTCCCAGAGCCATGAAAGTCGGCATCTAGAGGGCAATTTTTGAAGTCCAATATTTCTCGATCTAGACCACCTAGAGGGCTGAAATTTCAGGATTGGGATCTAGGAATCATTCCCTTTCCATTTCTGTGCCTATCTTTGAATAAGACCAATTTTACAACAAGTTATGGGCAAAAATCCATGTTCAAACTTTAAATGCGAATATCTCGCTTAATATGCGTCCCAGAGCCATGAAAGTCGGCATCTAGAGGGCAATTTTTGAAGTCCAATATTTCTCGATCTAGACCACCTAGAGGGCTGAAATTTCAGGATTGTGATCTAGGAATCATTCCCTTTCCATTTCTGTGCCTATCTTTGAATAAGACCAATTTTACAACAAGTTATGGGCAAAAATCCATGTTCAAACTTTAAATGCGAATATCTCGCTTAATATCCGTCCCAGAGCCATGAAAGTCGGCATCTAGAGGGCAATTTTTGAAGTCCAATATTTCTCGATCTAGACCACCTAGAGGGCTGAAATTTCAGGATTGGGATCTAGGAATCATTCCCTTTCCATTTCTGTGCCTATCTTTGAATAAGACCAATTTTACAACAAGTTATGGGCAAAAATCCATGTTCAAACTTTAAATGCGAATATCTCGCTTAATATGCGTCCCAGAGCCATGAAAGTCGGCATCTAGAGGGCAATTTTTGAAGTACAATATTTCTCGATCTAGACCACCTAGAGGGCTGAAATTTCAGGACTGTGATCTAGGAATCATTCCCTTTCCATTTCTGTGCCTATCTTTGAATAAGACCAATTTTACAACAAGTTATGGGCAAAAATCCATGTTCAAACTTTAAATGCGAATATCTCGCTTAATATGCGTCCCAGAGCCATGAAAGTCGGCATCTAGAGGGCAATTTTTTAAGTCCAATATTTCTCGATCTAGACCACCTAGAGGGCTGAAATTTCAGGATTGTGATCTAGGAATCATTCCCTTTCCATTTCTGTGCCTATCTTTGAATAAGACCAATTTTACAACAAGTTATGGGCAAAAATCCATGTTCAAACTTTAAATGCGAATATATCGCTTAATATGCTTCCCAGAGCCATGAAAGTCGGCATCTAGAGGGCAATTTTTGAAGTGCAATATTTCTCGATCAAGACCACCTAGAGGGCTGAAATTTCAGGATTGGGATCTAGGAATCATTCCCTTTCCATTTCTGTGCCTATCTTTGAATAAGACCAATTTTACAACAAGTTATGGGCAAAAATCCATGTTCAAACTTTAAATGCGAATATATCGCTTAATATGCTTCCCAGAGCCATGAAAGTCGGCATCTAGAGGGCAATTTTTGAAGTGCAATATTTCTCGATCTAGACCACCTAGAGGTCTGAAATTTCAGGATTGGGATCTAGGAATCATTCCCTTTCCATTTCTGTGCCTATCTTTGAATAAGACCAATTTTACAACAATTTATGGGCAAAAATCCATGTTCAAACTTTAAATGCGAATATCTCGCTTAATATGCGTCCCAGAGCCATGAAAGTCGGCATCTAGAGGGCAATTTTTGAAGTCCAATATTTCTCGATCTAGACCACCTAGAGGGCTGAAATTTCAGGATTGGGATCTAGGAATCATTCCCTTTCCATTTCTGTGCCTATCTTTGAATAAGACCAATTTTACAACAAGTTATGGGCAAAAATCCATGTTCAAACTTTAAATGCGAATATCTCGCTTAATATGCGTCCCAGAGCCATGAAAGTCGGCATCTAGAGGGCAATTTTTGAAGTCCAATATTTCTCGATCTAGACCACCTAGAGGGCTGAAATTTCAGGATTGTGATCTAGGAATCATTCCCTTTCCATTTCTGTGCCTATCTTTGAATAAGACCAATTTTACAACAAGTTATGGGCAAAAATCCATGTTCAAACTTTAAATGCGAATATCTCGCTTAATATGCGTCCCAGAGCCATGAAAGTCGGCATCTAGAGGGCAATTTTTGAAGTCCAATATTTCTCGATCTAGACCACCTAGAGGGCTGAAATTTCAGGATTGGGATCTAGGAATCATTCCCTTTCCATTTCTGTGCCTATCTTTGAATAAGACCAATTTTACAACAAGTTATGGGCAAAAATCCATGTTCAAACTTTAAATGCGAATATCTCGCTTAATATGCGTCCCAGAGCCATGAAAGTCGGCATCTAGAGGGCAATTTTTGAAGTACAATATTTCTCGATCTAGACCACCTAGAGGGCTGAAATTTCAGGATTGTGATCTAGGAATCATTCCCTTTCCATTTCTGTGCCTATCTTTGAATAAGACCAATTTTACAACAAGTTATGGGCAAAAATCCATGTTCAAACTTTAAATGCGAATATCTCGCTTAATATGCGTCCCAGAGCCATGAAAGTCGGCATCTAGAGGGCAATTTTTGAAGTCCAATATTTCTCGATCTAGACCACCTAGAGGGCTGAAATTTCAGGATTGTGATCTAGGAATCATTCCCTTTCCATTTCTGTGCCTATCTTTGAAAAGGACCAATTTTACAACAAGTTATGGGCAAAAATCCATGTTCAAACTTTAAATGCGAATATCTCGCTTAATATGCGTCCCAGAAGCATGAAAGTTGGCATCTAGAGGGCAATTTTTGAAGTCCAATATTTCTCGATCTAGACCACCTAGAGGGCTGAAATTTCAGGATTGGGATCTAGGAATCATTCCCTTTCCATTTCTGTGCCTATCTTTGAATAAGACCAATTTTACAACAAGTTATGGGCAAAAATCCATGTTCAAACTTTAAATGCGAATATCTCGCTTAATATGCGTCCCAGAGCCATGAAAGTCGGCATCTAGAGGGCAATTTTTGAAGTACAATATTTCTCGATCTAGACCACCTAGAGGGCTGAAATTTCAGGATTGTGATCTAGGAATCATTCCCTTTCCATTTCTGTGCCTATCTTTGAATAAGACCAATTTTACAACAAGTTATGGGCAAAAATCCATGTTCAAACTTTAAATGCGAATATCTCGCTTAATATGCGTCCCAGAGGCATGAAAGTCGGCATCTAGAGGGCAATTATTGAAGTCCAATATTTCTCGATCTAGACCACCTAGAGGGCTGAAATTTCAGGATTGTGATCTAGGAATCATTCCCTTTCCATTTCTGTGCCTATCTTTGAATAAGACCAATTTTACAACAAGTTATGGGCAAAAATCCATGTTCAAACTTTAAATGCGAATATCTCGCTTAATATGCGTCCCAGAGCCATGAAAGTCGGCATCTAGAGGGCAATTTTTGAAGTCCAATATTTCTCGATCTAGACCACCTAGAGGGCTGAAATTTCAGGATTGTGATCTAGGAATCATTCCCTTTCCATTTCTGTGCCTATCTTTGAAAAGGACCAATTTTACAACAAGTTATGGGCAAAAATCCATGTTCAAACTTTCTCGCTTAATATGCGTCCCAGAGCCATGAAAGTCGGCATCTAGAGGGCAATTTTTGAAGTACAATATTTCTCGATCTAGACCACCTAGAGGGCTGAAATTTCAGGATTGTGATCTAGGAATCATTCCCTTTCCATTTCTGTGCCTATCTTTGAATAAGACCAATTTTACAACAAGTTATTAGCAAAAACCCATGTTCAAACTTTAAATGCGAATATCTCGCTTAATATGCGTCCCAAAGCAATGAAAGTCGGCATCTAGAGGGCAATTTTTGAAGTCCAATATTTCTCGATCTAGACCACCTAGAGGGCTGAAATTTCAGGATTGGGATCTAGGAATCATTCCCTTTCCATTTCTGTGCCTATCTTTGAATAAGACCAATTTTACAACAAGTTATGGGCAAAAATCCATGTTCAAACTTTAAATGCGAATATCTCGCTTAATATGCGTCCCAGAAGCATGAAAGTTGGCATCTAGAGGGCAATTTTTGAAGTGCAATATTTCTCGATCTAGACCACCTAGAGGGCTGAAATTTCAGGATTGTGATCTAGGAATCATTCCCTTTCCATTTCTGTGCCTATCTTTGAATAAGACCAATTTTACAACAAGTTATGGGCAAAAATCCATGTTCAAACTTTAAATGCGAATATCTCGCTTAATATGCGTCCCAGAAGCATGAAAGTTGGCATCTAGAGGGCAATTTTTGAAGTGCAATATTTCTCGATCTAGACCACCTAGAGGGCTGAAATTTCAGGATTGTGATCTAGGAATCATTCCCTTTCCATTTCTGTGCCTATCTTTGAATAAGACCAATTTTACAACAAGTTATGGGCAAAAATCCATGTTCAAACTTTAAATGCGAATATCTCGCTTAATATGCGTCCCAGAGCCATGAAAGTCCGCATCTAGAGGGCAATTTTTGAAGTCAAATATTTCTCGATCTAGACCACCTAGAGGGCTGAAATTTCAGGATTGTGATCTAGGAATCATTCCCTTTCCATTTCTGTGCCTATTCATGAATAAGACCAATTTTACAACAAGTTATGGGCAAAAATCCATGTTCAAACTTTAAATGCGAATATCTCGCTTAATATGCGTCCCAGAGCCATGAAAGTCGGCATATAGAGGGCAATTTTTGAAGTGCAATATTTCTCGATCTAGACCACCTAGAGGGCTGAAATTTCAGGATTGTGATCTAGGAATCATTCCCTTTCCATTTCTGTGCCTATCTTTGAATAAGACCAATTTTACAACAAGTTATGGGCAAAAATCCATGTTCAAACTTTAAATGCGAATATCTCGCTTAATATGCGTCCCAGAGCCATGAAAGTCGGCATCTAGAGGGCAATTTTTGAAGTGCAATATTTCTCGATCTAGACCACCTAGAGGGCTGAAATTTCAGGATTGTGATCTAGGAATCATTCCCTTTCCATTTCTGTGCCTATCTTTGAATAAGACCAATTTTACAACAAGTTATGGGCAAAAATCCATGTTCAAACTTTAAATGCGAATATCTCGCTTAATATGCGTCCCAGAGCCATGAAAGTCGGCATCTAGAGGGCAATTTTTGAAGTCCAATATTTCTCGATCTAGACCACCTAGAGGGCTGAAATTTCAGGATTGTGATCTAGGAATCATTCCCTTTCCATTTCTGTGCCTATCTTTGAATAAGAACAATTTTACAACAAGTTATTAGCAAAAACCCATGTTCAAACTTTAAATGTGAATACCTCGCTTAATATGCGTCCCAGAGCCATGAAAGTCGGCATCTAGAGGGCAATTTTTGAAGTCCAATATTTCTCGATCTAGACCACCTAGAGGGCTGAAATTTCAGGATTGTGATCTAGGAATCATTCCCTTTCCATTTCTGTGCCTATCTTTGAATAAGACCAATTTTACAACAAGTTATGGGCAAAAATCCATGTTCAAACTTTAAATGCGAATATCTCGCTTAATATGCGTCCCAGAGCCATGAAAGTCGGCATCTAGAGGGCAATTTTTGAAGTCCAATATTTCTCGATCTAGACCACCTAGAGGGCTGAAATTTCAGGATTGTGATCTAGGAATCATTCCCTTTCCATTTCTGTGCCTATCTTTGAATAAGACCAATTTTACAACAAGTTATGGGCAAAAATCCATGTTCAAACTTTAAATGCGAATATCTCGCTTAATATGCGTCCCAGAGCCATGAAAGTCGGCATCTAGAGGGCAATTTTTGAAGTCCAATATTTCTCGATCTAGACCACCTAGAGGGCTAAAATTTCAGGATTGTGATCTAGGAATCATTCAATTTCCATTTCTGTGCCTATCTTTGAATAAGACCAATTTTACAACAAGTTATTAGCAAAAAACCATGTTCAAACTTTAAATGCGAATATCTCGCTTAATATGCGTCCCAGAGCCATGAAAGTCGGCATCTAGAGGGCAATTTTTGAAGTCCAATATTTCTCGATCTAGACCACCTAGAGGGCTGAAATTTCAGGATTGTGATCTAGGAATCATTCCCTTTCCATTTCTGTGCCTATCTTTGAAAAGGACCAATTTTACAACAAGTTATGGGCAAAAATCCATGTTCAAACTTTAAATGCGAATATCTCGCTTAATATGCGTCCCAGAAGCATGAAAGTTGGCATCTAGAGGGCAATTTTTGAAGTCCAATATTTCTCGATCTAGACCACCTAGAGGGCTGAAATTTCAGGATTGGGATCTAGGAATCATTCCCTTTCCATTTCTGTGCCTATCTTTGAATAAGACCAATTTTACAACAAGTTATGGGCAAAAATCCATGTTCAAACTTTAAATGTGAATATCTCGCTTAATATGCGTCCCAGAGGCATGAAAGTCGGCATCTAGAGGGCAATTTTTGAAGTCCAATATTTCTCGATCTAGACCACCTAGAGGGCTGAAATTTCAGGATTGTGATCTAGGAATCATTCCCTTTCCATTTCTGTGCCTATCTTTGAATAAGACCAATTTTACAACAAGTTATGGGCAAAAATCCATGTTCAAACTTTAAATGCGAATATCTCGCTTAATATGCGTCCCAGAGCCATGAAAGTCGGCATCTAGACGGCAATTTTTGAAGTGCAATATTTCTCGATCTAAACCACCTAGAGGGCTAAAATTTCAGGATTGTGATCTAGGAATCATTCCCTTTCCATTTCTGTGCCTATCTTTGAATAAGACCAATTTTACAACAAGTTATTAGCAAAAAACCATGTTCAAACTTTAAATGCGAATATCTCGCTTAATATGCGTCCCAGAGCCATGAAAGTCGGCATCTAGAGGGCAATTTTTGAAGTCCAATATTTCTCGATCTAGACCACCTAGAGGGCTGAAATTTCAGGATTGTGATCTAGGAATCATTCCCTTTCCATTTCTGGAAAGTTATGGGCAAAAATCCATGTTCAAACTTTAAATGCGAATATCTCGCTTAATATGCGTCCCAGAGGCATGAAAGTCGGCATCTAGAGGGCAATTTTTGAAGTCCAATATTTCTGGATCTAGACCACCTAGAGGGCTGAAATTTCAGGATTGTGATCTAGGAATCATTCCCTTTCCATTTCTGTGCCTATCTTTGAATAAGACCAATTTTACAACAAGTTATGGCAAAAATCCATGTTCAAACTTTAAATGCGAATATCTCGCTTAATATGCGTCCCAGAGCCATGAAAGTCGGCATCTAGAGGGCAATTTTTGAAGTCCAATATTTCTCGATCTAGACCACCTAGAGGGCTGAAATTTCAGGATTGGGATCTAGGAATCATTCCCTTTCCATTTCTGTGCCTATCTTTGAATAAGACCAATTTTACAACAAGTTATGGGCAAAAATCCATGTTCAAACTTTAAATGCGAATATCTCGCTTAATAAGCGTCCCAGAGCCATGAAAGTCGGCATCTAGAGGGCAATTTTTGAAGTCCAATATTTATCGATTTAGACCACCTAGAGGGCTGAAATTTCAGGATTGGGATCTAGGAATCATTCCCTTTCCATTTCTGTGCCAATCTTTGAATAAGACCAATTTTACAACAAGTTATGGGCAAAAATCCATGTTCAATGTTTAAATGCGAATATCTCGCTTAATATGCGTCCCAGAGGCATGAAAGTCGGCATCTAGAGGGCAATTTTTGAAGTCCAATATTTCTCGATCTAGACCACCTAGAGGGCTGAAATTTCAGGATTGTGATCTAGGAATCATTCCCTTTCCATTTCTGTGCCTATTCATGAATAAGACCAATTTTACAACAAGTTATGGGCAAAAATCCATGTTCAAACTTTAAATGCGAATATCTCGCTTAATATGCGTCCCAGAGCCATGAAAGTCGGCATATAGAGGGCAATTTTTGAAGTGCAATATTTCTCGATCTAGACCACCTAGAGGGCTGAAATTGCAGGATTGTGATCTAGGAATCATTCCCTTTCCATTTCTGTGCCTATCTTTGAATAAGACTAATTTTACAACAAGTTATGGGCAAAAATCCATGTTCAAACTTTAAATGCGAATATCTCGCTTAATATGCGTCCCAGAGCCATGAAAGTCGGCATCTAGAGGGCAATTTTTGAAGTCCAATATTTCTCGATCTAGACCACCTAGAGGGCTGAAATTTCAGGATTGTGATCTAGGAATCATTCCCTTTCCATTTCTGTGCCTATCTTTGAATAAGACCAATTTTACAACAAGTTATGGGCAAAAATCCATGTTCAAACTTTAAATGCGAATATCTCGCTTAATATGCGTCCCAGAGCCATGAAAGTCGGCATCTAGAGGGCAATTTTTGAAGTCCAATATTTCTCGATCTAGACCACCTAGAGGGCTGAAATTTCAGGATTGTGATCTAGGAATCATTCCCTTTCCATTTCTGTGCCTATCTTTGAATAAGACCAATTTTACAACAAGTTATGGGCAAAAATCCATGTTCAAACTTTAAATGCGAATATCTCGCTTAATATGCGTCCCAGAGCCATGAAAGTCGGCATCTAGAGGGCAATTTTTGAAGTCCAATATTTCTCGATCTAGACCACCTAGAGGGCTAAAATTTCAGGATTGTGATCTAGGAATCATTCAATTTCCATTTCTGTGCCTATCTTTGAATAAGACCAATTTTACAACAAGTTATTAGCAAAAAACCATGTTCAAACTTTAAATGCGAATATCTCGCTTAATATGCGTCCCAGAGCCATGAAAGTCGGCATCTAGAGGGCAATTTTTGAAGTCCAATATTTCTCGATCTAGACCACCTAGAGGGCTGAAATTTCAGGATTGTGATCTAGGAATCATTCCCTTTCCATTTCTGTGCCTATCTTTGAAAAGGACCAATTTTACAACAAGTTATGGGCAAAAATCCATGTTCAAACTTTAAATGCGAATATCTCGCTTAATATGCGTCCCAGAAGCATGAAAGTTGGCATCTAGAGGGCAATTTTTGAAGTCCAATATTTCTCGATCTAGACCACCTAGAGGGCTGAAATTTCAGGATTGGGATCTAGGAATCATTCCCTTTCCATTTCTGTGCCTATCTTTGAATAAGACCAATTTTACAACAAGTTATGGGCAAAAATCCATGTTCAAACTTTAAATGTGAATATCTCGCTTAATATGCGTCCCAGAGGCATGAAAGTCGGCATCTAGAGGGCAATTTTTGAAGTCCAATATTTCTCGATCTAGACCACCTAGAGGGCTGAAATTTCAGGATTGTGATCTAGGAATCATTCCCTTTCCATTTCTGTGCCTATCTTTGAATAAGACCAATTTTACAACAAGTTATGGGCAAAAATCCATGTTCAAACTTTAAATGCGAATATCTCGCTTAATATGCGTCCCAGAGCCATGAAAGTCGGCATCTAGACGGCAATTTTTGAAGTGCAATATTTCTCGATCTAAACCACCTAGAGGGCTAAAATTTCAGGATTGTGATCTAGGAATCATTCCCTTTCCATTTCTGTGCCTATCTTTGAATAAGACCAATTTTACAACAAGTTATTAGCAAAAAACCATGTTCAAACTTTAAATGCGAATATCTCGCTTAATATGCGTCCCAGAGCCATGAAAGTCGGCATCTAGAGGGCAATTTTTGAAGTCCAATATTTCTCGATCTAGACCACCTAGAGGGCTGAAATTTCAGGATTGTGATCTAGGAATCATTCCCTTTCCATTTCTGGAAAGTTATGGGCAAAAATCCATGTTCAAACTTTAAATGCGAATATCTCGCTTAATATGCGTCCCAGAGGCATGAAAGTCGGCATCTAGAGGGCAATTTTTGAAGTCCAATATTTCTGGATCTAGACCACCTAGAGGGCTGAAATTTCAGGATTGTGATCTAGGAATCATTCCCTTTCCATTTCTGTGCCTATCTTTGAATAAGACCAATTTTACAACAAGTTATGGCAAAAATCCATGTTCAAACTTTAAATGCGAATATCTCGCTTAATATGCGTCCCAGAGCCATGAAAGTCGGCATCTAGAGGGCAATTTTTGAAGTCCAATATTTCTCGATCTAGACCACCTAGAGGGCTGAAATTTCAGGATTGGGATCTAGGAATCATTCCCTTTCCATTTCTGTGCCTATCTTTGAATAAGACCAATTTTACAACAAGTTATGGGCAAAAATCCATGTTCAAACTTTAAATGCGAATATCTCGCTTAATAAGCGTCCCAGAGCCATGAAAGTCGGCATCTAGAGGGCAATTTTTGAAGTCCAATATTTATCGATTTAGACCACCTAGAGGGCTGAAATTTCAGGATTGGGATCTAGGAATCATTCCCTTTCCATTTCTGTGCCAATCTTTGAATAAGACCAATTTTACAACAAGTTATGGGCAAAAATCCATGTTCAAACTTTAAATGCGAATATCTCGCTTAATATGCGTCCCAGAGGCATGAAAGTCGGCATCTAGAGGGCAATTTTTGAAGTCCAATATTTCTCGATCTAGACCACCTAGAGGGCTGAAATTTCAGGATTGTGATCTAGGAATCATTCCCTTTCCATTTCTGTGCCTATTCATGAATAAGACCAATTTTACAACAAGTTATGGGCAAAAATCCATGTTCAAACTTTAAATGCGAATATCTCGCTTAATATGCGTCCCAGAGCCATGAAAGTCGGCATATAGAGGGCAATTTTTGAAGTGCAATATTTCTCGATCTAGACCACCTAGAGGGCTGAAATTGCAGGATTGTGATCTAGGAATCATTCCCTTTCCATTTCTGTGCCTATCTTTGAATAAGACTAATTTTACAACAAGTTATGGGCAAAAATCCATGTTCAAACTTTAAATGCGAATATCTCGCTTAATATGCGTCCCAGAGCCATGAAAGTCGGCATCTAGAGGGCAATTTTTGAAGTCCAATATTTCTCGATCTAGACCACCTAGAGGGCTGAAATTTCAGGATTGGGATCTAGGAATCATTCCCTTTCCATTTCTGTGCCTATCTTTGAAAAGGACCAATTTTACAACAAGTTATGGGCAAAAATCCATGTTCAAACTTTAAATGCGAATATCTCGCTTAATATGCGTCCCAGAAGCATGAAAGTTGGCATCTAGAGGGCAATTTTTGAAGTCCAATATTTCTCGATTTAGACCACCTAGAGGGCTGAAATTTCAGGATTGGGATCTAGGAATCATTCCCTTTCCATTTCTGTGCCAATCTTTGAATAAGACTAATTTTACAACAAGTTATGGGCAAAAATCCATGTTCAAACTTTAAATGCGAATATCTCGCTTAATATGCGTCCCAGAGGCATGAAAGTCGGCATCTAGAGGGCAATTTTTGAAGTCCAATATTTCTCGATCTAGACCACCTAGAGGGCTGAAATTTCAGGATTGTGATCTAGGAATCATTCCCTTTCCATTTCTGTGCCTATCTTTGAATAAGACCAATTTTACAACAAGTTATGGGCAAAAATCCATGTTCAAACTTTAAATGCGAATATCTCGCTTAATATGCGTCCCAGAGCCATGAAAGTCGGCATATAGAGGGCAATTTTTGAAGTCTAGGTGGACCAATAGACCACCTAGAGGGCTGAAATTTCAGGATTGTGATCTAGGAATCATTCCCTTTCCATTTCTGTGCCTATCTTTGAATAAGACCAATTTTACAACAAGTTATTAGCAAAAAACCATGTTCAAACTTTAAATGCGAATATCTCGCTTAATATGCGTCCCAGAGCCATGAAAGTCGGCATATAGAGGGCAATTTTTGAAGTGCAATATTTCTCGATCTAGACCACCTAGAGGGCTGAAATTGCAGGATTGTGATCTAGGAATCATTCCCTTTCCATTTCTGTGCCTATCTTTGAATAAGACTAATTTTACAACAAGTTATGGGCAAAAATCCATGTTCAAACTTTAAATGCGAATATCTCGCTTAATATGCGTCCCAGAGCCATGAAAGTCGGCATCTAGAGGGCAATTTTTGAAGTCCAATATTTCTCGATTTAGACCACCTAGAGGGCTGAAATTTCAGGATTGGGATCTAGGAATCATTCCCTTTCCATTTCTGTGCCAATCTTTGAATAAGACTAATTTTACAACAAGTTATGGGCAAAAATCCATGTTCAAACTTTAAATGCGAATATCTCGCTTAATATGCGTCCCAGAGGCATGAAAGTCGGCATCTAGAGGGCAATTTTTGAAGTCCAATATTTCTCGATCTAGACCACCTAGAGGGCTGAAATTTCAGGATTGTGATCTAGGAATCATTCCCTTTCCATTTCTGTGCCTATCTTTGAATAAGACCAATTTTACAACAAGTTATGGGCAAAAATCCATGTTCAAACTTTAAATGCGAATATCTCGCTTAATATGCGTCCCAGAGCCATGAAAGTCGGCATATAGAGGGCAATTTTTGAAGTCTAGGTGGACCAATAGACCACCTAGAGGGCTGAAATTTCAGGATTGTGATCTAGGAATCATTCCCTTTCCATTTCTGTGCCAATCTTTGAATAAGACCAATTTTACAACAAGTTATGGGCAAAAATCCATGTTCAAACTTTAAATGCGAATATCTCGCTTAATATGCGTCCCAGAGGCATGAAAGTCGGCATCTAGAGGGCAATTTTTGAAGTCCAATATTTCTCGATCTAGACCACCTAGAGGGCTGAAATTTCAGGATTGTGATCTAGGAATCATTCCCTTTCCATTTCTGTGCCTATTCATGAATAAGACCAATTTTACAACAAGTTATGGGCAAAAATCCATGTTCAAACTTTAAATGCGAATATCTCGCTTAATATGCGTCCCAGAGCCATGAAAGTCGGCATATAGAGGGCAATTTTTGAAGTGCAATATTTCTCGATCTAGACCACCTAGAGGGCTGAAATTGCAGGATTGTGATCTAGGAATCATTCCCTTTCCATTTCTGTGCCTATCTTTGAATAAGACTAATTTTACAACAAGTTATGGGCAAAAATCCATGTTCAAACTTTAAATGCGAATATCTCGCTTAATATGCGTCCCAGAGCCATGAAAGTCGGCATCTAGAGGGCAATTTTTGAAGTCCAATATTTCTCGATCTAGACCACCTAGAGGGCTGAAATTTCAGGATTGGGATCTAGGAATCATTCCCTTTCCATTTCTGTGCCTATCTTTGAAAAGGACCAATTTTACAACAAGTTATGGGCAAAAATCCATGTTCAAACTTTAAATGCGAATATCTCGCTTAATATGCGTCCCAGAAGCATGAAAGTTGGCATCTAGAGGGCAATTTTTGAAGTCCAATATTTCTCGATTTAGACCACCTAGAGGGCTGAAATTTCAGGATTGGGATCTAGGAATCATTCCCTTTCCATTTCTGTGCCAATCTTTGAATAAGACTAATTTTACAACAAGTTATGGGCAAAAATCCATGTTCAAACTTTAAATGCGAATATCTCGCTTAATATGCGTCCCAGAGGCATGAAAGTCGGCATCTAGAGGGCAATTTTTGAAGTCCAATATTTCTCGATCTAGACCACCTAGAGGGCTGAAATTTCAGGATTGTGATCTAGGAATCATTCCCTTTCCATTTCTGTGCCTATCTTTGAATAAGACCAATTTTACAACAAGTTATGGGCAAAAATCCATGTTCAAACTTTAAATGCGAATATCTCGCTTAATATGCGTCCCAGAGCCATGAAAGTCGGCATATAGAGGGCAATTTTTGAAGTCTAGGTGGACCAATAGACCACCTAGAGGGCTGAAATTTCAGGATTGTGATCTAGGAATCATTCCCTTTCCATTTCTGTGCCTATCTTTGAATAAGACCAATTTTACAACAAGTTATTAGCAAAAAACCATGTTCAAACTTTAAATGCGAATATCTCGCTTAATATGCGTCCCAGAGCCATGAAAGTCGGCATATAGAGGGCAATTTTTGAAGTGCAATATTTCTCGATCTAGACCACCTAGAGGGCTGAAATTGCAGGATTGTGATCTAGGAATCATTCCCTTTCCATTTCTGTGCCTATCTTTGAATAAGACTAATTTTACAACAAGTTATGGGCAAAAATCCATGTTCAAACTTTAAATGCGAATATCTCGCTTAATATGCGTCCCAGAGCCATGAAAGTCGGCATCTAGAGGGCAATTTTTGAAGTCCAATATTTCTCGATTTAGACCACCTAGAGGGCTGAAATTTCAGGATTGGGATCTAGGAATCATTCCCTTTCCATTTCTGTGCCAATCTTTGAATAAGACTAATTTTACAACAAGTTATGGGCAAAAATCCATGTTCAAACTTTAAATGCGAATATCTCGCTTAATATGCGTCCCAGAGGCATGAAAGTCGGCATCTAGAGGGCAATTTTTGAAGTCCAATATTTCTCGATCTAGACCACCTAGAGGGCTGAAATTTCAGGATTGTGATCTAGGAATCATTCCCTTTCCATTTCTGTGCCTATCTTTGAATAAGACCAATTTTACAACAAGTTATGGGCAAAAATCCATGTTCAAACTTTAAATGCGAATATCTCGCTTAATATGCGTCCCAGAGCCATGAAAGTCGGCATATAGAGGGCAATTTTTGAAGTCTAGGTGGACCAATAGACCACCTAGAGGGCTGAAATTTCAGGATTGTGATCTAGGAATCATTCCCTTTCCATTTCTGTGCCTATCTTTGAATAAGACCAATTTTACAACAAGTTATTAGCAAAAAACCATGTTCAAACTTTAAATGCGAATATCTCGCTTAATATGCGTCCCAGAGCCATGAAAGTCGGCATATAGAGGGCAATTTTTGAAGTGCAATATTTCTCGATCTAGACCACCTAGAGGGCTGAAATTGCAGGATTGTGATCTAGGAATCATTCCCTTTCCATTTCTGTGCCTATCTTTGAATAAGACTAATTTTACAACAAGTTATGGGCAAAAATCCATGTTCAAACTTTAAATGCGAATATCTCGCTTAATATGCGTCCCAGAGCCATGAAAGTCGGCATCTAGAGGGCAATTTTTGAAGTCCAATATTTCTCGATCTAGACCACCTAGAGGGCTGAAATTTCAGGATTGTGATCTAGGAATCATTCCCTTTCCATTTCTGTGCCTATCTTTGAATAAGACCAATTTTACAACAAGTTATTAGCAAAAAACCATGTTCAAACTTTAAATGCGAATACCTCGCTTAATATGCGTCCCAGAGCCATGAAAGTCGGCATCTAGAGGGCAATTTTTGAAGTCCAATATTTCTCGATCTAGACCACCTAGAGGGCTGAAATTTCAGGATTGTGATCTAGGAATCATTCCCTTTCCATTTCTGTGCCTATCTTTGAATAAGACCAATTTTACAACAAGTTATGGGCAAAAATCCATGTTCAAACTTTAAATGCGAATATCTCGCTTAATATGCGTCCCAGAGCCATGAAAGTCGGCATCTAGAGGGCAATTTTTGAAGTCCAATATTTCTCGATCTAGACCACCTAGAGGGCTGAAATTTCAGGATTGGGATCTAGGAATCATTCCCTTTCCATTTCTGTGCCTATCTTTGAAAAGGACCAATTTTACAACAAGTTATGGGCAAAAATCCATGTTCAAACTTTAAATGCGAATATCTCGCTTAATATGCGTCCCAGAAGCATGAAAGTTGGCATCTAGAGGGCAATTTTTGAAGTCCAATATTTCTCGATTTAGACCACCTAGAGGGCTGAAATTTCAGGATTGGGATCTAGGAATCATTCCCTTTCCATTTCTGTGCCAATCTTTGAATAAGACTAATTTTACAACAAGTTATGGGCAAAAATCCATGTTCAAACTTTAAATGCGAATATCTCGCTTAATATGCGTCCCAGAGGCATGAAAGTCGGCATCTAGAGGGCAATTTTTGAAGTCCAATATTTCTCGATCTAGACCACCTAGAGGGCTGAAATTTCAGGATTGTGATCTAGGAATCATTCCCTTTCCATTTCTGTGCCTATCTTTGAATAAGACCAATTTTACAACAAGTTATGGGCAAAAATCCATGTTCAAACTTTAAATGCGAATATCTCGCTTAATATGCGTCCCAGAGCCATGAAAGTCGGCATATAGAGGGCAATTTTTGAAGTCTAGGTGGTCCAATAGACCACCTAGAGGGCTGAAATTTCAGGATTGTGATCTAGGAATCATTCCCTTTCCATTTCTGTGCCTATCTTTGAATAAGACCAATTTTACAACAAGTTATTAGCAAAAAACCATGTTCAAACTTTAAATGCGAATATCTCGCTTAATATGCGTCCCAGAGCCATGAAAGTCGGCATCTAGAGGGCAATTTTTGAAGTCCAATATTTCTCGATCTAGACCACCTAGAGGGCTGAAATTTCAGGATTGTGATCTAGGAATCATTCCCTTTCCATTTCTGTGCCTATCTTTGAATAAGACCAATTTTACAACAAGTTATGGGCAAAAATCCATGTTCAAACTTTAAATGCGAATATCTCGCTTAATATGCGTCCCAGAGGCATGAAAGTCGGCATCTAGAGGGCAATTATTGAAGTCCAATATTTCTCGATCTAGACCACCTAGAGGGCTGAAATTTCAGGATTGTGATCTAGGAATCATTCCCTTTCCATTTCTGTGCCTATCTTTGAATAAGACCAATTTTACAACAAGTTATGGGCAAAAATCCATGTTCAAACTTTAAATGCGAATATCTCGCTTAATATGCGTAGCAGAGCCATGAAAGTCGGCATCTAGAGGGCAATTTTTGAAGTCCAATATTTCTCGATCTAGACCACCTAGAGGGCTGAAATTTCAGGATTGTGATCTAGGAATCATTCCCTTTCCATTTCTGTGCCTATCTTTGAATAAGACCAATTTTACAACAAGTTATTAGCAAAAAACCATGTTCAAACTTTAAATGCGAATACCTCGCTTAATATGCGTCCCAGAGCCATGAAAGTCGGCATCTAGAGGGCAATTTTTGAAGTCCAATATTTCTCGATCTAGACCACCTAGAGGGCTGAAATTTCAGGATTGGGATCTAGGAATCATTCCCTTTCCATTTCTGTGCCTATCTTTGAAAAGGACCAATTTTACAACAAGTTATGGGCAAAAATCCATGTTCAAACTTTAAATGCGAATATCTCGCTTAATATGCGTCCCAGAAGCATGAAAGTTGGCATCTAGAGGGCAATTTTTGAAGTCCAATATTTCTCGATTTAGACCACCTAGAGGGCTGAAATTTCAGGATTGGGATCTAGGAATCATTCCCTTTCAATTTCTGTGCCAATCTTTGAATAAGACCAATTTTACAACAAGTTATGGGCAAAAATCCATGTTCAAACTTTAAATGCGAATATCTCGCTTAATATGCGTCCCAGAGGCATGAAAGTCGGCATCTAGAGGGCAATTTTTGAAGTCCAATATTTCTCGATCTAGACCACCTAGAGGGCTGAAATTTCAGGATTGTGATCTAGGAATCATTCCCTTTCCATTTCTGTGCCTATCTTTGAATAAGACCAATTTTACAACAAGTATTAGCAAAAAACCATGTTCAAACTTTAAATGCGAATATCTCGCTTAATATGCGTCCCAGAGCCATGAAAGTCGGCATCTAGAGGGCAATTTTTGAAGTCCAATATTTCTCGATCTAGACCACCTAGAGGGCTGAAATTTCAGGATTGTGATCTAGGAATCATTCCCTTTCCATTTATGTGCCTATCTTTGAATAAGACCAATTTTACAACAAGTTATTAGCAAAAAACCATGTTCAAACTTTAAATGCGAATACCTCGCTTAATATGCGTCCCAGAGCCATGAAAGTCGGCATCTAGAGGGCAATTTTTGAAGTCCAATATTTCTCGATCTAGACCACCTAGAGGGCTGAAATTTCAGGATTGTGATCTAGGAATCATTCCCTTTCCATTTCTGTGCCTATCTTTGAATAAGACCAATTTTACAACAAGTTATTAGCAAAAAACCATGTTCAAACTTTAAATGCGAATACCTCGCTTAATATGCGTCCCAGAGCCATGAAAGTCGGCATCTAGAGGGCAATTTTTGAAGTCCAATATTTCTCGATCTAGACCACCTAGAGGGCTGAAATTTCAGGATTGTGATCTAGGAATCATTCCCTTTCCATTTCTGTGCCTATCTTTGAATAAGACCAATTTTACAACAAGTTATGGGCAAAAATCCATGTTCAAACTTTAAATGCGAATATCTCGCTTAATATGCGTCCCAGAGCCATGAAAGTCGGCATCTAGAGGGCAATTTTTGAAGTGCAATATTTCTCGATCTAGACCACCTAGAGGGCTGAAATTTCAGGATTGTGATCTAGGAATCATTCCCTTTCCATTTCTGTGCCTATCTTTGAATAAGACCAATTTTACAACAAGTTATTAGCAAAAAACCATGTTCAAACTTTAAATGCGAATATCTCGCTTAATATGCGTCCCAGAGCCATGAAAGTCGGCATCTAGAGGGCAATTTTTGAAGTCCAATATTTCTCGATCTAGACCACCTAGAGGGCTGAAATTTCAGGATTGGGATCTAGGAATCATTCCCTTTCCATTTCTGTGCCTATCTTTGAAAAGGACCAATTTTACAACAAGTTATGGGCAAAAATCCATGTTCAAACTTTAAATGCGAATATCTCGCTTAATATGCGTCCCAGAAGCATGAAAGTTGGCATCTAGAGGGCAATTTTTGAAGTCCAATATTTCTCGATTTAGACCACCTAGAGGGCTGAAATTTCAGGATTGGGATCTAGGAATCATTCCCTTTCCATTTCTGTGCCAATCTTTGAATAAGACCAATTTTACAACAAGTTATGGGCAAAAATCCATGTTCAAACTTTAAATGCGAATATCTCGCTTAATATGCGTCCCAGAGGCATGAAAGTCGGCATCTAGAGGGCAATTTTTGAAGTCCAATATTTCTCGATCTAGACCACCTAGAGGGCTGAAATTTCAGGCTTGTGATCTAGGAATCATTCCCTTTCCATTTCTGTGCCTATCTTTGAATAAGACCAATTTTACAACAAGTTATTAGCAAAAAACCATGTTCAAACTTTAAATGTGAATATCTCGCTTAATATGCGTCCCAGAGCCATGAAAGTCGGCATCTAGAGGGCAATTTTTGAAGTCCAATATTTCTCGATCTAGACCACCTAGAGGGCTGAAATTTCAGGATTGTGATCTAGGAATCATTCCCTTTCCATTTATGTGCCTATCTTTGAATAAGACCAATTTTACAACAAGTTATTAGCAAAAAACCATGTTCAAACTTTAAATGCGAATACCTCGCTTAATATGCGTCCCAGAGCCATGAAAGTCGGCATCTAGAGGGCAATTTTTGAAGTCCAATATTTCTCGATCTAGACCACCTAGAGGGCTGAAATTTCAGGATTGTGATCTAGGAATCATTCCCTTTCCATTTCTGTGCCTATTTTTGAATAAGACCAATTTTACAACAAGTTATGGGCAAAAATCCATGTTCAAACTTTAAATGCGAATATCTCGCTTAATATGCGTCCCAGAGGCATGAAAGTCGGCATCTAGAGGGCAATTTTTGAAGTCCAATATTTCTCGATCTAGACCACCTAGAGGGCTGAAATTTCAGGATTGTGATCTAGGAATCATTCCCTTTCCATTTCTGTGCCTATCTTTGAATAAGACCAATTTTACAACAAGTTATGGGCAAAAATCCATGTTCAAACTTTAAATGCGAATATCTCGCTTAATATGCGTCCCAGAGCCATGAAAGTCGGCATCTAGAGGGCAATTTTTGAAGTCCAATATTTCTCGATCTAGACCACCTAGAGGGCTGAAATTTCAGGATTGGGATCTAGGAATCATTCCCTTTCCATTTCTGTGCCTATTCATGAATAAGACCAATTTTACAACAAGTTATGGGCAAAAATCCATGTTCAAACTTTAAATGCGAATATCTCGCTTAATATGCGTCCCAGAGCCATGAAATTCGGCATCTAGAGGGCAATTTTTGAAGTCCAATATTTCTCGATCTAGACCACCTAGAGGGCTGAAATTTCAGGATTGGGATCTAGGAATCATTCCCTTTCCATTTCTGTGCCTATTCATGAATAAGACCAATTTTACAACAAGTTATGGGCAAAAATCCATGTTCAAACTTTAAATGCGAATATCTCGCTTAATATGCGTCCCAGAGCCATGAAAGTCGGCATATAGAGGGCAATTTTTGAAGTGCAATATTTCTCGATCTAGACCACCTAGAGGGCTGAAATTTCAGGATTGGGATCTAGGAATCATTCCCTTTCCATTTCTGTGCCTATTCATGAATAAGACCAATTTTACAACAAGTTATGGGCAAAAATCCATGTTCAAACTTTAAATGCGAATATCTCGCTTAATATGCGTCCCAGAGCCATGAAAGTCGGCATCTAGAGGGCAATTTTTGAAGTCCAATATTTCTCGATCTAGACCACCTAGAGGGCTGAAATTTCAGGATTGGGATCTAGGAATCATTCCCTTTCCATTTCTGTGCCTATCTTTGAAAAGGACCAATTTTACAACAAGTTATGGGCAAAAATCCATGTTCAAACTTTAAATGCGAATATCTCGCTTAATATGCGTCCCAGAGCCATGAAAGTCGGCATATAGAGGGCAATTTTTGAAGTGCAATATTTCTCGATCTAGACCACCTAGAGGGCTGAAATTTCAGGATTGTGATCTAGGAATCATTCCCTTTCCATTTCTGTGCCTATCTTTGAATAAGACCAATTTTACAACAAGTTATGGGCAAAAATCCATGTTCAAACTTTAAATGCGAATATCTCGCTTAATATGCGTCCCAGAGCCATGAAAGTCGGCATCTAGAGGGCAATTTTTGAAGTCCAATATTTCTCGATCTAGACCACCTAGAGGGCTGAAATTTCAGGATTGTGATCTAGGAATCATTCCCTTTCCATTTCTGTGCCTATCTTTGAATAAGACCAATTTTACAACAAGTTATTAGCAAAAAAACATGTTCAAACTTTAAATGCGAATACCTCGCTTAATATGCGTCCCAGAGCCATGAAAGTCGGCATCTAGAGGGCAATTTTTGAAGTCCAATATTTCTCGATCTAGACCACCTAGAGGGCTGAAATTTCAGGATTGTGATCTAGGAATCATTACCTTTCCATTTCTGTGCCTATCTTTGAATAAGACCAATTTTACAACAAGTTATGGGCAAAAATCCATGTTCAAACTTTAAATGCGAATATCTCGCTTAATATGCGTCCCAGAGCCATGAAAGTCGGCATCTAGAGGGCAATTTTTGAAGTACAATATTTCTCGATCTAGACCACCTAGAGGGCTGAAATTTCAGGATTGTGATCTAGGAATCATTCCCTTTCCATTTCTGTGCCTATCTTTGAATAAGACCAATTTTACAACAAGTTATTAGCAAAAAACCATGTTCAAACTTTAAATGCGAATATCTCGCTTAATATGCGTCCCAGAGCCATGAAAGTCGGCATCTAGAGGGCAATTTTTGAAGTACAATATTTCTCGATCTAGACCACCTAGAGGGCTGAAATTTCAGGATTGGGATCTAGGAATCATTCCCTTTCCATTTCTGTGCCTATTCATGAATAAGACCAATTTTACAACAAGTTATGGGCAAAAATCCATGTTCAAACTTTAAATGCGAATACCTCGCTTAATATGCGTCCCAGAGCCATGAAAGTCGGCATCTAGAGGGCAATTTTTGAAGTCCAATATTTCTCGATCTAGACCACCTAGAGGGCTGAAATTTCAGGATTGGGATCTAGGAATCATTCCCTTTCCATTTCTGTGCCTATTCATGAATAAGACCAATTTTACAACAAGTTATGGGCAAAAATCCATGTTCAAACTTTAAATGCGAATATCTCGCTTAATATGCGTCCCAGAGCCATGAAAGTCGGCATATAGAGGGCAATTTTTGAAGTGCAATATTTCTCGATCTAGACCACCTAGAGGGCTGAAATTTCAGGATTGTGATCTAGGAATCATTCCCTTTCCATTTCTGTGCCTATCTTTGAATAAGACCAATTTTACAACAAGTTATGGGCAAAAATCCATGTTCAAACTTTAAATGCGAATATCTCGCTTAATATGCGTCCCAGAGCCATGAAAGTCGGCATCTAGAGGGCAATTTTTGAAGTCCAATATTTCTCGATCTAGACCACCTAGAGGGCTGAAATTTCAGGATTGTGATCTAGGAATCATTCCCTTTCCATTTCTGTGCCTATCTTTGAATAAGACCAATTTTACAACAAGTTATGGGCAAAAATCCATGTTCAAACTTTAAATGCGAATATCTCGCTTAATATGCGTCCCAGAGCCATGAAAGTCGGCATCTAGAGGGCAATTTTTGAAGTCCAATATTTCTCGATCTAGACCACCTAGAGGGCTGAAATTTCAGGATTGTGATCTAGGAATCATTCCCTTTCCATTTCTGTGCCTATCTTTGAATAAGACCAATTTTACAACAAGTTATGGGCAAAAATCCATGTTCAAACTTTAAATGCGAATATCTCGCTTAATATGCGTCCCAGAGCCATGAAAGTCGGCATCTAGAGGGCAATTTTTGAAGTCCAATATTTCTCGATCTAGACCACCTAGAGGGCTGAAATTTCAGGATTGTGATCTAGGAATCATTCCCTTTCCATTTATGTGCCTATCTTTGAATAAGACCAATTTTACAACAAGTTATGGGCAAAAATCCATGTTCAAACTTTAAATGCGAATATCTCGCTTAATATGCGTCCCAGAGCCATGAAAGTCGGCATCTAGAGGGCAATTTTTGAAGTCCAATATTTCTCGATCTAGACCACCTAGAGGGCTGAAATTTCAGGATTGTGATCTAGGAATCATTCCCTTTCCATTTCTGTGCCTATCTTTGAATAAGACCAATTTTACAACAAGTTATTAGCAAAAAAACATGTTCAAACTTTAAATGCGAATACCTCGCTTAATATGCGTCCCAGAGCCATGAAAGTCGGCATCTAGAGGGCAATTTTTGAAGTCCAATATTTCTCGATCTAGACCACCTAGAGGGCTGAAATTTCAGGATTGTGATCTAGGAATCATTCCCTTTCCATTTCTGTGCCTATCTTTGAATAAGACCAATTTTACAACAAGTTATTAGCAAAAAACCATGTTCAAACTTTAAATGCGAATATCTCGCTTAATATGCGTCCCAGAGCCATGAAAGTCGGCATCTAGAGGGCAATTTTTGAAGTCCAATATTTCTCGATCTAGACCACCTAGAGGGCTGATATTTCAGGATTGTGATCTAGGAATCATTCCCTTTCCATTTCTGTGCCTATTTTTGAATAAGACCAATTTTACAACAAGTTATGGGCAAAAATCCATGTTCAAACTTTAAATGCGAATATCTCGCTTAATATGCGTCCCAGAGGCATGAAAGTCGGCATCTAGAGGGCAATTTTTGAAGTCCAATATTTCTCGATCTAGACCACCTAGAGGGCTGAAATTTCAGGATTGTGATCTAGGAATCATTCCCTTTCCATTTCTGTGCCTATCTTTGAATAAGACCAATTTTACAACAAGTTATGGGCAAAAATCCATGTTCAAACTTTAAATGCGAATATCTCGCTTAATATGCGTCCCAGAGCCATGAAAGTCGGCATCTAGAGGGCAATTTTTGAAGTCCAATATTTCTCGATCTAGACCACCTAGAGGGCTGAAATTTCAGGATTGTGATCTAGGAATCATTCCCTTTCCATTTCTGTGCCTATCTTTGAATAAGACCAATTTTACAACAAGTTATGGGCAAAAATCCATGTTCAAACTTTAAATGCGAATATCTCGCTTAATATGCGTCCCAGAGCCATGAAAGTCGGCATCTAGAGGGCAATTTTTGAAGTCCAATATTTCTCGATCTAGACCACCTAGAGGGCTGAAATTTCAGGATTGGGATCTAGGAATCATTCCCTTTCCATTTCTGTGCCTATTCATGAATAAGACCAATTTTACAACAAGTTATGGGCAAAAATCCATGTTCAAACTTTAAATGCGAATATCTCGCTTAATATGCGTCCCAGAGCCATGAAAGTCGGCATATAGAGGGCAATTTTTGAAGTGCAATATTTCTCGATCTAGACCACCTAGAGGGCTGAAATTTCAGGATTGTGATCTAGGAATCATTCCCTTTCCATTTCTGTGCCTATCTTTGAATAAGACCAATTTTACAACAAGTTATGGGCAAAAATCCATGTTCAAACTTTAAATGCGAATATCTCGCTTAATATGCGTCCCAGAGCCATGAAAGTCGGCATCTAGAGGGCAATTTTTGAAGTCCAATATTTCTCGATCTAGACCACCTAGAGGGCTGAAATTTCAGGATTGTGATCTAGGAATCATTCCCTTTCCATTTATGTGCCTATCTTTGAATAAGACCAATTTTACAACAAGTTATGGGCAAAAATCCATGTTCAAACTTTAAATGCGAATATCTCGCTTAATATGCGTCCCAGAGCCATGAAAGTCGGCATCTAGAGGGCAATTTTTGAAGTCCAATATTTCTCGATCTAGACCACCTAGAGGGCTGAAATTTCAGGATTGTGATCTAGGAATCATTCACTTTCCATTTCTGTGCCTATCTTTGAATAAGACCAATTTTACAACAAGTTATGGGCAAAAATCCATGTTCAAACTTTAAATGCGAATATCTCGCTTAATATGCGTCCCAGAGCCATGAAAGTCGGCATCTAGAGGGCAATTTTTGAAGTCCAATATTTCTCGATCTAGACCACCTAGAGGGCTGAAATTTCAGGATTGTGATCTAGGAATCATTCCCTTTCCATTTATGTGCCTATCTTTGAATAAGACCAATTTTACAACAAGTTATGGGCAAAAATCCATGTTCAAACTTTAAATGCGAATATCTCGCTTAATATGCGTCCCAGAGGCATGAAAGTCGGCATCTAGAGGGCAATTTTTGAAGTCCAATATTTCTCGATCTAGACCACCTAGAGGGCTGAAATTTCAGGATTGTGATCTAGGAATCATTCCCTTTCCATTTCTGTGCCTATCTTTGAATAAGACCAATTTTACAACAAGTTATGGGCAAAAATCCATGTTCAAACTTTAAATGCGAATATCTCGCTTAATATGCGTCCCAGAGCCATGAAAGTCGGCATCTAGAGGGCAATTTTTGAAGTCCAATATTTCTCGATCTAGACCACCTAGAGGGCTGAAATTTCAGGATTGGGATCTAGGAATCATTCCCTTTCCATTTCTGTGCCTATTCATGAATAAAACCAATTTTACAACAAGTTATGGGCAAAAATCCATGTTCAAACTTTAAATGCGAATATCTCGCTTAATATGCGTCCCAGAGCCATGAAAGTCGGCATATAGAGGGCAATTTTTGAAGTCCAATATTTCTCGATCTAGACCACCTAGAGGGCTGAAATTTCAGGATTGTGATCTAGGAATCATTCCCTTTCCATTTCTGTGCCTATCTTTGAATAAGACCAATTTTACAACAAGTTATGGGCAAAAATCCATGTTCAAACTTTAAATGCGAATATCTCGCTTAATATGCGTCCCAGAGCCATGAAAGTCGGCATCTAGAGGGCAATTTTTGAAGTCCAATATTTCTCGATCTAGACCACCTAGAGGGCTGAAATTTCAGGATTGTGATCTAGGAATCATTCCCTTTCCATTTATGTGCCTATCTTTGAATAAGACCAATTTTACAACAAGTTATGGGCAAAAATCCATGTTCAAACTTTAAATGCGAATATCTCGCTTAATATGCGTCCCAGAGACATGAAAGTCGGCATCTAGAGGGCAATTTTTGAAGTCCAATATTTCTCGATCTAGACCACCTAGAGGGCTGAAATTTCAGGATTGTGATCTAGGAATCATTCCCTTTCCATTTCTGTGCCTATCTTTGAATAAGACCAATTTTACAACAAGTTATGGGCAAAAATCCATGTTCAAACTTTAAATGCGAATATCTCGCTTAATATGCGTCCCAGAGCCATGAAAGTCGGCATCTAGAGGGCAATTTTTGAAGTCCAATATTTCTCGATCTAGACCACCTAGAGGGCTGAAATTTCAGGATTGTGATCTAGGAATCATTCCCTTTCCATTTATGTGCCTATCTTTGAATAAGACCAATTTTACAACAAGTTATGGGCAAAAATCCATGTTCAAACTTTAAATGCGAATATCTCGCTTAATATGCGTCCCAGAGGCATGAAAGTCGGCATCTAGAGGGCAATTTTTGAAGTCCAATATTTCTCGATCTAGACCACCTAGAGGGCTGAAATTTCAGGATTGTGATCTAGGAATCATTCCCTTTCCATTTCTGTGCCTATCTTTGAATAAGACCAATTTTACAACAAGTTATGGGCAAAAATCCTGTTCAAACTTTAAATGCGAATATCTCGCTTAATATGCGTCCCAGAGCCATGAAAGTCGGCATCTAGAGGGCAATTTTTGAAGTCCAATATTTCTCGATCTAGACCACCTAGAGGGCTGAAATTTCAGGATTGGGATCTAGGAATCATTCCCTTTCCATTTCTGTGCCTATCTTTGAATAAGACCAATTTTACAACAAGTTATGGGCAAAAATCCATGTTCAAACTTTAAATGCGAATATCTCGCTTAATATGCGTCCCAGAGCCATGAAAGTCGGCATCTAGAGGGCAATTTTTGAAGTCCAATATTTCTCGATCTAGACCACCTAGAGGGCTGAAATTTCAGGATTGTGATCTAGGAATCATTCCCTTTCCATTTCTGTGCCTATCTTTAAATAAGACCAATTTTACAACAAGTTATTAGCAAAAAACCATGTTCAAACTTTAAATGCGAATATCTCGCTTAATATGCGTCCCAGAGCCATGAAAGTCGGCATCTAGAGGGCAATTTTTGAAGTCCAATATTTCTCGATCTAGACCACCTAGAGGGCTGAAATTTCAGGATTGTGATCTAGGAATCATTCCCTTTCCATTTCTGTGCCTATCTTTGAAAAGGACCAATTTTATAACAAGTTATGGGCAAAAATCCATGTTCAAACTTTAAATGCGAATATCTCGCTTAATATGCGTCCCAGAGGCATGAAAGTCGGCATCTAGAGGGCAATTTTTGAAGTCCAATATTTCTCGATCTAGACCACCTAGAGGGCTGAAATTTCAGGATTGTGATCTAGGAATCATTCCCTTTCCATTTCTGTGCCTATCTTTGAATAAGACCAATTTTACAACAAGTTATGGGCAAAAATCCATGTTCAAACTTTAAATGCGAATATCTCGCTTAATATGCGTCCCAGAGCCATGAAAGTCGGCATCTAGAGGGCAATTTTTGAAGTCCAATATTTCTCGATCTAGACCACCTAGAAAACTGAAATTTCAGGATTGGGATCTAGGAATCATTCCCTTTCCATTTCTGTGCCTATTCATGAATAAGACCAATTTTACAACAAGTTATGGGCAAAAATCCATGTTCAAACTTTAAATGCGAATATCTCGCTTAATATGCGTCCCAGAGCCATGAAAGTCGGCATCTAGAGGGCAATTTTTGAAGTGCAATATTTCTCGATCTAGACCACCTAGAGGGCTGAAATTTCAGGATTGTGATCTAGGAATCATTCCCTTTCCATTTCTGTGCCTATTCATGAATAAGACCAATTTTACAACAAGTTATGGGCAAAAATCCATGTTCAAACTTTAAATGCGAATATCTCGCTTAATATGCGTCCCAGAGCCATGAAAGTCGGCATCTAGAGGGCAATTTTTGAAGTCCAATATTTCTCGATCTAGACCACCTAGAGGGCTGAAATTTCAGGATTGTGATCTAGGAATCATTCCCTTTCCATTTCTGTGCCTATCTTTGAATAAGACCAATTTTACAACAAGTTATTAGCAAAAAACCATGTTCAAACTTTAAATGCGAATACCTCGCTTAATATGCGTCCCAGAGCCATGAAAGTCGGCATCTAGAGGGCAATTTTTGAAGTCCAATATTTCTCGATCTAGACCACCTAGAGGGCTGAAATTTCAGGATTGTGATCTAGGAATCATTCCCTTTCCATTTCTGTGCCTATCTTTGAATAAGACCAATTTTACAACAAGTTATGGGCAAAAATCCATGTTCAAACTTTAAATGCGAATATCTCGCTTAATATGCGTCCCAGAGCCATGAAAGTCGGCATATAGAGGGCAATTTTTGAAGTGCAATATTTCTCTATCTAGACCACCTAGAGGGCTGAAATTTCAGGATTGTGATCTAGGAATCATTCCCTTTCCATTTCTGTGCCTATCTTTGAATAAGACCAATTTTACAACAAGTTATGGGCAAAAATCCATGTTCAAACTTTAAATGCGAATATCTCGCTTAATATGCGTCCCAGAAGCATGAAAGTTGGGATCTAGAGGGCAATTTTTGAAGTCCAATATTTCTCGATCTAGACCACCTAGAGGGCTGAAATTTCAGGATTGTGATCTAGGAATCATTCCCTTTCCATTTCTGTGCCTATCTTTGAATACGACCAATTTTACAACAAGTTATGGGCAAAAATCCATGTTCAAACTTTAAATGCGAATATCTCGCTTAATATGCGTCCCAGAGCCATGAAAGTCGGCATCTAGAGGGCAATTTTTGAAGTCCAATATTTCTCGATCTAGACCACCTAGAGGGCTGAAATTTCAGGATTGTGATCTAGGAATCATTCCCTTTCCATTTCTGTGCCTATCTTTGAATAAGACCAATTTTACAACAAGTTATGGGCAAAAATCCATGTTCAAACTTTAAATGCGAATATCTCGCTTAATATGCGTCAGAGAGCCATGAAAGTCGGCATCTAGAGGGCAATTTTTGAAGTCCAATATTTCTCGATCTAGACCACCTAGAGGGCTGAAATTTCAGGATTGTGATCTAGGAATCATTCCCTTTCCATTTCTGTGCCTATCTTTGAAAAGGACCAATTTTACAACAAGTTATGGGCAAAAATCCATGTTCAAACTTTAAATGCGAATATCTCGCTTAATATGCGTCCCAGAAGCATGAAAGTTGGCATCTAGAGGGCAATTTTTGAAGTCCAATATTTCTCGATCTAGACCACCTAGAGGGCTGAAATTTCAGGATTGTGATCTAGGAATCATTCCCTTTCCATTTCTGTGCCCATCTTTGAATAAGACCAATTTTACAACAAGTTATTAGCAAAAAACCTTTTTCAAACTTTAAATGCGAATACCTCGCTTAATATGCGTCCCAGAGCCATGAAAGTCGGCATCTAGAGGGCAATTTTTGAAGTCCAATATTTCTCGATCTAGACCACCTAGAGGGCTGAAATTTCAGGATTGTGATCTAGGAATCATTCCCTTTCCATTTCTGTGCCTATCTTTGAAAAGGACCAATTTTACAACAAGTTATGGGCAAAAATCCATGTTCAAACTTTAAATGCGAATATCTCGCTTAATATGCGTCCCAGAAGCATGAAAGTTGGCATCTAGAGGGCAATTTTTGAAGTCCAATATTTCTCGATCTAGACCACCTAGAGGGCTGAAATTTCAGGATTGTGATCTAGGAATCATTCCCTTTCCATTTCTGTGCCTATCTTTGAATAAGACCAATTTTACAACAAGTTATGGGCAAAAATCCATGTTCAAACTTTAAATGCGAATATCTCGCTTAATATGCGTCCCAGAGCCATGAAAGTCGGCATCTAGAGGGCAATTTTTGAAGTCCAATATTTCTCGATCTAGACCACCTAGAGGGCTGAAATTTCAGGATTGTGATCTAGAAATCATTCCCTTTCCATTTCTGTGCCTATCTTTGAAAAGGACCAATTTAACAACAAGTTATGGGCAAAAATCCATGTTCAAACTTTAAATGCGAATATCTCGCTTAATATGCGTCCCAGAAGCATGAAAGTTGGCATCTAGAGGGCAATTTTTGAAGTCCAATATTTCTCGATCTAAACCACCTAGAGGGCTGAAATTTCATGATTGTGATCTAGGAATCATTCCCTTTCCATTTCTGTGCCTATCTTTGAATAAGACCAATTTTACAACAAGTTATGGGCAAAAATCCATGTTCAAACTTTAAATGCGAATATCTCGCTTAATATGCGTCCCAGAAGCATGAAAGTTGGCATCTAGAGGGCAATTTTTGAAGTCCAATATTTCTCGATCTAGACCACCTAGAGGGCTGAAATTTCAGGATTGTGATCTAGGAATCATTCCCTTTCCATTTCTGTGCCTATCTTTGAATAAGACCAATTTTACAACAAGTTATTAGCAAAAAACCTTGTTCAAACTTTAAATGCGAATACCTCGCTTAATATGCGTCCCAGAGCCATGAAAGTCGGCATCTAGAGGGCAATTTTTGAAGTGCAATATTTCTCTATCTAGACCACCTAGAGGGCTGAAATTTCAGGATTGTGATCTAGGAATCATTCCCTTTCCATTTCTGTGCCTATCTTTGAATAAGACCAATTTTACAACAAGTTATGGGCAAAAATCCATGTTCAAACTTTAAATGCGAATATCTCGCTTAATATGCGTCCCAGAGCCATGAAAGTCGGCATCTAGAGGGCAATTTTTGAAGTCCAATATTTCTCGATCTAGACCACCTAGAGGGCTGAAATTTCAGGATTGTGATCTAGAAATCATTCCCTTTCCATTTCTGTGCCTATCTTTGAAAAGGACCAATTTTACAACAAGTTATGGGCAAAAATCCATGTTCAAACTTTAAATGCGAATATCTCGCTTAATATGCGTCCCAGAAGCATGAAAGTTGGCATCTAGAGGGCAATTTTTGAAGTCCAATATTTCTCGATCTAAACCACCTAGAGGGCTGAAATTTCATGATTGTGATCTAGGAATCATTCCCTTTCCATTTCTGTGCCTATCTTTGAATAAGACCAATTTTACAACAAGTTATGGGCAAAAATCCATGTTCAAACTTTAAATGCGAATATCTCGCTTAATATGCGTCCCAGAAGCATGAAAGTTGGCATCTAGAGGGCAATTTTTGAAGTACAATATTTCTCGATCTAGACCACCTAGAGGGCTGAAATTTCAGGATTGTGATCTAGGAATCATTCCCTTTCCATTTCTGTGCCTATCTTTGAATAAGACCAATTTTACAACAAGTTATTAGCAAAAAACCTTGTTCAAACTTTAAATGCGAATACCTCGCTTAATATGCGTCCCAGAGCCATGAAAGTCGGCATCTAGAGGGCAATTTTTGAAGTGCAATATTTCTCTATCTAGACCACCTAGAGGGCTGAAATTTCAGGATTGTGATCTAGGAATCATTCCCTTTCCATTTCTGTGCCTATCTTTGAATAAGACCAATTTTACAACAAGTTATGGGCAAAAATCCATGTTCAAACTTTAAATGCGAATATCTCGCTTAATATGCGTCCCAGAGCCATGAAAGTCGGCATCTAGAGGGCAATTTTTGAAGTCCAATATTTCTCGATCTAGACCACCTAGAGGGCTGAAATTTCAGGATTGTGATCTAGAAATCATTCCCTTTCCATTTCTGTGCCTATCTTTGAAAAGGACCAATTTTACAACAAGTTATGGGCAAAAATCCATGTTCAAACTTTAAATGCGAATATCTCGCTTAATATGCGTCCCAGAAGCATGAAAGTTGGAATCTAGAGGGCAATTTTTGAAGTCCAATATTTCTCGATCTAGACCACCTAGAGGGCTGAAATTTCAGGATTGTGATCTAGGAATCATTCCCTTTCCATTTCTGTGCCTATCTTTGAATAAGACCAATTTTACAACAAGTTATGGGCAAAAATCCATGTTCAAACTTTAAATGCAAATATATCGCTTAATATGCGTCCCAGAGACATGAAAGTCGGCATCTAGAGGGCAATTTTTGAAGTCCAATATTTCTCGATCTAGACCACCTAGAGGGCTGAAATTTCAGGATTGGGATCTAGGAATCATTCCCTTTCCATTTCTGTGCCTATCTTTGAATAAGACCAATTTTACAACAAGTTATGGGCAAAAATCCATGTTCAAACTTTAAATGCGAATATCTCGCTTAATATGCGTCCCAGAGCCATGAAAGTCGGCATCTAGAGGGCAATTTTTGAAGTACAATATTTCTCGATCTAGACCACCTAGAGGGCTGAAATTTCAGGATTGGGATCTAGGAATCATTCCCTTTCCATTTCTGTGCCTATCTTTGAATAAGACCAATTTTACAACAAGTTATTAGCAAAAAACCATGTTCAAACTTTAAATGCGAATATCTCGCTTAATATGCGTCCCAGAGCCATGAAAGTCGGCATCTAGAGGGCAATTTTTGAAGTACAATATTTCTCGATCTAGACCACCTAGAGGGCTGAAATTTCAGGATTGGGATCTAGGAATCATTCCCTTTCCATTTCTGTGCCTATCTTTGAATAAGACCAATTTTACAACAAGTTTTGGGCAAAAATCCATGTTCAAACTTTAAATGCGAATATCTCGCTTAATATGCGTCCCAGAGCCATGAAAGTCGGCATCTAGAGGGCAATTTTTGAAGTCCAATATTTCTCGATCTAGACCACCTAGAGGGCTGAAATTTCAGGATTGTGATCTAGGAATCATTCCCTTTCCATTTCTGTGCCTATCTTTGAATAAGACCAATTTTACAACAAGTTATTAGCAAAAAACCATGTTCAAACTTTAAATGCGAATATCTCGCTTAATATGCGTCCCAGAGCCATGAAAGTCGGCATCTAGAGGGCAATTTTTGAAGTACAATATTTCTCGATCTAGACCACCTAGAGGGCTGAAATTTCAGGATTGGGATCTAGGAATCATTCCCTTTCCATTTCTGTGCCTATCTTTGAATAAGACCAATTTTACAACAAGTTATGGGCAAAAATCCATGTTCAAACTTTAAATGCGAATATCTCGCTTAATGCGTCCCAGAGCCATGAAAGTCGGCATCTAGAGGGCAATTTTTGAAGTCCAATATTTCTCGATCTAGACCACCTAGAGGGCTGAAATTTCAGGATTGGGATCTAGGAATCATTCCCTTTCCATTTCTGTGCCTATCTTTGAATAAGACCAATTTTACAACAAGTTATAAGCAAAAAACCATGTTCAAACTTTAAATGCGAATATCTCGCTTAATATGCGTCCCAGAGCCATGAAAGTCGGCATCTAGAGGGCAATTTTTGAAGTACAATATTTCTCGATCTAGACCACCTAGAGGGCTGAAATTTCAGGATTGGGATCTAGGAATCATTCCCTTTCCATTTCTGTGCCTATCTTTGAATAAGACCAATTTTACAACAAGTTATGGGCAAAAATCCATGTTCAAACTTTAAATGCGAATATCTCGCTTAATATGCGTCCCAGAGCCATGAAAGTCGGCATCTAGAGGGCAATTTTTGAAGTCCAATATTTCTCGATCTAGACCACCTAGAGGGCTGAAATTTCAGGATTGGGATCTAGGAATCATTCCCTTTCCATTTCTGTGCCTATCTTTGAATAAGACCAATTTTACAACAAGTTATTAGCAAAAAACCATGTTCAAACTTTAAATGCGAATATCTCGCTTAATATGCGTCCCAGAGCCATGAAAGTCGGCATCTAGAGGGCAATTTTTGAAGTACAATATTTCTCGATCTAGACCACCTAGAGGGCTGAAATTTCAGGATTGGGATCTAGGAATCATTCCCTTTCCATTTCTGTGCCTATCTTTGAATAAGACCAATTTTACAACAAGTTATTAGCAAAAAACCATGTTCAAACTTTAAATGCGAATATCTCGCTTAATATGCGTCCCAGAGCCATGAAAGTCGGCATCTAGAGGGCAATTTTTGAAGTACAATATTTCTCGATCTAGACCACCTAGAGGGCTGAAATTTCAGGATTGGGATCTAGGAATCATTCCCTTTCCATTTCTGTGCCTATCTTTGAATAAGACCAATTTTACAACAAGTTATGGGCAAAAATCCATGTTCAAACTTTAAATGCGAATATCTCGCTTAATGTGCGTCCCAGAGCCATGAAAGTCGGCATCTAGAGGGCAATTTTTGAAGTCCAATATTTCTCGATCTAGACCACCTAGAGGGCTGAAATTTCAGGATTGGGATCTAGGAATCATTCCCTTTCCATTTCTGTGCCTATCTTTGAATAAGACCAATTTTACAACAAGTTATGGGCAAAAATCCATGTTCAAACTTTAAATGCGAATATCTCGCTTAATGTGCGTCCCAGAGCCATGAAAGTCGGCATCTAGAGGGCAATTTTTGAAGTCCAATATTTCTCGATCTAGACCACCTAGAGGGCTGAAATTTCAGGATTGTGATCTAGGAATCATTCCCTTTCCATTTCTGTGCCTATCTTTGAATAAGACCAATTTTACAACAAGTTATTAGCAAAAAACCATGTTCAAACTTTAAATGCGAATATCTCGCTTAATATGCGTCCCAGAGCCATGAAAGTCGGCATCTAGAGGGCAATTTTTGAAGTACAATATTTCTCGATCTAGACCACCTAGAGGGCTGAAATTTCTGGATTGTGATCTAGGAATCATTCCCTTTCCATTTCTGTGCCTATCTTTGAATAAGACCAATTTTACAACAAGTTATGGGCAAAAATCCATGTTCAAACTTTAAATGCGAATATCTCGCTTAATATGCGTCCCAGAGCCATGAAAGTCGGCATCTAGAGGGCAATTTTTGAAGTCCAATATTTCTCGATCTAGACCACCTAGAGGGCTGAAATTTCAGGATTGTGATCTAGGAATCATTCCCTTTCCATTTCTGTGCCTATCTTTGAAAAGGACCAATTTTACAACAAGTTATGGGCAAAAATCATGTTCAAACTTTAAATGCGAATATCTCGCTTAATATGCGTCCCAGAGCCATGAAAGTCGGCATCTAGAGGGCAATTTTTGAAGTCCAATATTTCTCGATCTAGACCACCTAGAGGGCTGAAATTTCAGGATTGTGATCTAGGAATCATTCCCTTTCCATTTCTGTGCCTATCTTTGAAAAGGACCAATTTTACAACAAGTTATGGGCAAAAATCCATGTTCAAACTTTAAATGCGAATATCTCGCTTAATATGCGTCCCAGAGCCATGAAAGTCGGCATCTAGAGGGCAATTTTTGAAGTACAATATTTCTCGATCTAGACCACCTAGAGGGCTGAAATTTCAGGATTGTGATCTAGGAATCATTCCCTTCCCATTTCTGTGCCTATCTTTGAATAAGACCAATTTTACAACAAGTTATGGGCAAAAATCCATGTTCAAACTTTAAATGGGAATATCTCGCTTAATATGCGTCCCAGAGCCATGAAAGTCGGCATCTATAGGGCAATTTGTAAAGTCCAATATTTCTCGATCTAGACTACTTAGGGGGCTGAAATTTCAGGATTGTGATCTAGGAATCATTCCCTTTCCATTTCTGTGCCTATCTTTGAATAAGACCAATTTTACAACAAGTTATGGGCAAAAATCCATGTTAAAACTTTAAATGCGAATATTTCGCTTAATATGCGTCCCAGAGCCATGAAAGTCGGCATCTAGAGGGCAATTTTTGAAGTACAATGTTTCTCGATCTAGACCATCTAGAGGGCTGAAATTACAGGATTGTGATCTAGGAATCATTCCCTTTCCATTTCTGTGCCTATCTTTGAATAAGACCAATTTTACAACAAGTTATGGACAAAAATCCATGTTCAAACTTTAAATGCGAATATCTCGCTTAATATGCGTCCCAGAGCCATGAAAGTCGGCATCTAGAGGGCAATTTTTGAAGTACAATATTTCTCGATCTAGACCACCTAGAGGGCTGAAATTTCAGAATTGTGATCTAGGAATCATTCCCTTTCCATTTCTGTGCCTATCTTTGAATAAGACCAATTTTACAACAAGTTATGGGCAAAAATCCATGTTCAAACTTTAAATGGGAATATCTCGCTTAATATGCGTCCCAGAGCCATGAAAGTCGGCATCTATAGGGCAATTTGTAAAGTCCAATATTTCTCGATCTAGACTACTTAGGGGGCTGAAATTTCAGGATTGTGATCTAGGAATCATTCCCTTTCCATTTCTGTGCCTATCTTTGAATAAGACCAATTTTACAACAAGTTATGGGCAAAAATCCATGTTAAAACTTTAAATGCGAATATTTTGCTTAATATGCGTCCCAGAGCCATGAAAGTCGGCATCTAGAGGGCAATTTTTGAAGTACAATGTTCCTCGATCTAGACCATCTAGAGGGCTGAAATTACAGGATTGTGATCTAGGAATCATTCCCTTTCCATTTCTGTGCCTTTCTTTGAATAAGACCAATTTTACAACAAGTTATGGACAAAAATGCATGTTCAAACTTTAAATGCGAATATCTCGCTTAATATGCGTCCCAGAGCCATGAAAGTCGGCATCTAGAGGGCAATTTTTGAAGTCCAATATTTCTCGATCTAGACCACCTAGAGGGCTGAAATTTCAGGATTGTGATCTAGGAATCATTCCCTTTCCATTTCTGTGCCTATCTTTGAATAAGACCAATTTTACAACAAGTTATGGGCAAAAATCCATGTTCAAACTTTAAATGCGAATATCTCGCTTAATATGCGTCCCAGAGCCATGAAAGTCAGCATCTAGAGGGCAATTTTTGAAGTACAATATTTCTCGATCTAGACCACCTAGAGGGCTGAAATTTCAGGATTGTGATCTAGGAATCATTCCTTTTCCATTTCTGTGCCCATCTTTGAATAAGATTAATTTTACAACAAGTTATGGGCAAAAATCCATGTTCAAACTTTAAATGCGAATATCTCGCTTAATATGCGTCCCAGAAGCATGAAAGTTGGCATCTAGAGGGCAATTTTTGAAGTCCAATATTTCTCGATCTATTCCGTTTCCATTTCTGTGCCTATCTTTGAATAAGACCAATTTTACAACAAGTTATGGGCAAAAATCCATGTTCAAACTTTAAATGCGAATATCTCGCTTAATATGCGTCCCAGAGCCATGAAAGTCGGCATCTATAGGGCAATTTGTAAAGTCCAATATTTCTCGATCTAGACTACTTAGGGGGCTGAAATTTCAGGATTGTGATCTAGGAATCATTCCCTTTCCATTTCTGTGCCTATCTTTGAATAAGACCAATTTTACAACAAGTTATGGGCAAAAATCCATGTTCAAACTTTAAATGCGAATATCTCGCTTAATATGCGTCCCAGAGCCATGAAAGTCGGCATCTAGAGGGCAATTTTTGAAGTACAATGTTTCTCGATCTAGACCATCTAGAGGGCTGAAATTACAGGATTGTGATCTAGGAATCATTCCCTTTCCATTTCTGTGCCTTTCTTTGAATAAGACCAATTTTACAACAAGTTATGGACAAAAATGCATGTTCAAACTTTAAATGCGAATATCTCGCTTAATATGCGTCCCAGAGCCATGAAAGTCGGCATCTAGAGGGCAATTTTTGAAGTACAATATTTCTCGATCTAGACCACCTAGAGGGCTGAAATTTCAGGATTGTGATCTAGGAATCATTCCCTTTCCATTTCTGTGCCTATCTTTGAATAAGACCAATTTTACAACAAGTTATGGGCAAAAATCCATGTTCAAACTTTAAATGCGAATATCTCGCTTAATATGCGTCCCAGAGCCATGAAAGTCGGCATCTAGAGGGCAATTTTTGAAGTACAATATTTCTCGATCTAGACCACCTAGAGGGCTGAAATTTCAGGATTGTGATCTAGGAATCATTCCCTTTCCATTTCTGTGCCTATCTTTGAATAAGACCAATTTTACAACAAGTTATGGGCAAAAATCCATGTTAAAACTTTAAATGCGAATATTTTGCTTAATATGCGTCCCAGAGCCATGAAAGTCGGCATCTAGAGGGCAATTTTTGAAGTACAATGTTCCTCGATCTAGACCATCTAGAGGGCTGAAATTACAGGATTGGGATCTAGGAATCATTCCCTTTCCATTTCTGTGCCTATCTTTGAATAAGATCAATTTTACAACAAGTTATGGGCAAAAATCCATGTTCAAACTTTAAATGCGAATATCTCGCTTAATATGCGTCCCAGAGCCATGAAAGTCGGCATCTAGAGGGCAATTTTTGAAGTCCAATATTTCTCGATCTAGACCACCTAGAGGGCTGAAATTTCAGGATTGGGATCTAGGAATCATTCCCTTTCCATTTCTGTGCCTATCTTTGAATAAGACCAATTTTACAACAAGTTATTAGCAAAAAACCATGTTCAAACTTTAAATGCGAATATCTCGCTTAATATGCGTCCCAGAGCCATGAAAGTCGGCATCTAGAGGGCAATTTTTGAAGTACAATATTTCTCGATCTAGACCACCTAGAGGGCTGAAATTTCAGGATTGGGATCTAGGAATCATTCCCTTTCCATTTCTGTGCCTATCTTTGAATAAGACCAATTTTACAACAAGTTATTAGCAAAAAACCATGTTCAAACTTTAAATGCGAATATCTCGCTTAATATGCGTCCCAGAGCCATGAAAGTCGGCATCTAGAGGGCAATTTTTGAAGTACAATATTTCTCGATCTAGACCACCTAGAGGGCTGAAATTTCAGGATTGGGATCTAGGAATCATTCCCTTTCCATTTCTGTGCCTATCTTTGAATAAGACCAATTTTACAACAAGTTATGGGCAAAAATCCATGTTCAAACTTTAAATGCGAATATCTCGCTTAATGTGCGTCCCAGAGCCATGAAAGTCGGCATCTAGAGGGCAATTTTTGAAGTCCAATATTTCTCGATCTAGACCACCTAGAGGGCTGAAATTTCAGGATTGGGATCTAGGAATCATTCCCTTTCCATTTCTGTGCCTATCTTTGAATAAGACCAATTTTACAACAAGTTATGGGCAAAAATCCATGTTCAAACTTTAAATGCGAATATCTCGCTTAATATGCGTCCCAGAGCCATGAAAGTCGGCATCTAGAGGGCAATTTTTGAAGTCCAATATTTCTCGATCTAGACCACCTAGAGGGCTGAAATTTCAGGATTGTGATCTAGGAATCATTCCCTTTCCATTTCTGTGCCTATCTTTGAATAAGACCAATTTTACAACAAGTTATTAGCAAAAAACCATGTTCAAACTTTAAATGCGAATATCTCGCTTAATATGCGTCCCAGAGCCATGAAAGTCGGCATCTAGAGGGCAATTTTTGAAGTACAATATTTCTCGATCTAGACCACCTAGAGGGCTGAAATTTCTGGATTGGGATCTAGGAATCATTCCCTTTCCATTTCTGTGCCTATCTTTGAATAAGACCAATTTTACAACAAGTTATGGGCAAAAATCCATGTTCAAACTTTAAATGCGAATATCTCGCTTAATATGCGTCCCAGAGCCATGAAAGTCGGCATCTAGAGGGCAATTTTTGAAGTCCAATATTTCTCGATCTAGACCACCTAGAGGGCTGAAATTTCAGGATTGTGATCTAGGAATCATTCCCTTTCCATTTCTGTGCCTATCTTTGAAAAGGACCAATTTTACAACAAGTTATGGGCAAAAATCATGTTCAAACTTTAAATGCGAATATCTCGCTTAATATGCGTCCCAGAGCCATGAAAGTCGGCATCTAGAGGGCAATTTTTGAAGTCCAATATTTCTCGATCTAGACCACCTAGAGGGCTGAAATTTCAGGATTGTGATCTAGGAATCATTCCCTTTCCATTTCTGTGCCTATCTTTGAAAAGGACCAATTTTACAACAAGTTATGGGCAAAAATCCATGTTCAAACTTTAAATGCGAATATCTCGCTTAATATGCGTCCCAGAGCCATGAAAGTCGGCATCTAGAGGGCAATTTTTGAAGTACAATATTTCTCGATCTAGACCACCTAGAGGGCTGAAATTTCAGGATTGTGATCTAGGAATCATTCCCTTCCCATTTCTGTGCCTATCTTTGAATAAGACCAATTTTACAACAAGTTATGGGCAAAAATCCATGTTCAAACTTTAAATGGGAATATCTCGCTTAATATGCGTCCCAGAGCCATGAAAGTCGGCATCTATAGGGCAATTTGTAAAGTCCAATATTTCTCGATCTAGACTACTTAGGGGGCTGAAATTTCAGGATTGTGATCTAGGAATCATTCCCTTTCCATTTCTGTGCCTATCTTTGAATAAGACCAATTTTACAACAAGTTATGGGCAAAAATCCATGTTAAAACTTTAAATGCGAATATTTCGCTTAATATGCGTCCCAGAGCCATGAAAGTCGGCATCTAGAGGGCAATTTTTGAAGTGCAATGTTTCTCGATCTAGACCATCTAGAGGGCTGAAATTACAGGATTGTGATCTAGGAATCATTCCCTTTCCATTTCTGTGCCTATCTTTGAATAAGACCAATTTTACAACAAGTTATGGACAAAAATCCATGTTCAAACTTTAAATGCGAATATCTCGCTTAATATGCGTCCCAGAGCCATGAAAGTCGGCATCTAGAGGGCAATTTTTGAAGTACAATATTTCTCGATCTAGACCACCTAGAGGGCTGAAATTTCAGAATTGTGATCTAGGAATCATTCCCTTTCCATTTCTGTGCCTATCTTTGAATAAGACCAATTTTACAACAAGTTATGGGCAAAAATCCATGTTCAAACTTTAAATGGGAATATCTCGCTTAATATGCGTCCCAGAGCCATGAAAGTCGGCATCTATAGGGCAATTTGTAAAGTCCAATATTTCTCGATCTAGACTACTTAGGGGGCTGAAATTTCAGGATTGTGATCTAGGAATCATTCCCTTTCCATTTCTGTGCCTATCTTTGAATAAGACCAATTTTACAACAAGTTATGGGCAAAAATCCATGTTAAAACTTTAAATGCGAATATTTTGCTTAATATGCGTCCCAGAGCCATGAAAGTCGGCATCTAGAGGGCAATTTTTGAAGTACAATGTTCCTCGATCTAGACCATCTAGAGGGCTGAAATTACAGGATTGTGATCTAGGAATCATTCCCTTTCCATTTCTGTGCCTTTCTTTGAATAAGACCAATTTTACAACAAGTTATGGACAAAAATGCATGTTCAAACTTTAAATGCGAATATCTCGCTTAATATGCGTCCCAGAGCCATGAAAGTCGGCATCTAGAGGGCAATTTTTGAAGTACAATATTTCTCGATCTAGACCACCTAGAGGGCTGAAATTTCAGGATTGTGATCTAGGAATCATTCCCTTTCCATTTCTGTGCCTATCTTTGAATAAGACCAATTTTACAACAAGTTATGGGCAAAAATCCATGTTCAAACTTTAAATGCGAATATCTCGCTTAATATGCGTCCCAGAGCCATGAAAGTCAGCATCTAGAGGGCAATTTTTGAAGTACAATATTTCTCGATCTAGACCACCTAGAGGGCTGAAATTTCAGGATTGTGATCTAGGAATCATTCCTTTTCCATTTCTGTGCCCATCTTTGAATAAGATTAATTTTACAACAAGTTATGGGCAAAAATCCATGTTCAAACTTTAAATGCGAATATCTCGCTTAATATGCGTCCCAGAAGCATGAAAGTTGGCATCTAGAGGGCAATTTTTGAAGTCCAATATTTCTCGATCTATTCCGTTTCCATTTCTGTGCCTATCTTTGAATAAGACCAATTTTACAACAAGTTATGGGCAAAAATCCATGTTCAAACTTTAAATGCGAATATCTCGCTTAATATGCGTCCCAGAGCCATGAAAGTCGGCATCTATAGGGCAATTTGTAAAGTCCAATATTTCTCGATCTAGACTACTTAGGGGGCTGAAATTTCAGGATTGTGATCTAGGAATCATTCCCTTTCCATTTCTGTGCCTATCTTTGAATAAGACCAATTTTACAACAAGTTATGGGCAAAAATCCATGTTCAAACTTTAAATGCGAATATCTCGCTTAATATGCGTCCCAGAGCCATGAAAGTCGGCATCTAGAGGGCAATTTTTGAAGTACAATGTTTCTCGATCTAGACCATCTAGAGGGCTGAAATTACAGGATTGTGATCTAGGAATCATTCCCTTTCCATTTCTGTGCCTTTCTTTGAATAAGACCAATTTTACAACAAGTTATGGACAAAAATGCATGTTCAAACTTTAAATGCGAATATCTCGCTTAATATGCGTCCCAGAGCCATGAAAGTCGGCATCTAGAGGGCAATTTTTGAAGTACAATATTTCTCGATCTAGACCACCTAGAGGGCTGAAATTTCAGGATTGTGATCTAGGAATCATTCCTTTTCCATTTCTGTGCCCATCTTTGAATAAGATTAATTTTACAACAAGTTATGGGCAAAAATCCATGTTCAAACTTTAAATGCGAATATCTCGCTTAATATGCGTCCCAGAAGCATGAAAGTTGGCATCTAGAGGGCAATTTTTGAAGTCCAATATTTCTCGATCTATTCCGTTTCCATTTCTGTGCCTATCTTTGAATAAGACCAATTTTACAACAAGTTATGGGCAAAAATCCATGTTCAAACTTTAAATGCGAATATCTCGCTTAATATGCGTCCCAGAGCCATGAAAGTCGGCATCTAGAGGGCAATTTTTGAAGTACAATATTTCTCGATCTAGACCATTTAGAGGGCTGAAATTTCAGGATTGTGATCTAGGAATCATTCCCTTTCCATTTCTGTGCCTATCTTTGAATAAGACAAATTTTACAACAAGTTATGGGCAAAAATCCATGTTCAAACTTTAAATGCGAATATCTCGCTTAATATGCGTCCCAGAGCCATGAAAGTCGGCATCTAGAGGGCAATTTTTGAAGTACAATGTTTCTCGATCTAGACCATCTAGAGGGCTGAAATTACAGGATTGTGATCTAGGAATCATTCCCTTTCCATTTCTGTGCCTTTCTTTGAATAAGACCAATTTTACAACAAGTTATGGACAAAAATGCATGTTCAAACTTTAAATGCGAATATCTCGCTTAATATGCGTCCCAGAGCCATGAAAGTCGGCATCTAGAGGGCAATTTTTGAAGTACAATATTTCTCGATCTAGACCACCTAGAGGGCTGAAATTTCAGGATTGTGATCTAGGAATCATTCCCTTTCCATTTCTGTGCCTATCTTTGAATAAGACCAATTTTACAACAAGTTATGGGCAAAAATCCATGTTCAAACTTTAAATGCGAATATCTCGCTTAATATGCGTCCCAGAGCCATGAAAGTCAGCATCTAGAGGGCAATTTTTGAAGTACAATATTTCTCGATCTAGACCACCTAGAGGGCTGAAATTTCAGGATTGTGATCTAGGAATCATTCCTTTTCCATTTCTGTGCCCATCTTTGAATAAGATTAATTTTACAACAAGTTATGGGCAAAAATCCATGTTCAAACTTTAAATGCGAATATCTCGCTTAATATGCGTCCCAGAAGCATGAAAGTTGGCATCTAGAGGGCAATTTTTGAAGTCCAATATTTCTCGATCTATTCCGTTTCCATTTCTGTGCCTATCTTTGAATAAGACCAATTTTACAACAAGTTATGGGCAAAAATCCATGTTCAAACTTTAAATGCGAATATCTCGCTTAATATGCGTCCCAGAGCCATGAAAGTCGGCATCTAGAGGGCAATTTTTGAAGTACAATATTTCTCGATCTAGACCATTTAGAGGGCTGAAATTTCAGGATTGTGATCTAGGAATCATTCCCTTTCCATTTCTGTGCCTATCTTTGAATAAGACAAATTTTACAACAAGTTATGGGCAAAAATCCATGTTCAAACTTTAAATGCGAATATCTCGCTTAATATGCGTCCCAGAAGCATGAAAGTTGGCATCTAGAGGGCAATTTTTGAAGTCCAATATTTCTCGATCTAGACCACCTAGAGGACTGAAATTTCAGAATTGTGATCTAGGAATCATTCCCTTTCCATTTCTGTGCCTATCTTTGAATAAGACCAATTTTACAACAAGTTATGGGCAAAAATCCATGTTCAAACTTTAAATGCGAATATCTCGCTTAATATGCGTCCCAGAGGCATGAAAGTCGGCATTTAGAGGGCAATTTTTGAAGTACAATATTTCTCGATCTAGACCACCTAGAGGACTGAAATTTCAGGATTGTGATCTAGGAATCATTCCCTTTCCATTTCTGTGCCTATCTTTGAATAAGACCAATTTTACAACAAGTTATGGGCAAAAATCCATGTTCAAACTTTAAATGGGAATATCTCGCTTAATATGCGTCCCAGAGGCATGAAAGTCGGCATTTAGAGGGCAATTTTTGAAGTCCAATATTTCTCGATCTAGACCACCTAGAGGACTGAAATTTCAGGATTGTGATCTAGGAATCATTCCCTTTCCATTTCTGTGCCTATCTTTGAATAAGACCAATTTTACAACAAGTTATGGGCAAAAATCCATGTTCAAACTTTAAATGCGAATATCTCGCTTAATATGCGTCCCAGAGCTATGAAAGTCGGCATCTAGAGGGCAATTTTTGAAGTACAATATTTCTCGATCTAGACCACCTAGAGGGCTGAAATTTCAGGATTGTAATCTAGGAATCATTCCCTTTCCATTTCTTTGCCTATCTTTGAATAAGACCAATTTTACAACAAGTTATGGGCAAAAATCCATGTTCAAACTTTAAATGCGAATATCTCGCTTAATATGCGTCCCAGAGGCATGAAAGTCGGCATTTAGAGGGCAATTTTTGAAGTCCAATATTTCTCGATCTAGACCACCTAGAGGACTGAAATTTCAGGATTGTGATCTAGGAATCATTCCCTTTCCATTTCTGTGCCTATCTTTGAATAAGACCAATTTTACAACAAGTTATGGGCAAAAATCCATGTTCAAACTTTAAATGCGAATATCTCGCTTAATATGCGTCCCAGAGCCATGAAAGTCAGCATCTAGAGGGCAATTTTTGAAGTACAATATTTCTCGATCTAGACCACCTAGAGGGCTGAAATTTCAGGATTGTGATCTAGGAATCATTCCTTTTCCATTTCTGTGCCCATCTTTGAATAAGATTAATTTTACAACAAGTTATGGGCAAAAATCCATGTTCAAACTTTAAATGCGAATATCTCGCTTAATATGCGTCCCAGAAGCATGAAAGTTGGCATCTAGAGGGCAATTTTTGAAGTCCAATATTTCTCGATCTATTCCGTTTCCATTTCTGTGCCTATCTTTGAATAAGACCAATTTTACAACAAGTTATGGGCAAAAATCCATGTTCAAACTTTAAATGCGAATATCTCGCTTAATATGCGTCCCAGAGCCATGAAAGTCGGCATCTATAGGGCAATTTGTAAAGTCCAATATTTCTCGATCTAGACTACTTAGGGGGCTGAAATTTCAGGATTGTGATCTAGGAATCATTCCCTTTCCATTTCTGTGCCTATCTTTGAATAAGACCAATTTTACAACAAGTTATGGGCAAAAATCCATGTTCAAACTTTAAATGCGAATATCTCGCTTAATATGCGTCCCAGAGCCATGAAAGTCGGCATCTAGAGGGCAATTTTTGAAGTACAATGTTTCTCGATCTAGACCATCTAGAGGGCTGAAATTACAGGATTGTGATCTAGGAATCATTCCCTTTCCATTTCTGTGCCTTTCTTTGAATAAGACCAATTTTACAACAAGTTATGGACAAAAATGCATGTTCAAACTTTAAATGCGAATATCTCGCTTAATATGCGTCCCAGAGCCATGAAAGTCGGCATCTAGAGGGCAATTTTTGAAGTACAATATTTCTCGATCTAGACCACCTAGAGGGCTGAAATTTCAGGATTGTGATCTAGGAATCATTCCCTTTCCATTTCTGTGCCTATCTTTGAATAAGACCAATTTTACAACAAGTTATGGGCAAAAATCCATGTTCAAACTTTAAATGCGAATATCTCGCTTAATATGCGTCCCAGAGCCATGAAAGTCAGCATCTAGAGGGCAATTTTTGAAGTACAATATTTCTCGATCTAGACCACCTAGAGGGCTGAAATTTCAGGATTGTGATCTAGGAATCATTCCTTTTCCATTTCTGTGCCCATCTTTGAATAAGATTAATTTTACAACAAGTTATGGGCAAAAATCCATGTTCAAACTTTAAATGCGAATATCTCGCTTAATATGCGTCCCAGAAGCATGAAAGTTGGCATCTAGAGGGCAATTTTTGAAGTCCAATATTTCTCGATCTATTCCGTTTCCATTTCTGTGCCTATCTTTGAATAAGACCAATTTTACAACAAGTTATGGGCAAAAATCCATGTTCAAACTTTAAATGCGAATATCTCGCTTAATATGCGTCCCAGAGCCATGAAAGTCGGCATCTAGAGGGCAATTTTTGAAGTACAATATTTCTCGATCTAGACCATTTAGAGGGCTGAAATTTCAGGATTGTGATCTAGGAATCATTCCCTTTCCATTTCTGTGCCTATCTTTGAATAAGACAAATTTTACAACAAGTTATGGGCAAAAATCCATGTTCAAACTTTAAATGCGAATATCTCGCTTAATATGCGTCCCAGAAGCATGAAAGTTGGCATCTAGAGGGCAATTTTTGAAGTCCAATATTTCTCGATCTAGACCACCTAGAGGACTGAAATTTCAGAATTGTGATCTAGGAATCATTCCCTTTCCATTTCTGTGCCTATCTTTGAATAAGACCAATTTTACAACAAGTTATGGGCAAAAATCCATGTTCAAACTTTAAATGCGAATATCTCGCTTAATATGCGTCCCAGAGGCATGAAAGTCGGCATTTAGAGGGCAATTTTTGAAGTACAATATTTCTCGATCTAGACCACCTAGAGGACTGAAATTTCAGGATTGTGATCTAGGAATCATTCCCTTTCCATTTCTGTGCCTATCTTTGAATAAGACCAATTTTACAACAAGTTATGGGCAAAAATCCATGTTCAAACTTTAAATGCGAATATCTCGCTTAATATGCGTCCCAGAGGCATGAAAGTCGGCATTTAGAGGGCAATTTTTGAAGTCCAATATTTCTCGATCTAGACCACCTAGAGGACTGAAATTTCAGGATTGTGATCTAGGAATCATTCCCTTTCCATTTCTGTGCCTATCTTTGAATAAGACCAATTTTACAACAAGTTATGGGCAAAAATCCATGTTCAAACTTTAAATGCGAATATCTCGCTTAATATGCGTCCCAGAGCTATGAAAGTCGGCATCTAGAGGGCAATTTTTGAAGTACAATATTTCTCGATCTAGACCACCTAGAGGGCTGAAATTTCAGGATTGTAATCTAGGAATCATTCCCTTTCCATTTCTTTGCCTATCTTTGAATAAGACCAATTTTACAACAAGTTATGGGCAAAAATCCATGTTCAAACTTTAAATGCGAATATCTCGCTTAATATGCGTCCCAGAGGCATGAAAGTCGGCATTTAGAGGGCAATTTTTGAAGTCCAATATTTCTCGATCTAGACCACCTAGAGGACTGAAATTTCAGGATTGTGATCTAGGAATCATTCCCTTTCCATTTCTGTGCCTATCTTTGAATAAGACCAATTTTACAACAAGTTATGGGCAAAAATCCATGTTCAAACTTTAAATGCGAATATCTCGCTTAATATGCGTCCCAGAGCTATGAAAGTCGGCATCTAGAGGGCAATTTTTGAAGTACAATATTTCTCGATCTAGACTACCTAGAGGGCTGAAATTTCAGGATTGTAATCTAGTAATCATTCCCTTTCCATTTCTGTGCCTATCTTTGAATAAGACCAATTTTACAACAAGTTATGGGCAAAAATCCATGTTCAAACTTTAAATGCGAATATCTCGCTTAATATGCGTCCCAGAGGCATGAAAGTCGGCATTTAGAGGGCAATTTTTGAAGTCCAATATTTCTCGATCTAGACCACCTAGAGGACTGAAATTTCAGGATTGTGATCTAGGAATCATTCCCTTTCCATTTCTGTGCCTATCTTTGAATAAGACCAATTTTACAAGAAGTTATGGGCAAAAATCCATGTTCAAACTTTAAATGCGAATATCTCGCTTAATATGCGTCCCAGAGCTATGAAAGTCGGCATCTAGAGGGCAATTTTTGAAGTACAATATTTCTCGATCTAGACCACCTAGAGGGCTGAAATTTCAGGATTGTAATCTAGGAATCATTCCCTTTCCATTTCTGTGCCTAGCTTTGAATAAGACCAATTTTACAACAAGTTATGGGCAAAAATCCATGTTCAAACTTTAAATGCGAATATCTCGCTTAATATGCGTCCCAGAGCCATGAAAGTCGGCATCTAGAAGGCAATTTTTGAAGTCCAATATTTCTCGATCTAGACCACCTAGAGGGCTGAAATTTCAGGATTGTGATCTAGGAATCATTCCCTTTCCATTTCTGTGCCTATCTTTGAATAAGACCAATTTTACAACAAGTTATGGGCAAAAATCCATGTTCAAACTTTAAATGCGAATATCTCGCTTAATATGCGTCCCAGAGGCATGAAAGTCGGCATCTAGAGGGCAATTTTTGAAGTACAATATTTCTCGATCTAGACCACCTAGAGGGCTGAAATTTCAGGATTGTGATCTAGGAATCATTCCCTTTCCATTTCTGTGCCTATCTTTGAATAAGACCAATTTTACAACAAGTTATGGGCAAAAATCCATGTTCAAACTTTAAATGCGAATATCTCGCTTAATATGCGTCCCAGAGCCATGAAAGTCGGCATCTAGAGGGCAATTTTTGAAGTACAATATTTCTCGATCTAGACCACCTAGAGGGCTGAAATTTCAGGATTGTGATCTAGGAATCATTCCCTTTCCATTTCTGTGCCTATCTTTGAATAAGACCAATTTTACAACAAGTTATGGGCAAAAATCCATGTTCAAACTTTAAATGCGAATATCTCGCTTAATATGCGTCCCAGAGCCATGAAAGTCGGCATCTAGAGGGCAATTTTTGAAGTACAATATTTCTCGATCTAGACCACCTAGAGGGCTGAAATTTCAGGATTGTGATCTAGGAATCATTCCCTTTCCATTTCTGTGCCTATCTTTGAATAAGACCAATTTTACAACAAGTTATGGGCAAAAATCCATGTTCAAACTTTAAATGCGAATATCTCGCTTAATATGCGTCCCAGAGGCATGAAAGTCGGCATTTAGAGGGCAATTTTTGAAGTACAATATTTCTCGATCTAGACCATTTAGAGGGCTGAAATTTCAGGATTGTGATCTAGGAATCATTCCCTTTCCATTTCTTTGCCTATCTTTGAATAAGACCAATTTTACAACAAGTTATGGGCAAAAATCCATGTTCAAACTTTAAATGCGAATATCTCGCTTAATATGCGTCCCAGAGGCATGAAAGTCGGCATTTAGAGGGCAATTTTTGAAGTCCAATATTTCTCGATCTAGACCACCTAGAGGACTGAAATTTCAGGATTGTGATCTAGGAATCATTCCCTTTCCATTTCTGTGCCTATCTTTGAATAAGACCAATTTTACAAGAAGTTATGGGCAAAAATCCATGTTCAAACTTTAAATGCGAATATCTCGCTAAATATGCGTCCCAGAGCTATGAAAGTCGGCATCTAGAGGGCAATTTTTGAAGTACAATATTTCTCGATCTAGACCACCTAGAGGGCTGAAATTTCAGGATTGTAATCTAGGAATCATTCCCTTTCCATTTCTGTGCCTATCTTTGAATAAGACCAATTTTACAACAAGTTATGGGCAAAAATCCATGTTCAAACTTTAAATGCGAATATCTCGCTTAATATGCGTCCCAGAGCCATGAAAGTCGGCATCTAGAGGGCAATTTTTGAAGTACAATATTTCTCGATCTAGACCAACTAGAGGGCTGAAATTTCAGGATTGTGATCTAGGAATCATTCCCTTTCCATTCCTGTGCCTATCTTTGAATAAGACCAATTTTACAGCAAGTTATGGGCAAAAATCCATGTTCAAACTTTAAATGCGAATATCTCGCTTAATATGCGTCCCAGAGCCATGAAAGTCGGCATCTAGAGGGCAATTTTTGAAGTACAATATTTCTCGATCTAGACCACCTAGAGGGCTGAAATTTCAGGATTGTGATCTAGGAATCATTCCCTTTCCATTTCTGTGCCTATCTTTGAATAAGACCAATTTTACAACAAGTTATGGGCAAAAATCCATGTTCAAACTTTAAATGCGAATATCTCGCTTAGTATGCGTCCCAGAGCTATGAAAGTCGGCATCTAGAGGGCAATTTTTGAAGTACAATATTTCTCGATCTAGACCACCTAGAGGGCTGAAATTTCAGGATTGTGATCTAGGAATCATTCCCTTTCCATTTCTGTGCCTATCTTTGAATAAGACCAATTTTACAACAAGTTATGGGCAAAAATCCATGTTCAAACTTTAAATGCGAATATCTCGCTTAATATGCGTCCCAGAGCCATGAAAGTCGGCATCTAGAGGGCAATTTTTGAAGTACAATATTTCTCGATCTAGACCACCTAGAGGGCTGAAATTTCAGGATTGTGATCTAGGAATCATTCCCTTTCCATTTCTGTGCCTATCTTTGAATAAGACCAATTTTACAAGAAGTTATGGGCAAAAATCCATGTTCAAACTTTAAATGCGAATATCTCGCTTAATATGCGTCCCAGAGCCATGAAAGTCGGCATCTAGAGGGCAATTTTTGAAGTACAATATTTCTCGATCTAGACCACCTAGAGGGCTGAAATTTCAGGATTGTAATCTAGGAATCATTCCCTTTCCATTTCTGTGCCTATCTTTGAATAAGACCAATTTTACAACAAGTTATGGGCAAAAATCCATGTTCAAACTTTAAATGCGAATATCTCGCTTAATATGCGTCCCAGAGCCATGAAAGTCGGCATCTAGAGGGCAATTTTTGAAGTACAATATTTCTCGATCTAGACCAACTAGAGGGCTGAAATTTCAGGATTGTGATCTAGGAATCATTCCCTTTCCATTCCTGTGCCTATCTTTGAATAAGACCAATTTTACAGCAAGTTATGGGCAAAAATCCATGTTCAAACTTTAAATGCGAATATCTCGCTTAATATGCGTCCCAGAGCCATGAAAGTCGGCATCTAGAGGGCAATTTTTGAAGTACAATATTTCTCGATCTAGACCACCTAGAGGGCTGAAATTTCAGGATTGTGATCTAGGAATCATTCCCTTTCCATTTCTGTGCCTATCTTTGAATAAGACCAATTTTACAACAAGTTATGGGCAAAAATCCATGTTCAAACTTTAAATGCGAATATCTCGCTTAGTATGCGTCCCAGAGCTATGAAAGTCGGCATCTAGAGGGCAATTTTTGAAGTACAATATTTCTCGATCTAGACCACCTAGAGGGCTGAAATTTCAGGATTGTGATCTAGGAATCATTCCCTTTCCATTTCTGTGCCTATCTTTGAATAAGACCAATTTTACAACAAGTTATGGGCAAAAATCCATGTTCAAACTTTAAATGCGAATATCTCGCTTAATATGCGTCCCAGAGCCATGAAAGTCGGCATCTAGAGGGCAATTTTTGAAGTACAATATTTCTCGATCTAGACCACCTAGAGGGCTGAAATTTCAGGATTGTGATCTAGGAATCATTCCCTTTCCATTTCTGTGCCTATCTTTGAATAAGACCAATTTTACAACAAGTTATGGGCAAAAATCCATGTTCAAACTTTAAATGCGAATATCTCGCTTAATATGCGTCCCAGAAGCATGAAAGTTGGCATCTAGAGGGCAATTTTTGAAGTCCAATATTTCTCGATCTAGACCACCTAGAGGGCTGAAATTTCAGGATTGTGATCTAGGAATCATTCCCTTTCCATTTCTGTGCCTATCTTTGAATAAGACCAATTTTACAACAAGTTATGCGTCCCAGAGGCATGAAAGTCGGCATTTAGAGGGCAATTTTTGAAGTACAATATTTCTCGATCTAGACCATTTAGAGGGCTGAAATTTCAGGATTGTGATCTAGGAATCATTCCCTTTCCATTTCTTTGCCTATCTTTGAATAAGACCAATTTTACAACAAGTTATGGGCAAAAATCCATGTTCAAACTTTAAATGCGAATATCTCGCTTAATATGCGTCCCAGAGGCATGAAAGTCGGCATTTAGAGGGCAATTTTTGAAGTCCAATATTTCTCGATCTAGACCACCTAGAGGACTGAAATTTCAGGATTGTGATCTAGGAATCATTCCCTTTCCATTTCTGTGCCTATCTTTGAATAAGACCAATTTTACAACAAGTTATGGGCAAAAATCCATGTTCAAACTTTAAATGCGAATATCTCGCTTAATATGCGTCCCAGAGCCATGAAAGTCGGCATCTAGAGGGCAATTTTTGAAGTACAATATTTCTCGATCTAGACCAACTAGAGGGCTGAAATTTCAGGATTGTGATCTAGGAATCATTCCCTTTCCATTCCTGTGCCTATCTTTGAATAAGACCAATTTTACAACAAGTTATGGGCAAAAATCCATGTTCAAACTTTAAATGCGAATATCTCGCTTAATATGCGTCCCAGAGCCATGAAAGTCGGCATCTAGAGGGCAATTTTTGAAGTACAATATTTCTCGATCTAGACCACCTAGAGAGCTGAAATTTCAGGATTGTGATCTAGGAATCATTCCCTTTCCATTTCTGTGCCTATCTTTGAAAAGGACCAATTTTATAACAAGTTATGGGCAAAAATCCATCTTCAAACTTTAAATGCGAATATCTCGTTTAATATGCGTCCCAGAGCCATGAAAGTCGGCATCTAGAGGGCAATTTTTGAAGTCCAATATTTCTCGATCTATTCCGTTTCCATTTCTGTGCCTATCTTTGAATAAGACCAATTTTACAACAAGTTATGGGCAAAAATCCATGTTCAAACTTTAAATGCGAATATCTCGCTTAATATGCGTCCCAGAGGCATGAAAGTCGGCATCTAGAGGGCAATTTTTGAAGTCCAATATTTCTCGATCTAGACCACCTAGAGGGCTGAAATTTCAGGATTGTGATCTAGGAATCATTCCCTTTCCATTTCTGTGCCTATCTTTGAATAAGACCAATTTTACAACAAGTTATGGGCAAAAATCCATGTTCAAACTTTAAATGCGAATATCTCGCTTAATATGCGTCCCAGAGGCATGAAAGTCGGCATCTAGAGGGCAATTTTTGAAGTACAATATTTCTCGATCTAGACCACCTAGAGGGCTGAAATTTCAGGATTGTGATCTAGGAATCATTCCCTTTCCATTTCTGTGCCTATCTTTGAATAAGACCAATTTTACAACAAGTTATGGGCAAAAATCCATGTTCAAACTTTAAATGCGAATATCTCGCTTAATATGCGTCCCAGAAGCATGAAAGTTGGCATCTAGAGGGCATTTTTTGAAGTCCAATATTTCTCGATCTAGACCACCTAGATGGCTGAAATTTCAGGATTGTGATCTAGGAATCATTCCCTTTCCATTTCTGTGCCTATTTTTGAATAAGACCAATTTTACAAGAAGTTATGGGCAAAAATCCATGTTCAAACTTTAAATGCGAATATCTCGCTTAGTATGCGTCCCAGAGCTATGAAAGTCGGCATCTAGAGGGCAATTTTTGAAGTACAATATTTCTCGATCTGGACCACCTAGAGGGCTGAAATTTCAGGATTGTGATCTAGGAATCATTCCCTTTCCATTTCTGTGCCTATCTTTGAATAAGACCAATTTTACAACAAGTTATGGGCAAAAATCCATGTTCAAACTTTAAATGCGAATATCTCGCTTAATATGCGTCCCAGAGGCATGAAAGTCGGCATCTAGAGGGCAATTTTTGAAGTACAATATTTCTCGATCTAGGCCACCTAGAGGGCTGAAATTTCAGGATTGTGATCTAGTAATCATTCCCTTTCCATTTCTGTGCCTATCTTTGAATAAGACCAATTTTACAACAAGTTATGGGCAAAAATCCATGTTCAAACTTTAAATGGGAATATCTCGCTCAATATGTGTCCCAGAGCCATGAAAGTCAGCATCTAGAGGGCAATTTTTGAAGTACAATATTTCTCGATCTAGACCACCTAGAGGGCTGAAATTTCAGGATTGTGATCTAGGAATCATTCCCTTTCCATTTCTGTGCCCATCTTTGAATAAGACTAATTTTACAACAAGTTATGGGCAAAAATCCAGGTTCAAACTTTAAATGCGAATATCTCGCTTAATATGCGTCCCAGAAGCATGGAAGTTGGCATCTAGAGGGCAATTTTTGAAGTCCAATATTTCTCGATCTATTCCGTTTCCATTTCTGTGCCTATCTTTGAATAAGACCAATTTTACAACAAGTTATGGGCAAAAATCCATGTTCAAACTTTAAATGCGAATATCTCGCTTAATATGCGTCCCAGAGGCATGAAAGTCGGCATCTAGAGGGCAATTTTTGAAGTCCAATATTTCTCGATCTAGACCACCTAGATGGCTGAAATTTCAGGATTGTGATCTAGGAATCATTCCCTTTCCATTTCTGTGCCTATCTTTGAATAAGACCAATTTTACAACAAGTTATGGGCAAAAATCCATGTTCAAACTTTAAATGCGAATATCTCGCTTAATATGCGTCCCAGAGCCATGAAAGTCGGCATCTAGAGGGCAATTTTTGAAGTACAATATTTCTCGATCTAGACCACCTAGAGGGCTGAAATTTCAGGATTGTGATCTAGGAATCATTCCCTTTCCATTTCTGTGCCTATCTTTGAATAAGACCAATTTTACAACAAGTTATGGGCAAATATCCATGTTCAAACTTTAAATGCGAATATCTCGCTTAATATGCGTCCCAGAGCCATGAAAGTCGGCATCTAGAGGGCAATTTTTGAAGTCCAATATTTCTCGATCTAGACCACCTAGAGGACTGAAATTTCAGGATTGTGATCTAGGAATCATTCCCTTTCCATTTCTGTGCCTATCTTTGAATAAGACCAATTTTACAACAAGTTATGGGCAAAAATCCATGTTCAAACCTTAAATGCGAATATCTCGCTTAATATGCGTCCCAGAGGCATGAAAGTCGGCATCTAGAGGGCAATTTTTGAAGTCCAATATTTCTCGATCTAGACCACCTAGAGGGCTGAAATTTCAGGATTGTGATCTAGGAATCATTCCCTTTCCATTTCTGTGCCTATCTTTGAATAAGACCAATTTTACAACAAGTTATGGGCAAAAATCCGTGTTCAAACTTTAAATGCGAATATCTCGCTTAATATGCGTCCCAGAAGCATGAAAGTTGGCATCTAGAGGGCAATTTTTGAAGTCCAATATTTCTCGATCTAGACCACCTAGAGGACTGAAATTTCAGGATTGTGATCTAGGAATCATTCCCTTTCCATTTCTGTGCCTATCTTTGAATAAGACCAATTTTACAACAAGTTATGGGCAAAAATCCATGTTCAAACTTTAAATGCGAATATCTCGCTTAATATGCGTCCCAGAAGCATGAAAGTTGGCATCTAGAGATAAATTTTTGAAGTCCAATATTTCTCGATCTAGACCACCTAGAGGGCTGAAATTTCAGGATTGTGATCTAGGAATCATTCCCTTTCCATTTCTGTGCCCATCTTTGAATAAGACTAATTTTACAACAAGTTATGGGCAAAAATCCAGGTTCAAACTTTAAATGCGAATATCTCGCTTAATATGCGTCCCAGAAGCATGGAAGTTGGCATCTAGAGGGCAATTTTTGAAGTCCAATATTTCTCGATCTATTCCGTTTCCATTTCTGTGCCTATCTTTGAATAAGACCAATTTTACAACAAGTTATGGGCAAAAATCCATGTTCAAACTTTAAATGCGAATATCTCGCTTAATATGCGTCCCAGAGGCATGAAAGTCGGCATCTAGAGGGCAATTTTTGAAGTCCAATATTTCTCGATCTAGACCACCTAGATGGCTGAAATTTCAGGATTGTGATCTAGGAATCATTCCCTTTCCATTTCTGTGCCTATCTTTGAATAAGACCAATTTTACAACAAGTTATGGGCAAAAATCCATGTTCAAACTTTAAATGCGAATATCTCGCTTAATATGCGTCCCAGAGCCATGAAAGTCGGCATCTAGAGGGCAATTTTTGAAGTCCAATATTTCTCGATCTAGACCACCTAGAGGGCTGAAATTTCAGGATTGTGATCTAGGAATCATTCCCTTTCCATTTCTGTGCCTATCTTTGAATAAGACCAATTTTTCAACAAGTTATGGGCAAAAATCCATGTTCAAACTTTAAATGCGAATATCTCGCTTAATATGCGTCCCAGAGCCATGAAAGTCGGCATCTAGAGGGCAATTTTTGAAGTCCAATATTTCTCGATCTAGACCACCTAGAGGGCTGAAATTTCAGGATTGTGATCTAGAAATCATTCCCTTTCCATTTCTGTGCCTATCTTTGAATAAGACCAATTTTACAACAAGTTATGGGCAAAAATCCTTGTTCAAACTTTAAATGCGAATATCACGCTTAATATGCGTCCCAGAAGCATGAAAGTTGGCATCTAGAGGGCAATTTTTGAAGTCCAATATTTCTCGATCTATTCCGTTTCCATTTCTGTGCCTATCTTTGAATAAGACCAATTTTACAACAAGTTATGGGCAAAAATCCATGTTCAAACCTTAAATGCGAATATCTCGCTTAATATGCGTCCCAGAGGCATGAAAGTCGGCATCTAGAGGGCAATTTTTGAAGTCCAATATTTCTCGATCTAGACCACTTAGGGGGCTGAAATTTCAGGATTGTGATCTAGGAATCATTCCCTTTCCATTTCTGTGCCTATCTTTGAAAAGGACCAATTTTATAACAAGTTATGGGCAAAAATCCATGTTCAAACTTTAAATGCGAATATCTCGCTTAATATGCGTCCCAGAGGCATGAAAGTCGGCATCTAGAGGGCAATTTTTAAAGTCCAATATTTCTCGATCTAGACCACTTAGGGGGCTGAAATTTCAGGATTGTGATCTAGGAATCATTCCCTTTCCATTTCTGTGCCTATCTTTGAATAAGACCAATTTTACAACAAGTTATGGGCAAAAATCCATGTTCAAACTTTAAATGCGAATATCTCGCTTAATATGCGTCCCAGAGCCATGAAAGTCGGCATCTAGAGGGCAATTTTTGAAGTCCAATATTTCTCGATCTAGACCACCTAGAGGGCTGAAATTTCAGGATTGTGATCTAGGAATCATTCCCTTTCCATTTCTGTGCCTATCTTTGAATAAGACCAATTTTTCAACAAGTTATGGGCAAAAATCCATGTTCAAACTTTAAATGCGAATATCTCGCTTAATATGCGTCCCAGAGCCATGAAAGTCGGCATCTAGAGGGCAATTTTTGAAGTCCAATATTTCTCGATCTAGACCACCTAGAGAGCTGAAATTTCAGGATTGTGATCTAGGAATCATTCCCTTTCCATTTCTGTGCCTATCTTTGAATAAGACCAATTTTACAACAAGTTATGGGCAAAAATCCATGTTAAAACTTTAAATGCGAATATCTCGCTTAATATGCGTCCCAGAGGCATGAAAGTCGGCATCTAGAGGGCAATTTTTGAAGTACAATATTTCTCGATCTAGGCCACCTAGAGGGCTGAAATTTCAGGATTGTGATCTAGTAATCATTCCCTTTCCATTTCTGTGCCTATCTTTGAATAAGACCAATTTTACAACAAGTTATGGGCAAAAATCCATGTTCAAACTTTAAATGGGAATATCTCGCTTAATATGTGTCCCAGAGCCATGAAAGTCAGCATCTAGAGGGCAATTTTTGAAGTACAATATTTCTCGATCTAGACCACCTAGAGGGCTGAAATTTCAGGATTGTGATCTAGAAATCATTCCCTTTCCATTTCTGTGCCTATCTTTGAATAAGACCAATTTTACAACAAGTTATGGGCAAAAATCCTTGTTCAAACTTTAAATGCGAATATCACGCTTAATATGCGTCCCAGAAGCATGAAAGTTGGCATCTAGAGGGCAATTTTTGAAGTCCAATATTTCTCGATCTATTCCGTTTCCATTTCTGTGCCTATCTTTGAATAAGACCAATTTTACAACAAGTTATGGGCAAAAATCCATGTTCAAACCTTAAATGCGAATATCTCGCTTAATATGCGTCCCAGAGGCATGAAAGTCGGCATCTAGAGGGCAATTTTTGAAGTACAATATTTCTCGATCTAGACCACCTAGAGAGCTGAAATTTCAGGATTGTGATCTAGGAATCATTCCCTTTCCATTTCTGTGCCTATCTTTGAAAAGGACCAATTTTATAACAAGTTATGGGCAAAAATCCATGTTCAAACTTTAAATGCGAATATCTCGCTTAATATGCGTCCCAGAGGCATGAAAGTCGGCATCTAGAGGGCAATTTTTAAAGTCCAATATTTCTCGATCTAGACCACTTAGGGGGCTGAAATTTCAGGATTGTGATCTAGGAATCATTCCCTTTCCATTTCTGTGCCTATCTTTGAATAAGACCAATTTTACAACAAGTTATGGGCAAAAATCCATGTTCAAACTTTAAATGCGAATATCTCGCTTAATATGCGTCCCAGAGCCATGAAAGTCGGCATCTAGAGGGCAATTTTTGAAGTCCAATATTTCTCGATCTAGACCACCTAGAGGGCTGAAATTTCAGGATTGTGATCTAGGAATCATTCCCTTTCCATTTCTGTGCCTATCTTTGAATAAGACCAATTTTTCAACAAGTTATGGGCAAAAATCCATGTTCAAACTTTAAATGCGAATATCTCGCTTAATATGCGTCCCAGAGCCATGAAAGTCGGCATCTAGAGGGCAATTTTTGAAGTCCAATATTTCTCGATCTAGACCACCTAGAGGACTGAAATTTCAGGATTGTGATCTAGGAATCATTCCCTTTCCATTTCTGTGCCTATCTTTGAATAAGACCAATTTTACAACAAGTTATGGGCAAAAATCCATGTTCAAACTTTAAATGCGAATATCTCGCTTAATATGCGTCCCAGAAGCATGAAAGTTGGCATCTAGAGGGCATTTTTTGAAGTCCAATATTTCTCGATCTAGACCACCTTGAGGACTGAAATTTCAGGATTGTGATCTAGGAATCATTCCCTTTCCATTTCTGTGCCTATTTTTGAATAAGACCAATTTTACAAGAAGTTATGGGCAAAAATCCATGTTCAAACTTTAAATGCGAATATCTCGCTTAGTATGCGTCCCAGAGCTATGAAAGTCGGCATCTAGAGGGCAATTTTTGAAGTACAATATTTCTCGATCTGGACCACCTAGAGGGCTGAAATTTCAGGATTGTGATCTAGGAATCATTCCCTTTCCATTTCTGTGCCTATCTTTGAATAAGACCAATTTTACAACAAGTTATGGGCAAAAATCCATGTTCAAACTTTAAATGCGAATATCTCGCTTAATATGCGTCCCAGAGCCATGAAAGTCGGCATCTAGAGGGCAATTTTTGAAGTACAATATTTCTCGATCTAGGCCACCTAGAGGGCTGAAATTTCAGGATTGTGATCTAGTAATCATTCCCTTTCCATTTCTGTGCCTATCTTTGAATAAGACCAATTTTACAACAAGTTATGGGCAAAAATCCATGTTCAAACTTTAAATGGGAATATCTCGCTTAATATGTGTCCCAGAGCCATGAAAGTCAGCATCTAGAGGGCAATTTTTGAAGTACAATATTTCTCGATCTAGACCACCTAGAGGGCTGAAATTTCAGGATTGTGATCTAGAAATCATTCCCTTTCCATTTCTGTGCCTATCTTTGAATAAGACCAATTTTACAACAAGTTATGGGCAAAAATCCTTGTTCAAACTTTAAATGCGAATATCACGCTTAATATGCGTCCCAGAAGCATGAAAGTTGGCATCTAGAGGGCAATTTTTGAAGTCCAATATTTCTCGATCTATTCCGTTTCCATTTCTGTGCCTATCTTTGAATAAGACCAATTTTACAACAAGTTATGGGCAAAAATCCATGTTCAAACCTTAAATGCGAATATCTCGCTTAATATGCGTCCCAGAGGCATGAAAGTCGGCATCTAGAGGGCAATTTTTGAAGTACAATATTTCTCGATCTAGACCACATAGAGAGCTGAAATTTCAGGATTGTGATCTAGGAATCATTCCCTTTCCATTTCTGTGCCTATCTTTGAAAAGGACCAATTTTATAACAAGTTATGGGCAAAAATCCATGTTCAAACTTTAAATGCGAATATCTCGCTTAATATGCGTCCCAGAGGCATGAAAGTCGGCATCTAGAGGGCAATTTTTAAAGTCCAATATTTCTCGATCTAGACCACTTAGGGGGCTGAAATTTCAGGATTGTGATCTAGGAATCATTCCCTTTCCATTTCTGTGCCTATCTTTGAATAAGACCAATTTTACAACAAGTTATGGGCAAAAATCCATGTTCAAACTTTAAATGCGAATATCTCGCTTAATATGCGTCCCAGAGCCATGAAAGTCGGCATCTAGAGGGCAATTTTTGAAGTCCAATATTTCTCGATCTAGACCACCTAGAGGGCTGAAATTTCAGGATTGTGATCTAGGAATCATTCCCTTTCCATTTCTGTGCCTATCTTTGAATAAGACCAATTTTTCAACAAGTTATGGGCAAAAATCCATGTTCAAACTTTAAATGCGAATATCTCGCTTAATATGCGTCCCAGAGCCATGAAAGTCGGCATCTAGAGGGCAATTTTTGAAGTCCAATATTTCTCGATCTAGACCACCTAGAGGACTGAAATTTCAGGATTGTGATCTAGGAATCATTCCCTTTCCATTTCTGTGCCTATCTTTGAATAAGACCAATTTTACAACAAGTTATGGGCAAAAATCCATGTTCAAACTTTAAATGCGAATATCTCGCTTAATATGCGTCCCAGAGGCATGAAAGTCGGCATCTAGAGGGCAATTTTTAAAGTCCAATATTTCTCGATCTAGACCACTTAGGGTGCTGAAATTTCAGGATTGTGATCTAGGAATCATTCCCTTTCCATTTCTGTGCCTATCTTTGAATAAGACCAATTTTACAACAAGTTATGGGCAAAAATCCATGTTCAAACTTTAAATGCGAATATCTCGCTTAATATGCGTCCCAGAGCCATGAAAAACGGCATCTAGAGGGCAATTTTTGAAGTACAATATTTCTCGATCTAGACCACCTAGAGGGCTGAAATTTCAGGATTGTGATCTAGGAATCATTCCCTTTCCATTTCTGTGCCTATCTTTGAATAAGACCAATTTTACAACAAGTTATGGGCAAAAATCCATGTTCAAACTTTAAATGCGAATATCTCGCTTAATATGCGTCCCAGAAGCATGAAAGTTGGCATCTAGAGGGCATTTTTTGAAGTCCAATATTTCTCGATCTAGACCACCTTGAGGACTGAAATTTCAGGATTGTGATCTAGGAATCATACCCTTTCCATTTCTGTGCCTATTTTTGAATAAGACCAATTTTACAAGAAGTTATGGGCAAAAATCCATGTTCAAACTTTAAATGCGAATATCTCGCTTAGTATGCGTCCCAGAGCTGTGAAAGTCGGCATCTAGAGGGCAATTTTTGAAGTACAATATTTCTCGATCTGGACCACCTAGAGGGCTGAAATTTCAGGATTGTGATCTAGGAATCATTCCCTTTCCATTTCTGTGCCTATCTTTGAATAAGACCAATTTTACAACAAGTTATGGGCAAAAATCCATGTTCAAACTTTAAATGGGAATATCTCGCTTAATATGTGTCCCAGAGCCATGAAAGTCAGCATCTAGAGGGCAATTTTTGAAGTACAATATTTCTCGATCTAGACCACCTAGAGGGCTGAAATTTCAGGATTGTGATCTAGGAATCATTCCCTTTCCATTTCTGTGCCCATCTTTGAATAAGACTAATTTTACAACAAGTTATGGGCAAAAATCCAGGTTCAAACTTTAAATGCGAATATCTCGCGAATATCTCGCTTAATATGCGTCCCAGAAGCATGGAAGTTGGCATCTAGAGGGCAATTTTTGAAGTCCAATATTTCTCGATCTATTCCGTTTCCATTTCTGTGCCTATCTTTGAATAAGACCAATTTTACAACAAGTTATGGGCAAAAATCCATGTTCAAACTTTAAATGCGAATATCTCGCTTAATATGCGTCCCAGAGGCATGAAAGTCGGCATCTAGAGGGCAATTTTTAAAGTCCAATATTTCTCGATCTAGACCACATAGGGGGCTGAAATTTCAGGATTGTGATCTAGGAATCATTCCCTTTCCATTTCTGTGCCTATCTTTGAATAAGACCAATTTTACAACAAGTTATGGGCAAAAATCCATGTTCAAACTTTAAATGCGAATATCTCGCTTAATATGCGTCCCAGAGCCATGAAAGTCGGCATCTAGAGGGCAATTTTTGAAGTCCAATATTTCTCGATCTATTCCGTTTCCATTTCTGTGCCTATCTTTGAATAAGACCAATTTTACAACAAGTTATGGGCAAAAATCCATGTTCAAACTTTAAATGCGAATATCTCGCTTAATATGCGTCCCAGAGGCATGAAAGTCGGCATCTAGAGGGCAATTTTTGAAGTCCAATATTTCTCGATCTAGACCACCTAGAGGGCTGAAATTTCAGGATTGTGATCTAGGAATCATTCCCTTTCCATTTCTGTGCCTATCTTTGAATAAGACCAATTTTACAACAAGTTATGGGCAAAAATCCATGTTCAAACTTTAAATGCGAATATCTCGCTTAATATGCGTCCCAGAGGCATGAAAGTCGGCATCTAGAGGGCAATTTTTGAAGTCCAATATTTCTCGATCTAGACCACCTAGAGGGCTGAAATTTCAGGATTGTGATCTAGGAATCATTCCCTTTCCATTTCTGTGCCTATCTTTGAATAAGACCAATTTTACAACAAGTTATGGGCAAAAATCCATGTTCAAACTTTAAATGCGAATATCTCGCTTAATATGCGTCCCAGAGGCATGAAAGTTGGCATCTAGAGGGCAATTTTTGAAGTACAATATTTCTCGATCTAGACCACCTAGAGGGCTGAAATTTCAGGATTGTGATCTAGGAATCATTCCCTTTCCATTTCTGTGCCTATCTTTGAATAAGACCAATTTTACAACAAGTTATGGGCAAAAATCCATGTTCAAACTTTAAATGCGAATATCTCGCTTAGTATGCGTCCCAGAGCTATGAAAGTCGGCATCTAGAGGGCAATTTTTGAAGTACAATATTTCTCGATCTGGACCACCTAGAGGGCTGAAATTTCAGGATTGTGATCTAGGAATCATTCCCTTTCCATTTCTGTGCCTATCTTTGAATAAGACCAATTTTACAACAAGTTATGGGCAAAAATCCATGTTCAAACTTTAAATGCGAATATCTCGCTTAATATGCGTCCCAGAGCCATGAAAGTCGGCATCTAGAGGGCAATTTTTGAAGTACAATATTTCTCGATCTGGACCACCTAGAGGGCTGAAATTTCAGGATTGTGATCTAGGAATCATTCCCTTTCCATTTCTGTGCCTATCTTTGAATAAGACCAATTTTACAACAAGTTATGGGCAAAAATCCATGTTCAAACTTTAAATGCGAATATCTCGCTTAATATGCGTCCCAGAGCCATGAAAGTCGGCATCTAGAGGGCAATTTTTGAAGTCCAATATTTCTCGATCTAGACCACCTAGAGGACTGAAATTTCAGGATTGTGATCTAGGAATCATTCCCTTTCCATTTCTGTGCCTATCTTTGAATAAGACCAATTTAACAACAAGTTATGGGCAAAAATCCATGTTCAAACTTTAAATGCGAATATCTCGCTTAATATGCGTCCCAGAGGCATGAAAGTCGGCATCTAGAGGGCAATTTTTAAAGTCCAATATTTCTCGATCTAGACCACTTAGGGGGCTGAAATTTCAGGATTGTGATCTAGGAATCATTCCCTTTCCATTTCTGTGCCTATCTTTGAATAAGACCAATTTTACAACAAGTTATGGGCAAAAATCCATGTTCAAACTTTAAATGCGAATATCTCGCTTAATATGCGTCCCAGAGCCATGAAAAACGGCATCTAGAGGGCAATTTTTGAAGTACAATATTTCTCGATCTAGACCACCTAGAGGGCTGAAATTTCAGGATTGTGATCTAGGAATCATTCCCTTTCCATTTCTGTGCCTATCTTTGAATAAGACCAATTTTACAACAAGTTATGGGCAAAAATCCATGTTCAAACTTTAAATGCGAATATCTCGCTTAATATGCGTCCCAGAAGCATGAAAGTTGGCATCTAGAGGGCATTTTTTGAAGTCCAATATTTCTCGATCTAGACCACCTTGAGGACTGAAATTTCAGGATTGTGATCTAGGAATCATTCCCTTTCCATTTCTGTGCCTATTTTTGAATAAGACCAATTTTACAAGAAGTTATGGGCAAAAATCCATGTTCAAACTTTAAATGCGAATATCTCGCTTAGTATGCGTCCCAGAGCTATGAAAGTCGGCATCTAGAGGGCAATTTTTGAAGTACAATATTTCTCGATCTGGACCACCTAGAGGGCTGAAATTTCAGGATTGTGATCTAGGAATCATTCCCTTTCCATTTCTGTGCCTATCTTTGAATAAGACCAATTTTACAACAAGTTATGGGCAAAAATCCATGTTCAAACTTTAAATGCGAATATCTCGCTTAATATGCGTCCCAGAGCCATGAAAGTCGGCATCTAGAGGGCAATTTTTGAAGTACAATATTTCTCGATCTATTCCACCTAGAGGGCTGAAATTTCAGGATTGTGATCTAGGAATCATTCCCTTTCCATTTCTGTGCCCATCTTTGAATAAGACTAATTTTACAACAAGTTATGGGCAAAAATCCAGGTTCAAACTTTAAATGCGAATATCTCGCGAATATCTCGCTTAATATGCGTCCCAGAAGCATGGAAGTTGGCATCTAGAGGGCAATTTTTGAAGTCCAATATTTCTCGATCTATTCCGTTTCCATTTCTGTGCCTATCTTTGAATAAGACCAATTTTACAACAAGTTATGGGCAAAAATCCATGTTCAAACTTTAAATGGGAATATCTCGCTTAATATGTGTCCCAGAGCCATGAAAGTCAGCATCTAGAGGGCAATTTTTGAAGTACAATATTTCTCGATCTAGACCACCTAGAGGGCTGAAATTTCAGGATTGTGATCTAGGAATCATTCCCTTTCCATTTCTGTGCCCATCTTTGAATAAGACTAATTTTACAACAAGTTATGGGCAAAAATCCAGGTTCAAACTTTAAATGCGAATATCTCGCGAATATCTCGCTTAATATGCGTCCCAGAAGCATGGAAGTTGGCATCTAGAGGGCAATTTTTGAAGTCCAATATTTCTCGATCTATTCCGTTTCCATTTCTGTGCCTATCTTTGAATAAGACCAATTTTACAACAAGTTATGGGCAAAAATCCATGTTCAAACTTTAAATGCGAATATCTCGCTTAATATGCGTCCCAGAGGCATGAAAGTCGGCATCTAGAGGGCAATTTTTAAAGTCCAATATTTCTCGATCTAGACCACATAGGGGGCTGAAATTTCAGGATTGTGATCTAGGAATCATTCCCTTTCCATTTCTGTGCCTATCTTTGAATAAGACCAATTTTACAACAAGTTATGGGCAAAAATCCATGTTCAAACTTTAAATGCGAATATCTCGCTTAATATGCGTCCCAGAGCCATGAAAGTCGGCATCTAGAGGGCAATTTTTGAAGTCCAATATTTCTCGATCTATTCCGTTTCCATTTCTGTGCCTATCTTTGAATAAGACCAATTTTACAACAAGTTATGGGCAAAAATCCATGTTCAAACTTTAAATGCGAATATCTCGCTTAATATGCGTCCCAGAGGCATGAAAGTCGGCATCTAGAGGGCAATTTTTGAAGTCCAATATTTCTCGATCTAGACCACCTAGAGGGCTGAAATTTCAGGATTGTGATCTAGGAATCATTCCCTTTCCATTTCTGTGCCTATCTTTGAATAAGACCAATTTTACAACAAGTTATGGGCAAAAATCCATGTTCAAACTTTAAATGCGAATATCTCGCTTAATATGCGTCCCAGAGGCATGAAAGTCGGCATCTAGAGGGCAATTTTTGAAGTCCAATATTTCTCGATCTAGACCACCTAGAGGGCTGAAATTTCAGGATTGTGATCTAGGAATCATTCCCTTTCCATTTCTGTGCCTATCTTTGAATAAGACCAATTTTACAACAAGTTATGGGCAAAAATCCATGTTCAAACTTTAAATGCGAATATCTCGCTTAATATGCGTCCCAGAGGCATGAAAGTTGGCATCTAGAGGGCAATTTTTGAAGTACAATATTTCTCGATCTAGACCACCTAGAGGGCTGAAATTTCAGGATTGTGATCTAGGAATCATTCCCTTTCCATTTCTGTGCCTATCTTTGAATAAGACCAATTTTACAACAAGTTATGGGCAAAAATCCATGTTCAAACTTTAAATGCGAATATCTCGCTTAGTATGCGTCCCAGAGCTATGAAAGTCGGCATCTAGAGGGCAATTTTTGAAGTACAATATTTCTCGATCTGGACCACCTAGAGGGCTGAAATTTCAGGATTGTGATCTAGGAATCATTCCCTTTCCATTTCTGTGCCTATCTTTGAATAAGACCAATTTTACAACAAGTTATGGGCAAAAATCCATGTTCAAACTTTAAATGCGAATATCTCGCTTAATATGCGTCCCAGAGCCATGAAAGTCGGCATCTAGAGGGCAATTTTTGAAGTACAATATTTCTCGATCTGGACCACCTAGAGGGCTGAAATTTCAGGATTGTGATCTAGGAATCATTCCCTTTCCATTTCTGTGCCTATCTTTGAATAAGACCAATTTTACAACAAGTTATGGGCAAAAATCCATGTTCAAACTTTAAATGCGAATATCTCGCTTAATATGCGTCCCAGAGCCATGAAAGTCGGCATCTAGAGGGCAATTTTTGAAGTCCAATATTTCTCGATCTAGACCACCTAGAGGACTGAAATTTCAGGATTGTGATCTAGGAATCATTCCCTTTCCATTTCTGTGCCTATCTTTGAATAAGACCAATTTAACAACAAGTTATGGGCAAAAATCCATGTTCAAACTTTAAATGCGAATATCTCGCTTAATATGCGTCCCAGAGGCATGAAAGTCGGCATCTAGAGGGCAATTTTTAAAGTCCAATATTTCTCGATCTAGACCACTTAGGGGGCTGAAATTTCAGGATTGTGATCTAGGAATCATTCCCTTTCCATTTCTGTGCCTATCTTTGAATAAGACCAATTTTACAACAAGTTATGGGCAAAAATCCATGTTCAAACTTTAAATGCGAATATCTCGCTTAATATGCGTCCCAGAGCCATGAAAAACGGCATCTAGAGGGCAATTTTTGAAGTACAATATTTCTCGATCTAGACCACCTAGAGGGCTGAAATTTCAGGATTGTGATCTAGGAATCATTCCCTTTCCATTTCTGTGCCTATCTTTGAATAAGACCAATTTTACAACAAGTTATGGGCAAAAATCCATGTTCAAACTTTAAATGCGAATATCTCGCTTAATATGCGTCCCAGAAGCATGAAAGTTGGCATCTAGAGGGCATTTTTTGAAGTCCAATATTTCTCGATCTAGACCACCTTGAGGACTGAAATTTCAGGATTGTGATCTAGGAATCATTCCCTTTCCATTTCTGTGCCTATTTTTGAATAAGACCAATTTTACAAGAAGTTATGGGCAAAAATCCATGTTCAAACTTTAAATGCGAATATCTCGCTTAGTATGCGTCCCAGAGCTATGAAAGTCGGCATCTAGAGGGCAATTTTTGAAGTACAATATTTCTCGATCTGGACCACCTAGAGGGCTGAAATTTCAGGATTGTGATCTAGGAATCATTCCCTTTCCATTTCTGTGCCTATCTTTGAATAAGACCAATTTTACAACAAGTTATGGGCAAAAATCCATGTTCAAACTTTAAATGCGAATATCTCGCTTAATATGCGTCCCAGAGCCATGAAAGTCGGCATCTAGAGGGCAATTTTTGAAGTACAATATTTCTCGATCTATTCCACCTAGAGGGCTGAAATTTCAGGATTGTGATCTAGGAATCATTCCCTTTCCATTTCTGTGCCCATCTTTGAATAAGACTAATTTTACAACAAGTTATGGGCAAAAATCCAGGTTCAAACTTTAAATGCGAATATCTCGCGAATATCTCGCTTAATATGCGTCCCAGAAGCATGGAAGTTGGCATCTAGAGGGCAATTTTTGAAGTCCAATATTTCTCGATCTATTCCGTTTCCATTTCTGTGCCTATCTTTGAATAAGACCAATTTTACAACAAGTTATGGGCAAAAATCCATGTTCAAACCTTAAATGCGAATATCTCGCTTAATATGCATCCCAGAGGCATGAAAGTCGGCATCTAGAGGGCAATTTTTGAAGTCCAATATTTCTCGATCTAGACCACCTAGAGGGCTGAAATTTCAGGATTGTGATCTAGGAATCATTCCCTTTCCATTTCTGTGCCTATCTTTGAATAAGACCAATTTTACAACAAGTTATGGGCAAAAATCCATGTTCAAACTTTAAATGCGAATATCTCGCTTAATATGCGTCCCAGAAGCATGAAAGTTGGCATCTAGAGATAAATTTTTGAAGTCCAATATTTCTCGATCTAGACCACCTAGAGGGCTGAAATTTCAGGATTGTGATCTAGGAATAATTCCCTTTCCATTTCTGTGCCTATCTTTGAATAAGACCAATTTTACAACAAGTTATGGGCAAAAATCCATGTTCAAACTTTAAATGGGAATATCTCGCTTAATATGTGTCCCAGAGCCATGAAAGTCAGCATCTAGAGGGCAATTTTTGAAGTACAATATTTCTCGATCTAGACCACCTAGAGGGCTGAAATTTCAGGATTGTGATCTAGGAATCATTCCCTTTCCATTTCTGTGCCCATCTTTGAATTAGACTAATTTTACAACAAGTTATGGGCAAAAATCCAGGTTCAAACTTTAAATGCGAATATCTCGCTTAATATGCGTCCCAGAAGCATGGAAGTTGGCATCTAGAGGGCAATTTTTGAAGTCCAATATTTCTCGATCTATTCCGTTTCCATTTCTGTGCCTATCTTTGAATAAGACCAATTTTACAACAAGTTATGGGCAAAAATCCATGTTCAAACTTTAAATGCGAATATCTCGCTTAATATGCGTCCCAGAGGCATGAAAGTCGGCATCTAGAGGGCAATTTTTGAAGTCCAATATTTCTCGATCTAGACCACCTAGATGGCTGAAATTTCAGGATTGTGATCTAGGAATCATTCCCTTTCCATTTCTGTGCCTATCTTTGAATAAGACCAATTTTACAACAAGTTATGGGCAAAAATCCATGTTCAAACTTTAAATGCGAATATCTCGCTTAATATGCGTCCCAGAGCCATGAAAGTCGGCATCTAGAGGGCAATTTTTGAAGTCCAATATTTCTCGATCTAGACCACCTAGAGGGCTGAAATTTCAGGATTGTGATCTAGGAATCATTCCCTTTCCATTTCTGTGCCTATCTTTGAATAAGACCAATTTTTCAACAAGTTATGGGCAAAAATCCATGTTCAAACTTTAAATGCGAATATCTCGCTTAATATGCGTCCCAGAGCCATGAAAGTCGGCATCTAGAGGGCAATTTTTGAAGTCCAATATTTCTCGATCTAGACCACCTAGAGGGCTGAAATTTCAGGATTGTGATCTAGAAATCATTCCCTTTCCATTTCTGTGCCTATCTTTGAATAAGACCAATTTTACAAAAAGTTATGGGCAAAAATGCATGTTCAAACTTTAAATGCGAATATCACGCTTAATATGCGTCCCAGAGGCATGAAAGTCGGCATCTAGAGGGCAATTTTTGAAGTCCAATATTTCTCGATCTAGACCACCTAGAGGGCTGAAATTTCAGGATTGTGATCTAGGAATCATTCCCTTTCCATTTCTGTGCCTATCTTTGAATAAGACCAATTTTACAACAAGTTATGGGCAAAAATCCATGTTCAAACTTTAAATGCGAATATCTCGCTTAATATGCGTCCCAGAAGCATGAAAGTTGGCATCTAGAGATAAATTTTTGAAGTCCAATATTTCTCGATCTAGACCACCTAGAGGGCTGAAATTTCAGGATTGTGATCTAGGAATCATTCCCTTTCCATTTCTGTGCCTATCTTTGAATAAGACCAATTTTACAACAAGTTATGGGCAAAAATCCATGTTCAAACTTTAAATGGGAATATCTCGCTTAATATGTGTCCCAGAGCCATGAAAGTCAGCATCTAGAGGGCAATTTTTGAAGTACAATATTTCTCGATCTAGACCACCTAGAGGGCTGAAATTTCAGGATTGTGATCTAGGAATCATTCCCTTTCCATTTCTGTGCCCATCTTTGAATAAGACTAATTTTACAACAAGTTATGGGCAAAAATCCAGGTTCAAACTTTAAATGCGAATATCTCGCTTAATATGCGTCCCAGAAGCATGGAAGTTGGCATCTAGAGGGCAATTTTTGAAGTCCAATATTTCTCGATCTATTCCGTTTCCATTTCTGTGCCTATCTTTGAATAAGACCAATTTTACAACAAGTTATGGGCAAAAATCCATGTTCAAACTTTAAATGCGAATATCTCGCTTAATATGCGTCCCAGAGGCATGAAAGTCGGCATCTAGAGGGCAATTTTTGAAGTCCAATATTTCTCGATCTAGACCACCTAGATGGCTGAAATTTCAGGATTGTGATCTAGGAATCATTCCCTTTCCATTTCTGTGCCTATCTTTGAATAAGACCAATTTTACAACAAGTTATGGGCAAAAATCCATGTTCAAACTTTAAATGCGAATATCTCGCTTAATATGCGTCCCAGAGCCATGAAAGTCGGCATCTAGAGGGCAATTTTTGAAGTCCAATATTTCTCGATCTAGACCACCTAGAGGGCTGAAATTTCAGGATTGTGATCTAGGAATCATTCCCTTTCCATTTCTGTGCCTATCTTTGAATAAGACCAATTTTTCAACAAGTTATGGGCAAAAATCCATGTTCAAACTTTAAATGCGAATATCTCGCTTAATATGCGTCCCAGAGCCATGAAAGTCGGCATCTAGAGGGCAATTTTTGAAGTCCAATATTTCTCGATCTAGACCACCTAGAGGGCTGAAATTTCAGGATTGTGATCTAGAAATCATTCCCTTTCCATTTCTGTGCCTATCTTTGAATAAGACCAATTTTACAACAAGTTATGGGCAAAAATCCTTGTTCAAACTTTAAATGCGAATATCACGCTTAATATGCGTCCCAGAAGCATGAAAGTTGGCATCTAGAGGGCAATTTTTGAAGTCCAATATTTCTCGATCTATTCCGTTTCCATTTCTGTGCCTATCTTTGAATAAGACCAATTTTACAACAAGTTATGGGCAAAAATCCATGTTCAAACCTTAAATGCGAATATCTCGCTTAATATGCGTCCCAGAGGCATGAAAGTCGGCATCTAGAGGGCAATTTTTGAAGTCCAATATTTCTCGATCTAGACCACCTAGAGGGCTGAAATTTCAGGATTGTGATCTAGGAATCATTCCCTTTCCATTTCTGTGCCTATCTTTGAATAAGACCAATTTTACAACAAGTTATGGGCAAAAATCCATGTTCAAACTTTAAATGCGAATATCTCGCTTAATATGCGTCCCAGAGGCATGAAAGTCGGCATCTAGAGGGCAATTTTTAAAGTCCAATATTTCTCGATCTAGACCACTTAGGGGGCTGAAATTTCAGGATTGTGATCTAGGAATCATTCCCTTTCCATTTCTGTGCCTATCTTTGAATAAGACCAATTTTACAACAAGTTATGGGCAAAAATCCATGTTCAAACTTTAAATGCGAATATCTCGCTTAATATGCGTCCCAGAGCCATGAAAGTCGGCATCTAGAGGGCAATTTTTGAAGTCCAATATTTCTCGATCTAGACCACCTAGAGGGCTGAAATTTCAGGATTGTGATCTAGGAATCATTCCCTTTCCATTTCTGTGCCTATCTTTGAATAAGACCAATTTTTCAACAAGTTATGGGCAAAAATCCATGTTCAAACTTTAAATGCGAATATCTCGCTTAATATGCGTCCCAGAGCCATGAAAGTCGGCATCTAGAGGGCAATTTTTGAAGTCCAATATTTCTCGATCTAGACCACCTAGAGGGCTGAAATTTCAGGATTGTGATCTAGGAATCATTCCCTTTCCATTTCTGTGCATATCTTTGAATAAGACCAATTTTACAACAAGTTATGGGCAAAAATCCATGTTCAAACTTTAAATGCGAATATCTCGCTTAATATGCGTCCCAGAGCCATGAAAAACGGCATCTAGAGGGCAATTTTTGAAGTACAATATTTCTCGATCTAGACCACCTAAAGGGCTGAAATTTCAGGATTGTGATCTAGAAATCATTCCCTTTCCATTTCTGTGCCTATCTTTGAATAAGACCAATTTTACAACAAGTTATGGGCAAAAATCCTTGTTCAAACTTTAAATGCGAATATCACGCTTAATATGCGTCCCAGAAGCATGAAAGTTGGCATCTAGAGGGCAATTTTTGAAGTCCAATATTTCTCGATCTATTCCGTTTCCATTTCTGTGCCTATCTTTGAATAAGACCAATTTTACAACAAGTTATGGGCAAAAATCCATGTTCAAACCTTAAATGCGAATATCTCGCTTAATATGCGTCCCAGAGGCATGAAAGTCGGCATCTAGAGGGCAATTTTTGAAGTCCAATATTTCTCGATCTAGACCACCTAGAGGGCTGAAATTTCAAGATTGTGATCTAGGAATCATTCCCGTTCCATTTCTGTGCCTATCTTTGAATAAGACCAATTTTACAACAAGTTATGGGCAAAAATCCATGTTCAAACTTTAAATGCGAATATCTCGCTTAATATGCGTCCCAGAAAAATGAAAGTTGGCATCTAGAGGGCAATTTTTGAAGTCCAATATTTCTCGATCTAGACCACCTAGAGGGCTGAAATTTCAGGATTGTGATCTAGGAATCATTCCCTTTCCATTTCTGTGAATAAGACCAATTTTACAACAAGTTATGGACAAAAATCCATGTTCAAACTTTAAATGCGAATATCTCGCTTAATATGCGTCCCAGAGCCATGAAAGTCGGCATCTAGAGGGCAATTTTTGAAGTCCAATATTTCTCGATCTAGACCACCTAGAGGGCTGAAATTTCAGGATTGTGATCTAGGAATCATTCCCTTTCCATTTCTGTGCCTATCTTTGAATAAGACCAATTTTACAACAAGTTATGGGCAAAAATCCATGTTCAAACTTTAAATGGGAATATCTCGCTTAATATGTGTCCCAGAGCCATGAAAGTCAGCATCTAGAGGGCAATTTTTGAAGTACAATATTTCTCGATCTAGACCACCTAGAGGGCTGAAATTTCAGGATTGTGATCTAGGAATCATTCCCTTTCCATTTCTGTGCCCATCTTTGAATAAGACTAATTTTGCAACAAGTTATGGGCAAAAATCCAGGTTCAAACTTTAAATGCGAATATCTCGCTTAATATGCGTCCCAGAAGCATGGAAGTTGGCATCTAGAGGGCAATTTTTGAAGTCCAATATTTCTCGATCTATTCCGTTTCCATTTCTGCGCCTATCTTTGAATAAGACCAATTTTACAACAAGTTATGGGCAAAAATCCATGTTCAAACTTTAAATGCGAATATCTCGCTTAATATGCGTCCCAGAGGCATGAAAGTCGGCATCTAGAGGGCAATTTTTGAAGTCCAATATTTCTCGATCTAGACCACCTAGATGGCTGAAATTTCAGGATTGTGATCTAGGAATCATTCCCTTTCCATTTCTGTGCCTATCTTTGAATAAGACCAATTTTACAACAAGTTATGGGCAAAAATCCATGTTCAAACCTTAAATGCGAATATCTCGCTTAATATGCGTCCCAGAGGCATGAAAGTCGGCATCTAGAGGGCAATTTTTGAAGTCCAATATTTCTCGATCTAGACCACCTAGAGGGCTGAAATTTCAGGATTGTGATCTAGGAATCATTCCCGTTCCATTTCTGTGCCTATCTTTGAATAAGACCAATTTTACAACAAGTTATGGGCAAAAATCCATGTTCAAACTTTAAATGCGAATATCTCGCTTAATATGCGTCCCAGAAGCATGAAAGTTGGCATCTAGAGGGCAATTTTTGAAGTCCAATATTTCTCGATCTAGACCACCTAGAGGGCTGAAATTTCAGGATTGTGATCTAGGAATCATTCCCTTTCCATTTCTGTGCCTATCTTTGAATAAGACCAATTTTACAACAAGTTATGGACAAAAATCCATGTTCAAACTTTAAATGCGAATATCTCGCTTAATATGCGTCCCAGAGCCATGAAAGTCGGCATCTAGAGGGCAATTTTTGAAGTCCAATATTTCTCGATCTAGACCACCTAGAGGGCTGAAATTTCAGGATTGTGATCTAGGAATCATTCCCTTTCCATTTCTGTGTCTATCTTTGAAAAGGACCAATTTTACAACAAGTTATGGGCAAAAATCCATGTTCAAACTTTAAATGGGAATATCTCGCTTAATATGTGTCCCAGAGCCATGAAAGTCAGCATCTAGAGGGCAATTTTTGAAGTACAATATTTCTCGATCTAGACCACCTAGAGGGCTGAAATTTCAGGATTGTGATCTAGGAATCATTCCCTTTCCATTTCTGTGCCTATCTTTGAATAAGACCAATTTTACAACAAGTTATGGACAAAAATCCATGTTCAAACTTTAAATGCGAATATCTCGCTTAATATGCGTCCCAGAGCCATGAAAGTCGGCATCTAGAGGGCAATTTTTGAAGTCCAATATTTCTCGATCTAGACCACCTAGAGGGCTGAAATTTCAGGATTGTGATCTAGGAATCATTCCCTTTCCATTTCTGTGTCTATCTTTGAAAAGGACCAATTTTACAACAAGTTATGGGCAAAAATCCATGTTCAAACTTTAAATGGGAATATCTCGCTTAATATGTGTCCCAGAGCCATGAAAGTCAGCATCTAGAGGGCAATTTTTGAAGTACAATATTTCTCGATCTAGACCACCTAGAGGGCTGAAATTTCAGGATTGTGATCTAGGAATCATTCCCTTTCCATTTCTGTGCCCATCTTTGAATAAGACTAATTTTACAACAAGTTATGGGCAAAAATCCAGGTTCAAACTTTAAATGCGAATATCTCGCTTAATATGCGTCCCAGAAGCATGGAAGTTGGCATCTAGAGGGCAATTTTTGAAGTCCAATATTTCTCGATCTATTCCGTTTCCATTTCTGCGCCTATCTTTGAATAAGACCAATTTTACAACAAGTTATGGGCAAAAATCCATGTTCAAACTTTAAATGCGAATATCTCGCTTAATATGCGTCCCAGAGGCATGAAAGTCGGCATCTAGAGGGCAATTTTTGAAGTCCAATATTTCTCGATCTAGACCACCTAGATGGCTGAAATTTCAGGATTGTGATCTAGGAATCATTCCCTTTCCATTTCTGTGCCTATCTTTGAATAAGACCAATTTTACAACAAGTTATGGGCAAAAATCCATGTTCAAACTTTAAATGCGAATATCTCGCTTAATATGCGTCCCAGAGCCATGAAAGTCGGCATCTAGAGGGCAATTTTTGAAGTCCAATATTTCTCGATCTAGACCACCTAGAGGGCTGAAATTTCAGGATTGTGATCTAGGAATCATTCCCTTTCCATTTCTGTGCCTATCTTTGAATAAGACCAATTTTTCAACAAGTTATGGGCAAAAATCCATGTTCAAACTTTAAATGCGAATATCTCGCTTAATATGCGTCCCAGAGCCATGAAAGTCGGCATCTAGAGGGCAATTTTTGAAGTCCAATATTTCTCGATCTAGACCACCTAGAGGACTGAAATTTCAGGATTGTGATCTAGGAATCATTCCCTTTCCATTTCTGTGCCTATCTTTGAATAAGACCAATTTTACAACAAGTTATGGGCAAAAATCCATGTTCAAACTTTAAATGCGAATATCTCGCTTAATATGCGTCCCAGAGGCATGAAAGTCGGCATCTAGAGGGCAATTTTTAAAGTCCAATATTTCTCGATCTAGACCACTTAGGGGGCTGAAATTTCAGGATTGTGATCTAGGAATCATTCCCTTTCCATTTCTGTGCCTATCTTTGAATAAGACCAATTTTACAACAAGTTATGGGCAAAAATCCATGTTCAAACTTTAAATGCGAATATCTCGCTTAATATGCGTCCCAGAGCCATGAAAAACGGCATCTAGAGGGCAATTTTTGAAGTACAATATTTCTCGATCTAGACCACCTAGAGGGCTGAAATTTCAGGATTGTGATCTAGAAATCATTCCCTTTCCATTTCTGTGCCTATCTTTGAATAAGACCAATTTTACAACAAGTTATGGGCAAAAATCCTTGTTCAAACTTTAAATGCGAATATCACGCTTAATATGCGTCCCAGAAGCATGAAAGTTGGCATCTAGAGGGCAATTTTTGAAGTCCAATATTTCTCGATCTATTCCGTTTCCATTTCTGTGCCTATCTTTGAATAACCAATTTTACAACAAGTTATGGGCAAAAATCCATGTTCAAACCTTAAATGCGAATATCTCGCTTAATATGCGTCCCAGAGGCATGAAAGTCGGCATCTAGAGGGCAATTTTTGAAGTCCAATATTTCTCGATCTAGACCACCTAGAGGGCTGAAATTTCAGGATTGTGATCTAGGAATCATTCCCTTTCCATTTTTGTGCCTATCTTTGAATAAGACCAATTTTACAACAAGTTATGGGCAAAAATCCGTGTTCAAACTTTAAATGCGAATATCTCGCTTAATATGCGTCCCAGAAGCATGAAAGTTGGCATCTAGAGATAAATTTTTGAAGTTCAATATTTCTCGATCTAGACCACCTAGAGGGCTGAAATTTCAGGATTGTGATCTAGAAATCATTCCCTTTCCATTTCTGTGCCTATCTTTGAATAAGACCAATTTTACAACAAGTTATGGGCAAAAATCCTTGTTCAAACTTTAAATGCGAATATCACGCTTAATATGCGTCCCAGAAGCATGAAAGTTGGCATCTAGAGGGCAATTTTTGAAGTCCAATATTTCTCGATCTATTCCGTTTCCATTTCTGTGCCTATCTTTGAATAACCAATTTTACAACAAGTTATGGGCAAAAATCCATGTTCAAACTTTAAATGGGAATATCTCGCTTAATATGTGTCCCAGAGCCATGAAAGTCAGCATCTAGAGGGCAATTTTTGAAGTACAATATTTCTCGATCTAGACCACCTAGAGGGCTGAAATTTCAGGATTGTGATCTAGGAATCATTCCCTTTCCATTTCTGTGCCCATCTTTGAATAAGACTAATTTTACAACAAGTTATGGGCAAAAATCCAGGTTCAAACTTTAAATGCGAATATCTCGCTTAATATGCGTCCCAGAAGCATGGAAGTTGGCATCTAGAGGGCAATTTTTGAAGTCCAATATTTCTCGATCTAGACCACCTAGAGGACTGAAATTTCAGGATTGTGATCTAGGAATCATTCCCTTTCCATTTCTGTGCCTATCTTTGAATAAGACCAATTTTACAACAAGTTATGGGCAAAAATCCATGTTCAAACTTTAAATGCGAATATCTCGCTTAATATGCGTCCCAGAGCCATGAAAAACGGCATCTAGAGGGCAATTTTTGAAGTACAATATTTCTCGATCTAGACCACCTAGAGGGCTGAAATTTCAGGATTGTGATCTAGAAATCATTCCCTTTCCATTTCTGTGCCTATCTTTGAATAAGACCAATTTTACAACAAGTTATGGGCAAAAATCCTTGTTCAAACTTTAAATGCGAATATCACGCTTAATATGCGTCCCAGAAGCATGAAAGTTGGCATCTAGAGGGCAATTTTTGAAGTCCAATATTTCTCGATCTATTCCGTTTCCATTTCTGTGCCTATCTTTGAATAAGACCAATTTTACAACAAGTTATGGGCAAAAATCCATGTTCAAACTTTAAATGCGAATATCTCGCTTAATATGCGTCCCAGAGCCATGAAAGTCGGCATCTAGAGGGCAATTTTTGAAGTCCAATATTTCTCGATCTAGACCACCTAGAGGGCTGAAATTTCAGGATTGTGATCTAGGAATCATTCCCGTTCCATTTCTGTGCCTATCTTTGAATAAGACCAATTTTACAACAAGTTATGGGCAAAAATCCATGTTCAAACTTTAAATGCGAATATCTCGCTTAATATGCGTCCCAGAAGCATGAAAGTTGGCATCTAGAGGGCAATTTTTGAAGTCCAATATTTCTCGATCTAGACCACCTTGAGGACTGAAATTTCAGGATTGTGATCTAGGAATCATTCCCTTTCCATTTCTGTGCCTATCTTTGAATAAGACCAATTTTACAACAAGTTATGGACAAAAATCCATGTTCAAATTTTAAATGCGAATATCTCGCTTAATATGCGTCCCAGAGCCATGAAAGTCGGCATCTAGAGGGCAATTTTTGAAGTCCAATATTTCTCGATCTAGACCACCTAGAGGGCTGAAATTTCAGGATTGTGATCTAGGAATCATTCCCTTTCCATTTCTGTGCCTATCTTTGAATAAGACCAATTTTACAACAAGTTATGGGCAAAAATCCATGTTCAAACTTTAAATGCGAATATCTCGCTTAATATGCGTCCCAGAAGCATGAAAGTTGGCATCTAGAGGACAATTGTTGAAGTCCAATATTTCTCGATCTATTCCGTTTCCATTTCTGTGCCTATCTTTGAATAAGACCAATTTTACAACAAGTTATGGGCAAAAATCCATGTTCAAACTTTAAATGCGAATATCTCGCTTAATATGCGTCCCAGAGGCATGAAAGTCGGCATCTAGAGGGCAATTTTTGAAGTACAATATTTCTCGATCTAGACCACCTAGAGGGCTGAAATTTCAGGATTGTGATCTAGGAATCATTCCCTTTCCATTTCTGTGCCTATCTTTCAAACTTTAAATGCGAATATCTCGCTTAATATGCGTCCCAGAGGCATGAAAGTCGGCATCTAGAGGGCAATTTTTGAAGTCCAATATTTCTCGATCTAGACCACCTAGAGGGCTGAAATTTCAGGATTGTGATCTAGGAATCATTCCCTTTCCATTTCTGTGCCTATCTTTGAATAAGACCAATTTAACAACAAGTTATGGGCAAAAATCCATGTTCAAACTTTAAATGCGAATATCTAGCTTAATATGCGTCCCAGAGCCATGAAAGTCGGCATCTAGAGGTCAATTTTTGAAGCACAATATTTCTCGATCTAGACCACCTAGAGGGCTGAAATTTCAGGATTGTGATCTAGGAATCATTCCCTTTCCATTTCTGTGCCTATCTTTGAATAAGACCAATTTTACAACAAGTTATGGGCAAAAATCCATGTTCAAACTTTAAATGCGAATATCTCGCTTAATATGCGTCCCAGGGGCATGAAAGTCGGCATCTAGAGGGCAATTTTTAAAGTCCAATATTTCTCGATCTAGACCACCTAGAGGGCTGAAATTTCAGGATTGTGATCTAGGAATCATTCCCTTTCCATTTCTGTGCCTATCTTTGAATAAGACCAATTTTACAACAAGTTATGGGCAAAAATCCATGTTCAAACTTTAAATGCGAATATCTCGCTTAATATGCGTCCCAGAGGCATGAAAGTCGGCATCTAGAGGGCAATTTTTAAAGTCCAATATTTCTCGATCTAGACCACTTAGGGGGCTGAAATTTCAGGATTGTGATCTAGGAATCATTCCCTTTCCATTTCTGTGCCTATCTTTGAATCAGACCAATTTTACAACAAGTTATGGGCAAAAATCCATGTTCAAACTTTAAATGCGAATATCTCGCTTAATATGCGTCCCAGAGCCATGAAAGTCGGCATCTAGAGGGCAATTTTTGAAGTCCAATATTTCTAGATCTAGACCACCTAGAGGGCTGAAATTTCAGGATTGTGATCTAGGAATCATTCCCTTTCCATTTCTGTGCCTATCTTTGAATAAGACCAATTTTACAACAAGTTATGGGCAAAAATCCATGTTCAAACTTAAAATGCGAATATCTCGCTTAATATGCGTCCCAGAGGCATGAAAGTCGGCATCTATAGGACAATTTTTGAAGTCCAATATTTCTCGATCTAGACCACCTAGAGGACTGAAATTTCAGGATTGTGATCTAGGAATCATTCCCTTTCCATTTCTGTGCCTATCTTTGAATAAGACCAATTTTACAACAAGTTATGGGCAAAAATCCATGTTCAAACTTTAAATGCGAATATCTCGCTTAATATGCGTCCCAGAGCTATGAAAGTCGGCATCTAGAGGGCAATTTTTAAAGTACAATATTTCTCGATCTAGACCACCTAGAGGGCTGAAATTTCAGGATTGTGATCTAGGAATCATTCCCTTTCCATTTCTGTGCCTATCTTTGAATAAGACCAATTTTACAACAAGTTATGGGCAAAAATCCATGTTCAAACTTTAAATGCGAATATCTCGCTTAATATGGGTCCCAGAAGCATGAAAGTTGGCATCTAGAGGGCAATTTTTGAAGTCAAATATTTCTCGATCTAGACCACCCAGAGGACTGAAATTTCAGGATTGTGATCTAGGAATCATTCCCTTTCCATTTCTGTGCCTATCTTTGAATAAGACCAATTTTACAACAAGTTATGGCCAAAAATCCATGTTCAAACTTTAAATGCGAATATCTCGCTTAATATGCGTCCCAGAGCTATGAAAGCCGGCATCTAGAGGGCAATTTTTGAAGTACAATATTTCTCGATCTAGACCACTTAGAGGGCTGAAATTTCAGGATTGTGATCTAGGAATCATTCCCTTTCCATTTCTGTGCCTATCTTTGAATAAGACCAATCTTACAACAAGTTATGGGCAAAAATCCATGTTCAAACTTTAAATGCGAATATCTCGCTTAATATGCGTCCCAGAGCCATGAAAGTCGGCATCTGAAGGGAAATTTTTAAAGTCCAATATTTCTCGATCTAGACCACTTAGGGGGCTGAAATTTCAGGATTGTGATCTAGGAATCATTCCCTTTCCATTTCTGTGCCTATCTTTGAATAAGACCAATTTTACAACAAGTTATGGGCAAAAATCCATGTTCAAACTTTAAATGCGAATATGTCGCTTAATATGCGTCCCAGAGCCATGAAAGTCGGCATCTAGAGGGCAATTTTTGAAGTCCAATATTTCTCGATCTAGACCACCTAGAGAGCTGAAATTTCAGGATTGTGATCTAGGAATCATTCCCTTTCCATTTCTGTGCCTATCTTTGAATAAGACCAATTTTACAACAAGTTATGGGCAAAAATCCATGTTAAAACTTTAAATGCGAATATCTCGCTTAATATGCGTCCCAGAGGCATGAAAGTCGGCATCTAGAGGGCAATTTTTGAAGTACAATATTTCTCGATCTAGACCACCTAGAGGGCTGAAAAGAAAAGAAAGGAATCATTCCCTTTCCATTTCTGTGCCTATCTTTGAATAAGACCAATTTTACAACAAGTTATGGGCAAAAATCCATGTTCAAACTTTAAATGCGAATATCTCGCTTAATATGCGTCCCAAGGGCATGAAAGTCGGCATCTAGAGGGCAATTTTTAAAGTCCAATATTTCTCGATCTAGACCACCTAGAGAGCTGAAATTTCAGGATTGTGATCTAGGAATCATTCCCTTTCCATTTCTGTGCCTATCTTTGAATAAGACCAATTTTACAACAAGTTATGGGCAAATATCCATGTTCAAACTTTAAATGCGAATATCTCGCTTAATATGCGTTACAGAGGCATGAAAGTCGGCATCTAGAGGGCAATTTTTGAAGTCCAATATTTCTCGATCTAGACCACCTAGAGGGCTGAAATTTCAGGATTGGGATCTAGGAATCATTCCCTTTCCATTTCTGTGCCTATCTTTGAATAAGACCAATTTTACAACAAGTTATGGGCAAAAATCCATGTTCAAACTTTAAATGCGAATATCTCGCTTAATATGCGTCCCAGAGCCATGAAAGTCGGCATCTAGAGGGCAATTTTTGAAGTCCAATATTTCTCGATCTAGACCACCTTGAGGACTGAAATTTCAGGATTGTGATCTAGGAATCATTCCCTTTCCATTTCTGTGCCTATCTTTGAATAAGACCAATTTTACAACAAGTTATGGGCAAAAATCCATGTTCAAACTTTAAGTGCGAATATCTCGCTTAATATGCGTCCCAGAGGCATGAAAGTCGGCATCTAGAGGGCAATTTTTGAAGTACAATATTTATCGATCTAGACCACCTAGAGGGCTGAAATTTCAGGATTGTGATCTAGGAATCATTCCCTTTCCATTTCTGTGCCTATCTTTGAAAAGGACCAATTTTATAACAAGTTATGGGCAAAAATCCATGTTCAAACTTTAAATGCGAATATCTCGCTTAATATGCGTCCCAGAGCCATGAAAGTCGGCATCTTGAGGGCAATTTTTGAAGTACAATATTTCTCGATCTAAACCACCTAGAGGGCTGAAATTTCAGGATTGTGATCTAGGAATCATTCCCTTTCCATTTCTGTGCCTATCTTTGAATAAGACCAATTTTACAACAAGTTATGGGCAAAAATCCATGTTCAAACTTTAAATGCGAATATCTCGCTTAATATGCGTCCCAGAGGCATGAAAGTCGGCATCTAGAGGGCAATTTTTAAAGTCCAATATTTCTCGATCTAGACCACCTAGAGGGCTGAAATTTCAGGATTGTGATCTAGGAATCATTCCCTTTCCATTTCTGTGCCTATCTTTGAATAAGACCAATTTTACAACAAGTTATGGGCAAAAATCCATGTTCAAACTTTAAATGCGAATATCTCGCTTAATATGCGTCCCAGAGGCATGAAAGTCGGCATCTAGAGGGCAATTTTTAAAGTCCAATATTTCTCGATCTAGACCACTTAGGGGGCTGAAATTTCAGGATTGTGATCTAGGAATCATTCCCTTTCCATTTCTGTGCCTATCTTTGAACAAGACCAATTTTACAACAAGTTATGGGCAAAAATCCATGTTCAAACTTAAAATGCGAATATCTCGCTTAATATGCGTCCCAGAGGCATGAAAGTCGGCATCTATAGGACAATTTTTGAAGTCCAATATTTCTCGATCTAGACCACCTAGAGGACTGAAATTTCAGGATTGTGATCTAGGAATCATTCCCTTTCCATTTCTGTGCCTATCTTTGAATAAGACCAATTTTACAACAAGTTATGGGCAAAAATCCATGTTCAAACTTTAAATGCGAATATCTCGCTTAATATGCGTCCCAGAGCTATGAAAGTCGGCATCTAGAGGGCAATTTTTAAAGTACAATATTTCTCGATCTAGACCATCTAGAGGGCTGAAATTTCAGGATTGTGATCTAGGAATCATTCCCTTTCCATTTCTGTGCCTATCTTTGAATAAGACAAATTTTACAACAAGTTATGGGCATGAAAGTCGGCATCTAGAGGGCAATTTTTGAAGTACAATATTTCTCGATCTAGACCACCTAGAGGGCTGAAATTTCAGGATTGTGATCTGGAAATCATTCCCTTTCCATTTCTGTGCCTATCTTTGAATAAGACCAATTTTACAACAAGTTATGGGCAAAAATCCATGTTCAAACTTTAAATGCGAATATCTCGCTTAATATGCGTTACAGAGGCATGAAAGTCGGCATCTAGAGGGCAATTTTTGAAGTCCAATATTTCTCGATCTAGACCACCTAGAGGGCTGAAATTTCAGGATTGGGATCTAGGAATCATTCCCTTTCCATTTCTGTGCCTATCTTTGAATAAGACCAATTTTACAACAAGTTATGGGCAAAAATCCATGTTCAAACTTTAAATGCGAATATCTCGCTTAATATGCGTCCCAGAGCCATGAAAGTCGGCATCTAGAGGGCAATTTTTGAAGTCCAATATTTCTCGATCTAGACCACCTTGAGGACTGAAATTTCAGGATTGTGATCTAGGAATCATTCCCTTTCCATTTCTGTGCCTATCTTTGAATAAGACCAATTTTAAAACAAGTTATGGGCAAAAATCCATGTTTAAACTTTCAATGCGAATATCTCGCTTAATATGCGTCCCAGAGCCATGAAAGTCGGCATCTAGAGGGCGATTTTTGAAGTCCAATATTTCTAGATCTAGACCACCTAGAGGGCTGAAATTTCAGGATTGTGATCTAGGAATCATTCCCTTTCCATTTCTGTGCCTATCTTTGAATAAGACCAATTTTACAACAAGTTATGGGCAAAAATCCATGTTCAAACTTTAAATGCGAATATCTCGCTTAATATGCGTCCCAGAGCCATGAAAGTCGGCATCTAGAGGGCAATTTTTGAAGTACAATATTTATCGATCTAGACCACCTAGAGGGCTGAAATTTCAGGATTGTGATCTAGGAATCATTCCCTTTCCATTTCTGTGCCTATCTTTGAATAAGACCAATTTTACAACAAGTTATGGGCAAAAATCCATGTTCAAACTTTAAATGCGAATATCTCGCTTAATATGCGTCCCAGAGCCATGAAAGTCGGCATCTAGAGGGCAATTTTTGAAGTCCAATATTTCTCGATCTAGACCACCTAGAGGGCTGAAATTTCAGGATTGGGATCTAGGAATCATTCCCTTTCCATTTCTGTGCCTATCTTTGAATAAGACCAATTTTACAACAAGTTATGGGCAAAAATCCATGTTCAAACTTTAAATGCGAATATCTCGCTTAATATGCGTCCCAGAGCCATGAAAGTCGGCATCTAGAGGGCAATTTTTGAAGTCCAATATTTCTCGATCTAGACCACCTTGAGAACTGAAATTTCAGGATTGTGATCTAGGAATCATTCCCTTTCCATTTCTGTGCCTATCTTTGAATAAGACCAATTTTACAACAAGTTATGGGCAAAAATCCATGTTCAAACTTTAAGTGCGAATATCTCGCTTAATATGCGTCCCAGAGGCATGAAAGTCGGCATCTAGAGGGCAATTTTTGAAGTACAATATTTATCGATCTAGACCACCTAAAGGGCTGAAATTTCAGGATTGTGATCTAGGAATCATTCCCTTTCCATTTCTGTGCCTATCTTTGAATAAGACCAATTTTACAACAAGTTATGGGCAAAAATCCATGTTCAAACTTTAAATGCGAATATCTCGCTTAATATGCGTCGCAGAGCCATGAAAGTCGGCATCTAGAGGGCAATTTTTGAAGTCCAATATTTCTCGATCTAGACCACCTAGAGGGCTGAAATTTCAGGATTGTGATCTAGGAATCATTCCCTTTCCATTTCTGTGCCTATCTTTGAATAAGACCAATTTTACAACAAGTTATGGGCAAAAATCCATGTTCAAACTTTAAATGCGAATATCTCGCTTAATATGCGTCCCAGAGCCATGAAAGTTGGCATCTAGAGGGCAATTTTTGAAGTCCAATATTTCTCGATCTAGACCACCTAGAGGACTGAAATTTCAGGATTGTGATCTAGGAATCATTCCCTTTCCATTTCTGTGCCTATCTTTGAATAAGACCAATTTTACAAGAAGTTATGGGCAAAAATCCATGTTCAAACTTTAAATGCGAATATATCGCTTAATATGCGTCCCAGAGCTATGAAAGTCGGCATCTAGAGGGCAATTTTTGAAGTACAATATTTCTCGATCTAGACCACCTAGAGGGCTGAAATTTCAGGATTGTGATCTAGGAATCATTCCCTTTCCATTTCTGTGCCTATCTTTGAATAAGACCAATTTTACAACAAGTTATGGGCAAAAATCCATGTTCAAACTTAAAATGCGAATATCTCGCTTAATATGCGTCCCAGAGCCATGAAAGTCGGCATCTATAGGACAATTTTTGAAGTCCAATATTTCTCGATCTAGACCACCTAGAGGACTGAAATTTCAGGATTGTGATCTAGGAATCATTCCCTTTCCATTTCTGTGCCTATCTTTGAATAAGACCAATTTTACAACAAGTTATGGGCAAAAATCCATGTTCAAACTTTAAATGCGAATATCTCGCTTAATATGCGTCCCAGAGCTATGAAAGTCGGCATCTAGAGGGCAATTTTTAAAGTACAATATTTCTCGATCTAGACCACCTAGAGGGCTGAAATTTCAGGATTGTGATCTAGGAATCATTCCCTTTCCATTTCTGTGCCTATCTTTGAATAAGACCAATTTTACAACAAGTTATGGGCATGAAAGTCGGCATCTAGAGGGCAATTTTTGAAGTACAATATTTCTCGATCTAGACCACCTAGAGGGCTGAAATTTCAGGATTGTGATCTGGAAATCATTCCCTTTCCATTTCTGTGCCTATCTTTGAATAAGACCAATTTTAAAACAAGTTATGGGCAAAAATCCATGTTTAAACTTTCAATGCGAATATCTCGCTTAATATGCGTCCCAGAGCCATGAAAGTCGGCATCTAGAGGGCGATTTTTGAAGTCCAATATTTCTAGATCTAGACCACCTAGAGGGCTGAAATTTCAGGATTGTGATCTAGGAATCATTCCCTTTCCATTTCTGTGCCTATCTTTGAATAAGACCAATTTTACAACAAGTTATGGGCAAAAATCCATGTTCAAACTTTAAATGCGAATATCTCGCTTAATATGCGTCCCAGAAGCATGAAAGTTGGCATCTAGAGGGCAATTTTTGAAGTCCAATATTTCTCGATCTAGACCACCTAGAGAGCTGAAATTTCAGGATTGTGATCTAGGAATCATTCCCTTGCCATTTCTGTGCCTATCTTTGAATAAGACCAATTTTACAACAAGTTATGGGCAAATATCCATGTTCAAACTTTAAATGCGAATATTTCGCTTAATATGCGTCCCAGAGGCATGAAAGTCGGCATCTAGAGGGCAATTTTTGAAGTCCAATATTTCTCGATCTAGACCACCTAGAGGGCTGAAATTTGAGGATTGGGATCTAGGAATCATTCCCTTTCCATATCTGTGCCTATCTTTGAATAAGACCAATTTTACAACAAGTTATGGGCAAAAATCCATGTTCAAACTTTAAATGCGAATATCTCGCTTAATATGCGTCCCAGAGCCATGAAAGTCGGCATCTAGAGGGCAATTTTTGAAGTCCAATATTTCTCGATCTAGACCACCTTGAGAACTGAAATTTCAGGATTGTGATCTAGGAATCATTCCCTTTCCATTTCTGTGCCTATCTTTGAATAAGACCAATTTTAAAACAAGTTATGGGCAAAAATCCATGTTTAAACTTTCAATGCGAATATCTCGCTTAATATGCGTCCCAGAGCCATGAAAGTCGGCATCTAGAGGGCGATTTTTGAAGTCCAATATTTCTAGATCTAGACCACCTAGAGGGCTGAAATTTCAGGATTGTGATCTAGGAATCATTCCCTTTCCATTTCTGTGCCTATCTTTGAATAAGACCAATTTTACAACAAGTTATGGGCAAAAATCCATGTTCAAACTTTAAATGCGAATATCTCGCTTAATATGCGTCCCAGAGGCATGAAAGTCGGCATCTAGAGGGCAATTTTTGAAGTACAATATTTATCGATCTAGACCACCTAGAGGGCTGAAATTTCAGGATTGTGATCTAGGAATCATTCCCTTTCCATTTCTGTGCCTATCTTTGAATAAGACCAATTTTACAACAAGTTATGGGCAAAAATCCATGTTCAAACTTTAAATGCGAATATCTCGCTTAATATGCGTCCCAGAGCCATGAAAGTCGGCATCTTGAGGGCAATTTTTGAAGTCCAATATTTCTCGATCTAGACCACCTAGAGGGCTGAAATTTCAGGATTGTGATCTAGGTATCATTCCCTTTCCATTTCTGTGCCTATCTTTGAATAAGACCCATTTTACAACAAGTTATGGGCAAAAATCCATGTTCAAACTTTAAATGCGAATATCTCGCTTAATATGCGTCCCAGAAGCATGAAAGTTGGCATCTAGAGGGCAATTTTTGAAGTCCAATATTTCTCGATCTAGACCACCTAGAGGACTGAAATTTCAGGATTGTGATCTAGAAATCATTCCCTTTCCATTTCTGTGCCTATCTTTGAATAAGACCAATTTTACAAGAAGTTATGGGCAAAAATCCATGTTCAAACTTTAAATGCGAATATCTCGCTTAATATGCGTCCCAGAGCTATGAAAGTCGGCATCTAGAGGGCAATTTTTGAAGTACAATATTTCTCGATCTAGACCACCTATAGGGCTGAAATTTCAGGATTGTGATCTAGGAATCATTCCCTTTCCATTTCTGTGCCTATCTTTGAATAAGACCAATTTTACAACAAGTTATGGGCAAAAATCCATGTTCAAACTTTAAATGCGAATATCTCGCTTAATATGCGTCCCAGAGCCATGAAAGTCGGCATCTAGAGGTCAATTTTTGAAGTCCAATATTTCTCGATCTAGACCACCTAGAGGACTGAAATTTCAGGATTGTGATCTAGGAATCATTCCCTTTCCATTTCTGTGCCTATCTTTGAATAAGACCAATTTTACAACAAGTTATGGGCAAAAATCCATGTTCAAACTTTAAATGCGAATATCTCGCTTAATATGCGTCCCAGAGCCATGAAAGTCGGCATCTAGAGGGCAATTTTTGAAGTCCAATATTTCTCGATCTAGACCACCTAGAGAGCTGAAATTTCAGGATTGTGATCTAGGAATCATTCCCTTTCCATTTCTGTGCCTATCTTTGAATAAGACCAATTTTACAACAAGTTATGGGCAAAAATCCATGTTTAAACTTTAAATGCGAATATCTCGCTTAATATGCGTCCCAGAGCTATGAAAGTCGGCATCTAGAGGGCAATTTTTAAAGTACAATATTTCTCGATCTAGACCACCTAGAGGGCTGAAATTTCAGGATTGTGATCTAGGAATCATTCCCTTTCCATTTCTGTGCCTATCTTTGAATAAGACCAATTTTACAACAAGTTATGGGCATGAAAGTCGGCATCTAGAGGGCAATTTTTGAAGTACAATATTTCTCGATCTAGACCACCTAGAGGGCTGAAATTTCAGGATTGTGATCTGGAAATCATTCCCTTTCCATTTCTGTGCCTATCTTTGAATAAGACCAATTTTAAAACAAGTTATGGGCAAAAATCCATGTTTAAACTTTCAATGCGAATATCTCGCTTAATATGCGTCCCAGAGCCATGAAAGTCGGCATCTAGAGGGCGATTTTTGAAGTCCAATATTTCTAGATCTAGACCACCTAGAGGGCTGAAATTTCAGGATTGTGATCTAGGAATCATTCCCTTTCCATTTCTGTGCCTATCTTTGAATAAGACCAATTTTACAACAAGTTATGGGCAAAAATCCATGTTCAAACTTTAAATGCGAATATCTCGCTTAATATGCGTCCCAGAAGCATGAAAGTTGGCATCTAGAGGGCAATTTTTGAAGTCCAATATTTCTCGATCTAGACCACCTAGAGAGCTGAAATTTCAGGATTGTGATCTAGGAATCATTCCCTTGCCATTTCTGTGCCTATCTTTGAATAAGACCAATTTTACAACAAGTTATGGGCAAATATCCATGTTCAAACTTTAAATGCGAATATTTCGCTTAATATGCGTCCCAGAGGCATGAAAGTCGGCATCTAGAGGGCAATTTTTGAAGTCCAATATTTCTCGATCTAGACCACCTAGAGGGCTGAAATTTGAGGATTGGGATCTAGGAATCATTCCCTTTCCATATCTGTGCCTATCTTTGAATAAGACCAATTTTACAACAAGTTATGGGCAAAAATCCATGTTCAAACTTTAAATGCGAATATCTCGCTTAATATGCGTCCCAGAGCCATGAAAGTCGGCATCTAGAGGGCAATTTTTGAAGTCCAATATTTCTCGATCTAGACCACCTTGAGGACTGAAATTTCAGGATTGTGATCTAGGAATCATTCCCTTTCCATTTCTGTGCCTATCTTTGAATAAGACCAATTTTAAAACAAGTTATGGGCAAAAATCCATGTTTAAACTTTCAATGCGAATATCTCGCTTAATATGCGTCCCAGAGCCATGAAAGTCGGCATCTAGAGGGCGATTTTTGAAGTCCAATATTTCTAGATCTAGACCACCTAGAGGGCTGAAATTTCAGGATTGTGATCTAGGAATCATTCCCTTTCCATTTCTGTGCCTATCTTTGAATAAGACCAATTTTACAACAAGTTATGGGCAAAAATCCATGTTCAAACTTTAAATGCGAATATCTCGCTTAATATGCGTCCCAGAGGCATGAAAGTCGGCATCTAGAGGGCAATTTTTGAAGTACAATATTTATCGATCTAGACCACCTAGAGGGCTGAAATTTCAGGATTGTGATCTAGGAATCATTCCCTTTCCATTTCTGTGCCTATCTTTGAATAAGACCAATTTTACAACAAGTTATGGGCAAAAATCCATGTTCAAACTTTAAATGCGAATATCTCGCTTAATATGCGTCCCAGAGCCATGAAAGTCGGCATCTTGAGGGCAATTTTTGAAGTCCAATATTTCTCGATCTAGACCACCTAGAGGGCTGAAATTTCAGGATTGTGATCTAGGTATCATTCCCTTTCCATTTCTGTGCCTATCTTTGAATAAGACCCATTTTACAACAAGTTATGGGCAAAAATCCATGTTCAAACTTTAAACGCGAATATCTCGCTTAATATGCGTCCCAGAAGCATGAAAGTTGGCATCTAGAGGGCAATTTTTGAAGTCCAATATTTCTCGATCTAGACCACCTAGAGGACTGAAATTTCAGGATTGTGATCTAGAAATCATTCCCTTTCCATTTCTGTGCCTATCTTTGAATAAGACCAATTTTACAAGAAGTTATGGGCAAAAATCCATGTTCAAACTTTAAATGCGAATATCTCGCTTAATATGCGTCCCAGAGCTATGAAAGTCGGCATCTAGAGGGCAATTTTTGAAGTACAATATTTCTCGATCTAGACCACCTATAGGGCTGAAATTTCAGGATTGTGATCTAGGAATCATTCCCTTTCCATTTCTGTGCCTATCTTTGAATAAGACCAATTTTACAACAAGTTATGGGCAAAAATCCATGTTCAAACTTTAAATGCGAATATCTCGCTTAATATGCGTCCCAGAGCCATGAAAGTCGGCATCTAGAGGTCAATTTTTGAAGTCCAATATTTCTCGATCTAGACCACCTAGAGGACTGAAATTTCAGGATTGTGATCTAGGAATCATTCCCTTTCCATTTCTGTGCCTATCTTTGAATAAGACCAATTTTACAACAAGTTATGGGCAAAAATCCATGTTCAAACTTTAAATGCGAATATCTCGCTTAATATGCGTCCCAGAGCCATGAAAGTCGGCATCTAGAGGGCAATTTTTGAAGTCCAATATTTCTCGATCTAGACCACCTAGAGAGCTGAAATTTCAGGATTGTGATCTAGGAATCATTCCCTTTCCATTTCTGTGCCTATCTTTGAATAAGACCAATTTTACAACAAGTTATGGGCAAAAATCCATGTTTAAACTTTAAATGCGAATATCTCGCTTAATATGCGTCCCAGAGCTATGAAAGTCGGCATCTTGAGGGCAATTTTTAAAGTACAATATTTCTCGATCTAGACCACCTAGAGGGCTGAAATTTCAGGATTGTGATCTAGGAATCATTCCCTTTCCATTTCTGTGCCTATCTTTGAATAAGACCAATTTTACAACAAGTTATGGGCAAAAATCCATGTTCAAACTTTAAATGCGAATATCTCGCTTAATATGCGTCCCAGAGGCATGAAAGTCGGCATCTAGAGGGCAATTTTTAAAGTCCAATATATATCGATCTAGACCACTTAGGGGGCTGAAATTTCAGGATTGTGATCTAGGAATCATTCCCTTTCCATTTCTGTGCCTATCTTTGAATAAGACCAATTTTACAACAAGTTATGGGCAAAAATCCATGTTCAAACTTTAAATGCGAATATCTCGCTTAATATGCGTCCCAGAGCCATGAAAGTCGGCATCTAGAGGGCAATTTTTGAAGTACAATATTTCTCGATCTAGACCACCTAGAGGGCTGAAATTTCAGGATTGTGATCTGGAAATCATTCCCTTTCCATTTCTGTGCCTATCTTTGAATAAGACCAATTTTACAACAAGTTATGGGCAAAAATCCATGTTCAAACTTTAAATGCGAATATCTCGCTTAATATGCGTCCCAGAAGCATGAAAGTTGGCATCTAGAGGGCAATTTTTGAAGTCCAATATTTCTCGATCTAGACCACCTAGAGGGCTGAAATTTCAGGATTGTGATCTAGGAATCATTCCCTTTCCATTTCTGTGCCTATCTTTGAATAAGACCAATTTTACAACAAGTTATGGGCAAAATTCCATGTTCAAACTTTAAATGCGAATATCTCGCTTAATATGCGTCCCAGAGCCATGAAAGTCGGCATCTAGAGGGAAATTTTTAAAGTCCAATATTTCTCGATCTAGACCACTTAGGGGGCTGAAATTTCAGGATTGTGATCTAGGAATCATTCCCTTTCCATTTCTGTGCCTATCTTTGAATAAGACCAATTTTACAAAAAGTTATGGGCAAAAATCCATGTTCAAACTTTAAATGCCAATATCTCGCTTAATATGCGTCCCAGAGCCATGAAAGTCGGCATCTAGAGGGCAATTTTTGAAGTCCAATATTTCTCGATCTAGACCACCTAGAGAGCTGAAATTTCAGGATTGTGATCTAGGAATCATTCCCTTTCCATTTCTGTGCCTATCTTTGAATAAGACCAATTTTACAACAAGTTATGGGCAAAAATCCATGTTCAAACTTTAAATGCGAATATCACGCTTAATATGCGTCCCAGACGCATGAAAGTTGGCATCTAGAGGGCAATTTTTGAAGTCCAATATTTCTCGATCTATTCCGTTTCCATTTCTGTGCCTATCTTTGAATAAGACCAATTTTACAACAAGTTATGGGCAAAAATCCATGTTCAAACTTTAAACGCGAATATCTCGCTTAATATGCGTCCCAGAGGCATGAAAGTCGGCATCTAGAGGGCAATTTTTGAAGTCCAATATTTCTCGATCTAGACCACCTAGAGGGCTGAAATTTCAGGATTGTGATCTAGGAATCATTCCCTTTCCATTTCTGTGCCTATCTTTGAATAAGACCAATTTTACAACAAGTTATGGGCAAAAATCCATGTTAAAACTTTAAATGCGAATATCTCGCTTAATATGCGTCCCAGAGGCATGAAAGTCGGCATCTAGAGGGCAATTTTTGAAGTACAATATTTCTCGATCTAGACCACCTAGAGGGCTGAAAAGAAAAGAAAAGAAAGGAATCATTCCCTTTCCATTTCTGTGCCTATCTTTGAATAAGACCAATTTTACAACAAGTTATGGGCAAAAAATCCATGTTCAAACTTTAAATGCGAATATCTCGCTTAATATGCGTCCCAAGGGCATGAAAGTCGGCATCTAGAGGGCAATTTTTGAAGTCCAATATTTCTCGATCTAGACCACCTTGAGGACTGAAATTTCAGGATTGTGATCTAGGAATCATTCCCTTTCCATTTCTGTGCCTATCTTTGAATAAGACCAATTTTAAAACAAGTTATGGGCAAAAATCCATGTTCAAACTTTAAATGCGAATATCTCGCTTAATATGCGTCCCAGAGCCATGAAAGTCGGCATCTAGAGGGCAATTTTTGAAGTACAATATTTCTCGATCTAGACCACCTAGAGGGCTGAAATTTCAGGATTGTGATCTAGGAATCATTCCCTTTCCATTTCTGTGCCTATCTTTGAATAAGACCAATTTTACAACAAGTTATGGGCAAAAATCCATGTTCAAACTTTAGATGCGAATATCTTGCTTAATATGCGTCCCAGAGGCATGATAGTCGGCATCTAGAGGGCAATTTTTGAAGTCCAATATTTCTCGATCTAGACCACCTAGAGAGCTGAAATTTCAGGATTGTGAACTAGGAATCATTCCCTTTCCATTTCTGTGCCTGCCTATCTTTGAATAAGACCAATTTTACAACAAGTTATGGGCAAAAATCCATGTTCAAACTTTAAATGCGAATATCTCGCTTAATATGCGTTACAGAGGCATGAAAGTCGGCATCTAGAGGGCAATTTTTGAAGTCCAATATTTCTCGATCTAGACCACCTAGAGGGCTGAAATTTCAGGATTGGGATCTAGGAATCATTCCCTTTCCATTTCTGTGCCTATCTTTGAATAAGACCAATTTTACAACAAGTTATGGGCAAAAATCCATGTTCAAACTTTAAATGCGAATATCTCGCTTAATATGCGTCCCAGAGCCATGAAAGTCGGCATCTAGAGGGCAATTTTTGAAGTCCAATATTTCTCGATCTAGACCACCTTGAGGACTGAAATTTCAGGATTGTGATCTAGGAATCATTCCCTTTCCATTTCTGTGCCTATCTTTGAATAAGACCAATTTTAAAACAAGTTATGGGCAAAAATCCATGTTCAAACTTTAAATGCGAATATCTCGCTTAATATGCGTCCCAGAGCCATGAAAGTCGGCATCTAGAGGGCAATTTTTGAAGTACAATATTTCTCGATCTAGACCACCTAGAGGGCTGAAATTTCAGGATTGTGATCTAGGAATCATTCCCTTTCCATTTCTGTGCCTATCTTTGAATAAGACCAATTTTACAACAAGTTATGGGCAAAAATCCATGTTCAAACTTTAAATGCGAATATCTCGCTTAATATGCGTCCCAGAGCCATGAAAGTCGGCATCTAGAGGGCAATTTTTGAAGTACAATATTTCTCGATCTAGACCACCTAGAGGGCTGAAATTTCAGGATTGTGATCTAGGAATCATTCCCTTTCCATTTCTGTGCCTATCTTTGAATAAGACCAATTTTACAACAAGTTATGGGCAAAAATCCATGTTCAAACTTTAAATGCGAATATCTCGGTTAATATGCGTCTAATTGGGTTAAAAGTCGGCACCTAGAGGGCAATTTTTGAACTCCATTATTTCTCGATCTAGACCACCTAGAGGGCTGAAATTTCAGGCTTGTGATCTAGAAATCCTTCTCTTTCCATTTCTGTGCCTATCTTTGAATAAGACCAATTTTACAACAAGTTATGGGCAAAAATCCATGTTCAAACTTTAAATGCGATCTAGACCACCTAGAGGGCTGAAATTTCAGGATTGTGATCTAGGAATCATTCCCTTTCCATTTCTGTGCGTATCTTTGAAAAGGAATAATTTTATAACAAGTTATGGGCAAAAATCCATGTTCAAACTTTAAATGCGAATATCTCGTTTAATATGCGTCCCAGAGCCATGAAAGTCGGCATCTAGAGGGCAATTTTTGAAGTACAATATTTCTCGATCTAGACCACCTAGAGGGCTGAAATTTCAGGATTGTGATCTAGGAATCATTCCCTTTCCATTTCTGTGCCTATCTTTGAAAAGGAATAATTTTATAACAAGTTATGGGCAAAAATCCATATTCAAACTTTAAATGCGAATATCTCGTTTAATATGCGTCCCAGAGCCATGAAAGTCGGCATCTAGAGGGCAATTTTTGAAGTACAATATTTCTCGATCTAGACCACCTAGAGGGCTGAAATTTCAGGATTGGGATCTAGGAATCATTCCCTTTCCATTTCTGCGCCTATCTTTGAATAAGACCAATTTTACAACAAGTTATGGGCAAAAATCCATGTTCAAACTTTAAATGCGAATATCTCGCTTAATATGCGTCCCAGAGCCATGAAAGACGGCATCTAGAGGGCAATTTTTGAAGTACAATATTTCTCGATCTAGACCACCTAGAGGGCTGAAATTTCAGGATTGTGATCTAGGAATCATTCCCTTTCCATTTCTGTGCCTATCTTTGAATAAGACCAATTTTACAACAAGTTATGGGCAAAATCCATGTTCAAACTTTAAATGCGAATATCTCGCTTAATATGCGTCCCAGAGCCATGAAAGTCGGCATCTAGAGGGCAATTTTTGAAGTACAATATTTCTCGATCTAGACCACTTAGAGAGCTGAAATTTCAGGATTGTGATCTAGGAATCATTCCCTTTCCATTTCTGTGCCTATCTTTGAATAAGACCAATTTTACAACAAGTTATGGGCAAAAATCCATGTTCAAACTTTAAATGCGATCTAGACCACCTAGTGGGCTGAAATTTCAGGATTGTGATCTAGGAATCATTCCCTTTCCATTTCTGTGCCTATCTTTGAAAAGGAATAATTTTATAACAAGTTATGGGCAAAAATCCATGTTCAAACTTTAAATGCGAATATCTCGTTTAATATGCGTCCCAGAGCCATGAAAGTCGGCATCTAGAGGGCAATTTTTGAAGTACAATATTTCTCGATCTAGACCACCTAGAGGGCTGAAATTTCAGGATTGGGATCTAGGAATCATTCCCTTTCCATTTCTGTGCCTATCTTTGAATAAGACCAATTTTATAACAAGTTATGGGCAAAAATCCATGTTCAAACTTTAAATGCGAATATCTCGCTTAATATGCGTCCCAGAGCCATGAAAGTCGGCATCTAGAGGGCAATTTTTGAAGTACAATATTTCTCGATCTAGACCACCTAGAGGGCTGAAATTTCAGGATTGTGATCTAGGAATCATTCCCTTTCCATTTCTGTGCCTATCTTTGAATAAGACCAATTTTACAACAAGTTATGGGCAAAAATCCATGTTCAAACTTTAAATGCGAATATCTCGCTTAATATGCGTCCCAGAGCCATGAAAGTCGGCATCTAGAGGGCAATTTTTGAAGTACAATATTTCTCGATCTAGACCACTTAGAGAGCTGAAATTTCAGGATTGTGATCTAGGAATCATTCCCTTTCCATTTCTGTGCCTATCTTTGAATAAGACCAATTTTACAACAAGTTATGGGCAAAAATCCATGTTCAAACTTTAAATGCGATCTAGACCACCTAGAGGGCTGAAATTTCAGGATTGTGATCTAGACAGAAATGGAAACGGAATAGATCGAGAAATATTGGACTTCAAAAATTGCCCTCTAGATGCCAACTTTCATGCGTCTGGGACGCATATTAAGCGTGATATTCGCATTTAAAGTTTGAACATGGATTTTTGCCCATAACTTGTTGTAAAATTGGTCTTATTCAAAGATAGGCACAGAAATGGAAAGGGAATGATTCCTAGATCACAATCCTGAAATTTCAGCCCTCTAGGTGGTCTAGATCGAGAAATATTGTACTTCAAAAATTGCCCTCTAGATGCCGACTTTCATGGCTCTGGGACGCATATTAAGCGATATATTCGCATTTAAAGTTTGAACATGGATTTTTGCCCATAACTTGTTGTAAAATTGGTCTTATTCAAAGATAGGCACAGAAATGGAAAGGGAATGATTCCTAGATCCCAATATTGAAATTTCAGCCCTCTAGGTGGTCTAGATCGAGAAATATTGGACTTCAAAAATTGCCCTCTAGATGCCAACTTTCATGCTTCTGGGACGCATATTAAGCGAGATATTCGCATTTAAAGTTTGAACATGGATTTTTGCCCAAAACTTGTTGTAAAATTGGTCTTATTCAAAGATAGGCACAGAAATGGAAAGGGAATGATTCCTAGATCACAATCCTGAAATTTCAGCCCTCTAGGTGGTCTAGATCGAGAAATATTGTACTTCAAAAACTGCCCTCTAGATGCCAACTTTCATGCTTCTGGGACGCATATTAAGCGAGATATTCGCATTTAAAGTTTGAACATGGATTTTTGCCCATAACTTGTTGTAAAATTGGTCTTATTCAAAGATAGGCACAGAAATGGAAAGGGAATGATTCCTAGATCACAATCCTGAAATTTCAGCCCTCTAGGTGGTCTAGATCGAAAAATATTGTACTTCAAAAATTGCCCTCTAGATGCCAACTTTCATGGCTCTGGGACGCATATTAAGCGAGATATTCGCATTTAAAGTTTGAACATGGATTTTTGCCCATAACTTGTTGTAAAATTGGTCTTATTCAAAGATAGGCACAGAAATGGAAAGGGAATGATTCCTAGATCACAATCCTGAAATTTCAGACCTCTAGGTGGTCTAGATCGAGAAATATTGGACTTCAAAAATTGCCCTCTAGATGCCGACTTTCATGGCTCTGGGACGCATATTAAGCGAGATATTCGCATTTAGAGTTTGAACATGGATTTTTGCCCATAACTTGTTGTAAAATTGGTCTTATTCAAAGATAGGCACAGAAATGGAAAGGGAATGATTCCTAGATCACAATCCTGAAATTTCAGCCCTCTAGGTGGTCTAGATCGAGAAATATTGTACTTCAAAAATTGCCCTCTAGATGCCGACTTTCATGGCTCTGGGACGCATATTAAGCGAGATATTCGCATTTAAAGTTTGAACATGGATTTTTGCCCATAACTTGTTGTAAAATTGGTTTTATTCAAAGATAGGCACAGAAATGGAAAGGGAATGATTCCTAGATCACAATCCTGAAATTTCAGCCCTCTAGGTGGTCTAGATCGAGAAATATTGTACTTCAAAAATTGCCCTCTAGATGCCGACTTTCATGGCTCTGGGACGCATATTAAGCGAGATATTCGCATTTAAAGTTTGAACATGGATATTTGCCCATAACTTGTTGTAAAATTGGTCTTATTCAAAGATAGGCACAGAAATGGAAAGGGAATGATTCCTAGATCACAATCCTGAAATTTCAGCTCTCTAGGTGGTCTAGATCGAGAAATATTGTACTTCAAAAATTGCCCTCTAGATGCCGACTTTCATGGCTCTGGGACGCATATTAAGCGAGATATTCGCATTTAAAGTTTGAACATGGATTTTTGCCCATAACTTGTTGTAAAATTGGTCTTATTCAAAGATAGGCAGAGAAATGGAAAGGGAATGATTCCTAGATCACAATCCTGAAATTTCAGACCTCTAGGTGGTCTAGATCGAGAAATATTGGACTTCAAAAATTGCCCTCTAGATGCCGACTTTCATGGCTCTGGGACGCATATTAAGCGAGATATTCGCATTTAGAGTTTGAACATGGATTTTTGCCCATAACTTGTTGTAAAATTGGTCTTATTCAAAGATAGGCACAGAAATGGAAAGGGAATGATTCCTAGATCACAATCCTGAAATTTCAGCCCTCTAGGTGGTCTAGATCGAGAAATATTGTACTTCAAAAATTGCCCTCTAGATGCCGACTTTCATGGCTCTGGGACGCATATTAAGCGAGATATTCGCATTTAAAGTTTGAACATGGATTTTTGCCCATAACTTGTTGTAAAATTGGTTTTATTCAAAGATAGGCACAGAAATGGAAAGGGAATGATTCCTAGATCACAATCCTGAAATTTCAGCCCTCTAGGTGGTCTAGATCGAGAAATATTGTACTTCAAAAATTGCCCTCTAGATGCCGACTTTCATGGCTCTGGGACGCATATTAAGCGAGATATTCGCATTTAAAGTTTGAACATGGATATTTGCCCATAACTTGTTGTAAAATTGGTCTTATTCAAAGATAGGCACAGAAATGGAAAGGGAATGATTCCTAGATCACAATCCTGAAATTTCAGCTCTCTAGGTGGTCTAGATCGAGAAATATTGTACTTCAAAAATTGCCCTCTAGATGCCGACTTTCATGGCTCTGGGACGCATATTAAGCGAGATATTCGCATTTAAAGTTTGAACATGGATTTTTGCCCATAACTTGTTGTAAAATTGGTCTTATTCAAAGATAGGCAGAGAAATGGAAAGGGAATGATTCCTAGATCACAATCCTGAAATTTCAGACCTCTAGGTGGTCTAGATCGAGAAATATTGTACTTCAAAAATTGCCCTCTAGATGCCGACTTTCATGGCTCTGGGACGCATATTAAGCGAGATATTCGCATTTAAAGTTTGAACATGGATTTTTGCCCATAACTTGTTGTAAAATTGGTCTTATTCAAAGATAGGCACAGAAATGGAAAGGGAATGATTCCTAGATCACAATCCTGAAATTTCAGACCTCTAGGTGGTCTAGATCGAGAAATATTGTACTTCAAAAATTGCCCTCTAGATGCCGACTTTCATGGCTCTGGGACGCATATTAAGCGAGATATTCGCATTTAGAGTTTGAACATGGATTTTTGCCCATAACTTGTTGCAAAATTGGTCCTTTTCAAAGATAGGCACAGAAATGGAAAGGGAATGATTCCTAGATCACAATCCTGAAATTTCAGCCCTCTAGGTGGTCTAGATCGAGAAATATTGTACTTCAAAAATTGCCCTCTAGATGCCGACTTTCATGGCTCTGGGACGCATATTAAGCGAGATATTCGCATTTAAAGTTTGAACATGGATTTTTGCCCATAACTTGTTGTAAAATTGGTTTTATTCAACGATAGGCACAGAAATGGAAAGGGAATGATTCCTAGATCACAATCCTGAAATTTCAGCCCTCTAGGTGCTCTAGATCGAGAAATATTGGACTTCACAAATTGCCGTCTAGATGCCGACTTTCATGCTTCTGGTACGCATATTAAGCGAGATATTCGCATTTAAAGTTTGAACATGGATTTTTGCCCATAACTTGTTGTAAAATTGGTCCTTTTCAAAGATAGGCACAGAAATGGAAAGGAATGATTCCTAGATCACAATCCTGAAATTTCAGCCCTCTAGGTGGTCTAGATCGAGAAATATTGGACTTCAAAAACTGCCCTCTAGATGCCGACTTTCATGCTTCTGGGACGCATATTAAGCGAGATATTCGCATTTAAAGTTTGAACATGGATTTTTGCCCATAACTCGTTGTAAAATTGGTCTTATTCAAATATAGGCACAGAAATGGAAAGGAAATGATTCCTAAATCACAATCCTGAAATTTCAGCCCTCTAGGTGGTCTAGATCGAGAAATATTGTACTTCAAAAATTGCCCTCTAGATGCCGACTTTCATGGCTCTGGGACGCATATTAAGCGAGATATTCGCATTTAAAGTTTGAACATGGATTTTTGCCCATAACTTGTTGTAAAATTGGTCTTATTCAAAGATAGGCACAGAAATGGAAAGGGAATGATTCCTAGATCACAATCCTGAAATTTCAGCTCTCTAGGTGGTCTAGATCGAGAAATATTGTACTTCAAAAATTGCCCTCTAGATGCCGACTTTCATGGCTCTGGGACGCATATTAAGCGAGATATTCGCATTTAGAGTTTGAACATGGATTTTTGCCCATAACTTGTTGCAAAATTGGTCCTTTTCAAAGATAGGCACAGAAATGGAAAGGGAATGATTCCTAGATCACAATCCTGAAATTTCAGCCCTCTAGGTGGTCTAGATCGAGAAATATTGTACTTCAAAAATTGCCCTCTAGATGCCGACTTTCATGGCTCTGGGACGCATATTAAGCGAGATATTCGCATTTAAAGTTTGAACATGGAATTTTTGCCCATAACTTGTTGTAAAATTGGTCTTATTCAAAGATAGGCACAGAAATGGAAAGGGAATGATTCCTAGATCACAATCCTGAAATTTCAGCTCTCTAGGTGGTCTAGATCGAGAAATATTGTACTTCAAAAATTGCCCTCTAGATGCCGACTTTCATGGCTCTGGGACGCATATTAAGCGAGATATTCGCATTTAGAGTTTGAACATGGATTTTTGCCCATAACTTGTTGCAAAATTGGTCCTTTTCAAAGATAGGCACAGAAATGGAAAGGGAATGATTCCTAGATCACAATCCTGAAATTTCAGCCCTCTAGGTGGTCTAGATCGAGAAATATTGTACTTCAAAAATTGCCCTCTAGATGCCGACTTTCATGGCTCTGGGACGCATATTAAGCGAGATATTCGCATTTAAAGTTTGAACATGGATTTTTGCCCATAACTTGTTGTAAAATTGGTCTTATTCAAAGATAGGCACAGAAATGGAAAGGGAATGATTCCTAGATCACAATCCTGAAATTTCAGCCCTCTAGGTGGTCTAGATCGAGAAATATTGGACTTCAAAAATTTCCCTCTAGATGCCAACTTTCATGCTTCTGGGACGCATATTAAGCGAGATATTCGCATTTAGAGTTTGAACATGGATTTTTGCCCATAACTTGTTGTAAAATTGGTCTTATTCAAAGATAGGCACAGAAATGGAAAGGGAATGATTCCTAGATCACAATCCTGAAATTTCAGCCCTCTAGGTGGTCTAGATCGAGAAATATTGTACTTCAAAAATTGCCCTCTAGATGCCGACTTTCATGGCTCTGGGACGCATATTAAGCGAGATACTCGCATTTAAAGTTTGAACATGGATTTTTGCCCAAAACTTGTTGTAAAATTGGTCTTATTCAAAGATAGGCACAGAAATGGAAAGGGAATGATTCCTAGATCACAATCCTGAAATTTCAGCCCTCTAGGTGGTCTAGATCGAGAAATATTGTACTTCAAAAACTGCCCTCTAGATGCCGACTTTCATGGCTCTGGGACGCATATTAAGCGAGATATTCGCATTTAAAGTTTGAACATGGATTTTTGCCCATAACTTGTTGTAAAATTGGTCTTATTCAAAGATAGGCACAGAAATGGAAAGGGAATGATTCCTAGATCACAATCCTGAAATTTCAGCCCTCTAGGTGGTCTAGATCGAGAAATATTGGACTTCAAAAATTTCCCTCTAGATGCCAACTTTCATGCTTCTGGGACGCATATTAAGCGAGATATTCGCATTTAAAGTTTGAACATGGATTTTTGCCCATAACTTGTTGTAAAATTGGTCCTTTTCAAAGATAGGCACAGAAATGGAAAGGGAATGATTCCTAGATCACAATCCTGAAATTTCAGCCCTCTAGGTGGTCTAGATCGAGAAATATTGGACTTCAAAAATTTCCCTCTAGATGCCGACTTTCATGGCTCTGGGACGCATATTAAGCGAGATATTCGCATTTAAAGTTTGAACATGGATTTTTGCCCATAACTCGTTGAAAAATTGGTCTTATTCAAAGATAGGCACAGAAATGGAAAGGAAATGATTCCTAGATCACAATCCTGAAATTTCAGCCCTCTAGGTGGTCTAGATCGAGAAATATTGTACTTCAAAAATTGCCCTCTAGATGCCGACTTTCATGGCTCTGGGACGCATATTAAGCGAGATATTCGCATTTAAAGTTTGAACATGGATTTTTGCCCATAACTTGTTGTAAAATTGGTCTTATTCAAAGATAGGCACAGAAATGGAAAGGGAATGATTCCTAGATCACAATCCTGAAATTTCAGACCTCTAGGTGGTCTAGATCGAGAAATATTGTACTTCAAAAATTGCCCTCTAGATGCCGACTTTCATGGCTCTGGGACGCATATTAAGCGAGATATTCGCATTTAAAGTTTGAACATGGATTTTTGCCCATAACTTGTTGTAAAATTGGTCTTATTCAAAGATAGGCACAGAAATGGAAAGGGAATGATTCCTAGATCACAATACTGAAATTTCAGCCCTCTAGATGGTCTAGATCGAGAAATATTGTACTTCAAAAATTGCCCTCTAGATGCCGACTTTCATGGCTCTGGGACGCATATTAAGCGAGATATTCGCATTTAAAGTTTGAACATAGATTTTTGCCCATAACTTGATATAAAATTTGTCTTATTCAAAGATAGGCACAGAAATGGAAAGGGAATGATTCCTAGATCACAATCCTGAAATTTCAGCCCTCTAGGTGGTCTAGATCGAGAAATATTGTACTTCAAAAATTGCCCTCTAGATGCCGACTTTCATGCCTCTGGGACGCATATTAAGCGAGATATTCGCATTTAAAGTTTGAACATGGATTTTTGCCCATAACTTGTTATAAAATTGGTCCTTTTCAAAGATAGGCACAGAAATGGAAAGGGAATGATTCCTAGATCACAATACTGAAATTTCAGCCCTCTAGGTGGTCTAGATCGAGAAATATTGGACTTCAAAAATTGCCCTCTAGATGCCGACTTTCATGGCTCTGGGACGCATATTAAGCGAGATATTCGCATTTAAAGTTTGAACATGGATTTTTGCCCAAAACTTGTTGTAAAATTGGTCTTATTCAAAGATAGGCACAGAAATGGAAAGGGAATGATTCCTAGATCACAATCCTGAAATTTCAGCCCTCTAGGTGGTCTAGATCGAGAAATATTGTACTTCAAAAACTGCCCTCTAGATGCCGACTTTCATGGCTCTGGGACGCATATTAAGCGAGATATTCGCATTTAAAGTTTGAACATGGATTTTTGCCCATAACTTGTTGTAAAATTGGTCTTATTCAAAGATAGGCACAGAAATGGAAAGGGAATGATTCCTAGATCACAATCCTGAAATTTCAGCCCTCTAGGTGGTTTAGATCGAGAAATATTGGACTTCAAAAATTTCCCTCTAGATGCCAACTTTCATGCTTCTGGGACGCATATTAAGCGAGATATTCGCATTTAGAGTTTGAACATGGATTTTTGCCCATAACTTGTTGTAAAATTGGTCCTTTTCAAAGATAGGCACAGAAATGGAAAGGGAATGATTCCTAGATCACAATCCTGAAATTTCAGCCCTCTAGGTGGTCTAGATCGAGAAATATTGTACTTCAAAAATTTCCCTCTAGATGCCGACTTTCATGGCTCTGGGACGCATATTAAGCGAGATATTCGCATTTAAAGTTTGAACATGGATTTTTGCCCATTACTTGTTGTAAAATTGGTCTTAT